>CM077161.1:129842575-131253240 GCA_039583875.1 Platanthera guangdongensis | reverse complement strand
CTGATGCTAGGGCTATTCCAAAGCTTAAAACTGATGAGCATGTTTGACCAAGAGGCCTAGCAAAAGCCAGGGGAAGGAGAAAAAGCTCAGGAAGGCGCTCCAAGGAGACACTGTGAGAAGAGAATCAGACTGAGTGAGGAAGGAAGTTACGAAATGAAAAGTGGAGTCTAGTTTCAAAGATGATATCTTGGACACCTCTGGCTACAAGAAAAAGGAGGAACTATATCCGAAACGAAGTATACAACCAGTGTCTCCTTGGAGGGGCCTTCCTGAGCTTTTCTCTTGCCCCTGGCTTTTGCTAGGGCCTCTTGGTCAAACATGCTCATCAGTTTAGCTTTGGAAATAGCCCTAGCATCAGCTTCACTGTGGGAAAAATCTGCAGCACTTGCACTTACTCCCTCGCAGGCACTTTCTCCCTCAGCGGCCGTGAGAAGTTCAGGAGCATGAATACGCAGGATTTTCAGGCAACACGACGCCTAACGCCTGTTGGTCATCCACCAGCAGCTGTCATAGACGTATTTGTTTGACTGTTCGAAGTTGTTGATCATGACTTCTCGGAGCTCAGCCTCTTAGCTATGTAGTCCTTCTCCCATTTTTGGCTTCGACTGCGATGAAGTTTGCATAGGAGTGCAGTGAGTTCATCAATATGCTTGGTGGTCCGGGAGAATTCAGTGACCAAGGCCTGCTGATTGGCGTTGAGAGTGACCATATTACCGTCAAACTTTTGAATGTTGTTCGCTACAACATGAGCATTCTGTTTTACTATAGCAAGAGTATCGGTGTTCTTTTTCAATCCGGTCATAAGAAGTGTGACAGCTTGGGCCGGTCGCGGTTATACTTTTCTTCAAATTTCTTGTCCATCACGTCAAGTTTATGATTGATCTCCAATATTCTTGAGCATGAGATTTTCAGACTTCTTAATCCTTGCAGCATTTTATTCTGAGCTTTATCAAAGGAGGCTTTAAGCTCATTCACGGTATGAGTGGCTAGATTATCTCGTAGTGGAAGATCCTGAGGCACTTCTTGGCCTTGCACTTCATCAGATCACCTGTAGAGCTGGACAGGAACACAGTCTCTAAGAGTGGAATGCTGGGCAGCATCTGTAGGTTCCTCGGACTCCCCTCCACTCGTGCACCAATGTTTTCAGGTTCGATTTCAGGTGCGTGCTGGTCAGATGGAAGTTCAATGATGTCCTGAGTGTCCACTGCATCTTGTTCCTCATTTTCATCTTCCTCACCTTCAGCATCCATAAGATCATCTTCATCATCATCCTTTTCCAACTCTTTGTCAGTAGTCTCCTGTACAGCAGCTTCGGCTCCTTGAGTGTTTCGGTTCAGGGCCTCCTCATGCTCCAGCTCAGGTTCACTTTCTACGTGTAGATCTGCCACAGCATCTCTGGCCAGCTGGGAGATGTCAGATACTACATCAGCATGAGTGGGTAGAGGCTCCCCCTAAATTCCTGCAGTCAAAGTATCATGAATTTCACTGTGGGTTACTGCTGGAGATACTTCATGTTGTTCTTCCACGGCAGCCTGCCCAATTCGCCTCTCCCATCTGTCAAACATACTTTAATCCATCTTATTCAAGTAGTGTAGAGGAACACCTTTACTCATGTCAAACTTGTCTCCATTTAGCTTATTTAGATACAGACTTATGATTCGGCCAAAACTCGGAGAGCTCAAGGTGTCCTTTATCTTCTCGAACAGCAACGCCCCCCAGTTGAACCTTTTACGGCAGACAATTGCCACCAGGATCTTGAACATATCCGCAGAGATATGGTCATGAGATCCTGGCTTGCAGATGAGTACCTTTCCAATTATGTCTGACAGAATCTTCCCTTCTTCATTCATATCCTTGTGCTTGATCGACCAAGTTCCTCGTGGGAGACCGCAGAATAAGAGAGTCTTGGTTTTGTCTTCGTCCTCCAGATAGTCCTCGAGCTCCGAGCTAGAGAGCTGTAGGAAGCGGGTCAGCTTACTGGCAGACATTCTGACCTTTGACCCAGCCACCTTGCTTTTGATTAGGGAGTCGCCATTCCGGAGTCTGGCGGTAGCGAAGAACTCCAGCACCTCTTTGTCTAAGACTTTGCACGGGTGTTCCAGGACAAATGAGAGCCCAGCCTCTTCCAGCATCAGAATGATGTTTCTGAATTCGTCAGAGGCATGAGAGAACCCAGTTCAAACTAGCTCGCAACCAGTAACCAGCCAAGCGGTTGTCCTTGGAGCCATTGCAGATCTAGAGAGAGAAGCCCTACTCTACGCTCAATCAAAAATCAAAAAGGAAGCGACAATAGTGATCAAGTCAAAGTGAGGGTGAGGGGGTGGTTACCTAAAGGTGTAGACGGTGAGTTAGTTCGATGAAGACAAGGGACACCCGATGAGTGCACGCGGAGAAATTTCTGGAAGCAAAAATCGAAACCGGAAGAGAGTCCAAGATCAAGGTGAGCATCCTGCGGGAAACTTGCGGTGAGAAGCGATGAAAGGGGAAGACGATTAGGGGAGATTCCAGCAGGATTCGGCGGAAGACCTTCGATGGAGACCGGTTCGGCAAGAGTCTTGCGGGAGTCGGCGAGTTTCCGGCGGAGGAGTCGATTTGGCGAGCTTCCCTTCCGGTGAGTTTCCCCTGCAGAGAGAGTTGGCGAGTTTTCCTGCGGGCTTCGGCGAGTCGGCGGGAATGGGAAGAGTCGGCGGAAGAAATCTTGCGGGATTCCTGCAGAATGTGAAGAGTCGGCGGGAATGGGATTCTTCTTCAGCGTTTCGGCGAGTATTCTGCGGTAAGTTTCCCATAGAAATGAAAAGTCGGCGGAATTCCTTGCATTAACGACATGTTTTAACAAGGGTTTAACAAGTTATAACGGAATCCCTTTGCTAAAAATCAGTGGGAATTTGTCTAAGTTGAAATCGAAGGGTTTCTTTAATAGGAATCTTCAGGTTAAGAGGCATGCAGCATTTTCGAATTCTTCTGATGTCAAGTCAATTTAGAAATTATAAATATATATATATATATCTTAAAGCCAATCTATTTGGGTTTGAACGGGGCTTTTCCAAACACTTCTTGACATCAATTGTGAGTTGTCGAGATTTGCAATGACATACCTTCGTTAAATCTTTATCTATGTATAAAATGTTTATATGTATCGTGTTAACCTATCCTTGGGTGTGCACTCATATATGTGTATATATGTATATATAAATATATATGTATGTATATGTCAATACAACATGACTCAAGTATATGAGCTGAACAGACATACCTGGGATTATGTGAGTTATCATTTCGTTCCTCAGGTAAAACATATTAGGAACTCAATGTGAGTATGCTCAAGTAGATATCACATCTATTATTCCAGACGCTTGTTCCAATTTTAGTCTTGAGCCACCTACTGTCTAGTTCCTATCATATTTAAGGGAACCTAGACTACCCTGCAAGAAGGAATTACTTTACCTTAGGAACCCAAATCATATTGGGTCCTAGGTTCCTGTTAGTATAAGCACTCGACTGCCTTCCTTCAGAGAACCTGTCAGGAAGACTATCTCTGTCCCGTGAACGTGGATAAGCCCTTGCCTTTGGCACAGAGGGGTTGTGCCAACAATCGATGGCAAAGTGTCCCACTTTGCCACAACACCAACACGGGTGAATGTTGTATCGCCGTTTCTGACCTGATCTAATGACTGAGGTAGTCACGGTCCTAGGTCTAAACGGGATAGGGCATGATCTCCTCACAAAATTTCCTCTTCCACCGTGATACGTAGAAGGATGGAAGGAATGCATGTTGCAAGCGGCATGAGGTCGGGGAGGTGGTGCCTTCCTTTCAGGCATCCCCCTTCCTGAGGCCTCATGAAAACTTACACCATGACTTCTGACCTCCCTATCCTGTGTCCTCGAGTGGTGAGAAGTCTTCTGTGAGCTGGGACATGCAGATTCGCACCGAGTTAGGGCAGTGGCAGTGAATACAAAGGGTTCAGAATGAGCCTTAGGTATTCTCTCATTGGTGGTCACGACGGCCCTTGCACTACGGGTGTCTCCACATGGGGACAGATCACCCTTGCAGTGACCACGACTATTCCTGTGGTCATACCTGAAGGCATGATGAGTTGCCTTCCTGCTTGGAGTAGGGGGTCGGAATACTGTTTCCCCATTTCTCCACGAATTGATAATCCGGGAGATCCACCCATTTTCTTGCTTTCTCTTTATAGCATCAAACTTGGAAAAGTTCGATACTATTCTTTTCTCATTCTCTAGACTACTCTCTAGAGCTGAGATTTTAGAGTCCTTGACCTTGTTGGACGCCAATTGGAGAACCAACAAGATCTTCAGTCGAGCAATCTCTTGAGCTTGCTCCTCAGCAAGTAGGTTGCTTTTCTGAAGGGCTCTCTTCAGGGAATCAGAATTTTCTGAAGGAAAGCAGTTCCTTACTTCAGAAACTTCAAGAGATACGGGGCAGGATGAATAAGTTACCTGCTCTTCTGCATTTGTGTCATTAGGGCCAGTGACCATTGTTTCATCCTCATCAGAGCTGCTTTCCTCATTGGCCTCTTCAGTCTCTGACACGGACACTGGAGCTCTGATGCTGTCCGAGAGATCCTTGCCTTCATCTTCAGAGGTGAGGACCCCCACATAGGCTTCATCCTCTAGTTGACAGCATATTCCAGCTTTCTCTGACCCCCCCATCAGCTCTGAGATCATCTCCCACATGGATTTAGCCGTCCTACATTTTTCCAATCTAGAGCGAGAAGCTCCAGACCAGATATCCATGATAATTTGACGAATCCTCTAGTCCAATTTAAATAATGAAAGTTCCGTCTCTGACATCTCAGCAATGCACTTGGGCACTTGGATTCCAGAGTCGGAGGTCTTCATAGGAACAAAAGGACCCTCTTCCAGGATGAAAGATGCTCGAGGATCGATGGCCTCCAAGTGATATGACACCCTCATCCTCCAGACGGGATAATACTCCTTTGTACATGCGGGAAGTCTTAGTGGCGATATCTCATAATCCAGCTCCATGCTTCTGACACCGGTGGCAGGATACTACTCAAGGTGTTAACCTTTTTGATGAGTAACCTGCCTCTGATACCACTTGAAAGTTCACCTAGTGTCCACTATCTTCACCTATGGGGAGGGGGGGGAATAGGTGACGTGCAGCGTTTTTGCGGAATTTAAGATTGTACTTGCACAATAAAAATAAACAGCACAGCACACAGAATACACAGGCAATTTATAGTGGTTCCCCGACTTGGGTACATCCACTTTCCCCCTTCGACCTATCTCCCAACAAGGGACGACTCGGTCACTTCTCCAACAGGATTGAAATCCAATCCTTGCACTATCGGAAGGAACCCTTCCACACGTAGGAGTCAACACTCCCACAATCCGGGTTGCACCCAACCCTTACAACACGGAACAAACATTCCTTTACAACAAAAGTAAAACTAGAATGTACACGAGATACAAACTTCGTTTGGAGACTAAGGTGTCCCTCTTTGTTGACGACGTGTTCTTGAAGTCCACAAAGAGTCCACAACCCTAGATATCTCTTGGAGAGGATCTCCCCGGAACCGGCGGCGGCAAGATGGGCGGCGGCAAGGTTCACAGGATCGGCGGCGACGATGATATGCGGCTACTGTACTTTAGAGATCCAAACTTCGTAGCGAAGCTAGCTAGGTCTACCAACGGTCACACTAGGATCGATCGTCTCGATCGATTCGGATGGGGGAGGATTTCCCGATCTACAAATCGAGAGACAAGAGATCTCTGGTTAGACTCGTGAGACGCTGAGCTTAGCTAGGCTTCTGTCGCAGGAGGATCTAGACGAAACCACGATCTACCGGCGAACAACTTGGCGCGAGCGGCGGTGGCGGCGGCGGAGCGGAAACGGCGATCTAGGTTACGCCGCGTCTCGCGTGTTTCGGTTTTTCTTCGCACTCCTACTGTTCAAAAATACCCATGTATTTATACACTGTAGACACTTACAATATGACCGTTGTGGGTCCCACACGTAGAAACCCGAAAACCGGTTCAAAATAGTCCAGCGGCAGAATCCGGTCCAGCAGCTTCCAGAGAAAACGCCAAGTAAAAATCGGCGAGAATCGCAGGTGATTCTCGACGAATCGGCGAGAATCAGTTAGTGATTCTCGACGATTCGTCGAGAATCACTAGTGATTCTCGCCGAATCACTTAGTGATTCTCAACGAATATTACTTGGTATTCATGATCTGCTCAGCAATGGATTCGGCGAGAATCATTAGTGATTCTCGCCGAATCTTACTTTGCACCGTTTTGAGGTAGCCGGAAAGAGTCGGCGAGAATCACTAATGATTCTCGACGATTCGGCGAGAATCACTAGTGATTCTCGCCGAATCAGCGAGAATCACTTGGTGATTCTCGTCAAATTATACTTGGACGAATTTTCGTCTTTCCACCCAAGAGCTGCTCCTTGACCCATCCTTGCTCCTTGTCTTCTCTTGCATAAACACGGCCCTGTACTTGAAAGTAAGTGCACTCCAATAGAGAGAGTACACGTAGGCCAACACACTGATCTGCTCAACGAGGGATTACGTCGTGCAGACCCGTGTATATTGACCTACTGCACCCTGACATTGGTGTGCACTTAGCGTGGAAGAACTGCAAGCACAACTTAAGAGGTTTCATCAAATACATTGTGAATTCATCTTAGCTTGACAGGTGGCTTCCTCAAATCCAGGTAATTGTGGATACAATACCCAACAGACCTTGGTGTAACACCCCCATCCATCGTATGACATATAGAAAAAGGTCCAGCTGGAACCCGATGCCATATACCACAGACAGTCGGAGCGGTTACATAAGAATATCAAAACAATCCAACTAAGGCTACTCATCCTATCACAGAGCATTCTAGCGGAAGCTTTTAAACAGTTGCCAAAACCCATAATTGAAAATCAACTATCATGAATGTCCACATACCACTATAGGAATGAAATAACACATACACTGAAGGTACTTGGTCTTATGGCCATACAAGAGTTCACTTAACAAAATAGTGACTTATATACATCGGCTCGCAGGCCGGCCACACATGACAAAAGTAAAAAACAACTATTCGCTAGGGCCTTTGAGGGCCAGCTCAGCAACATGGGCTTCAGCCCGATATTTGGTACTTGGCTCCGCAGCACCTGCGAGCAACATTTCACCGCACGATGGCAAACAAAGTAACGGTCAGCCAAAGCCGACCAAATTATAACGACCCCGCCCCTAATTCGGGACAACAGTGCTCCTTCCCTGCATATCATTATCCCATCTAAATAATAAAGTACAAACATACTTCACCACAGATGTATTCTCGCATGTCCAAACACCCCATGCACTCAGGGAATATTATCGATAAATCCGGCCAATTCCGTGGCTTTGCCACCATCCCCGGGATGGCAAATTCGTAAGAATTTTAGCCTTTCTGACCACCGCCTAAGGCTCCCGACTATGCCAACGGCCAGTCCCTCTTTGGGTCTCTCGCATCGAACAACATAGCCCAGGTCTGATTCCACTTCCCCTTTGCTCACTCTGCCTAGTCACTTTAAGACATACGCGCGGGCCAAGCTTCTCTTGGATCCCAAACATTCCAAACAACACATAACCCAGTTATGTTCAAGGCTGGCTCCCTGGACGCCAAGTTAGCAGAATTATGATTCTGCTCAGATTTCTGGGTGCGCCTTGGAGTTAATCCCCAAGAATCCCTGCTGCAATCTACCACGTAGTGTAACACCCCGAAGTCAAGAGGATCATTTTGAGCAAAATCGGGTTCAGGCAAGGGTGACACGGCCTGGGACACGGGCGTGTCCCAGGGCGTGTCAGTTGACACGGCCTGCGACACGGGCGTGTCGCAGGGCGTGTCGAGGTTGTGTCGACGATCGGACTTGGTGTCGATGATTTTCGCTCGACATCGTCGAGAAGGGGCACACGGCCCAGGACACGGCCGTGTCGAATGCCGTGTCGAATGCTCGACGAGTGTTACGCGACGATCGTCGAGTATCGAGTTCCAGTGAGGACACGGCCTGTGACACGGGCGTGTCACAGGGCGTGTCAGTGGGCGTCAAATTCAGCTCGACGTCTCGGGTTAGGGCGTGTTTGCGGGACACGGGTGTGTCTTGGTGCACACGGCCATGAACACGGGCGTGTGCCAGGCCGTGTGAAGTCTCGGGTTGATTTGGGATTATTTCTGTTGAGGTACACGGCCTCAGACACGGGCGTGTCTGAGGGCGTGTCGAGGACACGGCCGTGACACGGGCGTGTCACACGGCCGTGTACTGGCTGGATTGAGTCGGTTGTCTGCCGCTTAGGGGGACACGGCCTGTGACACGGGCGTGTCACAGGGCGTGTCGGGCCGTGTTCAGGGTTTTCTGGCCAGATCTGAGCCGTTTGTTTCCCTCTTCCTGGATCCAAGGGCTGGGCTTTGTCCAGGTGTCTAGGAGGCCGAGAATTAGAAGATATATTCTCTTATCTTCTTCTCCTTCTTCTTCTTCATCTTCATTTCAAGAGAGGGGGAAGAAAGGCCTAAGGGAGAGAGAAGGGGAGGAGTCTTCCAGCTGCTGTAGGAGCTGCGGAGTGCGGAGCGAAGATCCGAGAGCGGATTCGTGAAGGCAGAGCCGAGGCGGTGATTTCCATCCGGCTACTTCATGGCGCCGAAGCGATCTTCAAGGGTAACGATCTCCTTCTTGGACATCGAAGTCCTTTCTCTATTCATGTGCTTGGAATCCTCCACCAAGAGGTGGATCGCGGAAGTGATTCCTTTGTTGTGTCTGCATCTAGAGCCGGAATTATGAAGTACGGCGTAGGCATGCTGTGTGAAGCCCATCTGGACCGGTAGTCTGGATTGGTGATGTTCATGGGTAAACCGGAGAAGACTCCGTGGCTTTGATGATGTGCAAAACGGATTTCTGTTGTGATGAATGTATGGATGTGTTGATTGTGAGGAGGCTTTGGTGAAGCTCCTGGATATGAGATGATAAATTGGTAGCACGCCTGGTTAGTGCGGGATACGCCCGGTTTGTTACACCACTAGGGTGGGTTGATCCAGTTAAGGTAGGATCGATGGGTGGCAATGCTAGGGGAGCCGAGTTAAACCCGGGTTGCTGCACCACATAGTGTGGGTCGATCGGATTAGGAGGGGGATCGATGGGTACACAATGCCTGGGGAGCTTAGATAAACTCGGCTTGCTACACCACAGAGTGTGGGTCGGTCTGCTCTGTTTGTGATGCTGTGAGGATGGACCTCTGAGTGGCTTGGGCGGGATGTCGCCAGCCTGCGAGCTGGTGGACTAGGGCCGGTCAACCAACAAGTTAAAACCTCGAGAGACAGCGGTGTACGACGGTGGATTCCGGTACGCCAAGAAGGTGCCCTGAGTGCACGGAGCGTTGGTGGATTCCAGCATTTGTGATGTGATGTGTTTGTTAGATAGTGGAATAAAGAGAATGATCTATCTAGCTATGTAATTTGGTGATGTTTGCTGATGCTTGATGAGAAAGGAAGCACTGTATACAGGGAAGGAACCACTACCCCGGGTAGGGGGTAGGGTCGTTATAATGGGTCAGCAATGCTGACCGTTACTTTGTTTTCTGTGTTGGTTTGGATGATGAATTGCAGGTGCTGCGGTTGGGAAATAATAAGTGGATTGGCTAGCCTGGTGTTCGTAGTCCTTGAAGGCTATGTGAAGATTCGTGGTTGGATTTCATGTGTGGCCGGCCTGCGTGCCGATGTACGAAACCATTGATGTGAAAGAGGAACTTGTAAGGCCATAAGGCCAGGGTGTGTGAGTTGTATACATTCCTGGTGTTGTTTTATATAAATGTGGTATTTATATATGGGTGGACATTCTGGTTTGAGTTCATGCTAACAAGAAAAAATGCTGCGCTAGAATGGAATGAGTTAAGGATACGCATAGATTTTGATTTCCACACGTGATACCTTTGCTTGTCTGTGCTATATGGCGTGGGGCCCCGGTCGGACCCACCGTTATATGTCATGTGACAGGTGGGGGTGTTACAAAGTGGTATCAGAGCCAGGTTGAGATTGTTTGGGAGGAGAGAGCATAATTGAACTCATGAATGTCCACTAGGAATGTATGTCATGCACATGATGTGCGTGCCTGTGTAGTCAATGTACCAGTACCGTTATGATTTGGAAGGATTTAATGGTGTTCTGTACATTGATAGGTGGCGAGGGATGGAGCTGGGCCGTCTGAGCCCCAACGGTCGGATGAAAGTGCGGCACCCGTGGAAGCGCCGATGCCTCCCTCGGCATAGGCCATACGGGTGGTAGCGGAGACAGTGCTTGCAGTGTTACAGCACACCCAACTGGACAGGCAAGACCTGGTGGAGAAGCAAGAGCCATGCTGCCCGAGGGTGGTGGAAGTGCAAGCAGTGACGATGCCTTGTCACGTTTTAGCACTTTCACGGCCACTACGGTTTTGGTGGAGCGCTTTCACCAACGCAGCAGAAGATTGGTTAGCAAGGGTAAAGAGATCCTAACCGCATCATGCACGGTCGAAGAACAGAAAGTGATGTTGGGCCACTTTTCTGTTTGGGAAGGAGATGCAATTGTGGTGGATAAATTGCAGTGCACCACTTGGCAGGATCGAGGTTTAAACGGAGGTTTCCGTGGAGGAATTCTCCCAAATATTTTTCGCCAAGTATGTGCCAGTGTCGCAGAGGATTGCGATGGAAAATGAGTCTCTCCGCTTGGTGCAGGGTGAGCGAGATATTGATAACTACCTGCATGAATTTACAAGATTGGGGAGATATGCGGGATCTACCTTTGCGGAGGAAGCGCGAAAGACAAATCGGTTTTATGGAGGATTGCGGGATGAATTGAGATTGGCACTTCCGAGTTCCGTGAGCCAGCTTTCAGGCGTTGGTCGATACAGCTCGTGCCTTGGAGAAGGATATGAAGCGAGTACAAGAGAATAAGAGACTGGCAAGAGAAAAGTCAGAGTTTAAAATGTCACCATCGGATCAATCGGAGTTTCGACGACGAGAGAAGAAAAGATTTAGGCCGGTGGACGTAGCTCCGTCGACTGTTTCTTCGGGGGCGACGTATGGGCCAGGACGTGTGGATACACGTATATGTTATAAATGTGGGCAGCAAGGACATATTGCAAAATTCTGTTGGAATGTCCCTCCAGGGAGTGAGAAAAAGACAGGTGCGTCATATGAAGAAAAAGGGAAAGCAGTGGACGAATCATCTGCACCCCGAACGCAACCTCGCTTGCATGCGATGGAAGTGCAAGAGCCGCAAAGCTCAGTTGGTGAAATTCAGCCTCGAGCGTTCCATTTATCATTAAATCGCGAATTTCAAAATCGTGAGGCTGAGCGGAGGTGAAATATGAATTACTTATCTTGGATGCTCTTTGTATGTAAACTATGTTTTGATCTCAGGTGTGATGAATAATAGCTGATGTACATCACTTTTGGCTGATGTAACTGATGTTTATATCTATAGTTGTCGATCTCTATAATAGCTTGGTGCACTTGTGATTGTGACGAAATCAATCAATTATGTCGTTTTGTTTGAGGTCTTATGTGGTTGAATGTGCACAAGTGGAAGCTAGGGATGTTTGTTGTGTTGTCTGTTTGTTAGTGTGTACGGCGGTTATGATTTTGTGATGATTGTGCCTAATTGGCTGTTTGGAGTCAAATTTCGAGGACGAAATTATTTGAAGGGGGGGAGGATTGTAACACCCCGAAGTCAAGAGGATCATTTTGAGCAAAATCGGGTTCAGGCAAGGGTGACACGGCCTGGGACACGGGCGTGTCCTAGGGCGTGTCAGTTGACACGGCCTGCGACACGGGCGTGTCGCAGGGCATGTCGAGGTTGTGTCGACGATCGGACTTGGTGTCGACGATTTTTGCTCGACATCGTCGAGAAGGGGCACACGGCCCAGGAAACGGCCGTGTCGAATGCCGTGTCGAATGCTCGACGAGTGTTACGCGACGATCGTCGAGTATCGAGTTCCAGTGAGGACATGGCCTGTGACACGGGCGTGTCACAGGGCGTGTCAGTGGGCGTCAAATTCAGCTCGATGTCTCGGGTTAGGGCGTGTTTGCGGGACACGGGTGTGTCCTGGTGCACACGGCCATGAACACGGGCGTGTGCCAGGCCGTGTGAAGTCTCGAGTTGATTTGGGATTATTTCTGTTGAGGTACACGGCCTCAGACACGGGCGTGTATGAGGGCGTGTCGAGGACACGGCCGTGACATGGGCGTGTCACACGGCCGTGTACTGGCTGGATTGAGTCGGTTGTCTGCCGCTTAGGGGGACACGGCCTGTGACACGGGCATGTCACAGGGCGTGTCGGGCCGTGTTCAGGGTTTTCTGGCCAGATCTGAGCCGTTTGTTTCCCTCTTCCTGGATCCAAGGGCTGGGCTTTGTCCAGGTGTCTAGGAGGCCGAGAATTAGAAGATATATTCTCTTATCTTCTTCTCCTTCTTCTTCTTCATCTTCATTTCAAGAGAGGGAGAAGAAAGGCCTAAGGGAGAGAGAAGGGGAGGAGTCTTCCAGCTGCTGTAGGAGCTGCGGAGTGCGGAGCGAAGATCCGAGAGCGGATTCGTGAAGGCAGAGCCGAGGCGGTGATTTCCATCCGGCTACTTCATGGCGCCGAAGCGATCTTCAAGGGTAACGATCTCCTTCTTGGACATCAAAGTCCTTTCTCTATTCATGTGCTTGGAATCCTCCACCAAGAGGTGGATCGCGGAAGTGATTCCTTTGTTGTGTCTGCATCTAGAGCCGGAATTATGAAGTACGGCGTAGGCATGCTGTGTAAAGCCCATCTGGACCAGTAGTCTGGATTGGTGATGTTCATGGGTAAACCGGAGAAGACTCCGTGGCTTTGATGATGTGCAAAACGGATTTCTGTTGTGATGAATGTATGGATGTGTTGATTGTGAGGAGGCTTTGGTGAAGCTCCTGGATATGAGATGATCAATTGGTAGCACGCCTGGTTAGTGCGAGATACGCCCGGTTTGTTACACCACTAGGGTGGGTTGATCCAGTTAAGGTAGGATCGATGGGTGGCAATGCTAAGGGAGCCGAGTTAAACCCGGGTTGCTGCACCACATAGTGTGGGTCGATCGGATTAGGAGGGGGATCGATGGGTAGACAATGCCTGGGGAGCTTAGATAAACCCGGCTTGCTACACCACAGAGTGTGGGTCGGTCTGCTCTGTTTGTGATGCTGTGAGGATGGACCTCTGAGTGGCTTGGGCGGGATGTCGCCAGCCTGCGAGCTGGTGGACTAGGGCCGGTCAACCAACAAGTTAAAACCTCGAGAGACAGCGGTGTACGACGGTGGATTTCGGTACGCCAAGAAGGTGCACTGAGTGCACGGAGCGTTGGTGGATTCCAGCGTTTGTGATGTGATGTGTTTGTTAGATAGTGGAATAAAGAGAATGATCTATCTAGCTATGTAATTTGGTGATGTTTGCAGATGCTTGATGAGAAAGGAAGCACTGTATACAGGGAAGGAACCACTACCCCGGGTAGGGGGTAGGGTTGTTATAATGGGTCAGCAATGCTGACCGTTACTTTGTTTTCTGTGTTGGTTTGGATGATGAATTGCAGGTGCTGCGGTTGGGAAAGAATAAGTGGATTGGCTAGCGTGGTGTTCATAGTCCTTGAAGGCTATGTGAAGATTCGTGGTTGGATTTCATGTGTGGCCGGCCTGCGTGACGATGTACGAAACCATTGATGTGAAAGAGGAACTTGTAAGGCCATAAGGCCAGGGTGTGTGAGTTGTATACATTCCTGGTGTTGTTTTATATAAATGTGGTATTTATATATGGGTGGACATTCTGGTTTGAGTTCATGCTAACAAGAAAAAATGCTGCGCTAGAATGGAATGAGTTAAGGATACACATAGATTTTGATTTCCACACGTGATACCTTTGCTTGTCTGTACTATATGGCGTGGGGCCCCGGCCGGACCCACCGTTATATGTCATGTGACAGGTGGGGGTGTTACACGTAGAAACCCGAAAACACAAAGCACGGAGTCTTCTCCGGCAAACCATACAAAATGCAACATCACCGATCCAAACCAACACGTCCGGTTAGGCTTCACACACAATGTCTATGTCCGTACATCGATTCCGGACTCTATATACAACACAACGGGGACTATTCCCATCAACCCCAAGAAACACCGCACACTCACCGCACACTCGCGGTAGCGGGTTTCCTTATGCAAAAGAAGGAGAGCTTCACATGCTCAAGTAGAGAATCGTTACCCTTGTAGTTCGATTTTGCGCCATGGGAAAACTATCCAGATAGAAAGCTTCGTAAGGGAATTTCCTCCGCGGATCCGATCTCGGTTCTCAAATCGGTGCTCTGATGCTCCGATGGCGGCCGGAATCCTCCTCTTCCTTCCTCCTTGCTCTCTCCTCTCATTAACTCCTTAGAAGAAGAAGGCTAAAGAGAAAATGAGGAATTAGTCCTCCATTCCCGGCCTTAACAAAGCAGGAATGCACCTGGGCCGTCAGATCTTATTTAAAGAAAACGAACGGCTCAGATCCGCCCAAAAATCACCAGACCTGGGCCGAACATGGCCTCGCACACGGCCGTGTCCCAGGCCGTGTGTCTCGATCCAAACACGATCGTCGAGCACAGAGAAGGACACGGGTCATGACACTCCCGTGTCTCCACCTAACACGCTCGTGTCGTGTCCCGACATGCCCGTAACCTAGGGCCGTGTCACAGATAACCGCCACACCAACTGACATGTCTCTTGGGAAGACGGGTGGTGACACGGCTATGCACACGCCCGTGTCCGTTGACACGCCCGTGTCACGTTGCTGTGCTTCCTGCTGTGTCCTTTTCTAGACACAAACGGCCAATCTCAGAGAATGATACGGCCCTGGGACACGCCCGTGTGGGCATGTCCCAGGCCGTGTACCCCTATTACGGCTCCAAAAATTTCTTAGGACGCGACCCGCTTGATTACGATTTTTGGGGTGTTACAAATCTCCCCCACTTAAAGAATTTCGTCCAGAAATTATGTAAAGGTACACAAAATTTAAATGTTACCTGAGGTGAATAACTCGGGGTATTCTTCCATCATATCCTGCTCTCGCTCCCAAGAAAGCTCCTCACGTCTGCAGTTATCTCAATGGACTTTAACCAATTAGATTTCCATATTGCGGAGTCATTTGACCTCAAAGTCTTCAATGCGTACTGGCTTGACCTTTGCCGTCAACCCATATTCAACCGGCACTTGGTCGACCACAAAGACCTGCGAAGGCTCTTGCACCACCTTCCGCAACACTGATACGTGGAACACATCACGTAGCCCACTCAACTCCACTGACATCTTCAATCGATGTGCTGCCTCGCCAATGCGCCCCAGGATTTCAAACGGTCCAAGGTATCTCGGACTCAGCTTCTTCAAACGTCGAACCCGCGAGACACCCTTGAATGACTTGATTTTCAAATATACCCAGTCGCCAACACCAAACTCCATATTCCTATGCTTGGCATTATAGTATTTTGCCTGTCTGACCTGAGCGATTTTCAACCTTTCCTGAATTGTACGTATCATTGAAGTGGCGTCTTCCACCGCTTGACGTTTGTATAACTTCGACTCGCCTGTCTCCAACCAAGACAACGGCATGCGACATTTTCTCCGATACAAGGCCTCAAAAGGCGCCATTCCAACACTCACCTAGTAGCTGTTGTTATATGTAAACTCCACCATGTATAAGTGATCTTCCCACTGCTTTTCGAAATCCAGGACACACATGCGAAGAAGGTCCTCCATCGTCCTGTTGACCCTCTCGGTCTGACCATCCGTCCGTGGATGAAAGGTTGTGCTGTAACTCAGCTTAGTCCCCAACAGACTATGCACCAGCCTCCAGTCATTCGACGTTAAGCGTCCATCACGGTCACTAACAATAATGCGTGGCACACCATGCAATCGAACAATATTTTCCACATACAGTTTGGCTAACTTTCCACTAGATCTTCCTTCCTGTTTGGGATGAAGTGTGACACATTTTTCAATCTATCTACGACCACCCAGATGGCGTCGTTTCCCCTCTGTGACTTTGGTAAACCATGCACAAAATCCGTAGAAATGTCATCAAACTTCCACTCCGGGATAGGTAAGGATTTCGAGAAACCTCCGGGCTTCTGGCACTCCGCCTTCACCAAGGCACAAGTTTGGCACTTGGACACATAAAGTGCTATATCCTTCTTTAATCCTGTCCACCAGAACAACTTTTTCATGTCCATATACATCTTCGTGCTCCCGGGTGGATTGAGTACTTGGTATGATGAGCCTCGTACATCAACTCCTCCCGAAGATTATCCGCACTAGAAATGCATAGGCGACCGTCCCTCCATAGCAGTCCGTCCTCAACAGCAAATTGGTAATTTGACCCATCCAAAGATTCATCTAGGATCTACTTCATGCTGCTATCCTGAACCAAAGCACGCCGAACTCTATCAGCTAAGTCATACTGCACCTCTGTCCAATACAATTTCGCCTCAGCACTAGCCTGCTTGTCGACACAAGATATCTCTAGCGCCTCCAAATCACGGACCAAACTCTCATCATGCACCGACAACTAGCTGGCCTGCGCAGGAGCCCTGCGACTCAGCGCATCCGCCACTGCATTTCCTTTACCATACACATAATGTATCTCAAAGGTGTAGTCCCCCAGGAACTCCATCCACCTCCGCTGCCTCATGTTCAGGTCCTTCTAATCTAACAAGTACTTCATGCTCTTATGATCGGTGTAGATATCGACCTTCACACCGTACAGATAGTGCCTCCACAACTTTAGAGCAAATATCACGGCCACTAACTCTAAGTCATAGACCAGATAATTTTGCTCATGGACCTTTAATTGTCGCGAACCATAGGCTATCACGCTCCCATGCTGTAGCAGAACACAGCCCAAGCCACTGCCTGAAGCATCGCTATAGATTTCAAACCCTTTGGTTCCACTCGGTGAACATAAAATAAGCGTCGTGGTCAACCGCCTCTTCAACTCTTCAAAAGCCTGCTCGCACTCTAGAGACCACACAAACTTTTGATCTTTTCTTGTCAACGTCATGAGTGGTAGCGCTATCCGCGAGAGGTTCTCTACGAAGTGTCTGTAGTAGCCGGCAAGCCCCAGAAAGCTCCGAACTTCCGCCACTGTAGTCAATACAGGCCACTCCCGTATCGCCACTATCTTTGTCGGATCCACCGCTATTCCTTCTCCACTAACAACAAGACCAAGGAACGTTACCGAGGACAACCAGAACTCATACTTGGAGAACTTAGCATATAACTGATTCCTTCTCAATGTCTCCAACACCATATGCAGATGCTTGTAGTGATCATCCTCACACTGTGAGTACACCAAGATATCGTCGATAAATACTATCATGAAATGGTCCAGGTACTCTCTGAACGTCCTGTTCATCAGATCCATAAACACGGATGGCGCATTGGTCAACCCAAACGGCATGACCGTGAACTCGTAATGCCCAAACCGCGTGTTGAACGCTGTCTTTGGGATGTCGCTTTCCCTTATCCTTAATTGGTAGTAACCAAATTTCAGATCCAACTTCGAATATACTGTAGACCCAACCAACTTATCAAATAGATCGTCAATCCTTGGGATCGGATAATTATTCTTTTTTGTAAGCTTGTTCAACTTCCGATAGTCAATACAGAGTCGCAAGCTCCCATCTTTCTTCACAACGAAGAGGACCAGTGCGCTCCAAGGCGGCGAACTTGGATGCACATACCCCTGATCCAACAACTATTGCAGTTGCACCTTCAACTCCTCCATCTCTCTTGCCGTTATCCGATATGGAGAGTGTGACACCGGTTTGGCACCTGGCACCAGCTCAATGGTAAAATAAATCTCCCACTGAGGAAGGGCTCCTGGGAGATCATCTGGAAACACATAAGGATACTCGGACACAACTGGAATACTGCCCAGACTTGGCTTAGACGTTGAAGTCTGCACTAATGTGACAAACAGCTCTAACCCAGACCGAACTGCCGTGATCACCTGAAGGGCCGAAATCAAAATCTTACTCGCCCCATTCATGCCCGCAAACGTAGTCTCCCGATCAGTATTCAGTCCCAACCTAACCTCCTTTCGGTTGCAATCAATGCATGATCGCTGCTCCGAGAGCCAGTCCATACCAAAGATTACGTCGAACTCCAGTAATGGCAATACCGACGGTTGCAAGACAAACACCTGATCCACAATCCATATCTTTACCACGCAAACTCTATCCGTCCGCATTGAACACCCATTGGGCAACAACACATCCAACTTGTCTTTTGCCATCGAGGAAGGGACACCGATGTGCGATACGAATCTTTCGGATAAGAGGGAATGTGAAGCTCCCGTATCAAACAGGGCTCTCGTCGGATAATCTAAAATCAACACAAAGCCTAGCACCAACATTTATAAGTTAACATATAAAAGGTAAAAACTACATAAAGTTTAACTGCTATAATTTAACTCGTAGCTGTCACCACGTCAGCTTGCTTTATGGCCTCTTACAGACCAAGGTTATACAGTCTAGGCTAGGTTGGAGCATTATGGGACGCGGTTGACTCCACCGCCTTCCATTTTTCATCATAATTTCCTCCAGGCTTCCTCTCGGACTTTGCATGTCCGCTCCAACATTCACGAGCAAAATTCCCCTTCTTTCTGCAGTTATAGCACGCTTTTGGGACTCGACTTGTGGTTGCCACCGCCGCACTAGACGAAGGGGCTGAGCTCGAAGTCATTAGCTTCTTGTTCCATCTGCGGAAACCCGACTTTGAATTTGGCACTTTGAACTCAGACTTCTTCTCCCCTGGGTTCTTCTTCTCTTACACATTCTTCATGACCTTTTCCAATGACCGGGCCGAATTGACCAAGGCTAGGAAGCCCTGTGTAACACCCCCATCTGTCGCATGGCATATAACAGAAGGTTCAGTTGGAACCCGACGCCATATACCACAAATAGTCGGAAGAGTTACATAAGAATATTCAAACTATCCAATTAAGACTATGCGTCCTACACAGAGCATTCTAGCGGAAGCCTTTAAAGTTGAAAGAACCCAAATTTTAAATCCATATCCAAGAATGTCCATATCCACAAAACAGGAATGAAATCCCAAATGCACTAAAAAGGGTACATGGCCTTATGGCCTTACAAATGTTCACTTAATAAAAACATGTCTTACATACATCGGCTCGCAGGCCGGCCACACATGATAAAAATAAAAACAACTATTCGCTTTGGCCTTCTAGGGCCAGCACAGTAATATGGGCTCCAGCCCGCTATTTAGTACTCGGCTCCGCAGCACCTGCAAGCACATTCCACCGCACGGTGGCAAACAAAGCAATGATCAGCCAAAAGTCGACCAAATTATAACGACCCCGCCCCTTACTCTGGACGGCGGTGCTCTTTCCCTGCATAACATTTGCCCAAAAAAATAATAAAGCGCAACTATACTACGCCACAAGTGTAGGCTCGCACGGCCAAACACCCCGTGCACTCAGGGCACATTAACGGTGAATCCTGACCAATCAGCGTCTTCACCACCACTCCCAGGATGGCAACAACATGTGAGCATTTAGCCTTTCTGACCACCGTCTAAGGCTCTCGACTATGCCAACGGCCAGTCCCCGTCTTCGGGTCTCTCGCACCGAACCACATAGCCTAGTTCCAATTCCACTTGCTCTTTGCTCACGCCGCACATACAATTTAAGTTCTACGCACGGGCCAAGCTTCTCTCGGATCCCAAAATTTTCCAAACAATCTCATAACCCAGTTATGATCAAGGCCGGTTCCCAGACCGCCAAGTTAGCAGAACACGTTTCCGCTCAGTTTTTCGGGTGCGCCTTAAAGCTAACCTCCAAGGGTCCCTGCTGCAATATACCGCGTAGAAACCCGAAAAACCCAAAGTACGGAGTCGTATCCGGCAAAACATATCAAATGCAACATCACCGATCCAGACAATACACGTCCGGGTAGGCTTCACACACAATGCTTATGCCCGTACTTATGATTCAGGACTCTATATGCAACACAAGGGGGACTATTCACATCAACTCCAAGGAACACCACGCACTCACCGCACATTCACGGGAGCGGGATTCCCTATGCAGAAAGGAAGAGCTTCACAAGCTCAAGTAGAGAATCGTTACCCTTGTAGTCCGCTTTGGCGCCATGGAAAAACTACACGGATGAAAATCTTCACAACGAACTTCCCTCCACAGATCCGCTCTCAGATTTCAAAATGGTGTTTCGATGCTCCGCCGTCCGCCGGAATCCCTTCCTTCTTCCTCCTCTTTCCAACTCCATGAGAGAGAGAATGGTTGGAGAGAAATGAAGGATTAACTCCCCTATTCCCGGCCTTAATAGAGCAGGAAACCGTCTGGGTTATTGGATCTTAATTAAAGAAAAAGAATGGCTCAGATCCGATCAAAAATATCTAGACCTGGGCATAACACGGCTTGGCACACGGCGTGTCCCAGGCCGTGTGCCTCGCTCCAGGCACGATCGTCGAACGGAGGAAAGACACACGGACAAAGACACACCCGTGTCTCTCCTAACACGCCCGTGTCGGGTTCCTCGACACGCCCGTGTTCGGGGGGGGGGGGGGGGGGGTGTCACGCATAACCGCCACAACAATGGACACGATCCAAAAGAACACGGGTAGGGACACGGGTAGGCACACGCTCGTGTCAAATGACACGCCCGTCTCACTTAGCCGTGTTTCTAGCCGTATCCTTCTCGGGATGAAAATGGCCAAAAACACCAGCCAGACACGGCCTTGGACACGCCCGTGTCCTAGGCCGTGTACCGCTATACAGGCACCAAAAATCCCCTTTTTCGTGACCGACTCAAATACAATTTTAGGGGCATTACAAATCTCCCCCACTTAAGAATTTTGTCCTGAAATTAAGTAAAGGTACACAAATCTAAATAATACCTGAGTGGAATAACTCGGGGTATTCCTCCAACATAGCTTGCTCTCTCTCCCAAGAAAGCTCCTCACGTCCGCAATTATCCCATCGGACTTTAACCATATGGATATCTTTGTTGCGGAGTCGCTTGACTGCAACATCTTCAATACGTACTGGCTTGACCCTTGTGGTCAACTCATAATCAACTGGTACTTGATTATCCGCAATGATCTGCGAAGGCTCTTGCACCGCCTTACGCAACACCGATACGTGGAACACGTCATGCAGCCCACTCAATTCCGCCGACAGCTTTGACCTATACGCCGCCTCGCCAACATGCTCCAGGATTTCAAATGGTCCAAGGTATCTCGGACTCAACTTCTTCAAGCATCGAACCCGCGAAACACCCTTGAACGGCTTGATTTTTAGATACACCATGTCGCCAACATTGAACTCCATGTTCCTATGCTTGGCGTTGTAATACTTTGACTGTCTATCCTAAGCGATCTTCAACCATTCTTGAATTATCTGTATCACTGAAGTGGCATCTTACACTGCTTGACGTTTGTAAAGTGTTGGGTACATTTGAATATGTATACCAGATTTGAAGAAGCCTCACCCTACTCAATGATATGCATCAAAGTTTATTTGATGTGTTTTTGAGTTTAGATGTGCAGGTTATGTAAATAAAGGAATGCAGGAAAAATTCTAAGTCCATGTGTCGACACCTAGAGAAGCAGTGTCGACACTTATGAAGACTTGTGTCGACACTAGAGAAAAGCTGTGTCGACACTTGAAGTAAATTTTTTCGACACTAGGAAAGGCAGAGTCGACACCAGTAGAATTGTGTCGACACATACAGACAGCATCGACACACTGTGAAGAATAGTCGACATAAATCATGTCGACACTAAGAGACAGTGTCGACACCCAGAGAAGCTTAGTCGACATCAAATGTGTCGACACCAGGAGGCTGTGTCAACACACTGAAGGCATTGTCGACATCAACTGTGTCGACACACAGGACTTGTGTCGACACACAGCAAGTTTCAACACAGTTAAAGTAAAGAAGTACTTGTGTCGACACAAAGGAGATGTGTCGACACAAAGGAGATGTGTCGACACACAACAGAATTCAACTAAGAATCAAAGAAGAAGTATTTGTGTCGACACACAGAATCAGTGTCGACACATTCAACAGAAGGCTGTGTCGAGAAGTATTAACAACAACAAAGGAGTTGTGTTGACACCACCAAGGCATGTGTCGACACTTAGTCCACTTGTGTCGACACATAATGAAGATCAGTCTCGACACTTTCAGACAGAGATAGAATTTCAAGAAGTGACTGGATGACTTGACAGTTGCCATTTCAACCGGTCTACTGCAACTGTCAGAGCTGTCAGAAGTTTGTTAGAAACCGGATCAGTCGGTTACCATGGAGGAAGACTATATAAAGGCTTTCTCCTTCAACAGAAAAAAATAATTAAGAAGATTGATCAATAATTGAAGAATACAGATTCAGATCAAACACAAAAAGAAGAAGACCTTCGACAAAAGATCTAAGTAGTTGGAGAGAGAGAGCTCCATCTAAGAAGTGCAGTTGCTGAACCAGGCTGCCAAGAAAGATTCAGATTGAGATCTGAATCTCAAGTTAGAAGCTGATTGAAGATCAACTTCTCAGGAGATTCAACCCTACTGAGTTCAGATTCAAGAAGCTTTGAAGAAAGCTAAGAGTCGTTGATCTCTGCCATCAAGAACTCATCAAGAAGCCATCCATCCATTCTCTCTCTTTTAGGGTGGTGGTCATAAACTTTGTTTAATCAAATTTCTGTAAGATCTATTATAGATCTGAGCTGTAAGCCTATTTTATAATGGCTGAGTGTAAGAGATTTAGATCTCTGAGTGTAGGTCTTATTGAAGACTAAGGTAGGGCTTTGTGCCTGAGTTGTAGGAGACTATGTTCTCTGAGTGTAGGCCCTGTTAAAGGCTGAGGTATGACAGTTTGCCTGAGTTGTAGGAGTGGGGACACTCTGAGATGTAGGAACCTAGTTTGGGTTCTGAGCTACTGTAAGATCTGAGGATCTGAGGAGAAGTGCATAAGTTAGGCCGAATCTAGTATACTGCTAGATAGGCGAAGGGGGAAAGTGGATGTACCCAGACCTTGGGGAACCACTATAAAAATCTGTGTGCACTCTGTGTTGAATTATTTCTGTGATTGTTGTGTTGTGCAGTAGTAGAATTTGTTATTTCTGCTTAAATTACAGAACAGATTTTCTGCCTTACAATTAAAAGAAAAGGAAAACCTATTCATCCCCCCCCCCTCATCTAGGTGGTTAGGCACTAATTCTTTCAAGTGGTATCAGAGCCAGTTTCCTCAAAGAAGGACTTAACCGTCAGAGTGAGATCCTTAAGGCAGATTTAAGAATCAAGAAAGAATCAAGAAAATGGGTTCAGGTGAAAATCATAAGGAACTAGGTTCAATGAAACTACCTATATGCAGAAAGGAGATATTTGGCATCTAGAAAGAAAGGGTCGGGCTATTTATGGAGGACTCTGATCCAAGGATCTATATTATAGTCAAAGAAGATCCTTATGTCCCAATGAAGATTTCGATTCTGGATGCTAACAAAAGAATTCCCAAGGACTATTCAGAGATGACCAAGGATGAGATCATCTTGGCAACTATGGATAAGAGGGCCCAGAACATTATAGTAAGTGTCATAGATGATTCTACCTTTCAAAATTTGATTCGCCGCAATACTTCAAAGGAAATGTGGGATACTTTGATAGTCTACATGGAAGGTTCTGAAGAAGTAAGACAAGACAGAAAATCTATGCTAAACCAGGAATATGAAAGTTTCAGACAAGGAAAGTCTGACAGCATAACTGAGTGTTACAAAAAGTTCTATAGGATAGTGAATGAGTTGATGTCCTATGGGAGAATCTTCAGTACTTATGAACTGAATGATAAATTTCTAAGATCCTTGACAAAGGATTGGGACACAAAGATTTGTGCCATTAGGGAAGTGGCCAAACTTACAGATATTTCTCCTCCAACTTTGTTTGGAAAGTTGCTATCTTATGAGATGCAACTAATGGCTAGGAAAGAGGAAGAGAAGAGTACAAAAGGTGAGCATAGAGAAAAGTCTGTGGCCTTCAAGGTTGAAGCCACTAAGAAACATAGGAGGATGTCTCCATCACCTCATAGGATAGTTGCTGGCATTGCTTCAGAGAATTCAGACAACCAAACTTTAGAAAGCAGTGAGTCAGATAAAAATTTTGCTGCCTTCACTAGGCAGTTTCAGAGATTTCTGAAAAAGAAGCAGTGGAAGTCTAAGCCTTCCACATCTAAGCCTATGGATGATTACTATCAAAAAAGGAAGTCATCCAGGAAAGACAGGAGTAAGTCTAAGCCAAACAAGTCTACAACATCAAAGATTGTTTGCTACTATTGTAACATGCCTGAACATGTAGTGGCTGAATGTCCAGATAAAAGAAAAGAGACTACAGATAAGATGAAGAGTCAACACCAGAGCAAGAAGGAGAAATCCTTTGTTGCTAAGAATGAGAAGACCTTGTCAGATCAGTCATCTTCAGAGTCAGAATCTGAAGCTGAGGCCTACATTGGTCTATTTGCTGCAGATGAAGAAGAAGAGTTTCTTCAGGTGCTGAACTCTATATATGAAAAAGAAGACCATCAGTGCAAGGGAATGATGGCTATATCAAAATAAGACAAGTGCCAGGATCAGCCTGGTCCTAGTAAGGTACAATGTCTTTCAGATTGCAGTACTGAGTCAGAGTCAGCAACATCTGCATCAAGTGATGTGGATGGGTCTGAGTCTGAAGGTGATATTCATCAGTTGATTGATGAATATGGAGATTTGCTGCAGGCACTTAAGAAGAGCAAAGACTTGGCCAAATCTTTGGTTACAGAAATGGCAGATCTTAAGATGGCTGCATTAGATTCAGAGAAGTTGCTGGATCAAAAGTTGAATGAGATAGCCAGACTGAAAAACATTACTATTTTTCAGATGGGTACTATCACATTTAAGAATGATCAAATAAAGAATATGGAGATTAGACTTCAGAAAGAAAAAGATTTGGTGGCTAGTTACTCCAAGCCAAAATCAGTTTTACCCTTGATTGATGAGTTTGTGTCTCAAAAGGGTAAAACAGGATTAGGGTTTAAGAAGATGGCATGGACTGTTAGGTCCAAATCTAAAGGCAAAGCCCAAGCACAAAACAAGAAGCTTGTTGTAGACAATTCAGCTAGGGTTGTACCTAAACAAAGGTACAATAAGTTTGAGTGCTGGTGTTGTGGCAAGGTAGGCCACTTTGCCTTAGATTGTTGGCACAATTCTAGTGTTAAGGAGAGTAGCAATCTGCCTACTAGAAAAGCTACAGGAAGATTTGTTAAATTTCAGACTAACTTGTACCAAGGACCCAAAAGTTATTTGGGTTCTATGGTTAAGTAATCTGTATTGCAGGTGAGTCCAAGTTGTCATGCCCCAATATGGTACTTGGACAGTGGATGTTCCAGGCACATGACTGGAACAAGGGGGTTGCTGAAGGACTACACACCTATCATGGATGGCCCTAAAGTAACCTTTGGTGGTTCAGAAAAAGGAATCATCAAAGGATTTGGTAACATTTCTAGTAATCAGATTACTATCACTCAAGTAGCCTATGTGAAGGGTTTGAAACACAACCTTATAAGTATAAGTCAGCTGAGTGACTTAGGGTATGACATTTCATTTTTTTAAGAATGGATGTCATATCAAAAGGTGAAGTGATCAAAAGGTCATATTGACAGGATATAGAAAGAGAAATGTTTATTATCTTAACTTTGAGTATGAGAACAATGTTTCTCATGTTTGTCTTGTAGCTGATGAGAGAGTCTCACATTGTGTTAAATGGCACAAGAGACTGCCTCATCTTAACTATAAGACTATTGGCCAACTCTTTAGCAAAGAGTTAGTGAGGAATGGTCCTCAAGTTAAGTGTATAAAGGATGGGATATGCTCAGCTTGTCAAAAAGGCAAGCAGACCAAATCCACCTTTCATAGCCTTGAAAACAAGGATTCTGTGAGGTGTCTATACCTCCTGCATATAGATCTTTTTGGTCATATGCCAGTTCATAGTCTAGGTAGGAAGGTCTACACATTTGTGGTAGTAGATGACTATTCTAGATATTCCTGGGTGTTCTTTCTAAGACAAAAATCTGAAACTCCAACTGTCTTATATAGTTTTGTTAAACAAATTCAGAATGAGTTGGACAGTACAGTGGTCAAAATCAAAAGTGACCATGGTACTGAATTTCAGTCTGAAAGTATGACAAAACTGTGTGAAGAATTTGGGATATTTCAAGAATTTTCCTCACCTAGAACACCACAGCAAAATGGTATTGCTGAGAGGAATAATAGAACATTGATAGAGGCTGGTAGAACCTTATTGAGTGACACTTCTCTCCCAGAATATTTTTGGGCTGAGGCAGTAAACACTGCATGTCATGCGATCAATAGGGCTACTATCACCAAGAGCCACAAAAAGAATCCCTATAAGATTGTGAAGGGCAGAAAACCAAACTTATCCTATTTTAGGATCTTTTGTTGCAAGTGATATATACTTAACAATGACAAGTCTTATCTAACCAAGTTTGCTGTCAAATCCCAAGAGGGGATATTTGTTGGGTATAGTAACAATAGTAAGGCTTATAGGGTCTACAACTTGATCACTCAAGTTGTAGAAGAGTCTGTACATGTAGTCTTTGATGAAACAAGACTCATTAACAGTGAATTGCTAAGTAGTGTTTGCAGTTCTACTTGTATAAATAAGAGAATGAACAAGCTTACCATAACAGAAGGTTCTACTGCAACTCAGCAAGTGGAAAATGGTGGTTGTTGTCCAGGGGGAGTACAAGACTCTCTGGATGCTGAAGAAGATCAAGAGGTGCAGCTTAATGAAGAGGCTGGAGGTGTTCAATCTGAAGATAGACTACCTCCAACTAATAGACACTTAAAGGATCATCCAGCAAATCAGATAATTGGTGATCCAAGGCAAGGAGTGCAAACAAGAAGCAGGAATCTGAGCACAATTCTTTGCTCCAGCTTCCTATCATAAGTGGAACCAAAGAAATTTGAAGAAGCAGTTCTAGACCAACATTGGATTGATGCCATGCAAGAAGAACTGAATCAGTTCAGAAGATGCAAGGTCTGGAAGCTAGTTCCTAAACCAAAAGACCACAACATCATTGGAACAAAGTGGATCTTTAGGAACAAATTGGATGAGAATGGAATCATTGTAAAGAATAAAGCAAGACTTGTTGCAAAAGGATATAAGTAGGAAGAATGTATTGACTTTGATCAAACCTTTGCCCCAGTAGCAAGACTGGAAGCTATCAGGATGTTCCTTGCTTATGCAATATATCAAGGGTTCAAGTTATTTCAAATCGATGTAAAGTCAGCTTTCCTAAATGAAAATTTAAAGGAAGAAGTCTATGTAGAGCAGCCTTCAGGTTTTGTTGATCCTCTCAAACCAGATTATGTTTATAGACTTAGGAAAGCATTGTATGGGTTAAAACAAGCCCCAAGGGCTTGGTATGAAACCCTATCTAGTTTCCTCATTGATAACAAATTCTCAAGAGGGAAAATAGACAAGACTCTATTCCTTAGGGAATCTAAAGGAAAGATAATCCTAGTCCAAATATATGTTGATGATATAATATTTGGGTCTACTGAAAGTAGTGTTTGAAGAAAGTTTGCAAAACTTATGCAAGGAAAATTTAAAATGAGCAGTATGGGGGAACTTAAGTTCTTCTTGGATCTCCAAGTAAAACAGACTGAAGATGGCTTGTCCATATCCCAGTCTAAGTTCACCATCGAGTTAATAAAGAAGTATGGTATGGAATCACCCACTACCATGAGAACTTCTATGGGGTCAAGTGTGTCTCTTAGCAAAGGTGATGCAGGGAAACCTGTAGATGAAACTTTGTATAGAGGGATAGTTGGCTCCCTTCTATATCTGACTACTAGTAGACTAGATATCATGTATGCTACATGTGTCTGTGCTAGGTACCAAGCATGTCCCAAAGAATCTCATCTTACTGCAGTAAAAAGGATTTTGAGATATCTAAAGGGCACACCTTATCTAGGCCTTTGGTATCCTAGGAATGGAGATTTTCTACTGATAGGCTATTCAGATGCAGATTTTGCGGGTTGCAAGGAAGATAGAAAAAGTACTACAGGCACCTGTCAATTTCTAGGTGGAAGACTAGTGTCTTGGAGCAGTAAGAAGCAGACTAGTGTGGCAATCTCCACAGCTGAGTCTGAGTATGTGGCAGCAGGAAGTTGCTGTGCACAACTATTGTGGATTCAGCACCAGCTAGAAGACTATGGTATTCAAGTAAGTAGAACACCTTTGTTTTGTGATTCTATAAGTGCTATTTCTATTGCAAATAATCCTATCTCACATAGTAGGACAAAGCACATAGAAATTAGATACCATTTTCTTAGAGAACATGTAGAGAAAGAGGACATTTCACTAGAATATGTCAAAATAGATTATCAAATTGCTGATATGTTTACTAAGCCCCTAGATGAAACTAAATTCAATAAGTTTAAAATTGAATTAGGAATGTTGAACTTAGAATAGTTTAATAAAATTGGCTAAGTAAAATAGTGTCGACACAAGGAGTTGTCTGTGTTGACACATAGAAGTGGTGTCGACATTCCAGAGAAATGATGTCGACACATCTAGAAAGTTAGTGTCGACACTTCAGAAAAGTAATGTCGACACATCCAGAAGTGGTGTCGACACTTAGGTTCAACACAAAATTCGTCGAGTGGAGTATCGGCTAATCGTCGAGCGCAGATGTATAAGTGTCGACACATAAATTCTGTCGACTATATTAGTGTCGACACATAGTAGTCAACACCGTTGTCGAGACTTAAGTAGTCAGTATCGACACTTTTCAACTGTGTCGACACATTAAGAGTATTATGACGCGTCTTTTCACCTTTGTTTTTAGAAAGGTATAAATAGGTCTTCGACATTGTCTGTCGACACGCTCTCCATTGTTTCGAGATCAAACCTTTGTGTCGACAACTCTCTCATATTAATTCAAGATTTCTCTCAACCCTAATGGCCCCAATGCTTGAAGAGAACGTCAATAAAGGATATGAGCTAGTTCGCCACGCCTTTGACGATACGGAATCTGCAATTCGAGCTGTTGTATCCCTAATTACTGAGAATGGGTTAGAATTTCTAGTTTCTGAACCAACAAAGATCTGGAAGAAGGAGACACTAGAATTCTTCAGTGCTGCAACCCTAGATCACACTGGACTAAAAATTCGATCCACAGTCCATGGAGTCAAGGTGAAAGTCACCCAAAAAAGTCTAAGGAAAGTTCTACATCTACCATGAACTCAAGAGGAAGAAGATGTACCAGCATCAAAGCTAAGGTAGGCACTACAATGGTGTGGACTAGATTCAACCATGAAAATTGGCTCAGTATTTAACAGGAAAGGCATGAATATGCAACCCAAGTTCTTGTCTGAAGTGGTAGGAAAGGTGATTCTGTGCAAGCCAGGTGGGCATGATAAGATATCAGCTCACATGATCAGCTTAATGACAAGAATCATCTTTAAGCTAAAAACTGATTGTTCAGCAGTGATGTTAGAAAAGATTAAGGAAAGTCTGAAGAAGCCCAATTTGGGTAGAATTATGAGCCTCTACTTAGCTGGAACTATTCCATAAGTAATGGGAAAATCTGCTGGTTCTAAGATAAACTACATGAGTAAGATGAACATTAGGATAATCTCAAGATGGGATAGGGTGTTAACTAAGGACATGCCTACTCTAGAGAAGGAAACACCTCCACAGAGGAAGCAGAAGAAAGCTAAAATGGCTCCTGAACCTTCAAGTAGTTCAGAGGAGCAAGTCATTTTTAGTTCTGATGATGGAGAGGCTGGAAATGTTGGACAGTCACCAGCAAGAAATGAAGATGCACAGAGGCAGGGGAGCAACCATCTACTAGCCCCATCCACCTGGATCCACTCCAGGGTGAGCCTCACCTTGAGGAAGTGCCTACTCACTTAGACAGTGAAATGGCAACACAAACAATTCTTCAGGTAATCAGTGAAGTCAATCAATCAATTTTCAATATTGAGAATGGCATGATAACTGAATCTTTGATTGATATTGATCAGACAACTCAGTTACTTAGTCAACCACAAGATGTACTCTTAGAGGATACATCAGCAGTTGCAGATGCTACAGAAATAAGAAACTCTCATGTCCCTTCTCAACAAGAATTTACCTTAGAAGAGCTGTTTCCTGATATTGAGGGGGAGCATGCTGGTTTTGAAGGGGAGGAAACTGTTTTTGAGGGAGAGCAAGCATATCTTGAGGGGGAGCATGTGAGATCTCATGAGGAGACTGCAAGGACTGTAGAGGAGCAAACCAAAACTGAAAATGAGAAGCAAAGGACTCAGGGGGAGCTCCCTAAGACTGCACAAGAAGTGGCCCCTAGTCCAAAGGATAGAGTTGACATAGCTAGTACCTCAGAATTAGAGGGTGCTGCTGAGGTTCAAGCAAAGAAAAGGAAGCTCATTGTCTTCAAAAAGAGAAGCCAGAGCTACAAGATAGCATTACAAACTGTGGCTCCACAGCCTGCCCCAATAATTGATTATAGTTCTTTGTTAGTATCCATGCAAGTGAAGTTGGATAAGCAAAGGGTAGCAATGGATAAGTATATAGATAAAACTCACAAAGATCTCCAATTCTCCTTGGCTATAGATATAAAATCTATAAGATTTGAGGTGAATCAGAATAAGAAAGAAATGACAGATTGTTTCCACAAAGGTGGAAATGCTGTGGTTTACCTAGCTACGCACTAAGAAAAAATCAAGTCACAAGTTGATGAGATAGCAGTGAAGCAGGGCTATGTATTGGAAAATTAGATTAGGATGAATAATAATCTGACTGCATCCCATAATGCAATAGTTACTGAACTGAACAAGGTTGCAACAGCCCAGCCTGCTGATAAGTCTACAGCCAAGCCAGAGTTTGATAAGGAGAAGTTTGATAAGGACTTCCAGGAAGGCATAACTGCTGTTAAAATAACTATTGAACTATCTCAAAAGACAATTTCTGGACTGCTGCTGAAATTAAAGGGTTTTTATAAGGATGGAGTAAATTTTCTGGATGAACAGATAAGATTTCAAAAGTATGATCTTAGAGATCATGTAGCCAGAGAAGTTATAAAGGGGGAGAGAGTACTAGTCAAAGCTGGATCTAACCATGCTAAATGGATTTCCAATAGCATTAGAGCCACACTTGGATATCCACCCCTGTGTGATGATGACAATGTAGCTGAATCTGGTATACATCCGGCATATTTTGGAGGAGAACAAGCTAAAGTTGCTCAGGTAATCTATCCTCCTGCAGATTTTGACATGATTCATCAAGAAGTACAATCTATGTACATCCCTCCTGAGGGTAATAAGAATATTATTATAGAAAAAGTAGATAAGCCAGTTCCTGAGGAAGTTTTGTCCAAAGAGCAAGAAACTCTTTTGTCCAAGAAGAGACTTAGAGAATAGGCTGAATTAAAGCTAGATTTTGAGCAGTGGAGTCCTACTTCAAGAAATATTATACTGACTGCTTGGAAAGCAGTAAAGGACAATACTGTAGACAGGGGCAAATGGTACTCTGAACAAGAGTGGAGAAAATATGAAGCCAGGCAAGAGGCTATTGTACAGTATAGAAGAAGGCTAAACTTGGGAAGCTACCTCCTAATGCACAGGAGCCTAGCAAATATTTCCCAAAGCCTTATCATTATTTTGAAAGACAAAAGATAAGGGCTGAAGAACTTAAGAAGAAAGATCTAAAGGGCAAGAAGCCTGCAGATGATACAGATGCTCCAGTTCAAGCAAAGATTCAATCAGGCAAGCGCATTGTCATCAAGGAGCCAGAGCAGCCTTAGTTTAGATTTTCTTAAGTTTACACCTTTGTAATCATTTGTATTAAATTCCATGTAAACTTTTGATTAAAGAAACCTTTGTAGTTGAAGCAAAACATGTTTAATGCTTGTTCTGTGTTAGCATTATTATTATTCTGAGATGCTTTGTTTTATATGTTTTGTTTAAGTACCCTGTCATATATTGCTGTTATACATCATAATGTGTATTTGTTATGAATGCTGTATATCATTGACTAAGGGTTATGACTTCTCCAAATAGGTGGAGATTGTTGGGTACATTGGAAAATGTGTACCAGATTTGAAGAAGCCTCACCCTACTCAATGATATGAATTAAGGTGTATTTGATGTGTTTTTGAGTTTATATGTGCAGGTTATGTAAATAAAGGAATGCAGGAAAAATTCTAAGTCCATGTGTCGACACCTAAAGAAGCAGTGTCGACACTTATGAAGACTTGTATCGACACTGGAGAAAAGTTGTGTCGACACTTGAAGTAAATTGTGTCGACACCAGGAAAGGCAGAGTCGACACTAGTAGAAATGTGTTGACACATACAGGCAGTGTCGACACACCGTGAAGAATAGTCGACATAAATCGTGTCGACACTTAGAGGCAGTGTCAACACCCAGAGAAGCTTAGTCGACATCAAATGTGTCGACACCAGGAGGCTGTGTCAACACACTGAAGGCATTGTCGACATCAATTGTGTCGACACACAAGACTTGTGTCGACACACAGCAAGTTTCAACACAGTTAAAGTAAAGAAGTTCTTGTGTCGACACAAGGAGATGCGTCGACACACAGCAGAATTCAACTAAGAATCAAAGAAGAAGTATTTGTGTCGACACACAGAATCAGTGTCGATACATTCAACAGAGGCTGTGTCGAGAAGTATTAACAACAACAAAGGAGTTGTGTCGACACCACCAAGGCATGTGTCGACACTTATTCCACTTGTGTCGACACTTAGTCCACTTGTGTCGACACATAATGAAGATCAGTCTCGACACTTTCAGACAGAGACAAAATTTCAAGAAGTGACTGGATGACTTGACAGCTGTCATTTCAATCGGTCTACTGCAACTGTCAGAGCTGTCAGAAGTTTGTTAGAAACTGGATCAGCCGGTTACCATGGAGGAATACTATATAAAGGCTTTCTCCTTCAACAGAAAAAAATAATTAAGAAGATTGATCAATAATTGAAGAATACATATTCAGATCAAACACAAAAAGAAGATCTTCGACAGAAGATCTAAGTAGTTGGAGAGAGAGAGCTCCATCTAAGAAGTGCAGTTGCTGAACCAGGCTGCCAAAAAAAGATTCATATTGAGATCTGAATCTCAAGTTAGAAGCTGATTGAAGATCAACTTCTCAGGAGATTCAACCATACTGAGTTCAGATTCAAGAAGCTTTGAAGAAAGCTAAGAGTGGTTGATCTCTGTCATCAAGAAATCATCAAGAAGCCATCCATCCATTCTCTCTCTTTTAGGGTGGTGGTCATAAACTTTGTTTAATCAAATTTCTGTAAGATCTATTATAGATCTGAGCTGTAAGCCTATTTTATAAAGGCTGAGTGTAAGAGATTTAGATCTCTGAGTGTAGGTCTTGTTGAAGACTGAGGTAGGGCTTTGTTCCTGAGTTGTAGGAGACTGTGTTCTCTGAGTGTAGGCCTTGTTGAAGGCCGAGGTAGGGCAATTTGCCTGAGTTGTAGGAGTGGGGACACTCTGAGTTGTAGGAACTTGGTTTGGGTTCTGAGCTACTGTAAGATCTGAGGATCTGAGGAGAAGTGCAGAAGTTAGGCCGAATCTAGTACACTTCTAGATAGGCGAAGGGGGAAAGTGGATGTACCCAGACCTTGGGGAACCACTATAAAAATCTGTGTGCACTCTGTGTTGAATTATTTCCGTGATTGTTGTGTTGTGTAGTAGTAGAATTTGTTATTTCTGCTTAAATTACAGAACAGATTTTCTGCCTTACAATTAAAAGAAAAGGAACACATATTCACCCCCCCCCCTCCTCTAGGTGGTTAGTCACTAATTCTTTCATAAAGCTTCGACTCGCCCGTCTCCAACCAAGGCAACGACGTACGACACTTCCTCTCGTATAAGGCTTCGAAAGGCGCCATACCAATACTCGCATGAAAGCTGTTGTTATATGAAAACTCCACCATGTACAGGTGATCCTCCCAATGCTTTCCGAAATCTAGGACGCACATGCGAAGCATGTCCTCCATAGTCCTGTTGACCCTCTCGGTCTGACCATCCGTCTGTGGATGAAAGGTTGTGCTGAAACTCAGCTTAGTTCCCAACATACTATGCACCAACCTCCAATCCTTCGACGTAAAGCGTCCTTCTCGATCACTAACAATACTGCGGGGCACACCATGCAATCGTTCAATATTCTCAACGTAGAGTTTGGCTAACGTTTCCACCGGATCTTCCTTCCTGACCAGAATAAAGTTCGACACCTTTGTCAACCTATCTACGACTACCTAGATGGCGTCGTCTCCCTTCTGTGACTTCGGCAAACCGTGCACAAAATCCATAGATATGTCGTCAAATTTCCATTCTGGGATAGGTAGGGATTTGAAGAAACCTCTGGGTTTCTGGCATTCCACCTTCACTAATGCATATGTACGGCACTTGGCCACATAAAGTGCTACATCCTTCTTCAAACCCGGCCACCCGAATAATTTCTTCATGTCTCTATACATCTTCGTGCTTCCCGGGTGGATTGAGTACTTGGTATGATGAGCCTCATACATCAATTCCTCCTGAAGATTATCCGCACTATGAACGCATAGACGACCGTCCTTCCTTATCAAACCATCTTCAACAACAAACTGGGAATTTGACCCATCCAAAGATTCATCCATGATCTGCTTCATGCTGTTAACCTAAACCAAAACCCGCCGAAATCTATCAGCTATGTCATACTGTACCTCTGTCCAAAACAGTTTCGCCTCATCACTAGACTGCTTGTCGACGCAAGATATCTCCAAAGCCTCCAAATCATGGACCAGTTTCTCATCATGTACCGATAACCAGTTGGCCTGCGTCGGAGTCCTGCGACTCAACGCATCCGCCACTATATTACCCTTCCCAGGCACATAATGTATCTTGAAGGTGTAGTCCCCTAAGAACTCCATCCACTTCCGCTGCCTCATGTTCAGATCCTTTTGGTCCAACAGGTACTTCAAGCTCTTATGATCGGTGTAAATATCGACCTTCACACCATATAGGTAGTGCCTCCAAAGCTTTAGGGCAAATATCACGGCCGCTAACTCCAAGTCATGGACCGGATAATTTCTTTCGTGAGCCTTCAATTGTCGTGAACCATAGGCTATCACTCTCCCTTGCTGTAACAGAACACATCCCAAACCACTGCCCGAAGCATCACTATAGATCTCGAACCCTTCGGTTCCACTTGGCGAACATAAAATAGGCATTGTAGTCAATTGCCTCTTCAACTCTTCAAAAGCTCGTTCGCACTCCGGAGACCACACAAACTTCTGATCCTTCCTTGTCAACATCGTGAGTGGTAGCGCTATCCGTGAGAAGTTCTCTACGAAGCATCTATGGTAGCTAGCAAGCCCCAGAAAACTCCGGACCTCTGCTACTGTAGTCAAAGTAGGCCACTCCCCTATTGCCACTATCTTCGCCGGATCCACAGCTATCCCTTCTCCACTAACAACATGACCAAGGAACGCTATCGAGGATAACCAGAATTCACACTTTGAGAACTTAGCATACAACTGATTCCTCCTCAACGTCTCCAACACCATGGTAGATGATTGTAATGGTCCTCCTCGCACTGCGAGTACACCAGGATATCATCGATAAATACTATCACGAAACGATCCAGGTACTCTCTGAACGTCCTGTTCATCAGATCCATAAACACGGAAGGCGCATTGGTCAACCCAAACGGCATGACCGTGAATGCCCAAACCGTGTACTGAATGTTGTCTTTAGGATGTCTCTCTCCCTTATCCTCAACTGGTAATAACCGGACTTCAGATCTAACTTAGAATACACCGTTGACCCAACCAACTGATCAAATAGATCGTCAATCCTCGGAATCGGATACTTATTCTTTTCCGTAAGCTTGTTTAATTCCCGCTAGTCGATACAAAGCCGCAAGCTCCCATCTTTATTCTTAACAAAGAGAACTGGTTGTTGAAATTTGTGAAGTGGAAGTGGGTGACGGGACAGGCCGCGCGGCCTGTGGCGGACAGCATGGGCGGACTGGGCGGACTGGGCGGACTGCGTTATGCGGCCTGGTGGAAAGTCTAGTGGAAGCCAGCTGTGTTCTGAGCGGGTTGTTGCATGGAGTCCGCGGTGAAAGATATGGTACCTAAACACCTAGAGGGGGGGGGGGTGAATAGGTGACCTAATCCTTTTTTAACTTTTGTTTGTCAGCACAACAGCTATTTCACAGAATTCTACAGCTAACAGCAATTACAGCATAAACACAGTAATTTCACAGCACAGCACAGCACAGAAGACACACTAATTTATAGTGGTTCCCCAATCTTTGGGTACATCCACTTTCCCCCTTCGCCTATCTAGCAGTGTACTAGATTCGGCCAAACTTCTCCACTAACTCAGAACCCAATTAAGTTCCTACCTCAGGCCCAAAGCCTTACACTCAGCCAAAAGGCCTACACTCAGCCACCCAGGCCTACACTCAGCCAATCAAGGCTTACACTCAGCCACTTAAGGCCTACACTCAGAGTTCTTCAACTCCTACACTCAGGCAACAAGCCCTACCCTCAGCCTTTATAAAATAGGCTTACAATTCTCTCAGATCTAATGGATCCTACAAGTTAAAATAGAAAGTACAATAGTTAACTCTACAACTCAGAAAATAAGAGAGGAGTTTAGAGTTTCTTGAAGAGTTCTTGGAAGAACTCAGTTAGATCCAAACTGACTTAGCTTCCTTCAAAGCTTCTTGATTAGAACTGAATTAGTCTGAATCTTCTGCAGTTGTTCCTTGACCTCTGCTTCTTGAAATCCAGATGACTCTGAATTCTTCTTCACAGCCTTAGTTCCAAAGACTGAATTCTTGGTTGGAGCTCTCTCTCTCCAACTTCTTAGATCTGCCGATGCACAGCAAGATCTTCTTGTATTGATCCTCAATATATCACTTTTACAAAGATCTGAACTCTCTTTATCAACTACTTCTATATCACTTGATCAATCTTAATCTCCTTTTCTGTAAACTATGGGTGCCTATTTATAGGCTTCCTTCATGGTAACCGGCTGGTCCGGTTCATAACAGACTTCTGACTTCACTGACAGTTGCTGTAGACCGGCTGGATTGGCAGCTGTCATGTCAACCAGTCACTTCTTGAAATTCTCTAACTGTCAGATAGTGTCGAGACTTTCTGTTCTTAAGTGTCGACACATATTGTGTAAGTGTCGACACAAGTCTACAAGGTGTCGACACAATTCCTTGTATGTCTCGACACAGATTCTTCTGCATGTGTCGACACTGAAATTGAGTGTCGACACAAGTACTTGTACTTCATTCTTTAACTGTATTCTTCTAAGTGTCGACACAACTCCTTTGTGTCGACACATCTTCATGTGTTGAAACTGTCAAGTGTCGACACTGCTTCTTGGTGTCGACACAAGTCTTCAATCTTGTTTCTTCAGCTGAGTGTCGACACATTCCCTTAGTGTCGACACTTGTACTTAGAATATTTTGCAGACTTTTCTGTTCTTTGCTAAGTGTCGACACAGCTCCTTGTGTCGACACTTTCTTCAAGTGTAGAGTATTCAACTAAGTGTCGACACATTGTGCTGAGTGTCGACACTTTCTTCAAATACTGACTCTTCATCATAGTGTCGACACATTGTGTTGAGTGTCGACACTGACTTCAAATACTGAGTCTTAAGCTAAGTGTCGACACATTGTGCTGGGTGTCGACACTTACTTCTAGTGCTGAGTCTTCTGCATAGTGTCGACACATTGTGTTGAGTGTCGACACTTATACTTAGAATCTGCAGACTTTTGCTGAGTGTCGACACAACTCCAAGTGTCGACACTTTCTGGTGTAGACACAGCTCTTCTGAGTGTCGACACTTCTGCTAAGTGTCGACACATTGTCTCTGCATTCTTCTTCACTGAGTGTCGACACAGCTCCTTATGTCGACACTTTGTGTCTGGTGTCGACTCTTCATCCCAGGTGTCGACACAATGACTCCAAGTGTCGACACTGCTTGTCTCAGTGTCGACACAAGCTTTCTCAAGTGTCGACACTTTCCCTCTGGGTGTCGACACATGGACTTAGAAACTTTTAGCTTCAGTCCAGTGTATACCTAACCTGCACAAGTAACTCAAACAAACATCAAATACATTATGATGTATATCATTGAGTTAGGTGAGGCTTCTTCAAATCAGGTACATTTGACCAATGTACCCAACAATCTCCCCCTATTTGGAGAAGTCATAACCCTTAGTCAATGATATACACCACTCATAATTAAAAATTATAAAATGATGTAAAACAGATATATGTCAACAGAGTTAAACTTAAACATGTAATAAAGCAAACATGTATACTCATACAGCATTACAGAACAAACAAGAATTAGACACATTCTACTGAACAATCATGAAATATATATTTATCAAAAATTGTTCATACATTGTTTGCAATATATTTTCAAAGATTTACAATAATGTTTAGATGTAACAGAGTACAACATTCTTCAGTCTAAGCTTAGTCTAATTCTGCTCTGGTTCTTTTATGACTATGTCTTTTCCAGCTTGCACTTTGGCCTTTACAGCAGCAGCAGCAGCAGGCTCAGCTTCAGCAGTCTTCTTCCCTTTTGAGTCCTTCTTCTTCTGTTCTTCAGCCTTGATTTTTTGCCTCTCAAAATAATGATAGGGCTTAGGAAAGTACTTGCTAGGCTCCACAGCTGTAGGAGGTAGCTTTCCTAACTTAGCCTTCCTTCTATGCTGGACAATGGCCTCCTGCCTGATCTCATGCTTTCTCCATTCTGGTTCTGAGAACCATTTGTTCCTCTCATGAGCATTATCCTTGGCTGCTTTCCAGGCTGTTAGAATGATGTTCCTAGAAGTAGGGCTCCACTGTTCAAAATCTGGTTTTTGCTCAGCCAGTTCCCTGAAATTTTTCTTTGATAGCCTGGTCTCTTCTTCTTTGTCCATAGCCTCTTGCATAGCTGTTGTAATAGGTTGAATAACCTTTTCCAGAATAATATTAGGCTTACCAGCAGATGGACTATACATTGTGCTTACATCAGCATGAACCATGTCAAAATCTGGAGGTGGATAGATCACCTGAGCCACTTCCTGTTGCTCACCTCCAAGATATGCACTTTGAATACCAGATTCAGCTACATTGTCATCATCACACAGGGGAGGATAGCCCAGTGTAGCTCTGATGGAGTTAGAAATCCATTTGGCATGGTCAGAGCTAGCTTTGACTAACACCCTCTCCCCCTTTATGACTTCTTGTTCAACATGGTCTCTGACATCATCCTTTTGGAATCTTATCTGACTGTCCAAGTACCTGATTCCTTCCTTAAAATAAGGTCTAAGCTTTGTAAGCTGTTCAGAAATGACCTTCTGTGAATCTTTGATGGCAGTCTTGACAGCAGCAATTTCTTCTTGAAAAGCTTTATCAAACTCAGCCTTTGCAGCAGCAGATGATGTTGAAGGTTCAGCAGACTTACTCTTGAGTTCAGTGACTATGGCATTGTGAGATGCAGTCAAATTATCATTCATCCTTAATTGATTCTCCAGCACATAGCCTTGCTTTAGTACTATATCATCCACTTGAGTCTTGATTTTCTCTTGGTGGGTTGCCAGATAGACCACTGCATTAGCACCCTTTGTAAAACAATCAGTCATCTCCTTTTTATTAAGGTTCATTTCAAACCTTATTAACTTGATGTCCTGTGCCAGATCCGATTGAAGTGCCTTGTGTCCTTCATCAACATAAGTTTCTATAGCCTTCCTTTGTTCATCCATCTTGATTTGCATTGCAAGCAGTAGAGCACTGTAATCAGTGGATGGAGCTTGTTGGACTAAGGGGTGTTGTGCAACTGTCTGTAGAGCCTTCTTGTAGCTTTGACTCCTTCTTTTGAAAACAAAGAATTGTTTCTTCTTAGCTTGTGCAGCCTCATCTTCCTCAGATTCTGAAGTACTGGCAATATCAACCCTGTCCTTAGGGCTTGATGGTTTTTCATCTTGCACATCAAGTGCTTTCTCAGTGTCTAGCCTTAAAGGCTCTTCCTGAACTTCCATGTTCTCCCCCTCAGTAGCAGCACCCTTCTCTTCAGCAGCTGCAACTTTATCCATATCAAAGTCTTCGTGATCTAAATTCAGAAATAGATCTTCCATTGTATATTCTGGGGGTGACTGTGCAGGAGATGTACTGGTTTCATCAACTACTTTATCAGGAACTTGTGGTACAACAGCAGATGTGTCCTGAAGAACAACATCTGGTTCTGTACTTGCTTGCTGAATGTGCTGATGGACATCAGACAAATCAGAATCCATTACAGAAAAATCTAATGTATTAAGGTCAGAAAGTACCTCTTGGATAATAAGTGTAGCTTGCTCACTCTCCAGTGTAGAGGGATGTTCTACAGCTGGAGGCTCCCCCTGGCTTGGATCCTTGGGGCTAGCTGGAGGCAACTCCCCCTGGATCTCAGCTGGCTCTTGAGGAGCAGGTGACTTCTCTGCAGCCACATCTATTAGACTATCAGGAGTGAAAACAACATGTTCTTCACTGCCTGAGCTGCTGGAGGACTCCTGAGTCACAGCAGCAGTCTTCCTCTTCTTCCTGGGAGGAGAGTCTTTCTTTGAAACTTGCTTTTCTGGGGTTGGAACTTCTTTGGACAGCACTCTTTCCCATCTAGAGAATATCCTTGAATCCATTCTCCTCATGTGATTGATTTTAGTTCCAGCAGCAGTGCTCATTACCTCTGGAATTGATCCAGCCAGGTAGAGACTTAGTATCCTGCCCAGATTGGGCTTCTTCAGACTTTCCTTCACTTTCTCAAATACAACCATAGACCAATCTGTTTTGAGGTTGAAGATGATTCTGGTCATAATACTGAATATAGAGGCTGACACCCTGTCATGTCCTCCTGGTTTGCTTAGTATAACTTTGCCTACAACTTCAGACAGGAATTTGCCTTGATTATTCATTCCCTTCCTGTTGAAAACTGATCCTATTTTCATCTTAGGATCAAGACCACACCAGGTAAGTGCTTCTCTGGTCTTAGATGTGGTTACTTCCTCTTCTTCTTGAACTTTAGGTAGCTGTAGTACCTTTCTCAAAGACTTGGGTGAAATCTTGACCTTGGTGCCATGCACCCTTGACTTAATTCTGTAGCCTGAGTCATCTATAGACGCTCCAGTAAGAAATTCTATAACTTCCTTCTTCCATATCTTGGTTGGTTCTGAAACCAAGAACTCCAATCCTGAATCGATGACTAGGGTTATCACCGATTTGATTTCTTGATCACCGTCGTCAAATGCGCCACGCACTAGCTCATACCCTTCGTTAACATTCTCCTCGAGCTTGGGAGCCATTAGGGTTTGAAGATTTAGTCTTGAGAGAAGAGAAATGTCGACACAAGAGGTTTGGTCTCGAAACTGTGAAAGCGTGTCGACAAACACAAACAGAACCCTATTTATACCTTTCTTGTTTGAAGATGAACAGGCGGGATGAATTTCTAAAGATGTGTCGACACTGGCAATAAGTGTCAACACAGACTTATAATGTCTCGACACTCATGTGTCGACACAATTTTAGTCAACAGATTTTATGTGTCGACACTTGGCTAAGTGTCGACACCACTATACTCGACATGTAGTCGAGACTTTACTTAGAAAATTCTGAGTAAAACTTAAGTGTCTACACCTTATTGGATGTGTCGACACCAACTCGACATGTGTCGACACTAACATTCTGAAGTGTCGACACCAACTTCCTAGATGTGTCGACACCATTTTCCTGAAGTGTCGACACTTACTATTCTGTGTCGACATAGACTTGTCTATGTGTCGACACCTTTTTACTTAGTCAATTTTTAGTTCTGTAAACTTAGTCTAAGTTTATCATACCTAGTTCAATTTTGAACCTATTAAACTTAGCTTCTTCTAAGGGCTTAGTAAACATATCAGCTATCTGATTATCAGTTTTAACATATTCAAGTGCAATATCATTTCTTTCTACATGCTCCCTAAGAAAGTGATATTTAATCTCGATATGTTTAGTTCTACTATGTGATACAGGATTATTAGCTATTGAAATAGCACTTGTAGAATCACAGAAAAGTGGAGTTCTACTTACCTGAAATCCATAGTCTTCTAGCTGATGTTGAATCCACAGAAGTTGAGCACAGCAACTTCCTGCAGCTACATATTCTGACTCAGCTGTGGAAATAGCCACACTGGTTTGCTTCTTACTACTCCATGAAATGAGTCTTCCACCTAGGAATTGACAGGATCCAGTAGTGCTCTTCCTATCTTCTTTGCATCCTGCAAAGTCTGCATCTGAATAGCCTGTTAGATCAAAATCTCCATTCCTAGGGTACCAGAGGCCTAGATAGGGTGTGCCCTTTAGATATCTCAAGATTCTCTTGACTGCAGTCAAGTGAGACTCTTTAGGGCAGGCTTGATACCTGGCACAAACACATGTAGCATACATAATGTCAGGTCTACTTGCAGTCAAGTATAGTAGGGAGCCAACTATCCCTCTATACAAGGTTTCATCTACAGGTTTCCCTGCATCATCCTTGCTTAGAGACATACTTGACCCCATAGGAGTCTTCATGGTACTGGAGGAATCCATACCATATTTCCTTATGAGTTCTAGGGTGAACTTAGACTGACATATGGATAGACCACTTCCAGTCTGTTTAACTTGGAGACCCAAGAAAAACTTCAGTTCTCCCATACTACTCATCTCAAATTGACTTTGCATAAGCTTTGCAAACTTTTTGCAAAGGCTACTTTCAGTAGACCCAAATATAATGTCATCTACATATATTTGGACAAGTATGACTTTGCCTCTAGATTCCCTAAGGAATAGAGTCTTATCTATTTTCCCCCTTGAGAACTTGTTCTCAATGAGGAAACTAGATAGGGTTTCATACCAAGCTCTAGGTGCTTGTTTTAACCCATACAATGCTTTCCTAAGTCTATAGACATGATGTGGAAGAGTAGGATCAACAAAACCTGAAGGCTGCTCCACATATACTTCTTCTTTTAAATTACCATTAAGGAATGCTGACTTCACATCCATTTGGTATACTTTGAATCCTTGGTAGGTTGCATAGGCCAAGAACATCCTTATGGCTTCCAGTCTGGCTACTGGAGCAAAGGTTTGATCAAAATCAATACCTTCTTCTTGCCTATATCCTTTTGCAACCAATCTAGCTTTATTCTTAATGATGACCCCTTGTTCATCTAACTTATTTCTGTAGATCCACTTTGTTCCTATCACATTGTGATCTTTAGGCTTTGGAACCAGCTCCCAAACCTTGCACCTTTTGAACTGATTAAGCTCCTCCTGCATTGCTTCAGTCCACTGTGGATCTTGTATAGCTTCTTCAAATTTCTTTGGTTCTATTTGAGACAGAAAACTTGAATATACTACAGCATTCTGATTTCTGCTCCTAGTCTGAACACCTTATCTTGGATCTCCAATAATCAGCTCTACTGGATGATCTCTTAGATGCCTGTTGGCTGGAGGCATCCTTACTTCTGGTTGAACTTCTACAGCATCTTCATCATGCTGAGTTCCTTGTACTTCTTCAGCTCCTTGTACATGTAGTTCTCCCCCTGGACATAAGCCATCTTCTTCTACTTGCTGTCTTGCAGCTGGTACATCTTTTATGGTTAGCTTGTCCATCTTCTTAGTAAGACCTGTGGGGCTGCACACACTACTAGACAACTCATTGTTAATTAGTTGTGTCTCATCAAAAACTACACGCACAGACTCCTCTACAACTTGTGTAGTCAAGTTGTAGACTCTATAAGCCTTACTATTATTGATGTACCCAACAAACACTCCCTCTTGGGACTTGGCAGCAAACTTAGTTAAGTAAGACTTTCCATTGTTAAGTATGAAGCATTTGCAACCAAAAATCCTAAAATAGGATAGGTTTGGTTTCCTGCCTTTCACAACTTCATAGGGGGTCTTATTTAACCTTTTAGTGATGGTAGCCCTATTTATCACATGGCATGCAGTGTTAACTGCTTCAGCCCAGAAATATTCTGGCAGTGATGAATCACTTAATAGGGTCCTACCAGCCTCTATCAAGGTCCTATTTTTCCTTTCAGCAATGCCATTTTGCAGAGGTGTTCTAGGTGAAGAGAATTCTTGAAATATCTCATAGTCTTCACACAGCTTTGTCATGCTTTCAGACTGAAACTCAGTACCATGGTCACTTCTAATTTTGACCACTGTACAGTTCAATTCATTCTGAATTTGCTTAACAAAACTATAGAAGACACTAGGTGTTTCAGATTTCTGCTTTAAGAAGAACACCCAGGAAAACCTTGAGTAGTCATCAACAACTACAAAGGTATAGACCTTCCTACCTAAGCTGTGAACTGGCATTGGACCAAATAGATCCATATGCAAGAGGTATAAACACCTCACAGCATCTTTGTTGTCTATGCTTCTAAAGGTGGATTTGGTCTGCTTGCCCTTTTGACAAGCTGAGCAAATGCCATCTTTAACACACTTAACTTGAGAACCATTCCTCACTAACTCTTTGCTAAAGAGTTTGCTAATAGTCTTGTAATTAAGATGGGCAAGCCTCTTGTGCCATTTGACACATTGAGTGACTGACTCATCAGCTACAAGACAAACTGGAGAACTATTGTTCTCAACCATGATGTCTAAACAATAGACATTCCTCTTTCTGTAACCTGTCAAAATGATCTCTTGATCACTTGACCTCTTGATATGACAACCATTTTTAACAAATGAGATGTCATACCCTACATCACTTAACTGACTTATACTAATGAGGTTGTGTTTCAACCCTTTAACATAAGCCACTTGAGTAATGGTAACAAGGTTTGAAGAGATGTTACCAAACCCTTTGATGATCCCTTTTTCAGAACCACCAAAGGTCACCTTTGGACCATTTTTGATTGGAATGTAGTCCTTCAGTAGTCCCCTTGTTCCAGTCATGTGCCTGGAACATCCACTATCCAAGTACCATGTAGGGGTATGGCCACTTGGATTTACCTGCAAAACAAATTAATGAACCTTAGAACCCAAAGTAAACTTGGGTCCTTGGTGATTGTTAGTTTGCAACTTAACAAAGCTACCTGTTGGCTTTCCACCAGGTAACTTGCTACTACCTTTGGCACTTACATTGTACCAACAGTCCAAGGCAAAGTGGCCAACTTTGCCACAGCACCAACATTCAAATTTGTTGTACCTTTGCTTAGGTACAGACTTGGTTGTCTTAACTACAACAGTTTTATTGAATGTTGGGGCTTTGCCCTTGGACTTGGACTGATCCTGAACAGTACTAGCTGGTTTAATAAAACCCAATCCAGCCTTTCCTTTATGATGAACAAATTCATCAATCAAGGGTAGCACTGATTTAGGTTTTGAAAAACTAGCAACTAGTTCTCTTTCTTTCTGAAGATTTATCTCCAGTTTCTTAATTTGATCATTCTTGAATGTGATAGTTCCCATCTGAATCACTGTAATGTGTTTCAGCCTGGCTACTTCATTCAGTTTTTGATCATACTGCTTCTCAAAATCTGTTGCAACTGCCTTGAGATCAGCAATCTCCTTTGCCTGACTTTTGGCTAGGATCTTGCTTTTCTTATAGGCTTGCAATAGTACTTGATATTCATCTAAGAGCTGATGAATATCTCCCTCAGATTCAGAAACACTTTCATCACTTGATGAAGATGAATCTGACTCTGAACTAGAACTGGAATCTGAACTTAAGGTTAGACTTTGTACCTGACTGGGTCCTGGCTGCTCCAGGATTTTGGTACTTTCAGTCAATGCCATCAGTCCTTGGCACTGACAGTCTTCTTGTTCATAGATTGATTCCATGATCTGCATAAACTCTTCTTCTTCTTCAGCAAATAGCCCTATGTAGGCTTCAGCATCTGTCTCAGTGTCTGAAGAAGAAATGTCTGAAAGAGTCTTCTCATTTTTTGCAACAAAAGACTTTTCCTTCTTTCCTTTGAAGTGGGTCTTCTTTTTGTCACTGGATTCTTTTCTTCTTTCAGGACAATCAGCAATTACATGACCCTGTCTGTTGCAGCAGTAACACACAATCTTAGACCCAGTTGCCTTACTAGTCTTTGTCTTTTTCTTATCCTTCTTTGAAGGCTTCTTCTCCTGATACTGGACTTCTTTCCCTTTGGAATATGAAGGTCTGGACCTCCACTGTTTCTTCTTAAGGAATTTCTGAAAATGTCTGGTGAATGCAGCAAAATCTTCATCACTTTCACTGCTTGTAGATTTAGTGCTAACAGACTCATCAGATTCTGATTCAACTACCTCTGGAGGAGGAGTTGATGACTTAGTCCTGTTCTTTCTAGGTACTTCTGACTTAAAGGCAACAGTCCTTTCCCTGTGTTCAGTCCTTGTTGACTTTTCCTCCTCTTTTCTTACTGACAATTGCATCTCATAAGATAACAACTTGCCAAACAGTGTGGGAGGAGGAATTTCTCCCAACTTTGCCATTTCTCTGATGGCACAGATCTTAGTGTCCCAATCTTTGGTTAGGGACCTCAAGAACTTATCATTCAATTCATAGTTAGTGAACTCTCTTCCATAGGACATGAGTTCATTAACAATTCTGTAGAACTTTTTGAAGCATTCAGCGATGCTATCTCCTCTTCCTTGCCTAAAGCTCTCATATTCTTGATTAAGCAAGGACTTCCTATCTTGTCTTACTTCTTCAGAACCTTCCATGTAGACAATGAGGGTATCCCACATTTCTTTTGTTATTTTACAGTGAATAAGGTTCTGGAAGGTGGCATCATCAATTGCACTAACTATGATGTTCTGTGCCCTTTTGTCCATTGTAGCTAGGACAATCTCATCCTTGGTCATCTCAGAAAAATCCTTTGGAGTTCTCTGTGTAGCATCCAAGACTGAAATCTTCATGGGCACATAAGGCCCTTCTTTGACTGTGATGTAGATTCTTGGGTCTGAGGCCTCCATGAATAGCCTTACCCTTTCTTTCCAGATTCCAAAAATCTCCTTTCTGCATATGGGCAGTTTCATTGAACCCAATTCCTTGTGATTCTCTGAAGAACCCATGTTCTTGATTTTCTTGAAACTGTTTCCTGACTTAGACTGTTTCTGCCAAACAGGATCTCCTCAGACAGTTAGTCCTTGTTTTGAGGAACCTCGCTCTGATACCACTTGAAAGATATGGTACCTAAACACCTAGAGGGGGGGTGAATAGGTGACCTAATCCTTTTTTAACTTTTGTTTGGCAGCACAACAGCTATTTCACAGAATTCTACAGCTAACAGCAATTACAGCATAAACACAGTAATTTCACAGCACAGCACAGCACAGAAGACACACTAATTTATAGTGGTTCCCCAATCTTTGGGTACATCCACTTTCCCCCTTCGCCTATCTAGCAGTGTACTAGATTCAGCCAAACTTCTCCACTAACTCAGAACCCAATTAAGTTCCTACCTCAGGCCCAAAGCCTTACACTCAGCCAAAAGGCCTACACTCAGCCACCCAGGCCTACACTCAGCCAATCAAGGCTTACACTCAGCCACTTAAGGCCTACACTCAGAGTTCTTCAACTCCTACACTCAGGCAACAAGCCCTACCCTCAGCCTTTATAAAATAGGCTTACAATTCTCTCAGATCCAATGGATCCTACAAGTTAAAATAGAAAGTACAATAGTTAACTCTACAACTCAGAAAATAAGAGAGGAGTTTAGAGTTTCTTGAAGAGTTCTTGGAAGAACTCAGTTAGATCCAAACTGACTTAGCTTCCTTCAAAGCTTCTTGATTAGAACTGAATTAGTCTGAATCTTCTGCAGTTGTTCCTTGACCTCTGCTTCTTGAAATCCAGATGACTCTGAATTCTTCTTCACAGCCTTAGTTCCAAAGACTGAATTCTTGGTTGGAGCTCTCTCTCTCCAACTTCTTAGATCTGCCGATGCACAGCAAGATCTTCTTGTATTGATCCTCAATATATCACTTTTACAAAGATCTGAACTCTCTTTATCAACTACTTCTATATCACTTGATCAATCTTAATCTCCTTTTCTGTAAACTATGGGTGCCTATTTATAGGCTTCCTTCATGGTAACCGGCTGGTCCGGTTCATAACAGACTTCTGACTTCACTGACAGTTGCTGTAGACCGGCTGGATTGGCAGCTGTCATGTCAACCAGTCACTTCTTGAAATTCTCTAACTGTCAGATAGTGTCGAGACTTTCTATTCTTAAGTGTCGACACTTATAGACCAAGTGTCGACACATATTGTGTAAGTGTCGACACAAGTCTACAAGGTGTCGACACAATTCCTTGTATGTCTCGACACAGATTCTTCTGCATGTGTCGACACTGAAATTGAGTGTCGACACAAGTACTTGTACTTCATTCTTTAACTGTATTCTTCTAAGTGTCGACACAACTCCTTTGTGTCGACACATCTTCATGTGTTGAAACTGTCAAGTGTCGACACTGCTTCTTGGTGTCGACACAAGTCTTCAATCTTGTTTCTTCAGCTGAGTGTCGACACATTCCCTTAGTGTCGACACTTGTACTTAGAATATTTTGCAGACTTTTCTGTTCTTTGCTAAGTATCGACACAGCTCCTTGTGTCGACACTTTCTTCAAGTGTAGAGTCTTCAACTAAGTGTCGACACATTGTGCTGAGTGTCGACACTTTCTTCAAATACTGACTCTTCATCATAGTGTCGACACATTGTGTTGAGTGTCGACACTGACTTCAAATACTGAGTCTTAAGCTAAGTGTCGACACATTGTGCTGGGTGTCGACACTTACTTCTAGTGCTGAGTCTTCTGCATAGTGTCGACACATTGTGTTGAGTGTCGACACTTGTACTTAGAATCTGCAGACTTTTGCTGAGTGTCGACACAACTCCAAGTGTCGACACTTTCTGGTGTAGACACAGCTCTTCTGAGTGTCGACACTTCTGCTAAGTGTCGACACATTATCTCTGCATTCTTCTTCACTGAGTGTCGACACAGCTCCTTGTGTCGACACTTTGTGTCTGGTGTCGACTCTTCATCCCAGGTGTCGACACAATGACTCCAAGTGTCGACACTGCTTGTCTGGGTGTCGACACAAGCTTTCTCAAGTGTCGACACTTTCCCTCTGGGTGTCGACACATGGACTTAGAAACTTTTAGCTTCAGTCCAGTGTATACCTAACCTGCACAAGTAACTCAAACAAACATCAAATACATTATGATGTATATCATTGAGTTAGATGAGGCTTCTTCAAATCAGGTACATTTGACCAATGTACCCAACACGCGGTTTGGTGCGGCCTGGTATCTGCGGATAGAGAGGCTTGCGGACTGGTGCTTTGCTCAGAGGCCGCGGGTGCAAGCTTGTGCTGTAAGGCGGGTTGGCTCGAGTTCACGGGTAGCTTGCGGACTGGTGTGTCCGCGGTTTTGGCTATTGCGGACTGAGCCTAGAGCTTGGCTGAGGCCTTGTCAAGTTCTGGTGGCACAGCAGGTCTTGCTGTGGAGACCGGTTGGCGGACTGGTGTTTGGAGTCCGGCAGGGTGCTACTGCGGACAAGAGCGAGGTGCTCGCGGACTGATGGCGATCTGTGCTTGGGTGTTTGGCGGACGAGAATTTGCGTCCGCCATGCTCGCTCTGCTCCTTTGATGGTTTTGGGCTTGGTCACACTTTGTGCCAAGTTCATGGTGTCCGCCGTATCCGCCAAGTCCGCTGTGACCGGGCGGTCTGTTGCATAGCTGCCTTTGGTCGTGGACTTGTGGCGGATTGAGGTGTGGGTCTTGCGGACTGCCTCGGGCTGGTGCGGACTGCCATTGAAGGAGGTTGCTGTCCTGCAGTGGTTGGAGCTTTGCGGGCTGGTGCCTTGTCCGCTTAGCTTAGGCGGACTGGAGAGGATTCGTCATCGGCTGCTTTGCTCCTGGCGGTTTTCCTTGGTGACCGGCTAAGTCTTCGCGGACTCAGCGGACGGTCGTTGTGCTCGCGCGGGCTGGGGTGGTGTCGCTATCTCATGGGCGGTGACCACACTCCTCACCTGGCCTATAAATAGGACCCCCTGGCACATCTACAGTAACAACCAAGTAACGTGAGTGAACAGTAAATTGGGTTGGGCGGAGTGCTGCGGTCTGTGTTTTCCAGTCCGCGCGGATTGTTTCAGGCTGACGGTTTGCTGTGTGCAGGTCGCGCGGATAACTTCAAGGAGCCAGGAGCTTGGCTTTGACTTCGGTCAGTGCTTGGAAGTGTGCGGTCTCTGCGGTCTCAGCAGGAGATCGCTCTGCGGCTTGTCAGTTCTGTTTCAACTTTCCCAGCTTCAATAACCTGTCCGCCGGCTTCAGGCGGGTAGGGGTGTTCCTCTGTTCGGGTGCAGCAGAAGGCGAATAACGGTGTGTCCGCGTGGCCTCGCGGCTTCGGCGGACTCCGTGGTATTCGGCGGACAGCAGCATAGTTCGGGCGGCTTCGGCGACCTCGGCGACCTCGGCGGTCTCGGCGGACTCCGGGTTTTGTCCGCCCGGCTTGTTTTTGGTTCTTCCTGTTTTCAGCTGTTATACTAGCGAAATCATGTCTCGCTATGTATGTCTTGCTTTGTAAAGAAGTGAATGTATAAAGACCTGCTTGTGCTTCCATTGTTTTGTTGTGCATAGACCTCTAGTCCTTGGGTTCCGCTGGTTCAGCGTGCGAACTGGGTAGTCCCGAAGATATTAATTTGGCGTTTGGGCTATCTTGCTGACCACGTTGAGAAAATTTAACATGGTATCAGAGGGAGGTTTCTGAGGTTCAGTTGCGTGAGCGGAGGTCAACCAGCGTTGTTACTCAGTGACTGAGTGGTGATCAACCTGTGTTATTGCTCGGAGCTGCTGAAGGGTGCCAACAGGTGTTGCAATGGAAGGAAGCTTTGCAAGGGGTCTTGGCATTGAACTATTAACGCCGACTAACTTTAAAAAGTGGAAGTCGTGCATGAAGAGTTATCTTATTGGCGAGGAGCTGTGGGATGTCGTCGGTGGTGACGACAGACAGGAAGTTACTGCTGCGTTCGGTACTGCTGAGCAGGTGAGGCTCTGGAGAAGAACTAATGCTAAGGCAGAGTTCGTTCTGAAGAGAGCTGTCTCTCCGGAATTGTTTGATCACATCGTTGGATGTGAGTCGGCTGCTGATATTTGGACAACCATTGATGAGTTGTTCAATAGGAAGAATGTGGCGCGACTGCAGTTCCTAGAGAATGAGTTGGCCAGGGCAACTCAGGGAGACCTTTCCATCTCCAAATACTTCTTAAAGATGAAGAGCTTGTGTGCTGAGCTGTCGGCACTGGATCCTGATGAGCCTATCTCTGAGGCCAAGATGAAAAGGCACATTTTTCGCGGCTTGCGGAAGGAGTATGTGGCCTTTGTCACATCTGTTCAAGGGTGGGCTACTCAGCCGTCGCTGCTGGAGCTGGAGAATCTGCTTGCCTCGCAGGAGAGCTTAGCAAGGCAGATGGCTGGAGTGAACCTGAATCAGGAAGGCAGCGAAGCTCTCTTCTCAGGCAAGAAGAAGGGATGGGAAGGGAAGAAGAAGAAGAAGCAGGTGCAGGCCGCTGGTGAGAAGGAGACTTCAACTTCGTATCCGCCGGAGAGGAGCAATGCTCCTAAGGACTGGAAGAAGAATCTGAAGTGCTACCGGTGTCATCAGCGAGGGCACTTCAAGCGGGACTGCAAGGTCAAACTGCAGCCTGGGCATGCTGCGGGAAAGGAGGAAGCTTGCTCGCGAAGTGAAGAAGCAGAATGGGGAGGAGCTTTCATGACGGGCACTTGTGTCCGGGCCTTATCTGCTGAGGACTTCAACAGCGAGTGGATCATCGACTCCGGGTGTGGTCATCACCTCACCGGAGACAAGTCGAAGTTCACCTCCATGCAGGCTTACTCAGGTAATGAAGCTATTATCACTGCTGATAATACTGTTTATGCAGTAGAGAAGGAGGGGGTCGTGTCTTTGGGTAGTGATCAGGGGCCACTCACGCTAAGGAGTGTGTATCACGTACCGGGCATGAAGAAGAACCTCTTCTCGGTGACCAACGCGGTGGACGCTGGGTATCACGTTCTGTTTGGGCCAACAGACGTGAGGTTCCTTCGCAACGTATCAGCGGTAAAGGCTGATGTTGCTCATGTTGGGAGGAGGGTGAAGAACTTATTTGTTCTTTCCACCAGTGCCTATGTTGATAGGATGAGGGCCAATGATAGTGCTGCTATCTTGCATGAGAGGCTGGGGCATGTTGGCATGGACAAGTTGAAGGCTATGGCTAGTAGAAGTCTGGTGAGGGGGTTGCCGATGTTATCCTCCTTTGGTGATGGGCATGTTTGTGCGGGCTGTCAATATGGTAAGGCACATCGCCTTCCATTTGATAAATCACAGACAAGGAGCAAGAAGCCATTGGAGTGCATTCATGGCGACCTGATGGGACCGACGGTTACTGCCAGCCTTGGTGGAAGCAAATATATGCTTGTCTTGGTTGATGACTACTCAAGGTATACTTGGGTGTACTTCTTAAAGGAGAAGTCGGAAGCCTTCCGTTTGTTCATGGAGTTCAAGGAGTTGGTAGAAGGCCGGCTTGGCCTGCGGGTTAAGAAGCTTAGAACTGATAACGGAGGTGAATTTGTTTCCTCCGAGTTTTCTAACTTCTGCAGGAAGCACGGGATCCAACGGGAGCTTACTTGTGCTCACACTCCACAACAAAATGGGGTAGCGGAGCGGAAGATCCGTCATCTGACGGAGACCTGCAAATGTTGGCTTCATGCGAAAGATATCCCAAGGTCCTTTTGGGCGGAGGGAATGTCTTGTGCTGCCTATGTTATCAACCGGATGCCACTCAGCCCTATCAACATGAAGACTCCTATTGAGCTGTTGCTGAAGGAGAAGCCGAGTGTGGGACACCTTAGGGTGTTCGGTTCAACTTGCTATGTGCATGTCCCGGATGCTACACGGACAAAGCTGGATGCGAAGGCAAGGAAACTTGTCTTTGTTGGCTACGATGAGCGGAAGAAGGGATGGAAATGCATGGATCCTGTGACGAAGAAGTTCGTGGTTTCAAGAGACGTTGTCTTTGACGAGCTGACGTCATATGGAGGTGGCTCGGTGGAGCTAACCGGAAGTAGCAAGTTTGAGGAAGCACCGGTGGTGGCGGCTGGAGGCTTGGAAGAGGAGCTTGCTGTTTCACCAGCAGCTCCTGTTGCTTCTAACTCCGAGGCTGAGCCTTCTGGCTCAGGAAGCAGGGGGAGCACTGCTCAATGCTTGCCCCAGTTAGGAGTGGAGCCTGAAGAAGCAATGGAAGCCGTGATCAAGGAGCCGTGTCTTCGGAGATCGAAGAGGGTGATCAAACCACCGGCTCGGTACTGTGATGGGAATGCAGTGAGCTTTGTCTCCTGCTTCTTTGCAGGTCCTCTGGATGAGCGAGAGCCTGCAAACTTCAACGAGGCCACTGGAGTGAAGGAGTGGGAAGGTGCCATGAAGGAAGAGATTGATGCTCTGAAGAAGAATGAAACCTGGGATCTTGTGCCCAAGGTTGATGGCATTACTCTGGTCACTTGCAAGTGGGTGTATAAGTTGAAGAAGAAGGCTGATGGGAGCATTGATCGATTCAAGGCTCGCCTGGTCGCTAGAGGATTCTCACAGCAGTATGGAGAAGACTATGAGGAGACTTTCAGTCCAGTTGCGAAGATGACATCTGTAAGAGTGGTGATCGCCTTGGCTGCAAGCAAGGGATGGAGGTTGTGGCAACTCGATGTGAAGAATGCCTTTCTTTACGGAGAGATTGACAAGGACATCTTCATGGATCAGCCGCTTGGTTTTGTCTCTGAGAAGCATCCGGACTATGTCTGCAAACTCAGGAAGGCTCTCTACGGGTTGAAGCAAGCTCCTAGAGCGTGGTATGGGAAGATTGCAGAGTACCTGCAATTCTGTGGATACTTCGCTTCTAACTCGGATTCTAGCTTGTTTGTCAAGAAGAAGGGAGAGCTAAGAGTCTTGGTCCTACTGTATGTGTATGACATGATCATCACAGGGAATTCGGAGGAGGAAGTAGCAAGGCTCAGAGGTGAGCTTGCTATACGCTTCGAGATGAAGGACTTGGGAGAGTTGCATCACTTTCTCGGTTTGGAAGTGGAGAGGAAGGAGTGCGGGATTCTCATTAGCCAGAAGGGATATGCTGATCGCATTGTGAAGCGGTTCGGCATGGGCGAAGGGAAGAAGTGCTCTACTCCACTAGAACCTGGGCTAAAGCTTCGACGAGATGAGGGAAGGGTTCTTCATGATCCCTTGGTGTTCAGGGCTCTTGTTGGGAGCTTAATCTATCTGACGATTACAAGACCGGATATAGCTTATGCTGTTGGCCGAGTAAGTCGATATATGGCTGAACCAAGGCAATCTCATCTAGTGGCGGCAAAGGGGATTCTGAAGTATGTCAAGATGACTTCTGAGATGGGACTCCTCTATGGAAGGGATGCGGAGTTTGCGTTGCTCGGGTACACGGATGCTGACTATGGCGGTGATTCGGATGATCGGAGGTCTACTTCAGGTTATGTGTTCACTTGCGGTTCAGCTAGCATCTCGTGGTGTAGCAAGAAGCAAGACCCGGTGTCGGTTTCAACCACGGAGGCGGAGTATAAGGCTTCGGCCTTGGCTGCTCGGGAAGCCGTTTGGTTGAGGAGGCTCATAGAGGACGTCCATGAAGAAGTGCAAGGGCCTACTTTACTCCGGGGTGACAATGAGAGTGCTCTCAAGCTGGTTAACAATCCAGTGTGTCACGCCAGGACCAAGCACATAGAGATTGATCACCATTTCATCAGGGAGAAGGTGTTGGAAGGATCTCTGCTGGTCGGGCATGTTCGGAGTGAAGATAATCTTGCTGACATCTTCACGAAGCCGCTGTCGAAGGGGCCCTTTGAACGCTTGCGCAGCTTGCTGGGCTTGGTCACCACTTCTCACTTCAAGGGGGAGTGTTGAAATTTGTGAAGTGGAAGTGGGTGACGGGACAGGCCGCGCGGCCTGTGGCGGACAGCATGGGCGGACTGGGCGGACTGGGCGGACTGCGTTATGCGGCCTGGTGGAAAGTCTAGTGGAAGCCAGCTGTGTTCTGAGCGGGTTGTTGCATGGAGTCCGCGGTTTGGTGTGGCCTGGTATCTGCGGATAGAGAGGCTTGCGGACTGGTGCTTTGCTCAGAGGCCGCGGGTGCAAGCTTGTGCTGTAAGGCGGGTTGGCTCGAGTTCACGGGTAGCTTGCAGACTGGTGTGTCCGCGGTTTTGGCTATTGCGGACTGAGCCTAGAGCTTGGCTGAGGCCTTGTCAAGTTCTGGTGGCACAGCAGGTCTTGCTGTGGAGACCGGTTGGCAGACTGGTGTTTGGAGTCCGGCAGGGTGCTACTGCGGACAAGAGCGAGGTGCTCGCGGACTGATGGCGATCTGTGCTTGGGTGTTTGGCGGACGAGAATTTGCGTCCGCCTTGCTCGCTCTGCTCCTTTGATGGTTTTGGGCTTGGTCACACTTTGTGCCAAGTTCATGGTGTCCGCCGTATCCGCCAAGTCCGCTGTGACCGGGCGGTCTGTTGCATAGCTGCCTTTGGTCGTGGACTTGTGGCGGATTGAGGTGTGGGTCTTGCGGACTGCCTCGGGCTGGTGCGGACTGCCATTGAAGGAGGTTGCTGTCCTGCAGTGGTTGGAGCTTTGCGGGCTGGTGCCTTGTCCGCTTAGCTTAGGCGGACTGGAGAGGATTCGTCATCGGCTGCTTTGCTCCTGGCGGTTTTCCTTGGTGACCGGCTAAGTCTTCGCAGACTCAGCGGACGGTCGTTGTGCTCGCGCGGGCTGGGGTGGTGTCGCTATCTCATGGGCGGTGACCACACTCCTCACCTGGCCTATAAATAGGACCCCCTGGCACATCTACAGTAACAACCAAGTAACGTGAGTGAACAGTAAATTGGGTTGGGCGGAGTGCTGCGGTCTGTGTTTTCCAGTCCGCGCGGATTGTTTCAGGCTGACGGTTTGCTGTGTGCAGGTCGCGCGGATAACTTCAAGGAGCCAGGAGCTTGGCTTTGACTTCGGTCAGTGCTTGGAAGTGTGCGGTCTCTGCGGTCTCAGCAGGAGGTCGCTCTGCGGCTTGTCAGTTCTGTTTCAACTTTCCCAGCTTCAATAACCTGTCCGCCGGCTTCAGGCGGGTAGGGGTGTTCCTCTGTTCGGGTGCAGCAGAAGGCGAATAACGGTGTGTCCGCGCGGCCTCGCGGCTTCGGCGGACTCCGTGGTATTCGGCGGACAGCAGCATAGTTCGGGCGGCTTCGGCGACCTCGGCGACCTCGGCGGTCTCGGCGGACTCCGGGTTTTGTCCGCCCGGCTTGTTTTTGGTTCTTCCTGTTTTCAGCTGTTATACTAGCGAAATCATGTCTCGCTATGTATGTCTTGCTTTGTAAAGAAGTGAATGTATAAAGACCTGCTTGTGCTTCCATTGTTTTGTTGTGCATAGACCTCTAGTCCTTGGGTTCCGCTGGTTCAGCGTGCGAACTGGGTAGTCCCGAAGATATTAATTTGGCGTTTGGGCTATCTTGCTGACCACGTTGAGAAAATTTAACACTGGTGCCCTCCAATGTGACGAACTTGGACGCACATAACCTTGCTCTAGCAACTCTTGCAGTTGCACCTTCAACTCTGCCATCTCTCTTGGCGCTATCCGATATGGACAGCGTGACACCGGTTTGGCACCCGGTACTAGCTCAATATTAAAATCAATCTCCCGCTGAGGAGAGGCTCCTGGGAGATCATCTGGAAACACATCAGGATACTCGGACACAACTGGTATATTGTCAAGACTTGGCTTAGGCGTCGAAGTCTGCACTAGAGCGACAAATAGCTCTGCCCCAGACCGAACTGCCTTGAACACCTGAAGGGCTGACATCAAAATCTTACCCAACCCCTTCATGCCCGCAAAAGTAGTCTCCCGATCAATGTTTTGACCCAACTTAACTTCCTTACGGTTGCAATTGATGCATGCACCCTGCTCCGAGAGCCAATCCATACCGAATATTACATCAAACTCCACTAACGGTAGAACCAACGCTCGCAAAATAAACTCCTGGTCTCCAATCCGAATCTTCACTACGCAGACCCTATCCGCACGCATTGAGCACCCATTGGGCAACAACACATCCAATTTTTCTTTTGCCATCGAAGACGGAACCCCGATGCACGATATGAATTTTTCGGACAAGAAGGAATGCGATGCTCCTGTATCAAACAGGGCTCTTGCCGAAAACTCAAAGATCAACACAAAGCCTAGCACCAACAAAAGTAAGCTAACAAATACGAAGGTAACAACTATAAAAGTTAAACCACTAAAATTTAACTCATACCTGTCACCACGTCTGCCTGCTTTATGGCCTCTTGCAGACCAAGGTTTCAAACTCTAAGCTGGGCTAGAGTATGATGGGACGTGGTTGACTCTACCACCTTCCCTTTCTCCTCATAAGTCGCTCTAGGCTTCCTCTCGGACTTTGCACATCCGCTCCAACACTCACGAGCAAAATGCCCCGTCTTCCCGCAATTGTAGCAAGCTCCTGGGACTCAACTTGTAGTTGCCCCCGATGCATCAGCCGAAGGGGCTGAGTTCGAAGTCCTCGGCTTCTTGTTCCATCTGCGGAAACTTGACTTGGCATTTGGCACCTTGAACTCTGACTTCTTTTCTCCTGGGTCCTTCTTCTCTTGAACTTTCTTAACGACCTTCTCCAACGATCGGGCCGAATTGACCAAGGCTAGGAAGCCTTGCGCCTTAGGCCCAGCAAGGAGTAACTGTAGGTCACCCCGAAGACCCTCATAGATCGGTTGGTCTTCCTCTCGTCTTCCGTAAACATAGCCCCGGCATAACGACCCAACCGTGTGAACTCATGCAGATACTCGTCCACGCTTCTGGATCCCTGAGTCATCCCATGATACTGATTCTCCATCTCCAACTTCTGAGCAGAGGGTACAAATCTGGCTAGGAACAACCTCAAAAATTCCTCCATAGGCACATCAGCAAGATGCCTACCCACTAAGAGATGAAACTCCAACTCATCCCACCACAGTCTCGCTTCACCCACCAAAAGGAAAGTCGATATGGTGGTCTTCTGCCACTCAGTTAACGTGGTTGTCAACACCCTCTTTATCGAAGAGAGCCAGTCCTCAGCTTGAGCTGGCGTTCCAACCCCATCGAACCTCGAAGGACTAAATCCCATTACATGCTTTAGCTGCTTCTCCGTAGCTCTCCTCGACTCTACCAGATCGACTGCTGCACGCTCCACCACTCTCGGCTCTGCCGCGCTAACCGGTTCTTGCTCATTCATAGGAGGTGCGTGATGCATTTGCCCTGCAGGTTGGGCATTTATCATTGCAAACACGGCTTCAGCCACCATCCTGATGGTTTCCGCTGAAGGAGGAGTAGTAGGCATGTCTCTCGGTGCACTACTTTCCGCCGATTGCGGACGCTCTGACTGACCAGCACCGCTCCTAGCTGCCTATAGTAGTAAAGACACATGATTAGACGACAAACAAATTGCTAAAAGCAACCATTGGAACACTCAGATTCCACAAAACAAGTGTATTTTTCATTCCTAAGTGGACATTCATGGGTTCTTTTTGATGTTATAACGATGACGCACATATGTGCTCACCACCCCTTAAAAGAATTCGTCCACTAATTCATTTAAGCCTGACCGTAACCAGAAGTCTAATACCAAATTGTAACACCCCCATCCGTCGCATGGCATATAATAGAAGGTCCAGCTGGAACCCAATGCCAAATACCACAGACAGTCTGAAGGGTTACATAAGAATATTCAAACTATCCAATTAAGACTATGCGTCCTACACAGAGCATTCTAGCGGAAGCTTTTAAAGTTGAAAGAACCCAAATTTTAAATCCATATCCAAGAATGTCCACATCCACAAAATAGGAATGAAACCCCAAATACACTAAAAAGGGTACATGTCCTTATGGCCGTACAAATGTTCACTTAATAAAAACATGTCTTACATACATCGACTCGCAGGTCGGCCACATATGATAAAAATAAAAACAACTATTCGCTTTGGCCTTCTAGGGCCAGCACAGCAACAAGGGCTCCAGGCCGCTATTTGGTACTCGGCTCCGCAGCACCTGCAAGCACATTCCACCCCATGGTGGCAAACAAAGCAACGGTCAGCCAAAAGCCGACCAAATTATAACAACCTCGCCCCTTACTCGGGACGGCGGTGCTCCTTCCCTGCATAACATTAGCCCAATAAAATAATAAAACGCAACTATACTACGCCACAGGTGTAGGCTCGCACAGCCAAACACCTCGTGCACTCAGGGCACATTAACGGTGAATCCTGACCAATCAGCGTCTTCACCACCACCCCCAGGATGGCAACAACATGTGAGCATTTAGCCTTTTTGACCACCGTCTAAGGATAACGACTATGCCAGCGGCTAGTCCCCGTCTTCGGATCTCTCGCACCGAACCACATAGCCTAGGTCCAATTCCACTTGCCCGTTGCTCACACCGCAAATACAATTTAAGTTCTACATGCGGGACAAGCTTCTCTCGGATCCCAAAATTTTCTAAACAATCTCATAACCCAGTTATGATCAAGGCCGGTTCTCAGACCACCAAGTTAGCAGAACACGTTTCCGCTCAGTTTTCCGGGTGCGCCTTGAAGCTAATCTCCAAGGATCCCTGCTGCAATCTACCGCGTAGAAACCCGAAAAACCCAAAGCACGGAGTCTTCTCCGGCAAAACATAACAAATGCAACATCACCGATCCAGACAATACACGTCCTAGTAGGCTTCACACACAATGCATATGCCCGTACTTACAATTCTGGACTCTATATGCAATACAAGGGGGACTATTCACATAAACCCCAAGTAACACCACGCACTCACCGCACATTCGCAGGAGCGGGATTTCCTATGCAGAAAGGAAGAGCTTCACATGCTCAAGTAGAGAATCGTTACCCTTGTAGTCTGCTTTAGCGCCATGGAAAAACTACACGGATGAAAATCTTCGCAACGAACTTCCCTCCACAGATCCGCTCCCAGATTTTGAAATGGTGCTCCGATGCTCCGCCGGCGGCCGGAATCCCTTCCTTCTTCCTCCTCTCAGATTTCGAAACGATGCTCCGATGCTCAGATTTTGAATGGAGGATAGACACACGGGCAAAGACACGCTCGTGTCTCGCCTGACACGCCCGTGTCGGGTTCCTCGACATGCCCGTGTTCGGGGGCGTGTCACGCATAACAGCCACGACAACGGACACGACCCAAAAGAACACGGGTAGGGACACGGGTAGGCACACGCCCGTGTCAAATGACACACCCGTGTCACTTAGCCGTGTTTCTAGCCTTGTCCTTCTCGGGATGAAAACGGCCAAAAACACCAGCCAGACACGGCCTTGGACACGCCCATGTCCTAGGCCGTGTACCCCTATACAGGCACCAAAAATCCCCTTTTTCGCGACCGACTCAAATACAATTTTCTGGGCATTACACCCTGCACCTTAGGCCCAGCAAGGAGTAGCTGTAGGTCGCCATGTAGACCCTCATAAAAAAGGTTAGTCTTCTGCTCCTCTTCCGTAAACATGGCACCAGCATAACGACCCAACCACATTAACTAGTGGAGATACTAATCCACGCTTCTACCTCCCTGATTCAATCCAAGGTACTGATTCTCCATCTCAAGCTTTTGAGCAGAGGTCAGATATCTGGCCAAGAACAACCTTGAGAATTCCTCCATAGGCACATCTGCAAGTTGCCTTCCCACTAAGAGGTGAACCTCCAACTAGTCCCACCACAGCCTCGCCTCACCAGCCAAAAGGAAGGTATCTATGGTGGTCTTCTGCCACTCAATAGTTTCTATGGCCATCAAGACTCTCTTTATCGTAGAGAGACAATCCTCAGCTTGAGTTGGCATTCCAACCCCGTTGAACACCGGAGGATTAAAGCCCATTACATGCTTGAGTTGCCTCTTCCTAGCTCTCCTTGGTGCTACTTGATCAACTGCCACACGTTCTACCACTCTCGGCTCTGCCACCCTAATCGGTTCTTACTCATTAACAGGTGGTGCATGGTGCATTTACCTTGCAGGTTGGGCATTTATCATAGCAAAGACTACTTCAGCCACCAATCTGATGGTTTCTGCTGAAGGAGGAGTTGTAGGCACGTCCCTCGGTGCACTACTTTCCGCTGATTGCGGGCTTTCCGATTGCCCAGCACCGCTCCTAGCTTCCTATAATAGCAAAGACCCATGATTAGACGACCAACAGATTGCGAAAAGCAATCATTGGAACAGTCAAATTCCTCAAAATAAGTGTATTTTTCATTCCTAAGTGGACATTCATGGGTTCTTTTAGATGTTATAACGATGATGCACACATGTGCTCACCACCCCTTAAAATATTTCTCCACGAATTCATTTAAGTTGATCAAAACGAGAAGTCTGATACCAAATTGTAACACCCCCATCCGTCGTATAGAATATAGCAGAAGGTCCAGCTGGAACACGACGCTATATACCACAGACAGTCAGAACGTTTACATAAGAATATCAAAACAATCCAACTAAGGCTACTCGTCCTAACATAGAGAATTCTAGCGGAAGCTTTTAAATAGTTGCCAAGAACCCATAATTGAAAATCAACTATCATGAATGTCCACATAACACTATAGGAATAAAATAACACATACACTGAAGGTACTTGGCCTTATGGCCTTACAAGAGTTCACTTAACAAAATAGTTGAAAGTCCATCTAGTGTCAACAAAGTTCACCTATGGGGGGGGAATAGGTGACGAGCAACGCTTTTGCAGAATTTACGAATGTACCTGCACAATAAAAATAAAAAGCATAGCACACAGAATACACAGGCAATTTATAGTGGTTCCCCGACTTGGGTACATCCACTTTCCCCCTTCGACCTATCTCCCAACAAGGGACGACTCTGTCTCTTCTCCAACAGGATTGAAATCCAATCCCTGCACTAACGGAAGGAACTCTTCCACACATAGGAGTCAACACTCCACAAACCGGGTTGCACCCAACCCTTACAACACGGAACAATCGTTCCTTTACAACAAATGTAAAATAGAATGTACACGAGATACAAACTTCGTTTGGAGACTACGGTGTTCCTCTTCATTAGACGACGTGTTCGTGAAGTCAACGAAGAGTCTACAACCTTGGTCTCTCTTGGAAAGGATCTCCCCGGAACCGGCGGTGGAAAGAAGAGTGGCGGCTTGCTTCGGGATCAGCGGCTATGATGATGAGCAGCTGCTGAACTTAGAGATCCAATCTTCGTAGCGAAGCTAGCTTGGTCTTCCAACGGTCACACGAGGATCGGTCGTCTCGATCGATTCGGACGGGGAATTTATTCCCGATCAACAAATCGAGAGACAAGAGATCTCTGGATAGACACGTGAGACTCAAAGCTTTGCTAAGCTTCTGATGCCGGAGATCGAGAGGAAATGCGATCGACAGCGGCGTCCAAATAGCGCGAGCGGCGACGGCGGCAGAGAAGCGATTTCGCGATTTTAGGGTTTTCTCTAGCTCGGCTTCTTTTTGTCTGAGTCTTCCGTTCAAAAATACCCATATATAAATATTGTAGATGCCTTCAAAAATGACCGTTGTGGGACCCACAAGCTGAATCCCTAAGTCCCGATCCAGAACCTTAACAGCGGCAGAATCCGGTTCAGGAAGTTCCAGAAAAACGCCCAAGTCAAAATCGGTGAGAATCGAAAGTGATTCTCGCCGAGTCGCCGAGAATCAAAGGTGATTCTCGATGATTCGGCGAGAATCAAAGATGATTCTCGTCAAATTTGCCTTGGTTGCACGCACTGCTTTAGGCCAGGTCGAGACGGTGAGAATCAACCAGGGATTCTCGACGATTCGACGAGAATCACTAGTGATTCTCGCCGAATCGGCGAGAATCACTTGGTGATTCTCGTCGATTCTTACTTAGAAGCAGAGGTGCTCGCTTAGAAGAGGCTGGAACGAGTTCGGCGAGAATCAACCACTAATTCTTGACGATTCGGCGAGAATCACTTGTGATTCTCGACGATTCGGCGAGAATCACTTGTGATTCTCGACGATTCGGCGAGAATCACTTGTGATTCTCGCCGAATCGGCGAGAATCACTTGGTGATTCTCGTCAATTTACACCTAGACGAATTTTCGTCTTTCCACCCAAGAGCTTCTCCTCGACCCATCCGTGCTCCTTGTCTTCTCTTGCATAAACACGGCCCTGTACTTGAAAGTAAGTGCACTCCAATAGAGAGAGTACACGTAGGCCAACACACTGATCTGCTCAACGAGGGATTACGACGTGCAGACCCGTGTATATTGACCTACTACACCCTGACATTGGTGTGCACTTAGCGTGGAAGAACTGCAAGCACAACTTAAAAGATTTTATCAAATACATTGTCTATTGACCTTAGCTTGTCCAGGGGCTTCTTCAAATCAGGTACATTGTGGATACAATACCCAACAATCTCCCCATATTTGAAGAAGCCTAAAACCTACAAGCTAAGGTGAATAGAGCAAATGGGAATGAAAACCATAAACTTAAAAGTGAGTTGAGTGGTTTATCCATTACCAATACCAATTTCTTGGAAGCAAGCTTGGAGCCACCTTAGCCTTAGCCGAGAGGATAATCGCCCCCTTTTCGGCTTCTACAAATCGGGGTCGGTAGAAATTGACCCCTAGCTCCCCCTTAGATCTTGTGTCTGTGCTCACACGTGAGTTCCTTGCTCCCCCTCAGATCGTGCACGATCCTGGAGCGTCTGTAGTCTTCATTCCTCATAATTGAGCATCCCCAATTCAGTCTTGAAAAGATTGAACTTGGCCTCGTCTAAGGGCTTTGTGAATATATCAGCAATCTGCTTGTCCGTGGGGACATAACAGAGAGTGATGTCCTTGTTCTCCACGTGCTCCCGAATGAAGTGGTAGCGCACTTCAATATGCTTCGTTCTGTTGTGCGATACAGGATTGTTGGCAATTGCAATTGCACTGGAGGAGTCGCAGTACATTGGAACTTCCTTGAACTGAAGGTCGTAGTCGGCTAACTGGTTTCTGATCCATAGTAGTTGTGCGCAACAGCTTCCTGCTGAAATGTACTCATACTCTGCTGTGGAGGTAGCTACACAATTCTGTTTCTTGCTGTTCCAAGAGATAAGTCTCCTGCCGAGGAATTGACACGTCCCGGAGGTGCTTTTCCTGTCATCCCTACTTCCTGCAAAATCAGCATCTGAAAAACCTATTAGCTCGACATCATTGTTTCTCGGGTACCACAAGCCAAGATTGGGAGTACCTTTAAGGTATCTTAGGATTCGCTTTGCAGAGACATAGTGAGATTCTTTAGTGTTCACCTGATATCTGGCACAGACACATGTGGAGAACATGATATCCGGTCTACTAGCAGTAAGGTAGAGCAGGGATCCAATGATGCTTCTGTATTTGGTTTCATCGAAAGGTTTACCTTTCTCATCCTTATCCAGAGACATGGTGGATCCCATTGGAGTCCTCATAGAGGTTGCACTCTCCATGCTGAATTTCTTAAGGAGTTCATTTGTGAACTTCGTCTGAGAGATGAAGATTCCATCCTCAGACTGTTTCACTTGAAGTCCTAAGAAATACTTGAGCTCTCCCATACTGCTCATTTCAAACTTTCCTTGCATAAGTTTAGAAAACTTTTTGCAAAGATTGTTGTCCGTAGAGCCGAATATTATGTCATCGACATAGATTTGCACCAGCAAAATCTTGCCTTTGACCTCCCTGAGAAACAATGTTTTATCTATTTTACCTCTAGAGAACTTGTTCTCAAGAAGAAAACTAGATAAAGTCTCATACCAAGCTCGTGGAGCTTGTTTCAACCCATATAAAGCTTTATTAAGAAAATAAACATGATTAGGATAAGTAGGATCGACAAAACCTGGGGGTTGAGCGACGTATACTTCCTCTTTCAGGTCTCCGTTCAAGAATGCTGATTTCACATCCATTTGATAGACTGTGAATCCTTTGTGTGAAGCATATGCCAGGAACAATCTGATTGCCTCGAGCCTTGCTACTGGTGCGAAGGTCTGGTCGAAGTCAATCCCCTCCTCCTGTCTGTAACCTTGAGCCACCAGCCTTGCCTTGTTCTTTATGATGACACCATGTTCATCCAGCTTGTTTCTGAAGATCCACTTGGTGCCAATCACATTCTGCTTGTATGGTCTGGGAACCAGCGTCCAAACGTTACAACGTTCGAATTGATGTAGTTCATCTTGCATGGCCAAAATCCATGTCGCATCCTTGTTCGCCTCATCGAACTTCTTTGGCTCAACCCGTGACAGGAAGCTAAGATGCAACACTTCGTTAATAGTACCTCTTCGAGTTCTGACACCGACACAAGGATCTCCGATGATCTGATCTCAAGGATGATCCCTCACGTGCCGGAGCTCTAGAAGTCCGGCGTATGGAGCTTCAACTACTTCTTGGGCTTCTCTTTCTTCCAAGAGATTTGTTCCATTTTGATCTTCAACATTTTCAGATGACGTGGAGGTGGAGACTTTGATGTACTTAGGAGTGTCATCTTTAGCGGTCTCATCCAGACTCAGCTGTTCCAGTTGTACACCTGCATCTTCAAGAATACCACTGGAAGAGTTGTTGTTAAGCAAACTTCCTTCATCAAATACAACATTTATTGATTCTTATACCACTAGGGTTTTCTTATTGAAGACCCTATATGCCCGACTGTGGGAACTATAGCCCATGAATATGCCTCCGAAGCATTTTTCACCAAATTTAGTACGCGGGTACTTCCCATTATTTAGTACATAGCATCTGCAACCAAAAATCCTCAAGTAGGACATGGTTAGTTTCCTGCCTTTCAGTAGCTCGTAAGGCGTCTTACGATGATGCTTGTTGATCAATGCTCGGTTTTGTACATGACAAGCTGTATTGACAGCCTCTGCCCAGAAGTATTCCGGGAGAGAAGCGTCTTTCAACATTATCGTGCAGGCTTCAATGAGAGTTCTATTTCTCCTCTCCGCAACTCCATTTTGCTGAGGAGTGCGCGGGGAGGAAAACTCATGAAAGATACCTTGTTCTTCACAAAACTCTGTCATAGCACTAGATTCGAATTCTGTTCCATGGTCACTTTTGATTTTGACCACAGAGCAGTTAAATTCGTTCTGAACCTGCTTGACAAAACTAGTGAAGATGTCAAACATATCTGACTTTCGTTTCAAAAAGAACACTCAAGTAAACCGAGAATGATCATCAACTATCACTAGCGTATAGGACTTGCCTCCCAAGCTATGAACTTGCATTGGACCAAACAAGTCCATATATAAAAGGTAAAGACATCGGGAAGAATCTTTGTCTGCAATGCACTTAAAGGTAGCCCGAGTCTGTTTGCCCATCTGGCATGCAGTACAGGGGCTATCTTTGATGCACTTGATACTGAGAGCATCCCTTACTAAGTTCTTAGAAAACAGCATACTAATTGTCTTGAAATTAACATGAGCCAATCTCTTGTGTCATTGTTCACACAGAGATGCACTGCCTGTTGCCACAAGGCATACGGGGGTAGAGGAATCTAGACTGAGAAAATCTAAGCAGAAGATATTTCTGCTCCTAATGCCTGATAATACCGTCTCAGATGAGGTACGTGAAATTATCAGACATTTATCCTTGCAGAACTTAACGTCATAACCTTTATCACATAACTGACTTACACTGATCAGGTTATGGTTTAACCCTTCAACATAAGCCACGTCGGTGATAGTGATTATACCGTTGGAAATCATACCGTAACCTCTGGTGACTCCTCGATCTGACCCTCCAAAGATGACTTTGGGTCCATTCTCGACTGGAGTGTAATCACGCAGCAGGCTTCTTGTCCCAGTCATATCCCGGGAGCATCCACTGTCCAAATACCAGATCGGCGTTTTGGTGGCCTTTGGACATACCTGCAAAACAAAATTAATTTGCCTTAGGAACCCAATCGAACTTGGGTCCTAGATTCCTGGTTAGCACACTCCCCCTCGGTTGGCTAACCCTAGGAGTGGTCGGCCTCGCATTGCTAACATGGGGAGTCTCGTAATGCCTTGGATTAAACCAACAATCCACGAAAAAGTGACTGACTTTGCCACAGCACCAACAGTCGAATCTGTTGTACCTCTTCCTAGACTCCTGCCTTACCCTGGGAACGGTGGGTACGGCTGGGGACTTGGATCTGGAGGAGGAGGCCTCATGGTGACAGCAGTCACATGACTTCGTCACCTTCTGTATAATAGGCTTGGCTTTTGGTGCCTGCTTTCCATTATGGCCGCTAGAGAACGGACCATAATTTCTCATGTGGATTTCCTCATAAGTTACCTTGAAGGCACTCTCACCGAAGTTCCGGGGAAAGGTCCAACCGTCATATCGTCTCTTTGGCTTTGCAACCGAGGGCCGGAAATGATGGCCAAATGTTGACTCAAAGTCATGTTGGTTGCAAGGAAATCCAGGCTTTCTGAACGCAACAGGACTAAGCGGAGCCTTTCCCTTTTCATCAGCAGAGGCCTTCTTGGCGGCCTTATTCTTCCTCTGGTTCCTGTTTCTCCTGGAGGAGGTACCAGATACCCCTACATGCCCCAAGCCAGCTCCTTTGGCCTGAGTAGAGAAGGTATCAACAACTGGAAGAACTGTTTTTGGCATGGAGAAGCTCTTGACGATCTTCCTTTCTGCCGCAAGTTATTCTTCCAATTTGTCGACTTCCTGCTGCTTCAGGTCAAGGAGCTTCAGAGACTCTGAGTGCTTTGAGGTCAGGTCAAGGTGCTCCTGTCGTAGAGAGATCAAACTGGTGACCTCTTCCCTTAGGGAAACACACTCACCCTTAAGGAATTTTACTTCCTTTTTCTCAGCCTTCAATCTCTTTCGGCATTCCTCGAAAGTGTTGAGCAAAAGCTCATACTTCTCGAGGAGCTCAGCTTCACGGGCCGAAAGGCTATCCTCAGGTTCATCATCCTGAGACTCAGGATCAGAGTAGGAGTCGGAGAGAGGGGTGTGAGCTTTTACCTTCCCAGTAAACGGGGGGCATTCTCCCTCTGAGTCAGAGCGACCCACTAGCCCGAAGTAGGCTTCCTCATCATCACTGGAGTCTGAGGAATCAGACTCACTCAGTGTCTTTGGCCTTTTGGCGATGTAGCTCCGTTCCTTCTTCTTATCTCTACAGGATTTGTGCTCCTCTTCTTTCCCTTTTTCTCTCTTGCCTTGATAGCAGTCGGCTACGACGTGTCCTGGCTTATTGCATCCAAAGCAAATAATGTCAGAGGAGCGATGTTTGTTCGGTCTAGATGCATACCTGTCAGAAGAATAATTTTTCTTCTGATGCCTGGAAGAGGAGCCGTCTCTCTTTCTTTGATTCCTCATCTTGAGGAACTTCTTGAACTCTCGAGTGATGAGGGAGAAATCCTCCTCCGACAGCTCTGAGCTGGAGGAGCATGGCTTGGAGTCCTCCTCCTCATCCTTTTTCCTGGCACGGTATGAAACCGTACCCTTGCCTTTTCTGGAGTGACTGGATTTTAGAGCCACAGTCTTTTCTTTGGCCGCCGCCTTCTCTGCTTCTTCTTCTGCTTTTCTGGTGTTCAGCTGAAGCTCATAAGACATCAGCTTTCCAAACAGAATTTGTGGATCAGTTTCTGCTAGTCTGCCAAATTCTCTGATGGCGCAGATCTTTGTGTCTCATTCCTTAGTAAGGGACCTAAGGAATTTGTCATTGAGTTCACCATTAGTGAACACTCTTCCGTAGCCCTTGAGGCCGTTGACGATCTTTAGGAAGTTCTCGTAGGTGACTCCGATCTCTTCCTTAGGCCCTTGTCTGAAGGCCTCATATTTCTGGTTCAGGAGGGATCTCCGATCATCCCTCACTTCATCCGTGCCCTCCATTAGGATGATCAGGCACTGCCAGATCTCCTGTGTTGTCCTGTAGTTGCTGAAGTTTTGCATCATTGAGTCATCAACTGCGCTGACAAGAATGTTTCTTGCCTTCTTGTCAAGTCCCACTAGTACCATCTCGTCCTTGTCCATTTCAGAAAGTGTCTTCGGCACCTTCTTGGTGGGATCAATGGTGGAGGCCTTAGTGGGGACATAAGGTCCCTCCTCCACGATCATGAAGAGTCGATGATCAACCGCTTCCATGTAGAACCTGATCCTTTCCTTCCAGATAGGAAAGTTGAGCCTGGTGCACACTGGGATCTTGCCGGAGAACTTGAGCCCGTCCATACTAGATGTTTGTCTTCTTCTTGACACTAGCGACAGGATTCAACTCAAGGTGTTAACCTTTTTGATGAGCAACCTGGCTCTGATACCACTTGAAAGTCCACCTAGTGTCAACAAAGTTCACCTATGGGGGGGGGGGGGAATAGGTGACGAGCAACGCTTTTGCGGAATTTACGAATGTACCTGCACAATAAAAATAAAAAGCACAGCACACAGAATACACAGGCAATTTATAGTGGTTCCCCGACTTGGGTACATCCACTTTCCCCCTTCGACCTATCTCCTAACAAGGGACGACTCGATCTCTTCTCCAACAGGATTGAAATCCAATCCCTGCACTAACGGAAGGAACCCTTCCACACGTAGGAGTCAACACTCCCACAAACCGGGTTGCACCCAACCCTTACAATACGGAACAATCATTCCTTTACAACAAATGTAAAATAGAATGTACACGAGATACAAACTTCGTTGGGAGACTACGGTGTTCTTCTTCGTTCGACGACGTGTTCGTGAAGTCAACGAAGAATCTACAACCTTGGTCTCTCTTGGAAAGGATCTCCCCGGAGCCGGCGGCGGCAAGACGAGCGGCGGCTTGCTTCGGGATCGGCGGCTATGATGATGAGCTGCTGCTAAACTTAGAGATCCAATCTTCGTAGCGAAGCTAGCTTGGTCTTCCAACGGTCACACGAGGATGGGTCGTCTCGATCGATTCGGACGGGGAAGTTATTCCCGATCAACAAATCGAGAGACAAGAGATCTCTGGATAGACACGTGAGACTCAAAGCTTTGCTAAGCTACTGTCGCCGGTGATCGTGAGGAAACGCGATCAACAGCGGCGTCCAAATAGCGCGAGCGGCGACGGCGGCGGAAGAGCGATTTCGCGATTTTAGGGTTTCTTCTTACTGGGCTTCTTTCTGTCTGAGTATTCCATTCAAAATACCCGTATATAAATACTGTAGATGCATTCAAAAAATTGACCGTTGTGGGACCCACAAGCTGAATCCCTAAGTCCCGGTCCAGAACCTTAACAGCGGCAGAATCCGGTTCAGGAAGTTCCAGAAAAACGCCCAAGTCAAAATCGGTGAGAATCGAAAGTGATTCTCGCCGAGTCGCCGAGAATCAAAGATGATTCTCGACGATTCGGCGAGAATCAAAGATGATTCTCGTCGAATTTGCCTTGGTTGCACGCACTGCTTTAGGCCAGGTCGAGACGGTGAGAATCAACCAGAGATTCTCGACGATTCGACGAGAATCACTAGTGATTCTCGCCGAATCGGCGAGAATCACTTGGTGATACTCGTCGATTCTTACTTAGAAGCAGAGGTGCTCGCTTAGAAGAGGCTGAAAGTAAGTGCACTCCTCGACCCAAGAGCTGCTCCTCGACCCATCCGTGCTCCTTGTCTTCTCATGCATAAACACGGCCCTGTACTTGAAAGTAAGTGCACTCCAATAGAGAGAGTACACGTAGGCCAACACACTGATCTGCTCAACGAGGGATTACGTCGTGCAGACCCGTGTATATTGACCTACTACACCTTGACATTGGTGTGCACTTAGCGTGGAAGAACTGCAAGCACAACTAAAAAGATTTTATCAAATACATTATCTATTGACCTTAGCTTGTCCAGGGGCTTCTTCAAATCAGGTACATTGTGGATACAATACCCAACAGATACAAACTTTGTTTGGAGACTACGGTGTTCCTCTTCGTTAGACGACGTGTTCGTGAAGTCAACGAAGAGTCTACAACCTTGGTCTCTCTTGGAAAGGATCTCCCCGGAACCGACGGTGTCAAGAAGAGCGGCGGCTTGCTTCGGGATCGGCGGCTATGATGATGAGCAGCTGCTGAACTTAGAGATCCAATCTTCGTAGCGAAGCTAGCTTGGTCTTCCAACGGTCACACGAGGATCGGTCGTCTCGATCGATTCGGACGGGGAAGTTATTCCCGATCAACAAATCGAGAGACAAGAGATCTCTGGATAGACACGTGAGACTCAAAGCTTTGCTAAGCTTCTGATGCCGGAGATCGAGAGGAAACGCGATCGACAGTGGCGTCCAAATAGCGCGAGCGACGACGGCGGCGGAGAAGCGATTTCGCGATTTTAGGGTTTTCTCTTGCTCGGCTTCTTTTTGTCTGAGTCTTCCGTTCAAAAATACCCGTATATAAATACTGTAGATGCCTTCAAAAATGACCGTTGTGGGACCCACAAGCTGAATCCCTAAGTCCCGGTCCAGAACCTTAACAGCGGCAGAATCCGGTTCAGGAAGTTCCAGAAAAATGCCCAAGTCAAAATCGGTGAGAATCGAAAGTGATTCTCGCCGAGTCGCCGAGAATCAAAGGTGATTCTCGACGATTCGGCGAGAATTAAAGATGATTCTCGTCGAATTTGCCTTGGTTGCACGCACTGCTTTAGGCCAGGTCGAGACGGTGAGAATCAACCAGAGATTCTCGACGATTCGACGAGAATCACTAGTGATTCTCGACGATTCGACGAGAATCACTAGTGATTCTCGACGATTCGACGAGAATCACTAGTGATTCTCGCCGAATCGGCGAGAATCACTTGGTGATTCTCATCGATTCTTACTTAGAAGCAGAGGTGCTCGCTTAGAAGAGGCTGGAACGAGTTCGGCGAGAATCAACCACTGATTCTCAACGATTAGGCGAGAATCACTTGTGATTCTCGCCGAATCGGCGAGAATCACTTGGTGATTCTCGTCGATTTACACTTAGACGAATTTTCGTCTTTCCACCCAAGAGCTGCTCCTCGACCCATCCGTGCTCCTTGTCTTCTCTTGCATAAACACGGCCCTGTACTTGAATGTAAGTGCACTCCAATAGAGAGAGTACACATAGGCCAACACACTGATCTGCTCAACGAGGGATTACGTCGTGCAGACCCGTGTATATTGACCTACTGCACCCTGACATTGGTGTGCACTTAGCGTGGAAGAACTGCAAGCAAAACTTAAAAGATTTTATCAAATACATTGTCTATTGACCTTAGCTTGTCCAGGGGCTTCTTCAAATCAGGTACATTGTGGATACAATACCCAACAATAGTGTCTTACATACATCGACTCGCAGACCGGCCACACATGACAAAAGTTAAAATAACTATTCGCTAGGGCCTTTGAGGGCCAGCTCAGCAACATGGGCTTCAGCCCGCTATTTGTTACTTGGCTCCGCAGTACCTGCAAGCAACATTCCACCGCACGGTGGCAAACAAAGTAATGGTCAGCCAAAGCCGACCAAATTATAATGACCTCACCCCTAATTCGGGATGGCAGTGCTCCTTCCCCACATATCATTAGCCCAGCTAAATAATAATATACAAACATACTTCGCCACAGATGTAGGCTCGCACGGACAAACACCCCGTGCACTCAGGGCACATTATCGGTAAATCCGGTCAATTCCGTGGCTTTGCCACCATCCCCGGGATGGCAACTTCGTGAGCATTTTAGCCTTTCTGACCACTATCTAAGGCTCCCGACTATATCAGCGGCCAGTCCCTCTTTGGTTCTCTCACTCCGAACCACATTGCCCAGGTCCGATTCCACTTGCCCGTTGCTCACTCCGCCTAGTCACTTTAAGACGTACATGCGGGCCAATCTTCTATCGGATCCCAAACATTCCAAACAACACATAACCCAGTTATGTTCAAGGCTTGCTCCCCGGCCGCCAAGTTAGCAGAATTACGATTCAGCTCAGTTTTTCGGGTGCGCCTTGGAGTTAATCCCCAAGGATCCCTGATGCAATCTACCATGTAGAAACCCAAAAACACAAAGCATGGAGTCTTATCCGGCAAACCATACAAAATGCAACATCATCGATCCAGACCAACACGTCCTGGTAGGCTTCACACATAATGCCTATGTCCGTACTTTGATTCCGGACTCTATATGCAACACAAGGGGGACTATTCCCATCAACCCCAAGGAATACCGCACACTCGCGGGAGTGGGTTTCCTTATGCAAAAGAAGGAGAGCTTAACATTCTCAAGTAGAGAATCGTTACCCTTGTAGTTCGCTTTTGCGCCATTGGAAAACTATCCGGATAGAAAGCTTTGCAAGGTAATTTCCTCTGCAGATCCGGTCTCGGGTCTCAAATCGATGCTCCGATGCTCTGCCAGCGGCCGGAATCCTCCTCTTCCTTCCTCCTTGTTTTATCCTCTCACTAACACCTTAGAAGAAGAAGGCTAAAGAGAAAATGAGAAATTAATCCTCCATTCCCAGCCTTAACAAAGCAGGAACGCACCTGGGTCATCAGATCTTATTTAAAGAAAACGAACGGCTCAGATCCACCCAAAAATCCCTAAACCTTGGTCGAACACGGCCTCGCAAACGGCCGTGTGCCTCAATCCAGGCACGATTGTCTAGCACAGAGAAGGACACGGTTCGAGACACGCCCGTATCTCCACCTGACACGCCCGTGTCGGGTCCCGACAATCCCGTTACCTAGGGCCGTGTCACAGATAACCGCCACGCCAACCGACACGTCTCTTGGTAACACGGGTGGTGACATGGGTATGCACACGCCCGTGTCTGTTGACACACCCGTGTCACGCTGCTGTGTTTCATACCCTGTCCTTTTCTAGACACAGCTGACCAATCCCAGAGAACGACACGGCCCTAGGACACGCCCGTATCGCTGGCCGTGTACCCCTATTATGGCTCCAAAAATTTCTTAGGACGCGACCAGCTTGATTACGATTTTCAGGGCGTTACACTTGGAGGGTAGGGTTGTCTTGGCACCTTGGAGGCCACTTGACCCTTTCTTAGGGTACTTTGAACATTGTAGGGATAGTGATGCAGGGTATGTCCTAGAGATTCGTCACGGAGGCCTCGATATCGCTTACGACACGATCTACGCTCTCTATTCCACACGCTAACGAAAACGCAGCCACAACAATTATTTTATTTATCGCTCGCGCTAACAATACGGATCGCCGTTCCGCAAATAGATCGAATGTTGGCTATAGGCCAAATTCTTTCCGGCTAAATGGGATAATCTTGATCCCGAACGAGCTTTTGGGTTGTACCAAAATAGATCCACCAAGAACAAAATGATTCGAAAGATGGTAGGATCTATCCCAACAAAAAGAAAGCGAGGATCGCCAATCCTCTTACGAATCTTTCGGAAATCCAAACGAAAAATACCGATCTATTATTTGATTAACCGCGAAGAAAAACAAATCGGAAAATAACGCAAAAATTCGTCCACCACAAGAACTATCTAGAGAAAGAAAACTCTTGGTAGAAATTTTCGTTACCCCTCTCGGATTTGTAGATCCGTGATGCGTGGATCCACCAAGTTTGATCGCTCCTCCGTTGAAAGTCCACGGGAAACGCGCTACGGATGATGAACGTGCTAATCTCCTTCACTTCACGCCGTGGAGGAAACCCCTATCTTCTTCCTTGCAAACAACCTCTCATGCATGAGCCAAAGTATCCTTGGAGAGAGAGGATCTCGGGTGGCCGTGAGCAAGAGGGAAAGGAGAGTAGCCGAGCACTAGAGAGAAGGGGGCGGCCGAGAGCAAGAGGGAGAGAGGAGATGGCCTTGAGGCCGGCGGTTTGGAGGAAGGAAGAAAGAGGGGGGCAGAGGCTAAGAGAAGAAGAGAGGGAAATTTTAGGGTTGGCAAATTCCAAATTTTGATTTCAATTAATTCTACCATCAAATGAAAAGTTCAAGGCCTTATATAGGCTTACATCTCAAAGCAAATAACAAGTGGCTAAAGGCACACCACATAAAGAAAATGCAGAAACTAAATAATGTTTTTTTTAAAAGAGCCATCATCAAACGGCTATTAGCACACCAAAGCTAAAATATCAAATATGAGTCTTGTTGCGCGGGCGAAGCTTGTAACCATGACCGCTACGACGTCGCACGTCCTTTGCCGGCACATCTTCAACATAGTCATTCCCAAGTTGGCCGTCCTGGTGGCCGTCGTCATCACCGTCGCCATTAATCCTCCGCCGCTCAAAAGGACTCATCTCCAATGAGCGGGCTGAAATATAACGGCGTACGAGGTCCGCGTCAAGAAGATCCACCTGTGCAGCAGAGAGCCAAGAGTCGTCCGAAGCCGGACGACCACGCCAACGAACCAAAAACCTGTGAATGTCGCCGTCGGGAGTGGGAAACACATCATCCTGCAAAATCCTGTCAGGCAAGAAATCCGTCCGGGGAAACCTCGAAAAAACGTTAGGTGAAGCAGAAAGACAAGGTTCATCATCAATAGACGACATACCTCCCGTAGATTTCGAAGGAGAAAGCGATCCAGAATTGAGCTCACCCCCCACCCCATTAGATTGTATAGTGGAATTATTAAACTGATAGACAGACAGTTCAGGTGGTGGAGCAACAAAAAGCGTTAAATCTGAAATGTTAAACACAGGGGAGATTCCCCAATCAACGGGTAATTCGAACAAATAAGCATTTTCGCCTAATTTCTTCAAAATTCGAAAAGGACCGGCTTTCTTGTTCGCTAATTTTTTTATGGTGCCCGAAGGCATCCGTTCAGGGATAAGACAGACCATAACCAAATCGCCAATGTTCAAGGAGACTTCTCGCCTATGTACGTTAGCATTCGATTGATAGATAGAATATTGCTTAGCTAACGTCTTGCCAATATGCTCATGGAGAGTGTGAACGTGTGAAGCGAAGTCCTGTGCAAATTGACTTGACTTAAAAGAAGGCGGTAACGGAACCAAGTCAAGAGGCACTGGCGCCTTATAACCATGCACTATCTCATTCGGAGACAACCCAGTGGACCTGTTCTTAGAATTATTGTACGCTAGTTGAGCATGCGGAAGGATAAGATCCCATGAACCGTGTGGGGTGAACCCATGTGCAACATGACTTGAGTTAACAGTAGAAAATAACGGGACTAAGTCTGGTGGCACGGGTGCTTTAAATTCATTAACGATTTCCGTGGAGTCCAACGCCATAGTTTTAAATTTAGATTTAAATTTTGATTTAAAAATTTCACAAAGAAATGCCTGCGGAAAACGCTCATCACCAACTATAGAGTTGGATGCTCCCAGAGTTGAAAGGTAGTGCGGGAGACACAACTCAACATACCCAACTACGTTCACTAACGTGTGCATGCACGGATCATCAAAAGGCGGAGGATAAATGCAAGCGACCGGGCTTGGCAAATAATTGTGTTTGGGGGACACCACATCAAAACGTACCATCGCCATGGAATCACTAGCAGTCCAAAAAGAAGCCTTACCCAACGCCAAGCGGTCAGATGAACGGTCCATCCTAGGAACAATATAGTCAGATCTATGAAAAGTAGTGGAAAGACCGAACGCGACAACTAACAAATTGCTCACACACATCCTTCTGGGTAAGTCTAATGGGGAAGCTGGATAAATAAACATCTCCAAATATCTCGGGCTAGAAATGACAAGCTCGTTCCCTAACAAGTCATCTAATCGAGTCAAGTGAACCGGAGGAGGAGTCGATATGGGCGATTCCGGAGGAGGAACTAAATCATACTCGCCGTCAAAACATGGATTTAACGTCCAAGAAAAATCCTCCGGGTGCAAGCCATCAAAATCAAAGGAAAAATCAAACAGTAGATTCGTCCTTACCGAAAACTCAGCCGGATCGTCATCATCTAACTCACTATCAGATAAACATTCATCACGGGGTGACTCTACCAAATCAGCCGACTTGTCTTCCAACCCACTAGATAATTCGTCCAAATCAGAATCAGTATTGGTCTCAAAAGTAGGAAAGATCGTACTCGACAAAATTCCTAATCCATTTTGGGCTTCTGGCGAAGGAGCTAACATCAAAGAAATGTTTATTGGGTCCTCAGTGCTACCGTCATCCACAAATAGCCTTCCCACACAGGGTAAATCTTCCAAAATGTCACATCCTTCGCTAACCAAATCTTCCCACGAAGTAGGTATATTGTCTAAATCATGATGGGGGGTTGGGCAAATCGAATCCCGGGAAGAATCTAAATTACTATGACCCTCAAGCAACGATGATAATATCAATGAACTATCTCGCGGATGTGCACCACTAAGATTATCCCAAGATAAACATCCATCCCAAGGTGACTCTTCCAACACCGTTGAACCATCGACCAAACCGGGATCAATCATTATAATATTGTGATCCTCACTCGCACTGATCCGACTGGATTGACCTACCGGGGAAGCTAAAGAAATGGGCACCTCAATATGTTCCGGGCTAGAAGGAACTAGCTCGTGTTCAAGCAGGTCATCACCTAAATCAGTAATAGGTAAGCTCTCAATATAGGGTGACTCAGCCAGAATGTCTTCTGACTCAGGGTCATCAGAAGACTCCATAACTGTCAAGGGAGACGCCTCAGAAACATCGTCGAAAGGAAGAGGAGACGATTCCTCAGAGGTGAAATCCTCGTCCAGGTCACTAGGGTAACCAAACTCCTCGTCATCACTAAGCTCATCAATTAAGTCGGTCTCACCCACAGTGGCGGGCTCAGTCTTAGACACTACTGCAGACTCATCAGGAGAGTCAACGACTAGATCAGGCAGCTCAGGAGAAGACTCAAAAAGAACTACGGGCGTATTCGGAATAGGACGCACAATAGAGCCAAGATCAGATACGCCACTAGACTCAAAGGTAATAATCTTCTGACGTGAGTGAACCTTTCTCCTAGGAGGTCGGCGCTTCTCAATCTCCAAAGCCGTACTAAAGGTGAGGTCTAGGTCGGTGTGACAATAATTTAGTAAGCCGTACTCACTCACAGGCTCGATGTTGGTAGTACGAAGATAGGCGGGATCAAATTGATCTGAAAGGAGGCTACGCATCGCCTGCCAATTATGTTGATAACCACCAACACGACGCTCTTCGTTCAGCCAAAATAACTGGGCCTGACCTATTAACCGTTCTCGGGCAAAGTGAATCTTTTGGGGGTCATCCCATCCATAACACTTAAAATGAAGTTCTATACCCTTAAGCCAATCCCTAAAAATTTTAGGACACCCTAAACCGTCATAAGTAGGACAAGTGTGGCATTGCCTAGGGGGAAACTTAGTCATGGCTTTATCATACCAAAAGTCCAACCGGGAAACGTGAACGTCATAGGCCATAATTTTGGATTTTTTTGAAATTGGAAATTTGAATTTTGAATTTTAAACTTTGAAATTTGAAATTGGAAATTTGAAATTTTGAAATTTGAAATTTAAAATTTAAATTTTGAAGTTTGAAATTTGAAATTTGAAATTTTGAAATTTGAAATTTGAAATTTAAATTTTGAATTTTAAAATTTGAAATTTTAAATTTAAATTTTAAATGTTGAAATTTGAAATTTGAAATTTGAAATTTGAAATTTGAAATTTGAAATTTTGAAATTTGAAATTTGAAATTCGAAATTTAAATTTTGAATTTTGAAATTTGAATTTTGAAATTTTGAAATTTGAAATTTGAAATTTAAATTTTGAATTTTGAAATTTGAATTTTGAAATTTTGAAATTTGAAATTTTGAAATTTTGAAATTTGAAATTTGAAATTTAAAATTTAAATTTTGAATTTTGAAATTTGAAATTTGAATTTTGAAATTTTGAAATTTGAAATGTGAAATTTAAATTTTGAATTTTAAAATTTGAAATTTGAAATTTGAAATTTTGAATTTTGAAATTTGAAATTTTGAAATTTGAAATTCGAAATTTAAATTTTGAATTTTGAAACTTGAAATTTGAAATTTGAAATTTGAAATTTGAACTTTATTTGTTTTAATTTGAAAAGGGGGAGGAGTGCCAATTAGGAAATTGACGAGAACCTCCCTCTGATACCAAATTGATGCAGGGTATGTCCTAGAGATTCGTCACGGAGGCCTCGATATCGCTTACGACACGATCTACGCTCTCTATTCCACACGCTAACGAAAACGCAGCCACAACAATTATTTTATTTATCGCTCGCGCTAACAATACGGATCGCCGTTCCGCAAATAGATCGAATGTTGGCTATAGGCCAAATTCTTTCCGGCTAAATGGGATAATCTTGATCCCGAACGAGCTTTTGGGTTGTACCAAAATAGATCCACCAAGAACAAAATGATTCGAAAGATGGTAGGATCTATCCCAACAAAAAGAAAGCGAGGATCGCCAATCCTCTTACGAATCTTTCGGAAATCCAAACGAAAAATACCGATCTATTATTTGATTAACCGCGAAGAAAAACAAATCGGAAAATAACGCAAAAATTCGTCCACCACAAGAACTATCTAGAGAAAGAAAACTCTTGGTAGAAATTTTCGTTACCCCTCTCGGATTTGTAGATCCGTGATGCGTGGATCCACCAAGTTTGATCGCTCCTCCGTTGAAAGTCCACGGGAAACGCGCTACGGATGATGAACGTGCTAATCTCCTTCACTTCACGCCGTGGAGGAAACCCCTATCTTCTTCCTTGCAAACAACCTCTCATGCATGAGCCAAAGTATCCTTGGAGAGAGAGGATCTCGGGTGGCCGTGAGCAAGAGGGAAAGGAGAGTAGCCGAGCACTAGAGAGAAGGGGGCGGCCGAGAGCAAGAGGGAGAGAGGAGATGGCCTTGAGGCCGGCGGTTTGGAGGAAGGAAGAAAGAGGGGGGCAGAGGCTAAGAGAAGAAGAGAGGGAAATTTTAGGGTTGGCAAATTCCAAATTTTGATTTCAATTAATTCTACCATCAAATGAAAAGTTCAAGGCCTTATATAGGCTTACATCTCAAAGCAAATAACAAGTGGCTAAAGGCACACCACATAAAGAAAATGCAGAAACTAAATAATGTTTTTTTAAAAGAGCCATCATGAAACGGCTATTAGCACACCAAAGCTAAAATATCAAATATGAGTCTTGTTGCGCGGGCGAAGCTTGTAACCATGACCGCTACGACGTCGCACGTCCTTTGCCGGCACATCTTCAACATAGTCATTCCCAAGTTGGCCGTCCTGGTGGCCGTCGTCATCACCGTCGCCATCACCGTCGCCATTAGATAGGGTTGACTTTGGTCAACTTAGCCTCTTTGGTTGACCCCAATGGGCCTTGGTGACCCATTGGCCTACTTTAGGGCTTAGGAAGGTCTAGGTGTGTCCCTTTGACTAAGGGGAGGTTAATTGACCAAGTGTGAGCTTAGTTTGGCCTAATTAGGGTTTGGGTTGACTTTAGTCAACATGACCCTTTTGGTTGACCGCAATGGGTCCTTGGTGACCCATTGCTCTCCCTTAGGGCTTATGAAGGTCTAGGTGGGTCCCTTTAACTAAGAGGAGGTCAATTGACCATGTGTGGCTTAGTTTGACATAATTAGGGTTTAGGTTGACTTTGGTCAACTTGGCCATTTTGTTTGACCCCAATAGGTCTTTGGTGACCAAAGAGTCCTCCCCAAGGGTTAGGGGTGACAGGGTGGGGTCATGGGGTTAAGGTGAAACCCTACAGTCAAACCCTAAGTCTGGTAGTTAGGCTGAGCTATATACAAGCAACGGTGATGTACACCTTCATGCTTTAGCTCACTTGGGTCTTCTTGGGTTTCTTAGGGTTTTGTCATGACCTAATCATGAAAACTTCACTCTTAGGGGTCTATTTGTTTCATGGATAGTACATTTACGACCTCAAAGTAGAGGAAGAGGGAGTAGGAATCCATTTTTCTCATCAAGCAAAGGGTAAATGAGACTCTGGGGGCTACATGGACCAGTTCCAGGAAGAAGTCCTCCAGGTTTAGGAGATGCCTGGGCACACCCTTATGGTGTCCTTCACCCTGGGGATATAGCAGGGGTTCTTTAGGATGGAGGAGAAGAGGGTGCCTCTACTGTCCTTCTAAGAGCTGATGGAGAGGGCTGCCCGAGAAGTCGAGGGGGAGGCATTGAACCCGGAATTTGCCAAGAAGTTAGACAGGTGGGCTATAGAGGAGGAGAAGGAGCTAGGAGGTGGCAAGGGGCACGAGGATAGAAGGGCATAGCCCAGGTAAAGGGAACAGTAGCAATAACATCATCCAAGGTAGGGCCACCAGGAGCAAAATAATCGGCTAGGCTGGAGGCAGCCAGAGCGGCAAGATCAGTGCCCGAGGAGAGGTTTCCACGGAAGAGACCACCGCCAAGGGGGGAAAGGCCAGTTCAACACTCCAGATTAGAAGCAGGGGCAGAGCCCCCCCCCCCCCCCACCCCCCCCTCCTCGATCAACATCAGGCTATGACAATAGTCCTGGGGAGGAGGAGAGGAGTGCAAAGGAGAAGGTCGGGAGGCAGGGAAAAGCTACCCTACTATGACTTCCATTAGGAGGAGGGGAACATGACGGTCACATACCTGGAGTTCCTCTAGATGAGATGAAACTGGGAGCAACAACATCAACCCTGTCAAGAAGTGCAAATTGAAGAGGTCCTGCCGGGGGTAGAGGAAGATAGGTGTGAGGACCGAGCTGATGACGTGGGCCGAGGAGGGATTTGAGTGATCTATGGTGGGGAGGGGGGTTGGAGTCAAGACCACCCGTAAGGCGAGTCTCCACACCATGTAACGCCTGAGCGTTGCCTCCACATCCCTAACCACACCCCTAGAAGAGAAGATTACCTTCTCCAGGAAGGACATGCCAGACTACGAGGACCCATTCTCTGATGTGCTTGTCATTCAGGACGTCGTCGAGGATTTCACCATCTCCCGGATCCTCGTAGACAATGAGAGCTCCATCAATGTTGTCTTCAAGAAGGCATTCGACGCCATGAAGGTGGAAGCCAGGAGGGTGTTGGCCTCGGTTGGTCCTCTCTTTGAAGTCTCCGGGGAGAGGAAGGAGGTGGAAGGAGGAGTTGGACTCCATGTTACTTTGGGGGTGTAGTCTAGGAACTGTCGGTTCGTCATCGTGGACGCTCCCAGTAGCTACAATGTCATATTCGAACGGCCCTTCATCAGCGCCTTCTATTACGTGCCCTCCTCATTCCACCAGTTCCTCAAGTTTGATGCCGAGGGCATCCAAGTCTGGGTCCACAGAGATCCAAAGATAGCAAGCGAGTGTTACGTGATGGCAGTCAACTCCATCTCCTAGCAAGGAGGAGCCGAGGAGATGGAGAGGAGGATGGAGGAGCTGTCTGGCCTTGCAGCCATGAGGGGAGCTGAGGAGATGGAAGTAGAGGAGGATGAGGTCCGCACCCATGTGGAGGTGGCAGAGGAAGTGCTGGAGGAGCTGGCCGAGTTGATGGCCGTAGAGGTGGCTGAGGTGGAAGTTCTAGCCCCAGGTGAGGGGGTCGTGGGCGAGTAAGGAGACTAGTCCCAGCTGGAAGCCGCAGAGTAGATGGTGGAGCTGGAAGTTCTCACCCTGGGAAGAACGGTGGAGAAGGTGCGCTTCAACGGAGTGCTGAGCCCGGGGGATCAAGGGAGGATGCTGGATGTAACACCCCTGTTGGGTATTGTATCCACAACGTACCTGATTTGAAGAAGCCCCTGGACAAGCTAAGGTAAATAGACAATGTTTTTGACAAAATATTTCAAGTTGTGCTTGCAGTTATTCCACGCCAAGTGCACACCAATGTCAGGGTGCAGTAGGTCAATATACACGGGTCTGCATGACGTAATCCCTCGTTGAGCAGATCAGTGTGTTGGCCTACGTGTACTCTCTCTATTGGAGTGTACTTAATTTCAAGTACAGGGTTGTGTTAAGGCAAGAGCAGACAAGGAGCAAGGATGGGTCAAGGAGCAACTCTTGGATGGAAAGATGAAAAATCTTCCAAGTAAGAATCGACGAGAATCACCAAGTGATTCTCGCCAATTCGGCGAGAATCACTAGTGATTCTCGCCGAATCGACGAGAATCACTGGCTGATTCTCGCCGGCTAAATCTGAGTGCATTCAAGTCAGATTCGACGGGAATCACTCTGTTATTCTCGACGGATCGACGAGAATCACTTTGTGATTCTCGCCGAATCGTCGAGAATCACCCTTGATTCTCGACGATTCGACGAGAATCACAGGTGATTCTCGCCGATTTTGACTTGGGCATTTTTCTGGAACTCCCTGAACCGGATTCTGCCGCTGCACTATTTTGAACCGGTTTTCGAGTTTCTACTTGTGGGACCCACAACGGTCATATTGAAAGTGTCTACAGTATAAATACGGGTATTTCTTGAACAGTAATTTCTTACACAGAAAGAAGCCGAGCGAAAGACCTTGACCTAAAATCGCGATCTCCACTCCGCCGCCGCCGTCGCGCTCGAGCTAGTTGGTCGCCGCCTGTGATCGAGATTTCTTCGTGATCTTCCGGCGACAGAAGCTTAGCCAAGCTTAGAGTCTCACGCGTCTATCAAGAGATCCCTTGTCTCTCGATTTGTTGATCGGGAAAAACTTCCCCTTCCGAATCGATCGAGACGACCGATCCTCGCGTGACCGTTGGTAGACCTAGCTTACTTCGCTACGAAGTTTGGATCTCCAAAGAAGAGCAGCCGCACATCGTTGTTGTCGCCGATTCCGTGAACCTAGTCGCCGCCCACTCCGCCGCCGATGGTTCCCGAGAGATCCTCTCCAAGAGAGACCAAGGTTGTGGACTCTTTGTAGACTTCAAGATCACGTCGTCAACGAAGAGGGACATCGTAGTCTCCACACGTAGTTTATATTTCTTATACATTCTATTTTACTTGTGTTGTAAAGGAACGTTGGTTCCTAGTTGTAAGGGTTGGGTGCAACCCGGTTTGTGGGAGTGTTGACTCCTACGTGTGGAAGGTTTCCTTCCGATAGTGCAAGGATTGGATTTCAATCCTGTTGGTGAAGTGACCGAGTCGTCCCGTGTTGGGAGATAGGTCGAAGGGGGAAAGTGGATGTACCCAAGTCGGGGAACCACTATAAATAGCTCGTGTATTCTGTGTGCTGTGCTTTTATTTTTATTGTGCAGGTACATTCTTAAATTCCGCAAAAACGCTGCACGTCACCTATTCCCCCCCCCCCCCCCATAGGTGAACATAGTTGACACTAGGTGGACTTTCAAGTGGTATCAGAGCCAGGTTCCTCATCAAAAAGGTTAACACCTTGAGTTGAATCCTGCCGCTAGTGTCAAGAAGAAGGCAAGCATCTACTATGGACGGGCTCAAGTTCACTGGCAAGATCCCCGTGTGCACCAGGCTCAACTTTCCTATCTGGAAGGAAAGAATCAGATTCTACATGGAGGCAGTTGATCCTAGACTCTTCATGATCGTGGAGGAGGGACCTTATGTCCCCACTAAGGTATCCACCATTGATCCTACCAATAAAGTGCCGAAGAAACTTTCTGAAATGGACAAGGACGAGATGGTGCTAGTGGGACTGGACAAGAAGGCGCAGAACATTCTGGTCGGCGCAGTTGATGACTCAATGATGCAGAACTTCTGCAACTGCAGGACAGCACAGGAGATCTGGCATGGCCTGATCACCCTAATGGAGGTGACTGATGAAGTGAGGGATGATCGAAGATCCCTCCTGAACCAGAAATATGAGGCCTTCAGACAAGGGCCTAAGGAAGAGATCGGAGTCACCTACGAGAACTTCCTCAAGATTGTCAACGCCCTCAAAGGATACGGAAGAGTGTTCACTAATGGTGAACTCAATGATAAATTCCTTAGGTCCCTCACTAAGGAATGGGACACTAAGATCTGCGCCATCCGAGAGTTTGGCAGACTAGCTGAAACAAACCCGCAAATTCTGTTTGGAAAGCTAATGTCCTATGAGCTTCAACTGAACACCAGGAAAGCAGAAGAAGAAGCAGAGAAGGCTGCAGCCAAAGAAAAGACTGTGGCTTTAAAAGCCAGTCACTCCAGAAAAGGCAAGGGTGTGGTTTCATACCGTGCCAGGAATAAGGATGAGCAGGAGGACTCTGAGCCATGCTCCTCCAGCTCAGAGCTGTCGGAGGATGATTTCTCCCTCATCACCCGAGAGTTCAAGAAGTTCCTCAAGATGAGGAATCAAAGAAAGAAAGACGGCTCCTCCTCCAGGCATCAGAAGAAAAATTATTCTTCTGACAGGTATGCTTCCAAACCGAACAAACATCGCTCTTCTGACATTATTTGCTTTGGATGCAATAAGCCAGGACACGTCGTGGCCGACTGCTATCAAGGCAAGAGAGAAAAAGGGAAAGGAGAGGAGCACAAATCCTCTAGAGATAAGAAGAAAGAGCGGAGCTACATCGCCAAAAGACCAAAGACACTAAGTGAGTCTGATTCCTCAGACTCCAGTGATGATGAGGAAGCCTACTTCGGGCTGGTGGGTCGCTCCGACTCAGAAGGAGAATGTCCCCCATTTACTGGGAAGGTAAAAGCTCACACCCCTCTCTCCGACTCTGACTCTGATCCTGAGTCTCAGGATGATGAACCTGAGGATAGACTTTCGGCCCGTGAAGCTGAGCTCCTCGAGAAGTATGAGCTTCTGCTCAACACTTTCGAGGAGTGCCGTAAGAGATTGAAGGCTGAGAAAAAGGAAGTAAAATTCCTTAAGGGTGAGTGTGTTTCCCTAAGGGAAGAGGTCACCAGTTTGATTTCTCTCCGACAGGAGCACCTTGACCTGACTTCAAAGCACTCAGAGTCTCTTAAGCTCCTTGATCTTAAGCAGGAGGAAGTCGACAAGTTGGAAGAACAACTTGCGGCAGAAAGGAAGATCGTCAAGAGCTTCTCTATGCCAAAAACTGTTCTTCCAGTTGTTGATACCTTCTCTGCTCAGGCCAAAGGAGCTGGTTTGGGGCATGTAGGGGTATCTGGTTCCTCATCCAGGAGAAACAGGAACCAGAGGAAGAATAAGGCAGCCAAGAAGGCCTCTGCTGATGAAAAGGGAAAGGCTCCGCTCAGTCCTGTTGCGTTCAGAAAGCCTGGCTTTCCTTGCAACCAACATGACTTTGAATCAACATTTGTCCATCATTTCCGTCCCTCGGTTGCAAAGCCAAAGAGCCGATATGATGGTTGGACCTTTCCCCGGAACTTCGGTGAGAGTGCCTTCAAGGCACCTTATGAGGAAATCCACATGGGCAATTATGGTCACTTCTCTAGCGGCCACAATGGAAAGCAGGCACCAAAGGCCAAGCCTGTTATACAGAAGGTGAAGAAGACTTGTGACTGCAATCACTGTGAGGCCCCCACCTCTAGATCCAAAGCCCCTACTGTACCCACCATTCCCAGGGTAAGGCAGGAGCCTAGGAAGAGGTACAACAGATTTGACTGTTGGTGCTGTGGCAAAGTCGGTCACTTTGCCGTGGATTGTTGGTTTAATCCAAGGTATCACGAGACTCCCTATGTTAGCAATGTGAGGCCGACCACTCGTAGGGTTAACCAACCGAGGGGGAGTATGCTAACCAGGAATCTAGGACCCAAGTTCGATTGGGTTCCTAAGGGAAATTAATTTTGTTTTGCAGGAATGTCCAAAGGCCACCAAAATGCCGATCTGGTATTTGGACAGTGGATGCTCCCGGCATATGACTGGGACAAGAAGCCTGCTGCGTGATTACACTCCAGTCGAGAATGCACCCAAAGTCATCTTTGGAGGGTCAGATCGAGGAGTCACCAGAGGTTATGGTATGATTTCCAACGGTATAATCTCTATCACCGACGTGGCTTATGTTGAAGGGTTAAACCATAACCTGATCAGTGTAAGTCAGTTATGTGACAAAGGTTATGACGTTAAGTTCTGCAAGGATAAATGTCTGATAATTTCACGTATCTCTTCTGAGACGGTATTATCAGGCATTAGGAGCAGAAATATCTTTTGCTTAGATTTTCTCAGTTTAGATTCATCTACCCCCGTATGCCTTGTGACAACAGGCAGTGCGTCTCTTTGTGAACAATGGCACAAGAGATTGGCACATATTAATTTCAAAACAATTAGTATGCTGTTTTCTAAAAACTTAGTAAGGGATGCTCCGGTTATCAAGTGCATCAAAGATAGCCCCTGTCCTGCATGTCAGATGGGCAAACAGACTCGGGCTATCTTTAAGAGCATTGTAGACAAAGACTCTTCCCGATGTCTTTACCTTCTACATATGGACTTGTTTGGTCCAATGCAAGTTCATAGCTTGGGAGGCAAGTCCTATACGCTAGTGATAGTTGAGGATCATTCTCGGTTTACATGGGTGTTCTTCTTAAAACGAAAGTCGGATACGTTTGACATCTTTACTAGTTTTGTCAAGCAAGTTCAGAACAAATTTAACTGCCCAGTGGTCAAAATCAGAAGTGACCATGGAACAGAATTCGAATCTGGTGCTATGACAGAGTTTTGTGAAGAACAAGGTATCTTTCATGAGTTTTCCTCCCCGAGCACACCTCAGCAAAATGGAGTTGCGGAGAGGAGAAATAGAACTCTCATTGAAGCCTGCACGACAATGTTGAAAGACGCTTCTCTCCCAGAATACTTCTGGGCAGAGGCTGTCAACACAGCTTGTCATGTACAAAACCGAGCATTGATCAACAAGCATCATCGTAAGACGCCTTACGAGCTACTGGATGGAAGGAAACCAACCATGTCCTACTTGAGGATCTTTGGTTGCAGATGCTATGTACTAAATAATGGGAAGTACCCGCGTACTAAATTTGGTGAAAAATGCTTCGAAGGCATATTCATGGGCTATAGTTCCCACAGTCGGGCTTATATGGTCTTCAATAAGAAAACCCTAGTGGTAGAAGAATCAATTAATGTTGTATTTGATGAAGAAAGTTTGCTTAACAGCAATTCTTTCAGTGGTATTCTTGAAGATGCAGGTGCACGACTTGAACAGCTGGATCTCAATGAGACCGCTAAAGATGAAACTCCTAAGTATGTCAAAGTCTCCACCTCCACGTCATCTGGGAATGTTGAAGATCAAAATGGAACAAATCTCTTAGAAGAAGGAGAAGCCCAAGTAGTAGTCGAAGCTCCTGACGCAAGACTTCTAGAGCTCCGGCACGTGAGGGATCATCCTAGAGATCAGATCATCGGAGATCCTCGTGTCGGTGTCAGAACTCGAAGAGGTACTATTAACGAAGTTTTGCATCTTAGCTTTCTGTCACAGGTTGAGCCAAAGAAGTTCGACGAGACGAACAAAGACACGGCATGGATTTTGGCCATGTAAGATGAACTACATCAATTCGAACGATGCAACGTTTGGACGCTGGTTCCCAGACCACACAAGCAGAATGTGATTGGCACCAAGTGGATGTTCAGAAACAAACTGGATGAACATGGTGTCATCATAAAGAACAAGGCCAGGCTGGTGGCTCAAGGGTACAGACAGGAGGAGGGGATTGACTTCGACCAGACCTTTGCACCAGTGGCAAGGCTCGAGGCAATCAGACTGTTCCTGGCGTATGCTTCGCACAAAGGATTCACAGTCTATCAAATGGATGTGAAATCAGCATTCCTGAACGGAGACCTGAAAGAGGAAGTATACGTCGCTCAACCCCCAGGTTTTGTCAATCCTACTTATCCCAATCATGTCTATTTTCTTAATAAAGCTTTATATGGTTTAAAACAAGCTCCACGAGCGTGGTATGAGACTTTATCTAGTTTTCTTCTTAAGAACAAGTTCTCTAGAGGTAAAATAGATAAGACATTGTTTCTCAGGGAAGTAAAAGGCAAGATTTTGCTGGTGCAAATCTATGTCGATGACATTATATTCGGCTCAACGGATAACAATCTCTGCAAAAAGTTTTCTAAACTTATGCAAGGAAAGTTTGAAATGAGCAGTATGGGAGAGCTCAAGTATTTCTTGGGACTTCAGGTGAAACAGTCTAAGGATGGAATCTTCATCTCTCAGACGAAGTTCACAAATGAACTCCTTAAGAAATTCGGTATGGAGAATGCAACCTCTATGAGGACTCCAATGGGATCCACTATGTCTCTGGATAAGGATGAGAAAGGTAAACCTTTCGATGAAACCAAATATAGAAGCATCATTGGATCCCTGCTCTACCTTACTGCTAGTAGACCGGATATCATGTTCTCCACATGTGTCTGTGCCAGATATCAGGTGAACACTAAGGAATCTCACTATATCGCTGCAAAGTGAATTCTAAGATACCTTAAAGGTACTCCCAATCTTGGCTTGTGGTACCCGAGAAACAATGATGTCGAGCTAATAGGCTTTTCAAATGCTGATTTTGCAGGAAGTGGGGATGACAGGAAAAGCACTTCCGGGACGTGTCAATTCCTCGGAAGAAGGCTTATCTATTGGAACAGCAAGAAGCATAATTGTGTAGCTACCTCCACAGCAGAGTCTGAGTACATATCGGCTGGCAGTTGTTGCGCACAACTCCTATGTATCAGAAACCAGTTAGCCGACTACGACCTTCAGTTCAAGGAAGTGTCGATGTACTGCGACTCCTCCAGTGCTATTGTGATTGCCAACAATTCGGTATCGCACAGCAGAACGAAGCATATTGAAGTGCGCTACCAATTCATTCGGGAGCACGTGGAGAACAAGGACATCTCTCTCTGTCATGTCCCCACGGACAAGCAGATTGCAGATATATTCACAAAGCCCTTAGACGAAGCCAAGTTCAGTCTTTTCAAAACTGAATTGGGAATGCTGAACTATGAGGAATGAAGACTACAGAAGCTCCAGGCTCGTGTAAGAACTGAGGGGGGGGGCAAGGGGTCAAATACTACAGACCCCGATTTGCAGAAGCTGAAAAGGGGGAGATTACCCTCTCGGCTAAGGATAAGGTGGCTCCAAAGTTTGCTCGCACGAAATTGGTATCGGTAATGAATACCTCACTCAACTCCTTTCAAATTTATGATTTTCATTCACATATGCTCTATTCACCTTAGCTTGTAGGGTTTAGGCTTCTTCAAATAGGGGGAGATTGTTGGGTATTGTATCCACAACGTACCTGATTTGAAGAAGCCCCTGGACAAGCTAAGGTAAATAGATAATGTTTTTGACAAAATATTTCAAGTTGTGCTTGCAGTTATTCCACGCCAAGTGCACACCAATGTCAGGGTGCAGTAGGTCAATATACACGGGTCTGCACGACGTAATCCCTCGTTGAGCAGATCAGTGTGTTGGCCTACGGGTACTCTCTCTATTGGAGTGTACTTAATTTCAAGTACAGGGCTGTGTTAAGGTAAGAGCAGACAAGGAGCAAGGATGGGTCAAGGAGCAACTCTTGGATGTAAAGATGAAAAATCTTCCAAGTAAGAATCGACGAGAATCACCCAGTGATTCTCGCCGATTCGGCGAGAATCACTGGGTGATTCTCGCCGAATCGACGAGAATCACTGGCTGATTCTCGCCGGCTAAATCTGAGTGCAATCAAGTCAGATTCGACGGGAATCACTCTGTTATTCTCGACGGATCGACGAGAATCACTTTGTGATTCTCGCCGAATCGTCGAGAATCACCATTGATTCTCGATGATTCGACGAGAATCACAGGTGATTCTCGCCGATTTTGACTTGGGCATTTTTCTGGAACTCCCTGAACCGGATTCTGCCGCTGCACTATTTTGAACCGGTTTTCGCGTTTCTACTTGTGGGACCCACAACGGTCATATTGAAAGTGTCTACAGTATAAATACTGGTATTTCTTGAACAGAAATTTCTTACATAGAAAGAAGCCGAGCGAAAGACCTTGACCTAAAATCGCGATCTCCACTCCGCCGCCGCCGTCGCGCTCGAGCTAGTTGGTCGCCGCCTGTGATCGAGATTTCTTCGTGATCTTCCGGCGACAGAAGCTTAGCCAAGCTTAGAGTCTCACGTGTCTATCCAGAGATCCCTTGTCTCTCGATTTGTTGATCGGGAAAAACTTCCCCTTCCGAATCGATCGAGACGACCGATCCTCGCGTGACCGTTGGTAGACCTATCTTGCTTCGCTACGAAGTTTGGATCTCCAAAGAAGAGCAGCCGCACATCGTTGTTGTAGCTAATTCAGTGAACCTAGTCGCCACCCACTCCGCTGCCGACGGTTCCCGGGAGATCCTCTCCAAGAGAGACCAAGGTTGTGGACTCTTTGTAGACTTCAAGATCACGTCGTCAACGAAGAGGGACACCGTAGTCTCCACACGTAGTTTGTATTTCTTGTACATTCTATTTTACTTGTGTTGTAAAGGAACGTTGGTTCCTAGTTGTAAGGGTTGGGTGCAACCCGGTTTGTGGGAGTGTTGACTCCTACGTGTGGAAGGTTTCCTTTTGATAGTGCAAGGATTGGATTTCAATCCTGTTGGTGAAGAGACCGAGTCGTCCCGTTGTTAGAAAGTAGCAAAAAGAAGCGAAAAGAAGAGGACAAGCGAATAAGCTTTTGAATAATTGAAATTTTATTATCCAAAAAAGATATCTATTACAAAGGTATGCCCTCCCTTATATAGAATGGAGGAGAGAAGAGAGAATACAAATAAGAGATGTGGGACTAAAATTTACAGGACTAAGCGGACTATACAAAACAAACCGCACAGGCCGCGCGGTTAGACAGCAGGGCTAACCGCACGGCTACCACCAGAGAGGAAGAGAGACCGCCAGGGTAGACCGCCAGACCGTCCGGTCTCCAAGCCGGCTGAGACAAACCGCCAGACCGCGCGGTCTTCAACCCGCCAAGACAAACCGTCAGACCGCCCGATCACCAACTTCAACACTCCCCCTCAAGCTGGAGCATATATATCGATCATGCCCAGCTTGTCGCAGATGTGGAAAAAGGAAGCGGACACCGGCTTGGTGAAGACATCTGCCAACTCGTTGTCGGACGTAACAAATGGAGTGCAAATCTGTTTCTTCAATATTTCTTCCCGAATAAAATGACAGTCGACTTCTATGTGTTTTGTTCTCTCATGAAAGACCGGATTTTTGGAAATGTGTATCGCGGCCTTATTGTCACAGAACATAGGAAGAGGATAGTTGTAAACCTCTCCTAAGTCAAGCATATGGGCCCGCAACCACTTCAACTCACATGTAGTCGATGCCATGCTGCGATATTCCGCCTCTGCACTAGACCTGGAAATGACAGACTGTTTCTTGCTCTTCCAACTCACAAGATTACCTCCAACAAATGTGCAGAAACCTGAAGTCGACTTGCGGTCCACTTTGTCATCCGCATAACTTGAATCAGAGTAAGCTTCAAACCTTAGGTGACCATTCTTCTGAAATAGGAGTCCTTTCCCTGGAGCAGCTTTAATATACTCTAATATTCTCATAGCAGATTGTAGATGACACTCCCTCGGAGCTTGCATGAACTGGCTCACCTTGCCAACAGCGTAAGAGATGTCAGGTCTAGTTACCGTGAGATATATGAGCTTGCCCACCAGACGCCGGTATCTCGTAAGATCAGAGAGAAGAGGTGAGTCATCTGTCCAAGTTTTGTCTTCTCCAGCAGCCATAGGACAACGGGCAGGTTTAGCACCAGTGAGTCCTGCCTCCTTCAAAAGATCAAGAGCATACTTCCTTTGTGAGAGGACCATGGAGTTGGGCTTTCTAGAGATTTCAATCCCCAGAAAATATTTCGGGGAGCCCATATCCTTTGTGACCAGATGGTGACGAAGATGTTTCTTGGTCATCAATACCCCATCCTGGTCATCGCCAGTAAGAAGAATGTCATCAACATAAACCGCAAGAACAACAAGACCAGATGCGGTTTTCCGAACAAACAAGGAGTGATCTGCTGAGCTTCTTGTAAAACCAATGGCCGCAACAATGCTACTGAACTTGTCAAACCAGGCACGAGGACTCTGCTTGAGGCCATAGATAGCCTTCTTTAGCCGGCATACCCTTGTCTCCCCCTGAGCAACATACCCAGGAGGTTGCTCCATGTAAACATCTTCCTGCAAATCGCCATAGAGGAAGGCATTCTTAACATCTAGCTGCGAGATGGGCCAATCCCGGTTGACAGCCACAGAGAGAAGAACCCGAATAGTGCTGAGGCGAGCCACGGGAGAGAAAGTGTCAAAGTAATCAAGCCCATAAGTTTGGGTAAAACCCTTGGCAACCAGGCGATCCTTATAACGATCCACACTGCCATCCGGGAGAAACTTCACCACGAAGACCCATCGACAACCAACAACATCTGTGTCGAAAGGAGGAGAAACAAGGGTCCAGGTACCCCGTTCAGTCAGAGTAGCAATCTCCTCATCCATGGCAGCTTTCCAATGAGGAATAGTAAGGGCCTCCTGATAGGAACGGGGGGTGGTAGTGGCCGAGATAGCCAGAGCAAAAGCTCGGCGAGAAGGGGTAAGACGATCATAGGAAACAACTACAGCAAGCGGGTGTTGGGTACATGCCCGAACCCCCTTGCGAAGAGCAATGGGGAGATCCAGGTCAACAGGGGCCTCAGTATCCAGAGTATCCGTGGTGGAGAGAGCTGGCCCGGGAGCAGAGAGAGATGGCAGCGGAGTGGAGGGAGAAAGTGGAGTAGAGGGTGGAGATGGTGGAGGTGGTGGAGATGGTGGAGATGGTGGAGATGGCGGAATATCAGTGGGAGCAGAGGGAATGGATGAGTTGGTAGGAAAAGTAGGAGCAAGAGGAGGAGAGGAGGAAGCGGGAGAGAAGTAAGAGACATTGTCGAAGAAGGTGACATCTGCAGAGACAAATTGCTTGCGGGTAACGGGGTCAAAGCAACAATAACCTTTCTGAGTGGGAGAGTAGCCCAGAAAGACACATTTGGTGGCACGTGGTGAGAGTTTATCACGGGTTGCAGCGGGAGAGTGCACAAAGGCGGTGCACCCAAAGATGTGTAGAGGAAGAGGAAAGGGATCCTTGTCCGGATAAAGAATGGAGAAGGGGGTAGTACCGTGGAGAACGGTGGAGGGAAGGCGATTGATGAGATAGCAGGAGAGGAGGACAGCATAGCCCCAATAGGAGCGAGGAACATGCATTTGAGTCATCAGAGTGCGAGCGACATCAAGGAGGTGACGGTTTTTGCGTTCCGCCACCCCATTTTGTTGTGAGGTGTAGACACAGCTAGTTTGACGAATAACACCATGGTGAATACAAAAGGATGAGAAGTCGTGGCTAAGATACTCCTTGGCATTATCAGAATGAAGGAGTTTAATAGACGTATCAAACTGGGTCTTAACCATAGAATAAAAGGAGGTCCAAACAGAGAACAGCTCGGAGCGATCTTTGAGAAGATATACCCACGTACATCGAGAGAAATCATCAATAAAGGTGACAAAATAGGAACTACCCCGACCGATGGTGAGGTTAGGAGCAGGACCCCATATGTCAGAGTGAACGAGGTCGAACGGACGGGAAGAGCCGCGACTCGGCGTGGGTGGGAAGGGTGAGCGGTGATGTTTGCCAAGTTGACATGCATCACAGTTGAGAGGAGGATGATGAGGAGGGAGGTGCGGCAGGAGCTGTCGTAGAATGCGGGGAGGAGCATGACCAAGGCGAAGATGCCATTGGAGAAGATCTGTAGAGGAGGAGGAGAAGGCGGATAGAGCAGAAACGTTGTCAAGGAAGTAGAGGCCACCACTCTCTGTCCCGGTAGCAATCGTCCGTTGGTAGTCCGGATCCTGAAAAGCACAAGAGGTAGGGGTGAATATGACAGAACACCGTAGTTGCTTGCATAAAGAAGTAACCGATAATAAATTGCACGGAAACTGGGGCACATAGAGGGTATCAGCCAAGCAGAGAGATGGAGTGACTTGAACCAGGCCCGTCCCATGGACCGGGGAGGGAGATCCATCAGCAACAATAACCGGGGGCAACTGAGCATGTGTGTCAAGAAGAGAGAAACATTGAGGATTGCCTGTCATATGATTTGTGGCACCAGAGTCGATTAGCCATCTTCCGCGAGTAACAACATGAGCACTACCAGAAGAGGTGACCACGGAGGCGAACAGGCCGGAGGAGGGGAAATCCATGGAAGCAAGAGAGGAGCAAACCGCGACGATAAGAACAAGCCGCGAGAAGAGAAAAGAGCACCAAGCCGGGCGAACAGAAAACAGGTCGTGCGGCTAGGAAGGCCGCTACCAAGAAGCAGAGCAAAGCAGAGGGAAAGAAGTCGCACGGCCAGAAAAAGTCGGGCGAACAGAGGAGAACTAGTCGCACGGCAAAAGATGAGGCCGGGGCGACTAGCAAGCAGGAGCGGGTAGAAAGAGGCCAAAGGCACAACGGGGAAGAGGTCGCGCGGACTGAAGAGGCCGAGCGAACAAAAGAGAAGAGAAGAGCAGGTGACCGCGACCAAGATGCAGGTGAGAAAGGAACAACCCGCACGGTCAGGCAGCTCACAGCAGCAAACTGCGAGTATAGAGACAACACACGCGGACAGAGACAGACCGCAACGACTAGGAAGTCGGAGCGGCAGGAAGAATCAAGGAGCGCGGCGACAAGGAAACAGGTCGCTGCGACAAAGGGTAGTAGGAGAAGAGAACCGGGAAGAAGCAAGCCGCGCGAACAGAGCAGCGGACAGAAACAAGCCACGCAGATAGAAACAAGCCGCGCGGAGAAAAGAGAAGGCAAGCCGCGAATCAAGTCACAGAACGCGGAAAACAAGCCGCGAACAACAGAGAGCGCACAGAATCAGGAGGAAATGGCCGTGTCTTCTGATACCATGTTAGAAAGTAGCAAAAAGAAGCGAAAAGAAGAGGACAAGCGAATAAGCTTTTGAATAATTGAAATTTTATTATCCAAAAACGATATCTATTACAAAGGTATGCCCTCCCTTATATAGAATGGAGGAGAGAAGAGAGAATACAAATAAGAGATGTGGGACTAAAATTTACAGGACTAAGCGGACTATACAAAACAAACCGCACAGGCCGCGCGGTTAGACAGCAGGGCTAACCGCACGGCTACCACCAGAGAGGAAGAGAGACCGCCAGGGTAGACCGCCAGACCGTCCGGTCTCCAAGCCGGCTGAGACAAACCGCCAGACCGCGCGGTCTTCAACCCGCCAAGACAAACCGTCAGACCGCCCGGTCACCAACTTCAACACCCGTGTTGGGAGATAGGTCGAAGGGGGAAAGTGGATGTACCCAAGTCGGGGAACCACTATAAATAGCTCGTGTATTCTGTGTGCTGTGCTGTTTATTTTTATTGTGCAGGTACATTCTTAAATTCCGCAAAAACGCTGCACGTCACCTATTCCCCCCCCCCCCCCCCCCCCCGAGGTGAACATAGTTGACACTAGGTGGACTTTCAACCGCCATCTGTCACACAACATATAATAGATGGTCCGGTCTTGGCTCGACACCATATACTACAGACAGGCCAATGAGTTACTAATTGAAATCACGATTCATCAAACGCATCTTAACACAGAGTATATTCTAGCGGAAGATAAATTAAGGTTACACATAGAACCCAACCAATTGAATGTCCACTAACATAGAAGTAGGAATGCTAAACCAAATAGACAAGTAGTCTTGGCCTTAGTGCCTTACAGTGTTCAACTCAAATTAAAATGTTTTGCATACTTCGACACACAGGTCGGCCACACATGAATGATAAAATAAACACAAGCTATTTACTTTGGCCTTCAAGCGCCAGCTTAGCAATTATGGGCTCCAGCCCGCTATTTCCAACATAGCTCAGCTACGCCTGCACACAACATTCTGCTGTAATGGTGGCAAACAAAAGCAACAGTTAGCATTAGTCGACCAAATTATGATGACCCCACCGCTCTCTAGGGATGGCAGTGCTCCTTCCGTGCAGTCATTAGTATAATCATATATTGGCAATCAAAATGTGCAACTTAATCACCATTCGCCACAAATGTTGGCACGAATGCCCAATGCCTCATGCTCTTAGGGCACATTCTTGGTGCACATGACCTTAAGGGTCCCACCACAATCCTTTGACGGTAAACAACGTTTGAACTTTTATTCTTTCAGGGCCAAAGCTAAAGACAACGCCCCTATATTCCGGCAAAGTCATGACGATCTGCATATCCATGGTATGACTCACTCCAAGACGGACTACTAGGGTTGGGAACAGTTCAGCCATATCTCGTGCTCAAATCATCCAGCACGCAGGACTGACGCGGGTAAGCATCCCATTTCCCATTTTCATATGATCCTTAACCTCGTTAGGGTCCTAGACTGGCACTCATGGCTACCATAGCTGAGCAAATTACCCTCACCCTCCACAAAATTGGCCCCCAGGTCTTCGAGAGATAGGCCTGCCTAGCTGAGAAATTTAATCTCATTCTCCACCAAATTATAGCCCACATGTCTCCCAGAGACAGACTCCACAAAAATAGCCCACAGGTCTCCCATAGATAGGCTTCGCAAACAAACATACCTCACTAGGTGCTATCACCGATGATAGCACCTCAGCCCCATGGTAGGGGACAAATTATCGGTTCTTCCCCTTTTTCTGGTGTTTTCCTAGAGACTACCCTCAGTACTCTCAACACAGTCATCTACGCACCGCGCGACTCCGAAATCTAAGCGTTTACCACTGAGTATTATCCGACATACAAAACATACAAACATTACCAATCCATACCAACCCGTCGGGATGGGCTTCACACAACATGCTTATTCCGTACTTCGATTCCGGATCTAAATGCAAAGCTATGGTGATATAAGGACCTACCTATCAGGAGAACCACTTCCACGTGCTCATGGAGCATCTGCCCTAAAATACCAAACAAAGGACTTCACATGTCCAAGGGAGAGGATCGTTACCCTAGGAATACACTTTGGTGCCATGGGAGAAATTCTAGACGGTTAGAAACGACCGCTCCGGCTTTGCATCCATAGATCTTAACTCGTTTTGTGAATCTGAGCTCTGAATCTCGAACGGCGGCATAAACACCCTTTTCTGACGATGTTGCTGCTCCTCCGAACGACCAACCCAAGTTCTCCAACTCCAAGATAATGAAATGGGAATGGCCAAATGGGTAATATAAACCGAGTTACCTCCGCGTGGTACCGTTATTCAATGCCTCGTTTCATGTGCAACTGCCTAGGCCCTCCAATCACAGGCCGACACATGTCCACGCGGTTACGGATTCACTATCGCAAAGTGATAGGTAACTACTACCATGCCGTACCTGGCGACGGTTATAACATGACTACTGACGTTATCGTCGCGCGATACCTGTGTTGAAATTTGTGAAGTGGAAGTGGGTGACGGGACAGGCCGCACGGCCTGTGGCGGACAGCTTTGGCGGACTGGGCGGACTGGGCGGACTACGTTGTGCGGCCTGGTGAAAAGTCTGGTGGAAGCCGGCTGTGTTCTGAGCGGGTTGTTGCATGGAGTCTGCGGTTTTGTGCGGCCTGGTATCTGCGGATAGAGAGGCTTGCGGACTGGTGCTTTGCTCAGTGGCCGCGGGTGCAAGCTTGTGCTGACAGGCGAGTTGGCTCGTGTTCGCGGGAAGCTTGCGGACTGGCGTGTATGCGGTTTGGGCTGTTGCGGACTGAGCTTAGAGCTTGGCTGAGGCCTTGTCGAGCTCTGGTGGCACAGTAGGTGTTTGCTGTGGAGATCGTTTTGGCGGCCTGGTTTTGGAGTCCGGGATAAGACCGCTGCGATGGGGCAGGAGTGCGAGGAGCTCGCGGACTGTGGCAGTCTGTGCTTTGGTGTTTTGGCGGACGGGGGTTTGCGTCCGCCATGCTCGCATTGGCCCTTGATGGTTTTGGGCTTGGTCACACTTTGTGCCGAGTTCAGTGTGTCCGCCGTATCCGCCAAGTCCGTTGTGACCGGGCGGACTGTTGCTAGCCGCCTTTGGTCGTGGACTTGTGGCGGATTGAGGTGTGAGTCTTGCGGACTGCCTCGGATTGGTGCGGACAGCCATTGAAGGGGGTTTGCTGTGTGCAGGTCGCGCGGATAGCTTCAAGGAGCCAGGAGTTTGGCTGTGAATTCGGTCAAGTACTTGGAAGTGTGCGGTCTCTGCGGACTCAGCAGGAGGTCGCTCTGCGGCTTGTCAGTTATGTTTCATCTTTGCCAGCTTCAATAACCTGTCCGCCGGCTTCAGGCGGGTAGGGGTGTTCCTCAGTTCAGGTTCAGCAGGAGGCGAATAACGGTGTGTCCGCGCGGCCTCGCGGCTTCGGCGGACTCCGTGGTATTCGGCGGATTGCAGTATAGTTCGGGCGGCTTCGGCGACCTCGGCGACCTCGGCGGTCTCGGCTGACTCCGGTTTCTGTCCGCCCGGCTTGAATTTTTTGGTGCTTTCTGTTTACAGCTGTTATACTAGCGAAATCATGTCTCGTTATGTATGTCTCGTATTATAAAGAAGTGAATGTATAAAATACCTGCTTGTGCTTCCATTGTTTGTTGGGTGTAAACCTCTGGTCCTCGAGTTCCGCTGGTTCAACGTGCGAACTGGGTAGTTCCGAAGATATTAATTTGGCGTTTGGGTTATCTTGCTGACCACGTTGAGAAAATTTAACATGGTATCAAAGCCAGGTTTCTGAGGTTCAGTTGCGTGAGCAGAAGTCAACCAGCGTTGTTACTCAGTGATTGAGTGGTGCTCAACCTGTGTTGTTGCTCGGAGCTTCTGAAAGGGTGCCAACAGGTGTTGCAATGGAAGGGAGTTTTGCAAGAGGTTTGGGCATTAAACTCTTAACGCCGACTAACTTCAAGAAGTGGAAGTCGTGCATGAAGAGTTATCTTCTTGGCGAGGAGCTGTGGGAAGTCGTTGGTGGTGATGACAGACAGGAAGTGACTGCTGCTTTCGGTACTTCTGAGCAGGTGAGGCTCTGGAGAAGAACAAATGCTAAGGCGGAGTTCATTCTGAAGAGAGCTGTGTCTCCGGAACTGTTTGATCACATCGTTGGGTGTGAGTCAGCTGCTGATATTTGGACAACCATTGATGAGTTGTTCAATAAGAAGAATGTGGCGCGGCTTCAGTTCCTGGAGAATGAGTTGGCCAGGGCAACTCAGGGAGACCTTTCCATCTCCAAATACTTCTTAAAGATGAAGAGCTTGTGTGCTGAGCTGTCGGCATTGGATCCTGATGAGCCTATCTCTGAGGCAAAGATGAAAAGGCACATTATCCGCGGCTTGCGGAAGGAGTATGTGGCCTTTGTTACATCTGTTCAAGGGTGGGCTACTCAGCCGTCTCTGCTGGAGCTGGAGAATCTGCTTGCCTCGCAGGAGAGCTTAGCAAGGCAGATGGCTGGAGTGAACTTGAATCAGGAAGGCAGCGAAGCCCTCTTCTCAGGCAAGAAAAAAGGATGGGAAGGGAAGAAGAAGAAGAAAGTGCAGGCCGCTGGTGAGAAGGAGACTTCAACTTCATATCCGCCGGAGAGGAGCAATGCTCCTAAGGACTGGAAGAAGAACCTGAAGTGCTACCGGTGTCATCAGCGAGGGCACCTCAAGCGGGACTGCAAGGTCAAACTGCAGCCTGGGCATGCTGCGGAAAAGGAGGAAGCTTGCTCAAGAAGTGAAGAAGCAGAATGGGGCTGAGCTTTCATGACGGGCACTTGTGTCCGGGCCTTGTCTACTGAGGACTTCAACAGCGAGTGGATCGTCGACTTCGGGTGTGGTCATCACCTCACCGAAGACAAATCGAAGTTCACCTCCATGCAGGCTTACTCAGGTAATGAAGCTATTATCACTGCTGATAATACTGTTTATGCAGTAGAGAAAGAGGGGGTCGTGTCTTTGGGTAGTGATCAGGGGCCACTCACGTTACGGAGTGTGTATCACATGCCGGGCATGAAGAAGAACCTCTTCTTGGTGACCAATACGGTGGACGCTGGGTATCACGTTCTGTTTGGGCCAACAGACGTGAGGTTCCTTCGCAACGTATCAGCGGTTAAGGCTGATGTTGCTCATGTTGGGGGGAGGGTGAAGAACTTGTTTGTTCTTTCCACCAATGCTTATGTTGATAGAATGAGAGCCAATGATAGCGCTGCAATCTGGCATGAGAGGCTGGGGCATGTTGGCATGGACAAGCTGAAGACAATGGCTAGTAGAAGTCTGGTGAGGGGGTTGCCGAAGTTGTCCTCCTTTGGTGATGGGCATGTTTTTGCGGGCTGTCAATATGGTAAGGCACATCGCATTCCATTTGATAAATCACAAATAAGGAGCAAGAAACCATTGGAGTGTATTCATGGCGACCTGATCGGACCGACCGTTACTGCCAGCCTTGGTGGAAGCAAATACATGCTTGTTTGGTTGATGACTACTCAAGGTATACTTGGGTGTACTTCTTAAAGGAGAAGTCGGAAGCTTTCTGTTTGTTCGTGGAGTTCAAGGAGTTGGTAGAATGCCGGCTTGGCTTGCGGGTTAAGAAGCTTAGAACTGATAACGGGGGTGAGTTTGTCTCCTCCGAGTTTTCTAACTTCTGCAGGAAGCACGAGATCCAACGGGAGCTTACTTGTGCTCACACTCCACAACAAAATGGGGTAGCGGAGCGGAAGATCCGTCATCTGATGGAGACCTGCAAATGCTGGCTTCATGCGAAAGATATCCCAAGGTCCTTTTGGGCGGAGGGAATGTTTTGTGCTGCTTATGTTATCAACCGGATGTCACTCAGCCCTATCAACATGAAGACTCCTATTAAGCTATTGCTGAAGGAGAAGCCGAGTGTTGGACACCTTAGGGTGTTCGGTTCAACTTGCTATGTGCATGTCCTGGATGCTTCACGGACTAAGCTGGATGCGAAGGCAAGGAAACTTGTCTTTGTTGGCTACGATGAGCGGAAGAAGGGATGGAAATGCATGGACCCTGTGACGAAGAAGTTCGTGGTATCAAGAGACATTGTCTTTGACGAGCTGACGTCATATGGAGGTGGCTCGGTGGAGCTAACCGGAAGTAGCAAGGTTGAGGAAGCACCGGTGGTGGCTGCTGAAGGCTTGGAAGAGGAGCTTGTTGTTTCACCAGTAGCTCCTGTTGCTTCGAACTCCGAGGCTGAGCCGTCTGGATCAGGAAGCAGGGGGAGCACTGCTCAATGCTTGCCCCAGGTAGGAGTGGAGCCCAAAGATGCAACGGAAGCCGTGAGCAAGGAGCCATGTCTTCGGAGATCGAAGAGGGTGGTTAAGCTACCGGCTCGGTACTGTGATGGGAATGCAGTGAGCTTTGTCTCCTGCTTCTTAGCAGGTCCTCTGGATGAGCGAGAGCCTGCAAACTTCAACGAGGCCACTAGAGTGAAGGAGTGGGAAGGTGCCATGAAGGAAGAGATTGATGCTCTGAAGAAGAATGAAACCTGGGACCTTGTGCCCAAGGTTGATGGCATTACTTCGGTTACTTGCAAATGGGTGTATAAGTTAAAGAAGAAGGCTGATGGGAGCATTGATCGGTTCAAGGCTCGCCTGGTCGCTAGAGGATTCTCACAGCAGTATGGAGAAGTCTATGAGGAGACATTCAGTCCAGTTGCGAAGATGACTTCTGTAAGAGTGGTGATCGCCTTGGCTGCTAGCAAGGGATGGAGGTTGTGGCAACTCGATGTGAAGAATGCTTTTCTTTACGGAGAGATTGACAATGACATCTTTATGGATCAGCCGCTTGGTTTTGTCTCTGAAAAGCATCCGGACTATGTCTGCAAACTCAGGAAGACTCTCTACGGGTTGAAGCAAGCTCCTAGAGCGTGGTATGGGAAGATTGCAGAGTACCTGCAATTCTGTGGATACTTTGCTTCTAACTCGGATTCTAGCTTGTTCGTCAAGAAGAAGGGAGAGCTACGAGTCTTGGTCCTGCTGTATGTGGATGACATGATCATCACAGGGAATTTGGAGGAGGAAGTAGCAAGGCTCAGGGCTGAGCTTGCTATACTCTTTGAGATGAAGGACCTGGGAGAGTTGCATCACTTTCTCGGTATGGAAGTGGAGAGGAAGGAGTGCGGGATTCTCATTAGCCAGAAAGGGTATGTTGATCGCATTGTGAAGCGGTTCGGCATGGGCGAAGGGAAGAAGTGCTCTACTCCACTGGAATCTGGGCTAAAGCTTTGACGAGATGAGGGAAGGGTTCTTCATGATCCCTTGGTGTTCAGGGCTCTTGTTGGGAGCTTGATTTATCTGATGATTACAAGGCCGGATATAGCTTATGTTGTTGGCCGAGTAAGTCGGTATATGGCTGAACCAAGGCAATCTCATCTAGTGGCGGCAAAGGGGATTCTGAAGTATGTCAAGGTGACTTCTGAGATGGGACTCCTCTATGGAAGGGATGCGGAGTTTGCATTTCTCGGGTACACGGATGCTGACTATGGCGGTGACTCGGATGATCGGAGGTCTACTTCAGGTTATGTGTTCACTTACGGTTCAGCTAGCATCTCGTGGTGTAGCAAGAAGCAGGACTCGGTGTCGGTTTCAACCACGGAGGCGGAGTATAAGGCTTCAGCCTTGGCTGCTCGGGAAGCCGTTTGGTTGAGGAGGCTTATAGAGGATGTCCATGAAGAAGTGCAAGGGCCTACTTTACTCCGGGGTGACAATGAGAGTGCTCTCAAACTGGTTAACAATCTAGTGTGTCATGCCAGGACCAAGCATATAGAGATTGATCACCATTTCATCCGGGAGAAGGTGTTGGAAGGATCTCTGCTGGTCGGGCATGTTCGGAGTGAAGATAATCTTGCTGACATCTTCACGAAGCCACTGTCGAAGGGGCCCTTTGAACGCTTGCGCAGCTTGCTGGGCTTGGTCACTACTTCTCACTTCAAGGGGGAGTGTTGAAATTTGTGAAGTGGAAGTGGGTGACGGGACAGGCCGCGCGGCCTGTGGCGGACAGCTTTGGCGGACTGGGCGGACTGCGTTGTGCGGCCTGGTGAAAAGTCTGGTGGAAGCCGGCTGTGTTCTGAGCGGGTTGTTGCATGGAGTCCGCGGTTTTGTGCGGCCTGGTATTTGCGGATAGAGAGGCTTGCGGACTGGTGCATTGCTCAGTGGCCGCGGGTGCAAGCTTGTGCTGACAGGCGAGTTGGCTCGTGTTCGCGGGAAGCTTGCGGACTGGCGTGTATGCGGTTTGGGCTGTTGCGGACTGAGCTTAGAGCTTGGCTGAGGCCTTGTCGAGCTCTGGTGGCACAGCAGGTGTTTGCTGTGGAGATCGTTTTGGCGGCCTAGTTTTGGAGTCTGGGATAAGACCACTGCGATGGGGCAGGAGTGCGAGGAGCTCGCGGACTGTGGCGGTCTGTGCTTTGGTGTTTTGGCGGACAGGGGTTTGCGTCCGCCATGCTCGCATTGGCCCTTGATGGTTTTGGGCTTGGTCACACTTTGTACCGAGTTCAGTGTGTCCGCCGTATCCGCCAAGTCCGCTGTGACCGGGCGGATTGTTGCTAGCCGCCTTTGGTCGTGGACTTGTGGCGGATTGAGGTTTGAGTCTTGCGGACTGGCTCGGATTGGTGCGGACAGCCATTGAAGGGGTTTGCTGTCCTGAAGTGGTTGGAGCTTTGCGGGTTGATGCCTTGTCCGCTTAGCTTAGGCGGACTGGAGAGGGTTCGTCAATGGTTGCCTCGCTCCTGGCGGTTTTCCTTGGTAACCGGCCAAGTTCTTGCGGACTCGGCGGACGGTGTTTGCAATTCGCGCGGGCTGGGGCGGTGTCGTTATCTCTTGGGCGATGACCACACTCCTCACCTTGCCTATAAATAGGACCCCCCTGGCACATCTACAGCAACCTAAGTAACTTGAGTGAACAGTAAGTTGGGGTGGGCAAGGAGCTGCGGTCTGTGTTCGTCAGTCCGCGCGGATTGTTTCAGGCTGACGGTTTGTTGTGTGCAGGTCGCGCGGATAGCTTCAAGGAGCCAGGAGTTTGGATGTGACTTCGGTCAAGTACTTGGAAGTGTGCGGTCTCTGCGGACTCAGCAGGAGGTCGCTCTGCGGCTTGTCAGTTCTGTTTCATCTTTGCAAGCTTCAATAACCTGTTCGCCGGCTTCAGGCGGGTAGGGGTGTTCCTCAGTTCAGGTTCAGCAGGAGGCGAATAACGGTGTGTCCGCGCGGCCTCGCGGCTTCGGCGGACTCCGTGGTATTCGGCGGATTGCAGTTTAGTTCGGGCGGCTTCGGCGACCTCGGCGACCTCGGCGGTCTCGGCGGACTCCGGTTTCTGTCCGCCCGGGTTGAATTTTTTGGTGCTTTCTGTTTACAGCTGTTATACTAGCGAAATCATGTCTCGCTATGTATGTCTCGTATTGTAAAGAAGTGAATGTATAAAAGACCTGCTTGTGCTTCCATTGTTTTTTGGGTGTAAACCTCTGGTCCTCGGGTTCCGCTGGTTCAACATGCGAACTGGGTAGTTCCGAAGATATTAATTTGGCGTTTGGGCTATCTTGCTGACCATGTTGAGAAAATTTAACAACCTGCTACAGCCACGCAATTACAACTCGAGAGCTTTGTCAATTTAATTGACCTTGCTACCACCAGCGATATTACTACCACCGTGCGATAGACCAACTAGATCTCGATGCTCTCAACGCTTTTGAGTATTCGGCTTATACACTCGATGTAAGAACCCCCCCCCTACCAAGGAGGCTCCCGGTCTTATGCCCAGAATCGTCATCTTACGGTGGCACTAACGCTCGGGTTAGTCGACACCGCAACACGCCGATTCTGCCGGCAAGTACGATCATATAACATATAGGCCAATATGAGAAATAGAAGTAAAACATAGCATAGTATAAGACAACTAGTCCACAGTCACAGTACAAATCATATATATAAATGAAAGAGTATGTAATCCGCAATGAGAATAAAAATGAAGACTAATAAGGGCTTATTCCCAGTACATCATATGAATAAACTCTCCTGACAAAATATCAAAACAGCGGAAACTAATCGACTAATCTCGTCCCACCTAAGGTAGCGTTGTAGCAGTAGTAGTAGGTGGTATCAAATCCTCATGCCCCGTCGCCTCGTCCTACTGGTCGTGCTGGTGCTCCATCTCCTCGAGCTCCTAAAAATAGTTTGGTCACCGACCATTAGTCAAAAAGACTAAGTCGTTTCCTCCGCACCTCGCCCCGCAACTCCTAGGCAACGTGTGGGAGGACGAAGCGGAGGACAATCAAGGGGTAACAAAAAGGAAGCAGGTGACAAGGGAAACTAAGCAACCAAGTAAAAGTCTGAGTAGTAAATCTACACTAGCAGTTTTATGTATATAGCATGAAAGTAAAAGCATGTGCAATACAAGTAAGTAAAGAACTGAAAGTAAGAGCAGAAAAGTAAAGCTATGCTACCACTATACTACCATCACAAATGTACCTTAACTTATAAAAATGCCATACAAATTTATAAATTAAGGTTTCCAAGAAATTTAACTTATCATATAAAAGAGTCCATGCTAATTTATATGATAAGGATCTATGAAGCGTATGAACTAATATGAATGAATGTTTATAATGCAATTTATGCAATAGGCAAGTGTAACTCACACAAAACGACTCTGTAATAACAGACCTTTAGTTCCCACATTTTGAGAGCTAGCTTCACTCTCGGGTACCACCATTATGGCTACGGTAGCAGCGGAGCGGGCATCTCCACTTCTAGGCAGGTATGCACACTACCAAACCTTAGACCCCTCTCATACGCCTCTGTACACATCCAAGGTGCACTCTAGAGTCCATGCGTACGCACTTTGCTGACAACCCGTCAGTCTTGTTTGGTCAGGTGTGCATTATCAGGGATCGTCTCCAGACCGCAGTGTAAAACAACCTACTGGCCCCTCAAACCCTCACACCCACCTAGTTCACCGTACTGCCATCGGTGTGACGATCGGCCAGTACCGCATGACCCGCCGCTAAATTTATGCGCATGCAAGTATTTCATCCCGATCCTTTAGCTCGCAGGACCAACCTGTCCTGAATCCCTCAAACCCTTCACGGGTGAGCCTGCAACATATATCCCTCCAACCCATCTCGGGCGAGAACGCACAATAGTGCCTTTATTCAAATTCCCTCAAACCCATCATGGGCGAGAATGAACCATGATGTCTTAACCTATTAGACTACTCTTGTCTACTAGTTATTATACTTAGTGATTTAAGGTTAATCCCAGGACTGCCCAGGGTATACCCGGTGAAGGGCTCTCGGGGGCACTAGGAACTACGATGGGATTACGCCCAAAGTTCCCTTTCGCAATTATATTTACTTTTTATTGATGTCTACCCTTTATCCGTACTTTGCTCTCATTATTACTCTTGTGTGCTCCTAATGACTTAAGATGTTCTCAAAAGGGCGACGGTCTTCCGCCGGCCTCCACTCCCGTTGTTATCCAAGAGCTTGCACTTTACTCCCGTCACTAAGAAAACTCTACCTACCTGGGTCATATTCCAATTAAAGTCTCTAGCTCATTCGTTGATCTATCCCCCGGTGGTCCTTATAGCATGACCTACTTACACTATGCGCAACCCATGACCTAATACCACCCCGAAATGGAACTTCCAATTCCTTGGGCCACCTGCCCCTAACTAATTATCCTAGGATGGTATGGACTAATGAACTGAGCCTATTGATTTTCATAATTTTCTTAAGTCATTAAGGTCTCTAATTAAATCATTTAATTAATCCCCTAGGTCATTTAATACATGAAGTACCACAAATTATAATCCACTAACCTAAGGAATTTTTTCTGAGTTATATCTTGGTAAACTATTGTTGTCTACCAAAATTCTTAATTTGCCTTAAAATATTTCCATTTATTCCATAATTAATAGAAATCTCACATAATTATCATTTTCCAAATGAAGTGTAAGGAGTTCATTAATAAAAATTCCAATAAAATTACAGCATACATATATTGGTAAAATAATGCTAAAGACAGAATTGCATGAACTTCCATGGTACAAGGACTACAAAATTTCATTTCTAAATATATTACCAAAATTCCATTATGAGGTTTTAAAAATTAGTGATTCATCCAAAAATGCTGAGAAAATTATACAAGATTATTCATACTCGGATATATCACCAAGAAAATTTCCAAAAATTTCTACTGAGTATTTTCATCAATTTGCTAATTAAGTAAAATGAGGGTAAAAAGGTAATTTCCACATAACTCCAATCAAAATTCTTCAAACAGAGACATAAAATTTTTAGGAGTTAAATCTAACATTATATTGACCTTGACAAAAATTGGGGATTTTATCTCAATGATGAACCTATTTTTACATTTATTTTGCAAAAGTTCTATTATTCCAAAAAATCCAAATAATGGGATTTTTGTTTCCAAAAATCCCATTATTACAATGTGGGGTATAATTCATCATAATGAGCCTCTGAAATCAATACCATGATATTTTGTATGTTCCAAATAGGTATAATACACAACATTTCAAATTTGGCTATTTGCACCCCAAGCCTATACATAACCAACACATGCAAGTGAGTTTACCCAACATGAATTGTCCAAATGTGCTGAACTTTTTACCATGCACATGTATAGTCCCCAAGGACAAGCCACCAAAATTTGGGGCCATTTGGAGCCATAACACTCCAATTATTTCATTTATTTTATTTTTGATATTTAAGCAAAAACTATAGAAAATATATCCCCAAAACTTCTCATTTTTGGCAGGGGCTAAATATGCCCTGATCATGCATGCACCCAAAATTTGGGGTCATGTTGATTAATGGTTTGGCATGGGCATCAAATTGAAATTCTGCCCTACACAAGGACCAGTCCTAGGACAACTGACCTACAACCCAATATACTCTACCAAATTTGATGTTTAATGTGCCAAATTAAAGTTAAGGAATTAAGCTACAAATTTCATTTAGGGTTCATATCCTGGACATGCCTCTAAGAGGCCGAAAAATATGTTGTAAAAAGGATGAATATGTATGACAAATTTTTACAAATACTATAGTTTTATTTTATTTAATTTAAATTCGGTTGCACGAATCTTTACGTGCAATGGACGGGATATGGTCGTCTTCTACCTCCAACTGACGGCTGGTATCGATTCTGGCTGGGCCACCTTTGCTGGCTGTTTCCGGCCAACTGAGCCACCACCACCGTCGGCGGATGTCGCCACCACCTTCACTGAGGTGGTGGCTAGCGATTCCCGGCGATGAGGCCGCCGGAATTTGCTCCTCCGGCGAACCCAAGCAAGAAGCAAAACTCGGAAAAATCTCCATTTCCTCACATTGTATCGGGCTCAATTGAGCCTGATGCCTCTCCTAAAGGATCTAGAAAGCTAGCACGGGTAGAGAGGCGGCGAAATGGACCTGAATCAAGCCTTGGCGGCAAGTTTTTTGGCAGTTGGCCATGGTTGAGCTGCTCCGGCGATCTACTGCTATAAATCTCGTTTCTTCACCAAAACCTCTGCTCCAAAACTCATTCTCCACTCGTTTCCACTCACTGAAGCTGATGGTGTGGTCGGTTTGAGCTGGAAATGGCTGTATATGGAGATACAACCAAGGTGAGCTCGGTTTGGGGCTTTGGAGACTTCACCCATGGTGCCAGGTGGCCACTATGCTCAATATTCTGCTAGAATTTACTGAGGAGGCCATCCAGCACCTTTTGGGGCAGAAGGAGCCAAGGCCAAGTGGCCTCCTCCTCTTAATCTCATCTTCTCTCTCCTCTTTTGGGTAAATTCTCCAAAATGCCCCTTTACATGTGACCCTCTCTTCAAAACCAAAGGGTAGGGGTGGTCTTTGACCACTTGGGCTGATAATGGGCCAAGTTTTGTGGGCTTGGCCCAAGGAGAGTGTGCTTAGCCCTCATTTTCTTCTTTAGGTCAATTATGTTGACTAGGTTAACTTTGAGTTGACTTGGTCAACCATGATGAGTGGGCTGACCCCACTTGGTGGTCATGGGTCTAATGGCACCACCCAACTTGGGTTGGGTCATTGTGGTGCCCTACTTGGGCAAATTGGGCCTATAGGTATAGGTTTGACCAAATTAGGGTCATGGTTGACTTTGGTCAACTAGGGTCAAAGGGTTGACCTAATGACATGCCCTAGGGTCCACTTAGATTATTTTAGGGTTAGGGCAATGTGGTGGGGTCATGGTGTGTCTAGGGTTCCTATTTAGGCTAGTTTGACTTAGTTTGACTTTGGCCCATCATTGGGCCCCACATGGCTACAACCCACTACTTAGGGTCAAACCTAGCTAATTTTTCTTAACACCCACCCCATGTCTAACCCAATCTAAGGTATGGGGGTTTAGAAGTAACATTGGATGTTACAAATCCTATAAACAAAAAAAATAATTTCGTCCCCGAAATTTAAGTTCGGGTCTACGGGGTTCTACTTGCAAGAGTTATAAGAAATTTAAATGTATAAACTAAGGTATACCTGAAGTGAATAGCTCCGGGTGTTGCTCCATCATCAGATCCCTCGCTCCCAGGTGTGCTCCTCCCGTCCATGGTTAGACCACAACACCTTCACGAAAGGGACCTTCTTCTTCCGCAACACTCGAACATCTGTATCATCAATCCGGATTGGCACCAATCTAACGGATCTGTTTGGCGCTATCGGACCGGTTGTAGTAGTAATGGGCTGCTCCGGCCGTAGGAGAGCTCTTCGCAAGGAAGAGATATGGAAGACATCATGTAGGGTACCCAACTCCGGTGGCAGCTGCAGTCGGTAAGCTAAGGGACCGATCCGCTCCAGGATCAAGTATGGCCCCATGTATCGAGGACTGAGCATCTTATACCTCCGCACCCGAGAGACACCGTGTACCGGACGAATCTTCAAGAAAACTCTGTCTCCAACCTGGAATTCCACCTTCCAGTGCCGAGCATCATAATACTTTGCCTGCCTACTCTGGGCCTCTAGCAGCCGATCCCTGATCAAACGAACCTGAGCCTATGTATCCTTCAAATAATCAGAGCCAAGAGCCTTGGTATCCACATCCTAAACCCAAGACAGCGGTGTCCGACACTTCCTCCTGTAAAGTGCCTCATATGTATCCATCCTGATGCTAGCCTGGTGGCTGTTATTGTAAGAGAACTCAATCAATGGTAGCAGCCTCACCCAAGGCTTCCCTGTATCCAATATGAATAGGCGGAGCAGATCCTCCATGGTCCGGATGGTCCGCTTGGTCTGTCCGTCGGTCTGCGGGTGGAAGGCGGTACTAACAGTAAGTCGAGAGCCCAAGTAAGCATGCACAACCCTCCATTCCTTTGAAGTGAACCGATCATCACAGTCCGAAACAATCGTCCTGGGGATGCCATGGTATCTGACGAACTTCTCCACGAACAATCTCACAAAAACTACAACTGGAGCATCCTTCCTGACTGGAATAAATCACGCTACCTTGGTCAGCCTGTCGACTATGACCCATTTGGAATCATGCCCAGAGTGGGAGCGAGGCAGCCCGTGCACAAAATACATAGTAATGTCCTCAAACTTCCACTCTAGGACGGGCATTGGCTGTAATAAACCTCCCGGGCTCTTGCATTCCGCCTTAACGCGCTGGCACGTCTCGCAATGTGTCATAAAGTGGGTGATCTCCCTCTTCATCCCAGGCCAATACATAGTCATCCGTAAATCTGCCCACATCTTGGTGATGTCGTGATGCACTGAATATCTGGAGCAATGTGCCTCTCTAAGTATATCATCACGGATACCATCCCCTGTTGGCATATAAATGCGTCCGCGGAACCGAAGGAGGTCATCCTGCAACGTGTAATCCTCAACCTTGCCCCTTTCCAGGGCACTGAAAATCGGCTCCAATACATCATCCAGCCTCTGATGCTCCATAATGCGCTCCCAAATGTCATCATCTCTGATCAATGAGCTTAGGTACTCTCGATATCCTACTGGTTCGGCCTCAGAAACCATAGTAATATGCATGTCTTCCATCATCTGTATCAACTCCATAGCCATCACCCGGGGCTCCGGCCCAGTGGTGCCGGCCCTCCTGCTCAATGCATCTGCTACTGTGTTTGCCTTCCCCGGGTGGTAGTGAATCTGGTAATCATAGTCACAGAGAAATTCTAGTCATATCCTCTATCGCAGGTTTTGGTCCTTCTGCGTATCGATGTACTTGAGATTCTTGTGATTTTAGAAAATGTCACAATGAACCCCATATAGATAGTACTGTCATATCTTTAGTGCAAATACAACATCCCAGAGCTCCAAATCGTGTACCGGATAGTTATGCTCATGCTTCTTCAACTGTCTCGAAGCATAAGCGATAACATGTCCGTGCTACATCAGTACAACACCCATCCCTTCATATGAGGCATCCGTGTAAATCTGAAATCCCTCACTCCCAGATGGGAGTGCAAGGATAGGGGATGAGGTGAGTCGGTCCTTCAACTCCTGAAAGGATATCTCGCACTTCTCTATCAAGGCAAACTCTACATCCTTCCTCGTCAAGGATGTGAGGGGGTGTGCTATCCTCGAGAACCCCTCCACGAACATACGATAATAACCTGCTAATCCTAAGAAGCTGCGAATGTCTGACGCTGTCTTCGGCCGTGGCTAATCTCTCACTATCTCTATCTTGGCTGGATCCACCGCCAATCCAGCTCCACTGATCGTATGCCCCAAGAAGGCCACCTCCTGTAGCCAGAACTAGCACTTAGAAAACTTCGCATACATCTGGGACTCCCTCAGCCTCTGCAAAACCTGTGTCAAATGCTCTGTGTGCTCCTCCTGAGTCCGGAAATAGATCAGAATATCGTCGATGAATACAATGATGAAGCTGTCCAAGAAGGGCTCGAATACACGGTTTATTAGACTCATGAATGTGGCAGGGGCATTCGCGAGCCCAAAAGGCATCACCGTGAACTCGTATAACCCGTATCGTGAGCTGAAAGCCGTCTTCGGAATGTCTTCATCTCGGATACGCAGCTGATAGTAACCAGATCTCAAATCTAGATTAGAGAACCAGAAGGCCCCCTGAAGTTGATCAAATAACTCATCTATCTGAGGCAGTGGATAGGTATTTCGGATTATCAACTGGTTCATCACCCTGTAATCTATGCACAGCCGCAATGATCCATCTTTCTTCATCACAAAAAGAACCGGTGCTCCCCACGGTGACGAGCTCGGCCGCACAAATCCCGATTCCACAAGCTCCTGAAGCTGAGCCCTTAATTCTGCCAACTCTCTGGGAGCCATCCTGTAAGGTGCCCGGGACACTGGACTCACCCCCGGCACCAACTGAATCCTGAAATTCAAGTCCCGAGCTGTTGGTAGTCCGGGCAATTTCTCCGGGAATACATCAGAGAAATCCCGAACCACCGGGATATCAGCTATAGAACTCTCTGCTGCCACCATCTTGAAGAAGATAAGGTACACCTCTTCCCCCTGCTCATAGGCCTTGACAGCATGTACATAAGATAATGAAAGATGGAGGATAGTTCGGATACCTTCAATAGCGACGTAGGAGTCTCCATGCCTGAGTGTGATCCTCTTAGAGGGGCAGTCGATCTGGGCATAGTTCCAATGAAGCCAGGTCATGCCCAAAATCAAATCAAAGTTCGACAATCTCAAGACCGCCGCTGGAGCTTCGAATGTCATGCCTCTTATCTCGGCCTCCATGTTGCAGTTATCTGTGGTCCGTAGCTCCGACCCATCAGGAAGACGCACCCTCATCTCTATGCCAGGGAAACTCTCCACACCCTATAGTCCTTCAATAAAAGTGTCCGACACGAATGAGTATGAAGCACCCGTGTCGAAGAGGGTATGAGCGGGCTTGTCGCTGATCATAACTATGCCTGAGATTTATTTGAGTTAAAATGGATGTTATCTCTATGGTTTTCAAGACACTACTAAGGTTGAAATTTCTAAATTAAAACAATTTAAGTACCTGTAATCACTTCTTCGGGGTTCCTTTGCTCCGTGAGGTCCAAAGCGTACATCTGCTCCTAGTTACGTCCTCGGTCGTGATATCCCCGGCCTCGTCCTTGGCCTCGGCCTCGTCCTCGGCCTCGGCCTCGGCCCTGCTGTACTGGAGGAGCCACTGGAGGTGGAGGAGGAGGAGGTGGACGGAAATGATGCAGACACTCTGATTTAATGTGCCCGGCCTGGCGGCATCCGTAACAAACTACCGGCCGGTGGCCATGGTCATACTGCCTCCTCGGAACATGCACCTGTAGAGGTGGGGGATCTAATGCTGGAGGAGGCCCCTGCTCATGCCTGAAGTTGGGACGACGATGTCCCCCACCCCTCTTGTATCCAATAGTCCTGCCACTCTGAGAGCCCTTGCTACTCTCTCCTGGTGTCGACCCATCATATAGTCTCTTCCCTCTGCATTGCACCATCAGCTGGTCGGCCTCCAGCTTGTTTGTCATCTCGATGATCTGGTCTGATGTGTCGTGTGAAATGAACAATAGGGCATGCCTCAAGTCATCTCTAAGGCCCCGGTAGAATCTCTTGGCATACCTCCTGTCGTCTGTATCCTGTATCCCTATAAACCTGGCAAGGTTGGAAAACTTCCTCTGCTATTCAATCACTGATCTGCTCCCAGTCAGTATATGTGGACTCTCATACGAACTTCCACCATCGCTTTGCATGAGCTTCTAATGCAGAGGTGGCTAGAGGAACTGTGTGGCCGAACGGGCAGCTGATGCCTGCCAATATCTCATGTGTGGCCTCCAGCCATTCCTCCATCATCGCAGCATCCTCTGTCCCACGGCATATCGGTGAGGACAGGCTCTTGAAGGCACTCAGCTAGCTTGACCCCAGATTTGGCTGCGGAGCCGGGACTTGCTGGGCTTTGAAGGCTTCCAGGATCGCCGTCAAAGTCTGCCCCATCTCCGTTTGTAGAAATGGAGTGGCAGCTGGAGGGGGAGGAACCAGATTTTGCAGTGCAGCGACCTGTGGAGGTTGCATAAAGGTAAGGTTAAAACAGAACTGGCCTAACTCATTGTATTTAATGGACTGTTTTCTGTGACTTTTTACACATGGGCACACTACTGCTTCCGCTGCATAGTTTGCCCACAAACTAATGCTCGCGTGGGGTGGTTTAGTGTTCTAGACTTCTTTCTCATATGATCGTTCGGTCAAGTGATACGAGTTTGTTAGACCCCTCACCTGTAAGACCCCATTTTGTTTTCTTTTTTAAACACCGGGGTCTTAGGCTCAGAACTGCCGCTTTGTAGTGACACCTTCACGCCCTGAAAGGTCATCACCGCAAAATGCCGATTCTGCCGGCCGATTCGATCACAGAAAAGCAACAAAAGTAGAGTAAACACAAGTGAGGTAAAAACTCTAACCAAAAGTCCACAATAAAATCCCATTGGAGTAATAATATCTCCACGAAGGGAGTGTCCACAAAATATAAATGTACTGAAAATAAGGGCTTAAGCCCGATACATCAAATCCTCACTACATAGTCACTCAAGAGGAAACAAAATAAAACACTACTAAGGTCAGGGGCTCACAGTCCCAGCTGTCTGAACTCCTGAGCTAGACTGCCCTATCTCCAAACGGGCCGACCTCCGGGGCTGCTCCTCCATGCTAGGCTCCACGATCCCCTAAATGATGTGGTCCGAAAACCGTTAGTCTATAAGAATAAGTCCTATCATCCCCCACCCCTTCCCCCATGGCCCCTAGGAACCGACCGGAGAGGAAGAAAGTGGAGGACTTGAAGGTGGAGAGTAATCAAGAAACAGATGGCAGCGGACTTATACTAGCAATTTTATAGTACATGTGGCAGTAAAGTAAAGTATGAAAAGTAACCTTAACTTATAAGGAAACATATAAGCAAGGGATCTTCTACAAGGCTCCCATCATATAAAGAGTCTCATACCAATTTATACGTTGGGGTGTCGGTTGTTAACAACAATATATATATAAAGAATTTAACCTTAATTTATAAACTTGCCCACACAAGTTTATAGACTAAGGGGTCGTTTTGCAGGGCCTATTGTATAAGCGTCACATACCACTTATACAATAGGTGACAGGGGTTCTATGCTATGACATGCAAGTGGGTTATGATACGATCATGCAAGTGCAACTCAGCCACCCGACTCTGTGCACACAGACCTTTAGTTCCCCCTTTCTGTAGCCTCACCTCCCAGGATACCTTCATAGTGGCAGACGGAAGCGGTGGGTTGGGCCTCACCCACCTCTAAACTAGTAAAGCACTACTGGTCAGACCTATCGTATGCCTCAACGATGATGCACTAAGCAGACTCCTGCATACTCTTGCCGGCTGGCGTACCGGACTACTGTTGGCGAAGTGCTAGCCACACTTGCCGAGTCAACGTGTTGGCGTCAGTGCATTGACACTCCAATACCGAAGACCCACCACCTTTACTTTATGCACATGCAACCTTATGTATCAGCACTGAGCCAAAGCTCCCCGGACCATCCCGTCTGTCACAAACATCAACCGAGCTAAAGCTCGTCGGGCCATCCTGCTCCTTTCCACAACCACCGAGCCTACCGCCCGAACATCCTAGCCGAACCAACTTCCCGAGACACCGGGGTTTGTGGAAGTGAACCCCTAATTATTCTAGTTGCTCTTTAAGATTTATCACTTCTACAGTTTACGTTAGCCCAGGACTGCCCAAGGTATACCTCGTGAAGGGCTCTTGAAGGGACTAGGAACTACGATGGGATTGCGCTCAAAGCTCCCTTTCGCAAGGAACTTATTATTATTGGTTGCTATCTGATTTCCCAACCCTTAATTTAATTTACTGGATCTAATCTTAGTGCATTAAAACACTTCCACCCTACGGGAACGACGATCTTTCGTCGATCCCGAGCACCACCTAACACTAGTCAACCTCTCACTCTAATAATCCTATCTTCCAATGATGAACTCCTTTATTTACCCAAACCAGCAACCTACTAAGGATTCAACTCTTCAAAATTCATTACCCACTCTAGTTCAGTTTCCGCAGTAACTATATGCAGACCACCCTATACTATATGAGATGTATTAAGGAGGTACTCCGGATTTTCTTCCAAATCTCTTATAAATTTTACCAGAGGTCTATCATAACAAATTTAGTCTAAAATCAGAGATTCATAATTTTTCTAATTAATTTAATATTTTTTGAATTTTCCCAAATGTTTGGCCATGGGCAATTTTGAACATGAACTATATGATCTACTCAAGTAATGGTCACCCAAAAATTGTGATCACTAAATAACAGAGATATATTACTAGATACTAATTTCCACAAATTTTCAGAGACTATTTGACCTCTAATTAATTTATCCAAAATAATTCCCTTAATCATATGTAAAGAAGGAAGTATCAAAATTATTCATCAGAAAATTATATAAAAATTACAGAATCTTAATATGGTATAGAGAGGGCATTGTGCAAAAATTATAATTTGTCAGGATTACTAGACTCCAAAATAAATTTAATTAAATTTTCATGGGAAATAATTCTTAATGAAGCAACCCTTAGAATTAGTCTTCCAAAAATTCCAAAAACATTCACAGAGCTTTATAACATAATAAAACGTCCTCTGACTAAAATTCATCAATTTCCAGCAAGTAGTTAGCTCTTAATAAATTTCTAAATAAATAATACAAGTTACCAAATTGTTAATGAAGTATCCAAAATAATAATCATAAATTCATAATAAAATCTCCAGAGCTTGTCCTAACTTTAAGAACTATTCAACCCAAATCTCATCACTTTTCAATGAGTTTTAGTGACATTTTCCTTCACTACAAGGTTTGTGCCCTAAGCTAGGGTTAGGGTTTTGAGGGTGTTTAAGGCTTCCAAATTCCCTAAAATTTTAACCAGAGGACCATACTAATCCTATGGTCCTCTCCACATATTTTCAAGTCATTCCAGTGTAATTTGACTCCATGACCTTCAAACCCTAAAACTCCCCATTAAGGGACCTACCCTAGGGCTCTAGGGCTACCCTACTCTTAACCACCCCAAATTCCATTGGAGGGTGAGTCATATTATAGAGAATCAGTGGCCAAAATATCAACCTCTGTTGAGGTAATTTGACCACTCAAAACCCAAAGGGGGTGCTTGACCTAGTTAACCCTAAAACGGCCAACCTAGGGTTGGATCAATACCTAACCAAAACATCTCCAAATGAGATGAAAATTTTACCAGAGCCCTAACATGCCTCTAAGACCACCCACCCAAATTTGGGGGAGTTTTGAGATGCTTAGTACACCTAATTAATTTATTCATGGATTATTAAATTTTTCTACAAACTGTAGAAAACTTTTATCCAAAAATCTCATTTTTATACAGGCCCTAGGTATAGCTAGGGTAGACTCCCTACCCAAATCTTAGATCATTTGGACAAGGGATCAAGGGTGGGCATCCATTTGAATCTCAGGATAGCCCTAGGTATAGGTCCCACCAAAATGAGTGTCATGGTCAAACCAAGCAACCAAATTGGTCCAAATAAATTTTAACATAAACTAGCTCTCCAGGCTACAAATTTTATGTTGACCACTTTTTATGAAACAGCACCTAGGTATTTTTAACAATTAAAACCATTAAATACCAAAATGTGTGACATAATTTGATAATAAGAAATTTATATCCTGTAGTTTGATATCATTCCCGACACGAATCTTGGCGCACAGTGGATGGAATCCCTTCATCCTCAAGTCCCAACGGACGGCCTGGATTCATCCCGCCTGGAGCTCTTTCCAAGCGCTGCCGCCGGCGATCCAGCCCCTGCCCCGGTTGGTCACCGCCACCATGACCTCCGTTGAGGTGGTGGCTGTCGCCAGGCGGCGGCACTGCCGCCGGAGAGGCATATTCCAGCCGTTCTACCAAGTTAATTCTCGGCCCAAAACCATGGAAATACGAAATTGGTTCGGGCTCAATTGAGCCCGAACCTTGAACCTAGACGTTGCTACGATCTAACCATGAGATAAGGGGAGGAGGACCTTGTCGCCGGCCTGAAGTCGAGAAGATCGCTGGGAAACCATCCTTGAAGGCGGAGCCGCTCGGTTTCTGCAACTACACTGTGGGGTGGCTCGATTTCTTCAAGTAAGGATTGGGAAATCCTCCTCTCGGCCCATTGATGGTGTTTAAAGCCTCAGATGGGGAGAGGAGAGGCTGGATCATCAATGGCCACTAATGTCCTTGAAAGCTACCTCTCGGCCTTGGTGGTTCAGTGCATCCAGCCAGTGGAAGAGCCTGGAAAGCCTCCTGATCTTATCAGGGCTGTTATGGGAGGTGAACCAAGCAAAGAAGAATGGCCCTTGGTTTCCCCATGGCATGAATGACCTTTACTCCATTTTCTCTCTCCTCCATTAAAGGGAAATAGGAGCTTTCTCTCTCCTGCCCCTCATGGCTGAATTTGTTCATCACTCTAGTCTATTTGCAGCCCACTCATTCGTCATTTCCATGATATCAAGGCTAACCCAGATGGGGGGAAATGGGCTTGAGCTTGGGTTAGCCTATTTGGGCTAAATTTGACTTAACCTTAAGGTAGAGTCGACCTTGGTCAACATAACCATTTGGGTTGACCGCAATGGGTCCCTAGTGACCCATTGGCCTCCCCTAAGGTCTATGTAGGGTTGGGTATGGTTGACTTGGCACCTTGGAGGTCACTTGACCCTTGGTAAGGGCACTTTGACCATTTTGGGGCTTGAGTTGACTTGGGTCAACTTGGCCTCTAGGACTGAACCCAATGTGTCCTTGGTGACCCATTGACCTCACTTTAGGTCTAGGAAGACCTGGGTAAGATTTGTTGGGCACATTAGAGACCAACTGCCCTTTGTTAGGGCACCTTGCCCAATTTAGGCATATGGTGGTCCTAGGTCAAATTGGCCATTTTGGGTTGACTCTAATGGACCCTTAAGGCTCTAGTGGACCCTCTGATAGGTTAGTGATTTTGTGGTGGGGTCATGGAGTCATGGTGAAGCCCTAAGGTCAAACCCTAGGTTTTGTAATGAGGTTGTGCCATAGGCAGACCAAGGTGATTCTCATCTTGGCCTTCTATCACTTGGCCCTTTTAGCTTCCTAGGGTTTTGTCAAGACCTTGTCATGGCCAAAACCACTCTTAGGGGTCTAGTTGGAAATGGGATGTTACAAATCCCAATAAACAAAACAAAGATTTCGTCCCCGAAATCAAGGTTAAGCCTACGATAATTTCTATCGAAGAAAAAGAAACTTGTAATATCCCATAAGAAGTGAAAGATTACATCTCGACGCCATGTTTGCTAAGTGGGGTTTAAAGGGAAACCTAAATCTATGACCAATTCGCCCAATTGGTAAAGCCAAGTTCCCAATAAATAAAAGATTAGCCTCTACTCTTCCTAGAGCAGCCCTACTAGTTTAAAATAGGAAAGTAAATTAAACATCTTGAGAGGTTGTGAGGTATACCTGACTGAACAGCTCTGGATACTTTTGTCGCATCAGGTCCTGCGGTTCCCAGGTATGCTCATCTTGGCTGTGGTTTCTCCACAGAACTTTGACTAACGGAACCTTCATGTGACGCAAGATCTGTACTCCTCTATCATCGATCCAAATAGGCTCCAAGTGAACTTACCGGTCTGAAGCTACCGGTCCATCTATGGTCGAGATCTGCTGCTCCGGGAGTAGTAGAGCCCTCCTAAGAGAAGATATATGGAACACGTCGTGTAAACTTGCCAGTTCCGGTGGTAACTCCAGCCAGTAAGCTAGGGGTCCGATCCGCTCCAGGATCCTGTAAGGGCCTATATACCTAGGGCTGAGCTTCTTCTTCCGAACGCGCACTCGTGAAACTCCGTGCATGGGCTGGATGTTCAAGAAAACCCAGTCTCCCACCTAAAACTCTACCCGACTGTGTCGGGCGTCGTAGTACTTTGCCTGTCGGCTCTGCGCTTCCAGCATTCTATCCCATATCAGTCTCACCTGAGCCTCGGTGTCTTCAACAAAATCCGATCCCAACGCCTTCGAATCCTCATCCTGAATCCATGAAAGCGGAGTCCTACATCTCCTTCCGTATAAGGCTTCATAAGGAGCCATCCCTATGCTGGACTGGTAGTTGTTGTTATAGGAGAACTCGACCAGTGGTAAAAGCTGCTCCCAAGGTTTGTTTCGATCCAGAATGCATAGCCTTAGGAGGTCCTCCAATGTCCGGTTGGTGCGTTCCATCTGCCCATCCATCTGGGGATGAAATGTTGTGCTGAATGTCAGCCGCGTGCCCAAGTGAGCCTGCACTGATCTCCACTCCCTAGATATGAACCGACCATCCCGATCCGACACGATCGTCCTGGGCACCCCGTTGTAACGAATGAACTGCTCTATGAATCTCCGACTAGTACCCCAACCGAGTCATCTTTTGTGATCAGAATGAACCTGGCCACCTTCGTCAGTCGATCGACGATGACCCAAATCGAATCATTTCCCGTCTGTGATCGAGGGAGGACATGAATGAAATCCATCGCTATGTCCTCAAATTTCCACTCCGGCACCGGAAGTGGCTGTAGCAATCCTGCGGGGTTTATGCAATCCGCCTTCACCAGCTGGCATGCCTTGCAATGAGTCATGAAGTATGTAATGTCCATCTTCATCGCCGGCCAGAACATCGTCTTCTTCAAGTCTGTCGTCATCTTGGTGATCCCCGGGTGTATAGAATATCTGCTACAATGTTCTTCCGCCATGATGTCCTCCCAAATCTGACCTCCTACGGGTATATAGACCCTGCATCTGAAATATAGCAATCCATCTCTCAGTGAATAATCTCCCATCGAACCCTCCTCCAAGGCTTGGAATATCGGCTCTGCCCATGCATCTGTCTTCTGTACGTCCCGGATGCGCTCCCGAATATCATCTATGGCAACCATCGATACTAGATACTCCATGTACAGCTGTGGATCATTCTCGGACACTAGGGATATCTGCATATCTCTGAAAGACCGGACTAGCTCCATGGACATCAGTTGTGATCGCTTCCTTGAGGTATCTCCTTTCCGGCTCAGAGCATCTGCCACTACGTTCGCCTTCCCGGGATGGTAGTGCATGGTGTACTGGTAATCTGTTGGGTTTCTCTATGAGGATGGCACAAAATTTGTGCACGCAGCGGAAGAATAAAAACATCAAGAAAACCCAAAAGAGATGGGATCGGGCCATGGTAGTTGAATCAAGATGTTAACATACAACTAGGCAAAAATTACCTCGGTGGCGTTGAGTCACAACTCAACGGAGATGCTCCAAGCTTCGTCTTCTTGCTGGTGGCGAGTTCTACGTGGAATGATATCCACGTATCTGCATAGATCCACACGAGCGGGAGAACGCCGACCTTTTCCGTCACACGGGTAATCGGGAAGGAGGATGACCACACCTTGCTTTTCCACGGACTGCTAGGTCCACGCCAGGAATAGCAACACCAGCGACAATCGCCGGAGAGGAGGAGGTCGACGGAGCGAGCACGGCGGCGGAACAAGTGCCGTCGGCGGGATTCGGGATCGGCGGAACGGCCCGACGAATGGCGGAACACTTCCGTGTTTCGTCTCGGTCAAAGGGCTGACAAATTTGATCAGCTATTATACCTGAAAACCCTAAGTATCTATTTATACCAAAGGCATAAACAGACTTAGGAATATCACTATCCGCAGACCACCCAGAAATTTAGGGTTCCAGAATCGGCGAGAATCACCTAACAGATTCAGAGAGAATCAATCGGCGAGAATCACATAGGATCGGCGAGAATCAGTCGGCGACTAGCAGATTCGGTGAGAATCAATCGGCGAGAATCACCTAATATCGGCGAGAATCAGTTGGCGAGTATCACCTAGGATCGGCGAGAATCAGAGTACAATACTCGACGATTTACGCCGAACGTGGGTTGACGATACTCGTCGATTCACGTCGAACGTGGGTTGACGATACTCGTCGACCCGTAGTCGACGATACTCGTCGACCCTCGGTCGACTATTCTTACCAATCCTTCAAGGCAACATTTGCCCAACCCGACGATCCTTTAAGGCAACACTTTGCCCATAACCCCATTCAGGTCGGTGATTGGTAACCTTTACCAACACAGTCAATCATCCAACTTCTCCACATCTCTTATGTGCGACCCTGCAGGCTCATATCGCGTTGGCAGTGAGACTACATGTTTGACCACTTCTAGATCACCATGGTAACTCCAACAGTCTCCCACTTGATCTTGAAAGTATCAAACCAAAAACCTCACAAACAATGAGCGGCATCTAGCAATGCATCATTGCTCCCCAAGCAATAAGAGTTTATAACTCATAAGCCTTTATGACCAATGTATCAGCGTTGTCTTTGTCCCTTTGTCCCTTACATCCGGAAAGAACTAGAGGCATGGATCGTGTCACCCTCGTAATAGCTCAATCCAAGTTTCTTGATCCAGGACGGACTTCCAGATAATGGTGAGTCCAATATCACATATTGACTCAACCAAGCATGGCCATGCATTTCTCAGTCCAGTTCCATCAAGGGGCCCATGGATGCAACTCCTGTCATACAGGAGGACAAATCCCATATTTGCTCACACACAAACACCTAAATGATTCGTAACATGCCCAACAACCACCCTTATCATCAACCTTTCTCAAGGAAGACTTTAGATGGCATCAAAGCACGCTCTTCCTCACTTGATGAATGCTGTGACCTTAGGTCAAAGGACCACAACACCATTGTCAATTGAGACCTACTCGTGATACGATTGGATGACAATCCACAGAGTAGTCTCAGGTTGGGTCTATCCAGTACAACTTGTTCACTAACAAGTACCCACATGATGACTTGATATCACAATATCATGACCTGTGAGAACCGGTCATCAGTCAACGCACGTGCTAGCCTTCATGTACCATCATCACCCTTAGCTTCTATGATGATACTCGATCAGGGACCTTTTAAGAATGAAGCTTCAAATAAATCATAGGCTTTCACATTCAAGTCACGTACTTGATGTCCCATGGAAGCGAACATTCTAAGGGTATCTATTATGTTAACATTTAACTATCATATAGAAAAGAAAAACTCATAATAAAAGAACTTGACATTAATTGTAAAAGAAAAACTAGGTACATTGTTCATCATATGAACAAATGGCCAACAAAATACATGTTTACATGCAATCCACAAGATTCTCACTAGAGTTGATCATTTAGGTATCGTATAACCATCGATCTATTATGACCATCATGCTTTCTCTGCGCGAGAGGCTTTGTCAGTGGATCCGCAATATTCTCCTCAGTCGGCACTCTGCAAATGTTCACATCTCCTCGTTCGACAATCTCACGAATAAGATGAAACCGCCGAAGTATGTGCTTGGAGCGCTGATGGGATCTAGGTTCCTTAGATTGTGCAATTGCACCATTGTTATCACAGTAGAGAACTACGGGACTAACAATACTAGGAACTACATCAAGCTCGCAGATGAATTTCCTAATCCATACAGCCTCCTTCGCCGCATTAGCTGCGGCGATATACTCGGCCTCTGTCGTAGAATCGCAACTGTCTCTTGCTTGGAACTCTTCCAGCTCACAGCTCACAGCTCCTCCATTCAGGCAAAACACAAAACCTGACTGAGACTTGGAGTCGTCTCTATCAGTTTGGAAGCTAGCATTCGTGTAACCACTTACAACGAGCTCTTCCTCTCCACCATACACTAAGAACACATCCTTAGTCCTTCTCAAGTACTTCAGGACATTCTTGACTGCAATCCAGTGACACTCACCAGGGTCTGACTGATACCTGCTAGTCATGCTCAAAGCAAAGGAGACGTCGGGTCGAGTACATAACATCGCATACATGATTGATCCAATTGCCGAAGCATATGGAATCAACTTCATGCGGTCCTTATCTTCACAAGACTTTGGACACGGGTCCTTAGAGAGATTCACACCATGAGATATGGGCAAAAATCCTTTCTTGGACTAAAGCATGTTGAACCGCTTCAACACCTTTTCGATGTACGTACTCTGGGTCAAACCCAGCAACTTCTTTGATCTATCTCCATAGATCTTAATACCGAGTATATAAGTCGCTTCACCCAAATCCTTCATTGAAAAGCAGTTCCCTAGGTTGTTCTTAACAACTTTCAGGGTAGGAATGTCATTCCCAATCAATAGTATGTCAACTACATACAATATCAGGAAGACAACAATGCTCCCACTGATTTGCTTGTAAACACAAGGCTCATCTTCATTCTTGATGAAACCAAACTATTTGATTTTCTCATCAAAACGAAGATTCCAACTTCGAGAGGCCTGTTTCAGTCCAATTATGGACTTATTCAGCTTGCATATTTTAGTGGCATCATTTGGGGATACAAAACCCTCAGGTTGTGTCATATACACTTCCTCAAGGAGTTTTCCATTAAGGAAAGCCGTTTTGACATCCATCTGCCAGATCTCGTAGTCATAATACGTAGCAACAGCAAGCAATATCCTTATGGACTTTACCATGGCAATAGGGGAAAAGGTCTCATCATAGTCAATACCATGAATTTGCTTGAAACCCTTAGCCACCAGTCGCCCTTTGAATGTTTGTACATTCCCATCCATGTCGGTCTTCTTCTTGAAGACCCACTTGCACCCTATGGGTCGTACCCCTTCAGGTGGTTCCACCAAGTTCCAAACTTAGTTTGCATACATGGAGTCCATTTCGAATTTCATAGCCTCAAGCCATTTGTCAGAGTCCGGTCCATTCATAGCCTCTTGGTAGGTTGCTAGTTCATCATAATGATCTATAAGCAACACATTACCTATTTGAGACACGAGAAATCCATATCTCTCAGGCTCAAACCTCGGTCTACCAGATCTACGTAGGACTTGTGTTCCTTGAGCAGGTTCTCTAGCTACAACATCTTGTAGTCCTGTCTCAGAATCCAATTCCAGTTCATTCACTACATGTGGTTCTTGAACTTCTTCAAGCTCTACCTTTTCAGTCTTTCTTGATAAGAACTGTTTCTCCAAGAAGACACCAGTCCTTACGACAAACACTTTGCCCTCAGACGGTAGGTAAAAGTAATACCCTTTCGTTTCCTTAGGATATCCCACCAGATAACATTTATCTGATTTGGGTTTCATCTTGTCAGGAATTTGACGTCTAACGTATGCCTCACAGCTCCAAATTTTAATGAACGACATACTAGGACACTTCCCAGTCCATATCTCATATGGTGTCTTCAGAACCGTTTTCGTTGGAGCGCGATTCAATGTCATTGCAGCAGTCTCTAAAGCAAAACCCCAAAAGGAAACAGGCAAGTCTGCATGACTCATCATCGAACGTACCATGTCTAACAGAGTATGACTTCTCCTCTCAGACACACCATTATGTTGTGGTGTTCTAGGTGGAGTGAGCTGTGATATAACACCACACTCTTTCAGATGATCACGGAACTCATGACTCAGGTATTCGCCACCTCGATCAGATCGGAGTGCTTTAACCCTTTTACCCAACAAGATTCGCATCTCTCAAATGATTTATAATCAAATAAGTCCAAAAGTCCATCTCTATGGAGCTTGGATATGCGCTTCTCGTTGATATGGCCCAAACGACAATGCCAGAGAAATGTAGTGTTCGAGTCATTTGTTCTTAGTCTTTTATTATTTTCTACATTACAGATCAGATGGTCCAAGTTCAAAACATAAAGACCATTAAACAATTGGGCTACAGCATAACAAACATCATTCTTAAATATAGAACAACAGTTGTTCTTAATTATAAAAGAAAATCCAATCATGTCCAAACATGAAATAGATATAATGTTTTTAGTTATTGCCGGAACAAAATAACAATTATCTAGTTCTATTACAAGCCCACTGGGTAAAGAAAGACGGTAAACCCCTACGGCTACAGCAGCAACTCTTGCTTCATTGCCGACGCGGTGGTCCACCTCCCCTTTACTCAGCAATCTTCTCCTTCCCAGTTCCTCCCTTCATTTTCTGCAGACCTTCAATGTATGAAGGACAGTTCCTCCTCCAATGACCAGCCTTGCCACAGTAGTGGCATTTCCCTTCTTTCACCGTGCTTTTCTTTTTCATCAGTGCAGAAGACTTGGGCTCAAGATATGACTTAGGTCCCACCTTCGTCTTCTTAGAGCCCTTGGCCTTGCCCTTGCCCTTATGCACCATCAGTATGCGGCTGGCAGGCTTGGCCTTCTTCATATTAATTTCGGCAGTTCTCAACATGCCTAGGAGTTCGGGCAGTGTCTTGTCTATTTCATTCATGTTGTAGTTCAAGACGAACTGCTCATAATTGTCCGGTAATGATTGCAGGATCAGATCTGTGGCCAACTCTTGACCAAGAGGAAAACCCAGCCTTTCAAGGTTCTTTATATACCGAATCATCTTGAGTACGTGAGTCCCTACTGAGTCTCGAACTCCCATCTTGCACTGAAACAATGCTTTTGTGACGTCGAACCTCTCTTGACGAGCCTGCCCTTGAAACATTTTCTTGAGATGCTCGTCAATCTCCTTGCACCACATGTTCTCATGTTGCTTCTGAAGTTCAGAGTTCATAGTGGCAAGCATAAGGCATTCGACATCTAAAGCATCATCAGTATACTTCTTATAAGCATCCTTCTCAGCACGGGAAGAGTTCCCGATCGGCACCTCGGGGGCTTCTTCTTCCAAGACATAGAGCTTTCGCTCTTGCCTGAGAACAATTCTCAGGTTCCTGTACCAATCCATGTAATTAGTCCCACTGAGCTTATCCTTCTCAAGGATGGCTCTCAGAGACAACGTGGAGTGTGAAACACTTGCCATGGAATTCTACAAGAATTTATGCAGAATAAAATCAGTACCAAAATTTCAAATACAATTTATTTTAATTTGGACTTCAATTAAAACACTCCCACTATTTTATTCGAAATGATAGCCCTCACTAACAATTCGGAGAGTTCATGCGAGCTACTCTCTTAGTGGACAAGATCCGTATTTCACCAACACAATGAGTCAGCTTTGGCTTTCCTCTCACGATGCGGTTATTTAGGTAGGCAACGCTTGCCAATTGCATCCTCATGCAATTCTTGTATGGTTGGTGAATAACTCCTTACTCCCATCCATCATATGGTGCATGCCAACCCTATGCCTCTAGGCACTCAACCATTGAGGTCACCTAGTTAAGTTGGACCCGATGTCGATAGTGGGATATTAGAATTATCCGCTCGCACCCTTACCAAGATAGATTAATGCAACTTGCTTTGGCAAGCCCACACTTCATCGATCGAGGCAGGAAGAGTGTCATCCATCGGAAGGCATCCGAACACTTAATATTTGATGAAGGGATTTTGATTATAGGTTAACAGTTAACCATGATCATCATTTGATCAATGTGCACATCCAAAGAAAAATAATTTTTCTAAAACCACATGCATCCCTTATGTGCACAACCTGACACCATCAACATTTGATAGAAGGAAGGGTTAAATCTGAACATCCGGAAACTTCCAAATCCTCAGATTTACATGCATTGGACAAAAGCAAAGACAACTCAACTTAAAGCAGTAGACAAGCTCATCTCTCTATGTTTGATTCAAAATCCAAAACAATCTCGAGGGATGGTTACTGCTAAGGAGACTACAATTTCTAACAATTAAAAATTTCCACGAAATCCCAGACGTTCTTGGCGGAGTACCAAGACTAAATCTAGACATTTAGAACACTTCTAAATCCCTAGGTTTACACGGACTGGAATAACAAAACTTCCAATACAACAATCATGGCCAAAACCTGGCTCTGATACCACTGTTGGGTTTCTCTATGAGGATGACACAACATTTGTGCACGCAGCGGAAGAATAAAAACATCAAGAAAACCCAAAAGAGATGGGATCGGGCCATGGTAGTTGAATCAAGAAGTTAACATACAACTAGGCAAAAATTACCTCGGTGGCGTTGAGTCACAACTCAATGGAGTTGCTCCAAGCTTCGTCTTCTTGTTGGTGGCGAGTTCTACGTGGAATGATATCCACGTCTCTGCAGAGATCCACACGAGCGGGAGAACGCCGACCTTTTCCGTCGCACGGGTAATCGGGAAGGAGGATGACCACACCTTGCTTTTCCACGGACTGCTAGGTCCGCGCCAGGAATAGCAACACCAGCGACAATCGTCGGAGAGGAGGAGGTCGACGGAGCAAGCACGGCGGCAGAACAAGTGCCATCGGCGGGATTCGAGATCGGCGAAACGGCCCGACGAACGGCGGAACACTTCCGTGTTTCGTCTCGGTCAAAGGGCCGACAAATTCGATCAGCTATTATACCCGAAAACCCTAAGTATCTATTTATACCAAAGGCATAAACAGACTTAGGAATATCGCTATCCGCAGACCACCCAGAAATTTAGGGTTCCAGAATCGACGAGAATCACCTAGCAGATTCGGTGAGAATCAATCGGCGAGAATCACCTAGGATCGGCGAGAATCAGTCGGCGACTAGCAGATTCGGTGAGAATCAATCGGTGATAATCACCTAGGATCGGCGAGAATCATTCGGCGAGTATCACCTAGGATCGACAAGAATCAGAGTACAATACTCGACGATTCACACCGAACGTGGGTTGACGATACTCGTCGATTCACGTCGAACGTGGGTTGACGATACTCGTCGACCTGCGGTCGACGATACTCCTCAACCCTCGGTCGACTATTCTTACCAATCCTTCAAGGCAACATTTGCCCAACCCGACGATCCTTTAAGGCAACACTTTGCCCATAACCCCATTCAGGTCGGTGATTTGTAACCTTTACCAACACAGTCAATCATCCAACTTCTCCACATCTCTTATGTGCGACCCTGCAGGCTCATATCGCGTTGGCACTGAGATTACATGTTTGACCACTTCTAGATCACCATGGTAACTCCAACATAATCCGACATGAACTCCACCCAATGTCTCTGTCTGATGTTGAGTTCCTTCTGTGTGTCCACGTATTTCAAATTCTTGTGATCTGAGAAGATGTCACAGTGAACCCCGTAGAGGTAGTGTCGCCAAAGCTTCAGATCAAAGATCACTGCACCCATCTCCAGATCATGCACCGGATAGTTCTTCTCATGTATCTTCAGCTATCGGGAGGCGTAGGCTATTACGTGCCCGTTATGCATCAGAATAGCACCCATCCCCTGGTAGGAGGCGTCCGTGTACACCTGGAATCCCTCCCTTCCCGACGGAAGAGCGAGAATGGGAGCCGAGGTAAGCCGACCTTTCAACTCCACAAAGGCCGCCTAGCACTGTGGCGTCCAAATGAAAGGGGATTCCTTCTTCGTCAGGGATGTAAGAGGGAGTGCAATCTGGGAGAATCCTTCGACGAACTTCCGGTAATATCCGGAAATTCCCAGGAAGCTCCGTACATCCATGGTTGTCTTCAACGGTGGCCAATCCTGAATTGCCCGAATCTTGGAGGGGTCTACTGCCAACCCAGCACCGCTGATGATATGACCTAAGAAGGCCACCTCCTTTAGCCAAAACTGGCATTTCCTGAACTTCGCATACAGCTGTTATTCCTATAGCCTCTCTAGAGTCAAAATCAGGTGTCGTGTATGCTCCTCCTCCGTCCTTGAGTAGATGAGGATGTCGTCAATAAATACGATGACGAATACATCCAAATACTCCTCGAATACCCTGTTCATGAGGCTTGTAAATGCTGACGGCGCATTTGTGAGCCCAAAGGGCATCACTGTAAATTCAAAAAGTCCGTACCTACTACTGAAGGCAGTCTTCGGAATGTCCTCCTCTCGAATCCGTAGCTGGTAATAACCTGACCTCAAGTCAAGTTTCAGGGAGAAATGCGCTCCTTCCAGTTGATCGAACAATTCGTCAATCTGTGGCAGCGGGTATGTATTCAGGACCTTCAATCTGTTTAGCGCTCGATAATCAATACACAAGCGGAGACATCCGACCTTCTTTTTGACAAATAGTACCGGGCTCCCCACGGTGAAGATCTTGGTCGGACAAACCCAGCCTCTACTAGTTCCTGCAACTGACTTCGGAACTCTATCAACTCTTTCGGGGCCATCCAGTATGGGGCCCTAGATGCCGGCTTGGCCCCAGCACAAGCTGTATCTAGAAGTCCTGCTCTCGGTGCGGAGGTAGTCCTGGCAGTTTCTCTGGAAAGACGTCAGCAAAATCTCGCACCATCGGGATGTCTGTCACAGACTCCTTGGCCTCCGCCATCTCAAATAGAATCTGATAAACCTCCTCTCCCTGCAGATGGGCATTAACGGCCTGTACTGAAGATAAGAGTATACGAGAGGTAGGTCTTATACCTTTGATGACAATGACAGAGTCCCTATGCCTCACGGTGATCCTCTTTGCTTGGCAATCAATCTGGGCATGGTTCCAGTGCAACCATGTCATGCCTAGGATCAGCTCGAAGACTGGCATCCTTAGGATCGTTGCTAGTACTTCGAATGACTTTCCACCAATCTCCACCTCCATGTTGCAGTGAGCAGAGGTGAATAGCTCTGATCCGTCGAGTAGACGTACCCTCCTCATCAGGCCTGTGAACCGCTCCACACCTTCCAGCCCTTCCACGAAGTCTTCCAACATGAACGAATGCAAAGCACCCGTGTCGAACAGTGTATAGGCGTGCTTGCCGCTGATGAAGACTATACCTGGGGCGATTAAATGTCTTAGGATCCTATAAAGAGTTTTCTTTCCTATTTATTCCATCTAGTGCAGTTCTACAAATTTGACAACTGAGAAAGGGAATTCTATTAAAACAATTAAACAACTTGGCGTACCTGCTATGACCTGCTCTGGGTTCCGATGCTGCGCCAGGTACAAAGCATACACCTGCTCCCTTTCTCATGTAGGGGAGACCGTGATACGTGCTCGACTACACTAACGGAAACTATCGTCACAAAACATAAAACAAGATAGGAGGGCTCCGACCAAAAGCGAGCGAAAAGGGGTCGGGTTGGCTCCCAAATCCGAATGATAAAATCAATATAAAAGATTCCAGTCGGACTCGATACAACGTCATTAAGACCTACCTCTCCAACATGCACACAACTCACCGTAAGCCGGACTCGATACAACGTCCTTAAGACCTACCTCTCCAACAAGCACACAACTCACCGCACCTACACAAGCATCTATTATATCAACTTGAGCCATTTCAAACGCAGCAATAATTTATTTCGGAACAGCGGCAAACTTCAAATGGCGGTCGAGTTCCAGTTGAGATTACTTCCCTTGTTAACACAAAGTGTTCCGATCTTGGTGAGCAAGTCAAGGCTAGGCCAAGTCTCGTTCCCACAACGGATCTTCCCGATCTGGAATACAAGAGATTCAATAACAACGAAGCCGGATCAGATTTTGCAAGCAATGTATTTTAAAATCACGGAAAAGACGGTTCGCAAAAACCTCTACAAACTCAAAGCAAGAATCACTAAAAGATGAAGAGATTACCCAACCAAGAACATCAATCACACAAGATAAGGTGGGAGATTCACTCTCTCCACGGAACCACCGGCTTCACACCGAATGGGGCTGCAATCCTTCTTCCTCGAAGTCGCACTGAAGGAAGCCACGCCAGCGTCGCACCGAAGTCAGAAGAGGAAGCAGGGGGGCGGTGGCTTCACACCAAGGCCGGTGGCTAGGGAGATCCTCGTTGGCCGAAATCCTCTCCAGGGGAATTAGGTTTTCTTCTCTTCTTCAAATAATAAAATACACCAAAGAGTCTCCTTATATAGGAGTTACAACAAGCCCTTAACCATCCATGATGGAGATGTAATCTCATCCATCCGTATGGTTAAATACACACCACGAAATATAAGATGTCCAAAATCAAAATTACATAACAATTATGAATATAAAATTATCATCCAAACATGGAATAATTTTATATTCATCAATATAAAATAAAAGTGCATGAAATAATTATTAATTCGTCACGGCGGATTTAGCACGCCGCGGGCAGAGGTTGTAACGCGATCTTCCTTCAGCATCATCACGACACCTAAGATCTTTGTGTCGTTGTGCCTCGGCAACCGGGTCATCATCAAGTAGTGGCGGAGGGGCCACGGCATCAATCCTCCCCCCCTCAAAATCACATATCTCTGATGTGTGGTCCGAGAGATAGCGGCGGAGAAGCTCGGAATCCAAACGTTGAAGCTCTATCGCGAGTACCCATGAGTCATCTGAAGGGGGCGGTCACGCCAACGGATGAGAAAGCGGTAGGTAGCACCATCCGGAGTAGTAAGTGGCTTAGCGACAAGTATCATATCTGGAGTGAGAAATGTCTTGGGAAACCTGGGAAACATGTCAGCAGTAGGAAGGAAAGAAGGCAACGTTGTTAACCCAGAAATCGGCGATCCTTCCCAAGGTGGACAGCTGGCTAATCGCGACCCTTAGATTCTCTCTCTTTGATCGCGATGAGCCCCAGCGTAGGCGGACAGTTTTCCCTATCCGCCTAGGTCTCCTAGCAATCGCATGCCCTACGGGACGGCGGGCTACTCCCATAGCTCCCCTCGCGGGACATGCGGTTGGGTTCGCTAATCATGCAGTACTTTTCCTTGCAGGAGTCCGCCAACAGCATTGCCAGGAGCGGCCTCCTATTTCGCCCAAGGGGCGGCAGTCTCCTGCCGCCGTCCGTCGAGGACGCCCACCGGGGGCGACCTCCCTGCTGCACGAGGGGCGGCGGCCTCCTGCCGCCGTCCGCCGAGGCCGCCCACCCGGGGCGGCCTCTGCCCGCCTGCCGGGCGGACTCCCCCTTGAGTCCGCCCAGGCCGCCCGCTAGGGGGCGGCCGCTGCCCGCCTGCCGGGCGGACTCCCCCTGGAGTCCGCCCAGGCCGCCCGCTAGGGGGCGGCCCCGGCACCCTGCCGGGCGGACTCCCCCTGGAGTCCGCCCAGGCCGCCCGCTAGGGGGCGGCCGCTGCCCGCCTGCCGGGCGGACTCCCACTGGAGTCCGCCCAGGCCGCCCGCTAGGGGGCGGCCCCGGCACGCTGCCGGGCGGACTCCCCCTGGAGTCCGCCCAGGCCGCCCGCTAGGGGGCGGCCCTGGCACCCTACCGGGCGGACTCCCCCTGGAGTCCGCCCAGGCCGCCCGCTAGGGGGCGGCCCCGGCACCCTGCCGGGCGGACTCCCCCTGGAGTCCGCCCAGGCCGCCCGCTAGGGGGCGGCCCCGGCACCCTGCCGGGCGGACTCCCCCTGGAGTCCGCCCAGGCCTCCCGCTAGGGGGCGGCCCCGGCACCCTGCCGGGCGGACTCCCCCTGGAGTCCGCCCAGGCCGCCCGCTAGGGGGCGGCCCCGGCACCCTGCCGGGCGGACTCCCCCTGGAGTCCGCCCAGGCCGCCCGCAAGGGGGCGGCCGAGCCCTGCCGGGCGGACTCCCCCTGGAGTCCGCCCAGGCCGCCCGCTAGGGCGCAGCCCCGGCACCCTGCCGGGCGGACTCCCCCTGGAGTCCGCCCAGGCCGCCCGCTAGGGGGCGGCCCCGGCACCCTGCCGGGCGGACTCCCCCTGGAGTCCGCCCAGGCCGCCCGCTAGGGGGCGGCCCCGGCACCCTGCCGGGCGGACTCCCCCTGGAGTCCGCCCAGGCCGCCTGCTAGGGGGCGGCCCCGGCACCCTGCCGGGCGGACTCCCCCTGGAGTCCGCCCAGGCCGCCCGCAAGGGGGCGGCCGAGCCCTGCCGGGCGGACTCCCCCTGGAGTCCACCCAGGCCGCCCGCTAGGGGGCGGCCCCGGCACCCTGCCGGGCGGACTCCCCCTGGAGTCCGCCAAGGCCGCCCGCAAGGGGGCGGCCGAGCCCTACCGGGCGGACTCCTCCTGGAGTCCGCCCAGGCCGCCCGCTAGGGGGCGGCCCCGGCACCCTGCCGGGCGGACTCCCCCTGGAGTCCGCCCAGGCCGCCCGCAAGGGGGCGGCCGAGCCCTGCCGGGCGTACTCCCCCTGGAGTCCGCCCAGGCCGCCCGCTAGGGGGCGGCCCCGGCACCCTGCCGGGCGGACTCCCCCTGGAGTCCGCCCAGGCCGCCCGCTAGGGGGCGGCCCCGGCACCCTGCCGGGCGGACTCCACCTAGAGTCCGCCCAGGCCGCCCGCTAGGGGGCGGCCACGGCACCCTGCCGGGCGGACTCCCCCTGGAGTCCGCCCAGGTCGCCCGCAAGGGGGCGGCCGAGCAGCTGTCGGGCGGACTCCCCCTGGAGTCCGCCCAGGCCGCCCGCTAGGGGGCGGCCCCGGCAGCCTGCCGGGCGGACTCCCCCTGGAGTCCGCCCAGGCCGCCCGCTAGGGGGAGGCCCCGGCACCCTGCCGGGAGGACTCCCCCTGGAGTCCGCCCAGGCCGCCCGCTAGGGGGCGGCCCCGGCACCCTGCCGGGCGGACTCCCCCTGGAGTCCGCCCAGGCCGCCCGCTAGGGGGCGGCCCCGGCACCCTGCCGGGCGGACTCCCCCTGGAGTCCGCCCAGGCCGCCTGCTAGGGGGCGGCCCTGGCACCCTGCCGGGCGGACTCCCCCTAGAGTCCGCCCAGGCCGCCCGCAAGGGGGCAGCCGAGCCCTGCCGGGCGGACTCCCCCTGGAGTCCGCCCAGGCCGCCCGCTAGGGGGCGGCCCCGGCACCCTGCCGGGCGGACTCCCCCTGGAGTCCGCCCAGGCCGCCCGCAAGGGGGCGGCCGAGCCCTGTCGGGCGGACTCCCCCTGGAGTCCGCCCAGGCCGCCCGCTAGGGGGCGGCCCCGGCACCCTGCCGGGCGGACTCCCCCTGGAGTCTGCCCAGGCCGCCCGCAAGGGGGCGGCCGAGCCCTGCCGGGCGGACTCCCCCTGGAGTCCGCCCAGGCCGCCCGCTAGGGGGCGGCCCCGGTACCCTGCCGGGCGGACTCCCCCTGGAGTCCGCCCAGGCCGCCCGCTAGGGGGCGGCCCCGGCGCCCTGCCGGGCAGACTCCCCCTGGAGTCCGCCCAGGCCGCCCGCTAGGGGGCGGCCTCCGGCCTGCGGGCGGACTCCTCCCGGAGTCCGCCCTGGTCGCCCGCTAGGGGGCGACCTCCAGTTCTCTACAGGTGGGTCCTTCCGCTCGCTTCATCGCTCTACAGTGGCGGACGCAAAATCTCTGTCCGCGGAGTCCGCGCAGGTTTTCATGCTGATGTCACTGGGCCCCGCTTCTAGAAGAACTTCCCTGGGCCTATAAATAGCCCATGGTGCCTCTCATTCTGCATCGGTTGATCATCTGCCTGGATCCTGCAAGTCTTGCCAGCAGACCCTGCGGACTCCATTTTCCAGTCCGCGCAGTCCGTCATCGCCTTCTCCAGCAAGCTCTGCGGACTCAGTTTCCTGTCCGCGCAGCTCTCCAGCAGCTCTTCAGCAGACTCTGCAGACTCAGTTTCTCAGTCCTCCAGCAGCTGGCAGACTATTTTACTTAGTCTCTGGCAGCTTCTCCTCTGCTTTCTGGCACTTTCTTCTCTCTTAGCCGCCAGCTTCTCCTTGTACCCTTTAAGTGATTTTGTTGTAAAGGTGTACTTGTAAGCTTGTAATCTCTAGCTATTAATAAAAGGAAAGCCCGTCGCAGGAGTGGCATTTAGGCCGCGGCGGGCGAAGTGTGTTGTTGTCGGTGCTAGCGGCCCCCTCTTCTCCTCTGCTCAGCAAGCCTTGCTCCTCTGCTCAGCAAGCCTTGCTCCTCTGCTCAGCAAGCCTTGCTCCTCTGCTCAGCAAGCCTTGCTCCTCTGCACAGCAAGCCTTGCTCCTCTACTCAGCAAACTTCTTCTCAGCTCAGCTCTCCTCGGCTTCCAACCTGCAAGCACAACCGTCCCCTTAGCCGTCTGCTCGACAGCTCCTGGTCAACCTCCTTCTCCTCTCTTGATCAACCTGCTCTGTTGGTCAAGCTTCTCTCCTCTATCCCCGCAACCCTCTTTGACAAGCCGTTTGCTCCACTCTCGAGCACTCAGAGGCTTCCTTCCTTCCCTCCTCTCCTCCTCTCCTAGCTGTGAGACCGAACACCCCCTCCGTGTTAGCTGGCTGGTGCCCCGCGATGTTTCCGCGCATCAACAAACGTACCATCCGATGTTATACCTGCGGGGACCGAAAGAGATAGATCATCCAAACTACCACTCCCCAAACCATTAGAAATTTTTGTGGAGGGAGAAAACGACAAAGAATTCAACTCAGGTGGAGGCGAAACAAACGGCGTCAAATCCGAGACATTAAAAATAGGGGAGATACCCCAATCAGCTACCAAATCCAACACGAAAGCGTTGTCACCTAGTTTCTTTATAATCCGAAAAGGGCCGGCGCGCTTTGGTGCTAACTTTTTAACGGTGCCAGATGGCAAGCGTTCGGGAAATAACCGGACTAGGACTAAATCGCCAACTTTGAAGTGCGACACCCTCCTATGTAGATTAGCGTGCGTCTGATAAGACTCGTATTGAGCAGTCAAGGTAGCTCATATACGTGCATGTAGGTCATGAATATGTTGGGCGAAGGATGGTGCAAACTGACTTGTCTTGTATGTTGGGGGCAGCGAAACCAAGTCAAGAGGCACAGGGGCCTTGTACCCGTGAACAATCTCATTTGGAGACAGACCTGTGGACCGATTTTTGGAATTATTATAGGCCAACTGGGCATGGGGAAGAAGAAGATCCCACGTACCTTTGTGATCGCTCACTAGGCATCTAAGAAGGCTTCCTAGGCTCCGATTGACCACCTCTATTTTTCCATCGGTCTGAGGGTGATAGGCAGAGGAAATAAATAACTTGGTACCCATTAAGACCCAATGTGTTTTCCAGAAATAGCTCGTATACTTAACATCTATATCCGAGACTATTGTCTTCGGCACTCCTCGGTGACTAACGACCTCTTTAAAAAATAATTTTGCAATATGAGATGCATCGTTGGTTCTAGCGCACGGAATAAAATATGCCATCTTAGAGATCTTGTCCACAACTACAAGAATGGAATCGTGACGACGAAAAGTAGTGGGTAGGCCTAAGACAAAGTCGATGCTCACGTCTTCCCATGGTGTAGAAGGTATAGGCAACGAATTATATAATCCGACGTTGGTTTTGGCGCCCTTGGATACCTGACAAGTAGGACAACTACTCACCACCCGTCCGACCATTGCCTTAAGTTTTGGCCAATAGAATTTTTCCTCGACTAACGTAATGGTCTTATCCCTACCGAAATGACCACTCAAGCCTCCGCTATGCAATTCCCAAATGATATGGAGGCGTAACGATGACTGCGGGATACACAACTTCCCATACCTAAATAGATATCCATCCTTAATGACGAACGCAGATATAACCGCGGGGGAGATATCTTGGGCAGACAAATGTGTCCTAAAAATCTTGGCATGTGTCGTACTCATCCTTGATTAGCTTGAATCCTACCACGTTAACCTCAGTAGTGGTGAGTAACATGGTTAGGAGACTAAGGGCATCCGCGACTCGATTGTCAGCTCCCTTAAGGTGTTTGAGATTAAAAGTGTAACCATGTAGGAAAGATACCCACTTAGCGTGACGCGGGCTGAGTTTATGCTGGCCATTGATGAACCGCAATGCTTAGTGATCGGAGAGGATCACAAACTCTTTAGAGAGGAGATAGTGCCTCCAATGGTGTAAACATCTAATGACGACATAAAACTCCCTATCGTAATTTGAGTAGTTCAATTTGGCGCACGCTAACTTCTCACTAAAATAACTCACAGGGTGTCCTTCCTGACTCAAGACACCTCCTATTCCAATGCTAGAAGCGTCACACGTATGCTCAAAGACCTTTGTGAAGTCAGGTAGATGTAAGACAGGTGCCTCAATCATAAGCTCCTTAATGCGTTGGAAAGCGATAGTGGCGGACTTCGTCCAAGTAAACTCACCTTTCTTCATGCAATCACTAATGGGGGCCATAATGCTACTAAAGTCTCGAATGAAACGGCAGTAGAAAGTAGCTAACCCATGGAAACTTCGCACCTCTCGTAACGTGGTCGGTTCAAGCCAATCCTTAATGACTTTAACCTTGTTAGGTTCAAGTCTAATGCCTTTCGAACCGACTATGTAGCCTAAGAACTCCACTTCAGTGACATAGAACGTGCACTTCTTGAGATTAAGGAATAATGTTTCCTTCCGCAGGGTGGAAAGAACCGACCTCATGTGGGAGACGTGCTCAGCGGTGGTGGTACTAAAGGCTAAGATGTCATCAAAATAGACGACCACAAACTTCCCCACATAAGGCTGAAAGACATGTGTCATCATCCGGGAGAAAGTACTGGGGGCATTGGATATCCCAAAGGGCATCACAATCCACTCGTATAACCAATCCTTTGACTTGAACGCAGTCTTCCATTCGTCCCCCTCACGGATCCTGATCTGGTGATAGCCACTCCGCAAATCTAACTTTGAAAAAATGGTAGCGCCAGATAAGACATCTAGGAGGTCATCTAATCGCGGAATAGGAAATCTATATTGGATGGTAATCTTGTTGATAGCATGACTATCAACACACATTCTCCACGTACCATCCTTCTTGGGAGCAAGAAGGGCAGGTACCGCACATGGACTCATACTAGTCCTAATGAACCCCTTTTTCATCAAATCCTCGATCTGGGTCTGTAACTCTTTATTGGAGGCAGGATGAAGCCTATGGTGGGGTTGGTTCGGTAAGTAGGAACCAGGGATAAGGTCTATCGCATGTTGTATATTCCTCAGTGGTTTTAACACCGAAGGCAGCTCATCCGGGTACACGTCCTTATATTCGTCCAACAATACCCGTAACTCTTTAGGCAAATCATCCAATGCTCTCGAATCCCCTTTCGCACTCATAAGAACTAGTGCGTACATCATCCCGTCAAGAAAGGGATCCTTCACAAATTCTTTTCTACCCACTAGATTCAATGTCTTCCTCTCGACCGGAACAGTGGTGTCCTTTGCCAAAGCTACTGGCTCCTTCGGGATGGTCGGTCTCAACGTAATGACCTTACCATTAAATTTAAATTCGTACGTGTTGGATCTCCCAAAGTGTGTCACGTCGTGGTCGTAAAGCCAAGGGCGGCCCAACAACATGTGGCATGCGTCCATAGGAAGGACATCACACCACACCTCGTCAGTGTAGGATTTGATCGAGAGGGGTACAAGGCGTCGCTTGGTGACCGGGAAGGTAACCTTATTAATCGAAGCTACTTGGTAGGGAGTCGGGTGGGGCTGCGTAATCAAGTTCATACGTGTAACTGCGTTCTCAGAGATGACATTTACACAACTGCCACTATCAATGATCAACTTGCACAACTTCTCGCCACTCTTAAAGATCAGGGAAAATATACTCATCCTCTTACAGTCATCTAACGGACGAGGAGTGGTCAAGATACAACGCATCACCATAAGGGGGTGATCGTCCTCTAAATCACTTGGGACCCCTTCTGGGTCACTCTCCTCAGCAGCCTCATATACATAATCAGCAAGGTCGGTAGTCGACTCTAATAGGGATATGGCTTTGGTCTTCGTTGGGCATTCAAAGGCATATTGACCTTGAATACCGCAGGAGTAACATGTAGCGTTAGACTTGCTAACTTTCCCGATGGGGATACGCTCACTTGCGGGGTTCTTAGCGTTCCTAGCAGTGATCACGATGGACTTGGACTCGGTGGACCGAAACTTCCCTTTGTCCTGATATGTGGAGGAAGATGCTCCATCTGTGGACTTTCCCTTCGCATGGGAATAACGGGAGTGAGCCTTAGAGGCTAAGTGCTTCTCGATATCAAGGGCGGCATTGAAGGTCGTGTTCAGATCCGTGTGACCATATTGTAAGAGCTTCCGCTAAATATCGGGATGAAGCCCCTTACGAAATCTGGATAGGGTGACCTCAGGGATCTCCCTCAGATCACAACGCACCATACGGTCTTTCAGTTCTCCCATATACTCAGCTACCGAGTTTGAGCACTGCTGTAGAGTGGCAAGCTCGTCGAACTTCTCTGTCCGATGGTATGCGGGAACGTACTGATCGGTTGATGATATTTCTTGCTAACAAGTAATAATTCAATGTGATTTCATTCTACATTCTAATACAATTATGTAGATGGACTTAACTAGATTGAATTAGCATTCAGGCAAGCGCACCTATCAATTGTAATACATGAGAAATCTACATCTCGTGTCGTATTCCACAGGGTCGTTTCAACTATTTGTACTCACCCTCCCTTTATTATCATACCTCCAAACAAAAGTGATATTTAAACTACATTAACCTAACTATGACCAATTGGATGATTCAGCATTGGAGAAATAAAAATGATAACAACATGAGGCTTTTAAATAATTACATGAACAAATCCATTTATCAATTCAATTCTAAGCGATCATGATATGAAAAGAGTGTTACATTTGTGCAATGTAAAGGTTAATTTTTCATCAAAATTCTCTTTCGAGCAATTCCAAATCTAAACCTAAGATCGTAAATTTTCTCTCGAACAATTCACAACACTCAAGTTCGCATTAAACAAATTACCTTTATTACTACATAAATTCATGAATTTTATCTCTAAATTAACATGAATTCTTTTATTCGTGTTCTAATTTTCCAAACAGAATATCTCTCGATCATAGAGTTTGAAATACAAAGGGAATTATCATCACAATATGAACATACCAAAAGCATTGCAAACAACCAATTTCTCAATCTAGCCAATTACAAATTTTGTAAAATAAATAAGTAATTCAAAGGGATGATTAAACTCTTTGGTTGATTGCATAAACACAAATAAAATGCTACAAATATAACATAAACAAGGTGATACATGATTACTAGAATGTTCAAAGGGAAATTCATGCAAATTAAAACATAAATTGAAGATGGATCATCAAGAGAAAGAAAGGATTCAAGGGGTTAATGATTAAATAAAAAATACATATGAATACCCTTCAATCCTCCTTGTCTTGAATGCTCCCCTTCGGCCTCCAGCAGTTCTCCAATCCAGAAATGATCCAAAAGTTCTAAATAAATTTTTCTACAGGAAATTTATAGTTCCCTTGCAAACAGGTCGGACACGGGGTCGCACACGGCCGTGTGGCAGGCCGTGTGGACGGTTCCTAAGCGGTTCCTGGGCGGTTCCCCACGAGAAGGCGTGTCTGGTCGTGGGCCGTGTCAGATGACACGGGTATGGACACGGCCGTGTGGTCGGCCGTGTTCTCCAGACACGGGTTGGTCGGCAGCCGTGTGCAAAGATGACACGGGTAGGCATACGGGCGTGTGCCATACCGTGTGGGTTCCAGCGTCTGCGCCAAATTCTTCAGCTCCAGGTGCATAGGACACGGGTGGACACACGGCCATGTGTCTGGCCGTGTGCACCAAATTTTTGTCCTGTCATCAGCCATGTAGACTCCGTGAACTCCTCTGTTTGCTCCGAAACTTTTAGGTCCATTGGTTGGCATTACCTGCAATAGAAAAATGATAGACTCAGTAAATGGTTTATTATAAGAACGGACAAGGACTTCTAAATACGCTCTTCTATCTATGATACGACAATTTCTTTGATATTATCATGAAATCAACACCGAAAGGGGCAGGAAATGGTAGACATGATTACAATTATGATAGTAAAAAGCATATCATAATCGTACTCATCAAATACCCCCAGACTTAGATGTTTGCTTGTCCCTAAGCAAACTAATTCAAACACCTGGGTTACCATTAAATAATTTTGCCTCCGCACGCTGGTTGCTATGAATTTAAGAGAACTTTGGTGATGTAATCGCATAGGAAATAATTTAGCAGACTTTTCTAAATATATATTTATCTTAAAATTCCTCTAGTATATCATCTTAACTATCTCTCACTCGCTTTTAGAAATAAAAGTATAGTCATCTTTAACAAATATGAGGAGAAAATAACAATCTCTATAAGATACGTATTAGTGTTTCAAAGCTTATAAGTACTCGTACTGATAATCATGAACTTACCCTTTTTACACCCTCATCACAGCATAATTTAGAATTAGTAAGGTTGGATCCTTAGGACTTGAATTTTGGTGTAGCCTTTTTGGCTTAGGATAGAAGATTAAAGGTGAGGTAATCAAGGATAATTTTGATGAATTTTTCACACCTAAATCTTGATTGAGCCTTATGTTGGAAAATACCTTAACATATTTCAATTTTATGTAAACACCCCCAGACTTTGCAATTTGTATATTTCCCACATTTTGAAGGGCACTCTATTTTTTATATACATTTTTTTTTAACCAAGGGACCATAGTAGGGATCATTCCAAGTGGGTGCAAGTACACACGCACTCAGGCCACATATCACTATGTCTTTTTTTGGGGTTCAAAGTAGGGATCATTCCAAGTGGGTGCAAGGATACACGCACTCAGGCCACATATCACAATGAACAAATCATTCCAAGCAGGCATCAATGATAGGTGTGCTAATAGGTAGGGATTTGGCCTTGGTGAATTTTAATAGTAGAGTATCAAAAGGATGGGGATTAGGTTCAAATGGGGTGTGCAAGGGTATCATGTTAAAGGTGTTGGGATAACAAGGCTCAAGCTATCCAATAGGAGGCCTAAGTCATTTCCGCCCTTACTAATTAACCTATGTAATGTTTTGAGGAATGCTAGAGGGTGAGTCCTAGACATCAATATAGAGTAATTTTTAATTTTAAAGCCCTAATACCAAATTATAAAAATGTTACACTCATCAACTCACTTTATTATAGATAAATATATTTTCTAAAATAGAGTGTTGGATAGTTACTAATATAGAGGAGTAATCTTAAAATTAAAATATATAGAGAAAATTAAGCTAAAAAAAACATTTCTATGCTTAATTACAAAATCAACAAAGTTGAATACTCTATGATTCTACATCAATTCATTTTAATCAGTGTGCGAAGGTGAATTAAATGTTTATAATCCCAAATGAAAGAAAAATGAGAGCTTAAAAGGTCAAACAAAAATTTGTAAAAAGGGGGTATAACAACTTGCGTATTATGATAAACAGATTAGAATTAATTGTAACCACATGAATAGCCATTCTACCCCCAGACTTAAGATTTGCACTGTCCTCAGTGCAATGTAAAAAGCGGACATAGAGTAATTTCATGATGATATATAAAAAAAGACTGCTATCATAATAAGTAGAAGAGCACAGTAAAGAAACATGAGCTGTAATGAAATGCACTGATATATAATAGCTGATTCAACTGAATACACTGATAAAAAAAAATACAAGATACGATATATGAAGATAGAACTACATCGATACATATCAGAAGTACTCATGGTGTCCTGTCGAATCGTCCGGGAAGGAAGGCGGTGCTGGAGCTGGCGGCTGGCGAGGGGCGATCCCAAGGTGGTCTCTAATCTGTGTGAGGAGATCCTTAATTTCCTGATGTTCCTCCTTAATTTCCTGAAAGCGTGGCGAGAGCTCGGTGTCGAAAAACTGTCGGAACTCGCGCGAGTATCGTGACTGAGGTGGAGGAGGTGCAGTAGACGACTCGCCATGAGCGTAGGTGGAACGGGGTGGAGGCACCAACGGCTCGTCGAGGTCAGGGTCTATCTCATCATCACTGTCGGCCTGTACATGCGGTCCACGTCTAGCAATGGAATATATGACCCCTCCCCGGCCCTGACGGGCGGTGACGAGGCGGAGGGCGTGAAGACTAGCCATCGTGATAGGCACGGTCTTTGCGACCACTGTCATCTGGGGGAGGGCTAAAAAGATGCCCATATTCTTCACGAGGCGAGTAATATAGGGTGCTACGCAAATAGACCCTATACGAGGGGTGTCAGCCTGATGAAGAATAAACTGGGCTAGAAGATAACCGAGATGTAGAGGATATCGTGATGTCATGCTGTAGAGGTATAACAGATCCTGCCTACTAACAACTCCGGAGCTTTCGCCCCGACCGCTCAACGTGTGGCTGAGTAGATGGTGGATGTAATGGAGGGCGGGGGAAATCAATTTGGATGCCTTAGATCTCTTGGCCTCATAGGCGCCAGTGTCAAAAGAAATTTGGCGCCAAATAGCACCGGCCATATCGCGGTTGGGGAGATCGTAGTGGAGTTCGTGGTAGGCGGCACTGAAAAGGAACGACTCCTCATACACCCCTAAGTATTGGGTGAATTGGAGCATGGTGAGTGTATAAAATGTGCCACCCACTCGAAATGAAACTATCCCCTCGGGCGCGTGCGGTGCGTCGATGAAATTAGGCCTCAAGCTGGAATAAAATGACGATAGGAACTCTAAGGTGAGTTCCCTAAAGCCTAATTCCTCTATGGCAAAAAATTGACTCCACCCTGTTACAGAAATCAGCCCCCTGACATCTCCTGCTAGGTTTATCTCCTCGAGTACGCTCCAATCTATCATGCGTATGTCTTGAAATTTTTTGGATTGCAAGCGGTTGAAGCGGGCGGTGTGCGACGCATCTGTGAAAATTAGCGGAGCAGCGGCATCCCGCCTCTCCGTGGAGACTTGTAATTCCGGTCGGCGACGGCGACCACCACTTCTTCCGGAAGACATAATGTAGACGGGGAGAAATGCGAGTGAAGGGGGACGAGAATTGGAAAAGATGGTGCCTTGGGGATCAGGCCACGGGATGAGTGATGCTGGGAGAGTGTTTGGAGTGAGCAAGGAAGAAATCCACACGGCCATATTTATACATGTTGAACACGGGTTCGCACACGGGCGTGTGTGCACCCGTGTTAGGGAATCTTTAGCCTCGTGGAACACGGGGTGCGTCGGTCCGTGTAAAATAATGGAACACGGGTGCTCACACGGCCGTGTGTGCACCCGTGTTAGGGGATCCGATGCCTCGTGGAACACGGGCTTGCCTCGGTCCGTGTGGTCAAACTGGATGGGGACAGCGCGTCAGGTGGACACGAGCGACAACACGGCCGTGTGTCGCCCCGTGTCGCAGCTGGCACGGTACATGAACACGGGAAGGTAGGAGACACGGGCGTGGGTAATCAGACACGCCCGTGTTCGATGTCTCGACACATCAGTCTCGACGATCGTCGAGACCGATGCACACGGCTCTGCACACGGGTCGGTGCAGACCCGTGTTGTGCTCGGGATGAAAATGACCTTCCGCCGAATTAATTTCACACGGCTGGGCCTGAGCCTGTGTCATGCACACGGCAACCCACACGGTCGTGTGGTTAGCCGTGTGCCTCTCCAGAAAAAAATTTTCTTCTTTTTTTTTTTCATAAAAATTTTGGTGGAAAAATTTTTTCATAAATAAAAAAAAAATTCTTTTCTTCTTCTCTCTTTTTTTTTCAATGCATCTAAATAAATTTATACTAAAACAATAATGCTTAAAAACACCTACTAAAGTTAATATAAAACTAATCTAGACGGAGGCAAGTCTCTAGACGAGCGAAGTCCATAGGGATTTCACCATAATAGGGTTTTAGTCGGTGACCATTAACCTTAAAATCTCCCTTCTCGGGGTGAGTTAACTCGACGGTACCGTAGGGAAAGACTTCTTTAACTTTAAAGGGTCCGGACCACTTGGACCTTAAATTCCCTGGGAATAATCGTAATCTTGAGTTATAAAGGAGTACTTGGTCACCTTTTTGGAATACCTTGGGTTTGCGAAGGTGACGGTCATGAAATAGTTTGGTTTTCTCCTTATAAATCCGGGAGTTCTCATAGGCCATAGTTCTCCACTCATCTAATTCGTTAAGTTGAAGTTTACGCTTCTCTCCTATAGAACTAGAGTCAAAATTTAAGGAGCGTATTGCCCAATATGATTTGTGTTCTAATTCTATAGGTAAGTGACAAGATTTACCGTAGACTAATCTAAAAGGGGTGGTCCCTATAGGCGTTTTGTAGGCGGTCCTATAAGCCCATAAATAGTCGTTAAGTTTCCTAGACCACTGCTTCCTATTCCCTTCTATAGATTTTTCTAAGATTCTCTTAAGCTCTCTATTGGAAACTTCAACTTGCCCACTAGTTTGAGGATGATACGGGGTAGCTATCCTATGTGTAACTCCATATTTTTCTAATACTTTGTCTAGTTGTAGATTACAAAAGTGTGAACCCCTATCGCTAATAAGTGCACGTGGTGTGCCAAATCGTGCGAATAAGGATTTCAAAAATCTAATTACAACCCTACTATCATTAGTAGGCAAAGCTTGCGCTTCAACCCACCTTGAAACGTAATCTACAGCTACCAAAATATATTTATTCCCAAAAGAAACTGGGAATGGTCCCATAAAATCTATACCCCACACATCGAATACCTCACATTCAAGGATAAATTTTTGAGGCATTTCATGTAATTTAGAAATATTACCTGCTTTTTGGCAAGAATCACATGAAAGCACATACCTTTGGGCATCCCTGAATAGAAGGGGCCAATAAAAACCGGAATCAAGAACCTTTTTAGCGGAGCGATTCGCTCCATAGTGACCACCAGCAGGACCTGAATGACACTGCTCCAAAATCTTCCAACCTTCCTCCGCTGATACACACCTTCTTATAACAGAATCTGCACATATCCGAAAAAGAAAAGGGTCCTCCCAAAAGTAATATTTCAAGTCAGAGAAAAATTTCTTTTTCTGCTGATATGAAAAGTCTTTTGGAAGGACCTTAGCCACAAGATAGTTTGCATAATCTGCAAACCATGGATAATCTAGATGTATATTGGTAGATACGGCAAATAATGATTCCTCAGGAAATGTATCAGAAATTTCAGATTCATCTAACATTGATCGTAGTGGGTTTTCTAAACATGAAAGATGATCTGCTGCTAAGTTTTCCGCTCCTCGTTTATCCCTAATTTCTAGATCAAATTCTTGTAGAAGAAGAACCCATCGGATTAAACGAGGCTTTGCTTCCGCTTTGGCTAGCAAATATCTAAGTGCAGAGTGATCCGTATAAACTACCACTTTGGACAATGTTAAATATGGTCTAAATTTATCAAAGGCGAATACCACTGCTAGGAGTTCTTTTTCAGTAGTTGTATAATTCTCCTGTGCATTATTAAGTGTTTTACTAGCATAATATATTGGGTGAAAATGTTTGTTTCGGCGTTGTCCTAAAACAGCCCCTACCGCAAAACTACTAGCGTCACACATGATCTCAAATGGTTGACTAAAGTCGGGTGCGATCATAATAGGAGAATTAATTAATTTTTCTTTTAAGAACTCAAAGGCATGTAAACACTCTTGTTCAAAAATAAAAGGTGTGTCTTTTTCTAAAAGCCTTGTAAGTGGTTTAGCTATTTTAGAGAAGTCTTTAATAAAACGGCGGTAAAATCCCGCGTGTCCTAAGAAACTTCTCACTGCCTTTACGGAGGTTGGTGGTGGCAACTTTTCTATGGTCTCTATTTTTGCTCTATCTACTTGAATTCCTTGGCTTGAAATTTTATGGCCAAGTACTAACCCTTCTTGTACCATGAAATGGCACTTCTCCCAACTAAGCTCTAGGTTCGTCTCCTCACACCTCCTAAGAACTTTCTCTAAATTATTCAAACACAACTCAAAAGAGTCGCCAAAAACAGAAAAATCATCCATGAATACTTCCATGATATCTTCAACATACTCGTTAAAGATGGCTAGCATGCACCTTTGAAATGTGGCGGGTGCATTACATAACCCGAACGGCATACGTCTATAGGCAAAGGTACCAAATGGGCAAGTAAATGTTGTTTTCTCTTGGTCTTCTGGTGCTATAGGAATTTGAAAATATCCAGAAAGTCCATCTAGAAAACAATAATAAGAGTGTCCTGATAAGCGTTCTAATATCTGGTCGATGAAAGGAAGGGGGAAATGGTCTTTCCTAGTGGCATCGTTTAATTTCCTATAGTCTATACAGACACGCCAACCTATTACTGTTCGCGTTGGAATTAATTCATTTTTATCATTTGCTACTACGGTCAGGCCACCCTTCTTAGGAACTACTTGGACAGGACTAACCCATGAACTATCCGAAATAGGATAAATAATACCAGCATCTAATAACTTCACAATCTCAGCCTTAACTACCTCTTTCATATTAGGATTTAGCCTACGTTGCGGTTGAATAGACGACTTATAGTTTTCTTCCAAAAGGATTTTATGAGTGCAAAACCTAGGATTAATACCCTTTATATCAGATATTTGTCATGCTATTGCACCTCTACATTTCTTCAATACGGTTATCAATTTTTCTTTTTCAAGTTTGGAAAGATTTGAAGATATGATAACTGGGTACGAAGAATTTGTTCCTAAGAATGCATACTCAAGGTGATCCGGTAATTTTTTTAATTCTACTATTGGTGGATCCTTAGTATTATTCTTAAGAATTTCATGATCTCCTTCAGTAATTAAACTATATTCCGTTTTTCTATTCATAGCAACACAATTTTCTAGAAAAAATAAATGTTCAATAATATCATCATTTTTATCATCTTCTAAATAATTGTTAGTTATGCAAATTTCTAAAGGATCTTTGTAATAAAAATTAGAATTTATAGAAGACATAAAATCATCAATACCATGAGAAAAATAGCAATAATCATCGTTATCTAAAGATTGTTTCATAGTTTTGCCAATTTGAAAAGTGACTTCATCTTCTCCTACTCGCAATACTAATTTACCATCAAAAACATCAATAAGTGCTCTAGATGTAGCTAGAAATGGATGACCTAATATTAGTGGTACTTCGATATTTTCATCCATATCTAAAATAACAAAATCAGCAGGAAATATAAATTTATCTACCTTAACTAATACATCTTCTACTATTCCTCTAGGATACTTAACCGATCGATCTGCTAATTGAATACTCATTCTTGTTGGGCTAAGTTCTCCTAGGCCTAGTTTCAGATATAAATTATAAGGCATTAAATTTATACTTGCTCCTAGATCTGCTAAAGCCTTATTTACTTGTAAATCACCGATTAAGCATGGAATTGAAAATGAACCGGGATCCTTAAGTTTTTGTGGCAATTTATTTTGCAAAATAGCAGAACATTCTTCACTTAATGTTACTAATGATAATTCTTCTATTTTCTTTTTATTAGAAATCAAGTCCTTAAGAAATTTTGCATATTTAGGCATTTGAATAATTTCAGAAAAAGGTAAATTAACATGTAATTGCTTAAACATAGATAAAAATTTACCATACTGCGCATCCATGCGCTCTTTGCTATGCTTTGCTGGATATGGTAATGCTGGTTGGTACTCCATCAGTTGTACGTTCATCTCGCTTGGTCCTTCGCCGCTAGACTCCATTTTGGGTGCTTCTTTTGCAGGCCTTGGGTCTTGTAACTCCTTTCCGCTCCTCAATTGAACGGCTTTGGCATGCTCCCTTGGATTTATCTCTGTATTCCCTGGAAGTGTTCCTTGCTGCCTTTCAGAAACCATCCTTGCAAGCTGACCAATTTGATTTTCCAAGTTCCGAATTGAACCCTCTTGATTTCGGAAGGCTACATCGGTAGTTTGCATGAATTTGGTAAGCACATCTTCCAATGTAGGCTTCCTTGGTTCCAACTGTGGTTGTTGTCCAAACATGGGCTGCTTCCCTTGATTTCCTTGTCCTCCCCAAGAGAAATTGGGGTGGTTTCGCCATCCAGGATTATATGTAGAGCTATATGGGTTGTTGGCTTGATTGAAAGGTGGCCTAATATTGTTACCCATATAGTCAACATGCTCTTGAACTTGCGGTTCACAACTAGGCATTCCAGTGCATGAAGGGTCCCATTGTTGAGGTGCCATGGAAGGTGATGCTAAGGCGAGGTTGTCCATCTTTTGGTGAAGTTTCTCCACTTGAATTGCTAAGGCGGTGACGGCATCTACTTCATAAATTCCTGCGGGTTTGCTAGGCTTATTTCTTACGGTAGTCCATTGGTAATTGTTCATTGCCATGTCCTCTATCAACTGCTGAGCCGCTTCAGGTGTCTTGTTGTTCAAAGTTCCTCCACTAGCCGCATCAATCATTTGTTTGGTGGCTGGATTTAGACCATTATAGAAGGTCTGAATCTGAAGCCATGAAGGTAGAGCATGGTGGGGGCATCTCCTTAACAACTCCTTGAATCGTTCCCATGTGTCGTACAACGATTCAGATTCCAATTGAATGTATGTAGAGATGTCATTCCTTAACTTCGCAGTCTTCGCAGGTGGAAAATACTTCATCAGAAACTTCTCAACCATCATGTCCCAAGTAGTGATCGACCCTCTAGGTAAGGAATTCAACCACTGCTTCGCCTTATGCCTTAAAGAAAATGGAAACAATCTCAATCGAATGGCGTCGTTGGAAACACCATTGATCTTAAATGTGTCACATATCTCTAAGAATCCGGCCAAGTGGGTGTTAGGATCCTCATCTTGCAAGCCATCATACTGGACATACTGTTGAACCATTTGTATCACACTAGGCTTCATTTCAAAATTATTGGTAGCTATCGGTGGTCTAACGATGCTCGACCCGGTTCCTTGGAGATTAGGTCTAGCAAAGTCAGACATGGTTTGCTCATTTTGGTTGGCCATGATATCTAAGTTTTCAAGATGATTCTCTCCTTGGTTTACTGTCTCCTCTTCTGATAGTCCGTTTGAAATATCTGTGGTATTAATTCCCACGTCTCTTAAGTTAGTGTTATGGAGTATTCGTTCTGGGTCAGGATGAAATGGTGCTAGCCCAGAATTTTTGCCCCTGGTCATAGACTAACAGACTACAAAAAAAAATATTACGCAATATAATTATACTAATACTAATTTACAACTATAAAAATGAAAATTGGCAGATTAATAAAGATTAGGATTTCAAAATATTGAAAACGAATCCCCGGCAACGGCGCCAAAAACTTGATGATATTTCTTGCTAACAAGTAATAATTCAATGTGATTTCATTCTACATTCTAATACAATTATGTAGATGGACTTAACTAGATTGAATTAGCATTCAGGCAAGCGCACCTATCAATTGTAATACATGAGAAATCTACATCTCGTGTCGTATTCCACAGGGTCGTTTCAACTATTTGTACTCACCCTCCCTTTATTATCATACCTCCAAACAAAAGTGATATTTAAACTACATTAACCTAACTATGACCAATTGGATGATTCAGCATTGGAGAAATAAAAATGATAACAACATGAGGCTTTTAAATAATTACATGAACAAATCCATTTATCAATTCAATTCTAAGCGATCATGATATGAAAAGAGTGTTACATTTGTGCAATGTAAAGGTTAATTTTTCATAAAAATTCTCTTTCGAGCAATTCCAAATCTAAACCTAAGATCGTAAATTTTCTCTCGAACAATTCACAACACTCAAGTTCGCATTAAACAAATTACCTTTATTACTACATAAATTCATGAATTCTATCTCTAAATTAACATGAATTCTTTTATTCGTGTTCTAATTTTCCAAACAGAATATCTCTCGATCATAGAGTTTGAAATACAAAGGGAATTATCATCACAATATGAACATACCAAAAGCATTGCAAACAACCAATTTCTCAATCTAGCAAATTGCAAATTTTGTAAAATAAATAAGTAATTCAAAGGGATGATTAAACTCTTTGGTTGATTGCATAAACACAAATAAAATGCTACAAATATAACATAAACAAGGTGATACATGATTACTAGAATGTTCAAAGGGAAATTCATGCAAATTAAAACATAAATTGAAGATGGATCATCAAGAGAAAGAAAGGATTCAAGGGGTTAATGATTAAATAAAAAATACATATGAATACCCTTCAATCCTCCTTGTCTTGAATGCTCCCCTTCGGCCTCCAGCAGTTCTCCAATCCAGAAATGATCCAAAAGTTCTAAATAAATTTTTCTACAGGAAATTTATAGTTCCCTTGCAAACAGGTCGGACACAGGGTCGCACACGGCCGTGTGGCAGGCCGTGTGGACGGTTCCTAAGCGGTTCCTGGGCGGTTCCCCACGAGAAGGCGTGTCTGGTCGTGGGCCGTGTCAGATGACACGGGTATGGACACGGCCGTGTGGTCGGCCGTGTTCCCCAGACACGGGTTGGTCGGCAGCCGTGTGCAAAGATGACACGGGTAGGCACACGGGCGTGTGCCATACCGTGTGGGTTCCAGCGTCTGCGCCAAATTCTTCAGCTCCAGGTGCATAGGACACGGGTGGACACACGGCCGTGTGTCTGGCCGTGTGCACCAAATTTTTGTCCTGTCATCAGCCATGTAGACTCCGTGAACTCCTCTGTTTGCTCCGAAACTTTTAGGTCCATTGGTTGGCATTACCTGCAATAGAAAAATGATAGACTCAGTAAATGGTTTATTATAAGAACGGACAAGGACTTCTAAATACGCTCTTCTACCTATGATACGACAATTTCTTTGATATTATCATGAAATCAACACCAAAAGGGGCAGGAAATGGTAGACATGATTACAATTATGATAGTAAAAAGCATATCATAATCGTACTCATCATCGGTCAACAGGTTCTTCATCACAGCCCATCCAATAAGTGGGACCCCGTTCCCGGTTCTTAGCCTACGCTCTTCATTCAGCCAATACGTTTTGGAGCGTCCCGTTATCTTCATCCTAGCAACTTGAACCTTTTGATGGTCCGTAAGGGTGTGCCAATCGAAGTAGCACTCCATATCCACCACCCAAGTAAGGTAGATCTGGGGTTCTCCCATGCCATCATAAGTGGGGGCGTCGATCTTAATGGCCCTAGTAATATCAAAAGCACAATCGTGGCGGTGTTCTCGATGAGGCACTCAGGGAGAGTCCTCATCGAAATCCGAATCAGGAGTTTGTTGGCGCCGGTTGGGCTGCTCAACATTAATGGGTGGCGGGGGTGGCCTTGCTTGATTTTGTAGGATCTGTGCTAACATGTTCCTAAGCTCCGTCATTTCGTTACGTAGCCCTGTTATGGCCTCAGTGTTGGGATTCCCACGCTCAATCGCAGCCATCCTAGACGTAAACGGTGTCGTGTATTCTGATCCTAGCCTAGTGCGCATTCAGGTTTAGAAAAATCTTGGGAAGATGATTTTTCCTAGGGCTGTAGCTATATTGGAAATAGGATATTTTATAGATTCCTGATGTGAGGAACACGTGGATCATTAAAATTTCTTTTTTTGAAATTTCACTGAAAAATAAAGATTTTAGCCCGCTATTGGCAGACCACCGAAAATATTTTTTTTGTTTTTCTAAAGATTAGATTGACCAACAAGGAACACAGCTGTTGAAACCGAAATCCGGTCTCATGTGGAGTTCGACCCTCGGGGAAGGGGTGGTCTCGCGCCTACTTCGCTCCTGCAAGTAAAACAACAAAGAAGACAAGGAGAAACAGACCCAAGGGCTCGGCAGGGAGGTCCCACCACACACCCGGAAGATCTCAGAGCGCTTCCCCTCCTTAGCCAGATACCGAGCTAAGGTACCCTCAGAAAGCTCTTGAAAACTGGAGCAAGGAGGCACTGAAAGCGTGCCTGCCGGGGTGCCCCTTGGGTCTTATTTATAGTTTTTCGAATCCGAACTGCCAATAACCAAAAGTACTGACCTGAAAATACCAAAAAGCCCTTGATCGGGTCTGCCAACAGCCAAGCTCCGCTGTTCTGAGAGTCTATTCGCACCCATGGGGAGGGGGTCAGCCCGCCATCCATCCCTCTCCGCGAGAGGCGGGCGCGACCTGGTTCTAGTGGCTCGCCTATTCTTCTCTGGCGAACGTGAGCCGGACCGCCGCGACCCGCCAGTCCTCTGCCGAGGCGGATAGGAGACCAGGTCGCATAAAGGGGGAGGACGGGCGGCCATTATGACCCTCGAACGGCTCGCAGATCGCGTGTCGCCGAACCCATCCGCGAGTACTGGCTCGACGATCGGCGCCCCCCGCTCTGGTCGACGATTCTCTGAGCCTGCGGTCTGCTTGTCGCTTGGGTGCGGGTCGTGGGATTAGGCCCGCTCGATCTTCCTGGTGGGGCCCGTTCGACGAACACGGGGTTGTACATAATCCCCGCTCTTTTTGAGCTTGATACAAGCTCGGAAAGAATCATCCAACCCGCGTGTTCGGCGAGTACTGTGCTGTGCTGGCAGGGAATCTTCTGGTGGGGCCCCACTATTCGGCTATAAATATTCCACTGAGCCCAGGGGGGTCTCCCCAGACCCTCTCATTTTTCTTGAACAGACTGCAGTCTATTGATGCCGGTCAGCAAAGAGGTGCGAGCTCGCCTGGTGGCTGCGGGCCAGAAGACTCGGGAGGAGGACCTCGAGGCTGCCACTTGGTTAGCGCGTGGGTCTCCCGGCCGTCTCTTTAGGCCGGTGAAGGGGAAGATCGTGAGGAGGTCCCCGGCAAATAACTTCCTGGGTTCCAGCTCAGCGGCTGGTGACGAGGTCGCTTCTGAGGTACGCGACCTTCCTCCTCGGCTTGTTGCTACGTTGCTGACCCCTCGTCTTGCAGGCACTGCATCGTGAAGGCGAGGAGGACCGGGGGGAGGATCTACCCACTCCCTTATCGTCTGAGAGGGCTGCTAGCCCCTCAGATCTGGACCGCCCGCACCCGAATACCCCTCGTTCGCCGGTTTCCCCGGGCTAGGGAAATCTCTTGCGGCCTTGGAGGGAGAACCCTTTCAGGGTCGGCCGGGCTCCTCTCGCCATTCCATCGGTATGGATGACGTGCCAACCCCTGGTAAGCTCTTACTCAGCACCTGCCTTGTTCTCGCTTGCTCCATCTGAATCGCCCTTCTGCAGGCTACAACATGGTCTCCTCCGAAACTGAGATGAGTGAAGGGTACTCATCTCCGCCTGACGTGGAGGGTGTTTCAGATTACCTGGGCGACCCGACTGATGCGGCAGGGATGAAGAGGCAGGTGACATGGCTGTTCCAGAAACATACTCTGCTGCTCCAAGAGCTCGTGAAGAGGGTCGACCAAGACAAGGCCCACATCGAGGCTCGGCTCGCGGCCCTGGAGGGGGCCCCGCGCGCTGCAGAAGGTGGCGAGGTCACTTCGCCTGGTATGCACATCACGCAGGCCGAGGAGCGCCTAAGGAATGCCTCGGAGCAAGTAGGCCTGGCTCAGCAGGAGCTGGTGGCGGTACGCGACTATCACTATCCTCGTGTGCCGCCACGATCCGGAACGCAACGGCGGGGCAGGTGGAAGTGGATCCAGTACTGATCCATCCTTCCATCTCCCCGCCTGCGGGATATCGCCGGGTTGTTACTATCTCGAATTTATCTTGTATCTGTAACGATTTGCAACTCTCTTTGCCCTCCTATGGGCCTAATTTTTTGCCGCTGATGTATGCTGAAATTACCACGTTGTTGCTTTTATTCTCCACGGGGCGGGCTTGAGGGTACTCGCGTGCTTTGCTCGCCCTCCCCCTGGGGGGCAGGTCAGGGAATGGATTCGCTCTACCCGCCCTACCGATCGGGGCGGGGGCGAGCCGAGGGGCTCGTAAGCCAGGAGTCTCCCCAACTCGCTCGGAATCCTGGGCGGGCGCGGGCCGAGACTCGCCCGCTCAATTCTTGCGCGGATGCGATCGGGCGGGACCTGCTCCTGATCGTCCTTGACGGTGTAGCCGCGCGTCGGGAAGTCGAACTGTCGGGCCTGATTTTTGCTACACGCACCTCTCCATTCGGCGGGAAATCTCCCGCCCTTTCTTTCTCCCTATAAATAGGCCTTGTCGTTTCTTATCCTCCCACTGCTTCAAGACACTCCCCCGTTTCCTACTCCTCGCTAAGCATGGCTCGCGCGCGCCATCTGGATCCCTCTCGCTCGAACGGCAGCGGTTCGGCGGAATGGGCGGCGGCGGCGGCGATGCGGACGGACGAAGCAAATGCGCTTGGACCTTCTCATAGCACGACTTTCCCCACGCCGTCATCTCGGAGCGCGAGTACCTAGAAGCCCTAGGTGACCACGTCCCGCCGGGATTTTCGGCGAGACGGCCCGGGGAAGGAGAGAAGATCAACGATCTATCCAGGGACGAGCTCGCCATACCCCTGGCTCACTTTGAGGTGGGTCTGCGGCTTCCCCTGTGGCCCGAGGTACGCCAAGTCCTGAAGTACTTCGGGGTCGTCCTAGGTCAGATGACCCCGAACTCCATAGCTGTTATGGTGGGGTTCGCCTGCTTTCTGCGGGAGGAGCGAGTCGAGTTCAGTCTCGCAGTTTTCTGCAAGCTTTTCTCCTTCCATGCGAACCGGGACGGGACCGCCTACTTCTGCAGCGCCCACCTCAAGGTGCGGGAGACCGTCAATAAGAGTCACAACTGGCTCAAGAGGTTCCTGTTCGTCAAGGGGGATTTCGGGAATGTCCCCTTCTCACCGGTGCAGCTCAGCGCGGCGAGCTAGCGCCCTCCCAGCCACGGGGGCCACGAGGCCGACCTGTGCGGGTTCTTCGCCAGGAAGAACTTCGAGGTCGCGTACTTGCGTCGTAAACTTGATGACCTTGATGCCGTCCCTCCTGGGGGAGGTTTGCTACTCGATATTGCTCTGCCTTACCCTTTCCTTCTTTGTCTCACCCCCTCTTCTTGGCAGGCGAGCGGGATGTTCCCCTTCATCCCCCCTACGAGAGTGCTCGGATCGCCCCCGGGGTCCTTGCCCGCGCCCAGGCCGCAGACGCCGCTCAGCGCGACGCCCCGTCGGTCCCTGCTAAAAAGCGGACGGGCGGCGTACAGCCCGCTCCCCCGCCCAAGATGGCGAAGACTGCGGGGCAGCGACTCGCCGGGGGCCAGAGAAAAGGCAAGGCTACAGCGGATCAGCCTGTCGAGGGTCTCCCCTCTCTGGTCGCCTCGACCAGCGACACCCCTGGTGGGGCGGCGGGCACTTCTGTGCCGTCGGACGGGTCGCAAACTGCTGCGAAGCCGGTGCCGAGAGGGCACCGCAACTTTGGTTACGGCGAGAAGTATTTGGACGAGCTTGGCGTTCCGCTTCTGTCATGGGACAAGGACTCGAATCGCGCGGTGGTCTCAACCCTGTTGCCGAGTTGGCTGGAGCAGGACACCATCGGCGGGGAGGCCTATAACTTCTCGTTCGGCCTCTACTCGCGAGATGACACCGCTATCTACGACAAGGAGGTGACGCGAGTACTGGTCCACGAGAGCGCGCGGGCCCAGCTGCGTGGCCTGGAGCTAGCCCATATGGTTGGGAGGCGCTGCACCCAGCTGGAGCGGAACGCCACCTCCCTCAAGAAATTGGCGGACGAGAGGGAGGAGGCCCGAAAGCTTGCTCATGAGGACGCAGATCTTCAGAGGAGACGGGTCGACGCGGCTGAGGAGACCCTCGCGCAGTACCTGGGTGGGGTGGTACGTGTTCACCCTTAATAACCGCCCCTTCTCGTGAATCCACCTTACGATTCTCTCTCCTTTCCCCAGGATGCGGCGAAGGCGAGCCAGATGGGTGCCGAGATCGCCACCCTTGGTCAGGACAAATCGGCGCTGGAGGCGCGGGTACGCGAGCTGGAGGCTGCCGCCGCTGTCCCTCCGCCAGATAACAGGTGCTGCCCGCTCGAACACCACTCTGACCACGAGTTGGAGGTGTTGATGCAAAAGAACGCCGCCAGCGCCGCGAAGTACACGATGCAGATGTTGCGACGCGCGGATCTCCTCAAGAGCAAGGCGGCGGAACTCTCAGCGGGCAACGTGGTCCCGACGCTGTTCCTCCCTTTGCCGGATCCCGGGGATAGGTCCTTCCAGCCCATCTAGGACTCACCATTCGGGATCGCGCATCGCCCTCGCTTCTTTGTCATTTGCTTGTTAGATTTATACACTATGTACTTTTGCCGTTTGAGATGTAAGCGCGGGCCGCGCCTATATTTTCTGATTTTCATCTATTAATGCTCTTATAAATGCTTCCCCACTCGTTACTAATGCCCGTCTGCTGTCATTGCGCGATGTAATTTTCCCGTTTTCGTGCTCGCTGCCGCTCACCTCGCGTTGCGTCGACGAGGTCGTATGCCTACGGATTCGTCTTAAGAGTCATAGGAGGCCCGGCAGGTCTTCCCGCTGTGGGCGACCTGCATCAGCGGTGCGGCCTCTGCTGCCGAGGCTACTCGCTGACCAGACGAGGCGAGGCGGCTCGCTGTTTGCCTGAGATATCAGATTCATGCGGGTTGACCCCTTTGCGGCATGACCCGGGTTCTCGCCTCCTTTCGGTCGTCGATCTGGGGGCTGGGTGGTTATGCTAGATCCCCCCCCTTCGGTTAATCTTCGCAATTCCAATCCATTACTAACACCATTTGAGTCGTTTCCGGGCCTGCCGGCTAGGTGGGAGCCCGGCAGCGTGATTCGCTCTGGGTCGCAAACTACTGCCATCGAGTGACCTCCGGCCCTGCCAGCTAGGTGAGAGCCTGGCAGCGGGATCTTCTCGAGGCCAAGGATGACACTGAGTGACTTCCGGCCCTGCCAGCTAGGTGAGATCCTAGCAACGGGATCTTCTCGGGGTCCAAACACATTCCATCGAGTGACTTCCGGCCCTGCCAGCTAGGTGAGAGCCTGGCAGCGGGATCTTCTCGAGGCCAAGGATGACACCGAGTGACTTCCGGCCCGGCCAGCTAGGTGAGAGCCTGGCAGCGGGATCTTCTCGGGGTCCAAACACGTTCCATCGAGTGACTCTCGGCCCTGCCAGCTAGGTGAGAGCCTGGAAGCGGGATCTTCTTGAGGCCAAGGATGACAGCGAGTGACTTCTGGCCCTGCCAGCTAGGTGAGAGCCTGGCAGCAGGATCTTCTCGGGGTCCAAACACGTTCCATCGAGTGACTTCCGGCCCTGCCAGCTAGGTGAGAGCCTGGCAGCGGGATCTTCTCGAGGCCAAGGATGACACCGAGTGACTTCCGGCCCTGCTAGCTAGGTGAGAGCCTGACAGCGGGATCTTCTCGGGGTCCAAACACATTCCATCGAGTGACTTCCGGCCCTGCCAGCTAGGTGAGATCCTGGCAGCGGGATCTTCTCGAGGCCAAGGATGACACAAAGTGACTTCCGGCCCTGCCAGCTAGGTGAGAGCCTGGCAGCAGGATCTTCTTAGGGTCCAAACACGTTCCATCGAGTGACTTTCGGCCCTGCCAGCTAGGTGAGAGCCTGGCAGTGGGATCTTCTCGAGGCCAATGATGACACCGAGTGACTTCCGGCCATGCCAGCTAGGTGAGAGCCAGGCAGCGGGATCTTCTCGGGGTCCAAACACGTTCCATCGAGTGACTTCCGGCCCTGTCAGCTAGGTGAGAGCCTGGCAGCGGGATCTTCTCGAGGCCAAGGATGACACTGAGTGACTTCCGGCCCTGCTAGCTAGGTGAGAGCCTGGCAGTGGGATCTTCTTGGGGTCCAAACACGTTCCATCGAGTGACTCTCGGCCCTGCCAGCTAGGTGAGAGCCTGGCAGCAGGATCTTCTCGAGGCCAAGGATGACACCGAGTGACTTCCGGCCCTGCTAGCTAGGTGAGAGCCTGGCAGCGGGATCTTCTCGGGGTCCAAACACGTTCCATCGAGTGAATTCCAGCCCTGCCAGCTAGGTGAGAGCCTGGCAACGGGATCTTCTCGAGGCCAAGGATGACACCGAGTGAGTTCCGGCCCTGCCAGCTAGGTGAGAGCCTGGCAGCGGGATCTTCTCGGGGTCCAAACACATTCCATCGAGTGACTTCCGGCCCTGCCAGCTAGGTGAGAGCCTGGCAGCGGGATCTTCTCGAGGCCAAGGATGACACCGAGTGACTTCCGGCCCTGCCAACTAGGTGAGAGCCTGGCAGTGGGATCTTCTCGGAGTCCAAACATGTTCCATCGAGTGACTTCTGGCCCTGCCAGCTAGGTGGGAGCCTGGCAGCGGGATCTTCTCGAGGACAAGGATGACACCGAGTGACTTACGGCCCTGCCAGCTAGGTGAGAGACTGGCAGCAGGATGTTCTCGAGGTCCAAACACGTTCCATCGAGTGACTTCCGGCCCTGCCAGCTAGGTGAGAACCTGGCAGCGGGGTCTTCTAGAGACCAAGGATGACACCGAGTGACTTCCGGCCCTGCCAGCTAGGTGAGAGCCTGGCAGCGGGATCTTCCCGGGGTCCAAACACATTCCATTTCTCCATGCAGGCTGGCTATGACAGTACTAGAGCGTTGAAGAAATTCATTATAACGAAAGTGTCACTTACATACTTTAGGGGAAAAATGCTTCAAGTCGTCACCACTCCAGGTATGACTCAGGGTCTCGCCCTCTACATTTTGGAGTCGATAGCCTCCTGACTTTAGAGCTTCCTTGACAATAAATGGTCCCTCCCAGCCAGGATTGAGCTTCCCTACGGATGCCGACCTCCCTGTCGCATCCACCTTCTTCAGCACTAAGTCTCCTTCCACAAACTGCTTGATCCTGACATGCTTGTCAAAGTATTTGGCCATCCTTCTTTTTACCTCCTCCTATCGGACAACCGAAAGGTCCCTCAATTCTTCCACCATGTCAAGGGAGAGTCTCAGCTCCTCCTCGTTCTCAGCTTGCCATTCTTCTCATCCCTCTTTGGCTGCCACGACTCGCGGCGTTTGGACTTCAACTTCCACGGGGAGCACCGCCTCGCACCCATGGGAGAGCTTGAACGGGGTCTCCCCTGTAGCCGTGTTGGGGGTGGTTCTTAGGGCCCAAAGAACCGCGGGAAGCTGCTCCACCCAGCTCCCCTTCAAATTCTCCACCATCTTCTTGAGGAGGTTGACAATGATCTTGTTTGCGGCATCCACCTGCCCGTTGCTCCTAGGGTGATGGACCGAGGCGAACCTGAGGTCGATCCCAAGCTGTTCGCAAAAGCTGGTGAATTCGGAACTGGCAAACTGGGGCCCGTTGTCCGTGATGATGGCCTGGGGCAGCCCATGGCGACAGATAATCTCCCCCCAAACAAAGTTCCTGATCTCCTGGGAGGTCACCTTGGCCAGTGCCTTCACCTACATCCACTTGGAGAAGTAGTCCATCATCACTAGGAGGAACCTTCTCTGGCCGCTGGCTTGGGAAAATGGTCCAACCAAATCCATTCCCCAGATTGCGAAGGGTCAGGGGGCCGTGATACTCCTGAGTCGTTGGGCCGGCTGTAGCTGGAGAGGGGCAAACAGCTGGCACTTATGACATCTTCTTGTGAACTCTGCAGCGTCTCAGCCCAGGGTGGGCCAGAAAAACCCTTGCCTGACTATCCTTCCCTCCAGGGTCCGACTCCCAGAGTGACTCCCACATTCCCTGGAGTGGACTTCCTCCAAGATTCTCTGCACTTTGCCCTTGGCCACGCAGCGAGCCAACATCCCTGAGAGGGTCTTCCTGTATAGCTGGCCGTCCTGGAGGAGGTAATATGCTGACTTGTGCCTTAGTTTCTTCTTGTCTACCCCCACCGGGTACTCTCCCGTGGAGAGGAAAATCACAACTGGATCCATCCACGAAGCTTGTTGATCGATTTCCATGAGCTCTTCCTCTTTGATGGAGGGGCGGAACAGGTCGGTGATGGTGCCCCCCACTTGGGGACCATGCTTCGCTAGCTGATCTACTTGCTCATTCTCTTCCCTGGGCACGTGTCGGATGGTGAAAGTTTGAAAAGTGCCAATGACCCCCTTCACCTTGGCCAAGTACGATCGCAGGGTGGGCTCCCTTGCCTCGAACTCCCCGTTGATCTGGGAAGCCACTACCATGGATTCAGTAAGGACCTCCACATCCGACACTCCCAGCTCCCTGGCCGGGCGTAGCCCCGCTATCACGACCTCGTACTCGGCCTAGTTGTTGGTAATGGGAAAGTGCACCACCACCGTCTGCTCAATTCGAGTCCCCTGAGGGCTTTCCAGGATCACCCCTACCCCCAGGGAATGCCTTCCCGAGGCGCCATCCACCTTCACCTTCCAAGGAGTCGGGCGGGTGAGTTCTTCTTCCGCCACTTCAACCACGTAGTCGGCCAGGAAGTCGGTCATCGCCTGCGCTTTGATCGAGAGCCGCGGAACGAAGAAGACGTCGAACTAGCTCAGCTCCACCGACCACTTAGCCAGCCTGCCAGAATGCTCCACCCCCTCGAAGATGTTGCGGAGAGGATGGTCGGTCACCAATCGGATTGAGTGTGCTTGGAAGTAAGATCGCAGCCTCCGAGCCGAGATGATTAGTGCGAAGGCTAGTTTCTCCAAAATCGGGTACCGGAGCTTGGCCTTCCTCAGGACCCGGCTCACGTAATAAATAGGGAGCTGTCTCTTCCCCTCTTCACGAACCAAAATCGAGCTCAAGGCCTCCGCCATGACCCCCAGATATAAGAACAGGTCCTCCCCCTCCTTCGGCCCTTGGAGTAGCGGAGCCTGTGTCAACTGCGCCTTGAGGGCCTGGAACGCCTCCTCGCACTCCTTGGTCCATTCAAACCTCTGACCACCCCTTAGCATTTTGAAGAAGGGGGAGCACTTCTCCCCTGCCCGAGAAAGGAAGCGACTCAGCCCTGCTAGCTTCCCTATCAGACGTTGGACCTCCTTCGCATTCCGCGGGGACCCCAGCTCCAAGATAGCCCTGACCTTATCTGGATTGGGCTCGACCCCCGCGGGGGTGAGGAGGTGCCACAAGAACTTTCCCCTACTGGCCCCGAAGACACATTTCAGGGGATTCAAACCGCATCTTGTATTTGCGCAGGGTGGTGAAAGTCTCCTCCAGGTCCCGGAAGTGGGAGTCCACGCTCACCGCACCAAAATGTTGAAACCGAAATCCGGTCTCCTATGGAGTTCGACCCTCGGGGAAGGGGTGGTCTCGCGCTTACTTCGCTCCTGCAAGAAAAACAACAAAGAAGACAAAGAGAAACAGACCCAAGGGCTCGGCAGGGAGGTCCCACCACACACCCGGAAGATCTTAGAGCGCTTCCCCTCCTTAGCCAGATGCCGAGCTAAGGTACCCTCAGAAAACTCTTGAAAACTGGAGCAAGGAGGCACTGAAAGCGTGCCTGCTGGGGTACCCCTTGGGTCTTATTTATAGTTTTTGGAATCTGAACTGCCAATAACCAAAAGGACTGACCTGAAAATACCAAAAAGCCCTTGATCGGGTATGCCAACAGCCAAGCTCCGCTATTCTGAGAGGCTATTCGCACCCATGGGGAGGGGGTCAGCCGCCATCCATCCCTCTCCGCGAGAGGCGGGCGCGACCTAGTTCTAGCGGCTCGCCTATTCTTCTCGGGCGAACGCGACCCGGACCGCCGTGACTCGCCAGTCCTCTACCGAGGCGATAGGAGACCAGGTCGCGTATAGGGGGAGGACGGGCGGCCATTATGACCCTCGAACGGCTCGCAGATTGAGGGTCGCCGAGCCCATCCGCGAGTACTGGCTCGACGATCGGTGCCCCTTGCTCTGGTCGACGATTCTCTGAGCGAGCGGGAGGGATAGGGGAGCCGTCTCGCCTGGCTCGCTCGCCTGAGGTGAGCGGGAGCAGACCAGCCCCTTGTCGCATGTCTGCTTGTCGCTTGGGTGCGGGTCGTGGGACTGGGTCCGCTCGATCTTCCTAGTGGGGCCCGTTTGACGAACACGGGGTTGTACAACAGCGAGGATGTTTGCAACGTGGGAGTTGAAACAACCTCCCTCTGATACCAAATTGATGTAGGGGAGACCGTGATACATGCTCGACTACACTAACGTAAACTATCGTCACAAAACATAAAGCAAGAAAGGAGGGCTCCGACCAAAAGCGAGCGAAAAGGGGTCGGGTTGGCTCCCAAATCCGAATGATAAAATCAATATAGAAGATTACATCCGGACTCGATACAACGTCCTTAAGACCTACCTCTCCAACAAGCGCACAACTCACCGCACCGACACAAGCATCTATTGTACCAACTTGAGCCGTTTCAAATGCAGCAATAATTTATTTCGGAACAACGGCAAACTTCAAATGGCGGTCGAGTTCCAGTTGAGATTAATTCCCTTGTTAACACAAAGTGTTCCGATCTTGGAGAGCAAGTCAAGGCTAGGCCAAGTCTCGTTCCCACAACGGATCTTCCCAATCCGGAATACAAGAGATTCAATAACAACGAAGCCAGATCAGATTTTGCAAGCGATGTATTTTAAAATCACGGAAAAGATGGTTCGCAAAAACCTCCACAAACTCAAAGCAAGAATCACTAAAATATGAAGAGATTACCCAACCAAGAACATCAATCACACAAGATAAGGTGGGAGATTCACTCTCTTCACGGAACCACCGGCTTCACACCGAATGGGACTGCAATCCATCTTCCTCGGACTCCACCGAAGGAAGCAATGCCGGCGTCGCACCGAAGTTGGAAGAGGAATCAAGGGGGGGCGGTGGCTTCACACCAAGGCCGGCGGCTAGGGAGATCCTCCTTGGCCGAAATCCTCTCTATGGGAATTAGGTTTTCTTCTCTTCTTCAATTAATAAAATCCACCAAAGAGTCTCCTTATATAGGAGTTACAACAAGCCCTTAACCATCCATGATGGAGATGTAATCTCATCCATCCATATGGTTAAATACACACCGCGAAATATAAGATGTCCAAAATCAAAATTACATAACATTTATGAATATTAAATTATCATCCAAACATGGAATAATTTTATATTCATCAATATAAAATAATAGTGCATGAAATAATTATTAATTCATCACGGCGGATTTAGCACGCCGCGGGCGGAGGTTGTAATGTGGTCTTACTTCAGCATCATCACGGCACCTAAGATCTTTGTATCATTGTGCCTCGGCAACCAGGTCATCATCAAGTAGTGGCGGAGGGGCTGCGACATCACTTTCTTGTCTACGATCCCCACCCTGGTATCCACGTCCTCGGCTGAAAGTGCAGCTAGATCTGATATACTCTAGAGGGGGCTGAATAGAGTATATTGTGCTTGAAAACTTTTTACAACAATTGTTGTAATGTGAGTGAGCAGGGAAGCAATTATAAATCTAATTACAGAACTAAACTAATCAAAAGCTAATCACAGAACAATCACAGCCAGAAACCAAAATAAAGACAAGCAAAACCAGATGACACAAGGAAATATAGTGGTTCCCCTAAACTTGGGTACATCCACTCTTCTACCACCCTAGGTAGGAATCCACTGCAGGATGAGTTGATCAGGTGTCCTGGGCACCAATGAGCTTTTGATAAGGTGCTCAAAAACCAAATTAGATTTTTTGATCAGGTGTCTTGCCACCAATGAGCTTTTGACAAGGTGCTCAAAAACCAAACTCAAACTTTTGAAGGGAGTTTGAGAAACCCTTTACAGAGATGGGGGTGAGAGAGTGATGGAAGTCTTCTCTTTCTCAAACAGCTGAGAAGACTATGTGGATTGATGGTGTCAAAGCTCCCCCTGAGTCCTTGAGATCTTCAGGAAAAGAAGCTTTGCTGTAGGGTGATAGGCCTTCAGAAGTTGATCTCCAACAAAAGATGATTTCAGCAACAGCTGAAATGTTAGGTGTCTGGATTCTTGAAATATGTTGGCCTTGAACACTTGAGACAGGAGAGATCTGAAGATTTCAGAAAATTTGATCTCCTTGGATGTGTGTTCTTGAGAATTCTTTTTAGACGGAATATTTTGTGAGCTTGATCTTCTTGTCTGTGTGTGTATATCAGAGATTCAAAAAAAAATTCTTCACTTTTATTCTCTGGTACTGAATAGAAAAACATCCTCTGTCAAGAATAGCCGTTGGTCTGCATTAATTGCACTCTTAATTGCAAAATGTCTTCTGGAGGAAAGTCCATAGAAATATTCCTTGAAAATCCCTTGAAACTTGGTTTAGAAATAAATGAAAACGGCTAGAAAATGTTCTGAATTAATTGCAGAATAACTCCTTAACTGATTTGAATTTGAATCTTGAAATATCCTTGAAGTTATCTGAAAACGTCGAACTGAGCTCTGCTATCGTCGAACTGAGCTCAGCGATATGGATTTATACTGCAACAAAATATCGTCGATCTGAGCTCAAAGATCATCGAACTGAGCTCAGAGATAGAGATCCAAAGCTGAGTCAAGATCGTCGAACTGAGCTCACCGATCGTCGAATGGAGTTCGACGATATGAAGAAGGTTGAGCTCAGTGATCATCGAATGGAGTTCGACGATCTGTCGAAGTTGAGCTAGACGATCGTCGATCGGAGTTCGACGAATCGTCGTGCTGAGCTCGACGATATGACTTAGTCTCAAACTGAAAAAGTCTTGGTCTTGAGGACAGCTTCCAAACTTAGACTTCTAACCCTTAGACTCAATTCTAATTGACCTTTAGGACTATAAAGGAGGTCAAACATTGGTTTCCTAGAGACATAGTGATCCTGACCCAAATTAGTAATAGGGTGTTCCAACAATCTCCCTCTATTTGGGTTAGGATTACTATTTACAAAGTTTGGAAAAATTAAATAACATACAAGTAGCAAAACAGAAAAGCAACAAGCTAGACATTGCAGAACCACAGATATATATATATCATCCCAGATAATAATTAGAGAGATTATCACCTTACATTGTCATTTCCTTTCCTTGCCCTTAACAAGTTTGATTTCTCTGTTGGGATTAAGGGCTTCCTTCTTTGATCTAGTTTCATCTGCTTGCACCTAAAGTGGTTTGCTGTTTGGGCCTGGGAACTACAACTTCAGGATGCAGTTCCATGTACCTGTCAGAATCAAAAAATTTGCTTGACCCATACTTTTCCAATTCTTTCTTTCTTTGTTCAGACATTGTGGAGATGTTAGATGAGTCTCTGCCTTGCTCTCTAGCCTTTTTGATCTGATCTAGTGCAACAAGTTCTTTCATCCTTGCAGTCCAAGCAGCTGGATTGTTCTCAGGGTCCTCAAAAGGTACTGGTGGCTCAAATCTGTTAGAAGGATTGTCCTGAGGAGGCCTGGATGAAACAGTTTCCTTCAATTTATAGGGAAAAGGACAAGAGGTGGTGTCAGATGAAATTTGTCCTTCCCTGGAGTATGGGTGTTGCCTTGAGTATCCTTTAGAGTAAACTTGGACTTCTCTTTGATTGCCTCTGTATCCTCCTCTCCTGGATTGAGAACCCCTGGATTGACTTCCCCTATGGTAGGATCTAGCATGTGGCTGATAGGGGGTTTGGCTTCTAGCAGGGGGTTGAGCAGCAGAACTTCCACCTGCACCTGCATGAGGAGGAGGTGGTGGAGGAGGATGAGAATGTTGGAATTGTGAAGAACCCTTTTCATATTTCCTTTTCTTTTTCATTGCTTTGAGTTGATTCTTAGAGTACTGCATCCAGTGCTCAGTGATAGGGCAATCATGAAGAATGTAGTATGGTATATCATTGTTATCCTTGACCTTGGCAGGAGGTACTCTCTTTATGGCTTTACTCCTTGCCTTTCTTTTCCTGGCAATGGTAGCAGAAGAATCATCAGAGTCTGTTCTGTACTCATCACTTTCAGAACTCTGATCATCATACAGGGCATCAATTTTCTTCATCAAATCTTTCTTGAGCTGTATAGAAGCAGATGAGGCAGCGGAGGGTGTAGCAGCAGAAGTTGAAGCAGTAACAGTAGTGACAACAACAGATACAGAAGTTGTTGCAACAGATAGTGAAGGTGTGGCAGTTGAAATAGAAACAGTAACAATAGCAGCAGATACTATAGGTTCTGGAGAAGTGACAACAGCAGCAGCAATAGTTTCACTAATAGCAACATCAACAGTAGACATATCATCAGAAAATGCAGAAGGCTCAAACTCAGGTGCCTCTGTCATAAGGATCTCCTTAGAAATTGGGTCATCAGCAATATCAGCAATATTATCAACATAATTTTCAGCAGCAGGAGGGGCAGCAAAATCAGAAATAACAGCAATACTTTCAGCAGAAGTAGCAGCAGCATACACTGAGTGGACAAATGAGGTGATGATGCTGGGGTCACAGTAGGAGAATGGCGCAAGGGCCTTGGATAGATCCTCCGGGGGATGGATAGTAATTGTCTCTGTCAGACATCTGAAATATATAGAATCAAATGTTGAGAGCAAAGACCTGAGGTCTATTGCAAAGACTGCAGCAGGAGGTTGAACTGAAGCTTGAAACACATCAGCAGCAGTAGTAGCAGATTCAAGAACTGAAGAACAGCAGTAGCAGTAGCAGCAGACAGGCTCACTGAAACAGCAGCAACAGCAGCAGCAAGCAGGCTCACTTCATAAGGCATCTCCCCCTGCCTAGATTCAGATATGGCTGGATCAAGGCACACTGCTGAAGGGGATGCCTGAGGTAAGAGAGAGGAGAGCCTGGCAGAAAGGGCTGCCACTAACAGGAGTAAAGGAGCCAAGGAGGTCTCCAAAAGTAGAGATAGCCTGGGGGCTAGCAGTTCATTCAGCCTGTCAGCAAGGGCTGGAATGTCTACTTGCTCAGTAGTGACTGGAGCAGAGGTAGAGGATGGAGGAGTATCTAGTGGTGATGGTAGTGGAGAGCTGCTGAATGGGGGAAGAGATGGCTGAGGTGTGGGTAAGGTGGATATGGAGGACAGTGGGATGGAGATAGATGGGGTGAAGGTGGGTTGGTCAATGATCTCTTGCAGAAGATCTTGATAGGATGTGGAGGATGAGGGTAGCTCAGGAGGAGAGGATGGTGAGTCATCCATGAAGGAATCATCAATGAGGGTGAAGGAGGGAATGGAGGTTGATGAAGTGGCAATGTCTGTTGGAGGGTAAGGTGAAAAATGGATGGAATTGGTCTTCTGTGGTTGGAAGAGTGGGGATTGGAGATGGTGTGAATGTTGGAGAGGGGCTGGAGATGATGATGGTGGATGGAGTTTGAGTGGTAGATGGTATGGGAAGAGATGGAATTGGAGGAGGAGGAGGAGAATGTTGGAGTTACCATGGTGATCTAGAAGTTGTCAAACATGTAATCTCACTGCCAACGTGATATGAGCCTGCAGGGTCGCACATAAGAGATGTGGAGAAGTTGGATGATTGACTGTGTTGGTAAAGGTTACCAATCACCGACCTGAATGGGGTTATGGGCAAAGTGTTGCCTTAAAGGATCTTCGGATTGGGCAAATGTTGCCTTGAAGGACTGGTAAGAATAGTCGACCGAGGGTCGACGAGAATCGTCGAGGATTGGTACTCTGATTCTCGCCGATCGACGAGAATCGTCGAGAATGGGTACTCTAATTCTCGCCGATCGACGTGAATCGTCGACCCACGATCGGCGTGAATCGTCGAGTGTTGTACTCTGATTCTCGCCGATCCGGGTGATTCTCGCCGATTGTGATTCTCGCCGATTCTGATTCTCGCCGACTGATTCTCGCCGATTCTAACTGATTCTCGCCGATTGATTCTCACCGAATCTGCTTGGTGATTCTCGCCGATTCTGGAACCCTATTTTTCTGGGTGGTCTGCGGATAGCGATGTTCTTATGTCTATTTATGTCCTTTGGTATAAATAGATACTTAGGGCTTTCGGGTAAGACATCTTTTGCTGATCGAATCGAAATCGACGAAAGTGTTCCGCCATTTCGTTCGCTTCGCCGATCCCGAATCCCGCCGACGGAAGGGTTCCGCCGCCGTTGTCGCTCCGTCGACCTCCTCCTCTACGGCGATCGTCGCCGATGTTGTTCTTCCTGGCGCGGACCTAGCAGTCCGTGGAAGAGCAAGGTGTAGTCTTTCTCCTTCCCGATTTTTCGTGTGACGGAAAGATCGGTGTTCTCCCGCTCGTGTGGATTTCTGCAGAGATGTGGACATTATTCCACGTAGAACTCTCCACCAGCAAGAATCGAAAGCTTGGAGCATCTCCGTTGAGTTGCGACTCAACGCCACTGAGGTAATTTTTGCTTAGTTGTTTGTTAACTTCTTGATTCAACTACCATGGCCCGATCCCATTTCTTTTGGGTTTTCTTGATGTTTTATTCTTCCGCTGCGTGCACAAGTGTTGTGCCATCCTCACAGAGAAACCCAACAGTGTTATCAGAGCCAGGTTCGGCCATGATTGTTGTATTGGAAGTTTTGTTATTCCAGTGCGTGTAAACCTAGGGATTTAGAAGTGTTCTAAATGTCTAGATTTAGTCTTGGTACCCCGCCAAGAACGTCTGGGATTTCGTGGAAATTTCTAATTGTTAGAAATTGTAGTCTCCTTAGCAGTAACCATCCCTCGAGTTTGTTTTGGATTTTGAATCCAACATTGAGAGATGAGCTTGTCTACTGCTTTAAGTTGAGTTGTCTTTGCCTTTGTCCAATGCATGTAAATCTGAGGATTTGGAAGTTTCCGGATGTTCAGATTTAGCCCTTCCTTCTATCAAACGTTGATGGTGTCAGGTTGTGCACATAAGGGATGCATGTGGTCTTAGAAAATTTGTTTTTCCTTGGATGTGCACATTGATCAAATGTTGATCATGGTTAACTGTTAACCTATAATTAAAATCCCTTCATCAAATATTAAGTGTTCGGATGTCTTCCGATGGATGACACTCTTCCTGCCTTGATCGATGAAGTGTGGGCTTGCCAAAGCAAGGTGCATTAATCTATCTTGGTAAGGGTGCGAGCGGATAATTGTGATATCCCACTGTAGACATCGAGGTCCAACTTAACTAGGTGACCTCAAAGGTTGAGTGCCTAGAGGCATAGGGTTGGCATGCACCATATGATGGATGCAAGTAAGGAGTTATTCACCAACCATACAAGAATTGCATGAGGATGCAATTGGCAAGCGTTGCCTACCTAAATAACCGCATCATGAGAGGAAAGCCAAAGCTGACTCATTGTGTTGGTGAAATACGGATCTTGTCCACTAAGAGAGTAGCTCGCATGAACTCTCCAAATTGTTAGTGAGGGCTATCATTTCGAATAAAATAGTGGGAGTGTTTTAATTGAAGTCCAAATTAAAATAAATTGTATTTGAAATTTAGGTACTGATTTTACTCTGCATAAATTCTTGTAGAATTCCATGGCAAGTGTTTCACACTCCACATTGTCTCTGAGAGCCATCCTTGAGAAGGATAAGCTCAGTGGGACTAATTATATGGACTGGTACAGGAACCTGAGAATTGTTCTCAGGCAAGAGCGAAAGCTCTATGTCTTGGAAGAAGAAGCCCCCGAGGTGCCGACCGGGAACTCTTCCCGTGCTGAGAAGGATACTTATAAGAAGTATACTGACGATGCTTTAGATGTCGAATGTCTTATGCTTGCCACTATGAACTCTGAGCTTCAGAAGTAACATGAGAACATGGGGTGCAAGGAGATTGACGAGCATCTCAAGAAAATGTTTCAAGGGCGGGCTTGTCAAGAGAGGTTTGACATCACAAAAGTGTTGTTTCAGTGCAAGATGGGAGTTCGAGACTCAGTAGGGACTCACGTACTCAAGATGATTGGGTATATAGAGAACCTTGAAAGGCTGGGTTTTCCTCTTGTTCAAGAGTTGGCCACAGATCTGATCCTGCAATCGTTGCCGGACAGTTATGAGCAGTTTGTCTTGAACTACAACATAAATGAAATAGACAAGACACTGCCCGAACTCCTAGGCATGTTGAGAACTGCCGAAATCAATATGAAGAAGGCCAAGCCTGCCAGCCCCATACTGATGGTACATAAGGGCAATGGCAAGGCCAAGGGGTCTAAGAAGACGAAGGTGGGACCTAAGTCATATCTTGAGCCCAAATCTTCTGCACTGATGAAAAGGAAAAGCACGGTGAAGGAAGGGAAATGCCACCACTGTGGCAAGGCTGGTCATTGGAGGAGGAACTGTCCTTCGTACATTGAAGGTCTGCAGAAAATGAAGGGAGGTATGACTTCCGCTTCAAATATTCACGTTATAGAGATAAATCTTTCGCTCCTTCATCTTGATGGATACCGGATTGGTTCTCACATTTGTACAAATGTGCAGGAACTGGGAAGGAGAAGATTGCTGAGTAAAGGGGAGGTGGACCTCCGCATCGGCAATGGAGCAAGAGTTGCTGTTGTAGTCGTAGGAGTTTACCGTCTTTCTTTGCCCAGTTGGCTTGTAATAGAACTAGATAATTGTTATTTTGTTCCGGCAATAACTAAAAACATTATATCTATTTCATGTTTGGACATGATTGGATTTTCTTTTATAATTAAGAACAACTGTTGTTCTATATTTAAGAATGATGTTTGTTATGCTGTAGCCCAATTGTTTAATGGTCTTTATGTTTTGAACTTGGACCATCTGATCTGTAATGTTGAAAATAATAAAAGACTAAGAACAAATGACTCGAGCCCTACGTTTTTCTGGCATTATCGTTTGGGACATATCAACGAGAAGCGCATATCCAAGCTCCATAGAGATGGACTTTTGGACTCATTTGATTATGAATCATTTGAGCGATGCGAATCTTGTTTGTTAGGCAAGATGACTAAAGCTCCTTTCACTGGTTATACTGAGAGGGCTGAGGATCTCTTGGTGTTGTACATAGTGATGTATGCGGACCCATGAGTTCCATGGCTAGAGGTGGGTATTTCTACTTTGTTACATTTACTGATGATTTCAGTAGATACGGATATGTGTATCTTATGAAGTGCAAATCCGAGACCTTTGAAAAGTTCAAAGAGTTCAAGAATGAAGTAGAAAACCAGTTGGGTAAAAGGGTTAAAGCACTCCGATCTGATCGAGGTGGCAATACCTGAGTCATGAGTTCCGTGATCATCTGAAAGAGTGTGGTATTGTATCATAGCTCACTCCACCTAGAACACCACAACATAATGGTGTGTCTGAGAGGAGAAATCGTACTCTGTTAGACATGGTAGTTCGATGATGAGTCATGCAGACTTGCCTGTTTCCTTTTGGGGTTTTGCTTTAGAGACTGCTGCAATGACATTGAATCGTGCTCCAACGAAAACGGTTCTGAAGACACCATATGAGATATGGACTGGGAAGCGTCCTAGTATGTCGTTCATTAAAATTTGGGGCTGTGAGGCATACGTGAGACGTCAAATGCCTGACAAGCTAGAACCCAAATCGGATAAATGTTATCTGGTGGGATGTCCTAAGGAAACGAAAGGGTATTACTTTTACCTACCGTCTGAGGGCAAAGTGTTTGTCGCAAGGACTGGTGTCTTCTTGGAGAAAGAGTTCTTATCAAGAAAGACTGAAAAGGTAGAGCTTGAAGAAGTTCAAGAACCACATGTAGTGAATGAACCGGAATTGGATTCTGAGACAGGACTACAAGATGTTGTAGCTAGAGAACCTGCTCAAGGAACACAAGTCCTACGTAGATCTGCAGACCGAGGTTTGAGCCTGAGAGATATGGATTTCTCGTGTCTCAAATAGGTAATGTGTTGCTTATGGATCATAATGATGAACCAGCAACCTACCAAGAGGCTATGAATGGACCGGACTCCGACAAATGGCTTGAGGCTATGAAATCCGAAATGGACTCCATGTATGCAAACCAAGTTTGGAACTTGGTGGAACCACCTGAAGGGGTTCGACCCATAGGGTGCAAGTGGGTCTTCAAGAAGAAGACCGACATGGATGGGAATGTACAGACATTCAAAGGGCGACTGGTGGCTAAGGGTTTCAAGCAAATTCATGGTATTGACTATGATGAGACTTTTTCCCTTGTTGTCATGGTAAAGTCCATAAGGATATTACTTGCTGTTGCTGCGTATTATGACTACGAGATCTGGCAGATGGATGTCAAAACGGCTTTCCTTAATGGAAACCTCCTTGAGGAAGTGTATATGACACAACCCGAGGGTTTTGTATCCCTAGATGAAGCCACTAAAATATGCAAGTTGAATAAGTCCATATATGGACTGAAACAGGCCTCTCGAAGTTGGAATCTTCGTTTTGATGAGAAAATCAAAGAGTTTGGTTTCATCAAGAATGAAGATGAGCCTTGTGTTTACAAGCGAATCAGTGGGAGCATTGTTGTCTTCCTGATATTGTATGTAGATGACATACTGTTGATTGGGAATGACATTCCTACCCTGAAAGTTGTTAAGAACAACCTAGGGAACTGCTTTTCAATGAAGGATTTGGGTGAAACGACTTATATACTCGGTATTAAGATCTATAGAGATAGATCGAAGAAGTTGCTGGGTTTGACCCAGAGTACGTACATCGAAAAGGTGTTGAAGCGGTTCAACATGCTTGAGTCCAAGAAAGGATTTTTGCCCATGTCTCATGGTGTGAATCTCTCTAAGGACCAGTGTCCAAAGTCTTGTGAAGATAAGGACCGCATGAAATTGATTCCATATGCTTCGGCAATTGGATCAATCATGTACGTGATGTTATGTACTCGACCCGACGTCTCCTTTGCTTTGAGCATGACTAGCAGGTATCAATCAGACCCCGGTGAGTGTCCTGAATTGCAGTTAAGAATGTTGAAGTACTTGAGAAGGACTAAGGATGTGTTTTTGGTGTATGGTTGAGAGGAAGAGCTCGTTGTAAGTGGTTACACGGATTAATGCTAGCTTCCAAACTGATCGAGACGACTCCAAGTCTAGTCAGGTTTTGTGTTTTGCCTGAATGGAGGAGCTGTGAGCTGGAAGAGTTCCAAGCAAGAGACAGTTGCTGATTCTACAACAGAGGCCGAGTATATCGCCGCAGCTAATGCGGCGAAGGAGGCTGTATGGATTAGGAAATTCATCGGCGAGCTTGATGTAGTTCCTAGCATTGTTGGTCCCGTAGTTCTCTACTGTGATAACAATGGTGGAATTGCACAATCTAAGGAACCTAGATCCCATCAGTGCTCCAAGCACATACTTCGGCGGTTTCATCTTATTCGTGAGATTGTCGAACGAGGAGATGTGAACATTTGCAGAGTGCCGACTGAGGAAAATATTGCGGATCCACTGACAAAGCCTCTCGCGCAGAGAAAGCATGATGGTCATACTAGATCGATGGGTATACGATACCTAAATGATCAACTCTAGCGAGAATCTTGTGGATTGCATGTAAACATGTATTTTGTTGGCTATTTGTTCATTTGATGAACAATGTACCTAGTTTTTCTCTTATAATTAATGTCCAATTCTTTTATTATGAGCTTTTCTATATGATAGTTAAATGTTAGCATAATAGATACCCTTAGAATGTTCGCTTCCATGGGACATCAAGTACATGACTTGAATGTGAGAGCCTGTGATTTATTTGAAGCTTCATTCTTAAAAGGTCCCTGGTCGAGTATCATCATAGAAACTAAGGGTGATGATGGTAGATGAAGGCTAGCACGTGCGTTGACTGATGATCGGTTCTCACAGGTCATGATATTGTGATGTCAAGTCATCACGTGGGTACTTGTTAGTGAACAAGTTGTACTGGACAGACCCAACCTGAGACTACTCTGTGGATTGTCATCCAATCATGTCACGAGTAGGTCTCAATTGACAATGGTGTTGTGGTCCTTTGACCTGAAGTCACAGCATTCATCAAGTGAGGAAGAGCGTGCTTTGATGCCATCTAAAGTTCTCCTTGAGAAAGGTTGAAGATAAGGGTGGTTGTTGGGCATGTTACGAATCATTTGTGTGTTTGTGTGTGAGCAGATATGGAATTTGTCCTCCTGTATGACAGGAGTTGCATCCATGGGCCCCTTGATGGAACTGGACTAAGAAATGCATGGCCATGCTTGGTTGAGTCAATATGTGATATTGGACTCACCATTCTCTGGAAGTCCGTCCTGGATCAAGAAACTTGGATTGAGCTATTACGAGGGTGACACGGTCCATGCCTCTAGTTCTTTCCGGATGTAAGGGACAAAGACAACGCTGATACATTGGTCATAAAGGCTTATGAGTTATAAACTCTTATTGCTTGGGGAGCAATGATGCATTGCTAGATGCCGCTCATTGTTTATGAGGTTTTTGATTTGATACTTTCAAGATCAAGTGGGAGTCTGTTGGAGTTACCATGGTGATCTAGAAGTGGTCAAACATGTAATCTCACTGCCAACGCGATATGAGCCTGCAGGGTCGCACATAAGAGATGTGGAGAAGTTGGATGATTGACAGTGTTGGTAAAGGTTACCAATCACCGACCTGAATGGGGTTATGGGCAAAGTGTTGCCTTAAAAAGGATCGTCGGGTTGGGCAAATGTTGCCTTGAAGGACTGGTAAGAATAGTCGACTGAGGGTCGATGAGAATCGTCGAGGATTGGTACTCTAATTCTCGCCGATCGACGAGAATCGTCGAGAATGGGTACTCTGATTCTCGCCGATCGACGTGAATCGTCGACCCACGATCGGCGTGAATCGTCAAGTGTTGTACTCTGATTGTCGCCGATCCGGGTGATTCTCGCCGATTGTGATTCTCGCCGATTCTGATTCTCGCCGACTGATTCTCGTCGATCCTAATTGATTCTCGCCGATTGATTCTCACTGAATCTGCTTGGTGATTCTCGCCGATTCTGGAACCCTATTTTTCTGGGTGGTCTGCGGATAGCGATGTTCTTATGTCTATTTATGCCTTTGGTATAAATAGATACTTACGTCTTTCGGGTAAGACATCTTTTGCTGATCGAATCGAAATCGACGAAAGTGTTCCGCCGTTTCGTTCGCTTCGCCGATCCCGAATCCCGCCGACGGAAGGGTTCCGCCGCCGTTGTCGCTCCGTCGACCTCCTCCTCTCCGGCGATCGTCGCCGGTGTTGTTCTTCCTGGCGCGGACCTAGCAGTCCGTGGAAGAGCAAGGTGTAGTCTTTCTCCTTCCCGATTTTCCGTGCGATGGAAAGATCGGTGTTCTCCCGCTCGTGTGGATTTCTGCAGAGACGTGGACATTATTCCACGTAGAACTCGCCACCAGCAAGAATCAGAAGCTTGGAGCATCTCCGTTGAGTTGCGACTCAACGCCACCAAGGTAATTTTTGCTTAGTTGTTTGTTAACTTCTTGATTCAACTATCATGGCCCGATCCCATTTCTTTTGGGTTTTCTTGATGTTTTATTCTTCCGCTACGTGCACAAGTGTTGTGCCATCCTCATAGAGAAACACAACAGAGAAACATCAGCAGGCAGGTCATCTGTAGGGGCAGAGACCTGTGGGGAAGTGACTCTGAGAGTCCTGGTGCCTGAAGGAGTGCTGGAGGAGGGCCTGCTGGGCTTGATGATTTTTTGTCGCCATTTACCAAATAGGGCACAAGACAGTCTCTTGGATGCATTGATGTGGATTCCAGAAGAGACCAGCAATGCAGGGCACCTATTCTGCAGAAACACCCCTAGAATTCTTCCAAAGTTTACAAGACTTTTGTTTATCTTCTTCTTAATGAGGTCAAAGAATACTTCTCCCCAATTCAGATTCTTCCTGTCTACTAGGGCTCCCATTAGGCAGAGCTGATACCTGGAGATTGTATCATGAGTAGAGTGCTTAGCCAGTAGCACTTTCCCAACTACATCAGCCAGGAATCTGTATTCCACAGAAAGGTTTTTTTTCAAGAGCTTGTTATGGTTAGCCTCAGAGTGACCCATTCTGGCAAGTAAGTCAGCATAGTCTTCTCCAGACAAATCAACACTATCTCCACCAGTTCTCAACTCAAAAACCTCTGACAGAATTGCAGGGGTTAAGGGTACCTGAGTGCCAGATATTGATCCAACAATAGTGTTGTTGTCTTGATTGTGGGCAGTGTAGACCAATTCCTTAATCTCATCAGAAGCAAGCTTAATCCTTGTGGTCATGATTGCAGTCAAGTTCTGCTCTTTGAATAACCCCAAGATATCCTGAAAAACCTGGTCAGTTGTGCTGAAAGATTCCATGTCTATGTCGAAGCCAGCATCAAACTTCATGGCGGCGAGAACAGCAACAGACACAGCCATATGTATCTGCAAAAATTCAACAAACAAAACGACCAAGTGCAGAAATGTTTGGAGGGAAAGAAAGTTTCTTGCAGAGAAATCAAAAGCGCAAAGGAGAACGACGGCCGAAAAATGAATTTTATATTAGGGTTCTACGCAGAATTGGAAAGATCATTGAACTCAGTTCGACGATCGAGGCTTCTAAAGGAATCTGAAGAGTCTTCAACATCGTCGATCTCTGTTCGACGATATTGGAGAGCGTCGAGCTCTGTTCGACGATCGTTCAGAGAACAAAATCGTCGAGCGCCGTTCGACGATCGGTGACCGGAAGAGATAGTTCATACTATCTGAGAAACACTGAACTCAGGTCGACGATTTCAGAAATCGTCGATCTCAGTTCGACGATCTGAGGGAAAATCGTCGAGCGCAGTTCAGAGATCATAAAAACTCTAGACACTAAGAAAAATCAAGATGTTTATCTAGTCTTGGTCAATTTTAAGCTTTCAAAATCTTGGATATTATTTAAGACTTCCTCCATCTAACATTCCTAACTGATTTAGGAAGAAGGTGTGTTACCTTTTATCCAAGGGCTTGGTGAAAATATCTCCCCTTTGTAAATCAGTTGGGATATATTGTAGTTCAATTTTATTCTTTTTAACATTATCCCTTAAGAAATGATGTCTAATCTCTATGTGTTTTGTCCTACTATGGAGGGCTGGATTTTGAGCTATAGAAATAACACTGGTGTTATCACAAAAGATTTTAGACTTATCAAAGTTGTAGCCATAGTCTAGGAGTTGGTTTTGAATCCACAAGATTTGTGAACAACAACTGCCTGCATCCATATATTCAGCTTCAGCAGTTGAAGTTGACACAGAAGCTTGTTTCTTACCAAACCAGGAGATAAGTCTGTCACCAAGGAACTGACAAGTTCCACTGGTGTTTTTCCTGTCAATTCTGCATCTAGCATAATCAGCATCAGAAAATCCAGTTAAATCAAAAGCTGAATCTTTTGGATACCAGAGACCTAAATTTGGACAACTTTTAACATACCTGAGAATCCTCTTTACTAATGTTAGGTGTGACTCTCTAGCGCTTACTTGGAACCTAGCACATATACATGTAGCAAACATTATATCTGGTCTACTAGCTGTAAGGTACAGTAAAGAGCCAATAATTACTCTATATGTTGTCTGATCAACAGGTTTCCCATGTTCATCAGCATCCAATACAGCATTAGTAGGCATAGGTGTTTTCATACAAGATGCTTCAGACATGCCAAATTTCTTAACCAATTCATTTGCATACTTGGTTTGAGAAATGAAGATGCCTTCAGCATGTTGTTTGACTTGCAATCCTAAGAAGAAGGATAGCTCACCCATGCTACTCATCTCAAATTTAGAAAGCATTAGGTTGGAGAACCTTCTACACAATTTTGAGTCAGTAGAACCAAAAATAATATCATCTACATAAATCTACACTAGTAGGGTATGAGACTTATGGGTTCTAATGAAAAGTGTTTGGTCTACTCTACCCCTTATAAATCCATTTTCCAAAAGAAAGCATGCTAGGGTCTCATACCATGCTCTAGGAGCTTGCTTGAGACCATATAATGCTTTGTTCAATCTAAAGACATAATCAGGATAAGTTGGAGAGATAAAACCTGGAGGTTGTCTGACATATACTTCCTCTTTGATGTCTCCATTTAGGAATGCACTTTTGACATCCATCTGATATACCTTAAAGCCTTTATGTGCTGCATAAGCTAAAAATATTCTGATGGCTTCCAATCTTGCAACTGGTGCAAAAGTCTGGTCGTAGTCTATTCCTTCTTCTTGAGAATATCCCTGAGCAACTAGCCTTGCCTTGTTCCTTACAATTACTCCTTGATCATCCAGTTTGTTTCTGAATACCCACTTTGTTCCAACAATGGAGTGATCCTTAGGCTTTGGCACTAGTTCCCACACTTTGTTCCTTTCAAATTGATGCAACTCTTCTTGCATTGCAATGATCCAGTGTGGATCTTGCTCTGCATCTTGAATGGACTGAGGTTCAATTTGAGGTAGGAAGCAGGTGTGCAACAGGTTTTGGTTGACCTGATTTCTGGTTTGCACACCAGCTAAGATGTCTCCAATTATTTGGGAAATTGGATGGTCTCTTGATGTTACTAAATCAACAGGGGATGTTGATTGTTCATCAACTTGTGTTGTTGTTTCCTCTTGTGGTACAACAACTGGCTCTTCAGGTTGTTCTTCAATATGTTGAGCACTTTCTTCATCTTCACTGCTTTCATCCCTTTGGGTAACCTGTAACTTGTTCAAGTCTTCAACAAGAGAATGTTCCTGCAAAGGTTCTATGGTAGAAGGGATCTTCTCCTTGAAAGACATGTTAGATTCATCAAATGATATATGAACAGATTCATCAATTTTTAGAGATGATTTATTATAAACCCTATAAGCCTTGCTGATCATAGAGTATCCCAGAAACACTCCTTCATCGACTTTAGCTTGAAATTTTGCTAAGTACTTCTTGTCATTATTATGTATGTAGCAAATACAACCAAAAACTCTAAAATAATCAACTTTATGTTTCTTCCCTTTGAGTAATTCATAGGGAGTCTTTCCCTTTAGTTTATGTATCAAACTTCTATTCAGCACATAGTTGGAGGTGTTCACTGCCTCTACCCAAAAGGATAGAGGAAGATGAGCATCTGACAACAATGTAGTGGCAGATTCAATAAGGGTTCTATTTTTCCTTTAAGCTACCCCATTTTGTTGAGGAGTTCTAGGAGCTGAGAAAGTATGCCTGATCCCTTCACTCTGACAGAACTCTTGCATAAGAAGAGAATCAAACTCTGTCCCATGATCACTTCTGATCAGGGCAATGTGAGTATTGAACTCAATCTGTATACATTTGAGAAACTCTGTCAGACACTTAAAGTTATCAGACTTCTTCCTTAGAAAGAACACCCAAGTGAATTTAGAGAAGTCATCTACAACTACTAAAGTGTAAGATTTCCCTCCTAGGCTTTGTACTGTGATGGGTCCAAAAAGATCCATGTGTAACAGATACAATATCCTAGGTGAATCACTCTTATTAAGTGACTTAAAACTGTTTTTAGTTTGCTTGCCTAATTGACAAGCCTTGCAGAGTCCTTCCTTCTTGTAGGGGCCAGAAGGTAGTCCTCTAACAAGGTTGTCCTTGGATAGCCTAGCAACAGTTCTAAGGTTTAGGTGTCCTAGTCTCTTATGTCATAAAATATTTGGTCTACAAACAGAATTAAACACGCAAATATCTACATCAGTTGAAAGAAAATCTACTAGATAGATGTTACCTTTCCTTTTACCTGTCAACACAGTTGTGTTGTCCTCTAACTTGATTTTGCATAAGGCTTTGCTGAAGGTCACCTGGTAGCCTTCATCACACAGCTGACTGATGCTTATTAAGTTGTGCTTCAGTCCTTCCACATAAGCTACCTTCTTGAAAGTTACTGATCCAATCTGGACTCCATCATATCCTTTAGTCTGTCCAAAGTTTGAATCACCAAAGATAACTTTGGATCCAAGCTTGGCTCTAAAGGATGTGAGGTTGTCCTTGTTCCCTGTCATGTGTTTAGAGCACCCACTATCTAAGTACCATTACTGGTTAGATGTTGGATAGGTCTTCACCTGCACATGAAATAATTCATTTGTTTTTGACCCAGTTTACCTTGGGCCTAGGTTGATAACCTTTAAATTCTGAAATAAAAGACATCCCAGGTTGACTCTTATATCCTTCAGGATGATATCTCCTTGGAGGTATAATCCATTCAGTATAAGGGTTAAAGGTTTGGGATGAAGGACCCTTAGGATTGAATTTTGATTTGCCCTTGAAAGATTTTCCAGAGCTCTGACCTCTGTTCGACGATCGTGGAGCTGCGTTCGACGATCTTGGGTCAGATCGTCGAGCTCCGTTCGACGGTCGACTATGGCTGAGTTCAGGAACTTGAGATCGTCGACCTGAGTTCGACGATTTTGTCTAAGATCATCGATCTGCGTTCGGCTATCGTTGATCTCCGTTCGACGATTTCTGCTGGGACTTGGTTTTCTTGGGCAGATCAGAATTTTTCCTAGCTATCTCTACAACTCCTTTTTCCTTTATCAGAAATGAATTTGATTGGAGTTGATAGAACTATGGGTTGGCTGGATGAAGCACCCAAGCCCAGTGTACTATTAAATCTGGAGTTCAATGTGCTTGTGATGTCCATCAGCTTGATGCTTCTCCCATTAAGGGATTCTTCAAGCTTCTTGCCCTCAGATAGCTCACTTTTCAGTGAAGCTATCTGCTCCCTACAGCACTCCAACTCCTGAGAGAGTTTGAGGTTTTCTGATTTTAAAGTATTATGTTCAGATAAATGATTTCTGAGAGAGATAATTTCTTTCTCAGATTTTAGCAGGTCTAAACACAATGCTTTAAATTCATATTTAAAGTCCTCTGAATTAAAATCAAATGAACTGATTACCTGATCTTCTTCAAGCTGAGTCTCTGAGTCTGACTCTGACTCTTCTTCATCTGAGTTATGTTTTGAGGCATTGATTGCCATCATGCAGAACTCTTTTTCTTCTGCATCATCTTCATCATCACTGGAGCTGGATGAGGCTTCTGACTCCTCTTCAGTCTCACTCCAGGATTCAGCAACAAACCCCTTTCTTGTGTGTTTGTTTTTGCTTGATGAGGGTTTGCCATTGCCATTCCTCTTGGAGTCTTTCTCCTTTCTTCTTTCTTTCTTGTCCCTTATGTCCTTGTTTTTGTTTTCTGGACAGTCAGAAACTATGTGCTCTGGTTTCCTGCAAGCAAAGCAAACAATTTATTTATTATTAATTGACTTGTCATACCTTGGCTTGTCATGCTCCTTGTATGATATCCTTCTAAAGTCCTTTCTGGCCATCTTGTAAAATCGTTTGGCCAACAGACTGAGCAGTTCATCATTGACTGTGACTTTGTCTTCAGGCTGATCTTCAGTTGCCTTGAAGGCTATGGTCTTCTCTTTTCTTGTGGCTGGTGAGGCAGCCTTCTATTCTTCTTCTCTATTCTTGATGAGTAGCTCATAAGATTTGAGCTTACCCAATAGAGCTTCAGTGGTGATCTCATTCAAACTTTTGGCATCCTTGATTGACCAGATTCTTGAATCCCAAGTGCTAGGGAAGCACATTAGAATTTTTTCATTGAGTTCAGTTAGTGAGATCTCTTTATCCAATATCCTGAGTTCACTGACAATTAGACTGAGCCTGTTGTGCATATCTCCTACTCACTCAGTTTCTCCCTTCTTGAAATTCTCATATTGAGATATGAGATGGGATCTCCTATCCTTTCTCTCATCAGCTGAGCCTGAGACTATTTCAGAGAGTTTGTCCCAAATTTCCTTTGCTGAATTGCATTCAGCCACCTTTTGAAATATGTCGTCAGACATTGTCTGGGCTAAGATGTTCATAGCCTTGGCATCAGCTACCTTCCATCTCTTGATGTCAGCATTTGTTCCTGATGGAGGTGGAACAGCATTTATACTTGAGTTCTCTGGAGGTCTTGGACACACTGTCAAAACAGAGTTAAAAATATCCTCATCAATAGAATTCATGTATAGTCTGATCCTTGCTTTCCAAAGTGCAAACTTGGATAGATTGCACACTGGAGGTCTGGTGCTAGCATAATCTTTGTTTTGGGCCATGATTTGTGAAAACAAAATCTAATAATAAACTTCAAAAGAAAATAGATCTAACTAGGGATCTTTGGGTTCACGTGTTAGCCTGTGCAACCACCAAGGTACGGTATGTTTAACCAACCTCGCTTTGATACCAATTGAAAGTGCAGCTAGATCTGATATACTCTAGAGGGGGTGAATAGAGTATATGGTGCTTGAAAACTTTTTATAATAATTGTTGTAATGTGAGTGAGCAGGGAAGCAATTATAAATCTAATTACAGAACTAAACTAATCAAAATCTAATCACAGAACAATCACAGCCAGAAACCAAAATAAAGACAAGCAAAACCAGATGACACAAGGAAATATAGTGGTTCCCCTAAACTTGGGTACATCCACTCTTCTACCACCCTAGGTAGGAATCCACTGCAGGATGAGTTGATCAGGTATCCTGGGCACCAATGAGCTTTTGATAAGGTGCTCAAAAACCAAATTAGATTTTTTGATCAGGTGTCTTGCCACCAATGAGCTTTTGACAAGGTGCTCAAAAACCAAACTCAAACTTTTGAAGGGAGTTTGAGAAACCCTTTACAGAGATGGGGGTGAGAGAGTGATGGAAGTCTTCTCTTTCTCAAACAGCTGAGAAGACTATGTGGATTGATGGTGTCAAAGCTCCCCCTGAGTCCTTGAGATCTTCAGGAAAAGAAGCTTTGTTGTAGGGTGATAGGCCTTCAGAAGTTGATCTCCAGCAAAAGATGATTTCAGCAACAGCTGAAATGTTAGATGTCTGGAGTCTTGAAATATGTTGGCCTTGAACACTTGAGACAGGAGAGATCTGAAGATTTCAGAAAATTTGATCTCCTTGGATGTGTGTTCTTGAGAATTCTTTTTAGACAGAATATTTTGTGAGCTTGATCTTCTTGTCTGTGTGTGTATATCAGAGATTCAAAAAAAATTCTTCACTTTTATTCTCTGGTACTGAATAAAAAAACATCCTCTGTCAAGAATAGCTGTTGGTCTGCAATAATTGCACCCTTAATTGCAAAATGTCTTCTGGATGAAAGTCCATAGAAATATTCCTTGAAAATCCCTTGAAACTTGGTCCAGAAATAAATGAAAACGGCTAGAAAATCTTTTGAATTAATTGCAGAATAACTCCTTAACTGATTTGAATTTGAATCTTGAAATATCCTTGAAGTTATCTGAAAAAGTCGAACTGAGCTCTGCTATCGTCGAACTGAGCTCAGCGATATGGATTTATACTGCAACAAAATATCGTCGAACTGAGCTCAAAGATCATCGAACTGAGCTCAGAGATAGAGATCCAAAGCTGAGTCAAGATCGTCGAATTGAGCTCACCGATCGTCGAATGGAGTTCGACGATATGAAGAAGGTTTAGCTCAGCGATCGTCGAATGGAGTTCGACAATCTGTCGAAGTTGAGCTAGACGATCGTTGATCGGAGTTCGACGAATCGTCGTGCTGAGCTCGACGATATGACTTAGTCTCAAACTGAAAAAGTCTTGGTCTTGAGGACAGCTTCCAAACTTAGACTTCTAACCCTTAGACTCAATTCTAATTGACCTTTAGGACTATACAGGAGGTCAAACATTGGTTTCCTAGAGACATAGTGATCCTGACCCAAATTAGTAATAGGGTGTTCCAACATCGGCCACGACCTCAGCCTCCAAGATATTGCGCTGGCTAGGCAGCCGGTGGTGCTGGTGGGGCTGCCCCCCTCATGGGGCAGTTCCTCCCGATGTGCCCCACCAGATGACAATTGAAGCATTCTGGTGTGGGATATGCCATTCCCCAGGGTCTCTGTCCCTCCCATGTCTGAAGAGGTGGTGGAGCCACCACCACTGGCTCCCTTGTCTCCTGTATTGCCTCCTGACGAGGCTGGTCCTCGACCCTCCTCCCGTCCGTGATACGGGCTCGTCTCTGATCGTTCCTTGCTCCTCGGCCCTGATCCTCCACTGGCCGTTTCCGGCCCCGAGTAGCTTGCCAATCAGCAAGTATGAAAAGTAACCTTAACTTATACAAAAACATATAAGCAAGGGATCTTCTACAAGGCTCCCATCGTATAAAGAGTCTCATACCAATTTATACGTTGGGTGTCGGTTGTTAACAGCAATATACATATAAAGAATTTAGCCTTAATTTATAAACTTGCCCACAGAAGCTTATATACCAAGGGGTCGTTTTGCAGGGCCTATTGTATAAGCGTCCCATACCACTTATACAATAGGTGACAGGGGTTTTATGCTATGATTATGCTATGACATGGAAGTGGGTTATGATGCGATCATGTAAGTGCAACTTACCCACCCAACTTTGTGCACAAAAACCTTTAGTTCCCCCTTTCTAGAGCCTCACCTACAAGGATATCTCCGTAGTGGCAGACGGAAGCGGTGGGTTGGGCATCGCCCACCTCTAAACCAGTAAAGCACTACCGGCCAGGCCTATCATATGCCTCAACACTGGTGCACTAAGCGGACTCCTGCGTACTCTTGCCGGCTGGCGCACCAGACTTCTATTGGAGATGTGCTAGCCACACTTGCCGAGTCAACGTATTGGCGTTGGTGCATCGACACTCCAATACCGAAGACCCACCACCTTTACTTTATGCACATGCAACCTTATGTATCAGCACTGAGCCAAAGCTCCCCGGACCATCCCGTCCGTCACAAACATCAACCGAGCCAAAGCTCGTCAGGCCATCCTGCCCCTTTCCACAACCACCGAGCCTACCGCCCGAACATCCTTGTCAAACCAACTTCTCGAGACACCGGGGTGTGTGGAAGTGAACCCCTAATTATTCTAGTTGCTCTTTAAGATTTATAACTCCTATAGTTTACGTTAGCCCAGGACTGCCTAAGGTATACCCCGTGAAGGGCTCTCGAAGGCACTAGGAACTACGATGGGATTACACCCAAAGCTCCCTTTCGCAAGGCACTTACTATTATTGGTTGCTATCCGATTTCCTAGCCCTTAATTTAATTTAATGGATATAATCTTAGTGCATTAAAACGCTTCCTCCCTACGGGAACGACGATCTTTCGCCGATCCCGAGCACCACCTAACACTAGTCAACCTCTCACTCTACTAATCCTATCTTTCAATGATGAACTCCTTTATTTACCCAAACCAACAACCTACTGAGGATTCAACTCTTCAAAATTCATTACCCACTCTAGTTCAGTTTTCGCAGTTACTATATGCAGACCACCCTATACTATATGAGATGTATTAAGGAGGTACTCCGGACTTTCTTCCAAATCTCCTATAAAATTTACAAGAGGTCTATCATAATAAATTTAGTCTAAAATCGGAGATTCATAATTTTTCTAATTAATTTGATATTTATTGAATTTTCCCAAATGTTTGGCCATGGGTAATTTTGAACATGAACTATTTGATCTACTCAAGTAATGGCCACCCAAAACTTTTGATTACTAAATAACAGAGATATATTACTATATACTAATTTCCACAAATTTTCAGAGAATATTTGACCTCTAATTAATTTATCCAAAATAATTCTCTTAATCATATGTAAAGAAGAAAGTACCATAATTATTCATCAGAAAATTATATAAAAATTATAGAATCTTAATATGGTATAGAGAGGGTCATTTTGCAAAAATCATAATTTTTCAGGCATGCTTGACTCCAAAATAAATTTAATAAATTTTTCATGGGAAACAATACTTAATGAAGCAACCCTTATAATTATTCTTCCAAAAATTCCATAAACATTCACAGAGCTTTAAACATAATAAAAAGTCCTCAGACTAAAATTCATCAATTTCCAGCAAGTAGTTACGTCTTAATAAATTTCTAAGTAAATAATACAAGTTACCAAATTGTTAATGAAGTATCCAAAATAATAATCTTAAATTCATAATAAAATCTCCAAAGCTTGTACCAACTTTAAAAAATACTCAACCCAAATCTCATCACTTTTCAATGAGTTTTAGTGACATTTTCCTTCACCACAATGTTTGTGCCCTAAGCTAGGGTTAGGGTTTTGAGGAGGTTTAAGGCTTCCAAATTCCCTAAAATTTTAACCAGAGGACTATACTAATCCTATGGTCCTCTCCACAAATTTTCAAGTCATTCCATGGTCATTTGACCCCATGACCTTCAAACCCTAAAAATCCCCATTACGGGACCTACCCTAGGGCTCTAGGGCTACCGTACTCTTAACTACCCCAAATTTCATTGGAGGGTGAGTCATACTATAGAGAGTCAGTGGCCAAAATATCAGCCTCTGTTGAGGTGATTTGACCACTCAAAACTCAAAGGGGGTGCTTGACCTAGTTAACCCTAAAAGGGTCAACCTAGGGTTGGATCAATACCTAACAAAAACATCTCCAAATGAGTTGAAAATTTTACCAGAGCCCTAACATGCCCTCTAAGACCACCCACCCAAATTTGGGGGAGTATTGAGATGCTTAGGACACCTAATTAATTTATACATGGATTATTAATTTTTTTCTAAAAACTATAGAACAATATTCTCCAAAACTTCCCATTTTTGGACAAGCCCTAGGTATAGCTAGGGTAGACTCCCTGCCAAAATCTCAGATCATTTGGACAAGGGATGAAGGGTGGGCATCCATTTGAATCTCAAGATAGCCCTAGGTATAGGTCCCACCAAAATGAGTGTCATGGTCAAGCCAGCACCCAAATTGGTCCAAATAAATTTTATCATAAACTAGACTCTCCAGGCTACAAATTTTATGTTGACCCCTTTTTATGAAACAATATCTAGGTATTTTTAAAAATTAAAACCATTAAATACCAAAATGTGTGACATAATTTGATAATAAGAAATTTATATCCTTAAGTTTTATATCATTCCCAGCACGAATCATGGCGCACATTGGATGGCATCCCTTCATCCCCAAGCTGCAGTCGACAGCCTGGATTCATCCCGCATAGAGCTCTTTCCAAGCGCTGCCGCCGGCGATCCATCCCATGCCCCGGCCGGCCACCGCCACCATCACCTCCGTTGAGGTGGTGGCTGTCGCCAGGCCGCGGCACAGCCGCCGGAGAGGCATATTCTGGCGGTTCTACCAAGTTAATTCGCGGCCCGAAACCATGGAAATACGAAATTGGTTCGGGCTCAATTGATCCCGAACCATGAACCTAGACATTGCTACGATCTAACCATGAGATAAGGGGAGGAGGAGGACCTTGCCGGTGGCTTGAAGTCGAGAAGATTGCCGGGAAACCATCCTTGAAGGCGGCGCCGCTCGGTTTCTGCAACTACATAGTGGGGTGATGACTACTTTTAGTCATCATTTTTGGTATAGTTTAGTTTAAGAAATTCCTAAGATTTTTGGTATTTTTTTGCTTACTTTATTCTTGTTATGTTTATTTTCATATTTTATTTGTTTTGTTATGAATTTATTTTTTTTAGGTTATGTTATGTTCAATTTTATTTTTATTTTATGTTATGTTATGTTATAATAATCAATATTTTGATATAAATTATGTGTTTAATTTGTTATATTTTATTTTGTTTTGCAGCCCATACCCGAGCCTTCTTCATTGGTGAAGCCCTCAAGTCATGGTGCATCCCTCCTTCATTGATCCAAACCATGCAGCCTACATGATGCAGCCCGGCCACTTCAACATCCATGCAGCCCTCTTCATTGGAGCAGCCCACAAAGTGCATGGTCGGCCTCCTCCCCACTTCAAGATACAGCCCACAAAGAGCAGCCTGTCCCCTTCAAAGTGCAGCCCACTCTCTCCATTCTTTGGTCCATTTGAGGCTCATGCATGGCCAGCCACCCCTCATGCATCCCCTCTTTCATTCCCACTCTCTCCACTTTATTATTTTCCCTTCCATTTACTCCTCATGCATCTCCCCACTTACCCCTTCTCTCTTATTTAATTCTCATTCACCCCTCTTTCCCTTTCTCTCATTCTCATTTAAACCCATCCATCCCCCACCTTTTATTTATTTTGTTCTTTTTCATTTTCCAAAATGCATATGCATGCATATAGTCATTCCCTCTCCCCTCATAAATGCACATACATGCATCCTCTCCCCTATGCATGGTCGGCCACCCCCCTTGCCTCCTCCTCTTCATTTCATTTTAGATCTTTCTCCATCTCCTATAAAAGCCACCCCATCCCTCAAGCCAAGGAGAGAAATTTTTGGGAAGTAAAGTTTTAAAGTTGAATGTGAGTGTTGAGTTGGAGAGTGGAGAGTGCTTGTGAGTTGTTATTAGTTTCATGATTGTATTAGTTTTTTTCCCATTATTGCAAGTTTTTCTTCCTAACATAGTCTTGTCTTTTTAATATTTTGTGTACTCTTTTTTTGCAAGTAATGAAAATGTTTCTCTCTTATCTTGTTTTGTCTTCCCTTCCAATTATGAGTAGCTAATTTCTCTTAGCCTTCGATCGTGAGGATCCATAAAATGAGATGACGGTTTCTTTTATTTCATAATTTTATTTTTGCTTAATTTTACTCGATCCTTCTTTGATTTTTATTTTATCGACTCCGTATTTCCGGTATATGGTAGTAGGCTTGGGATCTCATATTAAAGTAGCCGAGAGGCTCATGAATGTGAAAGATCACTCAAAGAAGGAAGGAGTTGAACGCAACCCTAGAGATAGGATGACGTAAATCTTCCGGATTGGAGTCAAATCCAATAGTACGGGTCACCTCGATAATGCGGCTTTAGGCCTTTTTGACTTGAAAGAGATTTCGGTCAAAACGTCTATAAGCTAGGAGACTTAATGCTCTAGCGAGATTTTGTCTTATTTTTGGATCCGTCACGGTCGAGTATGATTTGCAAATTTAAAACTATGCCTTTTCATCCCTCTCATTTCATTTTATGGTGAATCTTCGATCGAATGCTAACTTTTTATTATAAAGTTTTTCGTCTACAAAAATTATCTTTCGTTTTAGTTTAAAAATTCTCAAAACCCATTTTCTTTCGGTAGGATAATAGTTCAAGCGTGAGTAGCAGTATTTGACAACCCCGTATTTAAATACGACCTTGATACTACAATTCGACAGGTACACTTGCCTGTTCGGGTTTTAGCCCATCAAGTTTTTGGCGCCGTTGCCGGGGACGCTTTTTTCGTCAATATTAAGAAAGCGCTTACGCTATTACTTCTGCAAAAAAAAATCAAAAAAAATATTATTATTCCCTTTCTCTCTATTTTTTTTTCTTTCCTCCAATTTTTATTTTCGTTCTTTTCTTTTTCCTTCTAATTTTCTTAGTGCATGACCCGCACGAATCCAACGCTACTTGTTGATTTGGACCCAGAAATCAAATGCTCCTTTCAGAGAAACTTACGATTCAGTGGTTCCACTTCTTAAACAGCAGTTGAGGATTCCGACGGTGATTGTAACTTCAACTCCGAAATGGGAGACCCTAACCCAGCGTTTGCCCAGCAAAGGACGATGTCCGATTATGCTCGGCCCAACCTGGAGGGTACAGAAACAAGTATTTTTCAACCTGCAATTGCGAACAATAACTTCAAGCTTAAGCCTAGCATCATACAAATGGTGCGGCAATATGTACAGTTTGACGGATTACAAGATGAAGATCCGAACATGCATATTGCCAATTTTCTTGAAATCTGTGACACCTTCAAAATAAATGATGTCTCAGACGATGCTATAAGGCTAAGACTCTTCCCCTTCTCCTTAAGAACTAAAGCCAAACAGTGGTTGAGTTCTCTTCCAAGATGATTAATCACTACTTGGAACATTTTAACTGAAACGTTTTTCTCTCGTTATCCCCCCCCCCCCGCCAAAACTGCTAAGTTAAGAAATGATATAACTTCTTATTCTCAAATTGCTTCTGAGACCCTCTATGACACTTGGGAGAGGTTCAAAGAACTTTTGAGAAGATGCCCTCATCATGCTCTGCATGTATGGTTACAGGTTCAGACATTTTATAGTGGGCTAAATCAAGAAACTAAGCAAATGATAGATGCCGCTTCCGCTGGTTCTTTGGACCGCAAAACTCCGGAAGCCGCTCTTGAGCTTATCGAGGACATGACGATGAACACTTATCAGTGGAATTCGTCTAGGACTCGCCCATCTAAACCTGCGGGTATCTATGAAGTGGATTTGGTTTCGCAACTGGCGCTGCAAGTGGAAATGCTGAACAAGAAGATTTCGGAGATGACTGCTTCCTCTGCCGCTAAGGTATATGAAAATGCGAATGCTGCTGCAGCCGAGCAGGTGGATTATCTGGGGAACATACCATGGCCTACTCAAAATAATTCTGCCAATAATTTTGCTGCTTTTTCTAACTTTTCCGCACCTCCTGGTTTTAATTCTTTTTCGAACTCTTATAATCCTGGATGGCGTAACCATTCAAATTTTTCTTGGAGTAACCCTGCTAATGCTGCACGCCCACCACACAATTTTACACCACCACCACAAAACCAAAATCTTCAAAAAACCCTCTCTTTGGAAGAAATTTTATCTAGATATATAAGCTCGAATGATGCTACTATTAGGAACTTAACAGGGTCGATGAAAAGTTTAGAAAACCAGGTTAGGCAACTTGCCAAGGCTTTTTCCGAGATACCACCGGGAACTCTTCCCTCGAACACTGAACCTAACCCAAGGGAGCACGCAAATGCGATTTCCCTTCGGAGCGGTAAAGTTATTAACGAGCCCACCACCAGGGAAGAGCCAAAGGTGATTGTCCCTCCTTTTGTGGAAACAATTATCCCCACGGAAAATAATAAACCAACTTTTGGAAATGAAAAATCTACTTTAGATAAAGAAAAAGATATTTCTGTTTTTTCTGATTTTGGAAAAGAAAATGATGATGTTCAAAATGATGCTCCGGTTGTTATAAAGGAATTTCCGCCACCCCCTTATCTGGCTCGACTTAGGAAAGAAAAACTAGACGATCAGTACCAACGTTTCCTTGAAATGTTCAAACAAATTCATATTAATTTGTCATTTCATGAAGCGATTAGTCAAATGCCTAAGTATGCAAAATATATTAAGGATTTATTAACGAACAAGAAGAAATTGGAAAATTTATCGCATGTAACCTTAAATGAACAATGCTCGGCAGTCGTTAAAAACTCTAATCTTCGTAAAAAATAAACGATCCGGGTAGTTTTTCCATTCCTTGCATTTTTGGTGATCTGTTTGTTAAACATGCGTTAGCGGATCTAGTAGCGTGCATCAATTTGATGCCCTTTTCTTTATTCAAAATGCTAGGATTGGGCACTCTTAGCCCTACAAGAATGAGTATCCAATTAGCTGATAGGTCAATTAAGTATCCTTTAGGTATCGTTGAGGACGTGCTAGTAAAGGTAGACAAATTCATCTTCCCGGTGGATTTTATCATTCTCGATATTGAAGAGGACGTCGAGGTCCCTCTTATCCTTGGTCGACCCTTCCTAGACACCTCTCGAGCGGTCATCGATGTTAGTAACGGAAAGTGGTTTTTGCGTGTGGGAGATGATGAGGTCACATTCTCTATCAATCAATCAATGAAAAACTCTTTAAAAAATGATGATTCATGCTTCTTTCTTGATGTTTTAAATGAAGATTCTTCACTTTCTCTTTCTATCATCTCTTCAAATGAATTTTCCTCCTCTTCTTCTGAAATTTCTTCATATGATTTTGAAAACACGGTTATATCATTACAAGCAAATTTTGAAAATGATTTTGTCTTTGGTAGAAAAAAGTATGAAAATCTTATTTTTGAAAAAGAAAAGAATTTGAAAAACTCTTATGATGAACCGCCCCATCTTGATTTAAAACCTCTCCCTGATCATCTAAAATATGTCTTTCTTGAAAAAATTTCTAAATTACCCATTATAATCTCGGCCTATCTTTCTTAATCCGAAAATGATCAGTTGATCGAAGTACTACAAAAGCATCGCCGAGCTATAGCGTGGCAAATTTCGACATTTCTGGCATAAGCCCTTCTTTTTGTACTCATAAAATATTTTTTGAAAATAATCCTAAGGGTATAGTCCAACCACAATGTCGTCTCAATCCGAATATAAAAGAGGTTGTGAAGGAAGAGGTGCTTAAGTTATTAGATGCGGGGATAATTTATCCAATTTCTGATAGTCAGTGGGTAAGTCCGGTCCAGGTTGTTCCTAAGAAGGGTGGGATTACGGTAGTAACAAACGAAAATAATGACTTCATTCCAACTAGGACGATAACGGGATGGAGGATGTGCATCGATTACCGTAAGTTAAACGATGACACTCAAAAAGATCACTTCCCCCTCCCCTTTATCGATCAAATTTTAGAACGTTTATCCGGGCACAGTTTTTATTGCTTCCTCGACGGTCTCTCGGGGTATTTTCAAATCCCTATCACACCCGAAGACCAAGAGAAGACAACATTCACTTGCCCCTTCGGGACTTTTGCTTATCGTAGAATTCCTTTCGGGTTATGCAACGCACCCGCTACCTTTCCGCGGTGTATGCTTGCTATTTTTGATAAATATGTAGAAAATATTATGGAAGTATTTATGGACAATTTTTCTGTTTTTGGCGACTCCTTTAATTTATGTTTAGAAAATTTGGAAAAAGTTTTACAACGTTGCGAAAAAACCAACTTAGTTTTAAATTGGGAGAAGTGCCACTTTATGGTGCGTGAAGGCTTAGTCCTTGGCCATAAGATTTCTGCTAAGGGAATTGAAGTGGACAAGGCAAAAATTGAAGTAATTGAAAAGTTACCGCCGCCTACAAATATTAAAGCAATTAGAAGTTTTTTAGGGCACGCGGATTTTTATCGACGATTCATTAAAGACTTTTCAAAAATTACTATGCCTCTCACCCACCTTCTTGAAAAGAAACTCCTTTCATTTTTGACAAATCTTGTCTCGCTGCATTTGAATTAATTAAATCCAAACTTATAAATGCTCCTATTATGATCGCCCCAGTTTGGGATTTACCATTCGAAATAATGTGTGATGTGAGTAGTCATGCGGTAGGTGCAGTTCTAGGACAACGAATTGCTAAGAACTTTTATCTGATTTTCTATGCTAGTAAAACTCTAACTTCTGCTCAAGAAAATTACACCACGACGGAGAAAGAACTTATAGCTGTTATTTTTGCTTTTGATAAATTCCGACCGTACGTTACTCTTGCTAAAGTTATTGTTTTTACGGATCATTCTGCTTTGAAGTACCTCCTTTCAAAACCGGATGCCAAGCCGCGTCTTATTCGCTAGATCCTCTTACTTCAAGAATTCGACTTGGAGATTCGGGATAAGAAAGGAGTGGAAAACCTAGCGGCTGATCATCTCTCTTGTCTTGAAAATCCCGAACTTGATATTTTAAATGAAAATTTTATTAATGACTCTTTTCTGGATGAACCTCTTTTAAGCATTTCTTCTTCTACCCCCTGGTTTGCCGATCTGACCAATTATCTTGTGGCCCGGGCCCTTCCAAAAGAATACTCTTCTCACCAAAAGAAGAAATTCTTTTTGGAGTTGAAGTATTATTTTTGGGAGGACCCCTTTCTATTTCGCATTTGTGCGGATCAGGTGGTTAGAAGATGTGTTTCCCGGGAAGAAGGTCAACAAATTTTAAAGCATGTTCATGAAGGTCCGACTGGCGGGCATTTTCTAGCAAACTGCACTGCCCACAAAGTGCTTAGTGCTGGCTTTTACTGGCCAAGCATATTTAAAGATGTGCAACTCTTTGTGAGCGTGTGTGATCGGTGCCAATGGACTGGAAACTTATCTAATAAAAATGAAATGGAACAAAATTATTTTCTGGAATGTGAAGTTTTTGATTTATGGGGCATTGACTTTGTAGGCCCGTTTCCCTCAAGTCTAGGAAACAAATATATTCTAGTCGCAGTTGATTATGTTTCTAGGTGGGCGGAGGCCCAAGCTTTACCAAGAAATGATGCTCGCGTCGTAGTTGCCTTTCTTAAAAAATTATTTTCTCGTTTTGGTTTTCCTCGAGCAATCGTTAGTGATAGGGGAAGTCATTTTTGCAACGCTCAACTCGCTAAAGCTTTAACTAAATATGGCGTTACGCATAAACTATCAACTGCTTATCACCCCCCAAACTAACGCTCAGGTCGAGGTGGTCAATCGAGAGCTTAAAATTTTTTTGGAAAAAACCGTTTCTACTTCCTGTAAGGATTGGTCTTTAAAGTTAGACGATGCTCTTTGGGCCTATCGGATAGCGTACAAGACCACTATTGGTTGTACTCCTTTCCGACTAGTCTACGAAAAATCGTGTCATCTCCCGGTCAAAGTAGAGCACCGTGCGTATTGGGCATTAAAGTTTTTTTATTTCGATCCACACTCGGTCGGTGAGCATAGAAAAAACCAACTAAATGAGCTTGACGAGTGGCGAGCGTACGCTTATGAAAATAATAAAATTTATAAATAACGCACAAAACTTTATCACGATAAGAACTTGCGCCATCCTAAAACGTTTAAACCTGGCGATCACGTTCTTCTTTTCAATTCTTGCCTACGTCTTTTTCCTGGCAAACTTAAATCTAGATGTCCTGGAGCGTTTACGGTCAAGGAAGTTTATCCTTATGGAACTGTATTGCTTTCGGACCCCGATAAGGGTGATTTTAAAGTGAATGGGCATCGACTTAAACTTTATTTTTCTAATGATTCTGTGTCTCCTGCAACGGAGGATCTTGTCTTGGACTCTTGAATGTTTATCTTGTTGTGGAACATTTTTATTTTTTGGACTTATTATTATTAATTATTTTTATTAAACTTTTAATTTTATTCGGACTTTAAATTGTTGTAATAAAGAACAATCTTGGGCACCTGCCCACGGACTCTATTTTTTCTGCTTTTATTTTGTTCTTCCTTCCGGAGGCCAACCAAGCAAGTTCGTGACCGCCGCTCCAACGTTGCTGATATAAAGATGGATCAAGTCAAACCTGCTGACGATCAAGTGCACTAAAAAACAAGCATGGGGGAGCGACATCCGCCTTCATCACACAAACCAGGGGAAGTCCTGTTTTTTTTTTTTTCATTTACTTTCTGCATTTTTCTCTCCTTCTCAGTCTCCTTCTCGTTTTTCTTTCATTGAGGACAATGAAGAATCTAAGCATGGGGGGGGGGGGGGTTAGTTAGTTGTTTTTCCTTTTTCTTTCTTAAAGCCAAAAAATCTTTTGCTCAAAATCTAAAAAAAAATATTATAGTTTTGTTAAGATTCTTTAGTATTTTTTTTTATTTTCGCCTTATCAAAAATCAAAAAAAAAAAAAAAACAAATCTATAAAACCAAAAATCGAAAAACAATTGCTAAAATCTATTTGTAAAACAAATTCTAAAATTATTTTCTATCTTTATTTTTATGTTTCTTCTAGCGATGTGTAGGCCCGTGCGGTTCCTTAGTTCTATTTAGATCTCTTTGAAAAAGTTTTCTAAATTTATTAGTTTAACATAGCTTAGTTTTACTAGTTTCTTTTTCTTAAATATAGGCATCCGATTTTTACGTTATAAGTTAGCAATTTGTAGTTATGTCTTTTTATTCGGTTAGTTGCTTACGAATGGTTGCTAAGTAATGTTAACTCTTTTTTATTTGTGGGGTAATACTTTCTTGGTGTCTAGAACTTGTCCCTAGCTACTTTCGAAGCATGTGCGTCATTTTTACGTACTTTAGAAATGACTTAGGCCACACTTTGACTCGTTTGAGCTTTTCTTGCCCACCAAAAAAAATTACCGTTGCAAAATAATTTTGGGCCTTTTCCATGTTTCTTTGTTTTTAGCTCCACCTTTCATTTCATTATTTCACCAAAGCCAAAATCCCTTTCTTATTTTCACACTAAACCTTGAGCTTAAACATTAATTTTGTGAAGGATTATATCTTTGCAATGAAAAGGAAAATTTATAGCTTATATTTGGAGCTTTCCTTAAAATTACAAAACAAAACAAAAAAAAGAGTTATTATCAAAAGTATCAAAAAAATGAAATGAAAAAAAACAGTTTATTTTTGGCCAATATTATGAAAAGAAAAGAAAAAAATACATGGTCTTATGTTTGTTTTAGCATGAAATTGAAGTACTTATCATTCCTCTTCATATGTTTATGTTTATTTTTTAGCTCAATCTTGGTTTAGTGTTTAAGCCCTCATGTTTATCCTTGTTTCCATTTCCTAATCGTTTACCTAAGCCAAGTTTTAACGCCTACTAGAAGTCCTATTAATCTTTAGAACGTAAATTCGCGTAGTGGAGAAAGTGTGAACGGACAAGCCTATGGCCACCATCATTGATGGATTTCTTTGGAGGTTATCTTGAGGTGTCTTAGGGATAATTGTTATTCTAGCAACCTAGTAGTTCGTTAATGCGCCGGTTATTTAGAATTTCTACTCTTGTTTCTCTTATTTTCATTAATTTTGGATGCCTTGTTTTAAGATTTAGAAATGTGTAAATTTTCTTTATGTTCTAATGATATTTTTAGGCCTCCACTTTCAAGTTTTCTATTGTGCACTTCTCACCCCACTAGTTGTTAACATAGGAATTATGATAGTTTAATTTTTTCATGTTTTGTTTTTATTAATTATGAAATCTAAATTTGCTTTGTTTACTTTTTCCCTAGTTTTCAATTCTATTTGTTTGAGGGCAAGCAAATACTCTACCATGGGGGAATTTGATGACTACTTTTAGTCATCGTTTTTGGTATAGTTTAGTTTAAGAAATTCCTAAGATTTTTGGTATTTTTTTACTTACTTTATTCTTGTTATGTTTATTTTCATATTTTATTTGTTTTGTTATGAATTTATTTTTTTTATGTTATGTTATGTTTATGTTATGTTCAATTTTATTTTTATTTTATGTTATGTTATGTTATAATAATCAATGTTTTGATATAAATTATGTGTTTAATTTGTTATATTTTATTTTGTTTTGCAGCCCATACACGAGCCTTCTTCATTGGTGAAGCCCTAAAGTCATGGTGCAGCCCTCCTTCATTGATCCAAACCATGCAGCCTACATGATGCAGCCCGACAACTTCAACATCCATGCAGCCCTCTTCATTGGAGCAACCCACAAAGTGTATGGTCGGCCTCCTACCCACTTTAAGATGCAGTCCACAAAGAGCAGCTCGTCCCCTTCAAAGTGCAGCCCACTCTCTCCATTCTTTGGTCCATTTGAGGCCCATGCATGGCCGGCCACCCCTCATGCATCCCCTCTTTCATTCCCACTCTCTCCCCTTTATTATTTTCCCTTCCATTTACTCCTCATGCATCTCCCCACTCACCCCTTCTCTCTTATTTAATTCTCATTCACCCCTCTTTCCCTTTCTCTCATTCTCATTTAAACCCATCCATCCCCCACCTTTTATTTATTTTGTTCTTTTTCATTTTCCAAAATGCACATGCATGCATATAGCCATTCCCTCTCCCCTCATAAATGCACATACATGCATCCTCTCCCCTATGCATGGTCGGCCACCCCCCTTGCCTCCTCCTCTTCATTTCATTCTAGATCCTTCTCCATCTCCTATAAAAGCCACCCCATCCCTCAAGCCAAGGAGAGAAATTTTTGGGAAGTAAAGTTTTAAGTTGAATGTGTGTGTTGAGTTGGAGAGTGGAGAGTGCTTGTGAGTTGTTATTAGTTTCATGATTGCATTAGTTTTTTTTTTCATTATTGCAAGTTTTTCTTCCAAACATAGTCTTGTCTTTTTAATATTGTGTACACTTTTTTTGCAAGTAATGAAAATGTTTCTCTCTTATCTTGTTTTGTCTTCCCTTCCAATTATGAGTAGCTAATTTCTCTTAGCCTTCGATCGTGAGGATCCATAAAATGAGATGAGGGTTTCTTTTATTTCATAATTTTATTTTTGCTTAATTTTACTCGATCCTTCTTTGATTTTTATTTTGTCGACTCCATATTTTCAGTATACGGTAGTAGGCTTGGGATCTCATATTTGAGTAGCCGAGAGGCTCATGAATGTGAAAGATCACTCAAAGAAGGAAGGAGTTGAACGCAACCCTAGAGATAGGATGACGTAAATCTTCCAAATTGCAGTCAAATCCAATAGTGCGGGTCACCTCGATAATGCGGCTTTAGGCCTTTTTGACTTGAAAGAGATTTCGGTCGAAACGTCTATAAGTTATGAGACTTAATGCTCTAGCGAGATTTTCTCTTATTTTCAGATCCGTCACGGTCGAGTATAATTTGCAAATTAAAAACTATGCCTTTTCATCCCTCTCATTTCATTTTATGCTGAACCTTCGATCGAATGCTAACTTTTTATTATAAAGTTTTTAGTCTAAAAAAATTATCTTTCGTTTTAGTTTAAAAATTCTCAAAACCCATTTTATTTCGGTAGGATAATAGTTCAAGCGTGAGTAGCAGTATTTGACAACCCCGTGTTTAAATACGACCTTGATACTATAATTCGATAGGTACACTTGCCTGTTCGGGTTTTAGCCCATCATGGGGTGGCTCAATTTCTTCAGGTAAGGATTGGGAAATCTTCCTCTCGGCCCACTGAAGGTGTTTAAAGCCTCAGATGGGGAGAGGAGAGGTTGGATCATCAATGGCCATTAATGGCCTTGAAAGCTACCTCTCGGCCTTGGTGGTTCAGTGCATCCAGCCAGTGGAAGAGCCTGGAAAGCCTCCTGATCTTCTCAGGGCTGTTAGTGGAGGTGAACCAAGCAAAGAAGAATGGCCCTTGGCTTCCCCATGGCATGAATGGTCTTTACTCCATTTTCTCTCTCATCCATTAAAGGGAAATTGGAGCTTTGTCTCTCCTGCCCCTCATGGCCAAATTTGTTCATCACTCTAGTCTATTTGCAGCCCACTCATACATCTTTTCCATGATATCAAGGCTATCCTAAATGGGGGGAAATGGGCTTGAGCTTTGGTTAGCCTATTTGGGCTAAATTTGACTTAACCTTAAGGTAGAGTTGACCTTGGTCAACATGACCATTTGGGTTGACCCCAATGGGTCCCTGGTGACCCATTGGCCTCCCCTAAGGTCTATGAAGGGTTGGGTAGGGTTGACTTGGCACCTTGGAGGTCTCTTGACCCTTGGTAAGGGCACTTTGACCACTTTGGGGCTTTAGTTGACTTGGGTCAACTTGGCCTCTATGACTGAACCTAATGTGTCCTTGGTGACCCATTGACCTCACTTTAGGTCTAGGAAGACCTGGGCAAGGTTGGTTGGGCATATTAGAGGTCAACTGCCCTTTGTTAGGGCACCTTGCCCAATTTAGGCCTATGGTGGTCCTAGGTCAAATTGGCCATTTTGGGTTGACTCTAATGGACCCTTAAGGCTCTAGTGGACCCTCTGATAGGTTAGTGATGTTGTGTTGGGGTCATGGAGTCATGGTGAAGCCCTAAGGTCAAACCCTAGGTTTTGTAATGAGGTTGTGCCATAGGCAGACCAAGGTGATTCTCACCTTGGCCTTCTATCACTTGACCCTTTTTAGCTTCCTAGGGTTTTGTCATGACCTAGTCATGGCCAAAACCACTCTTAGGGGTCTAGTTGGAAATGGGATGTTACATCACCTTACCAAGGAGCCTCCCGGTCTTATGCCCAGAACCGTCATCTTACGGTGGCACTAACGCTCGGGTTAGTCGACACCGCAGCACGCCGATTCTGCCGGCTAGTACGATCATATAACCTGTAGGCCAATAAGAGAAATAGAAGTAAAACATAGCAGAGTATAAGACAGCTAGTCCACAGTCACAGTACAAATCATATATATGTGAATGAAAAAGTACGCAGTCCACAATGAGAATAAAATATGAAGAGTAATAAGGGCTTATGCCCAGTACATCATATGAATAAACTCTCCTCACAAAATATCAAAACAGCGGAAACTAATCAACTAATCTCGTCCCACCTGAGGTAGCGCTGTAGCAGTAGTAGGTGGTATCAACTCCTCACGCCCTGTCACCTCGTCCTGCCGGTCGTGCTGGTGCTCCATCTCCTCGAGCTCCTAAAAATAGTTTGGTCACCGACCATTTGTCAAAAAGACTAAGTCGTTTCCTCCGCACCTCGCCATGCAAATCCAAGGCACCGTGCGGGAGGACGAAGCGGAGGACAATCAAGGGGTAACAAAACGGAAGCACGTGACACGGGAAACTAAGCTACCAAGTAAGAGTGTGAGCAATAAATCTACACTAGCAGTTCTATGTATATAGCATGAAAGTAAAAGCATGTACAGTACAAGTAAGTAAAGAACTGAAAATAAGAGCAGAAAAGTAAAGCTATGCTACCACTACACTACCATCACAAACGTACCTTAACTTATAAAATGCCCATACAAATTTATAAGTTAAGGTTTCCAGGAAATTTAACTTATCATATAAAAGAGCACATACTAATTTATATGATAAGGATCTATGAAGCGTATGACCTAATATGAATGAATGTTTATGATGCAATTTATGCAACAGGCAAGTGCAACTCACACACAATGACTCTGTGATCACAGACCTTTAGTTCCCACTTTTTGAGAGCTAGCTTCACTCTCGGGTACCACCGTTGTGGCTACGGCAGCAGCGGAGCGGGCATCTCCACTTCTAGGCAGGTATGCACACTACCAAACCATAGACCCCTCTCATACGCCTCTGTACACGTCCAAGGTGCACTCTAGAGTCCATGCGTACGTACTTTGCTGACAACCTGTCAGTCTTGTTGGGTCGGGTGTGCGTTATCGGGGATCGTCCTCCAGACCGTAGTGTAAAACAACTCATTGGCCCCTTAAACCCTCACACCCGCCTGGTTCACCGTACTGCCATCAGTGTGACGATCGGCCAGTACCGCATGACCCGCCACTAAATTTATGCATATGCAAGTATTTCATCCCGAGCCTTCAGCTCGCAGGACCAACCTGTCCTGAATCCCTCAAACCCTTCACGGGTGAGCCTGCAACATATATCCATCCAACCCATCTCGGGCGAGAACGCACAATAGTGCCTTTATTCAAAATCCCTCAAACCCATTATGAGCAAGAATGAACCATAATATCTTAACCTATTAGACTACTCTTGTCTACGGGTTATTATACTTAGTGATTTAAGGTTAATCCCATGACTGCCCAGGGTATACCCGGTGAAGGGCTCTCGGGGGCACTAGGAACTACGATGGATTACGCCCAAAGTTCCCTTTCACAAGGATATTTACTTTTTATTGATGTCTACCCTTTATCCGTACTTTGCTCTCATTATTACTCTTGAGTGGTCCTAATGACTTAAGATGTTCTGAGAAGGGCGACGGTCTTCCGTCGGCCTCCACTCCCGTTGCTATCCAAGGGCTTGCACTTTACTCTCGTCACTAAGACAACTCTACCCACCAGGGTCATATTCCAATTGAAGTCTCTAGCTCATTCATTGATCTATCCCCCGGTGGTCCTTATAGCATGATCTACTTACACTGCGCAACCCATGACCTAATACCACCCCGAAATGGAACTTTCAATTCCTTGGGACACCTGCCCCTAACTAATTATCCTAGGATGGTATGGACTAATGAAGTGAGCCTATTGATTTTCATAATTTTCTTAAGTCATTAAGGCCTCTAATTAAACCATTTAATTAATCCTCTAGGTCATTTAATACATGTAGTATCACAAATTATAATCCACTGACCTAAGGAATTTTTCTTGAGTTATATCTTGGTAAAATATTGTTGTCTACCAAAATTCTTAATTTTCCTTAAAATATTTCTATTTATTCCTTAATTAATAGAAATCTCACATAATTGTCATTTTCCAAATGAAGTGTAAGGTGTTCATTACTAAAACTTCCAAGAAAATTACAGCATACATATATTGGTAAAATAATGCTAAAGACAGAATTTCATGAACTTCCATGGTACAAGGACTACAAAAATTCATTTCTAAATATATTACCAAAATATCATTATGAGGTTTAAAAAATTACTAATTCATCCAAAAATGCTGAGAAAATTATACAAGGTTATTCATACACAGATATATCACCAAGAAATTTTCCAAAATTTTCTACTGAGTATTTTCATCAATTTGTTAATTAAGTAAAATGACGGTAAAAAGGTAATTTCTACATAACTCCTATCCAAATTCTTCAAACAGAGACATAAAAATTTTCAGGAGATAAATCTAACATTATATTGACCTTGACAATAATTGGGGATTTTATCTCAATGATGAACCTATTTTTACATTTATTTTTCAAAAGTTCTATTATTCCAAAAATTCCAAATAATGGGATTTTTGCTTCCAAAAATCTCATTATTACGATGTGGGGTATAATTCACCATAATGAGCCTCTAAAATCAATACCATGATTTTTTTAGATGTTCCAAATAGGTCTAATACACAACATTTCAATTTTGGCTATTTGCACCCCAAGCCTATACATAACCAACACATGCGAGTTTACCCAACATGCAGTGGTCCAAATGTGCTGAAATCTGTACCATGCACATGTATAGTCCCCAAGGACAAGCCACCAAAATTTGGGGCCATTTGGAGCCATAACACCCAATTATTTCATTTATTTTCTTTTCGATATTTAAGCAAAAACTATAGAAAATATATTCCCAAAAATTCTCAATTTTTGGCAGGGGCTAAATATGTTCTGATCATGCATGCACCCAAAATTTGGGGTCATGTTGATTAATCGTTTGGCTTGGGCATCAAATTAAAGTTCTGCCCTAGTCAAGGGCCAGTCCTAGGAAAACTGACCTACAGCCCAATATACTCTACCAAATTTGATGTTTAAGGTGCCAAATTAAAGTTAAGACATTAAGCTACAAATTTCATTGAGGGTTTATGTCCTGTAAATGCTTCTAATAGGCCTAAAAATAGCTTGTAAAAAGGCTGAATATGTGTGACAAATTTATACAAATACTATAGTTTTAGTTTATTTAATTTAAATTCAGTTGCACGAATCTTGACGCGCAATGGACGGGATCTGGTCGTTTTATACCTCCAGCTGATGGTTTGGATTGATTCTGGCTGGGCCAGCTTTGCTGGCTATTTCCGGCCAGCTGAGCCACCACCACCGCCGGTGGATGTCGCCACCACCTTCACTTACGTGGTGGCTAGCGATTCCCGGCGATGAGGCCACCGGAATTGGCTCCTCCGGCGAAGCCGAGCAAGAAGCAAAACTCGGAAAAATCTTCATTTCCTCACATGGTATCGTGCTCAATTGAGCCCGATGTTTATCCTAAAGGATCTAGAAAGCTAGCACGGATAGAGAGGCGGCGAAACGGACCTGAAACAAGCCTTGGCGGCGAGTGCGGCGGCGGTTGGCCATGGTTGAGCTGCTCCGATGATCTCCTACTCAAAATCCCATTTCTTCACCAAAAGCTCTGCTCCAGGACTCGTTCTCCACTCATTTCCACTCACTGAAGCTGATGGTGTGGTCGGTTTTAGAGTTGGAAATGGTTGTATATGGAGATACAACCAAGGTGAGCTAGGTTTGGGGCTTTGGAGGCTTCAGCCATGGTGCCAGGTGGCCACCATGCTCAAAATTCTGCTGGAATTTACTGAGGAGGCCAGCCAGCACCTTTTGGGGCAGAAGGAGCCAAGGCCAAGTGGCCTCCTCCTCTTAATCTCATCTTCTCTCTCCTCTTTTGGGTAAATTCTCCAAAATGCCCCTTTGCATGTGACCCTCTCTTCAAAACAGAGGGTAGGGGTGGTATTTGACCACTTGGGCTGATAATGGGCCAAGTTTGGTGGGCTTGGCCCAAGGAGAGTGGGCTTAGCCCTCATTTTCTTCTTTTTGTCAATTATGTTGACTAGGTTGACTTTGAGTTGACTTGGTCAACCATGATGAGTGGGCTGACCCCACTTGGTGGTCATGGGTCTAATGGCACCACCCAACTTGGGTTGGGTCAATGTGGTGCCCTACTTGGGCTAATTGGGCCTCTAGGTATAGGTTTGACCAAATTAGGGTCACGGTTGACTTTGGTCAACTAGGGTCAAAGGGTTGACCTAATGACATGCCCTAGGGTCCACTTAGATTATTTTAGGGTTAGGGCAATGTGGTGGGGTCATGGTGTGGCTAGGGTTCCTATTTAGGCTAGTTTGACCTATTTTGACTTTGGCCCCTTAGTGGGCCCCACATGGCTACAACCCACTACCTAGGGTCAAACCAAGCTAATTTTTCCTAACACCCACCCCCATGCCTAACCCAATCTAAGGTAAGGGGGTTTAGAAGTAACATAGGATGTTACACTTGACGCATGTTACCGCCGCGCGATATCACGCTATTGTCGCGCGATAACACTCGACAAAAGTTGAGTCAACTCAACGCTCTCGACACCCCTTACCGAATCATCACGGAGCTACCACCGACGTTAACACTACCGTCAGGCGGTATATACCAGAAGTCTCTTTCCCGCCTCAGAAATCTTGGGGCGTTACAAATCTCCCGCAATTTAAGAATTTTGTCCCGAAATTAAGAAGTACAGGACAAACTATATAAGTATCTAAATTAACATGTGTACCTCAGTCGAATAACTCGACGAACTCCAACTTTATGGTTTTGTCCCGCCCCCATGATTGCTCCTCTCGGCTACAGTTCTCCCAATGTACCTTGATCATCCTGATTTCCTTATTACGAAGTTACTTGACTTCTACATCCTCAATGCAAATAGGTTTGACCTACTTTATCAACCCACCATCCACCGGTACTTGATCTGTAGCAATCACTTGTGTAGGATCTTGCACCGCCTTCCGCAACACCGATATGTGGAATACATATTGTAGAACACTAAGTTCCGTGGATAGTTTCAACCGATAGGCGGTTCACCAACAAGCTCCAGTATATCAAACAGCCAAAAGTATCTTGGACTCAGCTTTTTCAAGCATCGAATCCTTGACACTTCTTTGAACAGCTTGATCTTTAAATATACTCAATCGCGCATGTCAAACTTGATGTTCCTGTGCTTGGCATTATAGTACTTAGCCTGTCTATCCAAAGCAATCTGCAATTGCTCCCGGAAAATTCGCTCAATCGAAGTCACATCTTCGACTTCCTTTAGTTCAAATAGATTTGTCTTGCCCGTATCCAACCACAATAACGGAGTGCGGCACTTACTACCATAAAGGGCCTCGAAGGGCACCATTTGAACGCTTGCCTGGTAGCTGTTGTTGTAAGCAAACTCAATAATATATAGGTGATCCTCCCACCTCTTTCCAAAATCCAGGGCATACATGCGAAGCATGCCCTCCATCATCCTGTTGACCCTATCAGTCTGAACATCCGTATGCAGATGAAAGGCCGTACTGGACTTCATTTTAGTCTCTAATAGTTTATGTGTAACGCCCACACCTGCCACATGAACTATAACAGTGGGTCCGGTCGGGACCCCATGCCATAGTTCACAGACAAGCGGCAGAATTACGTGTGTAAATCAAAATCTATTTGCACCCTAACTCAAAACATTCTAGCACAACATTTGAAGCTAAATGAATGCAGCTCAGAAAATGTCCACTACTATATAAACTCCACATTTATATATCAAAACCAGGAATGTATACAACCCACACACACTGGCCTTAAGCCCTTATAAGTTTCTCTTTCCACAAATACATTTTCGTACATCGGCACGCAGGCCGACGACACATGAAATCCAACCACATTTTTTTGCACAGCCTTTAAGGGCCTTTAGCAACAATCCGGCACTACGCTCCCTTCAATGCCTTCACCAGCACCTGCAATTCATTATCCACCCAAGAGCGGCAAACAAAGTAACGGTCAGCTTTAGATGACCCCACTTATTACGACCCTACCCCTTACCCGGGGTAGTGGTTCCTTCCCTGTATGCATTGCCATCATTATATAGATTAATCTACCAATCACTATCACATCACAAACGCTGGTATCCACCAGGCGCTCTGTGCACTCAGGACACCTTATTGGTGTACCAGATATCCCCGTCGTACACCGCCGATCAGAGGTTCTTCACTTATTGGTTGGGCGGTTTGATCCTAGTCCACCAGTCCCATGCTGGCGACATCCCGTCCATACCACTTAGAGGTACTAACCTCACAACATCCACAAATATAACCAGAGCAGATCGACCCACGCATTTTGTGTTGCAAGTCGGGCTTATCGCTGCGCCCCGGCATTACCACCAATCGATCCCTCACATATTTCCTGATCGACCCACCCTTTTGGTGCAGTAAGCCGAGTGCTCGCTTCCCGGGCATTACCACCAATTGATCCCTTATCTATCTAGATCAACTCACCCTAGTGGTGTAACAGGTCGGGTTTATCTCTCTCTTCCCAGGCGTGCTACCAATTGATCTCTCATCACAAGCAGGAGCTTAACCAAAGCCTCCATTCATCCATATGCAACATCATAACCCATTCATCCATCCAATAACCAAAATATATATATCATATCATCAAGTCCACAGAATCCACAGAGACTTCTCCGGTTTACTCATGATTATCACCAATCCAGACTAGCCATCCAGATGGGCTTCACACAGCATGCCTATGTCGTACTCCATATTTTTGGCTCTAGATGCAGACTCAACCAAGGAATAACATCCGCGATCCACCTCTTGATGGATGATTCCACGCACATGCATAAAGAAAGAAATTTGATGTCCAAGAAGGAGATTGTTACCCTTGAAGATCGCTTCTGAGTCATGAATTAGCCAGATGGAAATCACAGTCTCAGTGTTTCCTCCACGAATCCGAACTCGGATATTCAATCCACACTCCACAGCTCCTCCAGCAGCAGATTTCGTCCTTTCTCCTTTCCTTCCCTTGCCCTCTCTCTCTCTTTCTCTCTCTTGGAAAGTGAGAAGAAGAAGAAGATGATCAAATGAAGAGCTAAATCTTCATTTTCGGCCTTATATCAGCAAGGAGAAATCTGAGTTCGACTACTAGACCCTCTCGAGACCTACTCGAGACAACTACTCGAGTAGTTGGGAAGGACACGCCCGTGTCACCTCCCCTACTCGAGACAAAAGAGACCACTCTCGATCATTTCTCGAGACATACTCGAGTGAAGTACACGCCTAGTGACACGCCCGTGTCACATGTGACACGCCCATATCATGGCCATGACTTCACTCGACGATCACCGACCAAATCACTCGAGTGGAAAATCGTCGAACCCGAGGAGGACACGCCCCCTGACACGCCCGTGTCGATGGGCGTGTTCTCTCCCGAAAACTTCGTCGATTGAAATTCGTCGACCACGCGCTCAACTACTAGACCCAAGGAAGGCACGCCCTGGGACACGCCCTTGTCCCAGGCCGTGTCAACCAATCTTGAAACCCAAAGTTGAATTGGGGCTGTTACAATCCTCCCCTCCTTCAAAAAACTTTCGTCCCCGAAATTTGGCTCATGACAGCCACATAACCATGCACAATATCACTATTCGCAATCGATCACTTGAATCAACCACTCTACCTCGAGCCGGGTTAGAGCTCAGAGGTCGCGGATTGTCTCAACCCCAAGGCGTCGCACAACCCAACTAGCACATGCAGCACATACACACATACACATAACTTCACATGTGCGCATTCATCCACAAATTCATTGAGTGATCTATAACCAAACACCTCAGAAGATCAAGTGATGACATGTGTACCAACATGTGGCCATTCCACATTCCATAACACTATTCACATCATTAGCGTGTTATTACATATCCAGAAGTCACATCATCCAAGTGACATAGATTCCTATGCTATATTCCTTCCGCTCAGTCGCCTAATTTTGCATATATCGCTTGATAGGCTCTTGGAGTCCCAAGTTAAACACCCACGGCTATACTTCACCAACTGAGCTTTGCGTCTCTTGCACTTCCAAGTTATGCAATCGAGGTTGCGTCCGGGATGCAGATGACTCGGCCACTACTTTACCCTTTTCTTCATAAGACGCACTTGTCCTTTTCTCACTTCCTGCAGTGGCATTACAACAAAATTTCGCTATGTGTCCTTCCTTCCCGTAATTATAGCATATACGTGTCTCACCACGTCCTGGTCCATACATTGCCCCCGAAGAAACAGTCGATGGAGTGAATTCCACAGGCCTGGATCTTTTCTTAGCTCGTTTTCTAAACTCGGATTGCTCCGACAGCGGCACTTTAAACTCTGGCTTCTCCACTGCCAGTCGCTTCTTCTCTTGAACCCGCTTCAAATCTTTCTCCAAGGTACGGGCTATATCGACCAACGCTTGGAAGCCTTGTTTCACAGAACTCGGGAGTACCAACCTCAATTCTTCCCGCAGCCCCTCGTAAAATCGATTCATCTTCCGTGCCTCCTCAGCAAAGGTCGACCCCGCATAGTGCCCCAGTCTGGTAAACTCATGCAGGTACAAATCAATATCTGCCTCCCCCTGCACCAGACGTTGAAACTCATTGTCCATTGCAATCTGTTGCGACACTGGCAAACACTTGGCGAGAAACAATCAGTAGAATTCATTCATTGAAACCTCTGCTAATCCGCAACCTGCCAAGTGATGCACCTCCATCTCATCCCACCACAGTCTCGCATCTCCTAACAAAAAAGTGGCTAAGGTCACTTTCTGCTCCTCTGCCGTCCTGATTGCCGTCAGGATCCATTTTACTCTAGCCAACCAATCTTCCGCCTGCGTTGGGGAAAGCTCTCCACCAAACGTAGGTGGATGAAACTCCATAAAGCTTTTAAAGAATGCATTCGTTGCTTGAACCTCTGCCACAACTGTAACACATTATTTCCTTGCACTAGTCTGTACAGGTACTCCTGCAGGCCTTGCCTGTCCAGTAGGTTGTGCCTGTAACACCACAAGCACCGTCTTCGTCACCACCCGTATGGTCTCCACCGAAGGAGGCATAGGCACTTCAACGGGTGCTGCACTCTCATCGGATCGCTGGGGCTCAGACTGCCCAGCACCACTCCTTGACACCTAGCAATGTACAACACAACATTAAGTATCAATGTCATAACGGTAATTATACATTGCCTACAAACTCACGCACTTCACATGAAATACATTCCTAGTGGATATTCATGAGTTCAATGATGTTCTCTCCTCCCAAACAATCTCAACCTGGCTCTGATACCACTTTGTAATGCGCCCATCCATCACATGGACTATAACAGTGGGTCCGGCCGGGATCCCGCTCTATAGTTCACAGACAAGCGGCAGAATTACGTGTGAAAATCAAAATCTATTCGCACCCTAACTCAAAACATTCTAGCGCAACATTTGAAGTTAAATGACCGCAGCTAAGAGAATGTCCACTACTATATAAACTCCACATTTATATATCAAAATCAAGAATGTATACAACCCACACACACTGGCCTTAAGGCCTTACAAGTTTCTCTTTTACAAATACATTTTCCTACATCGGCACGCAGGCCGGCCACACATGAAATCCAACCACGTTTCTTCGCACGGCCTTTAAGGGCCTTTAGCAACAATCCAGCACTCCGCTCCCTTCAATGCCATCACCAGCACCTGTAATTCATTATCCACCCAAGAGCGGCAAGCAAAGTAACGGTCAGCTTTAGCTGACCACTTATAACGACCCTACCCCTTACCCGGGGCAGTGGTTCCTTCCCTGTATGCATTGCCATCATTATATAGATCAATCTACCAATCACAATCACATCATAAATGTCGGTATCCACCAGACACTCTGTGCACTCAGGGAACCTTATTGGTGTACCGGATATCCCAGTCGTACACTGCCGATTAGAGGTTCTTCACTTATTGGTTGGGCGGTTCGATCCTAGTCCACCAGTCCCATGCTGGCGACATCTCGTCCATACCACTCAGAGGTGCTAACCTCACAGCATCCACAAATATAACCAGAGCAGATCGACCCACCCATGTGGTGTAGCAAGTCAGGTTTATCGCTGCACCCCAGGCATTACCACCAATCGACCCCTCACCTATTTCCTGATCGACCCACCCTTATGGTGCAGTAAGCTAGGTGCTCGCTTCCCGGGCATTACCACCAATCGATCCCTTCTCTATCTAGATCAACCCACCCTAGTGGTGTAACAGGATGGGTTTATCTCGCTCTTCTCAGGCGTGCTACCAATTGATCTCTCATCACAAGCAGGAGCTTAACCAAAGCCTCCATTCATCCATATGTAACATCACATACCATTCATCCATCCAATAACCAAAACATATATATCATATCATCAAGTCCACGAAATCCACGGAGTCTTCTCCAGGTGCTGTGGTTAGACCACAACACCTTTACCAGTGGAACACTCTTGCGGCGTAAACTCCTTGTCTCGTTGTCTACTATCCGCACTGGCTCTATTCGTACAGATCTATCGGTTGTTACTGCTCCATCAATGGTGGGAATATGATGATCGGGCCACAACAGTGCCTTCCGGAGAGACGACACATGGAATACGTCATGAAGGTTCTCCAGTTCTGGTAGTAACTCCAACCGATAGGCTGAAGGGCCAATCTTTTCCAATATGGTGTAAGGTCCAACGTACCTTGGGATGAGCTTCTTCACACCACGTACCCGTGACACTCCATGCATCAGCCGGATTTTCAGGAACGCTTTGTCACCCACCTGAAATTCTACCACCTGGTGTTTTGCATTATAATATTTAGCCTGCCGACTTTGAGCCTCAAGCATGCGGTCCAATATTAGTCTAACAACCGCATCAGTGTCATCGATGTACTCGATTCCTAAAACCTTTGGGTCTTCATCTTGTACCCATGACAAGGGGGTTCTATACCTTCTTCCGTAAAGGGCTTCATGAGGTGCCATCATGATGCTGCCATGGTGACTGTTATTATAGGAGAATTCCACGAGGGGTAAGAGCCATTCCCACGGCTCTCCTCTATCCAACCCACACAGTCTCAATAGGTCCTCCAACATTCTAATGGTTCTCTCAGACTGCCCGTCCATCTGGGGGTGGAATGTTGTGCTAAACGTAAGACGCGAGCCCAAATACGCCTGTACGACCTTCCATTCCCTTGAGGTAAACCATCCATCCCGGTCAGAAACAATTGTCTTTGGCACGCCATGATACCGTACAAACTACTCCACAAAGAGGCGTACCAAAACATCCACATGATCTTCCTTCTTCATAGGAATAAATGATGAGTCCACATTTTACACTGATTTTTGGACTCATCTGGGCCAGTTTTATCGTCTTAGCACTACACTTGAGAGCCTTTACTGCTTATATTTGCTTATGTGCCTATTTCACGATTAAGTGCACTGTAGGCCCGTTTCTGTGTGCTTTCTGTGTTTCTATATTTTTGTTATTCTTTAGGCCTATCTCGGGGATGTGGTGTGCACGTTTTGGTGGCCTATCTGCCTCTTCTGCTGGTGCAGGGGTCGTGTGCGTGCTCCGGAACCGCTCGGGAGACACCGACGATGCAGGAATACTGCGCATGACAACTGGACTTATTGCGCACGACCACTGGTCGCTCGCCACCGATCGTGCGCATTACACTCTCATTTTCCTATTCATGTCTATGTAATCGCACAAGCACTGGTCGTAGTGCGCACGACCACTGGTCGTGTGCCATGGTCGTGCGTATATATGCTGATGCTTCTTATCCAGGTTGCAGGTCTATTTGGAAAAGTTGCACGATCATCGACCGACAGTGCGCACGACCACTGGTCGTGCGCCACTGATCGTGCGCACTACTTCTGCTACCTCCGTCTTTAAGGCCCTGCTCCGCGATTTAGGTCAACGCCTGTCATTTGCTGCGATCGGAGAGTGCGCGGGAATCGCCATTTCACTTCTCCAGCTGCTCCATCACCTCCAACTTCGTCGGGAGGCCATTTCCAACTACTCCGAAGCTTTTCAAACTCTCCGGCGAAGCCCTCGGCCATTGAAGACTTCAACTCCAAGCTTTCCTCCGGAGTTGGTGAAGTAGACAACCTAGAGAATGGACTTAAAGGCCTTCGAGGTGACAGCTCGTTGGTACCGGAAGCCTCCTTGGACTGAGCCCGGAAGCGGATTGACAACTCGCTACTCCGGCCACGACCCGCGGTGGATCTTCACTCTCTTTTGGTTTACTCCTCTTCCCCTTCCTCTGTAGTATGGAATGGTTTAAGCATTGTAATGAACACTTCCATCCATGAACATCAAGTTTATTTTATAACTAATTTAATGTTAGTATTTTCTTATGCTTGTGAGTAGTGTCTGTGAATGTGCCTCGCTCACCCCACATCCACTCCATTCTCGTGTCTTATCTGATTGCACTCCACACAAGAACACTTCAATCCATTAGCTTCCCGTCCACTTGCCCAACTGAAGTTCGGCATCGCGGCCGAAACACCCACTCCACCTTGCGAAGCGGCGCCTTCGACCCGCATAGCTTTTACTAGTTCAGTAGATCAAACATCCACAATCTCCCAAGTCCTCTATTTACTCTTTTTCTATGTATAACTCTCAAAACGATATTTTTTGTATTGTTGTCGTTCTACGCTAATTTCATTCCTCAAGAGACCGACACTCGGGAATTTATTCCCAAAACTTTATTACTTGTGCGACCGGTGCGCTTGCCGATTTACACGCATCAAGTTTTTGGCGCCGTTGCCGGGGAATGCAACTGTAGAGCGACTTCTGATGACTTCAAATATTATTATAAGAGTTAGTGTTGTTTTTTTACTGCTGTTTCCTTCTAGTGTGTAGTGTTTGCCACAGTGAATGCAAGGTCGAGCTACAAGAGATTTTGTCGCCTACGGCCCAGAGATCGAACGTACTCTCCTAGCACGAAGACGCGTCGCAGCCATCACCTTTGCCCCAATGGGAGACCAGCTGAATATTGATGCAGGCAACCGAGTTGGAGGGATACCTCATGTCGACAGAAATGGCGACGAAAATGAAGTGAACCCTCCCCAGGTCCGCACCATGAGGGATTATACTACACCTACTGTCGGGAGCATATACCCCGGTTTCGGACATGCTATCACCAATCCACAGTTCGAGATTAAACCAGCTATTCTGAATATCATTCGGAACAATGCTCAGTTCTTCGGAATGGCCACTGAAGACGCCCATCTTCACCTTACAGAATTCTCCGAAATCTGCGCCACGTTCTGCTACGTTGGAATCCCAGACGAAACAGTCAAGCTCCGCCACTTCCCTTTTTCATTAAGGGACAAAGCCAAGACATGGATTCACTCCCTCCCACCTGGAACATCCACCACCTGGGAGGCTTTGACCACAAAATTCCCAGCTAAGTTCCATCTGGTGGATCGGATTGTGAGCATGAGGCGCGTAATAGCCAACTTCCGGAAAGCCGATCAAGAAATTTTAGCCGAAGTTTGGGAGCATTTCAACGAGCTACTGAGGAAGTGCCCTAATCATGGATTCCAAACGTGGAACCTCGTCGAAAGTTTCTACTATGCTATTGATCCCCACCACCGAGCCATGATCGATGCTGCCTCCGGAGGAACCATCATGAATCTTGCTCCAGATGATGCTCTGAGGGTCTTACAAGACACCGCCACCCACAGCGCTTACTAGAGCGCTGGAAGAAACATCCCACGAAGCACAAGTGGAGTGTTTGCCGTGGATATCCCCAAGCCCGCTCCTGCCGCCCCAGTGATGGCAATCTCATGCCAAGGGTGCGGAAGCACCGACCACCACAACTTCGAATGCTTAGGAGTTGAGGTACCAGACGAATCTTTGTTTATGAATGAGCGGTAGCGACGACACCGTCCCATCAGGCCCTGTCGTCCTGGCCTGGCAGTCCTGCTGCAAAATCTGTGGCTGCTCCGACTGCGGGGCTTCCTCCTAAAAGTAAGACGTAGCAACCATTTGTCATAAAGACTAAGTGGCTATCACATCCGCTCCCCGGCGACTCCTCGACACCGGGCGGAGAAAGGAACAAATGTAAAATATATATAAGTAGAACAGACGTACAAACAGGTGGTATGAAGTGAATAATATCAATGTATATAAGCAGCAAAATAAATGAGTAAACCATCTACTCTAACAGTTCTAGCATCTACAGCAGTATAAAAATATAGAGGTATAATAGAAAGTAACTCAAGTTATATGAATGTCCACACAGACATATAAGTTGAGGATCGGCTCAGCAGATAGTAACTCATCGAATAAGAGTGTCCATACAAACTTATAGGATAAGGATCTTGTGTATGCAATGTAATGTAATGATATGAATGTAATGCAATAACTCACCCATGATCACGCACATGCAATTGCTATGTCCACACAGACTTGTAGTTCCCACTTTTTGAGAAGGTAGCTAACCTCTCAGGCATCAACCGTCGTGGCAAGGTGGTGATAGTGGAGCAGGCTTCTCCACTACTAGGCGGGCGTCCACACTACAAATCCTAGGCCTCCGTACGCCTCAATGCCAAGAACACAACAGCGGAGCTCCCATGCGTACTACGACTCAGCGGGAGTCTCGGGTAGATATGAACCGATAACCAAGCCCTGAACTGGCCCATGTTGTGACCCAGAAGGATCCTCTGAAAAAGGCATGAGGACCAAGCCCAACCATCCACTTGGCACGGGAGGAGCCCCGGGAATGAGCACCGAGGACCAAGCCCAACTGCCCAAAGTCTTGTGGTGCAGACCAACACATGTGTTGGTGCCACCGCAAGGTGGCTGTTCTGGGCATAAGACTCCCCTCGGCCGTGTCTTGTGTTCCGGGAGGGGGGGGGTCTTACAAATGGTATCAGCTTGCTGTGATCATAAACTAAAGAAGTCATTCAACAATGGTGCCACCCCCATTCGGTTAGTCAGTTTGGGGAAAAACTGACTTAGCGGAAGTAATGGTATGCCCATGTGTAATTCACACTAAGTATGTCCAGCTTTGACCTTAAGATTAGCCAGCCTGACCTTAGGTTTGTACTCTACATGTAGATCCCAGTGCACGTTGAGCCAGTGGGGGTCACCCCCGCCCCGTCCGTACCCACACAGTTTAAGCAATCAGAGCTAGGGAAGATGCTCACTACTATCTTGGATGCCTTTAGATCCCAACAATCCCCCATACAACAACAAGCTCCGGGTTCTAATTGGTTGAGCACTTTCCGAGCTCCCTCCCCTCCTGCCTACCTTGGGACAGAGTCGGCAGTGCATACGGAGGAATGACTCGACACCGTGCAAGAACTGCGGGCGGGAATTAGATGTCCGAACAATATGGCTGTGACCCTGGTAGTGACACTCCTGGAACTGCACGCCAAGAGGTGGTGGAAGTCCAAAGTCTATCTGCCAACTCTCGTCGGTATGATGACTGGCGAGCCAGTAGACCTGCCACACTATCCTTAACCCTAGATTATGACACCGCGTGTCGACTCACGCCGCATGCAATTTCACATCATCGTGGCACGGAAGGAGCCTCGGGAATGAACACTGAGGACCAAGCCCAACCATCCACTTACATCTCTTCTCAACATTACCAAACCAGTGCGGTCAAACCCCCGCACTCACACCCTTTCACAACCTCGTGCCCCAAGGTACTTATGGGTTCATTATTAGTGTAAGGCTATTTCACACATTCATCATCTAAGACCACAACCATTTGTTCGTAACAGTCATTACCAATTATATACAACATATTCAAACAAACTCATCATTATTCAACACATTTCCAATGTCAAGTACTTCCTCATTATTTCACATATTTAAATCATTCTCTAACCTGCATCAAATCACCTCGGTTGAGTACACCTTACTACACCATTTGTTCATTAAGGATCTAGCCAACAAATGTCCTTAACATATTTCCCTCCAATCATTTATAGTCTAAATTCCACAAACATTAAGGTTACTGTACTATGATCTCTTTACCAATACAAAACAAACACGAGATTTACATGTGCAAAAATGATTACTGTATAGTAACTTCAAACAGGGATTCCGGAGATTACAGGAATCTGGTGAAGGCATTTAACCCCTCGTTAGAAAGGTATTCCCAAGGGCTACGACATTTATGTTTAGCTGAATGCCCAAATCTGGCTACATCATGACTGAAATCGGCCTCGAAGGCTATTGCGCGCAGAAAATAGATTTCTGCGTGCATCTTAAAGCAGATCGGATGTCATCGGTTCGTCTTCTTCATTTAACTAAACTTTTAAATAACATCCAGAATTTCTCCTCCCATATTCACCATCATAAGGCCACTTCTCTTCACGAAACCAGTGCACAAACTGCATTTGAAGTGAGGGAAAGGTTGAAGACTCTAATTCCTAGGACACAATTCCTAGTATGGCCTTTCCTAAAAACTTCTTCTCACGAATCAAGACCCTTTTAAGTCGATATCTCTCCTGGAAATAACTAAAGATCTAGCACCAAGGGAGAGGGTTGGAAGCTCACCTCATTTCTGGCATTTCTGGCCATGGATCTAGTCACCCTTCTTTGCAGCATCTTCTTCTCCTCGGTCGGTGTTAGTTCTTCACGGGAAGAAGATTGGTTCCAGCACCTTCTTCCACTCCAGCATTTTCTTAAAGCAATGGCTTGGAAGGAAGATTAGAAACGGCTAGGGTTTTCTCCCCTTTTCATGTGAGAAGTTTGGCAACTGCATAGACAGGTGTCGGCCTATCTTTAGACCTCCAATAAACTCAGTAAATGAGTCCCTTCGAAACAACGCAGCCGGAAAATTCGCAAAAACCCGAAATTGAACTACACGGGTAGGGACACGCCCGTATCACTACCTGTGTCCTGCTCGGGAAGAATGTGGTCGACGATTCGTCGAGCTGCTTGGACACATACGGGTAGTGACATGCCTGTGTCACAACCTGTGTCCTGCTCGGGAGGAACACAGTCGACGATTCGTCGATCTCCGCTCGACGAATCGTCGAGCTACTACTTGGACACACACACACACACACGGGTAGGGACACGCCCGTGTCCATACCCGGTCCTGCTCGGGAGGAACACGGTCGACGATTCATCGATCTCTGTTCGACGAATCGTCGAGCTGTTGCTTGGACATACACACACGTGTAGGGACACGCCCGTGTCAATACCCATGTCCTGCTCGGGAGGAACACGGTCGATGGTGGTAGTCGAGCTCTGTTCGATGAATACATACACACGGGTAGGGACACGCCCGTATCACTACCCGTCTCCTGCTCTGGAAATTTCATAAAGAAGATGCAAAGACACCAGAGTACCACACGGGTATGGACACGCCCGTGTCACTACCCGTGTCCTACTATGGACAAACTTCTCCTCCCTTACTCAAGTGCAAGCCTAACTGCCAGCACTCCTTGAGCCCAAGCTAGCTCTCATGACTTAAAAGTACGCACAAGGGGACTAGCGCGAATTGGGACGTTACAACACGGGCTTATCACAGGCCATGTGTGGCCCCAGGTAGATGATTTTAAAGGCCAGTCTAGGCCGTTCGTTTCATTTTAGAGGGATCTGACGGCCCAGAATCCCTCTTGTTGTAATAAGGCTGGGAATTGAGGGTTTATGCCTCATTTCATTTGGCCATTTCTCTTTCTAAGAAGTAGAGAGAGGGGAGAGCAAAGGCAGAAGAAGGAGGATTCCGTCCATTATTGGAGCTTCGGAGCTCCGCATCGCGAGCTGAGTCCACATCCGCGGAGGCGAGTCCATTGCGGTGCTTTTCATCCAGCTAGTTTTTCATGACACCGAAGCGAACCTCTAGGGTAATGATTCTCTACTTGGACATGTGAAGTCCTCTTACTTTTTTCATAGGAAACTCTCTCCCGCGAGTGTGCGGTGAGTGTGAGGTATTCCTTTGGGTAGATGTGGTTTATCTCCATAGTTTTGCATATAAAGTCTGGAATCGAAGTACGGACGTAGGCATGGTGTGTGAAGCCTATCCGGACATGTTGTTCTGGATCGGTGATGTTTTCATTATGCATTTATTACCGGATAAGACTCCGCACCATTTTATTTTTTGAGTTTCTACGCGGTAGATTGCAGCAGGGAGCCTTGGGGACTAACCCCAAGGAGCACCCTGGAAACCTGGGCAGAAACATATTTCTTCCAGGAACCGCGCGGCGTTAGTAATACCGCCGACAGTAGCTCTGTTATTGTGAGGTCTGTCTCTTTGAGACCTGGGGGCCAGTGTTGTGAGGCTGTGTGCTCTAGGAGCCCAGTTTGTTTGGTCCGCAAGCCAACCTTGTGCATAACCGGGTTATGTACTATTATATGATCGATTTGGGACTCAGGGAAGCTTGACCCGCGCCTATGGCTTAAATTTACGTGGCGGTGTGAGCAACGGGTTGAGTGGAAGCGTACCCACTCTATGTGGTTCGGTTAAAGAAACCTAAGGTATGAGGCACTTACCGTTGGCATAGAGGGCGAGTCTTAGGCTTCGGATGAAAAGACTAAAATGCTCACGATGTTGCCGTCCTGGGGGCGGTTGTGGACTGGGTTTACCGAGAATGTGCCCGGTGTAATGCCCCAAAACTCGAAAATGAACTGGTAGCGTCTTAAGGCCAATCTGGGGCTTGATAAGGGTCACACGGCCTGGGACACGGGAGTTTCCATGGCCGTGTCCTACTACGAGTTCGACGAATTTCTGTGTGGTCGACGAAATGTGTTCGACGATCTTAATTTGGAGGTTAGGCACACATCCCGAGACACGGGCATGTCCAGGGTCGTGTCCTGCTTTGTATCGGCATGACGGTGTCTAGTAAGGGACACGAACTGGAACACGACCGTGTACTTGTCGACACGGGCGTGTCAAGTGTCGACACGGGCGTGTCTAAGCCCGTGTCCTGGTTGGTATGCGATGGTTTCCTGTGTTGCTTGAGGAACACGCCTCGTGACACGGGCGTGTCATCAGCTGACACGAGCATGTCGAGTAGTACACGGGCGTATCTGAGCCCGTGTCCTATTCTACATTCGATGATCGTGTTCAGATTGTGAGACACGGCGTGTGACATGGGCGTGTCATAGGCCATGTTCGGCCTAGGAAATTGATTTTAATGGCGAATCAAGGATGTTTATTTTACTTAGATGGGATTCGACGGCCCGAAACGGTTCCTGCAGTGTTAAGGCCGGGAATGGGGGGTGAAACCCTCATTCCTCTTTAGGTTTTCTCTTTCTAAATATTTAGAGAGAGGGTAGAGCAAGGTTGAAGAAGAAGGAGAAATCCGGTCACCGGTGGAGCTTCGGAGCCCCAAATCGCAAGCTGAGTCCGGATCCTTGGAGGCGAGGCCGTTGCGGTGCTTTTCATCCGTCTAAGTTTCTTCTCTTCTCTATGGGGCCTAAACGAACTTCTAGGGTAACGATTCTCTTCTTGGGCATATGAAGTCCTCTTCCTTTCTGCATAGGAAACCTGCTCTCGCAAGTATGCGGTGAGTGTGTGTTGTTCCTTCTGGCGGATATGAATAGTCCACCTAGTTTTGCATGTAGAGTCCGGAATCGAAGTACGAACATAGGCATGGTGTGTGAAGCATACCCGGACAAGTTTGTCTGGATCGGTGATGTTTCATTATGCATGAATAGCTGGAGAAGGCTCCGTGCTGATGGCTATTTTTGGGTTTTCTACGTGGTAGATTGCAACAGGGAGCCTTAGGGACCAACCCCGAGGTGCACCCGGAAAACTGGGCAGATGCGTGGTTCTGTCATCTTGGTGGCATGTGAGCCAACTTGTACATAACTGGGTTATGTAAATTTATGTAATTGATTTGGGACTCAGGGAAGCTTGACCCGCGCCTATGGCTTAAATTGATGTGGCGGTGTGAGCAATGGGTTGAGTGGAACCGTACCCGCTCTATGCGGTTCAGTTAAAGAGACCTACGACACGTGGCACTTACCGTTAGCATAGAGGGTGAGTCTTAGGCTTCGACCGGAAAGATTAAAATGCTCACATTGTTTACCGTCCTGGGGGCGGTGGTGAAGCCACGGAATGGACCGGATTCACCGAGAATGTGCCCTTAGAGCACGGTGTGTGTGGCCTTGCGTGCCTACGCCTGTGGTGAAGTGTGCTTAAATTGTACGTTTACTATTTTGTTTGGTTATACTAATAAATTGCAGGGAAGGAGCATCGCCGCCCCGATTTATGGGTGGGGTCGTGAAAGTGAAGGTAGATCTGAAATACTCTAGAGGGGGGTGAATAGAGTATTGTGCTCTCTTACAAAACTTTACAACTTTTGTTGTATTCCTAAGTGAACAGGTCAGTAAATAAAATAAATAAGCACAACAACCTATCTAATCACAGAACAACACAGTAAAAACAAAAGAAAGAGGGCAACCAGATGACAAAAGAAATTTATAGTGGTTCCCCAACCTAGGTACATCCACTCTTCTACCACCCTGGTAGGAATCCATTCAGGTTTTTGATTAGGTGTCTGACACCAATGAGCTTTTGTTCAGGTGCTCAAAAACCAAAACCTCAAGTCTCTTGGAAGGAGACTTGCAACCAGGAATAATTTTGAAGGGAATTAAAACCATGTACATGAGTTGGAAAAGAGGTGATGGTGTCTTCTCTTTCTCAATAACAACTGAGAAGACTTGTGGATTGATGTTAGCAGATTTGCTCCACCTGAGATCTTGAATGGATCAGGAAAACTGGAGCACTGCTTCAGGGTGACAGGTCTTCAAAAGCTTGAGTGCCTGGACCAGAGATTGCTTCAGGAACTTCTTTGACAGATAGAGTTTTGTTGTCCTTCTGAAGTAGTCTTGTAGGATTGAAAAAGAAGACTCTTGATAGTGATTGTATGTTCTTCTTCTTCTTGATGATGTTCTCTGGCCAAGGCTGATTGCAGAAAAGAACTTTTTATTTTTCTGTAAGATTGTTCTTGAGTGAAATGTCTGTCTGTGTGTCTGGTATGTGTTGTACTGCTTGATCCTTTCTTTTCTGACTTTTTACTGACTAAAGAACAACCGAAATTTGAATGTTTGAGCAGTAATTGCAGTCGGCCTGAGAAGGAAGTGGCAATCAATGATTTCCCTAACTGTCCCATGGAAAAACGGCATGTAATACTTCATAGTCAATGCGTATTCTAACGGTAACATTCCGAGAAGATTGAGCATTAATTATTCAGGAATCATCGCCAAGAAAAGGGACGAGAAACTGGAGAAGACCTAGTCTGGAATCGTCGAACGAAGAACACAATTCGTCGAGCTGAGTTTGAGTTCGTCGAGCTGAGCTTGAGTTCGTCGAGCTGAGCTTGAGTTCGTCGAGCTGAGCTTGAGTTCGTCGAGCTGAGCTTGAATGAGTTCGTCGACCAGACAATAGCAATTAGTCGTCCAGGGAAACTTGTCAATTCTGCTTCAATCTTCGTCGAACTGACAATCTTCATCCGTCGAACAGACAAACAGATTCGTCGAACAGATATCCAAATTCGTCGAGCGAAGAACAATTCTGGACTTAGTCAAAATATTCTGTATAACTAATATTCTGTGTCGACATAAGTTTGTGTCGACTGATTGATCTTGGTGTCGACTGATTGATCTTGGTCTCGACATAAATCTTGGTGTCGACTGATTGATCTTGGTGTCGACACAAATCTTCTGGTGTCAACATAAGCTGGTGTTGACACATGCCCTAAGTGTCGACACACATCCTCTGAACTCAGGAATCGTTGAGTAGAGTACTGCATTCGTCGACCTGAGAAGTTTTGAACTTGAGGTCCAAGTTTGTCGATCTCATAATCCTGTTCGTCGACCAAAGCTTGAAGTTGGACTTAGAAAAAATCTGAAGTTATCCTGACTTTAGCTTGTTGAAGTATCTCAGTCTTCGTCGAACAGAGAACAAGGATCGTCGAGCTTAGCGCAAAGAAATGTCTCAAGATCGTCGAGCTCAGAACATCTTTCGTCGAGCTGCGTTCGACGAACGTCGAACTCATTTTACTTAGTCTTGAAATCTTCTAATTCTGGAGTCTCTGATGTTCTTGTTAATAGCTGGTCCATCTGAAGTTGACTCTAAGGACTTGTCCTAGACTCTAGGACATAAACTTGACCTTGGCTATACATGATGGGTCACATCCTAAGATAGTGAACCTAGCCCAAATCAACTAGGGATCCAACAATCTCTCCCTATTTAGGTGAGGTCACTAAGAGACTCAAGACAGATAAACAAAGCAAGAAAACAAATATATCTGGCAGAGAATTACTAACACATACAACAGATATATATATATATATACACAGGCTTTGTTTAAACAAAAGACATAGTTTGAAAACAAATTGCAGAAAGAAATGAACCAAAATAAAGATTACTTCTTCTTCTTTTTCTGCAAAGACTTGTCTTCTGTTGTCTTTTCTCCTGGCTTTTTGAAAATAATTTCTCTATTAGGATCTAGAGCCTGTGCTGCAGTCATAGTCATGTCAGCTGCCCCAATGATCTTCAGTGATGTAGCTCTGGGGACAATTGCTTCAGGATGGAGCTTCATATAATCATCAACATTGAAAAGCTTGCTACCTTTGTCAAACCTTTTTAATTCTTCCTTTCTGTACTTTGACATTGTTGTAAATCCAAAAATATCCTTACCTTCAGCTTTGTCTTTATTGATCAATGATAGGCCAATTAGTTCCTGGTACCTAGCCATTCTTGCAGTATTGGCCGTTTCAGGATCTTCAAATGGAACAAGAGGAGAGTATGGCCTTTTAGGACTGTCAGCTTTCTGATCTTCAGACATATGTTGTTGTTGCTGCTGATGTTGTTGTTAATGTTGATTTTCTGAGGATTGTTGACTCTGCTGGCTGCTTCCATAGGATCTCCCTGAATATCTCTGATAGGTTTGCATGGGGGCAGATCTCTGAGAGCTAGATCCAGTGGCACCAACTGCTAGAGGGGGAGGAGGAGGATCCTTTCTATATCTGTGGACTGGGGGAGGAGAATATCTCCTACTTCTTTTCCTATCCTTCTGCTGGTTCTTTGATAACCACATCCATGCAGGCATTCCCTTATATGGAGTAACATTGTGCAAAATATAATAGGGAGTGTCAGTAGTGGGATTAGGCGTAGGAGCTGGAGGAGGAGGAGCCTTCCTTTTCTTTGACAGCATTTTCTTTTTTTTCTTTGAGGCTTCTTCATCTGAATCATCATCATCTTCACTGTCAGAACCCAGAGGGTTATCATATAAAACATCCAGTGCTTTCAGTGTTTTAGCATCAATGACAGCTTTTTCTGTAACAGGGGTAGAAATTTCAGGAACTGGAGTTTCAGCGACAGTTGAGGAGGAGACTGTGCAGGAATTAGGAATAATGGGGATAGAGCTTTCAGCTGCTGCATTATTTTCCTTTTCAATATCAGCCAGGATTAGCTCATCCAAATCTGGCATAGGGGAATCATCCATAACAAAACTTGGGGCTGAGATGGCTTCTAGAATAACTTCTGGACTAGCTGCAGAGATTGAAGCTAAAGCTGGGATAGCAAAACTGTCACAGAGTTGCTTAGCAACTGCTGGACTAGCTGGAGATGTATAGGGCACAATAGCCAATTGTGGCTTAGTAAAGTCTACTGGAAGAGATTGCATATATACAGTATCAAAATGTTGTAGTAATTCTCGTAGATTAACTGTGGGATTGAGAATAAAATCACCAACAGTTTTAGCAGTATCCATGTCAGCAATATCCATATCAGTATTAATAAAATTAATCAAATCAATTAATTCTGTATCTGTGCAATCTGGAAAAACTTCTGAAGTTGTATCTGCTGGGGAATCTGTATCTGAAACTTGAGCTGCTGCTTCATCATCAGGCATCTCCCCCTACCTGGGTTCAGTGGGGACTGAGGCCAGGCCCTAGACTGAGGAGGGGGTAGTAGAAAGGGCAAAAATTTGGGTAGATAAAGAATTAATAGAAGTCACAAGAGGTTTAATGGCCTCTGTGATAAGGGATTTGATGAGGGGAGTAAGAATGGTGAGGATAGATGATATGGTAGTTAAATTAAAGGAGAAAGGGGAAGAGGATGTTGCATTAGGTGTGGAGGAGGGAACAACTAATGATGGAATAGAGGGTGGAATAGCATGAGTGTGATGAGTGGATGGTAATGAAGATTGAATGTTGGCATCTGGCATGGCAATGTCTGTGGGTAGGGTGTAAGATGGAATGGAGGATAAATGAGGGGGAAGTGGAGACTGAGGAGGTGTAAGAATATGTGTGTCATGAGGGGAAGCAGGGAGTGTTGATTGTTGATTAACTTGCCGAGGGGAAGATGGAGGTGGAGATGGGATGTTGATGATGTCCAGTGGTGGAGATGGAGGAGGAGTAGACACATGAGGAGGCTGCTTTGCTAGAAGGGGTGCTGGAAGAGATGGTGGAGGGGGATGGATCTCCTCAGTAGGTGTGGGAGTGGCTTTAACAGCCCTGGTGCCTTCTGAAGTAGGGATGGAAGAGGAGGGAGCCTTGGATGGCTTGGAGATCGTCCTCTCCCATCTGCCAAACACAGCGCAGGTTAGGCGCTTGCTGGCATTGATGAATATGGTCGAGGAGACCATGAATTCACCAGCCTTTTCCTTGAGGAAAATTCCCAGGATTCTTCCAAAACAAACCTCTTTCTTGCTGATTTTCTTCTTTATCAACCCAAAGAAGATCTTGCTCCAATCAACAGGACGCTTATTCACCACGGCGCACATGACAAGAAATTGATGTCTGGTTATGTAGTCGTGTGCGGTGTGCTTGTCCATCAGCACTTTTCCCACGATATCTGCCAAGAACTGGCAGGCGGCAGATAGTTGTTTTTTTAACAACTTGTTAGGGTTACTCCCTGTAAACCCCATCAACTTCAGCATCGAACTATATTCTTCAGAATCCATATCCATGCCGTCTTCTCCATTTACCAAAACAAAAATTTTGGAAAGAACGGCAGGAGATAAAGAAACAGCATTACTCCTGATATTTCCTGTCAATGTATCATCCTCAAAAGCCGAAGAAGTGTATACCCATTCTCGAATTTCAGTTCCATGTAGTTTAATTCTTCGGTTCATGAAATCCTTGAGACCAAGTTCTTCCAAAAGTTCCAGAATGTAGAGAAATATTGGGTCAGAGTGCTGGAAGGAATCAAAATCCATGTCAAAACCGGTGTCGAATTTCATTGCGACTAAGGTGCTTGCTGGAACCGTCATTGATGACCTGCAAGAGAGATAGAGAAAACGTCGATCAAGAGCAAGAGAACTGAAAGCATGGGACGGAGGTCGAAGAAAACCTAGATATAATATTTTCCAGAATATGAATCGACAATCTCCGTTCCACGAAAATGAAAAATTCTTCGAACTGAGGTCGACGAAATAAATTATAGATAGATAATTCGTCGATCTCAACCAGAAGAAATGAAAACAGTTCGTCGAACTCCATTTGACGAAATATCTCCTAAAGCAAAGTTCGTCGATCTCCGGTCGACGAAAATTGTTTCCACACAGAGAATTCGTCGATCACCGTTCGACGAGCATCTTTCAAACTTTCCCTAATTCGTCGAACTCCGTTCGACAAACTCTGGAAAATTCATCGAATGCAGACAAAAACTAATTTAACTCTTCTCCATTAATCATTCCCAGTTAATTTATAAAGAACAGATGTTTTTCTCATCCAAGGGTTTGGTGAAAATGTCTGCTCTCTGTAGATCAGTAGGAATATGGATTAAGTTAATTTTCTTTTTGTCTACATTATCTCTAATGAAATGATGTCTTATTTCAATATGTTTAGTCATACTATGGTGAATTGGATTTTGTGTTATAGCAATAGCACTAGTATTATCACAAAATAATGTTGAATTATTTAAGTTGATATCATAGTCTATGAGTTGGTTTTGTATCCATAACATTTGTAAATAGCAGCTGTCAGCAGCCATGTATTCTGCTTCTGTAGTTGATGTAGACACAGATGTTTATTTTTTACAAAACCAAGAGACAAGTCTCATACCCAGGAACTGGCAAGTTCCAGAGGTACCCTTCCTGTCAACTCTACATCCAGCATAGTCAGCATCTAAGTATCCAGTTAACTCAAACTCTGACTCTACAGGATACCAGAGTCCTAGATTAGGACAACTCTTTACATATCTCAAAATTCTTTTAAAGAAAATAAGGTGAGATTCTTTGGAGTTCACTTGGAACCTAGCACAAAGGCATGTGGCAAACATGATATCAGGTCTGCTAGCTGTTAGGTATAATAGGGATCCAATAATTGCCCTATAATGCTTCTGATCTACAGGTTTCCCTGCTGCATCAGAATCCACAACAGCATTTGTAGTCATAGGTGTTTTCATTCCTGAAGCATCACCCATCCCAAACTTCTTAATAAGCTCCTTAGCATACTTAGCTTGGGAGAGGAAGATACCATCAGGGAGCTGCTTCACTTGGAGACCAAGGAAGTAGGAAAGCTCACCCATGCTACTCATCTCAAATTTGGAATGCATGAGGTCAGCAAACCTCTTGCATAATTTAGGATCAGTAGACCCAAAAATGATTTCATCCACATATATTTGTACTAACAATATTTGGTCCTTATGAAGTCTAGTGAAAAGAGTTTTATCTATGGTTGCTCTTGTAAATTTATGCTCTAAAAGAAAGCTTGCTAAGGTCTCATACCAAGCTCTTGGAGCTTGCTTTAAACCATAGAGAGCTTTATGCAATTTAAATACAAAAGAGGGTTGAGTTATAGAGATAAAACCAAGTGGTTGTTCTACATAAACCTCTTCTTGAAGCACTCCATTCAATAATGCACTCTTGACATCTATTTGGTAAACTTTGAATCTCTCGTGAGCTGCATAGGAAAGGAATATTCTTATGGCCTCTAACCTTGCAACAGGGGCAAAGGTTTGGTCATAGTCAGTTCCTTCCTCTTGTCTGTAGCCCTGAGCAACAAGCCTAGCCTTATTTCTCACTGTGTTTCCTTGAGCATCCAACTTGTTTTTGTAGACCCATTTGGTTCCAATAACTGGGTAGTTATGAGGTCTTGGAACCAAATCCCAAACTCTACATCTCTCAAACTGATTTAGTTCCTCTTGCATTGCAATGATCTAGTGGGGATCTTGCTCAGCTTCATGTATAGAGAGAGATTCAATCTGAGAGAGAAAACAGGCATGCATCAAGTCTTGGTTGAGTTGATGCCTTGTCTGTACACCTGCTGAAATGTCTCCAATCACTTGAGATATGGGGTGATCTCTAAGTGTGATAAGATCAGTTGGTGGTGTACAACCTCGTGTCCGGCGAGCGGGTCCCGCTAGGAAGGTTGAGCAGGCATGGCCCCGCGACCCGCACCCGAGCGGCAAAACGGGCTGTACGACGGAAGGGCTGGCCCGCTCCCGCCCATCTCAGGCGAGCGAGCTGGCGACCCGCGGCAAGCGAGCTGGACCCGCGATCGACGACCGACGGCCAACCCCACACGCGACCTGGCTGCCGATCCGCCCGGCAGAAGACAGGCAGCTCGCCCATACCGGCTCGCTCTCGCCCAGGGAGGACAGGCGAGCCACGAGGCCAGACCGCGCCCGCCTCCTGCGGGGGAACTGAAGGCGAGCTGACCCACCAGGGGTGCGAATAGCTACTCAGAACAGCGGAGCCTCGCTATTGGCAGACCAGGCTGGACTGCGTATAGTTGTTCAGAACAGCGGAGTTTGGCTGTTGGCAGACCCAACCAAGGGCTTTTTGGAATTTTCAGGTCAGTTCTTTTGGTTATTGGCAGTTCAGATTCCAAAAATCTATAAATAAGACCCAAGGGGTACCTCAGAGGACATGCTTTCAGTGCCTCCTTGCTCTCATTCTCAAGTGTTCTCTGAGGGTACCTTAGCTCGGCTCTTGGCTAAGGAGGGGAAGCGCTCAGAGATCTTCCGGGTTTGTTGTGGGACCTCCCTGCCGAGCCCTTGGGTCTGTTTTCTCTTGTCTCTCTCGTTGTTCTTCTTGCAGGAGCAAAGTAGGCGCGAGACCACCCCTTCCCCAAGGGTAGAACTCCACAAGAGGCCGGATTCCGGTTTCAACATTTGGTGCGGTGAGCGTGGAGAGTGGTCAGTGCAGAAAAGCTTCGGCGAGCTCAATGACGGGAGGTCAAGGATCTGACAGACAGGACTCGCCACCCCCACCACCTCTTGCAACGGTGGGAATGTTTGAAGACTTCAGGAATGAGGTGCTGACTCTGGTCAAGATCGCGCTCGGCACGCGGGCCGAGTGCTCGACTCCGGCGATCCCGATCGCGGCCGCCCCCTCCTTGGGCGAGGATGCTCCCGGCAGGTGAGCCGGGAAGGAGGTGGCCGAGGAAGGCCGAGGAAGCGAGCTCCCGGGGCGCGAGCTCTTCCCCGGTTCGGCAGGCCGAGGCCGTTTCGGCGAGTTGGGCCCGCGAGACTCGCCGGCCCGCCAGGTGGGGGGGGCAGCCCCTTCAGCGAGCTGGTCTCCTCAGCTCCAGTGCCAGACGGGTTCAGGGAGCCCGAGATGACCTACTACACCGGGAAGGGAGAACCGGTCCAGCACGTCCAGTGGTTCAAGGACGTAGTCTCCATCCGTCAGATGTCGGACGGATTCAAGTGTCGTCTCTTCACCATCACCCTCCGGGAGAAGGCAATGGAGTGGTTCCACCAGCTGCCGGCCAGTTCCATCTATTGCTTCGAGGACTTGCGCCGAGGGTTCATGTTGAGGTTCACTACCTCGAAGAAGAGGAAGAAGGAGTCAGAGTCCCTGTTCCACATAAAGCAGGGGGTGAACGAGACGTTAGGGAGCTATGTGGATCGGTTTCAGGAGGAGGTTACCCAAGTCCAGGAGATGCCAGGCCACAGTCTGATGATGGCCTTCACACTGGGCCTGCAGCAGGGTTTCTTCCGCATGGAGCTGAAGAGAATTCCCCCCCTCTCCTACGAGGAGCTGATGGAGAGGGTGGCAAGAGAGGTCGACGGGGAGGCGTCGAACCCAGAATTTGCAAGGAAGTTGGCCAGGTGGGCAATCGAGGAGGAGAAGGAGTCAGGGAGGAAGAGGACAGGAAGAGAGAAGGGGGGAGCCTAGGCAGAGGGAGCAGAGGGAGCAGAGGCAGCTCCAGTGGCAACAGCCGCCGAGGTGGGGGCACCAGGAGCCCGACCGCCGTCTGGGCTGGAGACCTGAGTGGCAGGGGCAGCGGCCGCAGGGGGGGAACTACGGAAGGGGTCACCATCAGGGGAGACAGGATCAGTTCCACCCACCGGGCTGGAGGCAAGGTCAGAGGCCTCGGCTCCCCGATCAGGAGGAGGCCATGGCCATAGCTCTAGGAACGAGGAGAGGGGTCATGAGAAGGAGGAGAAGGGAGTTCAGGGTGGAGCTGCCCTATTGCGACTTCCATCAGGAAGAGGGGCACGCAACAGCCACGTGTCCGGAATTCTTGGAGATGAGAGGGAACAAGGGGCGGCAGCAGCAGCAGGAGGAGGTGCGGCAGGAAGTGAGGATCGAGGAGGTCCTGCCTCGGGCGGAGGAGGATCGCTGTGAAGATCGGGTGGATGTGGGGACCCGAGGAGGGATCGGAGTGATCCACGGGGGAGTGGGAATCGAGGCCTCCCGCAAGGCAAGCCTCCACACCATGTACCGACGAAGCGTCGCCTCTACATCCCAAACCCCGCCGCCGGAGGAGAGGATCACCTTCTCCAGAAATGATATGCCAGACCACGAAGACCCGTTCTACGATGCGCTGGTCATCAAGGCCGCCATCGAAAACTTCACGGTCTCTCGGATCCTCGTGGACAATGGAAGCTCCGTGAACGTCGTCTTCAAGAAAGCATTTGACGCGATGCAGGTGGAAGCTAAGAGGGTGCTGGCCTCGGACGGGCCCTTGTTCGGATTCTCGGGAGAGAGGAAGGAGGTAGAGGGAGGAGTTGGCCTCCACGTCACCCTGGGGGGGCAGTCCCGGAACTGCAAGTTCGTCATTGTGGACGCCCCCAGCAGCTACAGCGCAATCTTCGGGAGGCCCCTGATCAGCGCCTTCCGCTGCGTCCCCTCATCTTTCCACTAGTGCCTGAAGTTCAACGCTGAGGGGGTGCAGGTCAGGGTTAGGGGAGACCCAAAGGTGGCGCGGGAGTGCTACGTCACCGCGGTGAACACCATCTCTTGGCAGGAAGGGGCCGAGGAGATGGGGCGGAGGATGGAGGAGGACGAGCAGGAAGCCGGAGAGGTGGAGCTGGGGGTAAAGGACTGCGCAGAGAAGGCGGAAGGAGGAGATCTGGAGGAAGTGGTCGAAGTAAGGGCCGTAGGAGGGGAGATGGAGGTAGAGGTCCCCGTTCCGGAGGAGGGGGACGCCGAAGGATGGGGGGAACGATCCAGGCTGGAGGCGGCGGAAGAAGTGGTGGAGCTGGAGGTGCTCACCCGGGGAGGGAGGATGGAGAAGGTTCGCGTCAGCGGAGGGCTGACCCCGGAGGACCAGGGCCGGATGCTGGAGTGCATCCAGAAGAACGTGGACATCTTCGCCTGGAACGCTGCGGAGATGCCGGGGGTTGACGCGGATGTGGCCTGCCACCGCCTCAACTTGGACCCGGGGACACGCCCCGTCCAGCAGAAAAAGAGATCCACGGCAGACAAGCTGGCAGAACCCATCAGGGAGGAGGTGGCGAAGCTTCTCAAAGCTGGCTTCGTGTCTGAAATTCAGTACCCCGGCTGGGTCTCCAACGTTGTGATGGTCAAAAAAGGAGACGGCCGCTGGCGGTTGTGTATCGATTTTTCCCTTCTTAATAAAGCTTGTCCTAAGGACTGTTACCCTTTGCCTCGGATCGACGCGTTGGTTGATTCCGCCGTCAGCTTTTCTGTAATGAGTTTTTTAGATGCCTTTTCAGGTTACCATCAGATCAGGATGCACCCCCCGGACATCAAGGATGTCTCATTCATCACAGGGGACGGCTGCTACTGCTACAAGATGATGTCGTTCGGGCTGAAGAACGCTGGGGCCACCTACCAAAAAATGATGGATAGGGTCTTCAAGGAACAGAGGGGGAGGAACTTGGAGGTGTACATGGACGACCTCATGATCAAGAGCCGGGACGTGGACTCCCACCTCCGGGACCTGGAGGAGACGTTCGCCACCCTGCGCAGATACAAAATGCGGCTGAATCCCCTTAAGTGTGTCTTTGGGGCAAGCCGGGGGAAGTTCCTGGGGCATCTCCTCACCCCCGCGGGGGTCGAGCCGAATCCAGACAAGGTCAAGGCCATATTGGAGCTAGGGTCCCCGCGAAATGCAAAGGAAGTCCAACGGTTGACAGGGAAGCTGGCAGGACTGAGTCGCTTCCTTTCTCGGTCAGGGGAGAAGTGCTCCCCTTTCTTCAAAACGCTGAGGGGAGGCCAGAGGTTTGAATGGAGCAAGGAATGTGAAGAGGCCTTCCAGGCCCTCAAGGTGCAGTTGACACAGGCTCCGCTGCTCCAGGGGCCGAAGGAGGGCGAGGATTTGTTCTTATATCTCGGGGTCGGGGCAGAGGCCTTAAGCTCTGTCTTGGTACGAGAAGAGGGGAAGAGGCAGCTCCCTATTTATTATGTTAGCCGGGTCCTGAGGAAGTCCGAGCTCCGGTATCCGATCCTGGAGAAGCTTGCATTCGCACTGATCATCTCGGCTCGGAGGCTACGGCCTTACTTCCAGGCGCACCTGATCCGAGTGGTGACCGACCATCCTCTCCGCAACATCTTCGAGGGGGTGGAGCATTCGGGCCGGCTGGCCAAGTGGTCGGTGGAGCTAAGCGAGTTCGATGTCTCCTTCGTTCCGCGGCTCTCAATCAAGGCTCAGGTGATGGCCGACTTCCTGGCTGACTACGCGGTAGAAGTAGCAGAGGAGGAGCTCACCCGCCAGACTCCTTGGAAGGTGAGGGTGGACGGAGCCTCAGGAAGGCATTCTCTCGGAATAGGAGTGGTTCTGGAGAGCCCTCAAGGGACTCAGATTGAGCAGACGGTGGTGGTGCATTTTCTCATCACCAACAACCAGGCCGAGTATGAAGCAGTGATAGCGGGGCTGCGCCTGGCCAGAGAGCTGGGGGTGCTAGATGTGGAGGTCCTAACCGACTCCATGGTGGTGGCTTCCCAGATCAACGGGGAGTTCGAAGCAAGGGAGCCCGCTTTGAAGTTATACCTGGACAAAGTGAAGGGGGTCATAGGGACCTTCCAGACCTTCTCCATCCGACACGTGCCAAGGGAAGAGAACGAACAAGCTGACCAGCTAGCAAAGCATGGTCCCCGAGCAGGGGGCACCATCACCGACCTGTTCCGCCCCTCCATCGAAGAAGGGGAGCTCATGGAGATCGATCAGCAGCCTTCGTGGATGGATCCAGTAGCAGTTTTCCTCTCCACGGGAGAATATCCGGAGGGGGTAGACAGGAAGAAGCTGAGGCACAAGTCCGCCTACTACCTCCTTAAAGACGGACAGCTATACAGGAAGACCCTCTCCGGGATGCTGGCTCGCTGCGTATCCGAGGGTGAGGCGCAGAGGATCTTAGAAGAAGTCCACACCGGGGAGTGCGGGAGTCATTCCGGGAGTCGGACCTTGGAAGGAAGGATAGTCAGACAAGGGTATTTCTGGCCCACCCTGGGCCGGGACGCCGCAGAGTTCGCAAGGAGATGTCATAAGTGCCAGCTATTTGCCCCCCTCCAGCTACAGCCGGCCCAACAACTCAAGAGTATCACGGCCCCATGGCCCTTTGCAATCTGGGGAATGGATTTGGTTGGACTGTTCCCCCAGGCCAGCGGCCAGCGAAGGTTCCTCCTAGTGATGATCGACTACTTCTCAAAGTGGATGGAGGTGAAGGCGTTGGCTAAGGTGACCTCCCAAGTGATCAGGAACTTTGTCTGGGGGGAGATCATCTGTCGCCATGGGATGCCCCAGGCCATCGTCACCGATAATGGACCTCAGTTCGCCAGCGCTGAGTTCACCAGTTTCTGCGAGCAGCTTGGAATCAACCTCAGGTTCGCCTCGGTCCACCACCCAAGGAGCAATGGGCAGGTGGAAGCCGCGGACAAGATCATCGCCAATCTCCTCAAGAAGAAGGTGGAAAACTTGACGGGGAGCTGGGTGGAGCAGCTCCCCGCCGTTCTTTGGGCCCTTAGAACCACCCCTAACACGGACACGGGGGATACCCCCTTCAAGCTCTCCCATGGGTGCGAGGCGGTGCTCCCCATAGAATTTGAGGTCCAAACGCCGCGAGTCGAAACGGCCAGGGAGGGCCAAGAGGAATGGCAAGCCGAGAACGGGGAGGAGCTGAGACTCTCCCTTGACATGGTGGAAGAGTTGAGGGATCTTTCGGCCATCCGACAGGAGGAGGTCAAAAGGAGGATGGCGAAATACTTTGACAAGCATGTCAGGGTCAAGCAGTTCGCAGAAGGAGACCTGGTGCTGAAGAAGGTGGACGCGGCAGGGAGGTCAGCGTCCGTAGGGAAGCTCAACCCCAGTTGGGAGGGGCCATTCATTGTGAAGGAAGATTTGAAGTCAGGTGGCTATCGGCTCCAAAATGTAGAGGGCGAGACCCTGAGTCTCACCTGGAGTGGAGACGACTTGAAGAGGTTTTTTCTCTAAGCTCCTGTAAGCGACGTGATTTGTTGTAATGAAGTCTTTCTTCTCTCCCCCCCCCCCCACAGGATTGTCTTATCTAGCTTGCTCAGAGGATTGAAATGAGTTTGGACCCCGAGAAGATCCCGCTGCCAGGCTCTCACCTAGCTGGCAGGGCCGGAAGTCACTCGGTGTCATCCCTAGCCTCGAGAAGATCCCGCTGCCAGGCTCCCACCTAGCTGGCAGGGCCGGAAGTCACTCGATGGAATGAGTTTGGACCCCGAGAAGATCCTGCTGCCAGGCTCTCACCAAGCTGGCAGGGCCGGAAGTCACTCGGTGTCATCCCTAGCCTCGAGAAGATCCCGCTGCCAGGCTCCCACCTAGCTGGCAGGGCCGGAAGTCACTCGATGGAATGAGTTTGGACCCCGAGAAGATCCCACTGCCAGGCTCTCACCAAGCTGGCAGGGCCGGAAGTCACTCGGTGTCATCCCTAGCCTCGAGAAGATCCCGCTGCCATGCTCCCACCTAGCTGGCAGGGCCGAAAGTCACTCGATGGAATGAGTTTGGACCCCGAGAAGATCCCGCTGCCAGGCTCCCACCTAGCTGGCAGGGCCGGAAGTCACTCGATGGAATGAGTTTGGACCCCGAGAAGATCCCGCTGCCAGGCTCTCACCAAGCTGGCAGGGCCGGAAGTCACTCGGTGTCATCCCTAGCCTCGAGAAGATCCCGCTGCCAGGCTCCCACCTAGCTGGCAGGGCCGGAAGTCACTCGATGGAATGAGTTTGGACCCCGAGAAGATCCCGCTGCCAGGCTCTCACCTAGCTGGCAGGGCCGGAAGTCACTCGATGAAATGACTCAGTAAGCGATAACCTGCGACCCGGAGCAAATCACGTTACCGGACTCCCACCTAGCCGGCGAGGCCGGGAACTACTCGAAAGACGTGAGCAGCAGGTCGGGATCACAAGAGTTAGTCAAAAAAAAACGGGGAGGAAAGTGTCTGGCATAGCCCCACCCCCAAGCCCCGGGAAAGGCGGCCGAGTGGACGCCAAGGCCTGGGCGAGAGTCCGTAGGGAATTAAGCATACGGCCGAGGGGCGAGCCGGCTCGCTCGCTCGAGGGACGAGCCAGCTCGCCTCGCCCGGCGGGCGAGCAGCCGCCTCATCAGAGCCAGGCCTCAGGGGAAGGTCGCGTCACCCAGCAATAACAACGTTGTAAAAACAAGGCGGACGAGAGAGCATTTATAAAAGACACAATAGCTAAAAACACGAGGTATAGGCGCAAGCCGCGCGTACAGATAGATATACATGATAATGTTCATCTAAAAAAGAATAAAATTACAAAAAGTAAGGGGGGCGCGAGATCTAGGTCGAGAAACCCTAAAGGGGCTGGAAGGCCTTGTCGCCAGGGTCCGGCACGGGGAGAAACAGCGCCGGCACAACGTCTTCCGCCGAGAGCCCCGCTGCTTTGCTCGTAAGCAGATCCGCGCGCCGCAGCATCTGCATCGTGTATTTCGCTGCGCTGGCCGCGTTCTTTTGCATTAGCACCTCCAGGTCGTAGTCAGAGAGGTGCTCGCGCGGGCAGACCCTGCTGTCTGGAGGAGGGACAGCGGCAGCGGCCTCCAGCTCGCATACCCGGGCCTCCAGCGCCGCCTTCTCTTGGCCAAGGGTGGCGATCTCGGCACCCATCCGGCTCGCCGTCGCCGCGTCCTGGGGAAAGGAACAAGAATAATCGTGAGCTGTGTCCGCGAAGAGGGAGAGGGTAACTCAGGTTGAGCACGTACCACCCCGCCCAGGTACTGCGCGAGGGTCTCCTCGGCCGCATCGGCTCGCCTCCTGTGAAGGTCCGCGTCCACCTGAGCGAGCTTCCGGGCCTCTTCCTTCTCATCCGCCATCTTTTGTATGGACGCGACGTTCCGCTCCACCTGGGTGCAGCACCTCCCCACCATGTGAGCCAGCTCCAGACCGCGCAGCTAGGCCCGCGCGCTCTCATGAATCAGCACTCGCGTCTCCTCCTTGTCATAAATGGCGGCGTCTTCGCGCGAGTACAGACCAAAGGAGAAGCTGTACGCCTCCCCGCCGATGGTATCCTGCTCCATCCAGCTCGGCAGCAGGGTCGAGATCATCGCGCGGTTCGACTCCTTATCCCACGACAGGAGCGGGACGCCGAGCTCGTCCTGGTACCTCTCGTCGTAGCCGAAGTTGCGATGCCCTCTCGGCACCGGCTCCGCAGCAGCTTGGGACCCGCCCGGCGGCGCGGAGGTGCCCGCCGCCCTGACCGGGGAGTCGCTGGTCGAGGCGACCCGCGGGGGCGAGGGGCCCTCAGCCGGTAGGACCGCAGGGGCCTTGCCCTTCCTTTGGCTCGCGGCGGGTTGTTGATCCGCGATCTTTGCCACCTTCGGTGGAGGGGCGGGCTGTCCGCCACCCGGTCGCTTCTTGGCCGGGACGGACGGGATGTCGCGCTGAGCGGCATCAGCAGCTTGAGCCCGGGCAAGAACCCCGGAGGGGATCCGCGCGCTTTCGTAAGGAGGGTGAAGGTGGATGTCGCGTTCATCTGCAAAAAAGGGAAGGTGAGGTGAAAGAAAAGTGGGAAAGTAAGGACTAGCTAGCGGCGAGCGGCAAACCTCCCCCTGGCGGGACGACGGCGAGGTCGTCAAGATGGCGGCGCAGGTACGCGACCTCAAAGTTCTTCCCGGCGAAGAACGCGCACAGGTCGGCTTCATGGCCGCCTAGGCTGGGTGGCCGGTAGCTCGCCTCGCTGAGTTGCACCGGCGAGAAGGGGACGTTGCCGAAGTCCCCTTTGACGAACAAGAATTTCTTGAGCCAGTTGTGACTCTTGTTGACTGTCTCCCGCACCTTGAGGTGGGCGCTGGAGAAGTAGGTCGTCCCGTCTCGATTCGCCCGGAAGGAGAACAGCTTCCAGAACACGGCGAGGCTGAACTCCACCCGCTCCTCTCGCAGGAAGCAGGCGAACCCCACCATGACGGCTATGGAGTTCGGGGTCATTTGGCCGAGGACGACCCCGAAATACTTCAACACCTGCCGCACCTCGGGCCACAGGGGAAGTCGCAGGCCCACCTCAAAGTGAGCGAGAGGGATGGCGAGCTCGTCCCTAGACAGGTCGTTGATCTTCTCCCCCTCCCCGGGTCGCCTCGCAGAAAAGCTCGGCGGCACGTGGTCGCTAAGCGCATCCAAGTACTCGCGCTCAGAGATGACAGCGTGAGGAAACTCATGCTCTGAGAAGGTCCAGGCACACTTGCTTCGGCCATCCACGTCGCCGCCGCCTCCGCCCATTCCCATCAAGTCGTCGCCAAACGCGCGAGACAGATCCGAGAGGCGAGCGCGAGTCGCAATTCGCGGGAAAAGGGAGGCGAGAGGATGTTTGGAAACGGTGGAGAAGTAAGGGCCTGCAAGGCCTATTTATAGGGAAAGAGAAAGGGCGGGAAACTTCCCGCCGAAAGATGGGGTGCGGATAGCAAAAATCTGTCCGACGGTCCGACTTCCCACGCGCGACCGCACCTAAAAGGTCGATCTGGCACGGTTCTCGCCCGGTAGCACCCACGGAAGAGCAGCGCGGGCGAGCCTCAACCCGCACCCGCACGCCGTTCCACGCGAGACAGGAGACTCCCGTCTGGCGAGCTCCTCGGCTCGCCCTCGCCCCGATCAGTGCAAGAGGAAGAACGGACCTTTCCCTTAACCCGCCCACAGAAAACAATAAAAACAGCATGACATTTCCAATGAACCTCAGCAGTAACAAGTTAGGCCCATAGGCGGGCGGGCTAAAAGAGTCACTAGCGGTTACAATTACAAGATAACTACGAAATGACAACAACCCCGCGGTAACCCGCAAGCGAGGGGCAAAAGACTGGGTCAGTACTCGACCCACTTCCACCTGTGCCGCCTCTTCGTTCCCGATCGCGGCGGCACACGAGGATCGTGGTAATCGCGAACCGCCACTAGCTCCCGCTCAGCCAGGCCGATCTGCTCTGCGGCGCTCCTAAGATGCCCCTCGGCTCGCGATATATGCACTCCCGGCGAAGTCACATCGTCATCCTCCGCTGCGCGCCGAGGGCCCTCCAAGGCCGCGAGCCGGGCCTCAGTCTCGGCCTTGTCTCCATCGACCCTCTTCACGATCTCCTGCAGCAGCAGTGTGTGCTTTTGGAACAACCGCGTCACCTGCCTCTTCATCCCCACCGTATCGGTCGGGTCGCCCAGGTAGTCGGAAACACTGTCTACGTCGGGCGGAGGCGAATACCCCTCGCTCACCTCGGTTTCGGGGGAGGCCCTGTTATAGCCTGCAAACGGGGCGAGTCAGAAGAAGCGAAGCAATAGACAGAGCCAGCGATAAAAACCAGCTCACCAGGGGTGGGCACGTCGCCCGCACCGACAGATGGGCGAGAAGAGCCCGGCCGACCCTGAAAGTTTCCTCCCTCGAGGGTCTCAAGAGATTTTCCCAGCCCGTGGGAAGCCAGCGGACAGGGAGTTTCCGGAGGTGGGCGATCCAGAACCGGGGAACCAGCGACCTTCTCGGGCGACTCGCGAGAGGGGCGATCCTCTCCCCCATTCCCCACCTCTTCACAGGGAATTGCCTGCAAAATAAAGGGTCAAAGGTACAGCAATAATTCGCGGAAGGTCACGCACCCCGGGAATTACCTCGACACCCGCGGCCGAGCTGGAGCCCGGACAGTAGCCCGCCAGAGACCGCCTGACAATCTTCCCCTTCGCCGGCCTGAAAAGAGGGCCGGGAGACCCGCGTGATAACCAAGGGGCAGCCTCGAGGGCCTCCTCCTGAGTCTTCAGGCTCGCTGCCGCCAGGCGAGCTCGCACCTCTTCGCTGACCGGCATCAAGAAATTAAGATCTGCTCAAAGGAAATGAAGGGACCTGGGGGGGCCTCCTCCAGGGGTTAACGGTGCGTATTTATAGCAGGAAAGTGGGCCCCCACCAGAAGATTCCCTGCCAGCTCAGCACAGAGCTCGCCGAACACGCGGGTTCGACGATTCTTTCCGAGCTTGATTCAAGCTCAAAAAGAGCGGGGATTGTGTACAACCTCGTGTCCGGCGAGCGGGTCCCGCCAGGAAGGTTGAGCAGGCCTGGCCCCGCGACCCGCACCCGAGCGGCAAAACGGGCTATACGACGGAAGGGCTGGCCCGCTCCCGCCCATCTCAGGCGAGCGAGCTGGCGACCCGCGGCAAGCGAGCTGGACCCGCGATCGACGACCGACGGCCAACCCCACACGCGACCTGGCTGCCGATCCTCCCGGCAGAAGACAGGCAGCTCGCCCATACCGGCTCGCTCTCGCCCAGGGAGGACAGGCGAGCCACGAGGCCAGACCGCGCCCGCCTCCTGTGGGGGAACTGAAGGCGAGCTGACCCCCCAGGGGTGCGAATAGCTACTCAGAACAGCGGAGCCTCGCTGTTGGCAGACCAGGCTGGACTGCGTATAGCTGTTCAGAACAGCGGAGTTTGGCTGTTGGCAGACCCAACCAAGGGCTTTTTGGTATTTTCAGGTCAGTTCTTTTGGTTATTGGCAGTTCAGATTCAAAAAATCTATAAATAAGACCCAAGGGGTACCTCAGAGGACATGCTTTCAGTGCCTCCTTGCTCTCATTCTCAAGTGTTCTCTGAGGGTACCTTAGCTCGGCTCTTGGCTAAGGAGGGGAAGCGCTCAGAGATCTTCCGGGTTTGTGGTGGGACCTCCCTGCCGAGCCCTTTGGTCTGTTTTCTCTTGTCTCTCTCATTGTTCTTCTTGCAGGAGCAAAGTAGGCGCGAGACCACCCCTTCCCCAAGGGTAGAACTCCACAAGAGGCCGGATTCCGGTTTCAACAGGTGGAGTTTGTTCAGCAACAGCTTCTGTAATTAATTCCTCTTGAGGAATGTTATTAGCTGTTGAGGGAAGTTCAGTCACTTCCACCTGAATCTCTTCTTCACTGTCTTCAGCAACCTGTGGAGAAGGATGGGTTGATACCTCTTGGGTGAGGTTTAGTCCATCCATAGACTCACACAGTTATCGAACCTGCAAAGAGCTATTGGTAGAAATCTCTTTCTCCTTATAAGACATGTTAGCTTCATCAAAAGAAACATGGACTGACTCTTCAATTTAAAGAGTGGATTTATTAAAAACCCTATAGGCCTTGCTTACTTGGGAGTATCCTAGAAAAATCCCTTCTTCAGCCTTAGCCTAAAACTTTCTAATGTATCTTTTGTTATTTGTGTGAATGTAACAGATACAACCAAAAACTTTAAAATATGTGATTTTAGGATTCTTCCCTTTAAGTAATTCATAGGGGGTCTTATTTTTCTGCTTTTGTATGAGGCTTCTATTCAGGACATAGTTAGCAGTGTTTACAGCTTCTGCTCAAAAGGATAGAGACATGTAAGCATTTGTCAATAATGTGCCTGCAGCTTCAATGAGTCTCCTATTTTTCCTTTCAGCTAAACCATTTTATTGTGGAGTTCTAGGAGTTGAGAAGCACTATCTGATACCTTCCTTCTCACAGAACTCATGCATAAGAAGAGACTCAAACTCTATGCCATGATCACTTCTGATCAATACAACATGAGTAGAGAACTCAATCTGTATGGTCCTGAGAAAATCTGTAAGAACCTTGAATGTATCTGACTTAGCTCTCAGAAAGGCTACCCAACTAAATCTGGAGAAGTCATCAACAATCACTAAAGTGTAAGACTTCTCTGCTAGGCTTTGTACTGTAATGGGTCCAAATATATCCACATGAAGCAAATACAAAATCCTAGGTGAATCACTTTTATTAATGGATTTGAAATTAGTTTTAGTTTGCTTGCCTAATTAACAAGCCCTGCATAGGTTTTCCTTCTTGTAGGGGTCAGAAGGTAAGCCTCTAATAAGGTTACCTTTAGATAACATAGCTATATTCTTAAGGTTTACATGTCCTAGTCTTTTATGCCACAACTCATTTTGGTTACTAGTGATATTGAGTAAACAAACATTAGTTTGGGCAGAAATAAAATCTACTAGATATATGTTGCCTTGTCTAAATCCAATTTAAACAGTTTTGTTTTCATTATCAATAATAGAACATGAGGTAGATTTAAAGTGTACCTGATAACCTTCATCACATAATTGGATTATGGATATTAGGTTATGTTTGAGTCCTCTTACATATGTTACTCTCTTGAAGGTAACTGATCCAATCTTTACTGCTCCATATCCTTCTGACTGGCCACTCTTTGAATCACCAAAGATCACCTTTGGTCCTAGCTTGGACTTGTAGTTGTATAAATTGTCCTTGCTGCCTGTCATATGCTTGGAGAAACCATTGTCCAAGTAGCAGGTCTGACTCACCCTTGGACAGCTCTTCACCTGTACCTGTAATGAAAAACAAAACTCAATTGTTCTTGACCCAGGTTACCTTGGGTCCTTTATTTGGTTGAAAAGAAAAACTGGATATAACTGATAAGGTAGGTTGAGATTTATAACCTAAGGGGTGATATCTCCTAGGTGGAATAACCCAATCAGCTACTAGATTAAATGGTTTATTAGTTGTCTTAGAATTTCTGTAAGAGAATTGATTTAAGTTTGGTCTTTCTGGGTTCGACGAATTTCTGTAAGTTCGTCGACCAGAGTTCGACGAATAGGGCTGAGATCGTAGATCTCTGCTCAGAGAATGACAGTAGTCATTTTTTGTGCCCCATGTTCGTTGACCTCTGCTCGACGAACCATACAAAATTCGTCAATCGCAGTTAGATGAATTGTAATAACTGAAGTTTGCGTTCAGCGTTCGTCGATCTAGGTTCGACGAACTGGTCACATTTCGTCGATCTGGGTTCGACGAATGCTGTTGAACCTTATTTTTATTTGTTGTTCTCTGATTTCTATTTCTCTTGTCTATGGGTTTTGGATTATTTGCAGACATTGGTTTTTTCATTATCTTTTCTTTTCTTTTGGCAGAAACAAACTTAATGGGGGTTATAAGAATATTTTCTTAATTATGGGGGGCAAACTTGATGAAGCACCCAAGCCCAGCTTGCCATTTAATCTGGCATTCACTATGCTTGTTATGTCTATCAGCTTGAGACTTCTCCCATTAAGAGATTGTTCAAGTTGCTTGGCCTCACATAATTCAGATTTTAATTTAATTATCTGTTCATTTGCTAGAGTTAGTTGATCTTTTAATTTAATATTTTCTGAATTAACAGATTCAAGATTTCCTAGTCTTTATCTAAGGGTTTTTATTTCTTTCTCTGAATTAATTAAATCTAAGCACATAGTTTTGAATTCAATTTTAAATAAGTCAGAATTAAAATCAAAGCTTGAAAGAACCGGATCAGCCTCTGAGTCTGAGGCTGCCTCATCTTCAGATTCTCCTTCTGATCCAGAATTGCTCCTGGAGGCATCAATTCCCATAAGGCAAACCTCCTTGGATCTTGCTTCTTCCTCTTCTTCACTTGAGCTGGAAGGGGGTGATTCTTCTTCAGTATCACTTCATGTCTCAGCAACAAAGCCCTTGTCTTTTTTTATACTTGCTGGAAGAGGGTCTGCTGCTGTGTTTTCTCCTGGAGTCCTTTTCTCTATTTTTCTCCTTCTTCTGATTTTCTGGACATTCAGAGATGTAATGTCCAGGCTTCCTGCAACCAAATCACACAACCTCCTTGGTTGGTGTCTTGTCAAATCTGGGCTTATCATCCTGCCTGGATGATTTTCTTCTGAAATCCTTTCTAGCCATCTTATAGAATCTTTTTGCAAAGAGGCTCATCAGTTCTTCATTTGATGTTGCGGTCTCACTTTCCTCAGATGCTTTGAAGGCTGTACTTTGATCCTTTCTCACTGGGGTTGTTGCCTTCTATTCTGCTGCTTCTCTTGATTTGATCAGCTGCTTATAAGACTTTAATTTGCATGTAGAGATTCAGTTGATATCTCATTTAGGCTTCTGGCTTCTTTGATAGGCCAGATTCTTGAATCCCAAGAGCTAGGGAAGCACATCAAGATTTTTTCATTCACCTCTGTCAGGGTGATGTCCTTATCCAAGGATCTAAGCTTATTGATGATTGAGCTCAACCTGCTATACATTTCAGTCATTAATTCAGTCTCATCCTTCTTGAAATTTTGATACAGGGATATGAGATTTGATCTCATGTCTTTTATTTCATCTGTTGAGCCAGCTACCATTTGGTTGAGGGAGTCCCAAATGGCCTTGGCTGAGGTGCACTTAGCCACCTTTTGAAATATATCATCTGACATAGTTTGAGCCAAGATGTTCATTGCCTTTGCATCTGCAATTTTGGCTTTCTTGTAGGCATCATTATTCTCAGGAGGAGGTACTGCAGTCATGTTGGTTGAAGTGCTTGTAGAAGCTGCAGGTGCTGGAGGTACTCTTGTCAAGATGAAAGCAAAAATATCCTCATCAATAGAATTCATATACAATTTGATCCTTGTCTTCCAGATGGCAAACTTGTTAAGATCGCATACTGGAGGTCTGATGCTTGCATAATCTTTGTTTTGAGCCATGTCTGTGAGGAAATAAATCTAATAACAAAATAAAAACAAACAGATCTAACTAGAGGGATCCTTATGATTCAGGTGTTAGCCTGTACAACCACTTGATCTCTTAAGGTCTGGTATTTTAACCAACCTGGCTCTGATACCAATTGAAAGTGAAGGTAGATCTGAAATACTCTAGAGGGGGTGAATAGAGTATTATGCTCTCTTACAAAACTTTACAACTTTTGTTGTATTCTTAAGTGAACAGGTCAGTAAATAAAATAAATAAGCACAGCAACCTATCTAATCACAGAGCAACACAGCCAAAACAAAAGAAAGAGGGCAACCAGACGACACAAAAAATTTATAGTGGTTCCCCAACCGGGGTACATCCACTCTTCTACCACCCTGGTAGGAATCCACTCAGGTTTTTGATCAGGTGCCTGACACCAATGAGCTTTTGTTCAGGTGCTCAAAAACCAAAACCTCAAGTCTTTTGGAAGGAGACTTGCAACCAGGAATAATTTTGAACGGAATTAAAACCATGTACAGGAGTTGTAAAAGAGGTGATGGTGTCTTCTCTTTCTCAATAACAACTGAGAAGACTTGTGGATTGATGTTAGCAGATTTTCTCCCCCTGAGATCTTGAATGGATCAGGAAAACTGGAGCACTGTTTCAGGGTGACAGGTCTTCAAAAGCTTGAGTGCCTGGACCAGAGATTGCTTCAGGAACTTCTTTGACAGATAGAGTTTTGTTGTCCTTCTGAAGTTGTCCTGTAGGATTGAAGGAAGAAGACTCTTGATAGTGATTGTATGTTCTTCTTCTTCTTGATGATGTTCTCTGGCCAAGGCTGATTGCAGAAAAGAACTTTTTATTTTTCTGTAAGATTGTTCTTGAGTGCAATGTCTTTCTGTATGTCTGGTATGTGTTGTACTGCTTGATCCTTTCTTTTCTGACTTTTTACTAACTGAAGAACAACCGGAATTTGAATGTTTGAGCAGTAATTGCAGTCGGCCTGGGAAGGAAGCGACAATCAATGATTTCCCCAACTGTCCTATGGAAAAATGGCATGTAATACTCCATAGTCAATGCGCATTCTAACGGTAACATTCTGAGAAGATTGAGCATTAATTATTCAGGAATCTTCGCCAAGAAAACGGACGGGAAACTGGAGAAGACCTAGTCTGGAATCGTCGAACAAAGAACACAATTCGTCGAGCTGAGTTTGAGTTCGTCGAGCTGAGCTTGAGTTCGTCGAGCTGAGCATGAGTTCGTCGAGCTGAGCTTGAGTTCGTCGAGCTGAGCTTGAGTTCGTCGAGCTGAGCTTGAATGAGTTCGTCGACCAGACAATAGCAATTAGTCGTCCAGGGAAACTTGTCAATTCTGCTTCAATCTTCGTCGAACTGACAATCTTCATCCGTCGAACAGACAAACAGATTCGTCGAACAGATATCCAAATTCGTCGAGCGAAGAACAGTTCTGGACTTAGTCAAAATATTTTGTATAACTAATATTCTGTTTCGAAATAAGTTGGTGTCGACTGATTGATCTTGGTGTCGACTGATTGATCTTGGTGTCGACTGATTGATCTTGGTGTCGACACAAATCTTGGTGTCGACTGATTGATCTCGGTGTCGACACAAATCTTCTGGTGTCGACATAAACTGGTGTCGACACATGCCCTAAGTTTCGACACACATCCTCCGAACTCAAGAATCGTCGAGTAGAGTACTGAATTCGTCGACCTGAGAAGTTTTGAACTTGAGATCCAAGTTCGTCGATCTCAGAATCATGTTCGTCGACCAAAGCTTGAAGTTGGATTTAGAAATAATCTGAAGTTATCCTGACTTTAGCTTGTTGAAGTATCTCAGTTTTCGTCGAACAGAGAACAAGGATCGTCGAGCTTAGCACAAAGAAATGTCTCAAGATCGTAGAGCTCTGAACATCTTTCGTCGAGCTGAGTTCGACGAACGTCGAACTCATTTTACTTAGTCTTGAAATCTTCTAATTCTGGAGTCTCTGATGTTCTTGTTGATAGCTGGTCCATCTGAAGTTGACTCTAAGGACTTGGCCTAGACTCTAGGACACAAACTTGACCCTGGCTATACATGATGGGTCACATCCTAAGATAGTGAACCTAGCCCAAATCAACTAGGGATCCAACAGGTCGTTATAATTTGGTCAGCTTTAACTGACCGTTGCTTTTGTTTGCCACCATTTGCGGTGGAATGTTGATTGCAGGTACTGCGGAGCCTAGTGGCAAGTAGCGGGCTGTCGCCCATGTTGTTGAGCCGGCCCTCGAAGGCCAAAAGCCAATGTTTACATTTATGCTTATGTGTGGCCGACCTGCGTGCCGATGTTTGGAAAACATTTACTATTTAAGTAAACCTTATAAGGTCATAAGGCTGAGTACTTTGTGTATTTTGACGTTCATTCCTACTTGGTGTTTTTAGTGGACATTCATGTTGTGGCATGGGTTCTTATAACTGTTTTAAAAATCTTCCTCTAGAATACTCTGAGTTAGGACGCGTGTTCCTTTGACAGTAATTTGGTATTAATACGTAACTCCACTAGCTGTCCGTGGTATATGGCGTAGGGCCTCGGCCTGACCTTCTGTTATATCTCATGTGACGGATGGGGGTGTTACAATTTTGTATCAGACTATGGCTTCGGTCTTGCTTATTTGAATTCGTGAGCGAATTATTTTAAGGGGTGGTGAGCATATGTATGTGCGTCATCATTATAACATGAAAAGAACCCATGAATGTCCATTTAGGAATGAAAATACACTTGTTTTGAGGAACCTGAGTGTTCCAGTGATTGCTTTTAGCAATTTGTTTGTCGCCTAATCAAGGGTTTTTGCTATTATAGGTGACTAGGAGCGGTGCTGGATAGTCGGAACATCCGCAATCGGTGGAGAGCAGTGCACTTTATTATGTGCCTGCAACAACTCCTTCAGCAAAAACCATTAGACTGGTGGTTGAAGCGGTGTTTGCAATGATAAATGCCCAGCAAGGAACGCAAGTGCAACATCCTGCCCTTGTATTGGAGCAGGTAATGCTTCGATAAGCAGAACCCAGAAGGGTGGAACAAGTGGTTGTAGAGTCTTTGATACCTAGAAGAGCGACAGAGAAACAGCTCAAACATGTAATGAGCTTTAACCCTCCAGTGTTTTCGGGAACTGGAACGCCAACCCAGGCTGAAGGTTGGATCTCTCGGGTGAAGAGAGTCTTGACAGCTATAGAAATGGAGGAATGGCAGAAGACCACCATATCCACCTTCCTGTTGGATGGTGAAACGAGGTTGTGGTGGGAAGGGTTGGAGCTGCATCACTTGGCTGGAAGGCAACTCACGGATGTTTTGATGGACGAGTTCTCAAGGTTATTCTTGGCAAGATACCTCCTCTCGGCTCAGAGGATCGCTACGGAGAATTAGTTCTGGAGATTGACGTAGGGAAATAGTAGCGTGGATGAGTACCTCCATGAGTTTACACGGTTGGGTTGTTATGCTAGCTCTACTTTGGCCGATGAGGAGCGTAAGACCAACCAGTTCTACGAGGGTTTGCGGGATGACTTAAGGCTACTACTCTCGGGGCCTATGACGCAGGGTTTCCTAACCCTAGTCAATACGGCCCGATCATTGGAGAAGGATCTGAAGAGAGTCCAAGAGAAGAAGGACTCTAGTGTAAAGAAGTCGGAGTTTAAGGTACCGACCTCCTCAAAGTCTGGTTTTCGTAGGTGGAATAAGAAGTCTAGGACTTCAGGTCCAGCCCCATCTTCTGGTGAATTTGGGGCAACTACAGCCCGAACCCCGAGCACATGCTATAACTGTGGGAAAATGGGGCACTTTGTCGAGATTGTTGGAGCGGACGTCCAAAGTCCAAGAAGAAGCCTGGAGCAACTTACGAGGAAACGTGGAAGGCGGTGGAGTCAACCGCATCCCACTATGCTCCAGCTCAGCTCAGAGTATACAATCTTGGCTATCAGGACGCCATAAAGCAGACCGACGTGGTGACAGGTATGAGTTAATTAATGGCAGATTAACTTTATATATTTGTTACCCTTTTGTGTCTTAGCTTACGACTGCTTGTGCTAGGCTTTGTTTTAATTTTCGATTATCCGGCGAGAGCACTGTTCGATACGGGAGCTTCGCATTCCTTTTTGTCTGAAGGATTTATATCACGGATCGGAGTACCTTTTTCGATGGCAAGGTACAAATTAGACGAGAGAACACCTATCTTCATTCACGGAGATGAATGCATTCAAGGCGGGGGAATTGATGGGAATCAAAACCGTTCATCTTATGCGATCGATGATCGTAGCATTAGTTGTATTTTTCATTTTGAGTTGTATATTTATTTATTTTTGAGTCATAACGATCGGACAGTCATATCCGTTTGTTGCCCCTATTGTCTATATATTGACGGTGTGGACCCTCATTTTTTGAATTGAAGATTGGAGCATGGAGACTAATATTTGGTCACTTCTGTGCCAAAGCCGAGTCACGCGTGTGAAGCTCAGATCCCTTCTCGCCCTTTCTGGTCGTGAATCTCATTCCCCTTCCACCTTTTTCCCTTGGCCGGCTACAACAGAACCATTCCCCCTCATATCTCCTCCTCCCTCGACCCCACTCCACTGCCCATTCTAAAACAGCCTGCCACAATTGCATTCCCTCCCCAACTCACTGTCAGCCACCCTCACTTCACCTCAACACCCCCTCATAGCAGCCGACCACACTACCTCCTCCATTCCGCTTTACCCACCACCCACCATCCCCTTTGTGTCCGAGTATCCTGATGTGTTCCTTGACAATCTCCCTGGATCCCCGCCTCAGCGAGAGATCGACTTTACCATCGAGCTAGTGCCAGGTGCCAAACCTATGTCATGCTCTTCGTATCAGTTAGAGCCTAAGGAGATGGAGGAACTGAAAGTGCAACTTCAAGAACTGTTGGAGAAGGTTATGTGCATCCGAGCGCGACGTCTTGGAGCACACCGGTCCTCTTTGTTAAGAAGAAGGATAGAAGATTACGACTTTGCATCGATTACCTGGAGTTGAACAAGCTAACAGAGAAGAATAAGCATTCGATCCCAAGGATTGATGATATGTTTGACCAACTGGTGGGGTCGACCGTGTACTCAAAGTTGGACCTAAAATCCGGATACTATCAGCTGCGGATAAGGGAAAGTGACATCCCCAAGACAGCTTTCAGCACGCTGTATGGGCATTTTGAGATCACCGTCATGTCGTCTGGGCTGACCAATGCACCGTCCGTGTTTATGGATTTGATGAATAGAACGTTCAGAGAGTACCTGGACCAATTCGTGATAGTCTTTATCGATGATATATTGTTGTACTTGCAGTGCGAGGAGGATCATTTTAAGCATCTGCATATGGTGTTGGAGACGTTGAGGAGGAATCAACTTTATGCCAAGTTCTCCAAATGTGAATTCTGGTTATCCTCGGTAGCATTCCTTGGTCATATATTTAGTGGAGAAGGAATTGTGGTAGATCCAGCAAAGATAGTTGCGATATGGGAGTGGGATGTGTTATCTTCAGTGGTGGAGGTCTGGAGTTTCTTGGGACTTGTCGGCTACTACAGACGCTTCGTATAGAACTTCTCGCGGATAGTGTTACCCCTCACGATTTTGACGAGGAAAGATCAAAATTTTATGTGTTCGTCGGAGTGCGTGCAAGCTTTCGAAGAACTGAAAAGTTGGTTGACCATGTCGCATATTCTATGTTCGGCAAGTGGGACCGAAGGATTTGAGATTTACAGCGATGCTTCGGGCAGTGGCTTAGGTTGTGTTCTACTGCAGTATTGGAGCGTAATAGCTTATGGCTCGCGTCAGCTGAAGGTGCACGAGAGTAATTATCCGGTCCATAATTTGGAGCTAACGGCCATGATATTTGCCCTGAAGCTGTGGAGGCATTACCTGTACGGTGTGAAGGTCGATATCTATACCGATCACAAGAGCCTGAAATACTTGTTGGATCAAAAAGACCTAAACATGTGACAGCGGAGGTGGATGGAGTTTCTGGGTGACTACACATTCAAGATACATTATGTTCCGGGGAAAGACAACGCAATTGCGGTTGCGTTAAGATGCAGGGCTCCCTCGTAGGCCAACTGGTTGACGGTTCATGGCAAGCGTTTGATTCGGGATTTGGAGGCATTGGGGATCTCTTGTGTTGACAAGCAGACAAGTGCCGAAGCACAATTGAACTGGATAGAGGTGCAGTATGACCATGCTGATAGGATTCAGTAGGCCCTCGATTTGGATAACAAAATGAAGCAGATCATGGGTGAGGCTTTGGATGGGTCAAATTCCCAATTTGTTGTTGTCGATGGACTGTTGTTGAGGTACAGTCATCTGTGCATCCCAAATGTGGGGAAACTGCGAGAGGAATTGATGTACGAGGCTCATCATACCAAGTACTCGAATCAATCTGGGAGCACGAAAATGTATTGTGATATGAAAAAGTTGTTCTAGTGGCCAGGACTTAAGAAGGAAGTGACACTGAATGTGGCGAAGTGTCAAACATGCGCCTTGGTGAAGGCGGAGTGCCAGAAGCCCGAAGGTTTCTTGAAGCCCTTGTCTATCCCAGAGTAAAAGTTCGGCAATATTTCGATGGATTTTATGCATGGATTGCCAAAGTCACAGAAGGTAAACGATGCCATCTGGGTGATCGTAGAAAAATTGACAAAGGTACCTGATGAGTCCAAATATTACACTGATATTTGGACTCATCTGGGCCATTTTTATCATTTTAGCACTGCACTTGAGAGCTATAACTGTTTATATTTGCTTACTTGTCTATTTCATGATTAAGTGCACTTTAGGCCCGTTTTTGTGTGTTTTAGATGTCTCTGTGTTTTTGTTGTTCTTTAGCCGTGTCTTGAGAATGTGGTGTGCACTTTTAGTGGTCTATCTGCCTCTTCTGCTGGTGTAGGGATCGTGTGCGTGCTCCAGAACAGCTCGAGAGGCCCCGACGATACAGGAACACTGCGCACGATCACTGGACTTAATGTGCACGACCACCGGTCGTGCGCCACTGATCGTGCTCATTATGTTCTCCTTTTCCTAATTCTGCCCGGGTAATCACACGAGCACTGGTCATAGTGCGTACTACCACTGGTCATGCGCCACTGCTCGTGCGCATTTACCCCTTGCTCTCTGCAAATTTGTCCTAGCCAATCGCACGATCAGCGAATTCAGTGCGCACGAGCACCGGTCGTGCGCCACTGATCGTGCGCATATCTGCTGATGTTTTTTTTCAAGTTGCAGGTTTAATTGGAAATTGGCACGATCATCGAACGACAGTACACACGACCACTGGTCGTGCGCCACTGATCGTGCGCGCTGCTTTTGTTGCCTCTGTATTTAAGGGCCTACTCCGCGATTTAGGTCAACACTCATCATTTTTGCGATCGGGGAGTACGCGAGAAGTGCCATTCTACTCTCTAGCTGCTCCATCCACCTCCACCTTCATCGGTAGTCCATAGCCGGTGATTCTGAAACTTTCCAAACCCTCAGGCGAAGCTCCCGGCCATTGATGACCTCAACTCCAGGCTTTCCACCGGAGTTGGAGAAGAAGACAACCTAGAGAACGAACTTAATGGTCTTCGAGGTGATAGCTCGTTGGTACCGGAAGCCTCCTCGGACTGAGCCTGGAAGCGGATTGACAACTCGCTATTCCGGCCACGACCTGCGGAGGACCTTCATCCTCTAGTGGTTTACTCTTCTTCCTATTCCTCCGTTGTATGGAATAATTTACTATTATAATGAACTACATTTTCTACTATATGTCTAAGTGGATGGTTGTGGTTTGCATTTGCTTGTGAGTTGTGTGTGTGAATGCGCCTCGCCCACTCCACATCCACTCCATACCCTTTTTTCACCCGATTGCACTCTACACAAGAACACTTCCACCCATTAGCTTTGCGTCCACTCGCCCAACCGAAGTTCGACATTGCGGCCGATACACTCACCTCACCTTGCGAAGCGGTTCCTTCGACTCGCACAGCTTTAATTAGTTTAGTAGATCAAGAAACCACAATCTCTCAAGCCCCCCCCCCCCTTTTTTTTACTCTTTTCTAAGTATAACTCTCATAACAATATTTTCTGAATTGTTGCCTCTCTATGCTAATTGCATTTCTCAAGAGACCGACACTCGGGGATTTATTCCCAAATTTTATTACTTGTGCGAACGGTGCGCTTGTCGATTTACACGCATCAAGTTTTTGGCGCCGTTGTCGAGGAATGCAACAATAGAGCGACTTAGGATGAATGAAAATATTGTTATAAGAGTTAGTGTTTTTTGACTGTTGTTTCCTTGTGTAGTTTGCCATAGTGAATGCAGTGTTGAGGCACAGGAGATCTAGTAGCATACTAACCCATTTTCATTCAAGCCACTTTCAATGACTACTATTCACCAGCAGACTTATAAAGCAAGCCTTACCAACCTCACACACCGAGTAGAAACAGGAAATAATAGTTTTGAGATCTCGCCTGACCTCATCGAATACATCATCGAAAACTGCCAATTCAGCGGAGAAGGAAAAGTAAATGCATTATGCCACGTGCAGAGGTTCTTAGAAATTTACAACACTTGTACGCCAAACACTACCAAAAACGAGCAGCAGAGGATCCGACTCTTCTCCTTCTCCCTGAAAGACGAAGCAAAGCGATGATATCAAGATATCCGAAAGTGAATATCCTCATCCTGGAAACAACTCGAAGGGAAATTCTTGGCCAAATTCCGACAACCAATGCTACCAATAGACAATTACAATGAGCTCATCACCTTCACCCAAAGAAATGAAGAGACCTTATTCGATACATGGGAGTGTTTCCAGTCCCTGCAAAGGGAATGCTGCAGGGTGGAAATGTCAGACATCCTTCTAATCCAAACTTTCTACTTCGGCATCTCAGACAGATTCCGGCCATTACTCGACGTCGCAGCCGGCGGAACTCTGTTTAACAAATCTAGCGAGGATACCTGTGAAGTAATAGACAACATTGCCCAAACTAGTAGGCATTGGAACTCTCCTCCTTCTCCCGACCTTCCGATAGAGCTAAATTCAGTAGTCTCTGATGAAGCCACCGACCGCAATCCCTCGTCAAAGACAGAGCAATTTTTCATTTATGCGTGCAAAATGATGGAGATGTTCAATGACCAAGCCACCACCATTCAGCGCCTACAAACCGCCATAGGGATTCTCACGGAAACGTTATTATGTTCAGTCGATTAGAAACAGGAAACGGTACATACAATGAGATTGAGAAGCGGAAAAAGCCTAGAGAGGGCCTCGCCTCCTGATCCTCCCGCACAATCACTATGCGAGCTCATTGTCGATTTGATAAAGGAACCTCCGTCCTCCCCGACCGAGCAAGAACCCATGGCAGTACCACAACCTGTGAAGAACACCGTGAATCCGCCATTTCCCCACCGACTGCAAAACGAAAAGGCTGAAAAGCAATTCCATAAATTCCTCGAGATCATGAAAGGAGTCCAAATAAGCATACCTCTGACAGAAGCTATCACTCAGATCCCAGGATATTCCAAGTTCCTAAAGAACCTCATCTCGCGGCATAAATCTTTAGAAGTACTGAAAACGATCAATCTCACCGAAGAATGCTCAACTCTCCTCGCCAACTATTCCGCAACCAAACGCAAAGATTCGGGCAGTTTCACCATCCCCTGCAGAATTGGCCTCCACAGATTCGGCCGCGCATTATGTGATTTGGGAGCTTCAATAAATCTAATGCCGCTCTCCATCTTCCACGAGCTAGGAGTTGGGATTCTACAGCCCACCCACCTGAGGTTGCAATTAGCTGACAGATCGATAAAACAACCGGCCGAGATAGTTGAAGACCTCACTGTCATGGTCAACAACCTCGCCTTCCCAGCAGATTTCGTCATTCTTGACATGATGGCCGATCCCAAAGTACCTATAATCCTAGGACGGCCCTTCCTCGCCAAAGCCCGTGCCATTATCAACGTCGACCAAGGAGAGCTAACCCTAAGCCTGGGGGAAGAATCATTTTATTTCAACGTCCACGAACCTACCCAACATCTCAGAATCACCAACTGCGATGAAGCAGATTTGATAGACGAACCAGACATGTACAGCGAAATGATTCTTGACCAAGCCGAGCCAGCGTGGGAAGAGGAAGATGCACCCGATGCAACCATCCGAACTAATGTCCCGAGAACCCTGCATCCAACCAAAGAACCTTTCATCACATCTACCATCCCAACCACTACCGCAACTCTGAAGCCGCTGCCTGAATCCCTAAAATACGCTTTCCTAGAGGAAGGCACAGCGTGCCCGGTCATCATCTTCGCATCCCTCTCCGCCGACAACGAACTCGCCCTTGTCGATGTCTTAAAGAAATACAAAAATGTTTTTGGACGTTCATTAGCCGACATAAAAGGGATCAGCCCAGCGTTTTGCATGCACAAGATTCTGCTTGAAGATCAATACAAACCGTTGGCACAACCTCAAAGGAGACTGAACCCCAAGATGCATGAAGTGGTACAGGCAGAAGTAATAAAATTGCTTGACGTAGGTATCATTTACCCAATCAGCGACAGCAAATGGGTAAGCCTAGTACAAGTGGTGCCCAAAAAGGATGGGATTACTGTGGTGGCCAACGAAAAGAATGAATTATTACCCACCCGCGTGGTCACCGGGTGGAGAGTCTGCATAGATTACCGGAAACTGAATGAGGCTACCCGCAAAGATCATTTCCCGCTACCCTTCATCGACCAGATGCTGGAAAAATTGGCCGGTCAGGAATACTATTATTTCCTCGACGGGTATTCAGGATACAATCAAATCACAGTTGACCCTGACGACCAAGACAAAATGACGTTCACGTGCCCATCCGGCACCTTTGCGTTCAGGAGAATGCCATTCGGATTGTGCAACGGCCCAGCAACCTTCCAGCGATGCGTGATTGCCATCTTCGGCGACATGATCAAGGACTTTCTCGAAGTCTTCATGGACGACTTTTCCCTTTTCGGGAACAGCTTCGATGCCTGCCTACCGAATCTAGCCAAAGCTCTGAAGCAGTGTGAAGATATAAACCTCGTCTTGAATTGGGAAAAATGCCATTTCATGGTTCGCGAGGGCATCATCTTAGGCCACAAAGTCTCTCACAGGGGACTCGAAGTCGACCAAGCAAAAGTCAGCATCATCAGGCGCTGCATACCCGAGACCGAATTCCAATCCGTCTTAACACACTGCCACGACCGGGAGGTCGGCGGTCATTTCGGCGGCACCAGAACGGCACGCAAGGTACTGCAATGTGGCCTATTTTGGCAAACCCATTTTAGAGACACCCAAGCATACGTCGCAAAATGCAATGAATGCCAAAGGACAGGAAATATCTCCAAGAGGGATGAAATGCCTCTCAACAACATGCTCGTCTGCGAACCATTCGACATTTGGGGGATCGACTTCATGGGACCCTTCCCAATGTCGCACTGAAAACTCTATATTATTGTCGCAGTCGACTATGTTTCGAAGTGGGTCGAAGCTGAAGCTATTGCCGCAAATGACGCCCGCACCGTATTGAATTTCATACACAAGAACATTTTCTCTAGATTCGGGACCCCTCGCACCATCATCAGCGACAGCGGGAGCCATTTCTGCAACAAGTCGTTCTTGCAACTCATGAAGAAGTTCAGAGTCCACCACAAAATCTCTCTTGCCTACCATCCCCAAACCTGTGGGCAAGTAGAGGTCTCAAACCACGAGCTCAAAAGAATCATCGAAAAATCCATCCATTCCAACAAAAAGAGTGGGCCAAGAAGGTCGACGACGCCTTATGGGCGTACAGAACCGCCTTCAAAACCTCTATCGGTATGACCACTTTTCAACTAGTCTACGAAAAAGCTTGTCATTTGCCGGTCGAGCTAGAACACAAAGCGCTATGGGCAACCAAATTACTAAACATGGACATCGAAGCCACAACAGATAAGCGCCGCTCTCAACTGAACGAATTAGAGGAGCTCCGGCATTTCGCATACGAAAATGTGCGGATATACAAAGAAAGAGCAAAAAATGGCATGACCGTCACATCATCCCAAAAGAATTCCAACCAGGAGACCAAGTCCTGATGTACAATTCCCGCCTCCGCTTATTTCCAGGAAAGCTAAAATTGCGGTGGAGCGGCCCCTTCACAGTGATCGGAGTCTCCCCCTTTGGCGCCATCGAAATAGTCGGGAAAAGCGGAGACAATTTCAAAGTCAATGGGCACCGGCTAAAATTATATGATGGCGGCGCAACCACCGGCGCATCTCAAAGCCTGCAGCTCGCCGACCCCAAGCAAAGCAATAACGACACTCCTTGATCAACAATGGCATCACCGATAAATGAGGACCACCCCTCCACTCTGCAGCTGCCCCTGCACATTATTCACCAAATTTTGTATCTAAAGTACATATTTGAGCTTTTATATTTATTTTTTTTTCTTCAGACTGCAAAGAACTCTTTTTTATAACTGTTAATACATGTATTTGGTCCACCTTAAGAACAGTAAACAAAAGTGGCTTCTCGGAGACAACCCATGTTGGACCATTTGGTCCTGTGTTGTGTTTTGAACTCTTTTTCTATATATATATATATATATATATATATATATATATATATATATATATATATATGTTTCCATATTTTGTTTTGCGTATGTATATAAATAGCAGGTGCAAGAATTTTTGAGGCGCGGCAACTTGGCCGCACTTGGATATCTTGTCGCACGACCGGTATGCTCAATTTTGAGCATGGGTACTTCTTCCCCTAGTCTTTTATTGTTATTTCAATGTTTTACTTTTTTTGTATTGTCATATTCTAGTCTGGGGGTGGAGTTGTCTGTGATCACTACACAGCACAGTTTCTTGCATACTAGTCTGCATTTATTTATTTCATGATCACTGATTGCACACACTGAATCACCAACATGAGTGCGCACTTAAACATGCACACGGCTCAGGGCAAATGTTTTACTTTTGTGTAAACTCTAAAAAAGTCGTGCTGACTTAGGATTTTGGAATATAGTAGTTTGAAACTCATGCAATGCTCCTAATCGAGTACTCATGATTTGCAAAGAAATAGTATAGGATTACTTTTTCTTCATGCTCGTAGACTTAAATTTATTCTGCAAAAGTAAATTTTGTTTGTGCTACTTAAAACTGTAGAATCTGGAGTAATCGAACGGTAGTGTAGGGATGAGTGTAGCCGTCACTAGACTCGTATTGCTCGAGTCGGGGGGAAGGATCGTCTTTTTCGGGGACTGAGAACTTACCCCAAGCTACTCTCGAAGCATTGGTGCCCGGTTAGTCGAGTGTGAGCATGAGGTAGGCCATCATTTTGGCTAGTTTGAGTCTTTTTATACCTAGTCCTAGCAGCTGACCCTTGCAAGCCAAATTTGTGCCTACCCTCCTTTTGTTTCAGATCCACCTATATTCACCAACGCCTAAAATTCAACCCTTTTGTCGCAACCAAAATCTTGAGCTTGATCGATTTCAAAAATTTGATATGTTGTGATAATTAGGATTCTTGTGATGTGGAGATGAATTCATGTTTGGGGATTTCTGAATGAAAAAGAAGAAAAAATGAAAAAGAAAAACAAAATGAATACAAAAAAATTAAAATTATTACACAGAGAATTGCAATCCCCATTTTTGTGTTCGTTTTTGGTCGGGATAGGCCGTGTGCATACCCGGTTTTCCAACCAAGTCTGGGGGTGTGTCACACATGCATTTCTTAGTGGCTATTCGGGTTAAGCTCTTGTTTGCTCACTTTGGTTGTGTGTAGCCTCCTTGTTTATTTTTGACTACCAAACCTTAGCCTTAGCCTCATTCAAACCTACAAGTCCTGCTGATTCACATTTGACTCTACTTAGCATCGTGGAGAGAGTTTGAAAGGGCAAGCTTATGGTTCCCGACATTGATGGATTTCTTTGGAGGTGATCACGAGCCCCGGTCTTGGGCAATGCTCATCTTAGTGGCCAGTCTACTTTCTCTGTACACATGATCGAACGATTCTCCAGAATTCTAATTTTAAGTAGACACAATATTTATTTACCTCTATCGAATAATTTAAGCGTCGTAGTATAATTAAAAATTTTTTCTATTCTATTTTCTATGCACATGATGTATTTGATTTCTCATCCCACTTTATTTTGAAGTTTTTAAGCCAGATAGCTGTTTTTACAGTCCACGGAGTAATGATTTGCACGGGATGCGCAAATGGTTAAGTCTGGGGGTGTGATGAGTCCAAATATTACACTGATTTTTGGACTCATCTGGGCCAGTTTTATCGTTTTAGCACTGCACTTGAGAGCTATAACTGCTTATATTTGCTTACTTGCCTATTTTCATGATTAAGTGCACTTTAGGCCCGTTTCGTTGTGCTTTAGATGTTTCTGTATTTTTGTTGTTCTTTATCCGTGTCTTGAGAATGTGGTGTGCACTTTTGGTGGGCTATCTGCCTCTTCTGCTGGTGCAGGGATCGTGTGTGTGCTCCGGAACCGCTTAGGAGACCCCGACGATACAGGAACACTATGCACGATCACTGGACTTACTGCGCACGACCACTGGTCGTGCGCCACTGATCGTGCGCATTATGTTCTCCTTTTCCTAATTCTGCCCGGGTAATCACACGAGCACTAGTCATAGTGCGCACGATCACTGGTCGTGCGCCACTGCTCGTGCGCGTTTACCCCTTGCTTTCTGAAAATCTGTCCTAGCCAATCGCATGATCAGCGGATTCAGTGCGCACAACTACCGGTCGTGCGCCACTGATCGTGTGCATATCTGCTGATGTTTCTTTCCAAGTTGCAGGTTTAATTGGAAATTGCGCACGATCATCGACCGATAGTGCGCACGACCACTGGTCGTGCACCACTGATCGTGCGCACTGCTTTTGCTGCCTCTGTATTTAAGGGCCTTCTCCGCGATTTAGGTCAACACTCATCATTTATGTGATTGGGGAGTGCGCAGGAAGTGCCATTCTACTCTCCAGCTGCTCCATCCACCTCCACCATCATCGGGAGTCCATAGCCGGTGATTCTGAAGCTTTCCAAACCCTCCGGCGAAGCTCTCGGCCATTGATGACCTCAACTCCAAGCTTTCCACCGGAGTTGGAGAAGAAGACAACCTAGAGAACGGACTCAAAGGCATTCGAGGTGACAGCTCGTTGGTACCGGAAGCCTCCTCGGACTAAGCCCGGAAGCGGATTGACAACTCTCTATTCCGGCCACGACCTGCGGTGGGCCTTCATCCTCTAGTGGTTTACTCTTCTTCCTCTTCCTCTGTTGTATGGAATAATTTTCTATTATAATGAACTACATTTTCTACTATATGTCTAAGTGGATGTTTGTGGTTTGCATTTGCTTGTGAGTTGTGTGTGTGAATGCGCCTCGCCCACTCCACATCCACTCCATACCATTGTTTCACCCGATTGCACTCCGCACAAGAACACTTCCACCCATTAGCTTTCCGTCCACTCGCCCAACCGAAGTTCGGCATCGCGGCCGATACACTCACCTCACCTTGTGAATCGGTGCCTTCGACCCACACAACTTTAATTAGTTTAGCAGATCAAGAAACCACAATCTCTCAAGCCCCTTTTTTTTTACTCTTTTTAAGTACAACTCTCATAATAATATTTTCTGAACTGTTGTCGCTCTATGCTAATTGCATTCCTCAAGAGACCGACACTCGGGGATTTATTCCCAAATTTTATTACTTGTGCGATCGGTGCGCTTGCCGATTTACACGCATTAGTATTGCACTTCATTCTGAATAATAAGGATGATTCAGTGGGTAAGCTAGCAAAACTCTAAATAGATAACATTGTTCGACTGCACGGTGTGCCCCGCAGCATCGTAAGTGACCGAGATGGGCACTTCACGTCCAATGACTGGAGGTTGGTGCAACAAATGTTTGGAACCAAGCTAAGTTTCAGCACGGCCTTTCATCCACAAATGAATGGTCAGACTGAGAGGGTCAACAGGACGATGGAGGACATGCTTTGCATGTGCGTGTTGGATTTCAGAAAGCGGTGGGAAGATCACCTGTACATGGTGGAGTTTGCTTATAACAACATCTACCAAGCGAGTATTCAAATGACACCCTTTGAAGACCTTTACGGTAGAAAATGACGCACACCGTTATCTTGGTTGGAGATGGGTGAGTCGAAGTTATATAAATGACAGGAAGTGGAAGGCGCCACTTCGTTGGTACAAACGATATGAGAACGGTTGTTGATCGCTCGGGACAGGCAAGCTAAATATTATAATGTCAAGCACGGGAATGTTGATTTCGGTGTTGGCGACTGGGTATATTTGAAAATTAAGCCATTCAAGGGTGTCTCTCGGTTACGATGCTTGAAGAAGCTGAGTCTGAGGTACCTTGGACCGTTTGAGATTCTAGAGCGAATTGGTGAAGCGGCTTATTAACTGAAGTTATCGGTGGAGCTGAGTGGTCTACACGACGTATTCCATATTTTGGTGTTGCGGAAGGTGGTGCAAGAGCATTCACAAGTGATTGATGTCTATCAAGTACCCGTTGATAGTGGGTTGACAACGAAGGTCAAGTCCGTTCACATTGAGGACTTTGAAGTCAAGCGACTTCGCAACAAAGACATCAGGATGGTCAAGGTCCGATGGGACAAATGCGGTCGTGAGGAGCTTTCGTGGGAGCGCGAGCAGACCATGCTTGAGGAGTATCCCGAGCTCTTCTACTCAGGTACCGTTTAAGTTTGAGTACTTTTCATTCTATAATTTCGGGACGAAATTCTTTTAAGGGGGGAGAGTTGTAACGTCCCAAAACTCGGAAATGAACTAGTAGCATCTTAAGGCCAATCTGGGGCCTGGTAAGGGTCACACGGCCTGGGACATGGGTGTGTCCATGGCCGTGTCCTGCTACAAGTTCGACAATTTTCCGTGTGGTCGACGAAATGTGTTCAACGGTCTTTGGAGGTTAGGCACACAGCCTGAGACACGGGCGTGTCCAGGGCTGTGTCCTGCTCTGTATCGGTATGACGGTGTCCAGTAAGGGACACGGCCTGGAACACGACCGTGTACTTGTCGGGACGCGACAGTTTCCTGTGTCGCTTGAGGGACACGCCCCATGATACGGGCATGTCATCAACTGACACGGGCGTGTCGAGCTGTACACGGGTGTGCCTGAGCCTGTGTCCTATTCTGCATTCGACGATCATATTCAGATCGTGAGACACGGCCGGTGACACGGGCGTGTCACAAGCCGTGTTCGGCCCAGGAAATTGATTTTAAGGGTGAATCGAGGTCGTTCATTTTACTTAGATGGGATATTACGGCCTGGAACGGTTCCTGTAGTGTTAAGGCCGGGAATGGGAGGTGAAACGCTCATTCCTCTTTAGGTTTTCTCTTTCTAAAGGTTTAAAGAGATGGGAGAGCAAGGTTGAAGAAGAAGGAGAAATCCGGCCCCCGGTGGAGCTTCGGAGCCCCAAATCGCAAGCCAAGTCTGGATCCTTGGAGGCGAGGCCGTTGTTGTGTTATTCATCCGTCTAAGTTTCTTCTCTTCTCCATGGGGCCTAAACAGACTTCTAGGGTAACGATTCTCTTCTTGCACATGTGAAGTCCTCTTCCTTTCTGCATAGGAAACCCGCTCTCGCGAGTATACAGTGAGTGTGTGGTGTTCCTTTGGGCGAATATGAATAGTTCACCTAGTTTTGCATATAAAGTCCGAAATCGAAGTACGGACATAGACATGGTGTGTGAAGCCTACCCGAACAAGTTGGTCTGGATCGATGATGTTTCATTTTGCATGAATAGCCGGAGAATACTTCGTGCTGATGGTTATTTTCGGGTTTTCTACGTGGTAGATTGCAACAGAAAGCCTTGAGGACTAACCCCGAGGTGCACCTAGAAAACTGGGCAGATGCGTGGTTCTTCCATCTTGGTGGCCTGGGAGCCAACTTGTACATAAATGGGTTATGTAAATTTATGTGATCGATTTGGGACTCGGGGAAGCTTGACCCGCGCCTATGGCTTAAATTGACGTGGCAGTGTGAGCAACAGGTTGAGTGGAACCGTACCCGCTCTATGCGGTTTGGTTAAAGAGACCTAAGGAACGTTACACTTACCGTTGGCATAGAAGACGAGTCTTAGGCATCGACCGAAAAGACTAAAATGCTCATGTTGTTTATCGTCCTAGGGGCGGTGGTAAAGCCATGGAATGGACCAGATTCACCGAGAATGTGCCTGAGAGCACGGAGTGTGTGGTCGTGCGTGCCTACGCTTGTGGTGAAGTCTTCTTAAATTATACATTCACTATCTTATTTGGTTATAATAATAAATTGCAGGGAAGGAGCACCGCCACCCCAATTTAGGGGTGGGTTTGTTATAATTTGGTCAGCTTTATCTGACCATTGCTTTTGTTTGCCACCGTTTGTGGTGGAATGTTGATTGCAGGTACTGAGGATCCTAGTGGCAAGTAGCGGGTTGTCGCACATGTTGCTGAGCCGGCCCTCGAAGGCCAAAAGCCAATGTTTACTTTTATGCTCATGTGTGGGCGGCCTGCGTGCCGATGTTTGGAAAACATTTACTATTTAAGTAAACCTTGTAATGCCATAAGACCGAGTACTTTATGTATTTTGTACGTTCATTCCTACTTGGTATTTTTAGTGGACATTCATGTCGTGGCTTCGGTTCTTATAACTATTTTAAAAATCTTCCGCTAGAATGCTCTGAGTTAGGATACGAGTTCCTTTGGCAGTAATATGGTATTAATATGTAACTCCACTAGCTGTCTGTGGTATATGGCGTAGGGCCCAGACCGGACCTTCTGTTATATCTCATGTGACGGATGGGGGGGGGTTACACCCTGAGAGCGCGGGGGTGTGGTCGTGCGTGCCTACGCCTGTGGTGAAGTGTGCTTAAATTATACTTTCACTATCATGTTTGATTATACTAATGAAATGCAGGGAATGAGCACCGCCTCCCCGATTAAGGGACGGCGTCGTTATAATTTGGTCAGCTTTAGCTGACCGTTGCCTTGTTTGCAACCGTGCGGTGGATTGTTCTTATGCAAGAACAGGTGAGCCTAGTGGCAAATAACAGGCTGAAGCCCTTGGTGTTGTGCTGGCCCTTGAAGGCAAAAGCAAAGTGTTTTATTTTTATACTGTCATATATGGCCGGCCTGCGGGCCGAAGTATGTAAGACACTTCTATTGATCAAACTAATGTAAGGCCATATGGCCAAAGTATTGGTGTATGTTATTTCATTCCTATTGGGGCTGTAGTCGACATTCATGTGTTATGTATGAGTTCTTATAACAGTTTTAAAAGCTTCTGCTAGAATGTTCTGAGTTAGGATGTGTATTCTTATGCTGTTAAATTGGTATTCTTATATAATTCCACTAACTCTCTGTGGAATATGGTGTGGGGCCCCGGCCGGACCTTCTGTTATATTATATGCGACTGATGGGGGTGTTACAAAAACCACAGTGGATTAAGGATTAAAGTTATGAAATGCAAACATGCGTCGACTAGAAGTCGGCGCAACTTCAATTAGAACTCAACGTAACTTAGACTAGAGGTTGACACAACTTTGATTAAAAGTCGACGTTACTTCAAGAACAAGTCAGAAAAACTAAATATGATAAGTAGACGTAAACTTTGATATGAAGTCGACGTAACTCAATAACAGAACTCAATTGACAGAATGTAGTCAGAATTCGATGCAACGTCTATATAAACTCGATGCTACGTCCATTAATCTTCTGAACGAAAATTATTTTGAGGATCAAATCAGAATTTCTTCAAGAAATGTTTTGTTGTTATAACTAATTCTTGAAGACGTTGGATGACATACCTTATCAGCTATATATATATATATATATATATATATATATATATATATATATATATATATATATATATATATATATATATATATATAAGAGAATATAGGTATTTGGAGGAACACCATAGAATGCATATTGACCATTGGATCATGAGAGAGAACATGGGGGGATTTGGAGGGAGAGAGAAAAGGGGAGGGAGAGCGGGGGGGGGGGGGGGGGGCGAGAGAGAGAAGGAGAGAGAGAGGGTGAAGTGATAAAGAGAGAGGGAGAGAAGAGTAATAAATTATTTTTATAGATTAAAATTTGCAAAATTTTATAAAATAAAAATAGGAATAATAATTCATATTTTTTGCGGTCATTTTAAGTACTCATATGTAAATGTTTTGAAAAAAATAAGATTTCGGGTGCGTGCGCAACCCGCTCATATGCAGGCGCAACCCGCTCATATGCGGGCGCAACCCGCAGCGACGCATCGAGCACGGGCGAAGCCCGTGCGCAGGCGGGAGAAGCCCGTCTGGATGCGGCCGAAAGCCGCCCGAGAGCTTCGAGCAGAGTAATAAAGAGAGAGGGAGAGAAGAGTAATAAATTATTTTTATAGATTAAAATTTGCAAAATTTTATAAAATAAAAATAGGAATAATAATTCATATTTTTTGCGGTCATTTTAAGTACTCATATGTAAATGTTTTGAAAAAAATAAGATTTCGGGTGCGTGCGCAACCCGCTCATATGCAGGCGCAACCCGCTCATATGCGGGCGCAACCCGCAGCGACGCATCGAGCACGGGCGAAGCCCGTGCGCAGGCGGGAGAAGCCCGTCTGGATGCGGCCGAAAGCCGCCCGAGAGCTTCGAGCAAGGGCGTAGCCCGTTCGAAAAAACTCATATATATATATACACACACACACACACACACACACACACACACACACACACACACACACACACACACACACACACACACACACACACACACATAGATACACATGATCAGATGGATTGATTACAGAATGATCATTTGAACTTCAATTAGATCATGTTTTTGGAGGATAGATTTTCGATAGAGAAAGATAAGAAGATTATCATCGAAGTTCTTTCTTGAATCAGTCGATCATTTTGTTGCTGAATCTGCAGAGAATCAGTTCTTCTTCTTCTCAAGAACAAATCATTTGTTGCATCAGATTCAGTGGAGATAAAAGAGAAATTTGGATTAAGGGATTATAATCTTTGAGATTATCTTATTCAAAGATTCACCAGATTATATATTTCAGATTCATTAAATGACATACAGTCCCCAGGATTCAATTGAGAGGAATTATCAAGAAAATCATTATATTCGCAGATCTTCAATAATTTTTCTGATTTTATTATCATTCTCAATTTATGAACAGAGTTTTGAGAATCCCTTTTCAAAGAATTCAGTAAGAGGTTCTGAGAGTCTCATTGAGAAAATTCTCAATTTGTATTGGTTCAAGATCTCCTTATCAAAAGATCTGATGTTTGCTTCTAAGCGTCACCTGATTAAAAGACTTAGGCTCTATTTGTTTGGGTGTTTCGCAGTTCCGTTTTGGGCAAACGCTGCTGGAAGGAGGGTAAACAAATGAACCTCTGACGGCGTTTGCTCCGTTTCCACTCGCCCACCTTGAGAAACTCCCCAAAAGCTCCGTTTGGAGCAGTCACCTCCCCCCTCCGGTTCAAACTCTCTGTTTCCAACCGCTGGATCGACCCTCCACCGCTAAAACAAATGAAGCCTTAAGCACTGTGATTGTGAATTCCTACCAAGAGGGTAAAAGAGTAGATGTTCCCAAATTTTGGGGAACCACTATAATTTTTGTATCTTCTGTGATTTTGGCATTTATTTGTGTTATCTTGTTGTTGTGATGTTATTTTATTTATCTGCACTTATTTTTGGTTGATAACTGATGTTTATGCAAATTCTGTTAATTAATCTTAGCATTTGAAAAAAAATTAATCTCTAGTCACTCCCCTCTAATGAAAACTCCGAGGTATTTAACAAATATTCTCCCATTTCAACTTTCGACAACATCGACGTTCCTGAAATGTCACTGTAACAAGTGGTGGCCTGTTACCCTCGAGAAATAATTATTTCTAACACTCTGAAAGGTAGTGAATACTAGCAGACACCGATTCGAACCCTTGGTTTTTTACCCTTTTAGAGTTTTTCCACATATAATACTTCATTGTCAACTGTCGCTTCTCTCAATGACTATTTGTATGCTCGGCTCACTCTCGAGCTTAGGTGGTTATTTTTCTCTGAGTTGGCCGAGTGTTCTCAATGACATACCTTATCAGCTATATATAATTTAAATTCACGATATTTAGGCTACGTTTGGGGGGGGGGACCTATTTTCACCGGTCAAGCGGTTACGACCACATGAACCGGTCCAGTTCATGCGGTCGTAACCGCTTGACCGGTGAAAATAAGACCCCCAAACGGAGCCTTAGACTTCATTTGGGTGAGCGGTTGCGGTTTTAAAATGAGCAGTTGTAAGTACAAGTTTGTATATGGAGCTGTTGGAAACTGCTTGCTGGAAATGAAAATCTATTTGAGATAGCCTATGTTTGCAGAGTTGTTCAAAACAGAGACTGTCTGTCAAAACAGCGGTGATGCTTTATTAATATTTTTTATTATATAAATTTTTTATTATTTTTTCTAATATAAATAATTTAAATTAATTATTGTAACTGTAAAAAAACATATATTAATCTATTTGTATATTAATCTATTTTCTAATTTCTAAATATATTTATAAATAATTTAATGAAAATGTTTATAAAACTATATAAACAGTAACATAAATTATAGAAAATTCTAAGCTACACCGTGCCTCCGTCCTGCCTCCATCATGCCTCCGCCCTGTCTCCGATGTGCTTCCGCCGTTCCTCCGTCGTGCCTTCATCGTGCTTCCGCATGTCTCCGCCGCCGTCGAAGGAGGTGCCTGGAGCCCCGCCGGCGTTGTCGAGGGAAATGCAAGGGCGGAAGTAGCCGGTGCTGTCGAGGGAGATGCTAGTCTCAACTCCACCTCTGGTAGCGGAGATGGAGCCCTGCGTCGGAGAAGACGGAGCCCTGCGGAGTAGGGAACCTTGGAAGCTCGCCCCATCAGTTTTGGGTACGGTGCCGTCGTAGAAGAAAGCAGAGACATGGAAGACCTCCGCCGGAGAAGAAGCGGCACTGAAAGGGGCGCGCGGTGCCGACTTTCACCTCCTCGAAACGCGGTAAACAGAGCACTGACGATGAGTTTCCTCCCTCGACTTTTTTACTTGCTCGCAAACGTTGGGCGGCTCGAATTATTATACAGAAAAACAAATGAGAAAGAGAGTGTGCAGTTCGTTTTTAGGAAACGGAACTCTCCGAAAAGCTAAGACAAATAAATCCTTAATAATATGCTTATTGGGAATAAAATTATTATACAATAATTTTTGTTATTTATTATTAATTAGAAACAAAGAGAATTATGTGATAAAGTTGCAATTATAATTTTAATAAAGGTGCCAAATAAAAATACATAAATGTTAACGTATAATTTATATAACTTATTAAATATATTTATTATCTGCTCGACTGCTCGGGTACTTTTGAACAGTGCTCTTCTTCACACTCTCAGCTGTAGGTTTTAATTCACTTCTTCACTGTCTCGCACCCTTTCTTCCTGCTCTCATCTTCTCTTCTCAAGGGACGAACACTCGGCCAACTCAGAGGATTCAAATCAAAATTTCCGAGTTCCTGTTGTTTTCTGAGTTACCCTCCTCCATTCCTGCGAGAATGGAAACCAGTCGTGCCAAACGAGATAATAGCATATGGTGTGATCTCCCTTCTCCTCTCTTGATGTGCATATTGATGAGGTTAGATGACGCCGCTGATTTCAAAGCCTTCTCCTCCACCTGCTGTTCTTGGCATTCAGCTGCCTCGTGCTATCTAGGTGATTTTTTGTCAAAAATGAGCCCTGATTTTATTGTTCTATTCAATCTCCGTTCGCATGAAACGAGGATAATGAATATAGATGATAATGGTGGAATCTTCAAGGCCCCTCCTCTACATTTCTATGGATGCAACGATCTGAGATTCATTGGCCAGTCCAATGGTTTTCTTATTGCTGTAGATATTGAGATAGGAAAATTTCCGACTGTGATTAATCTGAACACACGGTCTAGATATAATTTTCCCTCCATAGACTGCTGTGAACCCAAATTTAAATCCCTCGGTTCATTTGAGATCTCCTTTGCGATTATGACAAAGCCGGTTATATTAGATGACTGTTTTCTTGTGCTATTTGATTCTCGCAAAGGCATGATGATGAGCAATAGGCCTGGAGCTTCAACATGGACGACAAATGAAAAATTATCATGTTGCTGGGATGCCATTGGATTCAATGAATCGTTGTTTGTAGATGATTCAGATCAATTGATTGAGTTGGATCCACGAACATTGGATATTATAGATGTTCTGGGTTCTGACCACGGATTTCTTATGGAGAGCGGGGAGGATAAACTATTGCAGTTAGTACGACGTCATGGTGATCGTTTTGCTGGTGACAGTTTCATGGCTATTATGTAAGAGTACAACTTAATCTATTGAATTAAGTTATTATTAATATTCGCTTTGATAATTATGGTGTTAGAATTAGCACAAAATTATTATTCTTGATGACGACTTTATATTAAATTAATTGAGTTATTATCAAAATATAGTCACATGAATTTTATTTTGACAGGTCAGAAGTTACGGTGGATACTGACACAGAGGAAGAAGACATTGATGTAAGTGGCGCATTGTCTTGGCCCATTGATAAGAATATATATTTCAAGTGGCAAAGAAGCGATCGACATTGTCACGCTTCACCGCCACTCACAATGACATTCGGGGCAATAAGAGGTGGTATTAACTTTGAACAAGGGGCTATGACACATGGTTCATTCTGGAAAGATTTTTCATTCGTTTCTAATACTATTGCTATTATTGCTGATCCGGATGCACAATCAGCCATAGTAGCAGGCTTTGATCGTGTCCGACCGTTGCCTCCTTGGTTCTCTCTCATGCCCGACTATCGTGATTCAGGTAACAATATGATGCGATTCGTAATACAGATTTAAATTATTTGAGTGATTGATGCTTTGTCATATACTTTTTTAACAAATGTTGATATTTATATAGTCATTCTTCTATTAATTATGCTTATTTTCTTGATAAAAATATTTTAGTTTGATTTTCTTTTCAAATTAGGCTTATTATTTTATAAATGCTAGGAAAATATCTCTTCACGATGAAATTTATATTTGGAAGAAGTTATTAAACACAAATAATTTCAAAGAGATCAAGCAGCTCCAGAAGTTTCAAATATTTTTGTTGTTTGAACTCAAAAATGAAAATACTCACAATTGAGGAAAAATGTTTTGTTCCACTATCTAGTCGGTATAGAACTAGGTAATTAAAAAACCTAATTCTTAAACTTAAGCACACTCATCTCACCACAAAGAAAAATCGTAAATAGTCCGAGATAAACAAATAAAAAACATTTTAAATGTTGTATAGAACCAACAATTATAGTAAATAAAGAGATCTAATAATTGTAGAAAAATTTTTATTAGGTTGTTCTTTAATGTAGTTTCTTCTCTTCATAGTAACCTTTCTCCATTTACCAACAACAAGACTTAGCCTTAAGAACACACGTAGTCATCATACCATCTTTCATCTCCCATTGAGAGAGTTTTAGATAATATGGTTTAAAATAAAATAATGATTACCATAATACAGTTTCTAAAAGTTATTTGAACTAAAAAATTTAAAAAATAATATTTTAGATAAATATATATATTTTACTCTAAAACTAAATATTATAATAAATATTTCACAATGTCTGTGGGACTTCTTGATAATTAATGCAATTATTTATAAAATTAAATGAACTGTACATCTCATGGTGTTATAGTAGCTTCTTGACTTCATTAAATAGTGAGACTTCTACCTGCTATTGTTAGTGTTGGTACTATGATAGTTTAATATCATTGCAATTTCGAAAAAGAAAAAAGTACTAAAGGTCCCGCCATTTCTGCCCTCTGTGATATTATTTTATGGCATTGGAATAAGTAATTTCTTTCAACACAATTCTAAAAAGGCGGCTGTCCTACTATCCGGCTTTGCGTTGGATTAAAATTTCTCATCACAATTGTAATTGCTCGCATAAGCGCATTGTGGACTCATGTTTTGTAGAACATGTGTGGTTAACCGCGTTCAATGTTATAGTGAATTACCTCCTGCATTTGAGAGTGAAGTAAATTTTTGACACAACAACATAGTGAACAAGAGTGTAAACCAAGAACAAAATAGTTACCTCACGAGAATGTTCTGAGGTCGCCAAATATGAGGCTTTGACTTGTCTCCGCTTTCAACACCATTAGGTCCATGATTGGAACCTCATAAGATCATTATGAGGTCCCAGACTGGATTTCATTCCATTCTAATGATGCAAGCTAAATTCAGACCAATCACAAAAAAATGCAGCGACTATCTTGAAAACTTGTGTACTCGAATACTTACAGAAAGCAACACAGTGAGTTCAAGAAGAACTGAAGTATCGTGGACTAATGGAAGAAAGGCTATTTGTAGTTAGGCATGCTGAGCGAAGCAATAATCTCCAGTCGATCTAAGGAAACATTAGTGGACTGACAAGTGCTCGGTTTTCATCCACCATTCCCCTAATCCTGAAAAATACTCATTTTTCCCTGTATGATCTTCGTAGTTTTATCTCCTACTAGTGGAAGGCTTGTGTTTTCAGCTGCACTATTTCTCTTAGTTTTTTAAATTCTCCATGCTATATGATTTAAACAATTATAATAGTTCCTTGGAGTTATATTTTTGTTTGAATTTTTTTATCACCGATTTATTGTTGCTTTCCTCACTACAACAAACTAGACCTACTGCGGCGTTTTTTGACACCTTTAGCGACACTTTTAAAGCACTGTCGTATCTACAGCGATGCTTTTCGAAATGTCGCTAAATCACCGCGAAAGAAACTGCCATGGAAAACTTCGTGGCGTTTTATATGAATGCGCCGTTGTATGTTTAACATTTGGCGACATTTTTTGAACTAAGCACGTCGCGGATTGTCACCTTTTCGTGGCACTTTTTGAACTAAACACGCTGCGGATTCAACATCATTTTAAAAATAAAAATACCATTATGGCGGCATTTGGATACATAAGCGCCGCAAATTTTTTAATTTTTATTTTTAAAAACAATTGGCAGTCGGACAGATCCATCAAACAAGTGCCGACTATAGACAACAAATCCATCAAAATAGTACTTCTCAGCAATAAAAAATCACTAATAAGATGCCTGATTCATGTCACCATCATTTGAAAATTTAAGAAGGTCAACCAACACATGATCATATGCATCTATATCAAACCAGAAGCCTAATAGCAATAGATTCTGAATAAAATTCAAAAACAGATCAAGGGGTATCTAAAAATAATGCTTGTAATGATTTCTTCTCGCCAATAGAGAAGTTTGCTTCACCATCGGTAGTAAGAGCACATGGTCCCATAGACTTATGATACTCTTAAAGAGCTTCAAGAAATCAACCAAATATCATGATACAACACAGTAGGTGATGTAGGGGTAGGCTACGTGGTGCGCAAAACCCAGGACTCTAGGTGTAAATGCAAAGGCGATTCTCTAGTTTGACCCTAAATGCAATGTGGTCGTCAGTTACGTAGACAAATAAATCTGAGCAATGAAGTTTTCTAACACCACGCAGATATTCAAAATTGAAAACAATTAATTAATTTAGCAATTGTATAACGGCTTTCCTCCGCTCGGAGGGCCAAATCAAAGCTCGCGGCGAATAGCTCCTCCTGCAAATTCATGGCCTATCAAAAACAACTTTCTACTAGCAAGAATCACATCACATACATTTATTCACCAATGAAAATGCCAAATCAAATAATCCAATACCACAAAATAAACTCATAAAGTAGCGGGCTGAACCAAGATACTGAAGATTTAAGGTCCGGATGTGTAGATCGGTGATCGGACATGGAACCGGTGGTGAGGCGACGGTGATAGTGGCTGCTCTCGGCGGAAAAAAGTGAGAAAGGACAAGAAAACGGTGGATCCGTCCACGAATACGTCGATCCGGGCCGGGGATGGGTAGATCCGCTATTTAGGGTCGGATCCGGGCAAAAAATAGAAAGTATGAGTGGAGGAAATAACGGATCGGGAGGCTATAACCATAGATCTGGATGGATCTAGAATTTTAGTGTTGTTAGAATAGTGAATCCACTAGGGGAGTTGGCGGATTGAGAAGGAAGGGGATGTGGAGGCCGGCGGGTTATTAAGGCAACTGTTAGGAGGTGACCGGCGGTGGGGGAGGGTGAGGGCTGGTCGGCCGGCAATGGGGAGATGACAAGGGTGGTCGGTGGTCCTGTAGTGGCAGTGGAGAAGCGGTGGGCTGATGAGGAGGAGGGTTGGGCGGCGGCAAGAGAGCTGCAGGACGACTGTTTTTTTGGGGGGGGAGGGGCTGGAATGGAGGGCTGTGGTGGGTGGAACGAAGATTTGAGGCGTGGAAAATGAAGGTGGGGGTATGGATTACCTTGGGAAGGAGTTTGGAGGCCTAAGAGTCGTCACCTAGGGTTGCACGACGTCGGCACCGGGGAGGGATCCCGGGATTTCGGGCTTCAATGTCTCCAAAATCTGCAATGACTGAATTCAGCCCCTACAACACCTATTTGTAAGAAGAGAACAGACTAGGACTTCACCATCAATGACTATGATTGGCCGAGGGTCGACCACTAAATACATGAAAATAAACTAAAAAAAACTAATATATATTTTTGACTCGCGACGAGGATCTAGACACATCTGCGGAGTCCGATCGTCGATCCGGGCACGCCATATATGATAAGTCGCCAAACCAGCCCCGAACGGGCCCAAAACCCGTGCTCGTCTCTGCTCCGCATCAGTAGGTATGCTCATAGAAAAAACATAAAATTTGCTAAAAGTCAAATTATATCTAAAGTAGGATCAATAAGCATTATTGCTTGTAATCATTTCTATCAAACAGTTATTCACAAAATTAATTTTACAAAAAACAACAAGAACTCATAGTCTAATTCACCACCAACCAACTAAAAATCAAATCACTAATCTAGTACCTAATACAAAAAATGAAGATAAAAGCTGCTTCAGAATGATATCACATGGTTTCAAAAGTTGAAATACAAGAGTTGTATGAGGATGATTAAACAGATGTTGTAAATGTAACAAATTCACCAAGGGTTAGCACGAGCCCGAATCTTCCTCCTAATTTGTGCTTTCTCTTCCTCCTTCAGGTCCAAGGTATATCTAAATCGTCTAGAAACATTCAGCACAAGAGCAGCTTGCTGTCAAATGGAGGACAAAATAGAAAATAAATAATGCAATCTAGTAAACTCACACAAAATTACTAGATAGAGAACCTACTATTAATCTACTATGAAATGAAAAATGATTAAATTGCTAAATACCAGAACATATTCAATTATATAATACAAAATTACTATTAATCTACGTGCACATAAAAAATCCATGGGGAAATGATCATATCTGGGAGGGAAGTCAAGATCTTGAAGAGGGAAATCAAATCATTAGGCTAGGAGAGCAAACTCCTCTCTTATATGTGTGTGAGTAATCAAATTTGTTATCAAGTTCACAATGTTTCATTTAGCATCAATTGCGCATTGTCTTAATTGATAGAGAACCTTTCACCCAAAACAATAGGAATGGAAAAAGTATATCAGAGAAGTAATACCGAAGGGATCAAGTGTGGCAAGGCTTGAGGAGGCGAGAGAGCACACCACTAGCGATAATCTGACCTCCGAAGAGCAGGTAGCTGTCGATTTGAGCTCGAACCACAGACATACCCAACTTTTGGCGGGGAGAGAGGGGTGTGTGGAATGCAAAATAAATCCTAGGCTAATAAAGAGAACCTTTCACCCAACACAATAGGATTCAAAAAAGCTTATTGGAGAAGAAATACCTAAGGGATTGAGTGTGACAAGGTCAGAGGAGGCAAGAGAGCACACTGCCTGCGATGTCGCCGTCGATTTGAGCTCCAACCACAGACACACCTGCTTTCGTCGGGGTTTTGCACGAGACGGCTGGGAGAGATGATACACGTGGAATAGAAAATAAACCCTAGACACTGTGTATTAATTTTTCGTTACGCTTGGTTATTGAAGGAGTGGCTAATTCTATTCCTAGAGCATTCATGGCATTTTTTAACTTGAATGGCGCATTTACATAAAAACATTTGCGTCGTTTTACAAAGCGCCGCATAAAAAACGACGCGATATATCTAGTTTGTTGTCGTGCCTTGTTTTTTTATTTCAATCCAATTTTGTGTGTCAATATTAAAATTTAGCATACTATTTGAAACAACTTTCGAGATTATTTTGTCCATTTAAGGCAGATTTCATCAAAGTTTGTAATAATTGTTGTCCCAATAGTTTTAATTGAATTTGCAGTGTTACTTTCTTATTTGTAGTTAATTTAAGTTGCATTCAACTTTTTTAGTCCTGTTTTTACGGTGGACAGATTTTATTACAAGTTTTCGAATTAATGTTTCACCTTCTTATGAGTGGTTAATTATTGTTTTCAAGCCGTTGATTCCTAGACAGATTCTTTAAGATGTGTTGACTATTTTTGAGTGAGTTACGTTCTGTTAACTCATCTATATATTCATCAAGTTTCTTCCATATGGCACCTTCCAGCTATAGTCGCTTTTGTGTAATTTGTATATCACTGACAATCAAACGTTGAGCTTAAAAGCTCATAAGCTTACAGTTTCAGGTTTAATTGTTCCAACCGGTCCAAGACATTCCTGTTGCCAATCTGAAAAAATTATTACGTGGACGAGTTAAGCGAAGAGGAGGAATTTCATGTTTTGATGAAAAAAAAGAGCTCCAGAATGGTGGACAAACTAGTCTTTGAGGCTTACGTGCATCAAGAGACATTAATTTTTAGCATCTAAGATGTTTTTGGCACCAAATCCATGTAATCTCGACAAACCTTAGTAGTACCACTTACTAGCACACATGTGACCACATAACCACAACTATCGCCGACTTTCATACTTTGGCTGGCGGGGGGGGGGGGGGGGGGGGCACTGTAGGTCGGTCAAACATCAACTTCATTACAACATCCAAATTACCATCAATTGGCCAACCCATCAAAATCCTCAAACTAACAACAACAATCTTTAAATAATCAACAACATACATAATCTTGACATGCACCGAGGGTACCGGAGGTTAGGGTGTCAACAACACTTTATTTCCAAGTGTCACCTCTTTTGTCATCGACATACCATATAAGGGTCAACACCGCCGGTGCGCTTTAGAACATATGCTTTTATCTCATATTTATACAAGCAGTCGTGCATGGGGGACCTAGTGCGGGGGCGGCGACATTAGGCGGGGGTAGACAGTAAGCGGGAGCGGCAACATTCGGCGGGGGCAGACATTAAGCGGGGGAGGCGACAATCGGCGTGGGCGGCAAGAATCGGCGGGTTAGGCAGCAATCGGCGGGGGCGGCGACAATCGGCGGGGGCGGCGACATTCGGCGGGGGAGGCGACATTCGGCGGCAGCGGAGACATTCGACGGGAGCGACGACATTCGGTAGGGGGCAACATTCGGCGAGGGGCAACAATTAGATGGGGACATCGATAGGGAGGTTATGTGGCATGTGCAGGTGATGACACGAAGGAAGGTTTTACTTTAGTTGCAGGGAGATCGCTAGTTTTACTGTTCACGATTATCGTTATATAAAGATGGGTCTGCGAGGATTGCTTCATGATAAAATTTTATGCATCATGAAATCAGAAATAATGTAACTCACAGATTGTTTGAGCAAACCTATGGGATAATAAAAACTACATGTGATATAAGCAATTAAGTAATAGTCAAAATGATTGGTTCATTGACACTTTTCTTGCGGAGGAAGAGATTGGCGATTTCAACCTATGCATACAACTAATTCAAGATGAATTTCAAGTTCAGAAGACCAGAAGACCAAGACAAATTAAATATGAGATTAAAACACCCATAAAAATCTTCAGTAGGGAGTAAAGCAATAGTTGACTTACCTGATAATACTTTTTCTGTAGCTAATTTCTCTGTTCTATTATAAACCTCCTTTTGAAGGTTGAGCTCCTTCCTGCAAAAGAAGCAGGACATGAGAGGATGAACATACAACAGTTGAAGAGGGCAATGGATTGAAGAAGAGTAGAGGATGAACCTAAAAAACAAATGACAAACTTTAATTTTTTTGTCCATAACCAGTTCATGAAGAGAATAAAATGCAGGATTAACAGCCAATTTAGCTACGCCCGTCAGCCAACATGATGCGAGCACTCTTCTGAGACTGTTAATTGCATGGGCTGTTTTCTTTCAAATGGAATTGGTAGATTAAATGCATTTAAGAATACAGCCTATGCACATCATACTCTAAGAACTCATGCTTTAAATTCAATGAGAGAAAAAAAAATACCATGTTCAGTTAATTATGAGGATCATGTTATGTGGCGTTTATCTTTATTTCTGCATATTTAATTTTAGCGTATTTGACCCATTGTCATAAGCCTAAATGGGGGGCACTTTTGTGGAACCTATTTATGTGTGTGTTGTGGACACTTCGGGGGGGGGGGGGAAGAACTCAAGTCCCTCTCTCTCTCTCTCTTATTTCTTCTTTCTCCTCTCCCTCTCTCTCTAAACCCACGGGAAAACCCGTGAGTTTTCCCTAGCCGAATCCGCAGCCGCCCTTCTGTGATACTCATCCCGATCGACGTTGTACACCATATGAAAAACGCGTCGGCATCGCTTCCTTCCATTTACTCGGCCCCGCACAATTATGGTTAACTCAGTTTCTGTGGGAACATCCCAACATTTCCTGGGCAGATTTCAGCACGGCCTGCACCCTTCGGTTTGGCCCGGCTCTACAGAGCAACCTACTCAGCGATCTTGCGAACCTCAAACAGGACGGTTCCATCGACACCTACCTGGAAAAATTTCAGATTCTTCTGTCTCGCGCGACGTCTGTCTTACCGGAGCAACAGGTTCCGCTCTTCATGGCCGGCCTCCACGAGCGCTTACATTGGGATGTGAAATTCCTCCTACCACCTAATCTCAACACGGCTATGAGCCTCGCTAGGGCTTGTGAACAACGCCTGCTTTTGGACCGTCCACCTATGGGACGTCGAGGCTTTTCAGGAGCCTCCTCTCTTGCCAGCTTGCCTGACACGGCTCCATTCCAGGACGCTCCTCTACGGCCTACTGTTCGCCGCCGTTTGTCCCGCACCTAGATGGCCGAACGACGCGAGAAGGGCCTATGCTACAATTGTGATGATCCTTTCACGCTGGGACACAGATGCAAACACCTATTTTGGCTGGAAGTCGAGGACCCACTCCAGGATGACACGACGGGTGATGTCGGGGCCCCAATGCCTTTCGATCCAGCTTGAGGACAAGTTATCTTCGAACGGGGGCGGTGATGTTATGTGGTGTGTTTCGTGCCGTTTATCTTTATTTATGCATATTTAATTTTAGCCTATTTGACTCATTGTCATAAGCCTAAATGGGGGGCACTTTTGTGGAACCTATTTATATGTGTGTTGTGGACACTTTGGGGGGAAAGGAAAGAAATAGAACTCAAGTCCCTCTCTCTCTCTCTTATTTCTTCTCTCCCCTCTCCCTCTCTCTCTCTCTAAACCCACGGAAAAACCCATGAGTTTGCCCTAGACGAATCCCGCAGCCGCCCTTCCACTATACTCATCCAGATCGACGTTGTCCGCCTCCGCCTCGCAGCCATAGCTCCGCCGCCACTCACTAGGTCTAAGGAAAAGGCACACATCAGATCACAAAATGATTTATGGTTACAATCAAAGAAAAAACATACTTTGATAGTTTCTCATATTACAACATGCGCATTTGGTGTATCAAGTATGCATTAAGAATAATTATGAATTAAGTACAACATGTAAGTCTTAGAAACCATACCACTCGCGCTTTCCTCTTCAAGGTTAGAAGACACAACTATTCAACTAATGGTCTAAAAGAGCAAGAAACAAATGCGTGTAGCATATCAAATAAAGAGTACCACGTGATCCAAACAAAAAAATATTTATAGCAGAAATTCAAATAAAAAACAATAGAAAAACCAACCTCAGGTTCTTCACTCGCTCCATAGTTCCAACCATGACTGAATCCAACACATTGAAAACAAAATTTTGATCATGCTCATACTTCTGATTCTTGCTCGATTTCAGGAAGAATTCATATGGGCTTGCTAGAAATGGCTCTTCTAAAGAAAGTATCCCGTTATCAATCACCGATGTTGACTGCCTCCCATCCTGTTTTTAAGTTCTTCCATATTTATGAATGATTTAACTTGTTAAAGGGAAGGCCTAAATGAGTATTGACTGGTGTAAACTGCAGCAAATTGCAGTTTGCACTGCAGCAGAACTACAGTTTGTTGCTCAGTTTTGCACCGCAGAAAACCTGCAGTGCGTTGCAGTGCAAACTGTAGTGCGGTTTGTACTTCAATGCACTGTGGTGGAAACCTGCAATTAAAATGCTCAAGTCAGAATAACTTAAAATTAATTAATTTTTGTTAACATTGCGTGTAATTTTAAAAGCTATGGACACGCACCAATTTCTTCATAATAATTGCCAAACAGTTATGGAGTAGAATCCATTGGAAGAAATATAGAAGAAGAACTTCAAAAGTTTATAATTGATAGAGAAAAACAAAGATTTGAAAATAAAATTTTGAAAGTTGTAGAATGGATATACATGCTTTCCTGTAAGTAAAGGGGAGTTCGCTCACCTTTTTCTGACCCAAGGAGAATCATCAAATACATCTCCACTAAATTTATCTTTTTGAATTCATCTTTTTGGCACTGCCCATTTGCACATGAACCACTTGAATCAAAATAATTTACAATCAAGGTTGACGCTACTATATGAATCACCCATGTGAAGAAAAAAGAAGATTGTTTTTTCAAAATCAAAATGGTCAGATAGAATGAAAAAAATCTTTGCCTGTGAGTCTTCATGTCGTCATTATTATCATCTCTTCAAATGTAGATGCATGTTAAATCCCTTGAATCCGCCTCACTTCTACGATGAAGGCCCTTTCTAAGAGACCACGATTGACAATCTCCTAGAAATTCATTGAAATATGAAGTATGAAGAAATTTAGTGATGGGGTTTCTTTAGGATAATGTAAAAAATGAATTCAAATTGGCCAACAAAATTCCAATAAATTCAGAAACAAATGTAAAAAGCTAGATTGAATAACATGCCTGATTAGTTTACTTTATGTTCGATTCATTAGAGTAGGAAAACATAGAATAAATTAAGACACCTTCAGTGAGCTATGACCAACAAAAGATGCAATTAGATTGAACATTTAAGATGAGATTGATGTATTCGTTACCTACTATGGTCAGCATAAGATGTTTTCTAATTATCCCCCTTGGACAATATTGCCATCGTTTGGTAGTGTGTAGCAAAAATGTGCAGAGAGCGATAATAAGAGAAACTCTGCCCAATTATCTCCAACACCTTTGATTTATCCAGTTTGTTCATCATTTTTGCTCCAGGGTGAAATCGGCAGCTCGGGGCGTGGATGATGAAGGATCACTTTCCTACCAGACAACGAACCTCCCAGTGTCTGCTCTTGCCTCGCCGCCGCTGGTTTTGCCTTCTGCCGGCAATAGCAACGCCCTTGAGTGGCAGACATAACACTTGATAAGAAATGAATAGTAAGAAGGTTGGAGGGGGGGAGGGAGGGAGAAGAGAGAGAGAGACACACACACAGACACACAGACTACCTTAAGAAGTGCGACAGCTGAGCTGATCGGATCTAACCATTACGGACTTCCATCTACAGTCCTCTCTATTTCTCGCCTTAGGGTGCGGTGCTTACTATGATAAGGTCTCTGACTATGGTCAGGAGGCGGATGCATACCGTGAGGAATGCTGATGCGTTACCTGTGCATAAGAACAAAGGCTTTTGCCGGCGGAACGAAGATTCACAGGATGGAGATGGATGGGGCGGAAGGCGGAAGGCGGAAGGCGGAATGCGAGCTTGGCATTGTGAAGCTGCGAGAGAAGTGCGGATTTGATTTAGGTTATGGCATTATGAGGAGTTTGTGAATGAGTAGCGGGGTGTGTTTGGACGTAATTGACCCTATTTTTTTTTTGAATTGTTTTGAAATTTTATTTAGTTGTATGTGTCATTAATCATTTTGTGGAGCATATTTTGGGCATCCAAATGTTACACCATGACCCTTTTGCTCCTTGCTTATAGTATAAAGATATTGTCCTAATATCAACATTGTTCACTCTAACCAGAATAATCCATGCAAGTCTTGGTGAAACAAAGTGAAGACAAATTAAATGGCGTAAAGGAGTCGGCCCAAGTGAAAACTATACTCAACAAATGATGGAGCATCATTTGAACTCAAAACCCTTAATCCAACAAACTGCTCCGAGAATGATAAATACTAACCACATTGTCACCATCTACACAAATTCCATAATATAAAGAAGGCAACACAAAATCAATTGAGTTATCCACCATAAAAGCATTTACCAATCTCTGAACCTCTAGAGCCAAAATCATGGTTTGAAATTATGGAAACAACATCGACATCTATGTCCTTAATGTACACCGACCGTAAACATGCAAATCCTAAGAAATCTCCATAGTGTCAATTGACCAATCAATTACTAAATCATCAACCCTTCTCAGAGTAGTCTCACTATAAATTCATTAGGCAGGTATTTCTGTTACTGATCATCCTTCGATGTTAAATCCTCTCTTTCAGAACTAACATAATCAAAGAAATATATACTCAACCTCTACGACTACCTAATCAAGAAATACCTAACCTACTTCCAAGACTACCTCCAAGGCTCACGCACCACTTATGATTGCACAATCATAATGATTATCAAATCTATCAAAATAAAAATAGGGAAAAATTACATATAAATATCTAAGCATTTCTATTATCCTTTGTATTATCATTCTTGCTGCCCACAATGTTATACGTGCAGTTTGAGTCAATTTGGGATAAATATTTCTATGTTTGCATATTGTTGAATGTCATTAATATTACAGTGAAGCTTTATATGAATTTTGGTAATAATCTGAAGATGTTCTAGAATGTTTAATGCGTGCTTTCAAAGTGATAAGAAATTTATGGACAGATATAATAAGCTGAGTTCAAATAGTGTTTACTTTGTGGGTATTATGCTTAATTTCAGTTTGTGAGATTGTGGTCATATTTTGGAGAAGTCATTTTTGGTTTTCTCTAGATGATCTCTCTTAATCGACCTAGTTTGCACGCTGCATCACAAAAATAAATCCATGATGCTGAAATAAATCATAGGAAGCTAAATAAGTGAGCCATATTTTCACAAAGTATAATATGCCAAACATTCACCATCTCAGTCGCTTCTTCCTCATGATAAACATTTTTGGGAAAGCGATATCATTTTTATTAACTCGATTAGAGTTTCAAACAAAAATATACCACCCATAACATAAATTGAGGGCTAACTCATGTGTATAAAAACCACCATAATTAGATTACTTACTTCCTAATAATTGATCTCTACATGCATAAGGCCCTCATTGAAACAGTGAAATAATTTGTAGTAGCACATCCACTTTAAGAGGATTACTAAATACAGAACCCATTGAGCACATGATTGATTAATTAAAGGAGTGTGCACAAGTTTTAGAGCAATTTAAGAGGATTACATTAGTTGAAGGTCCATAATAATCACCATCTAGTTCATGACCAAGAGATTCTGGCTATTACCTTCATGCTAAAAGTTTGGAGATCCTATAGCAGGGTGAAAATATATTTGGATCATAAGATTTTCAGATACTTGCTCATTCAGAAGGACTTTCATGTGAGGCAACATATGTGGATTGAGTTTTTGGGCTACTGTGTATTTTAAATTCAATACTTTCTGAGGAAGCCAATATGTTGTCTGATACATTGAGCTGTGTTACTCGGTATTGGAATATTTGGTACCTCCAATAGAGGTCCAAGGGGGATATATATATTAAGTAGAGAACAACGTATAACCAGAATACACGATATGAGATTAATGTGTCTAACACTCCCCCTCAAGTTGGGTCGTGGGAACTTCCCAGACCTAACTTGTTACATATAAAGTTCATTCTGACTCCCGTAACTCCTTTGGTAAGAATATCTGCAACCTGATCTCCGGTCTTCACATGACTTAGAGAAATAAGGTCTTCTTCATACTTCTCCCTTACAAAATGACAGTCGACCTCTTTGTGTTTTGTGCGTTCATGAAACACAGGATTAGTGACTATCTGTATCGCAACCTAATTATCACACCATAGATGAGTGAGATCTTGAACAGGGTACCCGATTTCACCAAGAATTTGTCTAACCCACATGATCTCAGCAACAGAGTGAGACATAGCCCGATATTCCGCCTCAGCACTAGATCTAGCAACCGTAGTCTGTTTCTTGCTCTTCCAGGAGACGAGATTTTCACCCATAAAGATAGTGAATCCGGTGGTTGACTTTCGAGTGGCTAAGCAGCCTGCCCAGTCAGAGTCACAATATGCCTCTATATTAGAATGACCTCGATTCTTGTTTGATATCTCGAGACCAGGATCTTTCTTTATGTACCTGACGATCCAGAGAACAAATTTCCATTGAGAGGTAGGTGGAGCAGCCATGAACTGACTGACCTTACTTCCAACACAAGCAATGTTAGGACGAGTCATGGTAAGGTAGTTCAATTTTTCAACTATTCTACGGTACTTCTCTAGTGAATCAAATGGTTTGATTTCGACATGGAGACCTTTTTCCCCTGGTTCAAGTGGAGAGTCCATAGGGCCACAGTTAGACATTCGAAGGTCGGATAGAAGATCAAGAGCATATTTGCGTTGACAAATAAAGAGGAAATCATCATAATTAGCAACTTCAATCCCTAGGAAGTACCGTAATGGGCCCAAATCTTTTGTCTGAAAGTTGGAGTGTAATAATGACTTGAGATTTGTTATCCCTTCAGAATTGCTGCCTATGATGACAATATTATCGACATAAACCGCTAGAAGAACAGTACTAGCCAAAGATTTTTGATAAAAGAGAGACGAGTCTTTTGTACTCTTGGTAAGCCCAAATTGAGTGACCATAGATCGGAAACGAGCAAACCATGCTCGAGGGGATTGCTTTAATCCATATAACGACTTCCAGAGATGACATACCTTGTTACACTCCCCCCAGCAACGAACCCAGGTGGTTGTTCCATATACACCTCTTCATCTAAGGACCCATGAAGAAATGAATTCTTGATGTCCAACTTGTACAAGGGCCACTGGTGAGAGGCTGCAAGAGAGCCGGATGCGGATAGAAGACATCTCAGCGACGGGGGCAAATGTTTCATCATAATCCACGCCATAAGTCTGAGCATAGCCTTTGGCAACCAAGCGGGCCTTCAAGCGATCGAGGGAACCATCCACATTGACTTTGATAGAATATATCCATTTGCATCCAATAGCCTGCTTGCCAGTAGGCAAGGAGACCAAGTCCCAAGTGTTGTTAAGTTGAAGAGTTGTCAATTCATCGTGCATAGCAGTCAACCAGCCAGGATGTGCTTTGACCTCCACAACGGTAGAGGGGAGACGGTATTGATCCAGAGGGGAGTGCATGGCAGTATGAGAGGCTGACAATCCCGGGTAAGAGCTAACATATAGAGGTTTAGCCCGACAAGTCCGACTTCCTTTCCGGACAGTAATAGGGAGATCTGGGCTGACTGGCATGAGAGAAGCAGGCACGCTAGTAGGTGCTTCCGGAGGAACAGTCGGAATATCATCGATGAGAGAGGTAGGCTGAGGTGGTAGCACTAATGTACTATCAGAAGAGCGTCAAGAGTAAACTTGCCCCCAAAGAGGACACAGGAGGTCGGTCGGAGAGAGGATTGCAGGTGCAGGACGCGGGACCAAGATGACATCAAGAAATGGGTCAGGACATGGTGATCCACTAGGAAGGTAAGGGTCCGATTCTCGGAAGACAACATCCGATGAGATAATGTATTTGTGGAGATCCGGAGAATAGCTCTGATATCTTTTAGTAGTCCGAGAATAGCCAAGAAAAATACATTTCAAAGAGCGAGGATCAAGTTTCGAGACAGAGGGACAAGCATCCTGATGCAGGCCAATGGTTCCGACGGATAAAACTAGGCGCTCTTGGGTTCGACAATTAAAATAGATACGTAGCGTGCGGTACCTCTCTAAGACATACCGATGATGTCAACCTAATAGTAGCACAAACTTTAACAATGCACAACGCAAAAGGGTCATTGCCCCTTTTAGAGATTAAACAAGGGCTATATGCCAATGTTCGCTTAAGCAAGTAGGACCTATCCGATCCGGACAATTAGCAATTCAAATTAAAATCTATCCGCAAACCTTCACAAATCCAATTAGAGAAGATCCGACCTAAAATAGCGATTTAAACAAAGTCCAAAATCGATCCCAAATTAATTAAAAATGAGGCAGACCGAATCACTTGAACTCGAGGAGAAATCAACGATAATGAATCCGATTTCTACTAGCGTTCACGAGATTTACCCGATCCGATTTATACGAAAATATTCGGAAGAAACACGCTTGAAATTTCAGATTTAATTAAGCATTAATTTCAATATAAAACCGGACTAAATACTAGTCTTCTAATCCACCAACTCTCACAAAAAAATAAGAACCACACACGAGATGGTTTAGAATTTCATTACCCAATCCTAAGAAAATCCGCCCACAGAGTTGAGGGGAGGAAGCACACACGACGGTGGTTGAATTTATTTCCACGCAAGTCCACGGATCCGCACCGGACGATGAAATCGCAAGCTACTTTTCCTTTGCAAACCCTAGGAGAGGGTGAACCTTGTTGGCCGAAATTTTCAAGGATGAGAGAGAAAAGGTGGTGGAGATAATATTATCAAGCTGGTGAAGAGGTGGCGGCTAGGGGTTTGGCCGAACCCTAAGGGGGAGATGAGGGGGTCGGGTTTGGAGTGGAAGGGGGAGGGTTGCTCGATTTATTGGAAGGAGAGAGGGGGTCAGGTTTGGTGTGGAAAAGGAGGTGGGCTGCTCGGGTGGTGGAGGTGAAGGGTGTCCGGTTGCCTTAGGGATGAAAAGGAGAGGGAGAGGGTGGTTGCCGAGAATTAGAGGAGGGGGAGGGATGGCCGGTTTTGGCTTAGAAAGAAAAGGAGAGGGAGAGAAAGTGGTCAGTTTCTTTGGAGGGGGAGGAGGAGGTGGAGAGGGGGCCGGAGTTGAGAGAGGAAAAGGAGTGGCCGGCGGCCAAGAGAGAGGAGAGGAGGGGCCGAATTTTGCCTAAGTGGGAAAGAGAGAGGAGGGGAAAAATTCAATCTTTGAATTCTAGGTTTTTTTCTTTTTTCATTCAACATCACAAATCCTTCATAAGCATGACCTTATATAGGCTACACCACTCAATCTCCTCCATTCAAAATAAATTAACATGTGATTGTTATATGCATCCATCATAAACATGGAATAAAAATTACAATAACTAAATGCATGAAATAAAACAATTGATGGTTATAAGTACCCATCATACATAAAATAAAATACAATAATGAAATGCATGAAAATAAAATGCTTAAATAAATAAATTGCTTAACAATATATAATTATAAATTTTAATTTATAATTATATATCTTTATTTGATGGTAACGGCGGACGTCGTGCAAAACATGTAGCGGCGTTGCCGAACAATGTCGTGGTAGAATTCCATCTTCAAGCTTGCGACATCGATCGTCCTAATCAACAAATTCTTTATATCTGGGATCAACGACCGCATCAGCAACGTCGCCAGCAATCCTCCCCCCCCCCCTCAAAATTACTCATCACCGATGAGTGGCCCGTGAGGGGAGAACAGTCGAAAACAGCAGCAATAGGGGCAAACCTGGCCCCACAATCCAAGTCGTAATAACATGATCATCCCGCAGCAAAGAGAACCTGTCAGACATGGAAACATCAAGACTTTCGAGGAAACTCGAAAGGTTGTCAAGCAAAAGAAAAATAACTTGAATCTTACCATCTGGTTCAAGAACCAAGAAATCCACGTGGAAAATAGACACGATAGAACTAACACTCCCCAACCCAAGAGAACTTGTAGTGGGAGATAGAAACGACGAAGAAAGCCACTCAGGTGGACAAGATACGTACAGTAAAAAATCCGGAAACTTGAAATAAAGTGAAACACCCTGTGCTTTATAAAAATCCGAAAGAAAAGCATGAAATCCAATATTCTTTATATCCATGGAGGAGTCGGCGTTCCTACATATTAAATTATTGACGGAACCAGAAGGCATCCGCTCGGGGACTGACCAGACTAAACCCAAATCACTAACTCTAGCGTAGGACGGTCTCGACAGAGATCGGAAGTGCGTGCGACATAAATTAAAATGTCTAGCTAACGTCTTAGACACATGTAAGAGGTCATAAATAGGCGTAGGAAAAGTGTGTGCCACTGGATTGGAAAAATAATTATAGCGTGATAAGACGAAATCCAGGGGCACAATCTCCATGGAGTCAGAAACAGTCGAGGACAAAACCGTAGATGAACAAGCAGAAAAATGAACTGTCAAAGGTTACACGTAGTCAGATCTACGAGGTGCGGTGAAAAGACCTAATACTAGTGCGCTCAACTTATTAATATCTAAAGGCTGAGACAACGCCAATGTAGGAACTAATACAGTGGGCGTGACACAAAAACTCAGACTAGGACTACCAGATTCACGTCCTAAAAAGTCAACTAATGTAGGCACATAAACAAGAGGAAGGGTCGGTAAATTCAATCCCGGGATAAAATCCAAATCAGTATAAATTCCACCCAACGGTGACAACATCAAGGAACTCTCATCCGGGTATACAACAAGAGAATCGTCCAAAAGTACCCTTACCTCAGATGGTAACTCATCCACAATAACACTAGGGAAATCCCCCCTCTCAGGCTCCTCAGATGACTCGGATACAATCTCAGTGGCTGTCATCGTATGCTCTATAACAATGTGGATCGTAGCCTGAAGAGGGCACTCAATACCAGGGTGATCAGACACAACACTAGCAGAGCATGTAATAGGCAACAAGATACTCTCACCGATCGGAATTCCATCATCCCATACATCATTTTCCAAATCACTAGGTATCCCATCAATGTCAGAATCGTCAGAATCGTCGGGCACTATCGTACATAACGGAATACTCTCACCGAGCTGGTCATCCTCAGAATCAAGAGATACTACATCTACATCAGAATCCTCATGGGTATCATTCACAATCTTAGGAGGCTCAGACGTCGAAGCTAACAGAGGCAATGCCCTAGTAGTAACATCGTTCGAGTCCAAAACATAGGGCCTAAACTACTTATTGTCCCTAAAGGTGGGAGTAGACACAGTTGGGTAGTCCTACCTTTGTGGGGAGAGGATCTAGCCTGTGGCATATAGTCACTCCTATAAGCATCTACGGGTCTAGTACCATAACTATACACGCTCACGGTTGTGGTGCTATTAGTACGAAGGTAGTTAGGGTCAAATTGAAAGGTAAGAAGGCTACGCATTTGCGGCCAAGCATATTGATAATTACCCACACGTCGCTCTTCGTTTAGCCAAAACAACTGGGCTTGACCAACTAATCTGTCTCGGGAGACGACAACCATTTGGTGGTCGTCTCATTCGTGACAATAAAAATAATTTTCCATTCCCTTAAGCCAGTCCCTAAAAATTTGAGGACTCTCATAACCTTCATAAGTTGGTACCTCGTTCCTAGTGGGAGGAAAAGTGTGTGGACGGTTGGTTTTCTTATGGCAAGGGGACAATGTTGGATTGTGGCTAGTCATATCTCTCGACCACAAATAATCGAATCGGGAATCATAAACGTCATGAGCCATTCGAGTGGGGACGGGACAGAAAAACCTACTCGAATCTTGTGCGCATACAATGAATAATGATCCTGACCCAATAAAATTTATAACAAATGGATTTGTTCCCGCTTAATAACTAGGGTAATAATTATATTTTTTTGGATTTTCTTGCTGAAAATAAATAGGAGATTATTAAAAAATATATTTGGATTTTTTTGCTGAAAAATAGAAGTTTTAGGCCGCTATTTGCAGACCAAAAATTAAAAATTTGTTTTATTGTTTTGGACAATGAATCGTGCAAGTGCGTGTCGGCGTTCTAAGAAATGAGGGAGGGTGACAATTAGGAAATTAACACGAACCTCCCTCTGATACCAAATTGATGCAGGCCAATGGTTCCGACGGATAAAACTACGCGCTATTGGGTTCGACAATTAAAATAGATACGTAGCGTGCGGTACCTCTCTAAGACACTACCGATGATGTCAACCTAATAGTGGCACAAACTTTAACAATGCACAACGCAAAAGGGTCGCTACCCCTTTTAAAGATTAAACAAAGGCTATATGTCAATGTTCGCTCAAGCAAATATGACCTACCCGATCCGGACAATTAGCAATTTAAATTAAAATCTATCCGCAAGCCTTCACAAATCCAATTAGAGAAGATCCGACCTAAAATAGCGATTTAAACAAAGTCTAAAATCGATCCCAAATTAATTAAAAACGAGGTAGACCAAATCACTTGAACTCTAGGAGAAATCAAGAATAATGAATCCGATTTCTACTAGCGTTCACGAGATTTACCCGATCCGATTTATACGAAATATTCGGAAGAAACACGCTTGAAATTTCAGATTTAATTAAGCACTAATTTTAATATAAAATCGAACTAAATACTAGCCTTCTAATCCATCAACTCTCACAATAATAAAGAAGAAACACGCAAGAGATGGTTTAGAATTTCGTTACCCAATCCTAAGAAAATCCGTTCACAGAGTTGAGTGAAGGAAGCACACACGACGGTGGTTGGATCTATTTCCACGCAAGTCCACAGATCCGCACCGGACGATGAAATCGTAAGCCGCTTTTCCTTTGCAAACCCTAGGAGAGGGTGAACCTTGTTGGCCAAAATTATCAAGGATGAGAGAGAAAAGGTGGTGGGGATAATATTATCAAGGTGGTGAAGAAGTAGCGGCTAGGGGTTTGGCTGAATCCTAAGGGGGAGAGGTTGGGTTTGGAGTGGAAGGGGGAGGGTTGATCGATTTATTGGACGGAGAGAGGGGGTCAGGTTTGGTGTGGAAAAGGAGGGCTGCTCGGTTGGTGGAGGTGAAGGGTGGCCGGTTGCCTTAGGGATGAAGAGGAGAGGGAGAGGGTGGTGGCCGAGAATTAGAGGAGGGGGAAGGGATGGCCGGTTTTGTCTTAGAAATAAAAGGAGAGGGAGAGAAAGTGTTCGGTTTCTTTGGAGGGGGAGGAGGAGGTGGAGAGGGGGCCAGAGTTGAGAGAGGAAAAAGGAGTGGCCGGTCGCCAAGAGAGAGGAGAGGAGGCGCCGAATTTTGCCTAAGAGGGAAAGAGAGAGGAGGGGGAAAATTCAATCGTTGAATTCTAGGTTTTTTTCTGTTTTCATTAAACATTACAAATCATTCATAAGAATGACCTTATATAGGCTACACCACTCAATCTCCTCCGTTCAAAATAAATTAACATGTGATGATTATAAGCACCTATCATAAAATGGAATAAAAATTACAATAGCTAAATGCATGAAACAAAGCAATTGATGGTTATAAGTAATCATCATACATGAAATAAAATACAACAATGAAATGCATAAAAATAAAATGCTTAAATAAATAAATTGCTTAACAATAAATAATTATAAATTTAAATTTATAATTATATATCTTTATTTGATGGTAACGGCGTACGTCGTGCAAAACATGTAGCGGCGTTGGCGAACAATGTCGTGGTAGAATTTCATCTTCAAGCTTGCGGCATCGATCGTCACAATCAACAAATTCTCTATGTAGGGGATCAACGACCGCATCAGCAATGTCGCCATCACATTCCTAACAAAGCAAACACACCCAAAGACCTTCAAAGGTAGAAGGGGACCAGCAAGGTCTGGGTAATGAGTGTGGTAGGGTGTCTCCCCCTCAAGGATATGAGTGGGAAGATGATTAATGAGGTGTGCAGCGGTAAGAACTGCATCGCCCCAAAAGTGTTTGGGTACGAGCCTATGATGAAGAATGGCCCGGGTGACCTCAAGGAGGTGTCGATTTTTCCTTTCTGCAACACCATTTTGTTTGGGGGTATTAGGACAGCTGGTTTGATGAAGGATACCTTTAGCAGAGAGAAAGTTTGACATAGACTGAGATAGGTATTCCCGATCATTATCAGTTCGAAGACATTTAAGACGAACTGTGAATTGAGTAAAGATTTCATTCCATAGGTTTTGAAAAATAGACGACAACTCAAAACTATTTTTCATTAAGTACACCAAAGTCAGTTGCGAGAAATCATCATTAAACGTAACATAATATTTGTGTCATAACAACGTAGGGACAAGACACGGTCCCCAAACATCATAATGAAGTAAATCAAAAGGTGCAAAAGCACGAATATCAAGACGAGAAACATAACTAACTCTGTGGAGTTTAGCAAACAAATAAGACTCACAGCTGAGATGGGAAACCTTCCTAAAATCGGGATACAGACGACGCACGACTTGCATAGACAGATGATCATGACGGTAGTGAAGATCCCATAATTTGGTGGAGGCGGCAGAACAAACAAGATGTGAGAATTCGTCCAGAACATAGACGCCACCACGCAACGTTCCTCTACCAATAATACAGCTCGTCGACTGTTCCTGAAAATGCAACTAGAAGATGCGAAGGTAGCAGTACAATTTAAATCACGTGCAAGCTTACTAATTGACAATAAGTTGTAAGCCGTTTGAGGGACATGAGCAATGAAGGATAGAGTCATGTCAGGTGTCACATTGTACCTACCAAACCCGACAATGGGTACAGTTGAACCATCCACATTTGTAATTGAAGACCTACTATGAGGTTTGTATGAGTGTAAGATACCTGATGTACTCCTCAGGTGATCAGAAGCACCAGAATCTGCCAACCACTGTACTGGACGCTGTGAGGTGGAAACAGGCTGAATATGAAGCTGAACGGTTTGGATCACAGCAGCACGATGAGTCAGAGAGTCAATCTGGAGGGCCTGCAAGCGACGATACTCATCCTCAGATATTTCCACAGTTCTCGGATTCAGAGATGTAGAAGTAGAGTCGGCCAAATGCGCAGAGCGAGATGAAGGATGCGGTTTGGAGGCCCAGTGTGGCTTCCCATGAACCACCCAACATGTATCCTTTGTGTGGCCCCGACGCCCGCAATGGGTACAATGTCTCGTGTCGGTCTCACGACCACGACCAGAGTGGCCCCCTCGACTAGTTCCTATTCCACCCCGAGAAGCAAGCACCATTGATTCTCCGAAGGAAATATGTAAAGCAGATGGAGTACATGGTGAACCGGCTTTAGTCAGATGATGGTAGACACTAGCAGTTTGCAGGGTAGAAGGAATTGCTAGCATTTCAGTCTTCGTTGTCGAGAAGTTTGGATCTAGTCCATTTAGAAGCCAATGAAGAACAAGATGCTCACTTTGAACCTGATGCTCTACCCTAGTAGAAGGGATCTCCCAAAGATCCAAGATTTCATCAGCAAGAACCTTCCATTCCGCGAAATACTCGGTGACAGGGCGCGCCCCTTGTCTCAGCTCAGCCATCTTAGGGAAGAGCTCACCAAGACGAGATAGATTGTTTGTCTGAGAGAACATCATATGCAGAGTATCCCATAGTTCCTTAGTGCTGTCATAATTCTTGCACATTTGCTGAACGGATGGATCCATGGAGCTCAGGAGAAGAGCAAAGATGCGACAATCATCACTATACCAATTTTCATATTTTGTACTTCCCATGACATGAGTTGGGAGATAGGTAAGGTGGTGCGTACGTCGGATGCCCGACAGGGACATAGTAACCCCCTTTTACCATAACTGGAAGTTGGAGGAGGTAAGGATAGTAGTAGCAAGCCTCACATTAGGAGGAAAGGTATTGGTAGAATCTCCTGAGGGAACGGTCGTTTGAGTGATGCTCGTGACTGAGGAACCCATGACCTAGATCAGCGGTAAAGGAAGACGGGATGTTGGAAGACAACAAAGATCAGTGGCAGCAGAAGTGGAGAAGCTGCAGTATCTAGGTTGACAACATCATAGGGGAACCTGCAGGAGCATGATTGACGGAAGCAAGAGCATCATCAGGAGAAGTCGACGATAGGAGAGGAGAAGCCGACGGCAGCAGGAACATCAACAGGAGCGGAGAAGCCGACAACAGGCAGAGATCATGCGCAGAAGCCGACAGTAGGCGACATCGTCACTGAGGCATGCCTCCGTCAAGGCCGTGCGATGCACCCAGCGGCGCGCAGAGACGATTTCGCAGGCGGGAGGGCGAGCGACGAGTGTGATGAAGCAGAATCGGCAAGACGCGAGCGAGACGGAGCGGAAGCGGCGGGTTGCGAGACCGAGCGAACGAGAAAACCCTAAACACCATCTGATACCATGTTACTCGGTATTGGAATATTTGGTACCTCCAATAGAGGTCCAAGGGGGATATATATATTAAGTAGAGAACAACGTATAACCAGAATACACGATATGAGATTAATGTGTCTAACAAGCTAGAAGAACTTCAGGTTATAAAATTAGTTGTTTATGCATGAAAAACTTATCCAAGAGCTCGAGGATCCCCTGTTGCGATGGATATATATTCAATATGACTATGAGATTGATGTTATATCTTGAGGGACATTAACTTTCAGACCTAGTTCATTCCTTCAACAAAAGAGGGCCATATGGGTGAGAATAAGGAACTATCATTATGTTGCGGGCCTCCTTGGTTTTGAACCCGATTCTTCCACAACAGAGCTGCAACCCACACACTCAAACCATCTCTCCGCGCTCAGGTGATGAGAGTCAAAGGATGGACTTTTCATCAAGGAGGTAAAGGGTTCGAGACTCGGCCTCAACAACCTACCGTGTGAAATACGAGCGCAGAGACTGGGTATTTGGGGGGATGTCGTCGTATCCCTAGGGCACACATCTCATACAACAACAACATTCAAACCTTTATCCCACTATAGTGGGGTCGGCTATATGGATCCTTTGTCGCCACTCACCATTGTGCCCTATCTTTTATCATAATCTCACTAATGCCTAAGTACATCATGCATTTCCTTACAGTTTCATTCCAAGTCTTTATTGGTCTACCCCTCAACTCTTTTAACATGCCTAGTGACTAGACTCTCACAACGTCTAACAGGTGCCTCTAATGGTTTCCTGTGTACATGTCCAAACCATATTAGACAAGCTTCTCGCATCTTCTCTGCAATTGGTGCTACTCCTGTCTTATCCCTGATACTTTCATTCCTAATTTTATCCAATCTCCTGTGTCCACACATCCACCTAAGTATTATCATCTCCACAACTCCCCCTTTTTTACTCATGTACACAATTCACTGCCAACACTCAGAACCATAGGCCATGCATCTCATATCACAAGTATTTCGCTTGTTCTTTCTTTCGTAGGAGTAGCGATAGCATAACAACTGGTATCAAAGGAGTCTCCTCCCACGTCGGACATGGAAACCTACGACAATCACCTAACGACACTGGAAGTGGGACAATAAGGCTTACAAGACTTGGTAGAGGCGTTGAAGCAGGAGCTCTCGCAAAGGATTTGCAATGGGGACGAGCGATCGTGTGCGACCTTTGCAGGAGCGACGCAGGCGCTTGGCGAGCAACTGGGTTGCATCCATTGGGCGACGACTCGTGAAAATGAGGTGGCAGTCGATGACACAGCCGACTCCAGCGGCGTGGGGGAGCCGGCGGTCGACCAGAGGAAGGGTGTGGGCGTTCTGCCGACTGCGTCTCACCGTGGCATCGACGCATCTGGCGAGGCTAGGGGAGCCACCACCCCGGGCCAACGAGCACAGGGGCAGCCTCGACGCGGTGTCTGAGAGCCCGACGAGGGCTCTGGGGGTTCTTGCGGTTTCACCAGGGAACTCAGGGGAGTCCGGCAGCAGCGACAACCGCATGTGGCTTGGCGAGAGGACGACGGGAACTAGCGGAACATGGATATAGAAAGAGGAGACTTTCAGCCCTTCTGACAGCCTCACTCTGCCTAGAGGGGAAGGAGAGGCGAGTAACAACGTGTGGGCGCCCGTATCCCACACATGTGGGAAGGAGAAGCGGTAGCGGGGGATCACTGGGGTCGGGGGTCCATTATGCAAGGCAGAGGAAGGCTGTGAGATAATGGGGGGGGGGGGCGTGGAATCAATGCTGGGGACAACCTCTAGATTTTCCGGAGCCCGGGCGCCGCAGCAACACCGACCACCTGTGTAGCCCCGTCTGACGAGGATGGAGTTTCCTAAGTACAAATACGGAGACCCATTGGAATGGATCAAGAGGGCCGAGATTTTCTTTGAGTACCTGGAGCTTTCCAAGCACCAGTGGGTGCACATCACTTCCTTTCATCTGGAAGGGGATACCTATCAGTGGTTGAGCTTTTGGAGGAAGCAGCAACCCTACCCCACATGGGAGGAATTCTGCGATGGGCTCATTGCGAGGTTTGGACCGACCGAATATAAGGATTTCAATATGATATTGAATAAGTTGATGCAGACAAAGACCGTCAATGAGTATAGAAAGGAGTTTGAAATGTTTGCTAACCGAGTACAGTGGTCAGAGAAGGCGCTTTTGGGGTGTTTTATGGCCGAACTGAAGGTGAAAATTAGCGACGAGGTGCAGACATTTCAGCCCAGGAGCATAAAACAAGCCATCATGATGGCTCGGTTGCAGGAGGGGAAACTGGGAAGACGCAAGACGACAACAACGTACCGAGGGAGTAGTAAGGAAGCAGAACAAGGCGAGTTCAAAGGGACCAACAACTCATCCACACGGAGGGAAGCTGCCGTGAAGCGATGGTCATGGCAAGAGATGCAAGATCTGCAGACCAAGGGTCTGTTCTACACTTGCGATGAGCAATTATCCCTAGACATAAGTGTAAGGTGGTTCAGGTTTACATTCTGCAGGAGGAGGAACAACAGGCTCACGAGGGCAGCTTGCCCGAGGAGGGGGAGGTCTTCAATTTGGAAGAGATTGAAGTATCTGTTCACGATTTAGAGGGGCGTGGAAAACCCTCCACAATGAGGATGACGGGGAAGGTGGTGAATCAAAAGTTTCTATATTTGTTGATAGTGGGAGCAGACAAAAATCTCTTACAGTGCACAGGGGCCGTGAGGAAGGTGCCACTGTTGATACAAGGATTCAGGTGTCAGGTGGACTTGTATATATTGCCTGTCCAAGGATCAGATGTTGTGTTGTGGGTGCAGTGGTTAAGGCAGTTAAAATTAGTTACGAACAACTGGGATAACATGACCATGGAGTTCACACACGAGAGACAGAAGCACAAGCTGCGCAGCCATACGGGCCCTTGAGTGAAAGAAGCCACAGTCTTATCTTTGGAGAAATGGGTCGAGCAGGACTACCCCATGGCTTGGCTCCTGACCGGCTGAGATTCAGGGGAGCAGAAGGAAGGATCCCAGAAAGGGTGCAAGTGGTCTTGGGAAGGTTCAAGGAGGTATTCGAGATACCAAAAGGGTTGCCACCACCGCGAGCATGCGATCACCAGATCATGGTTAAGGAGGACACAGAACCCACCAGTGTCCGACCATATATATATCTCCACATACAAAAGAAAGAGATCGAGAGATGCGTCCGAGAAATGTTACGGGAAGGGACCATTCGACACAGCACGAGTCCATTTTCTTCTCCGGTTATCGATGACCTTTTGGATGAATTGCATGAAGCTCGGTATTTCATGAAGTTGGACTTGCAGTCGGTATATCATCAAATCCACATGCGGGAGGGGGACGTCGAGAAGACTGCATTCCGAACACATGAAGGGCACTACAAATTCCTTGTGATGCCTTTCGGGTTGACAAATGCGCCGACTACCTTTCAAGCGGTCATGAACGAAACATACAGGTCGTGGTTGCGAAAGTTTGTGTTGGTCTTCTTCGATGACATTCTCATCTACAGCCTGAGTTTGGATGCGCACATGGAACACCTGTTGATGTTGCTGCAAGTTCTCAGGGAGCAGAAATGGCGCGTGAAGAGGTCGAAGTGCTCTTACATACAACAAGAGATGAAGTATTTGGGTCACCTGGTGGGTAGAGCAGGGGTTCGACCGGACCCGAGGAAAATCCAGAGCATGACGGAGTGGCCCGCGCCCATGAACATCAAAATGTTGCGGGAATTTCTGGGGCTAGTAGGCTACTACAGGAAGTTTGTAATGGACTACGGGAAGATTGTTAAGACGCTGCCTTACTCCAGAAGAGGATGTTTATTTAAGGACGAGATGCGGAGTTAGCATTCCAAGCACTGAAGGAAGCAATGACGACGACCCCAGTGCTAGCTTTACCATATTTTGCCAAGTTGTTCGTCTGGGAAACATAAATGTCGGGGGCCGGTCCAGGGGCGGTGTTGATGCCAGAGGGGAGGCCTCTAGCAAACTACAGCCGGGCGATTCAGGGTAAGGCGTTAGGCCTTTCGGTTTATGGAAAGGAAATGTTGGCAATCTTGCATGCGGTGGGAAAATGGCACCCATATCTCATCGGGAGGCACTTCAAAATACGAACCGACCACCAAAGTTTAAAGTATTTTCTGGAGCAGCGAATCTCGTGACTAGAACAACAAAAATGGGTGACAAAGATGCTTGAGTACGATTATGATATAGAATATCGCAAGGGAAGGGAGAATAAAGTTGCCTATGCCCTTTTGCGTTTGCCTCCGACGAGTTCTATTTTCGTTTTCTTAACGCCTGTCATGGGCATAATGGAGGAGGCCATCGGGAGGTGTTTGCCAATGAGGAGCTAAGTCAAATAGTGGCGAATATTGCAGAAAGCAGAGCGGTGTCGACATGCTACCATGTCATTTACGGCCGTTTGTATTACAAGGGACGCTTGGTGGTGGCACCTGGATCCCCACTGAGGCAGCAGTTACTCCACGAGTTTAACGACTCCCCCAGCGGCGGGCACTGGCCAGACTAAGGCTTTAAATAGAAGCGTGGAGACATACTTGCGATTCTTCATTGCGGGAAAGCCCCACCAGTGGAGTAAATGGCTTCCATGAGTGGAGTACTGGTACAATACATAGTACCAAATGACGGCAAATATGACAACTTTCGAAAGCTTGTATGGGAGAGCACCACCAACAATTTGGAATTATGAAAAAGGATCATCTGTAGTACCAGAAGTGGAGTCAACGTTATGAAGGTGGGACAAAATCTTAAAACAGCTGAAGGAGAATCTCCAGGTAGCACAACATTGCATGAAGACCCAGGCAGACAAGCACTGACGAGAGCAAAGTTTCGAGGTAGGAGAGTGGGTGTACCTCAAGTTACAACAATACCTACAACTGCCACTGGCGGGAGTGACCAGAAGCTTGCACCCCGCTACCACGGGCCCTTCCAAATCCTCAGTAAGGTGGGTACCGTAGCGTACACCCTGGAACTTCCAGCATATTCTCGGATCCACCAGACCTTTCATGTGTCGCTGCTCAAAAGGGCTGCACACTTGGATGTTCCAAATGTTAGTCCACTGACAGATGTGACAGAACTGGGTGAAGTTTGGCCAATACCGGAAAAGGTTCTTGAAGAGAGGATTAAGACAATGCAGGGGAAGCCTGTTGTACGATTGCTGATCGACTGGAGGGTCATGGGGGAGTCTGAACGAACTTGTGTGGATTACGGTGAGCTCAAGGAGACATATCCCGAGTTTCAGCTTGAGGACAAGTAATTTTTCGAGACGGCTGGAATGATATGACCCGGAGCTGGTTCGGGGTAGTCTATCACCGGAAGGGGCCAAGGATTATGCCTACTCCTAAGCAGGCCGGTTGGGCCCAGTCGGTTTACGGTTGGGTATTTCTGGGGATTCCGCCGCATCCCCTAGGGCACACATCTCATATCACAGGTATTTCGCTTGTTCTTTCTTCCGTAGGAGTAGCGATAGCATAACACATACATAGATGGGTTACTACAGAAGATGAAGAGAATGTGTGTTCCAATTATTCGTAGGTGATGATTTGGAGGATGTGTGGATAGTATATTAATGTTCTCGTAAATGTGCCAGGCCTTGAATTTACAAGGAGTGCGAGACTAGTGTTCTCAAAAATTCTATAGAGCCAAACAAATTTCTTCCGGGGGGCATGCAAGCATGAAATCCAACAAATAGAGACGAAAACTTGTGAGTACGGCGACATAACAGCTGAGGCAAAGGGACGGTAATCGGCCTAAGGTATTGATCTCTCATTAACGTTACCTGAAGAGCCGTGTTAAATCCTCAACTCATTCAAATATTTGAGAGTTTGAAACGTAAAATATAAATACTAGAATTACTCATAATTATGTTACGTGTTGACGACCAATCTGTGGGGGAAACCCACATGTAATGAATAGCATTTTCCTTGGAATATATTTACTGAAATATAAACATCCGACTCCATGGCTTCAGTAATCTAGCTTGAGACCTTTGCTTGGAATACATTTACTGCATGCTCAGCATAGCAAGCATGCAACGAGTCTAGACATACAACCATCTACTCTTTAATTAACTTGGTTTAGTCTTGACGCATTTTAATGTAGATATGAAAGGAAAACATAGACATTGCTGAAAATCACAAGACTGCAAATTATTCATTCATGTCAATTTATGTTTGATATCTCAAAAAGAAAGTAGGTAACTCTTTGTTGGAAGGTTTTTTTTTTTGAGTTTTCTCATTTGAAGTCATAATTTCTAAATGATGTCTTCTTGTTTGGTAACAGATTCAGATTAGCATGATGTTGCTAGGGTGCACGACGAGTCCAACCCATGTTGCGGCTGCACCATTGTTGTCAACATGTTGCCGAGGAAGGAAGACTGCTGCTAGGGAAGGAAGGATTCTTTTTGTTCATTTTTTTAAACTTTTAACTAAGAGGTTGGTTGGCTGACTGACATTCCATGGAATCATTTTTCTTGAATTTTACCATCTTCATGTTTAAAGGACAAAACAGCCCGGACGATCTCTCAAATCAGATTTGTGTTAATGGGTTGATGACTGTCTATTAGTCAAATTATCCTCCTAACACATTGCATACATGAATATATTAGTTTACACAATTCCTAGTCAGCATGCTTATTTCAGATCATTAATGTCATGCTCTTCTATTTGTAAACTATTTCAATTGAATTTTTATCAACTAATGTATGACTAATGTGCGCAGCTTGCCCTAACAATTAAAATATACTTAAGATATTTCAATATATGACATGTCTGCCTAAAAAAATCAATTTGAGGGCCAACTTTCATTAAGGCCATACCTCCAAATTATTTAATATTAATCAAATTTAGTAATCTTTTTAAAATTGTCAAGCTTCATTCATTTCTTTATGATAGAATCCTGCAATTCTTTTATTGATTTATTTTAAAATTTATTGTCATCTCGGGTGGAAGCACTTGTAGTAAATAAATTTAAATCTAGTAAAAGAGCTTTGTTGAGCACACGTTGAAAATGGTGAAGTGAAAGTGGTGGATTGGGCAACCTGGGCGACCTGTCCGTTCGGTCTGTGCGAACAAGACTGTCAGTTAGCCAGGATGACAGAGTTGTTGCAGACGGCTTGTTCCTTGGCGGCCTGGGCTGTCGGGAGATCGCGCGGTCTGTGCGAACAGAGGCGGCGACCAGCCAGACCAGCCTATGCTCAGCAGGCTGTTGGATCCCAGAAGGTAACCGGACAGATAGCTTCTCTATCCGCAGAGTCCGGCAAGATGCGGAATGGGATGGAGCTCGACAGACCAACATGGCAGATGACTTGGTCTAGCTCTGGTGGTGCGGCTGGTGGAAGCCGCAGGGTTCGACCGTTAATGCGGACAGGTGCTAGAGTTTGCCAGGATTGGCGGACTGATGCTAGTGTTCGCCAGTATGCGCGGACTGACCCTTGTGGCCAGTGGTGTGGACTTGGTTGGTTCTGAACCAAGTCCATGTTGGCTCAGCCCGGGAGATCGCATGTGTTGAAACCGAAAAACGGTCTTCTGTGGAGTTCACCCTTGGGGAAGGGGTAGTCTCGCGCCTACTTCACTCCTACAAGCAAAACAACAAAAAAACAAGGAAAGACCGACCCAAGGGCACGGCGGGGAGGACCCACCACACACCCGAAAGATCTGAGAGCGCTTCTCCTCCTTAGCCAGAGGCCGAGCTAAGATACCCTCAGAAAGCACTTGAAAACTGGAGCAGGAGAGCACACGAAGCATGTCTTCTGGGATACCTTTTGGGTCCTATTTATAGTTTTTGAAATCTGAACTGCCAATAACCAAATGAACTGACCTGAAGTTACCAGAAAAACCCTTGGCTGGGTCTGCCAAAAACCAAATTCCGCTGTTTTGAAGGGCTATAGGCAGACCAGTGGGGGCAAAACAGTAAAAGTACCTTACACATCCAGGCGAGCTGGGGAGCTTGATCACCTCGGCAGGTCCTGCTCGCCTGCTGTTGCTGAGCTCCATTGCGAGGGCGCGAGCTGGGACGGTGAGCTCGCCCATCCATTGGTCTCCTGAGCTTGACGATTCTTGGACTAGCTCGGCGAATGCCAAGCTCGGGGTCGACGAATGCTGATCTTCGTTCGACGAACGCCGATCTCCGATCGTCGAATACCGATCTCCGGTCGACAGATGCCGAGCTCGGAGCATCATATACTCTATTCACCCCCCTCTAGAGTATATCAGATCTAGCTGCACTTTCAATTGGTATCAGAGCCAGATTGGTTAAACATACCACACCTTGGTGGTTGCACAGGCTAACACCTGAACCCAAAGATTCCTAGTTAGATCTATTTTCTTTTGAGTTAATTATTAGATTTTGTTTTCACCAATCATGGCCCAAAACAAAGATTATGCTAGCACCAGACCTCTAGTGTGCAATCTGTCCAAGTTTGCACTTTGGAAGGCAAGGATCAGATTATACATGAATTCTATTGACGAGGATATTTTTAACTCTGTTTTGACAGTTTGTCCAAGACCTCCAGAGAACTCAAGTACAAATGTTATTCCACCTCCATTAGGAACAGATGCTGACATCAAGAAATGGAAGGTAGCTGATGCCAAGGCTATGAACATCTTAGCCCAGACAATGTCTGATGACATCTTTCAAAAGGTGGCTGAATGCAATTCAGCAAAGGAAATCTGGGATAAACTCTTTGAAATAGTCTCAGGCTCAGTTGATGAGAGAAAGGACAGGAGATCCCACCTCATATCTCAATATGAGAATTTCAAGAAGGGTGAAGCTGAGTCAGTTGGAGATATGTACAACAGGCTCAGTCTAATAGTCAGTGAACTCAGGACCTTGGATAAAGAGATCTCACTAACTGAACTCAATGACAAAATTCTAATATGTTTCCCTAGCACTTGAGATTCAAGAATCTGGCCAATCAAGGATGCCAGAAGTTTGAATGAGATCACAACAGAAGCTCTATTGGGTAAGCTCAAAGCTTATGAGCTACTCATTAAGAATAGAGAAGAAGAACAGAAGGCTGCCTCACCAGCCACAAGAAACGAGAAGACAATAGCCTTCAAGGCAACTGAAGATCAGCCTGAAGACAAAGTCACAGGCAATGATGAATTGCTCAGTCTGTTGGCCAAAAGATTTTACAAGATGGCCAGAAAGGACTTCAGAAGGAGATCATACAAGGAGCACGATAAGACAAGGAATGATAAGTCAATTAATAATAAGGAAATTGTCTGCTTTGGTTGCAGGAAACCAGGGCACATTGTTCCTGATTGTCCAGAGAACAAAAACAAGGACAGAAGGGACAAGAAAGAAAGAAGAAAGGATAAAGACTCCAAGAGGAATGGCAATGGCAAACCCTCCTCAAGCAAAAACAAACACAGAAGAAAGGAGTTTGTTGCTGAATCCTGGAGTGAGACTGAAGAGGAGTTAGAAGCCTCATCCAGCTCCAGTGATGATGAAGATGATGCAGAAGAGAAAGAGTTCTGCATGATGACAATTAATGCCTCTCAACATAATTCAGATGAAGAAGAGTCAGAGTCAGATTCAGAGACTCAACCTGAAGAAGATCAGGTAATTAGTTTATTTGATTTTAATTCATAGGACTTTAAATCTGAGTTTAAAGCATTATGTTTAGACCTGCTAAAATCTGAGAAAGAAATTATCTCTCTCAGACATCATTTATCTGAACATAATACCTTAAAGTCAGAAAACCTCAAACTCTCTCAGGAGTTGGAGTGCTGTAGGGAGCAGATAGCTTTACTGAAAGGTGAGCTATCTGAGGCCAAGAAGCTTGAAGAATCCCTTAATGGGAGAAGTATCAAGCTGATGGACATCACAAGCACAGTGAACTCCAGATTTAATAGTACACTGGGCTTGGGTGCTTCATCCAGCCAACCCATAGTTCTAACAACTCCAATCAAGTTCATTTCTGATAAAGGAAAGGGAGTTGTAGAGGTAGCTAGGAAAAATTCTGATCTGTCCAAGAAAACTAAGTTCCAGCAGAAATCGTCGAACGGAGATCGACGATCGCTGAACGCAGATCGACGATCTCAGGCAAAATCGTCGAACTCAGGTCGACGATCTCAAGTTCCTGAACTCTGCCATAGTCGACCGTCGAACGGAGCTCGACGATCTGACCCAAGATCGTCGAACGCAACTCCACGATCGTCGAACAGAGGTCAGAGCTCTGGAAATTCTTTCAAGGGCAAATCAAAATCCAATCCTAAGGGTCCTTCATCCCAAATCTTTAACCCTTATACTGAATGAATTATACCTCCAAGGAGATATCATCCTGAACGTTATATGAGTCAACCTGGGATGTCTTTTATTTCAGAATTTAAAGGTTATCAACCTAGGCCCAAGGTAAACTGGGTCAAAAACAAATGAATTATCTTATGTGCAGGTGAAGACCTATCCAACATCTAATCAGCAATGGTACTTGGATAGTGGGTGCTCTAAGCACATGACAGGAAACAAGGACAACCTCACATCCTTTAGAGCCAAGCTTGGACCCAAAGTTATCTTTGGTGATTCAAACTTTGGACAAACTAAAGGATATGGTGCAGTCCAGATTGGATCAGTAACATTCAAGAAGGTAGCCTATGTGGAAGGACTGAAGCACAACTTAATAAGCATCAGTCAGCTGTATGATGAAGGCTACTAGGTGACCTTCAGCAAATCATTATGCAGAATCAAGTCAGAGGACAACACAACTGTGTTGACAGATAAAATGAAAGGTAACATCTATCTAGTAGATTTTCTTTCAACAGATGTAGATATTTGCCTGTTCAATGCTGTTTGTAGACCAAATAGTTTATGGCATAAGAGACTAGGACACCTAAACCTTAAAACTATTGTTAGGCTATCCAAGGACAACCTTGTTAGAGGACTATCTTCTGGCCCCTACAAGAAGGAAGGACTCTGCATGGCCTGTCAATAAGGCAAATAAACTAAAAATAGCTTTAAGTCACTTAATAAGAGTGATTCACCTAGGATATTGTATCTGTTACACATGGATCTTTTTGGACCCATCACAGTACAAAGCCTAGGAGGGAAATCTTACACTTTAGTAGTTGTAGATGACTTCTCTAGATTCACTCTGGTGTTCTTTCTAAGGAAGAAGTCTGATAACTTTAAGTGTCTGACAGAGTTTCTCAAATATATACAGATTGAGTTCAATACTCACATTGCCCTGATCAGAAGTGATCATGGGACAGAGTTTGATTCTCTTCTTATGCAAGAGTTATGTCAGAGTGAAGGGATCATGCATACTTTCTCAGCTCCTAGAACTCCTCAACAAAATGGGATAGCAGAAAGGAAAAATAGAACCCTTATTGAATCTGCCACTACATTGTTGTCAGATGCTCACCTTCCTCTATCCTTTTGGGCAGAGGCAGTGAACACCTCCAACTATGTGCTGAATAGAAGTTTGATACATAAACTAAAGGGAAAGCCTCGCTATGAATTACTCAAAGGGAAGAAACCTAAAGTTGATTATTTTAGAGTCTTTGGCTGTATCTGCTATATACATAATAATGACATGAAATATTTAGCAAAATTTCAAGCTAAAGCTGATGAAGGAGTGTTTCTGGGATACTCCATGATCAGCAAGGCTTATAGGGTTTATAATAAGTCATCTCTAAAAATTGAGGAATCTGTTTATATATCATTTGATGAATCAAACATGTCTTTCAAGGAGAAGATCACTTCTACCATAGAACCTTTGCAGGAACATTCTCTTGTTGAAGACTTGAACAAGTTACATGTTACTCAAAAGGATGAAAGCAGTGAAGATGAAGAAAGTATTCAACATATTGAAGAACAACTTGAAGAGCCAGTTGTTGTACCACAAGAGGAAACAACAACACAGGTTGATGAACAATCAACACCCCATGTTGATTTAGTAACATCAAGAGATCATCCAATTTCCCAAATAATTGGAGACATCTCAGCTGGTGTGCAAACCAGAAATCAGGTCAACCAAAACCTATTGCACACCTGCTTCCTATCTCAAATTGAACCTCAGTCCATTCAAGATGCAGAGCAAGATCCACACTGGATAATTGCAATGCAAGAAGAGTTGCATCAATTTGAAAGGAACAAAGTGTGGGAACTAGTGCCAAAGCCTAAGGATCACTCCATTGTTGGAACAAAGTGGGTGTTCAGAAACAAACTGGATGATCAAGGAGTAATTGTAAGGAACAAGGCAAAGCTAGTTGCTCAAGGATATTCTCAAGAAGAAGGAATAGACTATGACCAGACTTTTGCACTAGTTGCAAGATTGGAAGTCATCAGAATTTTTTTAGCCTATGCAGCACATAAAGAATTCAAAGTATATCAGATGGATGTCAAAAGTGCATTTCTCAATGGAGACATCAAAGAAGAAGTATATGTCAGACAACCTCCAGGTTTTATCTCTCCAACTTATCCTGATTATGTTTTTTAAATTGAACAAAGCATTATATGGTCTCAAGCAAGCTCCTAGAGCATGGTATGAGACCCTAGCATGCTTCCTTTTCGAAAATGGATTTATAAGGGGTAGAGTAGACCAAACTCTTTTCATTAGAACTCATAAGTCCCATACCCTACTAGTACAGATCTATGTAGATGATATTATTTTTGGTTCTACTGACTCAAAATTGTGCAAAAGGTTTTCCAACCTGATGCATTCTAAATTTGAAATGAGTAACATGAGTGAACTATCCTTCTTCCTAGGATTTCAAGTCAAACAACATGCTGAAGGCATCTTTATTTCTCAAACCAAGTATGCAAATGAATTGGTTAAGAAATTTGGCATGTCTGAAGCATCTTGTATGAAAACACCTATGTCTACTAATGTTGTATTGGATGCTGATGAACATGGGAAACCTGTTGATCAGACAACATATAGAGCAATGATTGGCTCTTTACTGTACCTTACAGCTAGTAGACCAGATATAATATTTGCTACATGTATATGTGTTAGGTTCCAAGTAAGCCCTAGAGAGTCACACCTAACACTAGTAAAGATGATTTTCAGGTATGTTAAGAGTTGTCCAAATCTAGGTCTCTGGTATCCAAAAGATTCAGCATTTGATTTAACTAGATTTTCTGATGCTGATTATGCTGGATGCAGAATTGACAGGAAAAGCACTAGTGGAACTTGTCAGTTCCTTGGTGACAGATTTGTCTCTTGGTTTTGTAAGAAACAAACTTCTGTGCCAACTTCAACTGCTGAAGCTGAATATATGGCTGTAGGCAGTTGTTGTTCACAAATCTTGTGGATTCAAAACCAACTCCTAGACTATGGCTACAACTTAGAGAAGTCTAAAATCTTTTGTGATAACACCAGTGCTATTTCTATAGCTCAAAATCCAGTCCTCCATAGTAGAACAAAACACATAGAGATTAGGCATCACTTCTTAAGGGATAATGTTGAAAAGAATAAAATTGAACTGCAATATATCTCAACTGACTTACAAAGGGGAGATATTTTCACCAAGCTCTTGGATGAAAAGAAACACAGCTTCTTCATAAATCAATTAGGAATGTTAGATGGAGGAAGTCTAAAATAATATCCAAGATTTTAAAAATTTAAAAATTGACCAAGACTAGGCAAACATCTTGATTTTTCTTAGTGTCTAGAGCTTTTCTGGTCTCTGAACTACGCTCGACGATTTTCCCCCAGATCGTCGAACGAAGATCGACCTTTTCCGAAATCGTCGACCTGAGTTCAGCGTTTCTCAGATAGTATGAACTATCTCTTCCAGTCAGCGATCGTCGAACGGCGCTCGACGATTTTGTTCTCTGAACGATCGTCGAACAGAGCTCGACGCTCTTCAATATCGTCGAACGGAGATCGACGATATTGCAGACTCTTCAGATTGCTTTAGAAGCCCCGATCGTCGAACTGAGTTCAACGATCTTTCCATTTTTGCGTCGAACCCTAATACAAAATTCATTTTTCGCCGTCGTTCTCCCTTTGCGCTTTCGATTTCTCTGCAAAAACTTTCTTTCCCTCCAAACATTTCTACACTTGGTCGTTTTGTTTGTTGAATCTTTGCAGGTAACAATGGTCGTTTCAGTTGCTGTTCTTGCCGCCATGAAATTTGATGCCGGTTTTGACATTGACATGAAGTCCTTCAGCACGACAGATCAGGTTTTCTAGGACATCTTGGAGTTATTCAAAGAGCAGAAACTTGCTGCAATCATGACCACAAGGATTAAACTTGCTGCTGATGAGATTAAAGAGTGGGTCTACACTACCCACAACCAGGATCAAAACACAATCGTTGGATCAATTTCTGGCACACAGGTACCCTTGACCCCAAGAATTCTGACAGAAGTTTTTGAGTTAAGTACTGGTGGAGACTCTGCTAATTTATCTGGAGAAGAATATGCTGACTTGCTTGCAAGAATGGGTCATTCTGAGGCTAACACAAGCAAGTTGTTGAAGAAGAATCTGTCTGTGGAATATAGATTCCTGGCTGATGTAGTTGGGAAAGTCCTATTGGCTAAGCACTCTGCCCATGATACCATTTCTAGGTATCAGCTCTGCTTAATGGGAGCCATAGTGGACAAGAAGAATCTGAACTGGGGAGAGGTCCTTTTTGACCTAATCAAAAAGAAAATTAACAAGAGTTTTGTAAATTTTGGAAGGATCTTAGGCATTTTTCTGCAGAATAGATGCCCTGCATTGCTAGTATCCTCTGGGATACACATAAATGCTTCCAAGAGACTGTCCTGTGCCCTATTTGGTAAATGGGACAGGCAGATCACCAAGCCCAGCAGGCCCTCTTCCAGCACACCTTCAGGCACCAGGACTGCCATAGTCACTTCCCCTCAGGTCTCTGCCCCTGCAGATGACCTGCCTGCTGCTGCCTCTCCTCCTCCTCCTCCAATTCCATCTATTTCAATTCTATATCTTCCAGTTCCATCCACCATTCAACCTCCATCCACCATCATCATCTCCAGCCCTTTTCCAACATCTATACCATCTCCAATCCCTACTCTACCAACAACAGAAGAACCATTCCATCCCTTATACTCCTACCCTCAGCCAGACACTTCCATTATACACCATCTCATTGATGATTCCTTCATGGATGACTCACCCTCCTCACCTCCTGAGCTACCCTCATCATCAACCTTTTAGCAAGACCTTCTGCAAGAGATCATTGATCAACCCACCTTCACACCATCTTTCTCCATCCCACTGTCCTCCATCACCACTTTACCGACACCTCAACCATCTCTTCCCCAATACACTAGCTCTCCACTACCATCATCAACAGCTACACCTCCATCCTCTACCTCTGCTCCAGTCACTACTGAGCAAGTAGATCTTCCAGCCCTTGCTGACAGGATTTATGAATTTCTAGCCCTCAGGCTATCTCTTCTCTTGGAGACCTCCTTGGCTCCATTACTCCAGTCAGTGGCAGCTCTTTCTGCCAGGCTCTCTTCCTTATTCCCTCAGGCAGCCCCTTCAGCAGTGTGCCTTGATCCAGCTCTGTCTGAATCTAGGCAGGGGGAGATACCCTATGAAGTGAGCCTGCCTGCTGAGTCTGCTGTTTCTTCAGCTTTTGTTGTTGCTGCTGCTGCTTCTCTTCAAGATCCAGTTCCACCTCCTGTTGCAGTCCTCTCAATAGACCTCAGGTCTCTGCTCTCAGTATTTGATTCACTGTATTTCAGTTGTCTGCCAGAGAAAGCTTGTTTCCCAGAGAGAGTTGTTGTCCAGCCTCTAGAGGATCTCTCCAAGGCCCTTGTGCCCTTCTCTTGTTGTGACCCCAACATCATAACTTCCTTTGTTAACTCAGTTTATGCTGCTGCTACTCCTGCTGAAAGCGTGGTTGTTGTTTCTGATGCCGCTGTCCCTCCTGCTGAAGATAGTGTTGATGTATCTGTTGCTATTAGTGCTATCAGTGCTGCTGCTACTGCTGTTCCAGTTTCTGCTGATATCCTTATGATAGTGGCACATGATTTTGAGCCCTCTGTGTTTTTTGATGATATTCCTGCTGCTGATATTGCTGTTTCTGAAAGTGAAACTGTTGCTGCACCAACTGCTGTTATTACTACTGCCACAACTTCAGTATCTGCTGCTGTTACTGCTGCTTCAACCTTTGCTTCTGCTTCAACTACAATTGCTACAAGTGTTGTATCTGCTGGTGCTCCAACCTCTGCTGCCTCATCTGCTTCAACCTAGCTCAAGAAAGATTTGATGAAAAGGATTGATGCTCTTTATGATGATCAAAGTTCTGAAAGTGATGAGTTCAAGACAGATTCTGATGATTCTTCTGCTACCATTGCCAGAAAAAGAGACAAGGAGCAAAGCCATGAAGAGAGTACCTCCAGCCAAGGTCAAGGACAATAATGACATTCCATATTATATTCTTCATGACTGCCCCATAACTGAGCACTGGATGCAATATTCAAAGAACCAACTCAAAGCAATGAAGAAAAAGAGAAAGTATGAAAAAAGCTCTTCTCAATTCCAACATCCTGATCCTCCTCCACCACCTCCTCCGGATGCAGGTGCAGGTGGAAGTTCAGCTGCTCAACCCTATGTTAGAAGCCAAACCCCCTATCAACCACATGCCAGATCCTATCATAGGGGAAGCCAGTCCAGGGGCTCTCAATCCAGAAGAGGAAACTATAGAGGAAATCAAAGAGAATTCCAGATTTATTCTAAAGGATACTCAAGGCAACACCCCTACTCCAGGGAAGGACAAATCTCATCTGACACAACATATGGTCCTTTTCCGTATAAACTAAAGGAAGTGGTTTCATCCAGGCCTCCTCAGTACAATCCATCAAATAGATATGAGCCACCAGTGTCATTTAAAGATCCTGAAAATAATCCAGTTGCTTGGACTGCAAGTATGAAAGAGCTTGCTGCACTGGACCAGATTAAGAAAGCTAGAGAGCAAGGCAGAGACTCCTCCAACATCTCTACAATGTCTGAACAGAGAAAGAAAGAGTTGGAAAGATATGCTTCAAGCAAATTCTTTGATTCTGATAGATACATGGAGCTGCATCCTGAAGCTGTAGTTCCCAGGCCCAAACAGCAAACTTCTTTAGGTGCAGCAGATGATACAAGATCAAAGAAGGAAGCTCTCAACCCCAACAGAGAAATCAAACTCATTAAGAGCAAGGAGAAGAAATGATTATGTAAGGTGACAATCACTCTGATTTCTGATTATTATCTGGGATGATATATATCTGTGGTTCTGCAATGTCCAGCTTATTTGCTTTTCTGTTTTATTGTTGTGTATGTTGTTTAATTCTTTTTCCAAATTCTGTAAATAGTAATCCTAACCCAAATAGGGGGAGATTGTTGGAACACCCTATTACTAATTTGGGTCAGGATCACTATGTCTCTAGGAAACCTATGTTTGACCTCCTGTATAGCTCAAAAGGTCAACTAGAATTGAGTCTAAGGGTTAGAAGTCTAGGTTTGGAAGCTGCCCTCAAGACCAAGAATTTTTCAGGTTGACACTAAGTCATATCGTCGAGCTCAGCACGACGATTCGTCGAACTCCGATCGACGATCGTCTAGCTCAGCACGACGATTCGTCGAACTCCGATCGACGATCGTCTAGCTCAACTTCGACAGATCGTCGAACTCCATTTGACGATCGCTGAGCTCAACTTCCATAAATCGTCGAACTCCATTCGACGATCTGCGAGCTCAGTTCGACGATCTTGACTCAGTATTGGATCTCTATCTCTGAGCTCAGTTCGACGATCTTTGAGCTCAGATCGACGATATTTTTGTTGCTGTATAATTCCATATCGCTGAGCTCAGTTCGACGATAACAGAGCTCAGTTCGACGTTTTCTGATGACTTCAAGGATTTTTCAAGATTCAAATTCAGAACAGTTAAGGAGTTATTCAGCAATTAATTCAGAAGATTTTCTAGCCGTTTTCATTTATTTCTGGACCAAGTTTCAAGGGATTTTCAAGGAATATTTTTGTGGACTTTCCTCCAGAAGATAATTGCAATTAAGGATGCAATTAATGTCAGGCAACGACTATTCTTGACAGAGGATGTTTTTCTATTCAGTACCAGAGAATAAAAGACAAGATTTTTTTTGGAATCTCTCAATCACTGATCACTGAGAACACAGACAAGAAGAACAAGAACAAAATATTTTCTGTCTAAAAGAATTCTCTCAAGAACACACATCCAAGGAGATCAACCATCTGAAATTTTCTGATCTCTTGTGACTCAAGTGTTCAAGGCCAACATCTTTCAAAGACTCCAGGCACCTAACATTTCAGCTGTTGCTGAATTCATCTTTTACTGGAGATCAACTTCTGAAGGTCTATCACCCTACAGCAAAGCTTCTTTTCCTGAACATCTCAAGGACTCATGGGGAGCTTTGACAACATCAAATCCACATAGTCTTCTCAGCTGTTTTGAGAAAGAGAAGACTTCCATAACTCTCTCTCATCCCCATCTCTGTAAAGGGTTTCTCAAACTCCCTTCAAAAGTTTGTGTTTGGTTTTTGAGCACCTTGCCAAAAGCTCATTGGTGGCAAGACACCTGATCAAAAAATCTGATTTGGTTTTTGAGCACCTTATCAAAAGCTCATTGGTGCCCAGGACACCTGATCAACTCATCCTACAGTGGATTCCTACCTAGGGTGGTAGAAGAGTGGATGTACCCAAGTTTAGGGGAACCACTATAGCTCCTTGTGTCATCTGCTTTGCTTGTCTTTATCTTTTGTTTCTGGCTGTGATTGTTCTGTGATTATTTTGTGATTAGTTTAGTTCTGTGATTAGATTTAATAATTGCTTCCCTGCTCACTCAGATTACAACAATTGTTGTAAAAAGTTTTCAAGCACCATATACTCTATTCACCCCCTCTCTTGAGTATATCAGATCTAGCTGCACTTTCAAAGGCCATAGAGGATATGTCGCCCCCTTCGATCCCTGAAGGAAGTACAACGCCTAAATGGAAGAATGACTGCGCTCTCGTGATTCCTAGCATGAACTAGAGACAGGTATCTACCGTTTTTCAAGATCTTCAAGGGAGCAAGGAGCACAGGATTTCAGTGGACAGATGAGTTTCAAACCGCTTTTGAATCCCTAAAGCAGTATCTAGCCTCCCCTCCACTCCTCTCAAAGCCGATTCCTGGAGAGACACTCTATTTATACTTGGCAGTCACACCCGCTGCATTGAGTTCAGTATTGGTTAAAGATGAGGGAGGAGTTCAACGTCTGATCAACTATCTCAGCAAGATTCTCTCAAACACAGGAACTCGATATCCCGCGGCAGAAAAAATAGCTTTAGCACTCGTCTTCTCAGCCAGAAAACTCCGACCTTATTTTCAAGCTCATACAGTCAAAGTGTTGACCAAACTCCCCATCCACGCAATACTCCAGAAACCAGAAGCATCCGACAGATTGGTAAAGTGGGCAATCAAATTAGGTGAGTTTGATATCCATTTTCTACCTCAGCCAGTCATCAAGTCATATGTACTAGCTGATTTCGTTGTGAGAACACCATTCCACCATAAACGACTACCACACAAGCTTCCAGTAATCTTCAATGGACTATATATATCGATGGCACATCATGGATCAAAGGTGCGGGTGCAAGATTACTTCTAAAAAGTCTGGAGTTGGTCACCCTAGAATACAGGCTTAGACTAACATTCACAGCTACCAAAAATATAGCTAAGTATGAGGCCCTAATTGCAGGACTTAGGCTCGTCGTTGACTACCATGTCAAAAACTTGACCATCTATTCAGACTCCCAGCTCGTCGTCTCATAGATAAAAGGTGACTATGAAGCGAAGAATGAGCAACTAGTTCTTTTATTTCACTAGTGAAGTCTCTGTTGCTCAAAGTACCGCAATTCCAAATTCTTCACATCTCGAGAGAGCAAAATTCCAGGGAGGATGCCCTTTCAAAGCTAGCTACGTCACCCACCCAACATCAATCAAGGAGACGCCAAGTAGAAGAGTTTGTTATTCCCAACATCCAAGGGCCTTGGGAAATCATGGAGGTTGAAGGGCCAAAAGTATCATGGATCAATCCATTGTTAGCTTACCTGGAACATCAACTACTGCCAGAAAACCAGGTAGAGGCGCGACGCCTGAGGATGCGGGCAGCCTCCTTCACCCTAATCAATGGGGAGTTGTATAAACTTCCTTTTCTGGGCTATACTTAAAATTTTTGTCAGAACCCAATACAAAGTACACCTTGCGAGAAGTTCATGAGGGAGTTTGCGGAGAACCTCCAGGCAGGAAGGCCCTGGCACGAAAAATATTACACTAAGTTTTCTATTGGCCCAAATGAAGAAGGAAGAAACTGAGTTTGCCCAAAGATGCAAAAGATGCTAGTTGCATACAAACATTCCTCGACAACCGTTGGTTGCTCTCACCGTGCTGCAAGGAGCATGGCTGTTTGTGCAATGGGGACTCGACCTTCTTGGTCCCCTACCTCAAGCCTCAAGGCAAAGAAAGTTCATAATAATGACCATCGATTATTTAACTAAGTGGGTCAAAACGAAACCTTTAGCTAAGATCACTGAAGAGAACTCCAGAAAATTCGTGTGGTAGAATATTATCTGCCGTTTTAGCACCCCTGCAATCATTATTGCAGACAATAGGACTAAATTCACAGGAAAGCCCTTCACGAAAATGTGCGAGGACTTGAAGATTAATCTGCGACACATTGCTGTGGCACACCCCCAAACCAACGGGCAGATTGAGGTGACCAATCGAACAATCTTGAAAGGGTTAAAAACCTGACTGCAAGAGGCCGAGGGCAATGGGTTGACACACTTCCCATTGTTTTATGGGAATATCGAACCACAGAGAGAACCCCGACCGGAGAAACACCATACAACCTCTGTTACAGGACAGAAGCAATCATCCCAGTAGACATTGACATCCCGAGTCCCCGAGTCTCCAACTTCAACCTTGAAAAGAACGATGAAGCACTCCAGGAGAATCTGGCTTTGATCCATAAAGTTCGAGATATGGCATCTCTTCTCACTGCCTTTTATCAGCAATGTGTAGCATGGTATTACGATCGAAAGGTGAAATACAGGCCCATCAACGTTGGGAATTTGGTTCTTCAAAGTATAGAAGTTGCTGGTAAGGGACCACAAGGAGATAAGCTTTCTCCTTTATGGGAAGGACCATTCATCTTCACCGCAATTGTGAAGCAGGGAACCTACAAGCTAAGGAATACGGAGGGAAAGACCCTACCCCAGACATGGAATGTGCAGAACCTGTGTCGATTCTATCAATGACTTCTTATTTTAAACTTGCTAAAGTATTTTTATATTATGCTTGAACTTTATGGTGTGTAAAAACCACAAGCCCAGACTTGTGTAGACAATCTTTTACTTAAATATTGTATTGCATTTTTCTTTTTAGCAAGCCCGACCAGTTTCAAACTAAGCCGCGAGTGATCCTCGCACAAATTAAGACGTGAGCGATCCTCGTGCAAACTACGAGCGATCCTCGTGCAAACTAAGCCGCGAGTGATCATCGTGCAAACTAAGCCGCCAGTGATTCTCGTGCAAACTAAGCCGCGAGTGATCCTCGTGCAAAATCGGTAAGACTGTGCATGCGGTTTGAATACAAAAGCTATTCACCAAACCTGCCTTTCTACGTCACGACATCGTCAGGGCCCACCCCCCTCATAACTAAGCTGCTAGTAATCCTTGTGCAAACTAAGCCGCGAGCGATTCTCGTGCAAACTATGTTGCGAGCGATTCTCATGCAAACTATGCCGCGAGCGATCCTCGGGCAAACTACGCCGCGAGCGATCCTCATGCAAACAAAGCCACAAGCTAACCGCAGACAAACTAAGCCGCGAGCGCGACCTGGTGCACGCACGCACGCACGCAACCTGGTGCATGTGCAGCCTGGTACACGTGCGCACGCGACCTGGTGCAAGCGCGCGAACGCGATCAGGCTCGCCTGCACCAGCACGCGCAACCAGGCGCGCGCACGAGACTAGGAACGGGCGCGTGCACGTGGCCTGGAGAGCGCGCGCAGAACCAGGCGCCCGCACGAGACCAAGCTCGTGCGCTGCGCTCGACCAGGACCGCCCGCGTACGTGCGACCAGGCGTGCGCGCTCCCGCGCGCACCCAAGAGAGCGCGACCAGGCGCCCTCGAGCGCAAGCCAGCGCGCGCGACCGCGCGCGCACCCGCACACGGCCCAGGCGCGCGCGGACCAGCGTACGGCCCAGGCGCGCTCTCACCCGCGCACGGCCAGATGCGCGCGCGCCTGCACTTGCGCGGACCTGGCGCGCGCGCACCCGTGCACGGCCATATGCACGCGCTCATGTACGCGTGCTTGAAGCGCGTGCACCCGCACGCGCCGTGGTGCACTTGGACCCGTGCGCGTCCTGGTGAGCGCGGGCGTGCCGGCTGCCTTCCCTCGATGCATTTGCTGACACGACCCATTTCCCCTAGGGTGACCGCTCCCGTCCGCGATCATGTGCGGGTAAAGCAGTGTTGGTGTAACGTCCCGAATCGCTCTAGGCACCTAGTGTGTGTGTGTGTTTTTGAGTCAGGAGGGTTGACTCGAGCCCTGAGAAGTGCAGGGAATTGGACTGCACTTGTGGAGAAGTGGAGAAATCAGTGTAAAAGAGGGAAGTGACACGGGTAGTGACACGGCCGTGTCCCTACCCGTGTGCGTCGAGTTGAACTCGACGAGCCGTGTCGAGATCGTCGAGCTGTGTCGACACCAAGTGACACGGGTAGTGACACGGCCGTGTCCCTACCCGTGTGCGTCGAGTTGAGCTCGACGAGCCGTGTCGAGATTGACGGGCTGTGTCGACACCAAGTGACACGGGTAGTGACACGGCCGTGTCCCTACCCGTGTGCGTCGAGTTGAGCTCGACGAGCCGTGTCGAGACTGACGGGCTGTGTCGACACCAAGAGACACGGGTAGTGACACGGCTGTGTCCCTACCCGTGTGCGTCGAGTTGAGCTCGACGAGAAGTGTCGAGATGCAACCCAAGGGGTACACGGCCAATGACATGGCCATGCACACGGCCGTGTCATGTGGACACGGGTCGGGACACGGGCGTGTCCCTACCCGTGTCAAGTATTGAACCGACATGGAAACTGTCGTTGCCGCTTCGCCAGGCAGGACACGGGTAAGGACACGGCTGTGTCCCTACCCGTGTCACATTTTATATATATAGGGGAGAGAAAACCCTAGCCGTTTTCATTCTCTTTTCTTCCCCTATTTCCAGTGAGAACTCCTGTGAGAGGGAAAACTGCAGGAGCAAGTCCTACCGAAGGAGATCCGCCATCGCCGTGAAAGAGAAGATGCCGCCAAGGAGAACTACGAGATCCATAGCTAGAAATGGTGGTACCGCTGGAGCCAATGTGAGTTTCCTACCCTCTCCCTTGGTGCTAGATCTATAGTTATTTTCCTAGGAGAGACATCGGCTCAAGAGAGTCTTGATGGAGAGGAGAAGATTTCTAGGTTTGGCCATGCTAGGATTTGAATCCTAGATTTTAGGTCTCTTCAACCCTTCCCCTTTTCTTCAATACGACGATGGGTGAATGGTTTCGTGAGGAGTTTTGGCCCTTGAGGTTGAATAAGGGAGGAGGACATTTCTGGAAAATTTAGGAAGGATCGCTTGAGGAGGAAGACGGACCGATGCCGTCCACTTTTCTTTAAGATGCGCGCAGAATCTGTATTCTGCGCGCAGCGATCTTCTAGGCCATTTTCATGTAGGATATGTGCAGATCTGGGCTTTTGGCTAAACACGAAAGTTGTAGCCCTTGGAAATTCCTTTCCAATGAGTGGTTGCACGACTTCAGGTGATGTCTGTGGCCCCGGGAAAACCAAATCGAGTTTGCTGTCCGGCAATTCCTGTACACAGAAATTGTGTTCTGTGCGCAGCGAACTTTGAAGCCGGTTTCGAGTAAGTTATTGTCAGATCTGGGTTGTGACCTGAATATGAAAGTTGTAGATCATGAAAAGATCTTTCCAACGAGGGGTTACACGCCTTCACCGGATTCCTGTAACTTCTGGAAACTCCGGTCGAAGTTGCTGTCCAGATTATTCCTGCACTTAAAAATCTGGGTTTATAACATTTGGATTTGGATTCGGGGAAACTAATATTACAGATAACCCTGAGGCTTGGATAAACTCTTATGAATAATTAATTCAGTTGCATAAATGATGAAGATTATTAATCGGTTTCCATGTGATCGAATTGTAAGATAGTATACTTGAATGATTTGACTTGTTAGAAGTTAGTAGATTTTTATACATGTGCATCTTGATATATTGTGTTGAAATCACCTGATATGACATATAGAAGGATAACTCATGGCCATGTGAATGTTGAATAGTGGATTGAATTTGGTAGTCCAATACTTAGAGTGTCGTCTTCCTATGGGTAGTATTGTGTAAGTTTGTAAGTGCGGTGTTGATCGCCACTTGTTTTGGTTGTTTTGAGATGAGGTGTGGATGGATGGTTGGGCTGTGCCCTCGTGTTTGTTTCCGAGGCCCCTTCCATGTTATGTTGACGTGGTATTTGCATGTGGTGTGAGTCGACATGCGGTGTCGTAATCCTGGGTTAAGGATAGTGTGGCAGGTCTACGGGCTCGCCAGTCGTCACACCGACGGGAGTTGGCAGTTAGACTTGGTCGGTTTGGGCTGTGTCCTCGGTGTTCACGTCCTGAGGCCCCTCCGGCCATGTGAACGGTTGGGCTGTGTCCTCGTGCCTTCTTCCGAGGCCCCTTCCGGGTCACGCAAGGCCAGTTCGGGCTGTGTTCTTGGTGCACATCTACCCAAGACCCCGCTGGGCCATAGTACGCATGGGCTCCGCTGTTGTGTTCTTAGCGTTGAGGCGTACGGAGGCCTAGGTGAAGTAGTGTGATACCCGCCTAGTAGTAGAAGTGCCTGTTCTACTGTCACCGCCTAACCACGGCGGCTGATGCCTGAGAGGTTAGCTACCTGCTCGAAAAGTGGGAACTATAGTCTGTGTCGACATAGCAATTGCATGGGTGTGCATGGGTGAGTCATTGCATAACATTCATAGCATTTCATAACATTGCACAACAAGATCCTCATCGTATAAGTTTGTATGGGCACTCTTATACGATGAGTTACTTTTATGTAACCCGATCCTTAACTTATAAGTTTGTATGAGCATTCTTATAAGTTAAGTTACCTTCCTGCTGTTACTTATACTTGCTAGTTTAGTGTAGCTCTTACTTAAATGCTGATTATGATGCTGTTACTCTTACACTACTGCCACCTGCTTGTACTTCCTTTACTTGCATACTTGTTATATACTATACCCTTGTTCCTTTTCTCCGCCCGGTGCCGAGGTGTCGCCGGGGGAGCGGATGTGAAACCACTTAGTCGTTTCGACTAACGGTTGCTACGTCTTCCTTTTTAGGAGGTCACGCCGCAGGTAGAGCAGCCGCAGACTACGCAGCAGGACAGCCAGGCCAGGACGACAGGGCCTGATGTGACGGTGTCGTCGATACCGTCAGTTACTGATGTTAGTATTTGATACTCTGATGTAGCCCGTTTGGGCAATGTTTAGCTGTACTCTGATATATGGTAGAAACATGTTTAGCTTCTCATTATTCATGTATTTGGACATTATATAACTTACTGTGGATTTTGACTTCTGGATGTTTATTTATTTGGTTGGGTTGACATGTTATATTGATATTGTTGTAGCCGGCGGAATAGGCGTCTTGTGGTACAGGTTAGCCCGTGTGCTAATGCTACCGCAAGGCGGCTGTTCCGGGCATAAGACTCCCTCTTCCTGCCGTGTTTTGGGATCCGGGTGGAGGGGTCTTACAAATGGTATCAGTTTGCCACGATCCTCAACTAAGAAGTCATTCAACAATGGTGCCACCCCCGTTTGGTTAGTCCGTTTGGGGACAAACTGACTTAGCGGAAGCAGTGGTGTGCCCATATGTAATTCACAATAAGTTTGTCCAACTTTGACCTTAAGTTTAGCCAACCTGACCACAAATTTGTCGTGTATGTGTAGGTTCCACTGCATGTTGAGCCGATGGGGGGTACTCCTACCCCTCCCATACCCACTCAGTTCGAACAGTCTGAGTTGGGGCAGACGCTCACCGCCATTCTTGATGCTTTTAAGGCACAGCAGGCTCCGGTGCAACAACAGGCCCCGAGCTCCAACTGGCTGAGCACCTTCCGGGCTCTCTCCCCTCCCGTCTACCTTGGGACGGAGTCAGCCGTACGTACAGAGGAATGGCTAGACACGATACAGGAGTTGTTGGCCGGTATCCGTTGCCCAGCCAACATGGCAGTGACATTGGCAGTGTCCGTCTTGGACTTACATGCGAAGAGGTGGTGGAAGTCCCTCATGGGCTCTACCTTCCAAGGCCGGATTTACACAGAGATAAGTTGGAGTGAATTCTCGGGTGTTTTCTTGGAGCACTTTATCCCTACATCGGCCCGAGATGAGCTTGAGCAGAGGTTCCTTCTACTAAAGCAGGGATCAAAGTCGGTTACAGAATACCAGCGGGAATTCCAGCATCTCGCAAGGTTTGCGGACTCTTATGAGTTGGATGACAGAGGTTATGCCAAGCGCTTCTATAAAGGGCTGCGAGATCCCCTAAGGCAGTCCCTTTTGTTTATAGCGGATGGTAGCTTGGCGGAGATCATTGATATGGCAAAAAGATTGGAGGCGGACCACATGGGATGTAGTAAGAGGCCTGCGGAGGATGTGATGGAAGCCGGCCCATGGAATAGAAGGAGGCGAGACTTCAGAGGAGGAAGGGGACACCAAAGAGGTGGAGGGCGTGTCCACCGAAACTATAGGGTGGAGCATCCAGTTCCGCAGCCGCCTGCGTTGCCTCCACCCCCACAGCCTCAGCGATTTCAACAACCTGAAGGGCGTCGTGGTCTGGTGTGCTTCGAATGCAACCAGCCGGGCCACATCCGACGTTTTTGCCCGCAGCTATATGGGAACGCCCCTCCTGCTCTCCCTCCTGCTCTCCCTCCTGCTCTCCCTCCAGCAGCTCCACGAGGGCGGGGATATATGCGCGGTCGAGGACGAGGACCGCCAAGAGGAAACCCCGGACCGGTCCGGGATCAGGTGTACGCGCTTGACATGGCGCAGGAACGGAACCCACAAGATGTGATTGCAGGTATGATTTAATTAATTTACATATTTGCATGGTCTAACTTGAATTGATTAGAACTTACTAGCCACTAGCAATAAGTTTTGGTTGTTGGTACTTAGGCACCGTGATTATTGGCGGGAAGACAGCCTATGCGCTGTTCGATACCGGTGCCTCACACTCCTTTGTGTCTGAGGATTTCATAAAAGACATGGGGGATGTACAGTACTTCACTGGCATAGCCCGACGTGTACGCCTTCCGGACGGCTCGGAGATGATCGCAACCGCCAAGTGCGAGTTGGAGTTATTTATTGATGGGAAGGCCTTTGATACGCCGGCCACGGTTCTGAGAATGCCGGAGTTTGACATCATTTTGGGCATGGCATGGCTGGACTGGCACTTCGCAAGGATCGACTGCGCGGAGAAGCGGATCTATTTGAGACATGGAGACTCTGACGTCATCTTCCAAGGTATTGGCTTCGCGTCACGTATGATATTATCTTCTATTCAGTCTGTAAAGGCTCATATGAAGGGGGATGAGGTCTTCATGATCTGGTTCGAGTTGAAGGAAGCAGCGTTGGAATTAAAGGATGTACGGGTAGTGCGGGATTTTCCTGAGGTATTTCCTGAGAAGCTACCAGGATTACCTCCGCATAGAGAGGTTGACTTCCAGATCAATCTAGTACCAGGTGCCAAGCCTGTATCCAAGGCTCCGTACAGAATGGCTCCGAAAGAACTCGCGGAGTTTAGAGTTCAATTGCAAGAACTGGTGGATTCAGGGTTTGTTCGCCCCAGTTCATCACCATGGGGAGCCCCTGTGCTGTTCGTAAAGAAGAAGGATGGAACCCTGCGATTGTGCATAGATTATCGGGAACTCAATCGGTTGACGGTGCGGAACACTTATCCACTACCTCGGATCGATGAGTTGTTCGATCAACTAGTGGGAGCACATTGGTTTTCTAAATTGGATTTGCGCTCCGGATACTATCAGTTGAGGATACAAGAAGGGGACATCCAGAAAACGGCCTTCAGTTCGAGATATGGTTTGTATGAGTTCACAGTAATGCCGTTTGGGCTCACAAATGCCCCTTCGGCCTTCATGAGTTTGATGAACAAGGTGTTTGAACCGTATTTGGACATCTTCGTCATTGTTTTCATCGACGACATCTTGGTCTACTCAAAGACGGAGGAGGAGCATGTCGAGCACCTGACCTTGGTTTTGAAGAAATTGAAGGAGCACGCCTTGTATGCCAAGTTTAGCAAGTGTGAATTCTGGCTTAAGGAGGTTGCCTTCTTGGGGCATGTGATCAGTAGAGCAGGGTTAGCAGTGGATCCAGCAAAGGTGCGGGCCGTGAAGGAGTGGTCTCCCTTGAAGTCGGCGGCCGATGTACGAAGCTTTCTTGGGCTTGCTGGGTACTACCGCAAGTTCGTGAAAGGATTTTCCAAGATTGCCCTTCCCCTTACCTCCTTGACGAAGAAGGGTGTGTCATTTGAGTGGACACCTCCATGTGAAGCAGCATTTCAAGAGTTGAAGGATAGGCTTACCTCCGCCCCCATCCTTGCACTTCCGTCGGGGAAGAAAGGATTTCAGGTTTACACGGACGCATCATATCAAGGGATGGGTGCGGTGCTGATGCAGCACGGGCATGTGATCGCTTATGCTTCAAGGCAGTTAAAGAAACATGAAATCAATTACCCGGTTCATGATTTGGAGTTGGGAGCAGTGGTGTTCGCTTTGAAGGTCTGGAGACATTATTTATATGGCGTCCACTGCGAGATCTTTTCCGATCACAAAAACTTGAAGTATGTTCACACTCAGAAGGAGTTGAACCTGAGACAACGGCGGTGGTTGGAATTTCTATGCGACTATGAGTTCACCATGAACTACCACCCTGGGAAAGCAAACTCCGTAGCCGATGCCTTGAGTAGGAAAGCGCCAGGCTCTAGCCCGGAGTCTCGGTTGATGAGTATGGAGTTGGCTCGGATGCTCGAGGAGATGGAAATTACTCTAGTATTCAAGGCTCCTTCGGCAGGGTATGCGGAGTATTTGGCCAACATGAGCATAGTTTGTGATATCCGAGACCGGATTCGGGTGGAGCAAGGAATGGATGCGGCCTTGGCCCCGGCAATCAAGGCAATTGAAGATGGGACCACCGATGAGTACACACTCAAAGACGGCCTCATTTATTTTCGTGGCCGACTCTATATTCCCAAGGGCGACAAAATTCGGGAGGATATCTTGAGAGAGGCACATTCCTCTCAATATTCAGTGCACCCGGGTATTGCTAAGATGTACGCCGGATTGCGGAAGACCATGTGTTGGCCGGGAATGAAAAGGGATGTTCGCTACTATGTTACACATTGCGAAGCTTGCCAAAGAGTGAAGGCTGAATGCAGGAGTCCCGGTGGTTTGTTGCAGTCATTGCCCATCCCCGAATGGAAGTTCGAGGACATCTCCATGGACTTTGTCCATGGGCTACCTCGCTCACGCTCCGGGAATGATTCAGTGTGGGTTATTGTGGATCGACTAACAAAGGTGGCCCGGTTCATTCCAATGAAGAAGGAAGCACACGTGGATGTTTTGGTACGCCTTTTTGTGGAGCAATTTGTACGGTATCATGGCGTGCCCAAGACAATTGTTTCGGATCGGGATGGTCGGTTTACATCCAATGAGTGGAAGGCGGTACAGGCGTATTTGGGCTCACGCCTAACCTTTAGTACCGCATTTCATCCTCAGACGGACGGGCAGTCAGAGCGGACCATCAGAACACTGGAGGATTTATTGAGGTTATGTGTGCTGGACAGAGGAGAGCCATGGGAAAGGCTCTTGCCACTAGTGGAATTCTCCTATAATAATAGCCATCAGGCAAGCATCGGCATGGCGCCCCATGAAGCCCTTTACGGAAGAAGGTGTTGGACCCCCTTGTCTTGGGTGCAGGATGAAGATCCGAAGGCATTAGGAAATGAATTTATAGATGATACTGATATGGCTGTCAGATTGATAAGAGACCGCATGTTGGAGGCTCAAAGTCGACAGGCGAAATATTACAATAAAAAGCATCGGATGGTGGAGTTCCAGGTGGGAGAAAAAGTGTTCCTCAAAATTCGGCCGATGCATGGAGTGTCGCGGGTGCGTGGAGTGAAAAAGCTCAGCTCAAGATATGTTGGGCCTTATATTATACTAGAAAGGATCGGCCTGTTGGCCTATCGGTTGGAGTTACCACCAGAACTGGAAAATCTCCACGACGTGTTCCATGTGTCGTCGCTTCGAAAAGCACTGTTGCGGCCCGACCAGTATATTCCCACAACTGATGGTGCAGTGGCATCAGATAGGTCTGTGCGACTAGAGCCGGTGCGGATTATTGACAGCGAGACAAGGACTTTGCGCCGCAAAAGTGTACCCTTGGTGAAGGTACTATGGTCGAATCATGGGAAAGAGGAGTACACGTGGGAGCCAATGGATTTGATGCAGCAACGCTACCCGGAGTTGTTTGCTCAAGGTAATCTTATTTAAAAGCATATGTTAAATTTTCTGTTATGCTCTTCTCCCCACAGCCTAAGCCTGATTTCGGGGACGAAATCTTTTATTTTGTTTATAGGATTTGTAACGTCCCGAATCGCTCTAGGCCCCTAGTGTGTGTGTTTTTGAGTCAGGAGGGTTGACTCGAGCCCTGAGAAGTGCAGGGAATTGGACTGCACTTGTGGAGAAGTGGAGAAATCAGTGTAAAAGAGGGAAGTGACACGGGTAGTGACACGGCCGTGTCCCTACCCGTGTGCGTCGAGTTGAACTCGACGAGCCGTGTCGAGATCGTCGAGCTGTGTCGACACCAAGTGACACGGGTAGTGACACGGCCGTGTCCCTACCCGTGTGCGTCGAGTTGAGCTCGACGAGCCGTGTCGAGATTGACGGGCTGTGTCGACACCAAGTGACACGGGTAGTGACACGGCCGTGTCCCTACCCGTGTGCGTCGAGTTGAGCTCGACGAGCCGTGTCGAGACTGACGGGCTGTGTCGACACCAAGAGACACGGGTAGTGACACGGCCGTGTCCCTACCCGTGTGCGTCGAGTTGAGCTCGACGAGAAGTGTCGAGATGCAACCCAAGGGGTACACGGCCAATGACATGGCCATGCACACGGCCGTGTCATGTGGACACGGGTCGGGACACGGGCGTGTCCCTACCCGTGTCAAGTATTGAACCGACATGGAAACTGTCGTTGCCGCTTCGCCAGGCAGGACACGGGTAAGGACACGGCCGTGTCCCTACCCGTGTCACATTTTATATATATAGGGGAGAGAAAACCCTAGCCGTTTTCATTCTCTTTTCTTCCCCTATTTCCAGTGAGAACTCCTGTGAGAGGGAAAACTGCAGGAGCAAGTCCTACCGAAGGAGATCCGCCATCGCCGTGAAAGAGAAGATGCCGCCAAGGAGAACTACGAGATCCATGGCTAGAAATGGTGGTACCGCTGGAGCCAATGTGAGTTTCCTACCCTCTCCCTTGGTGCTAGATCTATAGTTATTTTCCTAGGAGAGACATCGGCTCAAGAGAGTCTTGATGGAGAGGAGAAGATTTCTAGGTTTGACCATGCTAGGATTTGAATCCTAGATTTTAGGTATCTTCAACCCTTCCCCTTTTCTTCAATACGACGATGGGTGAATGGTTTCGTGAGGAGTTTTGGCCCTTGAGGTTGAATAAGGGAGGAGGACATTTCTGGAAAATTTAGGAAGGATCGCTTGAGGAGGAAGACGGACCGATGCCGTCCACTTTTCTTTAAGATGCGCGCAGAATCTGTATTCTGCGCGCAGCGATCTTCTAGGTCATTTTCATGTAGGATATGTGCAGATCTGGGCTTTTGGCTAAACACGAAAGTTGTAGCCCTTGGAAATACCTTTCCAACGAGTGGTTGCACGACTTCAGGTGATGTCTGTGGCCCCGGGAAAACCAAATCGAGTTTGCTGTCCGGCAATTCCTGTACACAGAAATTGTGTTCTGTGCGCAGCGAACTTTGAAGCCGGTTTCGAGTAAGTTATTGTCAGATCTGGGTTGTGACCTGAATATGAAAGTTGTAGATCATGAAAAGATCTTTCCAACGAGGGGTTACACGCCTTCACCGGATTCCTGTAACTTCTGGAAACTCCGGTCGAAGTTGCTGTCCAGATTATTCCTGCACTTAAAAATCTGGGTTTATAACATTTGGATTTGGATTCGGGGAAACTAATATTACAGATAACCCTGAGGCTTGGATAAACTATTATGAATAATTAATTCAGTTGCATAAATGATGAAGATTATTAATCGGTTTCCATGTGATCGAATTGTAAGATAGTATACTTGAATGATTTGACTTGTTAGAAGTTAGTAGATTTTTATACATGTGCATCTTGATATATTGTGTTGAAATCACCTGATATGACATATAGAAGGATAACTCATGGCCATGTGAATGTTGAATAGTGGATTGAATTTGGTAGTTCAATACTTAGAGTGTCGTCTTCCTATGGGTAGTATTGTGTAAGTTTGTAAGTGCGGTGTTGACCGCCACTTGTTTTGGTTGTTTTGAGATGAGGTGTGGATGGATGGTTGGGCTGTGCCCTCGTGTTTGCTTCCGAGGCCCCTTCCATGTTATGTTGACGTGGTATTTGCATGTGGTGTGAGTCGACACGCGGTGTCGTAATCCTGGGTTAAGGATAGTGTGGCAGGTCTACGGGCTCGCCAGTCGTCACACCGACGGGAGTTGGCAGTTAGACTTGGTCGGTTTGGGCTGTGTCCTCGGTGTTCACGTCCCGAGGCCCCTCCGGCCATGTGAACGGTTGGGCTGTGTCCTCGTGCCTTCTTCCGAGGCCCCTTCCGGGTCACGCAAGGCCAGTTCGGGCTGTGTTCTTGGTGCACATCTACCCAAGACCCCGCTGGGCCATAGTACGCATGGGCTCCGCTGTTGTGTTCTTAGCGTTGAGGCGTACGGAGGCCTAGGTGAAGTAGTGTGATACCCGCCTAGTAGTAGAAGTGCCCGTTCTACTGTCACCGCCTGGCCACGGCGGCTGATGCCTGAGAGGTTAGCTACCTGCTCGAAAAGTGGGAACTATAGTCCGTGTCGACATAGCAATTGCATGGGTGTGCATGGGTGAGTCATTGCATAGCATTCATAGCATTTCATAACATTGCACAACAAGATCCTCATCGTATAAGTTTGTATGGGCACTCTTATACGATGAGTTACTTTTATGTAACCCGATCCTTAACTTATAAGTTTGTATGGGCATTCTTATAAGTTAAGTTACCTTCCTGCTGTTACTTATACTTGCTAGTTTAGTGTAGCTCTTACTTAAATGCTGATTATGATGCTGTTACTCTTACACTACTGCCACCTGCTTGTACTTCCTTTACTTGCATACTTGTTATATACTATACCCTTGTTCCTTTTCTCCGCCCGGTGCTGAGGAGTCGCCGGGGGAGCGGATGTGAAACCACTTAGTCGTTTCGACTAACGGTTGCTACGTCTTCCTTTTTAGGAGGTCACGCCGCAGGTAGAGCAGCCGCAGACTACGCAGCAGGACAGCCAGGCCAGGACGACAGGGCCTGATGTGACGGTGCCGTCGATACCGTCAGTTACTGATGTTAGTATTTGATACTCTGATGTAGCCCGTTTGGGCAATGTTTAGCTGTACTCTGATATATGGTAGAAGCATGTTTAGCTTCTCATTATTCATGTATTTGGACATTATATAACTTACTGTGGATTTTGACTTCTGGATGTTTATTTATTTGGTTGGGTTGGCATGTTATATTGATATTGTTGTAGCCGGCGGAATAGGCGTCTTGTGGTACAGGTTAGCCCGTGTGCTAATGCTACCGCAAGGCGGCTGTTCCGGGCATAAGACTCCCTCTTCGTGCCGTGTTTTGGGATCCGGGTGGAGGGGTCTTACAGTTGGCACTCATGAGTGCGCCTTGCCGCCTCTCTTCCTCCTCCTTGGCATATTCTAATAGTTTACCTGAGATTGCAGGGCACCGCCATCCAGTCTTTCTGGCATTTCGCCGTTCGTCATCGTCGCCACTATGAAGAAAAGAGTGATCGTTGTTCTTTCGCTCGTACCGATCTCCAGCAACAAAAAATTTTGGGGGTCAAATGATGAGGATGAGATCCCTCTTAAAAAGGATGGGTGTCAACATAACAACACCCTCATGATCTCCACTAAAATTAGCGGGATCATGGGTTTGACCGCACGCGTGATCTTCACACCCAATCCCCCCGCACGCCGATCCCATCACGCATGACGCCAGAACCACCCGCGCGCTCGGGGGCGGAGGCCAAGCCGGCCGCCAGCGCGCGGCCGAAGGGGCGGCCGGATAGGCCTCACTTCCCCTCCCGCCGGCGAGTAACTGAAGAGGTGGTCGAGCCGGCCACCCCTCCTCAGCCTCCGGTGCGCGGCCGAGGAGGAGGCCGAGCCGGCCGCCCCTCCTCGGCCGCCGACGCGCGGCCAAAAGGGCGGCCAGGTCGGCCTTTCCTCCTCGGTCGCCTGCGCGCGACCGAAGGGGCGGCCAGGCCGGCCTCCCGTCCTTGGCCACCGGCGCACGACCGAGGCGGCAGTCGGGCCAGCCGCGCCCTCCACGGCCGCCGGTGCCCGACCAAGGTAGCGGCCGGTCGTCCCATCTCCGCCGCCGGCTTTGCTGCCGCGCGCTCTCCCGGCCGTCGGCGACGATCTTCCTCCTCGTCGACGAGTTCGGCGACATGTTCATCGGCCGCCCATGGTAGCCCGTCCCTGCCGTCCGATCTTTTCAGATCATTCCTCATAGTCAGATTCGTGTGTAACCACCCACTAACCACCAAGTTAGTGGGAGAATTTTATTATAAATTTAATTTGTGTATAAATAGCGAAATTAATTATCCAAATATGCGCCCTTAAACTACATCCAAAATATTTATAAGGGTGGTTATGGTGTGCTGATAACCGCATAACCACCATAACCACCTTCTGAAGGCTATAAAAGGAGTCACAAGGCTCCTCATTTCTCACATTTTTTTCTCCGAGCTTTTTTCTTTCTCAGGCCGAAGCTCTGCCAAATTTCTCATACGAGCAACACTCAAACCACATTGAAGCCACTCCCGAGACGCATTCAAGCCATCTGCAGGCCGTGTTCGAGCCACCTTCAAGCCACCTGACGAAGCCCGATCTCTCCGCTTCCAGAAGGCCTCTGCGACAGCAAACTCAAGTGCTCCGCTCCCGCGTTCAGTGCCAGCGTGACGCCCAGCAAAGCCTATCACTGCAAAACACAATTTGCAACAAACGGCAGACGAGACGGTATGTTGTCCGCTGAACGCTAAGTGTTCTCTCATGTCCAAATTGTAACGAGCAGCGGTCTGTCGTCTTTGGTTCAACTGACAAGCTGTAACAACAGGAAAATAGTGGACTTTGACCAGCATAGATCCAGTCATGTGGTTTTTTACCCGGTTGAGTGATTTTTCCACGTTAAAATTTTGTGTGTACGATCGACCCATCTCATTGACTGTGTGCACGCTCGACCGTTCGAAGAGCTACGACGGTCCAAATTATTTTGGTTCGGCCGGGACAGGCCGCAACAAAGATATATATTAAAGCTCGTATTTAAGTTTTGTCCCATTGTCACAAAAAATATTTATTCCGCATTATTTTATTATTTAGTTTGGTAAATTGTAACAACTTTGTTCCGGATTTACATGCACACAAGAAATTTTTTTTTCCCAAAACCGCTCTTTCAATATTTTTCTCCAACCATGATTGTACAAGCACGAGCAAACAAAATCATGCTCCGTTTGTTTGGGTGGCGGCATTTGGAGCGTTATGACTTATGAATGTGAACGGTAGGAATGGAAGGGGACAAATTATGTTTTAAAACGCCGAAAATCAAAATGAAGGTTTACCAAACGACTACATTTAGTGGTGTCATTTTTCCGAAAAAAATTTAGATGTGTTACTCTTACCTAGAAATAGTTATAATATTAAATACTGATCATTGATCTAATATCCTACGTCTCATATAACATTAAATACTAACTGATCATTGATCTAACTGTTGATCAGTATTTCGAACAATCATGTACATGAAATCAACGGTCAATATTTAATAGTGTATCTATTTCTAAGTGAAAGTAACCGACCTATTTAATAGTGTACATCAAATCTTGAGAAAAAAACACTCAAACAAGCATAGAGCAAAGTAATTAAAGAGACTTTGAACATTTCCATCCTAAAAAAAGATCATATGGAGAAATTTACCCTTATCTATACTATATATTAAGGGAAGCCGTGAGTTTTCTGTCCGTAACTTTTGATATTCCGTTTTTGCCCCTGCTGCTCTGCCGCCTCATCACCCTCTCTGTCACACCCTTTTCTCCCTACAAATCTCTATGCTGCAACACGTGTTCACACGTGTCTGTTCTGTTTCGTCAGCCCACCATCTTCTCTCCTAATAAAACCTTCACCGCATACACTGTTCCCTCCCCCCATCTTCTGCATAAATATTCCCCCTTTTTGGCGTACATCTACTACCGACTCCTCCCATGGGCAGAAAGCTCTGCCTCCCCTCGCTGTTCTTTTTCCGAGGCGGCCGGAACTCCTCTGGAGCACAGTTTTCATGGGGCTGGCCGTCCTGCCACCACCCCAAAACCCACTCTTTCCGCGCCGTCACCACCGCCACTTCGGATAACGTCTACAAGACGGTGAACTCCGTCTACTTCGACTCGCCGGAGTCGCGCCTGACCTTCACGGAAGAAGAAACAGAGAGCTTCTCCACGACGTCTGATTCCGACGAGTTCGCCGGAGAAGGATATGCCTCCGTCGAGGCATTATTGATACGACGGCTGAGATCCGACAGGCTTTTGTTCGAGCCGAAGGAAGCAAGCAGCTCATCAATCATGGAGGAGTATATAGCGACTACCGGTGTTCCGTTCAAGCAGAGCATTGTGATGGCGATGGAGAGCGAGGATCCTTGCGGTGATTTTAAAGTTTCGCTGGAGGAGATGGTCGCGGCGCACGGGCTCGACGACTGGGAGCGCCTTCTTCAGCTTCTGGTTTGGTATTTGAAGACGACCATGAAGGAGACGCACGGGTTCATATTTAGGGCGTTTCTGGACTTGATCGCGGATCTTGCGTCTTCTGCCGCCGCGTCTTCGTCTTCTTCCTTGGGCTCGGTTTCTTTTGAGATTCAGGAGTTGCAGTTCACAAGCGTGACTTGAGTTCAGGGAAAACATCAAATTAATTAAGAGCACGGTTATTCATGTTTTTTTTCCTTGAAGATAGGAAAATGTACGATGGAGGCATAGAGGCGATGGAGGTGGGCTTTGCTAGCGCTAGGGAGGAGGCGGCGGCGGAAGAGGCGCCACAAATACGCAGCCTGAGCGGCGGCGGTACAGAGCCGGGGCAGAAAAGCGGAGTAATGTTAATGCTTGATTCAATTATGATGAACAGTGTTATTAATCAAATATTAATATGGAATTATATGAGCTAAATTTAATGTAATATACTATTAATCAAATAACCGTTAAAAAATAGCTGTTTTTTGATTATTTTTTGTTTGCTACAGTAGGAATGTCAGCCCCTGCGTGATGTTTCTTTCAGCAAAAAAAATCTTAAACTGTCGCCGTCCGCCGTCGCTCCCTCTCTCTCTCCCCCTCCCAGCCTCCAGTTTTTATTCGATTTCTACTGTTGGAGATCTGAAAGTTTAATGGCGTAGATGGTGGACGCTGAATTGACCATCACGACCACTCTATTCGGAAAAACTCTCTCTTCTTTACTTATATATTATAAATTCTAATTACCTACAAATTGGATAAATTCTAATTACTTAGCCGTGGTTACTTAAGTAATAATCTTCATCGAATAAAATGAAATATGTTTTGGAACTAATTACTGTTCACATGTTCTACCAAATCCCAATTCGACTCGGCGCCGCAACCGCCACTCGCGTTCCCGTATTTCACTGGCTCAGTGCCACAATCGCCACTCGCCGCCCCGCGGCGCGTATGCAAACAATCATTCGTAGGCGCGGAGCCGCGGGTGCCGGTTGCGACGCTGAGCCGCTGAATTGCGTGGAAGTGAGGATCGTTTCTATGCGGCCGAGGGCCGCCCGAAGCTTCAAGCACGGGCGAAGCCCGCCTGATGTGGTCGAAGACCGCCCGAGAGCATCGAGCACGCCCGTGCGAAGATGCTCGTTAATATATACGATAATATGAGTACGTATAGACAGGCAGAGAGCTTTATTCCTGTATACAGCTTAATTGAGAATAGGTTTCTTTTAGGTCCCCTTTTTCGTGGTGGCTGTGGATAATTTTGTTAGATGGGTGTTAGCGAATGACAATTTAACCCTCTTATTTATAATCGTCACTATCGTGCTAAATGATGCATAAATGATATAATCACTGGATGAGATATTGTTTAATTACCTAATCCAACATAAATCCCTGATCCTTGAATCAGAAGAAAATGGAGAAATAACAATACAATCAGTGGAGTTGCTGGGAGATCTTATTAGCCGTCCATTAACATCACCTCCGTCGATCCTGGCCCTGCAAAGGGGACACGTAGTTTTTAGTCCAAGTCTTCGGCGGCGCCTGCTTCCCACCCCTGTATCTTCACCCACCCATCAAAACAGTGTTTGTGAAACACATGCCCGCATCTCAAAGCAATATCAACGGCGCCAGATGTGATCCCATGATCATCATGGCCCGCTCTCTCAATCTTGCAGAGACAGATAACACAATATTCCGCTGTTCCATCGCCAGTACTCACCTCATCCTCTTCTTCTTCTTCTTTGTTGGAGCTCACGAATAATGCTCTCACGAAGCTCAAAAGCTTGCATTCCATGGTGTAGAAGGAGTTCATGGCGGCGGCGAAGGGAACTCATCTTCTATTCATGGATAAATATTCCTTTTATAGCCGAAGCAGCAGCTTTACAACGTAGAATCTTTTGACCGCAGCAAAACAAACATTTAGGCACTATTTGAGACAGCTGTACCCATGCAGAAGTTGCTGAAAAGGATCCGGGGTGGTGCAGTGCAGGAAATGCACTGCACCGTGCAGTGCGCGAGATCTGATGGGTGCGAGTGCATCTCAGCTCGCGCTGAGATTCGTGCACGCTTTGATCTCTCGTGCACTGCTTTGAGATATGTGCGCTGAGATGTGCGCGCTGAGATGTGTACGCATCTCAACGCACTCGCATCCATTAAATTGCACTTTACGGTAAAGTGCAGCGGATCTCGTCCGTCTGATTTCCTGCACTTTACCTCCCCCGGACCCCTCAGAAAAACACTACTGACAGAGCTGTAGAAAATTTGGTAGAAAAAATTATGAGAGCGCTCATTAAAGGTCTACAAATTTTTTCCTCAAATGCAATTTTTTTCTACCGGACACGATTCTTCATCCCGGATGCAATCTTTTCGTTCGTGCACAATTTTTTTTGTCCGTATGCGATTTTTAGCTCGTGCGCGATTTTTCCGCTAGGACGCGATTTTTTTGCCATGCCGCGATATTTTTGCTCGGGTCTGTTTTTTTCGCTCAGGCGTGATTTTTTTGCTCCACCGCTTTTTTCTCGCACGGACGTGATATTCTCCCACGGGCCGTATTTTCACCTGTAAGCGAAAAATGCGTCCAGGAGAAAAAAAACATGATCGGATAAAAATACGTCAGGGTAAAAAAAAGCATTAAAGCAAAAATATCACGCACGGAATAAAAAAGCGTGTTCGGGCGAAAAAATCGCGTCCGGGTGAAAAAAATGCTCTAGTGCGAAAAAATCGCTCTCGTGCGAAAAAATCTCTCATATGCGAAATCTCGCCCGGGAGAAAAACTCGCGGCGGGCGAAAAAATCACGCTCGGGCGAAAAAATCACTCACGTGCGAAAAAATCACACCCGGGTGAAAAAACACGCATATGCGAAAAAATCACGCACGGGCGAAAAAATTCATGCACTGGAGAAAAAATCGTGGCCGAGCGAAATGATCGCGTGTAGGTGAAAAAATCACGTGTCGGTGAAAAAATCACGTCTTGGTGAAAAATATGCTTACGGACAGAAAAAATGAATCCCCGCAAATAAAAAAAATGCGGGCGGGCGAAAAAATCACGTCTGTGCGAAAAAATCACGTCCGAGCGAAAAAATCGCTTTCAGGCGGAAAAATCACTTCCGGGCGGAAAAATCGCTTCCGGGCGGAAAAATCGCGCTCGGGCGAAAAAATCGCGCCCAGACGAAAAATTCACGTCCGGGATAAAAAAAATAGCGCACGTGCGAAAAAATCGCACCCGGGCAAAAAATCTTGTTCAGACAAAAAAGACGTGTTTGGCCGAAAAAATCGCTTCTGCATCAATACAAAATTTATTTGTGAAGCACTAAAGCTGACCTCTCATAGCTTCTCAAAAATAGCTCTATCAAACTTGATTTTTGAAAAGCTGGGCTGGTATAGCTATCCCAAACAGTTAAAAAACAGCCATGGCGGTTGTAATATAGCTTTTTCATCCGCCAAAGCTGTCCCAAACAGAGCCTAAGGCCATTTTGGCCCTGTTTGACACGGTGGTAGCGGTCATAAATGCGTGTGTTAAACCGTCATTCGTTAAGGATTACCTAACAAACATCATTCGTTAAGGACTACCTAACAAACATCATTCGTTAAGGATTACCTAACAAACATCATTCGTTTGAACATAAATGTGAATGAAGTTTCTTAGATGAACGTTAAAGAATGATAATTTAACCCTCAAGTTCATAACCGTCACCACCATGCCATTTATATAATTAGAAAATGGGGTTATTAGTAAAATTATTTAAGTTTTAGCAAATTATTATTATTATTACAATTTAAAAAATTGCTATTTGAAAACCAATTAATTATTAGCAAATTTTTAAATTTGTTGAGATATAATGTAGAAATTATCTTCTAAATGCAACCAAATAAATACATGATATACAAGAACAGAAATCTGAACACGAAACTATGCATATATAAATAATATAACTGCAATAGTAAAATATACAAAAAATGTACCGACGTCCGTTACAGAATGCACCGCGGGAGAGTCAGACTCACTCAATCCGCGGGAGAGAGAATAATCTGGACTGTGATCGGTTAGCACATCGGACGCACAAGGTTCACTGGGAACCTTCGTCGTCGGATGACGACCAAACCACCTACCACCACCGGGGAAGCACTGTGGAGGCCAACTGCACTTGTGCACGCCATCGACACCAAGTCGCACCAGCAGAGAGAATCATCATCAAGGTTACTGCATTCACGCGTGCCTTCGCCGTCACGCCCGCACCACATCATCTCCTACAAAACCGATAGAGATCCTCTTCTCCAAGACCAACGGTTATTTCCTCCAAAGCTGGTGGATACGCCGAGAGACCCGCAAGAGAGAAGAGAAGAGAAAAATACGCTGAGTACGAACTGTTTTGCCACCATCATACGGTGTTGCACCAACAACAACCACCAGCGGCATCCTACAATGGTCTCCCATCCCTTGCGGGACGGATCTAAGTGTAGTTCAGGGTGGACACCTTGAATTTTGTGAAATTTTAATAGATTATGACTACGAGTTTAGATTATTAATAAATAAATTTTCAATCGATTTTTTAATATATTGATTTTAATATATAAATTTTAATATAGAAAGTTTATATATATATTTTAATGTATAGATTTTGCGAAATTTTCAATAGATGTTTTATATAATTATTATGTCTGCAAAAGAATGGATAAGTGAATGAGAAAACTAAATTTTTATATAATTTCGGTTTTAAATTATGGTACACAAAAATCAAATAAAACAAGCAGCGAAGTAGGTATTATTGTGGATACTCTTTGAAATGTTGAAATTTTAGGGGTAACTGAAAAAAATGATAGAATCTTAGCTCTTAAATTGGTCATAAAAAGAAAACTATTAATATAATCAGTGCTTACGCGCCACAAGTAAGATTAATTGAAGCTATTAAAGTGTAATTTTAGGAAGATTTAGATGATTTAGTGAGAGAAATCTCTTAAATAGAGAAGATTTTCATAGAAGCCGACTTAAATGAACATATAGGGAAGAAAAATATATATTACACATCCGTTCATAGAGGATATGTATATGAAGAAAAAAATGAAGAAAAACGAATCATTTTAGACTTTATCGTTGTACATGAGCTAATTGTATCAAATACGCATTTCATAAAGAGAGAAAAACATTTAGTTATGTTTAAAGCGGACCGAATAAGTCACAAATTAATTATTTTATAACTCACAAAAATGGATAAAATGTTTTTAAAGGATTGCAAAGTCATAACAGGTAAAAGTTTGACAACACAACTTAGCTTAGTGATGTTAGACGTACAAATTAAATATAATAAATTTAAGGCAAGAATAAAAATATTGCAGAAAATTCGGTGGTGAAATTTGAAGATGGAAAACCATGTTGCTTACAAGACGACGACTATGAAAAAACTAGTTGATCGCCCTTATATTGATCATATGTCTCAGAAGAAATTATGTCTTCACATTTAAGGATAAGTGTAAAGAACGTACTTGGAATATTAAAAGGTCGTCCGCCCCCAAATAAAGAATCTTGGTGGTGGAAAGAGGAAGTGCAAGGAAAAGTGAGGGAAAAGATGGCTAGCTAAAAATCACTATACACATGTAGGAATGATGAAAACTTAGCCAGGTATAAAGTCATCTATTGAAACCGGAACTCGGTTCCTTGAAGAGGTCGGACCCAAGGAGGGGTAGCTTGTACCTACTTCTCTCAAGCGAGAGCACCTGACCAACTGCTTGGAACTAAGAGACAGACCCCGAGCTGTAGCGAGGAGGTCCCGCCACACACTCGAAAGATCAAAGAGAGCTTCCCCGCCCTCACCAATATGGAGCTGGGTACCTTGGAGGGCATTGAGAACACTCGCCGACTAGAGTCAGCCTTGGGGGAGGGGGAATTAAGATGAAGAAGTCCCCCCTAGGTTTCCCATGGGGTCAATTTATAGTTTTCCAAGTTTAGTCTGCAAATAAACGAATCTTGCCTTTTGGTTTTACTATACGCAGCTCAAACTTTTCTGCCAACAATGTAACTCCGATGTTTAGAGGGGTTATTAGCATACCCAAAGAGGTATCCTAGGGTTAGCGAGTGCCCTGTGAAGCGGGGACTCGACACTCGCCCCTGGGAGCCTGGAACTCGCCCCTAGGGGGCTGCACTTGCCCCAAGGAGCCTGAAACTTGCCCTAGGGAGCCTGAATCTCTCCCCTGGGGGCTGAACTCGTCCCAGGGAGCCTTGAACTCGCCCTTAGAGGGTCGTACTCTCCCTAGGGAGCCTGGAACTTGCCCCTGGGGGCTGCACTCGCCCTAGGGTGTAACATCGCCCCCAACCTTTGCCCGGGTCAGACCGGAGGGGATCTAACTTGCCCAAGATGTCCACCCGGTACTCCTTAACGGGTAATGACCCACACTACTAAATACTAGTTGGCCGTCTTGCTCGGCTTGAATCACAACATTCACATCACATCACAAAGTATTGCGGAAGCATTGATAGTAAGGCACAAAATATATATATATATATATATATATATATATATATATATATATATATATATATATATATATATATATATATATATATATATATATATATATATATACCATATCTCCTTATGGAGAATAAAAAGGCTATAGCCACTGTTTGTACATGAAACTCGTAGGCTATAAAGGTATGTCTACTCTAAACTGCTCGAACTCTCAATCCTGCTCACTAGTACTCACGTCTCAAAATTCCGAAGACAACGAGGGTGTCTCTGCTCGAGTAGTCCTTTCAGCTGGCGAATCGTCCCGCGACAGCTAGTCACTACGATGCTTCATCTCCTCTAAAAGGTTATTAAAATAATTGTTAGTCACAAAGCTAAGTGGAAATAAATCTTCTCCCATGATCCATATCCTGGGGACGAGCTCACACACCAAACAAAAGTAAATAGCTGAAGCATGAGAGAGTTAGTACATCATTTCATCTATATGTTATGAGCAACCATAAATGAAGGTGCAACACAGTATAACTAGAATAACAGCAGCAATATACATCCATTATAACAAAAGCTACACTAGTACATCAGCACATCAGGTGTTTAAAACATGTATTCATACAACATGCATTCAATCTGCTCACATACCGCAGAGATTCAAAGTCGCGCACACACTAAAGGAATTCACAGCCGTGCACATACCCTATGTCGACATAGTATGGACCGCTTCTTTTCAAGCGGGGTAGCAAGCCTCGCGGGTCTCACCGATATGGCTGTCAGTGATAGTAGCCAATCTCGTGTACTCTTGGATGTGAGCGACATCCGACGATTCATCATTTTGGTCGACCAGCGAAGGAAACCCAACGAGGAAAACATAATGGTCGGTCACCCGTGTCACTCTTCTCCCTGTTGCCTTGAGTCGTCGAACTTTCTGTACCGGTACGAATGGTCTGCGGAAGTGACTGACCTGCCACAATTTATCGCAAGAAATTTATAAGCAATCAAATAAATCAACTTTGTTAGCACGCACCGGCTCTGCGACGGCCTGCCCTACAATGTTTTAAATAATTCGGGCAAACGACATTCAACTCAACTTTCGACAAGGAGCATGAGAGCACTTTATTTGGGACTATTCCGGGAGGAGTACATCAACTCCCGTTATCCCCAACTAAGGTTCAACCTTTTAGATAACTGCTTGTCAGAGTAGGACCCGTACTTAAAATAGTAAATTATAAAAACAAAAGTGCAGTAATAAAGACTGCTGATAATATAAACTGCAGAATTGAAATGTTGTAATGAAATAGGACCAATACGAAACTGAAGTAGTACTAAAATGAAAGTACGGAACTAAAGTAAGTGCTGATAGGAACTGCACCAATACGAGACTGGAATAGTACTTAAAAGAAATAAGCAGGACCAATGCGAGACTAGGAGTGCTTAAAAGAAATGAACTGAAATAAATAAAGGAACTAGGCTAGTACGAGAGTAGAATAAATAATAAAGAAAATGGTTAGTAGTTCACTTCATTCAAGAGGCTTCAGTTCCATCTCCGTTCTCAGGAGGCATGTTGAGTTCTATCTCCGTTCTCAGGAGGCATGTTGAGTTCTATCTCCGTTCTCAAGAGGCATGTTCAATTTCATTTCAGTTTTTAGAAGGCTTCTTTCAGTTTCACCCATCCGATAACAATTCAGTTACGTCTTTTTAATCACGACTTAATCAAATCATGGGGCTTATTATGAGTTACACTTTTATTGTTCATTCGAGAATAAATAGTAACTCATTTGTTCCCGTCGGATCGAATCCAAGAATTTTGTTAGAAAGCACATTCTTTCTCGAATTTCAACATCGAAAATAGTTTCCAACACATGAGAGAAATTCATCCCCCGAAACGAGATTGGAGATTATTTTACTCGAAGCTCGTACTTTCATCTTCTGAGTCCACCCAAAAATGCCCGAGAGTTATTTTGAAGACAAGGCGCTCAACGGTTTTACAAAACCTCGAAACACTCAGAGCTGAAAATCTTGCCTCGATAACTCTCGTTGATTAATCAATTAAATTTAATATACGATATAAAAAGTGGTCGCACACTTCGATTTTCATTTTTGAAGAATTTGATCGCATCGATTTCCGAGCATGACCTTAAGCTCCAAGAAATCAAAAAATCTTCAATTTTTATCCCAAGATTCCCAAATTTTAATACAACCTTTAAAAGGGCATAAAAAGAGCCTAGTAATTTTTTCAAAAATTTTCAAGCAATTTTGGGCCTCTAAATTGACCAAATAATTCTTATTTATGCTTTTAAAAATATTAATCAACTCCAACAATTCCCAAAATTTTTGTGAAGATTGCCCTCAATAAGGAGAGCAAATTTCATGTTCAAAACTTTTTCACCAGATCTCCAGTGTACCCTATAGAAAATAAAATACTTATTTTAGTTATAATATTAAAATATTCATAAAAATTATAAAATTTATAGTTTTTATAAATTTTCTCGCCCACGGTCTGTACCAAAAACTGGGCATTGCGGGCTTCCCTCGCCGCCAGCCGGCCATGGCACCGCCCCCGGCCGACTTCCCGGGGGTGGGCGCTCCCTCCGGCGTTGTTTCGGCAGCCTGTCGCCGCCTGCCATCGCCAGAGCTATTTTTTATTTTGATCGGAGGAGAGGGGTTGACGACGACGGCACTGCGGCTGCCGGAGCTTGCATGCGAAGCGTTCAAAAATAGGGAGGAAGGAGAGGAGAAGATTTCCACCTTATTTTTAGGCTTTCGGGGCTCTCAGCAAAGTTGCCCTAAGAGGTGGCGGAGGTGGTGGTGGAACTCGGCTGAGATTTTTCCGGTGAGGCAGAGCTCCAACAGAGGGGCTCTGGGTTCGTTTGGGTTTGTGAGGAGAAGAGCAGGAGGATGGATCAACTTCTAGGAGGAGGAGGGGCCATCCCATGACTTTTTGCCGATGTGGGATTTGTCCCAATAGGAGGAGTTCATCTCCTCTCTCTCATCACGAGGTCCAAGTATAGCTACTTGTCATGATCTGGATGAGGGGGAGAATTGGGCTTAAGATGGTCATGGGAAAAGAGAAGGGGAGGGGAGGAAGTTGGGCCTCTTGGCTTGGCCCAAGTCCTCTTTCTCTTGGATTCTTACACCATAAAAATTAGAGCCCATAAGGGTCCTATGATGGCTTGGAGTGGTGGCCTCAAAAGGATGTGTGGTGTAGAGGTCTTATAATATCATAAAATTTGTGTTTTTTAAGAGGTTTGACTAAAGTCAATAATGGGGTGGGTCCCCCTTACTGGTCAAAGTCAAATAGGTCCATGTCATTGGGAGTTGTGTCAAAGTTAGTGTGTCGTGTCACAATTTGTGTGCGCACGCTTTTTGGTGCATGACTGTGCTCGATTTGACCACGGGTTTAACACCCGTCATCGAAACTGACAGGGATAAACTCTAATGACCTAGTATTGACCAAATGAATCGAATGTCACTGACTGGGGTCGAATCAGAGTTCGTTTGCTAAATATCCAAAATCTGCGCATCACAGCGTGCTAAAACAGTCAAAATGCTCATATTCATCGTTAAACTTCGGGCCGTAACGCAACGAGTTTTGATGCGTTCGTATCGATTATACGGATCCATAGGAACTGACAGAACTCAAATCGGAGTCCTCTAGCTCGACATTCAAAATCTTGTCTTCGCAACGTTCTACGAGGAACGGTCATATCCACCATATGACCTCAGAGTTCAACGAAACGAGTTCCAACACGCTCGTATTGACTATATGAGGCCACATGAACTAACATAACTCATATCAGAGTTCTCTAGCTCTATACCTTACCTATGGTTGCCTCCTACTAGGTCACGAGTAGAGGTTCAGGTCACTTTTATTGGTCCCACTAGGGTTCTGGTGGCCCAATAAAAGTTGGGATGTTACATAGGGATCATAGATCTCTCCCTTAGGAGGTGACTTCTTTTGCACTCCTCCTAGGTGGGCAAGATCCTCTAGGCCATCATTGGTCACAGCTAATCTCGACGAATTACGGGTTACACACCATCCCCATTTTTTTAGCTCAGCACGAGGTTGTAAAAAACAATGTAGAACTCATGGTTCGGAGAGAGGGACACTAGAGAAAAAGTCATTCATAAGCTCGACACCTTCCAGTATCCATGTCTATCTGAAGGTGGAGAAAACTCGACACCTCTCAGGAGCCCGGTTCAACCGTAGGTGGAGGAATCTCGATGCTTCCTAGGAGCCCGACTCAACTGGAGGTGGAGGAAACACGACACCTCCCTAGAACCCAACTTAATTGGAGGTGGAGGAAACTCAACACCTCCCAGGAGCCCGACTCAACTAGAGGTGGAATAAACTACTCAAAGGCCATTGCTTATCGAGACCACTTATTCCTCATTTTGTCGCCCGAAAGATCAACCTGTCCCGCCATCTAGTTAGAGCCTGGTCGGTGGAACTGCCTTAGGGACTCCTTTCCAAAACATCTTTTTTCAACCTATCTCCCGAGAGGTCCACCCACCCTACCGTCTAGTGGGAGTCTGGTCAATAGAACTATCTCGGGGACATCTTTTGTAACGACTCCATCCGTTCATATAGCATATAATAGAAGGTCCGGCCGGGGCCCCACACCATATGCCACAAAACAGGCGGCAAGGTTACAGGTTAATACCAAAACACAATCGCACCCTAAATCAGAGCATGCTAGCGGAAGATTTTAACAATAATATTGAACTCCAACCATGAATATCCATTATATATAAACATCCACATTTATATATAAACTCTCGAAGGAGTGTACAGCAAATACAATATCGTTTGGCCTTATGGCCTTACAGTTACTCTTTATAAGTGTAGATTCCAAACATCGGCGCGCAGGCCAGCCACACATGAGCAAAACACAACATTCTTTGCTTAGCCTTTAAGGGCTAGCAACAACAGCAGCAACATCAACAGCAGCAGCATCAACAGCAGCAGCAGGGACTTCAGCCCTTATATGTCCCACTCGGCTCTCCTGCACCTGTACAAGGACAACCCACCAAACGGTGGCAAACAATGCAACAGTCAGCATTCAGCTGACCAATTTATAACGACCCTACCCCTTTCCCAGGGCAGTGGTATTCCTTCCCTGCAGGCATAGCAATTCATAGGCATATATATCACATATTGTGCTCTCACACACAAACAATCCATCACAACCGTCAGCCATGCGGCCCGACGATCCGTGCACTCAGGACAAATTCTTGGTGTATCGGCGAACCCGGGTCCCACCACTGTTCTAGGTCCAAAACCTGACGGTAAAATTGCACTCCAACTGACCGAACTTTCAGGTCTCTAAGTCGGACGGACATAATGCAGGTACAAATCAGCCACCCCCCGTTGCTCAAGTCGCCTTGCCATCACCTAATACCAACGTACTCAAGGCCAAATCTAAGGCGCGGTACGGTTTCACCTTTCCTGTTCGACACAAGGCCTTTTCACAAGCTCACAACTCACAATAGCCATACTGTCCACCAAGTACTGGCTTCATAATAGCCACACTGTCCATCAAAGACTAGCTTCACAATAGCCACAATGTCCACCCAGGGACTGGCTTCACAATCAACAAGGGGAGTTCATGCTAGCGTCCTTCACGATCGCTTAGCGGGTTTAGCAGAACTCTCTTTCTACACCCAACTCCGCCCAAACCCTGTAGCATCCTGCAGTGCTAGAAAACTGGTCTTACCATAGAACACAGCACAAGCATCACAAGGGTATTTTCTTTGACTACCACTCAAGTATTTCCTGCTACTACCCTTCATAGGTCCAATCCATCGACTCTACAAACTAAATGTTTAACCACGGAGTCTTCTCTGGTGTGCAAATGAAACATCACCAATCCAGACCAACCTGTCTAGATGGGCTTCACACAGCATACCTATTTCGTACTACACATTTCCGGATCTATATGCAAGACTATTGGGGATTCCAAGAATCAACCCAAGGGAAATCCCTCCGTAATCCACCCTCTGGTGGGGGAAATCCATGCACATGCCAAAAAGAAGGTATTCACATGTCCAAGAAGGAAGATCGTTACCATTGACGACCTCTTTGGAGCCATGTAAATCTAGCTAGTTGGAAAGCACCGCAGCAACCTTGCCTCCAAAAATTTGGCCTCGGATCTCGATTCGGAACTCGGAAGCTCCACCGTTGGCCGAATATCTATATCCTCCTCCTTGTTCTCCCTTATCTTTACTCTTTTAGAAAGAGGATAACTCAAGCTAAATGAGAATCACTTTCTCACTCCTGGCTATTAACCAGCAGGGAGAAGCCTGGGCCATTAGATCCCAGATGAAGGAAATGAACGGCTACAAATTTCCCTAAACATGGCTATTTTTGGGCTGACACGGCCTGTGACATGCCTGTGTCACAGGCTGTGTGCCTTAAGCGGCACACAACCGACTTAACCTGAACAGGACACGACCATGTGACATGCCCGTGTCACAGGCCGTGTGCCCTGACATGGCTTTAGACATGCCCTTATCTAGCGGCCGTGTACCTCAGGCGTCACACAACCATCTCAACCCGAACAGGACTTGGCCATATGACATGCCCGTGTCACAGGCCATGCGCCCAGAGACACACCCGTGTCCTGCCCGTGTTCACCGGGCCTCATTAACTTGGCCAAATCCAGAGAAGGACATGGCCATGTGACACGCCCATGTCACTGTTGACATGCCCGTGTCACAGGCCGTGTTACCTACTCGAGGATCGTCGAGCGCGTATACTCGAGTGGAATTCATTGAACCATAGGAGGACACGGCCTCGTACATGCCCGTGTCGCAGGCCATGTTCCCTCTCGAGAACTCTTCAAGTGCATTTCGTCGAGCACTCGACAGGCTGCTCAACCATACAGAGCAGGACACGGCTTGGGACACGCCCGTGTCCCAGGCCGTGTTGCCCAGCCTAAACCCATTTTAGGGATTTGGGGTGTTACAATCCTCCCCTCCTTATAAGAAATTTCGTCCCAAAATTTGCATAAAGTAAGGAAACAAAAAGCAAGATGTTACAATTCCACAAAAGTTTGATACACCTTGACACGCACTGCACAACAGTTTAAACAAACAGCTCGCGAAATTCAGCTCGCATAGTCTATTCTCGCTCCCATGTTAGCTCTTCATGGCCACAGTTGTCCAACCGGACTTTGACCATCCTGATTTTCTTGTTCCACAACTGTTTATCGGCTCTATCCTCGATCTGAATGGGCCTAACCGTCATCATTAGCCCATACTCAACCGGCACACGATCGTTCTCAATCACTTGAGCTGGATCTTTGACGGCTTTCCGAGACACATTTATGTGGAACACATCATGTAATCCACTCAATTCTGCCGAAAGAGCTAGCCAATAGGCAGCTTCCCCAACTCGCTCCACCACTTCAAACGGACCAAGATATCTCGGACGTAACTTTTTCAGACGCCGAATCCTGGACACGCATTTGAAGGGTTTAATCTTCAAATATACCCAATAGCCCACCGCGAACTCCACGTTCCGATACTTGGCATCGTAGTATTTTGTTTGTCGATCCTGGGCTATCAGTAGTCTCTCTTGAATAGCACGTATCGTCGAGTTAGCTCATCGACTTATTTACATTTATATAGTTTGGATTCGCCTGCTTCTGCCCAAGTTAATGGCGTACGACACTTACGACCATATAAAGCTTCAAACGGTATCATACCGATGCTCGTTTGGTAGCTATTATTGTAGGCAAACTCCACCATATAGAGATGATCTTCTCATCTCTTACCAAAATCCAAGGCGCATAGTCGGAGCATATCCTCCATTGTTCTGTTGGTCCTCTCTGTCTGGCCATCAGTTTGGGGATGAAAGGCCGTACTGAATGTTAACTTCGTTCCCAATAATTGATGGATTAGCAATCATTCATTGTGAATCGCCCATCACGGTCACTCCTGATGCTACGAGGAACACCGTGCAGCCGTACGATCTGCTCAACATAGAGTTTCGCCAAGACTTCCACTGAATCGTCCCGCTTGTTCAGAAGGAAGTGAGCCACTTTCGTCAACCGGTCTACAATCACCTAGATTAAATCATTCCCACGTTGATATCTCGGCAACCCGTGCACGAAATCCATTAAAATATCATCAAACTTCCATTCCGGAATCGGTAACGACTTCAAGAAACCTCCGGGCTTCTAGCATTCCGCTTTCACCAAAGCATAAGTTTGACATTTAGCCACATAATGAGCTATGTCTTTCTTTAGTCCTGCCCACCAGAACAACTTCTTCATGTCTTTAAACATCTTTATGCTCCCAGGGTGAATTGAGTATTTTGTGAAGTGAGCTTCATACTTCAATTCTTCTCTCAACTTACCCTTACTCGGGACGCACAAACGACCCTCTTTCCACAAAAGGCCGTCATCCCAGGAGAATTGGCCATCTAGCCCATCTTTTGTATAGCGTTGGATACTTTCATCCAGCTCCATTGCTCGTGGAATCCTATTTGCAAGGTCATATTGTACCTCCGTCCAGTTTAAGCATGCACCGGCTGTGGAATTCTTGTCAACACAAGAAATCTCTAACTCTTCCAACTCCTGGATCAGACGCTCATCATACATCGGCAACCAATTTGCCCTTGACGGAGTCCTACAACTCAAGGCATCAGCGACCATGTTTCCCTTCCCGGGAGTATAATGAATATTAAAGGTGTAGTCCCCAAGGAACTCCATCCACCTTCGTTGTCGCATATTAAGATCTTTCTGATCCAACAAGTACTTTAGGCTCTTATGGTCCGTAAAGATACCCACTTTTACGCCATATAGATAATGCCGCCATAACTTAAGCGCAAAGATCACCGCCGCCAACTCCAAGTTATGGACGGGATAATTTCGCTCATGCACTTTCAACTAGCGTGAACCATAAGCAATCACCTTTCCAAACTGCAGAAGAACAGAGCCTAAGCCGCTCTCTGAAGCATCATTATAGATCTCATAGCCGTCTGTACCACATGGCGATGTCAACACAGGCGCCATGGTGAAACGACTCTTTAGCTCTTCAAAAGCTCGCGCGCACTCCCGCGTCCAAACAAACTTCTGATCCTTCCTCGTCAATGTAGTCAGAGGCAAATCGATCCGCGAGAAGTTTTCCACAAAATATCTATAGTAGCCTGCCAGTCCAAGGAAACTCCTGACTTCAGCCACCGAAGACAACACCGGCCATTCCTGTATGGCTCTTATCTTTGTCGGATCCACCACAATGCCCTCTCCACTCACCATATGGCCAAGAAAAGCCACTGACGAGAGCCAAAACTCGCACTTTGAGAACTTTGCATAAAGCTTATTCCTCCGCAAGGTATGCAACACCAATCAAAAATGGTTTGCATGATCAGCTTCAGATTGAGAGTACACCAAGATATCATCAATGAATACAATCACAAATAAGTCCAAGTACTCTCGGAACGTTCAGTGTATTAGGTCCATGAACACCGATGGTGCATTACATAGCCCAAACGACATTACCGTGAACTCATAATGACCGTAGCGTGTTCCAAACGCTATTTTGGGAATGTCACCTTCCCGAATCCTCAATTGGTAATATCCAGATTTCAAATCCAATTTGGAATAAATGGTTGATCCCACTAGCTGATCGAACAATTCATCTATCTGTGGAATCAGATACTTGTTCTTCTCTGTCAGCTTATTCAATTCATGATAATCAATACATAACCGCAAACCACCGTCCTTCTTTTTCACAAACAGAACAGGTGCGCTCCAAGGTGACATACTTGGGCGTATATATCCCTGCTCCAGCAACTCTTGCAATTGGACTTTCAATTCAGTCATTTCCTTTGGCGCTACGCGATATGGCTAGTGGGCCACATGTTTCGCACCTGGCACCAACTCAATAGTGAAGTCGATCTCCCGCTGGGGTGTAGCCGAGGAAGATCCTTAGGAAACACATCAGCAAACTCCGATACAATCGGAACATCACTCACATTGGCCTTTGACTCAACAGCTTGAATCAGCGTGAAGAATAACTCCGCGCCCTTCTGAAAGTTTATAGTTGCCTACCTAAATCACCTACTGGGGGTGAATAGGTGAATTTTGCGTCTTTAAGCGGAATAAAAATTACAAACCAATGCACAGATCTATCTACCAATCAAATACGGACGAGGCAAGATTTATAGTAGTTCCCCAACCTTGGGTATATCCACTTTCCCTCACCGATCTAGCAATACACTAGACTCGGCTACTCCACTATCTCGGATTGAAAATTAATCCTACACTCGGAACAATGTTCCTACAATCTTGATCCACAAAACGGATCTACACTCTGAAGGTAAAACTTTCTACAATCTCGGAGATAAAAACTCCTACACTCGGAGAAATTTCTCCTACAAGAATGAAATAATTTTTTTATAGAAATACAAACATTGAATCTTCTTTTTCAGATCTGCAACTGTTGGCCAGAAATTTCTTCTTCTAGGCTTTGCGGCTTTATCAGAATGATGAATAGAAATCTCGGCAAGATTGGATCTGAAACTTCTTGGCTTCACACGATCGATCGAATCAGAAAATGAGGAGTTGATCGAATCTCGATCTGGAAACCCTTCTTGATCTGAATCCTCAAAAGATGAAACCCTAGCCGGTCAGGAATCAGTGACGGCGACAACGGTGGTTTTCGTTTCTTGGAGAGAGAAAGAGGAAATAGAAGCGGCTGCAAAATTTTCTTAGAATAATCTTCTTAGAATTAGGGTTTGTCGGTTCAGACAAGACTATTTATAGGATCAGAAATGATTAAACATAATTGAGTCATTATGAGAGACACGTGGACCAATCACGTCAAAGTTCATTAAAAGAACCATTATACTAGACTTAACCAATTTTCGAAAAAGTCGAAGTAAAATACTCGAGATATAAAAGATTACTCGAGTACATGCAGCACTACTCGAGTAGGTAGGAGATGACTACTCGAGTATATGAGAAGAACTACTCGAGAGGGAATGATATAATTACTCGAGTACATGGAGTCAACTACTCGAGTAAGTAAGAAGAAAAGGAATCAGCTACTCGAGTAACAAAAATAACATACTCGAGTACTTGAGTACTTACACGAGAGGTGGAGTAGATTACTCGAGTATAAGAAATACTACTCGAGTATATAAGAATGAACTACTCGAGTATATAAGAAACTACTCGAGACAAAGACTTAGAAAATTTCTGGAATTGGAAAACAGGACTACTCGAGTATAGAAGTTGAACTACTCGAGACAAATAGAACTACTCGAGTATATGAAGATGACTACTCGAGTAATTCACTTAGAGAAATTTTCTGGAAAGGAGTTCTGGATTACACGTGTATAAACACTGGACTACTCGAGTAGTAGATGAACTACTCGAGTACATGACTTCGACTACTCGAGTAAGTGAGAACTACACGAGAGTCAGAATTCAACTACTCGAGACAGAAGATAAAACTACTCGAGTACTATACAGTACTACTCGAGTATTTAACTTAGAAAACTTTTGAGAAGAAAATTTCTCTAAACCCGAGAGGTAAAAGGAAACTACTCGAATAGTTGTCTTAACTACTCGAGAGCCATAATTGGTCTACTCGGGATATATCTTAACTACTCTAGTAAGAGTATTATTACTCGAGTATGAACTCAGTAACTTACTCGAGTAAGTATAGAACTACTCGAGTACTTTACTTAGGAAATTTTCTTGACAGAACTTTTTCTTCTTCTAAGGTGAAACCAGCATCAATTCTTTTCACTTAGTCCTAGAGCTTGAATATGAAGTGTATCCCAATAGAGAGGCTACCCATGAGTCAACACTTTGGAACACATAATGAGGGATTACATTGTATGTTCCTGTGTTTGGTGATTCTTTGTAGACTGACATTTGTCTACACTTCCCATAAGATTCCTGTTAACACATAACTTAAACCAAGAATCAAATACACCTTAATTCATCTTAGTTCAAGGGCGACTTCATCAAATCTGGGTTAGTGTGGATACAGTACCCAACAATCTCTCCCTATTTGTAGAAGTCAGAACCTTTTACACTAAGGTGAATTATGGGCATAAAAAGAATGCTAAGTATATAAAGCAGAGTAAGCAAGCAAAGGACTATGAAAAAGATAATAAGATCAAAAACTTAGAATTATATAAGTGTGAATATCCAAAAATATCATTATCAACAAAAATCATTTCCACAACTCATAATTCCTTTTGGCTAGTTCTGATGATGTTGTCTGTCCTGTTTCTCCTGTGGTCTCCTTTAGTAGCTGTAAGGCTTTGGATAATACTTGGGGGGTCTTGGAGGAGCAGCAGGATTGTTTCTTCCAAATTCTCTGTCATATAACCTTCTCTTGGTCATTGATTTCTCATATAACTCTCATTCCTGAGAACTGTAGTGAATATTCCTTCTTTCATGGTAGTCCATAACCAATTTGAGAGTGTCCAAAATGAGAGACTTAGAAGTGGGAGACCATATATCGGCAAATTCTGGAGTTTTTCTTTTCTCAGGATCAGAGACTGGAATGGACTTGCTGGCAGAAGGACCTTCACCATACTTTCTTTTCTTCTTATAGGTCAGAATCTCAGGAGGAGCTTGGAGGAAAATGTCTACAGGATCATCTTCCCAACCCTGAGTGTAGGTATCAGGAGGGGCAACTGAATCATCAGGCCTAGGAGAGAAGGTAAGTTGCAGAGGAGGAGCAGGATCATTAGTAGCAGCTAGAGGGTTCAGGTGATGAGGAATGACATTAGGATCAGCAGCAAATTCAGGAAGGATCTGGTTGTGCATCCATATAGTAGTGTCATAGGTGTAGAATTTGACACTCTGAATTTGAGCTAGGACATCATCATGGATCTCTTTTACTTTTGCTTTCCAAAGCTCTTTCATGGTAGCATCTGATTTTTCTAAATACTCTTTCACCAACTTATCCCCCTTTCTGACTTCAACAGATAGCTGAGAGATAGCATCATCTTTGAAAGTGTCAACCTCTTCACAAATTTTCATCTTTGTAGTTTCAGCTCGTTTGTCCAATTCCATCTGATTATTAGCAAGAGTCAGAACTTGATCCATCACTTGACCAATGCTAGTAATGGTGTGGTCTAATGCTTTGCCACCAATTTGGAACAGATGTTTCAATTGATCAGTATTATGTTGAATTTCAGCAAATCCTCTGCTCATCTCAGTTTCTAGAGCAGTGACTGTATCTGTAATAGCTTTGAGTGAATTATCAAAGTATGTCCTCTGTTCTTGGAGCATAAGGACAACTTGAGTCATCAAATCAGTAGAAGGGGCAGCGGATGGGGGAGCACTGGAAGAGGCAACTGGAGGAGGAGGAGCTTTCCATGGAGCTATTTCAGTTATGGTGACAGAGCTTTCTGCTCTTGTAGTGGGAATCATAGCATACCCTTCATTAGTGATTGTGGGGATGGAGAAATTTAAGTTCCTTAGAGGAGCTTCAACTGGCTCAGGTGATGCCTCATCTGAAATGAAGATGGTTTCTGTTTGCTCTTTGTGAGCATCAGGAGATTTAGCGGGAGACCTGGCTGGAGATTTTTCTGGAGACTGTGCTGGAGATTGCACTGGAGTGGGGTCTTTGGGTAGTTCAGTGGATGGAGCTTTTGGAGATAGAGCAGGAGGTGATTCATCTGCAGTTAATTCTTCTATCATCTCATTGATGGCAGAATCAGTGGATAGAAGTGCTTCTTGAAGTTGTTGATCTGAGGGAATGTCTTCTGGGGTAACAGGTGGAGGAGTAGGTGCTGGAGGAGTTGGCATCCTGGCTGAAACAGAAGGAGCAGGCTCCCCCTCATTAGGTGCACCAGAGGAGCTGGGGACCTGAGATGGAGAGGGAGATAGAGTCCTGTCCTCTGTATCAAGAACTTCAATAACCTTAGCAGCTTAAGAAGGATTCTACAACTTGAGCTCCCATCTTTGAATTGAGGAGATGGAGACCTTCTTCATATGATGAAGGATACTTCCTTTAGAGAAGGTGAAGGTTTTTGGGTTTAACTCATGAAGGAGTAATGAAATGATCCTTGCATAGTTGGGGGATTTAATGCTCTCCTTTATTTTGTTCAGGATGAGCAAGCCAAACTGAAAGGCTTTTCTACAGACTATGGCTTGCATCATTTCAAAGAAATACAGATGGATATCTCTTATGAAGTTTATCTTGCACAGAAGAATTTTTAATATAATATCAACCAGCAGTTTACCTTCTGCATTCATGTCAGCCCTTCTAATGTATTTTGCATCAGCAGAAATTCCACAAAATAAGCAAGTTCTGGCATATTATACATCACCCAGAAAATCATCTGCATCTAAAACAGGTAGCCTTAGAAGTTGAGAAACAGAGGTTGAAGTAAGTTTGATCTTTATACCTTGAACTGTAGATTTGAGAACTGTCCCATGGCGCTTCACCTTGACATTCCTGTAGAATTCTGCAACATCGGGGAATAGAATTCGACACGGTTCTTGGAGTATGAATGTTAATCCGGCGGTGTCGAGCATAATCATTAGATTATGGAAGTCGTTGGAGAGTTTTATAATCCCGGCGGCGACTAATTTCGAACCCACACCGATTTTAGAGGAGGCGGCCATGATTTAGAAATCTTGGAGATGCAGAAACCCTAGAAAGTTTCGACGGGGTGAAGGAAATCGCACGGCTCTGCAACTGACTGAGGAAGGCGAAGAGACAGTCGGGTACTCGAGAAAGCGGAAATGATTTCGTGTACGACATTTTCGGATTTTCTTGTTTATATAACCCTAATTTTTGGTCTAATTAAATGAAAATGAATGAAATAAACCAAAGAAGAGGCGGCATAAGCCTTGGCTTGCGCATAAGAAAATTTGAAAAACAAACAACTCGGCATATACACGTGTGAGGAAATTTCTCGAGTCGATAAATCTGGAATTACTCGAGTAGGGATACAGAAGTACTCGAGTAGATGTAGAGAAGTACTTGAGTAGGTGAGTGAGGTACTCGAGTGTGTGAAGTAGACAACTCGAGTGTGTCAGTCTGCTACTCGAGTAGGTCAAGTAGACTACTCGAGTATGTCAGTCTGCTACTCGATTAGGTCAAGTAGACTACTCGAGTATGTCATTCTACTACTCGAGTAGGTCCTATTCTTACTCGAGTAGGTTGTATCTTGCTTGAGTCAAAGAGTTAAACTTGTGTAAAATTCCAATATTTGACTGACCTTTGAGCCTTGAGCCTTCTAAAAAATCCAGCTTCTCTAGTCTTCTTTGTTGAGCATCGCAAGTTCTGTTTTGAAGAACGAGAACTTGGTCCCCTCCAGCGGCTTCGTGAAAATGTCTGCAATTTGCCTATCTGTAGAGACATATTGAAGGTCTATGTCCCCATGCTCCACATGCTCCCGAATGAAGTGATATCTTAGCTCTATATGCTTTGTCCAACTGTGCGAGACTGGGTTGTTGGCTATTGCTATTGCGTTGGAAGAGTCGCAAAACAATGGAATCTTTTCAAACTTCATGTTGTAGTCCTCAAACTGATAATTTATCCAAAGTAACTGTGCATAGCAACTGCCTGCAGAGATGTACTCTGACTCAGCCGTTGAAATTGCCATACAGTTTTGCTTCTTGCTACTCCAGGAGATAAGTCTTATTCCAAAGAATTGACATGTCTCGGAAGTGCTTTTCCTATCGTCTTTGCTCCCTGCAAAATCTACATCTGAAAAACCTATTAGTTTGATGTCATTACTTCTTGGGTACCATAAGCCAAGATTTTGTGTACCTGTAAGTTATCTCAAAATCTGCTTTGTAGTAGCGTAGTGAGATTCCTTAGAGTTCACCTGAAATCTAGTACAGACACATGTTGAGAATATTATGTCAGGTCTACTTGCGGTAAGGTAGAGAAAGGATCCAATTATGCTTCTGTACTTGGTTTCATCAAAAGGTTTCCCTTTTCATCCTTGTCCAGAGACATAGTTGAACCCATTGGAGTCCTCATCGAGGTTGCGTTCTCCATTCCGAATTTCTTAATCACCTCTTTGGTGAACTTGGTCTATAAGATGAAAATTCCATCTTCAGACTGTTTCACTTGAAGCACTAAGAAATACTTCAGCTCGCCCATACTGCTCATTTCAAACTTCCATTGCATATGTTTTGAAAATTTCTTGCAGAGGTTGTCATCAGTAGAGCCAAAAATAATGTCGTCGACATAGATTTGCACTAGCAAAATCTTGCCTTTAATTTCCCTGAGAAATAATGTCTTGTCTATCTTTCCCCTTGTGAACTTGTTCTCAAATAGAAATCTAGACAGCGTCTCATACCAAGCTCGAGGAGCTTGTTTCAGACCATATAATGCTTTATATGTTAGAGTTACCATTATGATCTGGAAGTGATCAAACATGTAATCTCACTGCCAACACGATATGAGCCTGCAGGGTCACACATAAGAGATGTGGAGAAGTTGGATGATTGACTGTGTTGGTAAAAGTTACCAATCACCGACCTGAATGGGGTTATGGGCAAAGTGTTGCCTTAAAGGATCGTCGGGTTGGGCAAACGTTTCCTTGGAGGACTGGTAAGAATTGTCGTCTGAGGGTCGATAATAATCGTCGAGAATCGTCGCTCTGATTCTCGCCGATCGACGAGAATCGTCTCTCTGATTCTCGCCGATCGACGAGAATCGTCGAGAATCAATATGCTGATTCTTGACGATCGATGACTTCGACAAGTATCGTCGACCGCGGCTCGACGGTCGACGAGATTCGACGTGTATCATCAAGTGCGGCTCGACGATCGACGAGAATCGTCGAGTATTGTACTCTGATTCTCGCCGATCCATGGTGATGCTCGCCGATCGATTCTCGCCGATTCTCGCCGATTCCCACCGACTGATACTCGCCGATTCTCGAACCCTTATTCTTGGGTGGTCTGCAGATAGCGATGAACGTAGGTTTATTTATACCTTTGGTATAAATAGAACACTTAGGGTTTTTCGGGCACTCACTCGATTTTCTCTGGTAGCTGATCGAAACCCGCGACGGAAGAGTTCCGTTCCGCGATCGTTCCGCCGATCCCGAATCCCGCCGCCGATGGAAGGGTTCCGCCGCCACCGTGTTCGCTCCGTCGACCTCCTCTTATCCGGCGATATTCGCTGGTGTTGCTCTTCCTAGCACGGACCTAACAGTCCGTGGAATAGCAAGGTGCGGTCATCGTTTTTCCCGATCTTCTGTGCGACGGATAGCTCGGTGTTCTCCCGCTCGTGTGGATTTCTGCAGAGACGTGGACATTATTCCACGTACAACTCGCCACCAGCAGGAATACAAAGTTTGGAGCATCTCCGTTGAGTTGTGACTCAACGCCACCGAGGTAATTTTTGCCTAGTTGTTTGTTAACTTCTTGATTCAACTATCATGGCCCGATCCCATCTCTTTTGGGTTTTCTTGATGTTTTTACTTTCCGCTGCGTGCACAAGCATTGTGCCATCCTCATAGAGAAACCCAACATTATGCAGTAAGTAAACATAATCAAGAAAGTTAGAATCAACGAAAACTGGAGGTTGTTCCACATACACCTCTTCCTTTATGTCACCATTAAGGAAGGCAGACTACATGTCCATCTGGTAGACAGTGAAGCCTTTGAGTGCAGCATATGCTAGGAATAACCTTATTGTCTCCAGCCTTGCCACTGGAGCGTACGTCTGGTCGAAGTCGATTCCTTCTTCTTGACGATAGCCTTTTGCGACAAGTCTAGTTTTGTTCTTTACAATCGTTCCATCCTCGTCCATCTTGTTCCTGTAGACCCATTTTGTCTCAATATTGTTCTTACCTTTGGGTCTTGGAACAAGTTTCCATACTTTGCAGCACTTGAACTGGTTTAGTTCTTCTTCCATCGCCATTATCCACGATGCGTCTGAGTTTGCTTCCTCAAACTTCTTTGGCTCAACCTGCGAGAGAAAACTTAAATATAGATTCTCATTAGTTGTACCTCTACGATTTCTGACACCATCTCGGGGATCTCCTATGATTTGGTCCATGGGGTGATCCTTCAGATTTCTGAGCTCTAGAGTACTTGCATCTGGATTGTCTTCTATCACCGGAGTGACTTCTTCATCTTGGATGACTTCTTCATCTTGATCATCAGCCTCTCCAATAGAGGTTGGAGTGGTGATCTTGATGAACTTTTCACCTTTATCTTCGGGAGGTCCATCCAAGCTAATTTCTTTCAGCTTTGCACCTGCATCTTCAATAAGCACACTAGAAGAGTTACTTTGCAGCAAGTTCGTCTCATCAAATACAACATGTATTGATTCTTCTACAACTAGGGTTTTCTATTAAATATCCTACATGCCTTACTATGACTACTATAACCTACAAAAATACCTTCAAAACTCTTTTCGCTAAACTTTGTAGTATGATACTTGTCATTGTTGAGCACGAAGCATTTACAGCCAAAAATTCTAAAATATGAGACTGTTGGTTTCCTGCCCTTCAGAAGTTCGTAAGGTGTCTTATCGTGGTTTTTGTTTATGAGAGCTCGATTTTGCATGTGGCATGCAGTGTTGACGGCTTCAGCCCAAAAATATTCCGGAAGTGAAGCATCACTCAACATGGTCCTACAGGCCTCTATGAGTGTTCTATTCCTTCTCTCAGCCACTCCATTTTGTTGCGGAGTACGAGGAGAGGAAAACTCATGAAAGATACTTAAGCTTTCACAAAATTCTGTCATGGCCCCAGACTTGAACTCTGTTCCATTGTCACTTCTGATTTTGACTATAGAGCAGTTGTACTCATTCTGAACTTACCTGACAAAATTTTGTCATGGCCAAGGGTGCTGGACTAGGCCATGAAGAACTTCCTAGTAAGTCCTTTAGGAGAAATAAGGCTCAACGAAAGAATAAGGTCGCCAAAAAGGCCTTAGCCAAAGAGAATGGGAAAGCCCCTCAAGATCAGACCTCGTTCAAAAAGGTTATATTTCCTTCAAACGAGTTTGATCTCGACTCATCTTACGGACACTTTGCTAGGCCTACCTATGTAGAGCCAAAGTGATGTTATCAAGGATGGACTCGACCCAGAAACTTTGATGAAAGTGTCTTTAAGGAACCTTTTGAAGAAGTCATTCTTCAGAGTTATGGCCCTTTTAATCATGACCATAACTTCAAGAAGGCACCAAAGGCAAAGCCAGTTGTAGAAAAGCCAGTGAAGGAGAAGAAAACATGTGATTGTCATCATCATGAAGCTTCTTCCTCCAAGAATGCTGCCCCTGCTAGACCACAATTCCAAAAGGTCAAGCAGGAGAACATAAGACAAATACAACAGATTTTACTGTTAGTATTGTGGCAGAATTGGTCACTTTGCCATTGATTGCTGGTTTAATCCCAGAAATGCTACAACCTTACATGTTGGCAATATGAGGAAGACCACTCCTAATGTTAATATTCGTAGGGGGAGTTTTTAGAAAGAACACCCACGCAAAGCGCGAGTAATCATCAACAATTAATAACGTATAATTCTTACCTCCCAAACTTCTAATTTATAGTGGACCAAACAAGTCCATATGCAGTAGATGACGACATCTATTCGAATCCTTGCCAATAACGCTTTTAAAGGTAGCCCTTGTTTGCTTGCCTTTTACACATGCATGACAAGGTCTATCTTTGATGTACTTGACATTTGGGGCATCGCGTACTAAGTTCATTGAAAATAATTTATTAATAGTTTTGAAATTAATATGTTCTAGTCTCTTGTGTCATTAGTCACCAAGAGATGCACTATCTTTTGCTAAAAGGCACACTGGTGTCGAAGAATCTATACAAATGAAATTCAAGCAAAATATGTTTCTTCTTCGAGTGCCGGATAGAATTGTTTCTGAAAGATATAGTACCTAAACACCTAGAGGGGGGGGGGGGGGGTGAATAGGTGACCTAATTATTTTTTACACTTTAATGACAGCAATCAGTTATAACACAGAATCTACTCTACTTTTGCACAGCAATCACACAGCATACACAACAAAGCACAGCACAGCAGACACAGAGTTTTATAGTGGTTCCCCAAGCTTTGGGTACATCCACTTTCTCCCTTCGCCTATCTAGCAGTGTACTAGATTCGGCCAAACTTCTCCACTATCTCAGAACCCAAACTGGTTCCTACACCTCAGGCCCAAGGCCCTACAACTCAGCTTTTCCACAAAGCCTACACTCAGCCACAAAGGCCTACACTCAGCCACCAAGGCCTACACTCAGCCACCAAGGCCTACACTCAGCCACAAAAGGCCTACACTCAGAGATTCCAATCTCCTACACTCAGCCTTTATAATTACAGGCTTACAAAAACTCAGATCCAAAGGATCCTACAAGATAAAAATGAATTTACAAATGATAACTCAGCAACTCAGAAACAAAAGAGGGGAGTTGTGAGTTTCTTGATGAGTTCTTGGAAGAACTCAGCTGGATTCAATCTGACTTAGCTTTCTTCAAAGCTTCTTGAAAGTAGAACTCAATAAGATTGACTCCTTCTCCAGTTGATCCTTTACCTCTGCTTCTTAAGATCCAGAATAAAACTGAACCCTTCTTCTCAGCCTAGTTCCAACAGCTGATTTCTTGGATGGAGCCCTCTCTCTCCAACTTCTTAGATCTGCACTTGGACAGCTAGATCTTCTTGTTTAGATACTTGATCAATAAATTGAACAACTCTGTGAACCACTTTTGTCAACAACTTTAACCTCTGTTTCTGTAGACTGTATGAGCCTATTTATAGGCCTTCTTCATGATAACCGGCTGGTCCGGTCCATAACTGAATTCTGACATCTCTGACAGGTGCTGTAGACCGGCTGGAACGGCAGCTGTCAAGTCATCCAGTCAGTTCTTGAAAGTTCTCTAACTGTCTGAAAGTGTCGAGACTTTCTGTCTTTAAGTGTCGACACTTATAGACCAAGTGTCGACACAAGTTGTGTAAGTGTCGACACAAGTCTAAAAGGTGTAGACACAACTCCTTGTATTGTAGATTTTATATCTCGACACAGTTTCTTCTTCAGGTGTTGACACTGAAATTGAGTGTCGACACAAGTACTTGATCTTCTATCTTTTGCTGAATTCTTCTAAATGTCAACACATCTCCTTTGTGTCGACACATCTTCATGTGTTGAATCTGTTAAGTGTCGACATAGCTTCTTGGTGTCGACACATAGTCTTCAGTATTGATACTTGATGAGTGTCGACACAGCTCCTTGTGTCGACACTTGAGTCTTCTGTTGAGACTTCAGCTGAGTGTCGACACATTCCCTTAGTGTCGACACTTGTACTTAGAATATTTTGTTAATCTTGCTGTTCTTTGCTAAGTGTCGACACAACTCCATGTGTCGACACTTTTTTCAAGTGTTGAGTCTTCTGTTGAGTGTCGACACATTGTTCTGGGTGTCGACACTTACTTTAAGTGCTGACTCTTATGTTGAGTGTCGACACATTATTCTTGGTGTCGACACTTTCTTCAAGTGCTGACTCTTATGTTGAGTGTCGACACATTGTTCTGGGTGTCGACACTTATACTTAGCCTCTGCTGACTTTTGCTGAGTGTCGACACAGCTCCAAGTGTCGACACTTTCTGGTGTAGACACAGTTCTTCTAGGTGTCGACACTACTGTTAAGTGTCGACACAGCTTTACTGCACTTTTCTTCACTGAGTGTCGACACAGCTCCTTGTGTCGACACTTTCTATCTGGTGTCGACTCTGCATCCCAGGTGTCGACACAATGACTCCAAGTGTCGACACTGCTTGCCTGGGTGTCGACACAAGTCTTCTTAAGTGTCGACACTTTCCCTCTGTGTGTCGACACATGTACTTAGAAACTTTTTTGCTTCAGTCCTGCAAATACTTAACCTGCACAAGTAAACTCAACAACACATCAAATACATTTTGATGTATATCATTGAGTTGGGTGAGGCTTCTTCAAATCAGGTACATTTAGACCAATGTACCCAACAATCTCCCCCTTTTTGGAGAAGTCATAACCCTTAGTCAATGATATACACCATTCATAATAAAATTACAAAATGATGTAAAGCAGGATTACATACAGCAGGGTAAACATAAACATGTATCAATTACACATGTATACATATACATCATCACAGAACAAATATGAAATAGACATTATCACAGAACAAACATGAAATAGACTAATCATATAACATATTGTTCTAATATCTGTCTTATACATTTTCAGAAGTTCTCAAAATGTTCTTCATCAAAAAGATTACAAAGTCAACTTCAAGAAAATTCTAATTCTATTTTTGTTCTGGCTCCTTAATCACTATGCCTTTGCCTGCTTGAACTTTAGCTTGGACAGGAGCATCAGCAACTTCAGCAACAGCATGCTTCTTGCCTTTCAGATCTTTCTTCTTAAGCTCTTCTGCTTTGATCTTCTGTCTTTCAAAGTAATGGTATGACTTTAGAAAGTACTTGCTAGGCTCCTGAGCAGTAGGAGGTAGCTTTCCCATCTTGGCCTTCCTTCTGTATTGGACAATTGCCTCCTATCTAGATTCATGTTTTCTCCATTCAGCTTTAGAGAACCACTTGTTCCTGTCATGAATGTTGTCCTTGGCAGCTTTCCAGGCAGTTAATATAATGTTTCTAGAGGTAGGGCTCCACTGCTCAAAGTCTGGTCTTTGCTCAGCTTGTTCCCTAAACCTCTTCTTTGACAATCTTGTCTCTTCTTATTTCTGCATTGCCTCTTGCATGGCTTCAGAAATAGGCTGAACAACCTTTTCAATAATAATATTGTCCTTGCCCCCAGGTGGGCTATACATGGTCTGTACATCAGCATGAATCATTTCAAAATCTGGAGGAGGGTATATGACTTGAGCCACTTCAGGTTGCTCTCCTCCTAGATATGCAGGTTGAATTCCAGATTCTACCACATTATCATCATCACAAAGAGGAGGATAGCCCAGTGTAGCTCTGATAGAATTGGATATCCATTTGGCATGATCAGAGCTTGCCTTGACTAACACTCTCTCCCCCTTTATGACTTCTCTTTCAATATGATCTCTCACATCATCCTTTTGAAATCTCACCTGATTATCCAAGTAATTCACTCCATCTTTGAAGAAAGGTTTTAACCTTTGGAGTTTGTCAGTTATCAGCTTCTGAGATTCTTGAATGGCTGTTTTAATAGCAGTGAGTTCTTCTTGAAATACTTTATCAAATTCAGCTTTAACAGTAGCAGTTGAAGTAGAGGGTCCAGCAGCTTGGTTCTTTAATTCTGTGACAATAGCATTATGGGAAGCAGTAAGATTGCCATTCATCCTTATCTGATTTTCAAGAACATACCCTTGCTTCAATGCTATGTCATCTACTTGTGCTTTGATCTTTTCCTGGTGTGTTGCCAAGTACACCACTGCATTTCCACCCTTGTAGAAACATTCAGTCATCTCCTTCTTGTTGAGGTTCATCTCAAATCTTATGGATTTAATATCCTGGGCCAGATCAAATTGCAATAATTTCTGCCCTTCATCCACATAAGTCTCTATGGCTTTTCTATGTTCATCCAGTTTTATCTGTAGTGCAACCATTAAAGCACTATAATCAACAGTTGGAGCTAGCTGTGATATAGGCTGTTGTGCAATAGACTATAAGGCCTTCTTATAACTCTGACTCCTTCTCTTGAATACATAAATTTTCTGTTTCTTTGCCCTAACAGACTCCTCATCTTCAAAGGCAGATGTGCTGGCTATTTCCACCCTCTCCTTAGGGCTTGGAGGCTTCTCAGTCTGCACATCTGGTGCTTTTTCAGGTTCTTGCCTTATAGGCTTTTCCAGAATCTGCACTTGCTCCCCCTCAACAGCAGCATTTTCTCTTTCAGCAGCAGCCTTGTCCATGTCAAAGTCATGTTGATCCAGATTTAAAAATAAATCTTCCATAGTGTACTCTTGTGGTGAAGGAGCTGGAGTAATTCTAGGTTCTTCAACCACTGGATCAGGAACAACTTCTAGTACAACAGATGTGTCTGCTATAACAGCATTTGGAACTTGACTATCCAGCTGAGTTTGCTGATGATCATCAGACAAATCAGTATCTTCCATAGAAAAATCTAAAGTGTTTAGTTCAGTGATTACCTCTAGTATGATGGTGGTTGCTTGTTCACTTTCCAGTGTAGTGGGTTCATCTACAACTGGAAGCTCCCCCTGGCTTTGATCCTTGTGGATGGGGCTTTGATTTCAGCATCATCTTGAGGAGCAGGAGACTTCACTGCAGGCTCTTTGACATTCTCATCAGATGAGAAGACAACATGCTCTTCACTTTCAGAGCTGCTAGTGGACTCTTGTGCCACTGGAGCAGTCTTCCTTTTATTCTTGGGAGGAATTTCTTTCTCAGGAACTATCTTCTCAGGGGTTGGCATCTCCTTAGTCAACACTCTGTCTCATCTAGAGAACAACCTCATGTCCATTTTTCTCATATGATTTATTTTGCTTCCAGCAGCTTGTTGCATTACCTCTGGTATGGTTCCAGCAAGGTAAAGACTTATGATTCTGCCCAGATTGGGCTTCTTCAAGCTTTCTTTAATTTTCTAAAATACTATAACAGACCAATCAGTTCTTAAAGTGAAGATAATCCTGGTCATTATATTGAACATAGAGGCAGACACTCTATCATGCCCTCCTGGCTTGCTTAAAATTACCTTACCACCTATCTCAGACATGAATTTGCCTTGATTGTTCATGCATTTTCTATTGAAAACAGAACCAATCTTCATCTTAGAGTCTAGTGCACACCAGGTTAGAGCTTCCCTGGTCCTTGAAGCAGTAACCTCATCTTCCTCCTTAGTTCTTGGCAATTGAAGCACCTTCCTCAACCTCTTTGGCGAAATCTTAACCTTTGTTCCATGAACTCTGGATTTGATCTTGTATCCAGATTCGTCCACTTCAGCTCCATTGAGGAATTCAAGTACCTCTTTCTTCCATATCTTAGTAGGTTCTGAAACAAGATATTCCAATCCTGAATCGGCTACTAGGGTTACGACAGCTTTAATTTCTTGACCGGCATCCTCAAAAGCGCCGCGCACCAGCTCATATCCTTCGTTGACGTTCTCCTCTAGCTTAGGCGCCATTAGGGTTTGTAGAATTTGTCTTGAGATAAGAGAGGTGTCGACACTGAAGTTTGATCTCGAAACTTTGAGAGCGTGTCGACAAACTGAGACAAAACCCTATTTATACCTTTCTAATTTTGAAGATGAACAGGCGGGACAGCTAACTGAAAATGTGTCGACACTGGAAATAAGTGTCGACACTGACTTATAATGTCTCGACACATATGTGTCGACACAAGTTTAGTCAACAGATTTTATGTGTCGACACTTGTTTATGTGTCGACACAACATAACTCGACACATAGTCGAGACTTTACTTAGAAAATTCTGAGTAAAACTTAAGTGTCGACACCACATTGGATGTGTCGACACCTACTTGACATGTGTCGACACTAATATTCTGAAGTGTCGACACCAACATCCTAGATGTATCGACACCTTTTTCCTGAAATGTCGACCCCACTATTCTGTGTCGACACAGAAATCTCTATGTGTCGACACCTTTTTACTTAGCCATTTTCAATTCTGTAAACTTACTCTAAGTTTATATCATTCCTAGTTCAATTTTAAATCTATTGAACTTAGCTTCTTCTAGGGGCTTAGTATACATATCAGCTACTTGATTATCATTTTTAACATATTCTAATAAAATATCTTCTCTTTCTACATGCTCCCTAAGAAAATGATATTTAATTTCAATATGTTTTGTTCTACTATGGGATACATGATTATTAGCTATTGAAATAGCACTTGTAGAATCACAGAAGAGTGGAGTTCTACTTACCTGAAATCCATAGTCCTCTAGCTGATGTTGTATCCACAGAAGTTGAGCACAGCAACTTCCTGCAACCACATACTCTGACTCTGCAGTGGAGATAACCACACTTGTTTGCTTTTTGCTACTCCATGAAATTAGTCTCCCACTTCGGAATTGACATGTTCCAGTAGTGCTTTTTCTATCTTCTTTGCATCCTGCAAAGTATGCATCTGAATAACCTGTTAGTTCAAAATCTCCATTCCTAGGGTACCAGAGGCCTAGATAGGGAGTGCCCTTTAGATATCTCAAAATTCTTTTGACTGCTGTCAAATGAGACTCTTTAGGGCAGACTTGATACCTTGCACAGACACATGTAGCATACATGATATCTGGTCTACTTGCAGTCAAGTATAATAGGGAGCCAACTATCCCTCTATACAAGGTTTCATCTACAGGTTTCCCTGCATCATCCTTGCTAAGAGACATACTTGACCCCATAGGAGTCTTCATGGTACTGGATGAATCCATACCATACTTCCTTATGAGTTCTAGGGTGAACTTGGACTGACATATGGATAAACCACTCTTAGTCTGTTTAACTTGGAGACCCAAGAAAAACTTCAGCTCTCCCATACTACTCATCTCAAATTGACCTTGCATAAGTTTTGCAAACTTTTTGCAAAGGCTGCTTTCAGTAGACCCAAATATAATGTCATCTACATATATTTGTACTAGTATAACTTTGCCTCTAGATTCCCTAAGGAATAGAGTCTTAACTATTTTCCCCCTTGTGAACTTGTTCTCAATGAGGAAACTAGATAGGGTTTCATACCAAGCCCTAGGGGCTTACTTTAACCCATATAAAGCTTTCCTAAGTCTATAGACATGATGAGGTAGAGTTGAATCAACAAAACCTGAAGGTTGTTCCACATAGACTTCCTCTTTAAGATTTCCATTCAGGAATGCTGACTTGACATCCATTTGGTAAACCTTGAATCCTTGATAGGTTGCATAGGCTAAGAACATGCTTATAGCTTCCAGTCTGGCTAATGGAGCAAAGGTTTGATCAAAGTCAATATCTTCTTCTTGCCTATATCCTTTAGCAACCAATCTTGCTTTATTCTTAATGATGACCCCTTGTTCATCCATCTGATTCCTGTAGATCCACTTGGTTCCTATTATATTGTGGTCTTTATGTTTAGGAACAAGTTCCCAGACCTTGCACCTCTTGAACTGATTCAGCTCTTCTTGCATTGCTTCAGTCCATTGTGGATCTTGAATGGCTTCTTCAAACTTCTTTGGTTCAACTTGAGATAGAAAACTGGAGTAGATTGCTGCATTCAGATTTCTGCTCCTTGTTTGTACCCCTTGTCTTGGATCACCAATAATCTGCTCTATTGGATGATCTCTAAGATGCCTATTGGCTGGAGGCATCCTAACTTCTGGTTGAACCTCTTCAGTATCTCCATCATGCTGTATACCTTGAACTTCATCAGCAATTGGTACATGCAGTTCTCCCCCTGGACAACAGCCACTGTCTTCTACTTGCTGTCTTGCAGTAGGTACTTCTTCTATAGTAAGCTTGTCCATCTTCTTTGTTAAACCTGTGGGGCTGCATACACTACTAGACAACTCATTGTTAATAAGTTTAGTCTCATCAAAAACTACATGCACAGATTCTTCTACAACTTGTGTAGACAAATTGTAGACTCTATAAGCCTTACTGTTATTGCTGTACCCAACAAAAATTCCCTCTTGGGACTTGGAAGCAAACTTAGTCAAGTAAGACTTCCCATTATTAAGTATGAAGCATTTGCAACCAAAGATCCTGAAGTAGGATAGGTTTGGTTTCCTGCCTTTTACAACCTCATAGGGGGTCTTGTTGAGCCCTTTAGTGATGGTAGCCCTATTTATAACATGGCATGCAGTATTAACTGCTTCAGCCCAGAAATATTCTGGCAGTGATGTATCACTTAATAGGGTCCTACCAGCCTCTATCAAGGTCCTATTCTTCCTCTCAGCAATGCCATTTTGCTGAGGTGTTCTAGGTGAAGAAAACTCTTGAAATATCCCAAATTCTTCACATAGTTTTGTCATGCTATCAGACTAAAATTCAGTACCATGGTCACTTCTTATCTTGACCACTGTACTATTTAGTTCATTCTGAATTTGCTTGACAAAGCTATAGAAGACACTAGGTGTTTCAGATTTCTGTCTTAAGAAGAACACCCAGGAAAACCTTGAGTAGTCATCTACAACTACAAGGGTATAGACCTTCCTACCTAAGCTGTGAACTGGCATTGCACCAAAGAGATCCATATGCAAGAGGTATAAACACCTCACAGCATCTTTGTTTTCTATGCTTCTAAAGGTGGATTTAGTCTGCTTGCCCTTTTGAAAAGCTGAGCAAATACCATCTTTAACACACTTAACTTGAGGACCATTCCTCACTAACTCTTTGCTAAAGAGTTTGCTAATAGTCTTGTAGTTAAGATGGGCAAGCCTCTTATGCCATTTGACACAATGAGAGACTGTCTCATCAGCTACAAGACACACTGGAGAACCATTGTTCTCAACCATAATGTCTAAGCAATAGACATTTCTTTTCCTATAACCAGTCAAAATGATCTCTTGATCAGTTGACCTCTTGATATGACAACCATTTTTAACAAATGAGATGTCATACCCTACATCACTTAATTGACTTATACTTATTAGGTTGTGTTTCAACCCTTTAACATAAGCCACTTGAGTAATGGTAACCAAGTTACTAGAAATGTTACCAAATCTTTTGATGATTCCTTTTTCAGAACCACCAAAGGTGACTTTTGGGCCATCTTTGATTGGAATGTAGTCCCTTAGTAATCCTCTAGTTCCAGTCATATGTCTGGAACATCCACTGTCCAAGTACCATATTGGGGTATGGCCACTTGGACTCACCTGCAAAACAGATTAATGAACCTTAGAACCCAAAGTATTCTTGGGTCCTTGGTACTTGTTAGTTTGCAACTTGACAAAGCTACCTACTGGCTTTCCAACAGGTAGTTTGTTACTCACTTTAGCACTAGCATTGTGCCAACAGTCCATTGCAAAGTGGCCAACCTTGCCACAGCACCAACATTCAAACTTATTGTACCTTTGCTTAGGTACTGTCTTTACTGTCTTATCTACAGCAGACTTGTTGAATGTTGGGGCTTTGCCCTTGGACTTGGACTTGGACTGCTCAGTCCTTGCAGGTCTAGTAAATCCCAGTCCAGCTTTACCCTTGTGATGAACAAATTCATCAATTATGGGTAACACTGACTTAGGTTTAGAAAACCTAGCAACAAGCTCTCTCTCCTTCTGAAGATTAATCTCCAGACTCTTGATTTGATCATTCTTATAGGTGATAGTCCCCATCTGAATCACTGTTATGTGTTTCAGTCTGGCTATCTCATTAAGCTTTTGATCAAATAGTTTCTCAGAATCTATTGCAGCAGCTTTGAGATCAGTAATTTCCTTAGCCTGACTTTTGGCTAGGGACTTGCTCTTCTTGTAACTTGCAACAGTACTTTATATTCATCTATAAGCTGATGAATATCTTCCTCAGACTCAGATACATTCTCATCACTAGATGATGATGAATCTGATTCTGTACTGGCACAAGAAACTGAACTTAAAGTTGAACTTTGTACCTTACTGGGTCCTGGCTGCTCCAGGATTTTGTCATGCTCTGTCAAAGCCATTAGCCCTTGGCATTGACTGTCTTCTTGTTCATATATAGACTCCATTATCTGCATGAATTCTTCTTCTTCTTCTTCAGCAAACAGCCCTATGTATGCCTCTGCATCAGACTCAGTTTCTGAAGAAGAAATATCTGACAGAGTCTTCTCCTTTTTGGCAACAAAAGACTTCTCTTTCTTGCCTTTGAAATGAGTCTTCTTCCTGCCACTAGACTCCTTTCTCTTTTCAGGACAATCTGCAACAACATGGCCTTATCTATTGCAGCAATAGCACACTATTTTTGAAACAGTTGTCTTGCTAGACTTAGTCCTCTTCCTGTCCTTCTTTGAAGCCTTTTTATTCTGATATAGGTCTTCTTTTCCCTGTGAAGTAGAAGGCCTTGACCTCCACTGTTTCTTCTTCAAGAATTTCTGAAAATGTCTAGTGAAGGCAGCAAAGTCTTCATCACTTTCACTGCTTTCAGATTTTGTGCTGACTGACTCATCTGACTCTGATTCAACTACCTTTGGAGGTGGAGTTGGTGACTTATTCCTGTACTTTCTGGGGGCTTCTGTCTTGAAAGCAACAGTTCTTTCCTTATGTTCATTTCTTGTTGATTTCTCCTCCTCTTTCCTCACTGTCAACTGCATTTCATAAGACAATAATTTGCCAAACAGTGTAGGTGGAGGAATTTCTCCCAACTTAGCCATTTCTCTAATGGCACAGATCTTGGTGTCCCAATCTTTAGTTAGGGACCTTAAGAACTTGTCATTTAGTTCATAATTACTGAACTCTCTTCCATAAGATATGAGTTCATTCACTATCCTATAGAACTTCTTATAGCACTCAGTTATGCTATCACCCTTTCCTTGTCTAAAACTTTCATACTCTTGATTTAGTAAGGATTTTCTATCTTGTCTTACCTCTTCAGAACCCTCCATATACACAATAAGAGTATCCCACATCTCTTTGACTGTCTTACAGTGTATAAGATTCTGAAAAGTTGCATCATCTATGACACTCACTATAATGTTTTGAGCCCTTTTGTCCATGGTGGCTAGGACAATCTCATCCTTATTCATTTCAGAGAAATCCTTTGGTGTTCTCTGATTTGCATCTAGAATTGATATCTTCATGGGCACATATGGCCCTTCTTTGACTGTGATGTAAATCCTAGGGTCTGAGACCTCCATAAACAGCCTTACCCTTTCCTTCCAGATCCCAAAGATTTCCTTTCTGCATATAGGTAATTTCATGGATCCCAATTCCTTGTGATTTTCAGAGGAACCTATGGTTCTTGATTTTCTTGAATCTGTAATTTGACCTAGACTGAATCTGCCAATCAGGATCTCCTCAGACTGTTAGTCCTTTTTGAGTAACCTGGCTCTGATACCACTTGAAAGATATAATACCTAAACACCTAGAGGGGGGGGGGGTGAATAGGTGACCTAATTCTTTTTTACACTTTAATGGCAGCAATCAGTTATAACACAAAATCTACTCTACTTTTGCACAGCAATCACACAGCATACACAGCAAAGCACAGCACAGCAGACACAGAGTTTTATAGTGGTTCCCCAAGCTTTGGGTACATCCACTTTCCCCCTTCGCCTATCTAGCAGTTTACTAGATTCGGCCAAACTTCTCCACTATCTCAGAACCCAAACTGGTTCCTACACCTTAGGCCCAAGGCCCCACAACTCAGCTTTTCCACAAAGCCTACACTCAGCCACAAAGGCCTACACTCAGCCACCAAGGCCTACACTCAGCCACCAAGGCCTACACTCAGCCAAAAAAGGCCTACACTTAGAGATTCCAATCTCCTACACTCAGCCTTTATAATTACAGGCTTACAAAAACTCAGATCCAAAGGATCCTACAAGATAAAAATGAATTTACAAATGATAACTCAGCAACTCAGAAATAAGAGAGGGGAGTTGTGAGTTTCTTGATGAGTTTTTGGAAGAACTCAGTTGGATTCAATCTGACTTAGCTTTCTTCAAAGCTTCTTGAAAGTAGAACTCAATAAGATTGACTCCTTCTGCAGTTGATCCTTGACCTCTGCTTCTTAAGATCTAGAATAAAACTGAACCCTTCTTCTCAGCCTAGTTCCAATGGCTGATTTCTTGGATGGAGCCCTCTCTCTCCAACTTCTTAGATCTGCACTTGGACAACTAGATCTTCTTGTTTAGATACTTGATCAATAAATTGAACAACTCTGTGAACCACTTTTGTCAACAACTTTAACCTCTGTTTCTATAGACTGTATGAGCCTACTTATATGCCTTCTTCATGGTAACCGGCTGGTCTGGTCCATAACTGAATTCTGACATCTCTGACAGGTGCTGTAGACCGGCTGGAACGGCAGCTGTCAAGTCATCCAGTCAGTTCTTGAAAGTTCTCTAACTGTCTGAAAGTGTCGAGACTTTCTGTCTTTAAGTGTCGACACTTATAGACCAAGTGTCGACACAAGTTGTGTAAGTGTCGACACAAGTCTACAAGGTGTCGACACAACTCCTTGTGTTGTAGATTCTATATCTCGACACAGTTTCTTCTTCAGGTGTCGACACTGAAATTGAGTGTCGACACAAGTACTTGATCTTCTATCTTTTGCTGAATTCTTCTAAGTGTCGACACATCTCCTTTGTGTCGACACATCTTCATGTGTTGAATCTGTTAAGTGTCGACACAGCTTCTTGGTGTCGACACATAGTCTTCAGTGTTGATACTTGATGAGTGTCGACACAGCTCCTTGTGTCGACACTTGAGTCTTCTGTTGAGACTTCAGCTGAGTGTCGACACATTCCCTTAGTTTCAACACTTGTACTTAAAATATTTTGTTGATCTTGCTGTTCTTTGCTAAGTGTCGACACAACTCCATGTGTCGACACTTTCTTTAAGTGTTGAGTCTTCTGTTGAGTGTCGACACATTGTTCTTGGTGTCGACACTTACTTCAAGTGCTGACTCTTATGTTGAGTGTCGACACATTGTTCTTGGTGTCGACACTTTCTTTAAGTGCTGACTTTTATGTTGAGTGTCGACACATTGTTCTGGGTGTCGACATTTATACTTAGTCTCTGCTGACTTTTGCTGAGTGTCGACACAGCTCCAAGTGTCGACACTTTCTGGTGTAGACACAGTTCTTCTAGGTGTCGACACTGCTGTTAAGTGTCGACACAGCTTTACTGCACTTTTCTTCAATGAGTGTCGACACAGCTCCTTGTGTCGACACTTTCTGTCTGGTGTCGACTCTGCATCCCAGGTGTCGACATAATGACTCCAAGTGTCGACACTGCTTGCCTGGGTGTCGACACAAGTCTTCTTAAGTGTCGACACTTTCCCTCTATGTGTCGACACATGTACTTAGAAACTTTTTGCTTCAGTCCTGCAAATACTTAACCTGCACAAGTAAACTCAACAACACATCAAATACATTTTGATGTATATCATTGAGTTGGGTGAGGCTTCTTCAAATCAGGTACATTTAGACCAATGTACCCAACAGTTTCCATATTGTTAACAGATTTTATCAAGCACTTATCAGCGTGAAACTCAACTATGTATCCTTTATCGCAGAATTGGGTTATGCTTATTAGGTTATGTTCCAAACCTTCAACGTAGACCACATCTGAGAAGGATACATTACTATTCGTAATCATACCGTAGCCTTTAGTGATTCCACGGTCAGAACCTCCAAAGAAGACCTTCGGTTCGTTCACGACTGCAGTAAAGTTCTGAATTAGGCTTCTTGTCCCGGTCATATGCCGAGAGCATCCACTGTCCAAATACCAGATCAGAGTTTTGGTGGTATAGAATTCAGCAACGAATGGAAGAACAGTCTTAGGATTCGAGAAAATTTCAACAAGTTTCTCTTCAGCAGCGAGTTGTTCTTCCAACTCTTTGATGATTTTCTCTTTAAGGTCAAGATGCTCAAAAGCTTTGTTATATTCTTCAATAACATTATTGAAGTTATCTTCGAGCGAGTCAGTCTTTGCGACTTTCTCTCTCAAGATGCTCTCTTCAGCTTTGAGAGACTTTATCTCTTTAGCCTGAGTTTTCACGACTCGGCGACATTTGTCGTAAGCCATGATTAACTCCTTATATTGGGCCATGAGTTCTGACTCATCGTCAGAAGAGCTATCCTCACAATCATGTTCAGAAACTTCAGAATCTGAAAGAGGAGTATGAGAGTTTACCTTCCCAGTGAGCTCGGGCTCTTGTTCATCATCACTTTGAGCCATGAGCCCAAAATAAGCTTCGTCTTCTTCACTCGACTTAGATGAGTCAGAGTCACTAAGAGTCTTGCCCATTTTGGCCATCAAGCTCTTCTTTGTCCTCTTCTTGTTGTACGAGGACTTCTTTTCCTCTCTTCTACCACCCTCCTTCTTCTTGTGAGGGCAGTCAACGATGACGTGTCTTGGCTTATTACAACAATAACAAATAATGTCAGTAGAAACATGTTTGCTCTGTTTAGAATTATACCTGGCATGGCTGCTTGAGACTTTTCGTTGATGATCACCATTGTGTCGTGATCTTCTATAGGATGCATCCTTGCCTTTCCATTGCTTCTTCTTGTTCAAGAATTTCTTGAACTGTCGAGAGAGTAGTGAGAACTCTCCTTCTGATAGTTTAGAGCCTGAGGTGCTTTGCTCTGAGGTTTCTTCTTCACTAACTTCTTGTGCTGGAGTAGGAGGAATAACTTTTGTCTTCTTAGAGGTTTCTGCCTTTAAATAAATAGACTTCTATTTGAATGCAGACCCGCTCTTCTCTTCTTCAGCCTTCCTGGTGTTGAGTTGAAGCTCATATGACATAAGCTTCCCGAAGAGATTTTAAGGGTCTGTCTCGACCAGTTTTCCAAACTCCCTTATGACACAGACCTTGTTATCTCATTCCTTAGTCAGGGATCTCAAGAATTTATCATTTAATTCTCCATTAGTGAAGACTCTGCCATAGACCCTTAGCCCATTCACTATTTTGAATAAATTCTCAAAGGTGTCAGTAATGGTATCTTTGTTTCCCTGTTGGAAAGCTTCATACTTCTGATTAAGAAGAGATCTTGTATTATCCCTCACTTCTTCTGTACCTTCCATCAAGGTAACTAGAGACTGCCACATCTCTTTTGCAGACTGGCATTGAATCAGGTTTTACAGCATTGAATCATCGACTGCACTTGCTATAATATTTTTTGCCTTTTTGTCCAATGAAACAAGTGCAATCTCATCCTTATCTAGATCCATAAGTTTCTTTGGGACTTTCTTGGTTGGATATATAGTGGAGATTGTCATGGGAATAGAAAGACCTTCTTCAACTATCATGAATATCCTTTGATCCACAGCTTCCATAAAGAACTTTATTCTCTCTTTCCACTTGGGAAAGTTATTTTTGGTGCACAAAAGAAGCTTGGCAAAATCTTTATCCTTGTCCATTGTTGGTAGATCTCAAAAGACAACTAATGAAGGATCTGATCAATGTGTTAACCTTTTAACGATCAACATCGCACTGATACCAATTGAAAGTTTATAGTTGCCTACCTAAATCACCTAGAGGGGGGTGAATAGGTGAATTGTGCGTCTTTTTGCGGAATAAAAATTACAAACCAATACACAGATCTATCAACCAATCAAACACAGACGAGGCAAGATTTATAGTGGTTCCCCAACCTTGGGTACATCCACTTTCCCTCACCGATCTAGCAATACACTAGACTCGGTTACTCCACTATCTCGGATTGAAAATCAATCCTACCCTCGGAACAATGTTCCTACAATCTCGATCCACAAAACAGATCTACACTCGGAAGGTAAAACTTCCTACAATCTCGGAGATAAAAACTCCTACACTCGGACAAATTTCTCCTACAAGAATGAAATAAATTTTGTATAGAAATACAAACAGTGAATCTTCTTTTTCAGATCTGCAACTATCAGCCAGAAATTTCTTCTTCTAGGCTTTGCGGCTTTATCAGAATGATGAAGAGAAATCTCGGCAAGATTGGATCTGAAACTTCTTGGCTTCACACGATCGATCGAATCAGAAAATGAGGAGTTGAGCGAATCTCGATCTGGAAACACTTCTTGATCTGAATCCTCAAAAGATGAAACCCTAGCCAGTCGGGAATCAGCGACGGCGACGGCGGCGGTTTTCGTTTCTTGGAGAGAGAAAGAGAAAACAGAAGCGGCTGCAAAATTTTCTTAGAATAATCTTTTTAGAATTAGGGTTTGTCGGTTTAGACAAGACTATTTATAGGATCAGAAAAGATTAGACATAATTGAGTCATTATGAGAGACACGTGGACCAATCACATCAAAGTTCATTAAGAGAACCGTTATTCTGGACTTAACGAATTTTCGGAAAAGTCGAAGTAAAATACTCGAGATATAAAAGATTACTCGAGTACATGCAACACTACTCGAGTATGTAGGAGTTGACTACTCAAGTATATGAGAAGAACTACTCGAGAGGGAATGAGATAATTACTCGAGTACATGGAGTCAACTACTCGAGTAAGTAAGACGAAAAGGAATCAGCTACTCGAGTAACAAAAATAACATACTCGAGTACTTGAGTACTTACACGAGAGGTGGAGTAGATTACTCGAGTATAAGAAATACTACTCGAGTATATAAGAATGAACTACTCGAGTATATAAGAAACTACTCGAGACAAAGACTTAGAAAATTTCTGGAACTGGAAAACAGGACTACTCGAGTATAGAAGTTGAACTACTCGAGATAAATAGAACTACTCGAGTATATGGAGATGACTATTCGAGTAATTCACTTAGAGAAATTTTATGGAAAGGAGTTTTGGATTACACGAGTATAAACACTAGACTACTCGAGTAGTAGATGAACTACTCGAGTACATGACTTAGACTACTCGAGTAAGTGAGAACTACACGAGAGTCAGAATTCAACTACTCGAGACAGAAGATAAAACTACTCGAGTACTATACAGTACTACTCGAGTATTTAACTTAGAAAACTTTTGAGAAGAAAATTTCTGTAAACTCGAGAGGTAAAAGGAAACTACTCGAGTAGTTGTCTTAACTACTCGAGAGCCATAATTGGACTACTCGGGATATATCCTAACTACTCGAGTAAGAGTATTATTACTTGAGTATGAACTCAGTAACTTACTCGAGTAAGTATAGAACCACTCGAGTACTTTACTTAGGAAATTTTCTTGACAGAACTTTTTCTTCTTCTAAGGTGAAACCAGCATCAAGTCTTTTCACTTAGTGTTAGAGCTTGAATATGAAGTGTATCCCAATAGAGAGGCTACACATGAGTCAACACTTTGGAACACACAATGAGGGATTACATTGTATGATCCTGTGTTTGGTGACTCATTGTAGACTGACATTGGTCTACACTTCCCATAAGATTCCAACAAACACATAACTTAAACCAAGCATCAAATACAATTTAATTCATCTTAGTTCAAGGGTGACTTCATCAAATCTGGGTTAGCGTGGATACAATACCCAATACCTTTCGAACAATATTGACGACTTGGAGTGCAGACATCAAGGTCCCTCTCACCCATCGCATACCAGCTAACTTAGTCTCAAGCTCGGTATTCTGGCCTAGTATGATCTCTTTTGACTTGTAATCAATAAAGGCACGCTGCTCCGAGAGCAAGTCCATACCAAAGATCACATCAAATTCCGATATCGGTAGCACAGATGCATTCAAACAGAAATCCCGACTTCCAATTTGAACTGCCACATCGCAAGCCCTATCCGCAAGCATCAAACATCCATTCGGTAATAACAATTTTTCTCTCTCTGTCTTCACATGACTAGGTACTCCAATTCGAGCTACAAAGTCCTTAGACAGAAATGAATGTGAAGCACCCATATCAAATAGTACTCTCGCCAGCGTGTTCCGAATCAATACAAAGCCTGTGGCAAACACATCACACACAAGCTACACACAAGGCATGCAATCAGAAAAGCAATCAATAACTTAAATGGTACCTGTGACGACGTCACTTTGCTTTATGGCCTCCTGCTGGTCAAGGTTATAGACTCGGGGTTGCTCCTGGGATGCAGAGGACTCCATCACTGCCTTTCCCTTCTCAGCATAAGATGCTCCCGTCTTCTTTTAACCCTTTGGTGGAGCAACCCGACAGTCACGGGCTATATGCCCCACTTACCACAAGTAAAGCAGGTACGAGTCTCTGGCCTCGACGTTGCCCCCGACAGAACTGTTGAAGGAGCTTGCCCAGAAGGATTGGACCTCTTGCCCCATTTCTTTTGATAATACGATTTTCCAGGACGGGATGCTTTGAACTCTGGATTGTTATACCCAAGGACCTTTTTCCTTGCACCCGCTTCATATCTTTCTTCAGCGCACACGCAGTATCGACCAATGCCTGAAAATCTTAGTTTACCGAACTCGAGAGCAGGAATCACAACTCATCCCGCAATCCTTCGTAGAATCTATTGGTTTTTCGTTGCTCATCAGCGAAGATAGAGCCCGCATAACGTCCCAACCTTGTGAACTCATGCAGGTAAGTCTCAACACTATTTTCTCCTTTTGTTAGCCGTTGAAACTCATTTTTCATGGCAATGCGTTGTGCTGCTGGTAGGTGCTTTGTCAGGAATAGTCGTGAGAACTCCTCAATCAAGACTTGTGTTAACTGCTTGCCCGCTAAGTGGTGTAACCCTATCTCGTTCCACCATAGGTGAGCCTCTCCTTCTAATAAGAAGGCGACCAAGGTGACCTTCTGATCTTCCTCTGTCCCTATCTCCTTCAATATACGCTTGATGCACGACAACCAATCCTCCGCCTGCGTAGGGGATCCCACACCCGTAAACGTAGGGGGATTGAAGCTTATGAACTGCTTCAACTGCCGTTCAGCTGCTCGAGGATCCACAACCGCAACAGGTTCTGGCCTTGCCCCAACCTGTTCTAACACCACTGCCGGCTGCGCTTGCCCACCATACTATGCATGAAACATTACAAACAACACCTCAACAACCAAGCAGACGGTTTCCGCAGAAGGGGGAGGTGTAGGCACCTCAGCTGGTGTCGTACTCTCATCAGAATGCTGGGGCTCCGACTGCCCAGCACCACTCCGAGTCACCTATAGGTGAACAAGACACACATTAGCGACCTCACATAAGCAATAACAACAATATAGGAACGCACGAGTTCCTCAAACAATTGTATTTGCATTCCTAAGTGGACATTCAAGAATTCATTAGTGTTAACGCGGTTCGCACGTACACATGCTCGCCACCCCACAAAAGAATTTGACCATGAATTCGAAAGAGGAAGACCGAGACAGGCTGATACCAAAATGTAATGACTCCATCCATTCATATAGCATATAATAGAAGGTTCGACCGAGCCCCACACCATATGCCACAAAACAAGCGCAAAGGTTATAGATTAATATCAAAACAGAATCGCACCCTAACTCAAAGCATGCTAGCAGATGATTTTAACAATAATATTGAACTCCAACCATGAATGTCCACTATATATAAACAACCACATTTATATATAAACTCTCGATGGAATGTACAGCAAATACAATATCATTTGGCCTTATGGCCTTACAGTTACTCTTTACAAGTGTGGATTCCAAACATCGGCATGCAGGCCGGCCACACATGAGCAAAACACATCATTCTTTGCTTAGCCTGCAAGGGCTAGCAACAATAGCAGCATCAGCAGGGACATCGGCCCTTATATGTCTCACTCGGCTCTCCAGCACCTGTACAAGGACAACCCACCAAACGATGACAAACAAGGCAATGGTCAGCATTCAACTGACCAATTTATAATGACCCTACCCATTTCCCGGGGTAGTGGTATTCCTTCCCTGCAGGCATATCAATTCATAGGTAGATATATCACATATTGTGCTCTCACGCACAAACAATCCATCACAATCGTCAGCCATGCGGCCCGATGATCCATGCACTCAGGGCACATTATTGGTATACCGACAAACTAGGGTCCCACCACCGTTCCAGGTCTGAAACCCGATGGTAAAATTGAGCATTTAGTCTTTACGGCGCGCAGGCCTAAGACTTTAATTATGCGCTCCAACTGACCGCACTTTTAGGTCTCCAAGTCAGACGGACATAACGCAGGTATGGATCAGCCACCCCCCGTTGCTCAAGTCGCCTTGCCATCACCGAATACCAACGTACTCGAGGCCAAATCTAAGGCGCGGGTCGGTTTCACCTTTCCTGTTTGGCACAAGGCCTTTTCACGGGCTCACAGCTCACAATAGGCATACTGTCCACCAAGGACTGGCTTCACAATATTCACACTGTCCATCAAGGACGGGCTTCACAATAGCCACAATGTCCACCCAGGGACTGGCTTCACAATCAATAAGGGGAGTTCATACTAGCGTGCTTCACGATCGCTTAACGGGTTCAGCAGAACTCTCTTTCTGTACCCAACTCCGCCCAAACCCTGCAGCATCCTGTAGTGCCAGAAAACTGGTCTTAACATAGTACACAGCAAAAGCATCATAAGAGTATTTTCCTGGACTACCACTCCAGTACTTCCTGCTACTGCCCTTCACAGGTCTAACCCATCAACTCCACAAACTACACATTTAACCACAGAGTCTTCTCCGGTGTGCAAATGAAACATCACCAATCCAGACCAACCTGTTCAGATGGGCTTCACACAGCATGCCTATTCCGTACTACACATTTTCGGATCTATATGCAAGACTATTGGGGATTCTATGAATCAACCCAAGGAAAATCGCTCCGCAATCCACCCTCTGGTGGGGGAAATCCATGCACATGCAAAAAAGGACTTCACATGTCCAAGAAGGAAGATCGTTACCCTTGACGACTGTGGAAAGTAGCGAATAAGAAAGAACAAACGGATAGACTTTGGAATAATTGAAATTTTATTATCCAAAAAAGATATCATTTACAAAGGTATGACCTCCCTTATATAGAATGGAGGAGATAAGAGAGAGTATAAACAAACAATGTGGGACTAAACATGTACAGGGCAGAGCGGCTAGAAATAAAGGAGACCGCACAGGCCGCGCGGTTAGACATATGGGTTAACCACACGGTACCTCCAGCAGGATAAGAACAGGCCGCACTGAGAGTCCGATAGACCGCCCGGTCTCCAAGCACTAGAGGAGACCGCCAGACCGCTCGGTCAACAAACCGCCAGAGAAGACCGCAAAGCCGCCCGGTCTACAAACCGCCAGACAAGACCGCAAGGCCGCCCGGTCTAATACTTCAACACTCCCCCTCAAGCTGGAGCATAGATATCAATCATGCCCAGCTTGTTACAAATGTGGAAGAAGGAAGTAGAGACCGGCTTGGTGAAGATATCTGCCAATTCCTTGTCAGAGGTGACAAAAGGAGTACAAATCTGTTTCTTCAAAATCTCTTCCCGAATGAAGTGACAGTCAACCTCTATATGCTTTGTTCTCTCATGGAAGACCGGATTTCTGGATATGTATATAGTGGCCTTGTTGTCACAGAATATAGGGAGAGGACAGTCATATACCTCGCCCAGGTCAAGCATGAGAGCCCGCAACCACTTTAACTCACACGTGGTTGACGCCATACTCCGGTATTCGGCTTCTGCACTGGATCTGGAGACAACCGACTGTTTCTTGCTCTTCCAACTCATGAGATTACCTCCAACAAAGGCACAAAAACCTGATGTGGATTTGCGATCGCCTTTGTCATCTGCGTAACTTGAATCTGAGTAGGCCTCAACCCTCAGATGACCATTCTTCTGAAAGAGTAACCCTTTGCCTGGTGCTGCTTTGATATACTCTAAAATCTTCAGGGCAGACTGAAGATGGCACTCCCTGGGAGCTTGCATAAACTGACTGACCTTGCCTACAGCATAGGCGATGTCGGGTCTAGTCACCGTGAGATAGATGAGTTTGCCTACCAAACGCCTGTACCGTGTGACATCAGATAGAAGAGGCGAGTCATCCATCCACATTTTGTCTTCTCCAATAGCCATAGGAAACCGAGCCGGTTTGGCACTTGTCAATCCTGCTTCTTATAGAAGATCAAGGGCATACTTCCGTTGGGAGAGAACCAGCGAGTCAAGTTTCCGAGAGATTTCTATCCCCAAAAAGTATTTCGGGGAGCCCATATCCTTTGTGACCAAGTGCTTACGGAGGTGCTTCTTCGTCAAGTCCACCCCATCTCGGTCATCGCCAGTAAGAAGAATATCATCCACATATACTGCCAAAATCACCAGTCCCGATGCCGTTTTGCGAATAAATAAGGAGTGATCGGCCGAACTCCTTCTAAAGCCGATGGTAGCCACAATACCACTGAATTTGTCGAACCATTCCCGGGGGCTCTGCTTTAGGCCATAAATGGCCTTCTTCAAATGACATACGCATGTCTCCCCCTGAGCAACATACCCAGGAGGTTGCTCCATATAGACATCCTCCTGAAGATCGCCATAGAGAAAGGCATTCTTCACATCAAGCTGGGAAATAGCCCAATCCCGGTTAACAACCACAGAAAGGAGAACCCGGATGGTGCTGAGGCGAGCAACCGGAGAAAAGGTATCAAAGTAATCAATGCCGTAAGTCTGAGTGAAGTCCTTGGCCACCAGCCGGGCCTTGTAGCGATCCACAGTACCGTCGGGGTGAAATTTCACAACGAAGACCCAGCGACAGCCAACCACATCAGTGCCCACGGGAGGAGGAACAAGGGTCCAGGTACCCCGTTTAGTAAGAGTAGCCATCTCCTCATCCATGACAGACTTCCAATAAGGGAGAGCAAAAGCCTCCTGGTAGGTGCGGGGAGGAGAAGTAGCAGAGATAGCCAAGGCAAAACACCTGCGAGAAGGAGAAAGCCGATCATAGGAAACAACTGCCGCAAGCGGGTGTTGAGTACACGCCCGCACCCCTTTGCGAAGAGCAATGGGAAGGTCCAGGTCGACTGGAGCGTCAGCAACCGGAGCGTCCGTGGCAGAGAAGGCTGGCCTGGGACTAGAGAGACGGCGGCGGAGAGGAGGGTGGAGGGGTGGGTGGGGAGACGGACTGGGAAGAAGTCGGTGGAGGAGGAGACGAAGGTGGGATAACGTCGAGAGGCGTGGAAGGAACAGAGATATCAGAAGGAAGAGAAGAGGGAGGAGAGAAATAAGAAGCATTCTCGAAAAAAGTGACATCCGCGGAGATAAACTACTTGTGGAGAAGGGGGTCAAAGCAGCAATAGCCTTTTTGAGTGGTAGAGTACCCCAAAAAGACACACTTGGTGCAACGGGGGGAAAGCTTGTCGCGAGTAGCGGAGGGAGCGTGAACAAAGGCCGTACAGCCAAAGACACGGAGAGGGAGAGGAAAAGGTTCCTTGTGGGGGTAGAGAATGGAGAAGGGGGTTTGGCCGTGGAGAACTGTGGAGGGAAGGCGATTGATGAGATAGCAGGCGAGGAGCACAGCGTAGCCCCAGTAGGAGCGAGGGACGCGCATCTACGTCATGAGAGTACGAGCAACATCAAGCAGGTGACGGTTTTTACGCTCCGCCACCCCATTCTGCTGGGAGGTGTAAACACAAGTCGTTTGATGAAATAGGCCATGTTGGTGAAAGAAAGAGGAAAACTCATGATTCAGATATTTCTTGGCATTGTCAGAACGTACAACTTTAATAGAAATAGCAAATTGAGTCTGAATCATAAAATAAAATAATTGCCAAACAGAAAAGAGTTCAGAGCGATCTTTTAACAGATACACCCATGTACAACATGAAAAATCATCTATAAAAGTGACAAAATAGGAACTACCCCGACCAACAGTGAGGGTAGGAGCAGGACCCCATACATCAGAATGAATAAGATCAAACGGGCGAGAGGAGCCACGGCCTTGCTTCAGTGGGAAGGAGGAGCGATGATGTTTGCCAAGCTGACATGCATCACAGTTGAGCGGAGAACTGGTAGGAGGTAAGTGGGGTAGAAGCTGACGAAGAATCCGAGGAGGAGGATGTCCAAGGCGAAGATGCCATTGAAGGAGATCTGTGGAGGAGGAGTAGGCGGACAGAGCGGAAACATCGTCGAGGAAGTAGAGGCCGCCACTCTCAGTCCCAGTAGCAATCGTCCGCTGGGTCCTCGGGTCCTGAAAAGAACAAGTAGTAGGAGTGAATAAGACGGAGCACTGAAGTTGCCGGCATAAAGTAGTAACGGATAACAAATTGCACGGGAACTTCGGGACATAGAGGGTGTCCTCCAAGCAAAGCGAGAGGGTGAGTTGAACCATGCCCGTCCCATGAACCGAGGACGGGGAGCCATCCGCCACACGAATCGGGGGTAAGCAGTCATGTGTCTCAAGACGGGAGAAGCAATGAGGGTTGCCAGTCATATGATTTGTAGCATCGGAGTCAATCAGCCATTTACCTTGGGTAACGACGTGGGCACTACCTGACGTCGTGGCCACAGAGGCAGATGGCCGAGAAGAGGCCGAGGGGGGAGCATCACCGGAAGGGCGAAGATGAGGATGTTTCTGCCAGCAGCGCTCAACAGAGTGGCCAGTACGACCACAGTGAGAGCAGAGGAACCGGGATGAACCGCGTCCGCCGGAGTGGCCGCGGCCACTAGGGCCCCCCCTCTAAGCTTGGTGAGCAAAAGAGTCCTGGGAAGGGGGGGAGGCCAACAAAGGCTGCTGGAGCAGCGAAGTAACAACGGCAATGCGAGCCGCAGTGGCATCCAAAGTAGGAGATTTCGCCTCACCCAAGATCTGCTGGAGGATCATATCATAAGAATCGGGAAGACGAAGAAGATAACAAACAACCAGGAGTTCCTGGAAGTGTTTGTGTTGTTCGGCCAAGTCCGCGGAGAAGGGGCGATTCTGGAGGATTTCAGCACCAAGAGCCTGAACCTGCTGATAAGCCGCAGCAGGAGACATGGAAGGGTGAGCGAAGAGGTCCGCATAAAGAGTATAAATGTGGGATGTCTGGCCCCCCTTCGAATAGAGGGCAGCGAGGTGAAGCCAGGCGGCCTTGACCGTCTCATCATGGCGAATGACGGGAAGGCACTCATCAGAAAGGTTGTTAGCCAGCCAGGTGCGGACAAGAGCATCACTCGCATCCCAGTCATCAAACTCAGGAGAGGTACGAGAAGGAGGGTCATCGGTGAGGTGATGACGCTTGCGTTGAGAGCGAAGGAGAAAAGTGAAAGAAACGCTCCAATCGGGATAGTTGGAGCCAACAAGCTTAGAAAGGGTGCCAAGGTTGCCCGAAGGAGGAGGTGGAGAAGGAGCGACAGGAGTAGTTGTAAGACCGGAGGTTGTCATAGAACTCAGCAAGAAACCGCGGCGGATAGAAAAAGGAAGAAGCCGCGCGAACACAAGCGGCTAGAAAGCAGTCAAAGGCACAGCGGGGAAGAGGTCGCGCGGACTGAAAAGGCCGAGCGAACAGAAGAGGAGTCAAGGAGCAGCGACTACAACAAGTCGCAGGCCGGGCGAACAGAAACAGGCCGCAACGACTAGGAAGTTGGAGAGGCAAGAAGGAACCAAGAGCGCGGCGACAACGAAACAGGTCGCGGTGACGAAGAGCAGCAGGAGAAGAGAACCAAAGAGAAGCAAGCCGCGCGAACAGGGCAGCGGATAGAAACAAGCCGCACGAACAGGGCAGCGGACAAAAGAGAAGGCAAGCCGCGAGACAGGTCGCGCAAAGCGGAAAACAAGCCGCGAGAGTCAGAGAGCGCACACAATCAGGAGGAAACGACCGTGTGCTCTGATACCATGTGGAAAGTAGCGAAAAAGAAAGAACAAACGGATAGACTTTGGAATAATTGAAATTTTATTATCCAAAAAAGATATCATTTACAAAGGTATGACATCCCTTATATAGAATGGAGGAGATAAGAGAGAGTATAAACAAACAATGTGGGACTAAACATGTACAGGGCAGAGCGGCTAGAAATAAAGGAGACTGCATAGGCCGCGCGGTTAGACAAATGGGTTAACCGCACGACACCTCCAGCAGGATAAGAATAGGCCGCACTGAGAGTCCGATAGACCGCCCGGTCTCCAAGCACTAGAGGAGACCGCCAGACCGCTCGGTCAACAAACCGCCAGAGAAGACCGCAAGACCGCCTGGTCTACAAACCGCCAGACAAGACCGCAAAGCCGCCCGATCTAATACTTCAACAACGACCTCTTTGGAGCCATGGAAATCTAGCCAGTTGGAAAGCACCGCAGCGGCCGTGCCTCCACAAATCAGGCCTCGGAACTCGATTCGGAACTCGGAAGCTCCACTGGTGGCCGGATCCCTATCTCCTCCTCCTTGCTCTCCCTTCTCTCTACTCTTTTAGAAAGAGGATAACTCAAGCTAAATGAGAATCTCTTTCTCACTCCTGGCTATTAACTAGCAGGGACAATCCTAGGCTATTAGATCCCAGATGAAGGAAATGAACGGCTACAAATTTCCCTGAACATGGCTATTTTTGGGCTGACACGTCCTGTGACACACCCGTGTCACGGGCCGTGTACCTTAAGCGGCACACAACCGACTTAACCAGAATAGGACACGGCCATATGACACGCCCGTGTCATAGGCCGTGTCCCCTGACATAGCTCAGACACGCCTGTGTCTAGCGGACGTGTACCTCAGGCAGCACACAACCGTCTCAACCCGAACAGGACACGGACATGTGACACGCCCGTGTCACAGGCCATGTGCCCAGAGACACACCCGTGTCCTGCCCGTGTTCACCAGGCCTCATTGTCTTGGCCAAATCCAGAGAAGGACATGGCCATGTGACACGCCCATGTCACAGGTCGGGTTCCCCACTCGAGGATCGTCGATCGCATATACTCAGGTGGAATTCGTTTAACCAGAGGAGGACACGGCCTCAGGTACGCCCGTGTCGCAGGCCGTGTTCCCTCTCGAGAACTCGTCGAGTGCGTTTCGTTGAGCACTCGACAGGCTGCTCAACCATACAGAGAAGGACACGGCTTGGGACACGCCCGTGTCCCAGGCCGTGTTGCCTAGCCTGAAACCAATTTGGGGATTTGGGGTGTTACATCTTTCCAAAACATCATTTTTTCAACCTATCTCTCAAGAGGTCTACCCATCTTACCGGCTAGTATGAGCCAGATTAGTGGACCCATCTCGGGGACAACTTTCCAAAACATCTTTTTCAACCTATCTCCCGAGAGGTCTACCCACTATACTGGTTAGTGGGAGCCTGGTCAGTGGAACCGTCTCAATGACATCTTTCTAAAACATATTTTTTCAACCTGTCTCCCGAGAGGTCTAACCAGCCTACCGACTAGTGGGAGACTGATCAGTGGAACCATCTCGGGGACAACTTTCCAAAACATCTTTTTTCAACCTATCACTCGAGAGGTATACCCACCCTACCGGCTAGTGGGAGCCCAATCAGTGGAACCGTATCAGAGAAATCTTTGCAAAACATTATTTTTCAACCTATCTCTCAAGAGGTCTACCCACCCTACCAGCTAGTGGGAGCCCGGTCAGTGGAACCGTCTCGGAGATAACTCTTCAAAACAACTTTTTTCAACCTGTCTCTGAAGAGGTCTACCCACCCCACCGGTTAGTGGGAGCCTAGTCAATGGAACTGTCTCGGGTATATTTTTCCATAACATCTTATTTCAACCTGTCTCCTGATAGGTCTACCTACCAAACTAGTTATTGGGGGCCCGGTCAGTGGAGCCATCTCAAGGTTACCTTTTCAAAACATCTTTTTTCAACCTATCTCTCAAGTGGTCTACCCACCATGCTAGCTAGTGGGAGCCCAATCAGTGTAACCATCTCGGGGATATCTTTCCAAAACATCCTTTTTTCAACCAATCTCCTGAGAGGTCTACCCACTCTGCCGGCTAGTGGGAGCCTGATCAGTAGAACCGTCTCGGGGACATATTTCCAAAACATCTCATTTCAACCTGCCTTCGAGTGACTTCTAGCACTGCCAACTAGTAGAAGCCTGGTCAGGGGATCTGCTCGGGGCAATCTCTCCAAAAACGTCACATTTCAATCTGTCATTGAGTGACATCCAGCCCTGCCAGTTAGAGGAAACCTGGTCTGCGACATCTGATCATTGCTATCTTTCCAATAACATCTCATTTCAACCTGTTACTAAGTGACTTCCAGACCTGCCAGCTTGTGGGAGCCTGCTCAGTGGGATCTGCTTGGGGATATCTTTCTAGAAACATTACATTTCAACCTGTTTCCAGGTGACTTCAAGCCCTATGAGCTTGTGGGAGCCTGGTCAGCGGGATCTTCTCGAGGCTATCTTTCCAATAACATCTCATTCTAACCTGCCTTCGAGTGACTTCCAGCCCTGCAACCTAGAGGGAGCCTGGTTAGCGGGATTTGCTCGGGGATATTATTCCACAAACATATCATTTCAATCTGCCTCCGAGTAACTTCCAACCCTACCTACTTGTGGGAGCCTGGTCAACGAGATCTGCTTTAGGTTATATTTCCAACAATATCTCATTTCAATCTACCTCTGAGTGACTTCCAGCCCTGCCTGCTTGTGAGAGGCTGGTCAACGAGATCTGCTCAGGGCTATCTTTCCAACAATATCTTATTTCAACATACCTCTGAGTGACTTCCAGCCCTGCCTGCTTGTGGGAGTGTGGTCAGCGGAATCTGCTCGGGGCTATCTTTCCTGAAACACCTCATTTCAACCTGCCTCCAGGTGACTTCCAACCCTGCTAGCTAGTGGGAGCTTGACTTACGGGATCTTCTCAGGGCTATCTTTCCAAAAACATTTTATTTCAACCTGCCACCAAGCGACTTCCAGCTCTGCCAGCTAGAGGGAGTCTGGTCAGCGGGATCTGCTCGGGACTATCTTTATAATAACATCTCATCTCAACCTGCCTTCGAGTGACTTCTGGCCCTGCCAGCTTGTGGGAGCCTATTTAATGGGATTTACTCGGGGCTATCTTTCCAATAACACCTTTCATAGAGAAGTACAGACACAGGAAGAACATTTTTTTATTAATAGAGTTCGAGGATAAAAGCGCTTTAAGTCACCACCGCTTCATGCATGCTCGGCTGATGGAGACCCCCTTCATATTTTGGAGGTGGTATCTTCCAGACCTTATGGCCTCCTTAACTACATAGGGGCCCTCTCAATTGGGATTAAGCTTCCCGACTGCCACCAACCTCTCGGCTGCATCGACCTTATTAAGGACATGATCTCCCTTTACAAATTGCTTCACCCGGATGTGTTTATAAAACTACTTGGCCATTCAGCACTTGATTTTCTTATGCTGAATGGCCGCCAGGTCTCGAAGTTCCTCCACGAGATCCAGTAAGAGTCGTAACTTATCTTCATTTTTCCACTCCCCGCTTCTAATTCCCTTCTCCTGTGGCGGCCACTAGTGGAAACTTACTCTCGAACTCTATTGGTAGCACAACCTCAAAGCTGTGAGAAAGCTTGAAGGGGGTCTCCCATATAGCAGTGTTTGGTGTAGTTCTTAAGGTCCAGAGGACCGGGGGGAGCTGCTCCATCTAGTTACCCCTTAGGTTCTCTACAATATTTTTTAGAGCCCAAAGGACCGAGGGGACTTGGATGTATCTCTCGTGTGTTCTACCCTAGAAGGCCTTTGATGAGATTTCTTTTTCGTCAAAATGAATTATGAATATCCCCCATTGAACCTTTGCCTTAATTACGAGTCGATGCATATGATTGTCTTAAGTAGGGATGTTTGTGACACCTTGAGAAGAGAACTCACGAGATAGAGTACAAATGGACTCGCAAGCTGGAAACTCGCGAGAAGTGTACTCGCAAGAAAAAGGAGGGGAGGAGCAACTCTGGGGCATGGAGTCTTGAAATAGATAAGTTTTTGAAGAGGGCAGGGTGAGTGTCACAAACAAACTTATGACCCCTTGGTCTCCTAGATTTCAGATCGTTAGGCCTTGAGATCACCTAGACCCGAGTCAAATTTCATCTCGTTGAAACATTCCTATCACTCGCCATAGGATTTCTCGTCTGACATCCTGAAAATTCGCATAACACTTGCCTGGCCCTCCACTTGGCACTAGAAAAGGAGCAATTATCGAACACTAGCCTGACACTCGTCTGGAACAGGCCGATGGGGACTCGTCTGACACTCGCCTGGCACAAGCAGAGGGGGACTCTCTTGACCCTCTCCTGGAATAGGCCGAGGGGTACTTGCCTGGAAATCTCCCGACATAGACTGAGAGGGACTTGGTCGGCACTCGCCTGGCATAGGCCGAGGGACACTCGCCTGGGTTGGCGAGTGCCTTGATAAGGTCAGCACTCGCTGCCACCTCGGGGTTGAAGGCGAGTGCGGGCTTGACTACCCCATTTGCCTCTCCCCTACTTGAGCCCTAGGACAAGTGCAAACCTATAGGGCCCACTCATCCCTAGGCTAATGACTATTCAACCTTACGTGATTTGGGGAGTGCCTTCCCCACTCTCCTGAACCGGCTCTCCTGAGAATAGAATTGTTCTTTCTGTCTTAATCATCTTCTAGGAGGCCCACTCGGTGAATACGAGGTTGTATATAATCCCCGATCTTTGTGAAATTGCCCCAAGCTCTGAAAGAAAAAGTCCATGCTAATTGCACCAAAATGTTGAAACAGCTACCCGATCTCAAAGAGAATTCGGACCAAAAGGATGTTGTATGCACTTACTTATTCTGAGCTGAACTGTTGACAAAAGATTTTGAACAAAGGAACAGACCCAGAGCTGCAACACGAAGGTCCTGTCACACACCCGAAAGATCAAATAGATCTTCCCCTCCCTCACCAATGTTGATATGAGCACCTTGGAGGGCCTTGAGAACACTCACCAATTGGAGTCAGCCTTGGAGGATGAGGAAGCAAGAAGAAGTCCCCCAAAGGGTGCCCATGGGGGTCAATTTATAGTTTTCCAAATTTGGCCTACAAATAGCAAAATCGTGCCTTTTGGTTTCTCTATACGCAGCCCAAAACGGTCTGCCAATAGTATAACTCTATTATTTGGATGGGCTATTAGCAAACCAAAGAGGTATCCTGGGGTTGGCGAGTTCCCGGTGAAGCGGGGACTCGCAACTGACCCCGAACTTGGAACACTCCCCTGGGGGGTTGCACTCGCCCTAGTGAGCCTAGAACTTGCCCCTTTAGGGGGGGGGGGGGCTGCACTCACCCCCTGGAGCCAAGATCTATCCCCTTGGGGCTGCACTCGCCCCAGGGAGCCTGTAACTAGCACCTGGGGGCCGCACTTGCCCTAGGGAGCCTGGAACTCGATCCTGGGGATGCACTCGCCCCGAGGAGCCTAGATCTCTCCCCTAGGAGGTGACTTCTTCTGCACTCATCCTAGGTGGGCGAGATCCCCAAGGACATTATCGGTCGTATATGATCTCGACGAATTACGAGTTATACATTGTCGAAAGAGAAGCTAAACATGAAGTAAGTAAAGCAAGAAGGCAAGCTTATGAAGAATTTTATAAGCGACTAGATGTCAAATATGGAGAGCGTGACATATATAAAATTACTCAAGCTATAGAAAGTAAGGCAAGAGATTTAAGTTAAGTAAAATGCATAAAGGATGAGAAAGATATAGTTTTGGCGGATTATGTGGATATTAAAGAGCGATGGAAAAAAAATACTTTTATCAACTCTATAATGAAATTTACAAGCAATTGAATTGTACTTGGAAGAGTTAGGTAAATCAGAGGAGTATAGGAACATAATATTTTTTCATAAATTCAAGCATCAGATGTAAAAGATGCTCTAAATAAGATGAAAAATGGAAAGACGGTTGAGCTAGACAATATACCAATTAAAATATGAAAATGTCAAGGAAATGAAGGAATTTTGTGCCTTATATGTTTTTTCAATAAGATACTGAATTCAGAGAGGATGTAGGACCAATGTAGAGAAAGTATCTTAGTACCTTTGTATAAGAATAAATGTGATATACAAAATTGTGTTAATTACAGAGGAATTAAATTGATGAGTCATGCCATGAAACTATAAGAACGAGTAATAGAAAGAAGAGTAAGACGAGAGACTAACATTTCAGAGAATCAATTTGGATTCATGCTAGGGAGGCCGACCATGGAAGCTATACAACTCTTGAGGAGACTCATTGACAACTATTAAGAAAGAAAACAAGATATGCATATGTTGTTTATTGATCTTGAGATAGCTTATGATAGAGTTCCAAGAGAGATCTTATGGAGAGTCTTAGAAAAGAAATGTGTAAATGTTTCATATATTGACATAATCAAAGATATATATACAAATTCAGTGACAAGGGTGAGGACATCTGGAGAATTAACATAGGAATTTCCTATCACTATTGGCTTACATCAAGGTTTAGCTTTAAGACCTTATCTCTTTACCCTTATCTTAGATGAGTCCACCAGACATTTCAAACCAGCAATACCTTGGTGTTTATTGTTTGTGGATGATATTATTTTGGTTGATGAGACGCGTGAGGGTATAAACGCAAAATTTGAATCTTGACAAGATACTTTTAAAAAGAAGGGTTTTACGTTGAGCATGACAAAGATGGAGTATATGGAGCTTAAATTTACCATTATAAGAAGGACAGATGATTTTGCTATTAAGTTGAGTGATCAAGATATTTCCCGTAGTGAATGTTTTAAATATCTTGGATCGATAGTTCAAAACGACCGAGGTATTGATAAAGATGTGACTTATAGAATCTAAGCGAGTTGGTCGAAGTGGAGAGGCACGTCAGGGATCTTATGTGATCATAAAGTACCACTAAAACTTAAGGACAAGTTTTACCGTACTGCAATTAGACCTGCGATGCTCTATGGTTCCGAGTGTTGGACTGTGAATTGTGTACATGAGCAAAAAAATGGGAGTTGTGGAGATGAGAATGCTTCAGTGGATGTGTAGACACACGAGATTCGATAAAATTAGGAATACACGTATCTGGGATAAGACAGGAGTGACACTAATTGCAGAGGAGATGTGAGAAGCTTGTCTAAGATGGTTTGGACATGTACAAATGAGATCATTAGAGGCACCTGTTAGGCATTGTGAGTGTCCAGTCACTAGACATGTTAAATAAGGGAGGGGTAGACAAATAAAGACTTGGAATGAAACTATAAGGAAAGACATGATGCATTTAGATATTATTGAGATTATGTTAAAAGATAAGGCACGATGGAGACAAAAGATCCATATAGCCAACCCCAATATAGTGGGATAAAGGCTTGAGTGTTGTTGTTGTTGTTGTTGTTTGTATATAAAATTATTATAAGGATATGAATCATATACCGGCGTGCGCGGTGTTCATCGTGGCCATCCAATGAACACGATAAATCTCACCTTCTATCCAGTGACGGCTAGCGGTTTGGTGGACTTAGTTATTTTCCTAGTTAGAGCGCTTCCATCAAGGCTCAGGGGACTTAACATCTTTTTCATTAATTTCACAATTTGGAGATTTATAGTTATGATGTTCGGGCTGATAGTGACTTTGCACAAGCTAATTGAATTAGTGATTTTGCAATAAAAATGGTTGAGAAAAAAGAATAATTTATATCCTTTGGTTTATTTATTGATGAAATTATCATTGGTTTTACTAGTTGCAACAACTACAGTTGAGAGGGAATTTTTTGCGATGAATATCGTGAAAAATCGTCTGCGTAATCGGATGAGAAACTCTATGATGAATGATTGTTTAGTTACATATATTGAAATAGATGTATTCAAAAGTTTGATAATGAGACTATCATAAAACACTTTCAAAATATGAAAAGTCGGTGTGGTCAACTATAAAAGGTAATGTTATGTGTTTTTAATTTTAAATTAGTTTAAATATTGTTAAACATTCGTGTGTTATTTTTTGTGTATTAATACAATTATTTAAGTTAATTTTTTTTACTATATTATGAAAAGAGCCTGCCCATCATGACATTATTTTCTGGCTTTGTCACTGGACATCAAGAGCGAGGCAACGTTGGCTTCTTTAGAAGAATAGATTTTCTCCCAGGTGGCTGTTAATTTCGGCTACAGTGCTCTATATCAAAGTGGCTCGGTCAATTTTATTTTATAACCGGCGGTGCTCACACATGGGAATTTCATTCATGCCATATAGGTGGCTTTTTCTCCAACTTCAGGTGAACAGGAGGATTTATTTCATACGTGATAAAAGGAAATTTCCTCCGACTTTTCCTAGCAAGTGGCAGGAGAAAAATAAGGCGATTGTTAACCGCATCCCGTTATTGTCTAGTCGTATTTCAAGATCTCATAATTTTTCGTGCTTTTTCGAAATACTCCTCGTACATGCAATTTTAGGAAAAATGCTCAACACAAAAAGTTGTCGATCTCGTGTTGATCACTTTTCCTAAAAATGCATGTACAAGACGTACTTTGGAATATGCCCATATTTTCGCCTTTCAGAAATACGCCTTGTACATGCAATTTCAAGAAAGGTGTTCAACACGAAAATTGTAGATCTCGTCGAGATCTACAACTTTCGTGCTGAACACGTTTCCTGAAATTACATGTACCGTATTTCAAAAAAGCGTGAAAAGTTAGAAGATTTTGAGGTGCGACTAGCCAATAACGGTTGCAGTTAACAATCGCCTAAAATAAATTCTTTTTTTTCTTCGATTTGGACCAGATCCGAACCAACAAATCTCAACAAAATCATGCACGATTTCCATTTTGTCGGCGATCAAAAACCTCTCGGACATCTCCGTCATGCGCTTCCGTTTCCTCGCCGTCCAGCAGTTCTCCGAACATCAACCGCTCGGTCGCCGCCTTCCTCCACTCCTTCGACTTCATCTCCGGCATTGTCAACATACACTCGATCTTGGTTCAAAGGATTGGCTGAATAAGATTTTTTGCTTAGCCCGAGCACTATAATTTTAAATCAAAAAATAATTGCGAACCCTTAAATTTCATAGGTTTTAGGTGTCAATCAATGAAAATTTCTAAAATTAAAGCATTGATTCCACAAGTTTCAAAGTCAAAAAACTAAGAATGCGTCCAAAATGCCAATAGCAAATGAAAGGAGGAATAATTATAAAGAAGATTAGGAATAAAAAATGAAGTTGAAAATATAAATCCATCATCCATGATAATTATGATTACATTCTTACGTTCCTATTCAATCAAACAAATGTGTCATTTTTCAATCAGGAAACATAGAACCAAATAAGAATTGAGAAATAAGAGTAAAATCGAAAAACTTGAATCAAAACTGAAAGCCTGAATATCATCTTCTGCGCAAATGCCTGAATAACAAATGAACAATTTCACATTTCATAATTTCACATTTGAACCAAACTTTACGGGCATATTTAAGATTAATTAATTTAATTTTCTAACGTAAATATTTTCAATTCCGGTAAGTTTCAAAATACAGGTATTTTACTTGCATCGAACAACGCGGTAAAAGTCATCTTGAGCAAACGGACTCAAAATCATAGGAAATACGACGCACCATTATCTCCGTGCAAAAGTAACGTCCTTACGCTAATATTACGTCATTATGAAGATTAAAGTAATTATCAAAAATTCAAGGGCGTTACAGTCACCCCTCATAAAAAGAAGTTTCGCCTCGAAAGTTAAGGCACAGATCGAGCCCTAGAATAAAAAATTAATAAAGTAGAATTCGTTGGATATATACGTACCGTAGAATAACTAGGAAAACAGATGATGATGAGATTCTCTCACTGCAGATTTCGATTCCCAAGTTGCGCTCCTGATATCCTGATTTCGCCAAAGAACATTAACTATAGGAATTGTCTTTCTCCGCAACACTCGATTCTGCATCTCCAAAATACAGACAGACTCTTTGACAGAGGAAAGATTAGGCTGCAACTGAGGTACCGAGCTAAAGACATGTCGATCACTATGCAAGCATTTTGGCAACTAGCTCACATGGAACACATCGTGAACACCGTGAAAAGTAGCAGGAAACTGCAGCTTATAAGCAGACACTACAATGCGCTCAATAATCTGGAAAGGTCTCACATTCCTGGGATCCAATTTATGGTTTTTCCCAAATCTTTTGACACCTGACATTAGAGATACCTTCACGAAAACCATGTCCCAAACTGCGAACTCCAGATCAACCCTTCGCCGATTTGCGTTTTTCTCATAATGCACATGAGCCAATTGAAGCTTTTCACGGATATGCTTCACATCAATGCTCATCTCTTCCAAGGCCTCGGGTCCTAACAACGGCGTCTTATCAACCTCAGCCCAAAACAGGGGAGTTCGACAATGCCTCCCATATAAAGCTTCAAAGGATGTCATCTGCAAACTCTCCTGATAGCTATTATTATAGGCGAACTCCATGAGTCTATGACACTCGTCCCAGGATCCACCAAAGTCTAGGATAAAACATCTAATCATGTCTTCCAAAATTTGATTTACCCTTTCCGTTTGACCATTAGTCTACAGATGATAAGCGATAGAATATCTAAGATCAGTACCCAAAGCTCCCTACAAGCTCTGCCAAAAATGATACGTGTATTTAGAATCCTATTCTGGTACAATACTCACTAGCACACCATGCAACCTGATAACCTCGTTCAAATATAGCTCCACCAACTTCTCCATGGGATAATCAATCTTGAAAGTCACAAAATGAGCACACTTCGTCAATCTGTCGACTATAACCCATACGACATCATGCCTTCGGGGAGACCTTGACAAACCAGTAATGAAATCCATAAAAATACTCTCTCATTTCTAACTCTGTATATCCAAGGGTGTTAACTTACCGTCAGGTCTTTTATGATTTACCTTAATATGCTGACTGGTGAAACACACAGATACAAACTTTGCAATATCATTCTTCATACCCGACCACCAAACAATATGTTTTAGATATCTATACATTTTTGTAGAACCAGGATGATAGGAAATATTAGAACCATGTGCTTCCCTACAATTTTGCACAGATACCCTCAACAATAGGCATGCAATACCTACCGCGGTACCTCAAGGTACCATCACCATCTATAGAAAATTTTGGTAATTCTCCCTTTTCAGTTATACTTCGAATGCGCTGCAAATCCAGATCATCCTTCTGATGTAATTTTGTAAGTAAAATCCATGAAGACTCTTTAGCTTCTAAGCTAGTCGACAAGGTACTACTCCTGTTGAAACCGGAATCCGGCCTCTTGTGGAGTTCTACCCTTGGGGAAGGGGTGGTCTCGCGCCTACTTCGCTCCTGCAAGAAAAACAACGGAAGAGACAAGAAAGAACAGACCCAAGGGCTCGGCAGGGAGGTCCCACCACAAACCCGGAAGATCTCTGAGCGCTTCCCCTCCTTAGCCAAGAGCCGAGCTAAGGTACCCTCAGAGGACACTTGAAAATGAGAGTCAGGAAACACTGGAAGCGTCCCTTCTGAGGTACCCCTTGGGTCTTATTTATAGATTTTCAGAATTTGAACTGCCAATAACCAAAAGGACTGACCTGGAAATACCAAAAGGCCCCTGGTTGGGTCTGCCAACAGCCAAACTTCGCTGTTCTGAACAGCTATGCGCAGTCCAACCTGGTCTGCCAACAGCCAAACTCCGCTGTTTTGAGTAGCTATTCGCACCCATGGGGAGTCAGCTCGCCTCTGATTCCATCCGCGGGAGGCGGGCGCGACCTGGCTCTGGGGCTCGCCTGTTCTCACTGGGCGAGTGCGAACCGATATGGGCGACCTGCCTGTCTTCTGCCGGGCGGGTTGGCAGCCGGTTCGCATACGGGGGGTTGGCCGGCGGGTCGCCAATCGCGGGTCCGGCTCGCTTGCTGCGGGTCGCCGGCTCGCTCGCCTGAGATGGGCGGGGGCGGGCCAGCCCCTCAGTCATTCAGCCCGTTCTGCCGCTCTGGTGCGGGTCGCGGGGACGGGCCTGCTCAACCTCCCTGGCGGGACTCGCTCGCCGGACACAGGGTTGTACACAATCCCCGCTCTTTTTGAGCTTGAATCAAGCTCGGAAAGAAACATCCAACCCGCGTGTTCGGCGAGCTCTTGTGCTGAGCTGGCAGGGAATCTTCTGGTGGGGGCCCACTGTCTTGCTATAAATACACACCGCTAACCCGTGGAGGAGGCTCCCCAGGTCCCTTCATTCCCTTTGAACAGACCTTAATTTCTCGATGCCGGTCAGTGAAGAGGTGCGAGCTCGTCTGGCGGCAGCGAGCCTGAAGACCCAGGAGGAGGCCCTCGAGGCTGCCCCTTGGTTATCACGCGGGTCTCCCGACCCTCTCTTCAGGCCGGCGAAGGGGAAGATTGTCAGGCAGCCTCTGGTGGGCGACTGTCCGGGCTCCAGCTCGGCTGCGGGTGTCGAGGTAGTACCCGGGGTACGTGGCCTTCCGCGAATTATTGCTGTGTCTTTGACCCTTTGTTTTGCAGGCGATTCCCGGTGAAGAGGTGGGGAAAGGGGGAGAAGATCGCCCCTCTCGCGAGTCGCCCGAGAAGGTCGCTGGTTCCCCGGTTCTGGATCGTCCACCTCCGGAAACTCCCTGTCCGTCGGTTTCTCACGGGTTGGGAAAATCCCTTGAGTCCCTTGAGGGAGGAAACTTTCAGGGCCGGCCGGGCTCTTCCTGCCCATCTGTCGGTGCGGGCGACGTGCCAACCCCTGGTGAGCTGGTTTTTTCATCGTTGGCTTTGCCTCTTGCTTGCTGACCCCTCCCCGCTTGCAGGCTTTCACAGGACCTCTCCTGAAACCGAGATGAGCGAAGGGTACTCGCCTCCGCCCGACGTGGACAGTGTTTCTGACTATCTGGGCGACCCGACCGATGCGGCGGGGATGAAGAGGCAGGTGACGCGGCTATTCCAAAAACACACACTGCTGCTGCAGGAGTTCATGAAGAGAATTGATGACGACAAGGCCGAGACCGAGGCCCGGCTCGCGGCCTTGGAGGGCCCTCCGCGCGAAGCGGAAGACGACGACGTCACCTCGCCGGGCGTGCATATAACGCGAGCCGAGGGGCATCTTAAGAGCGCCGTGGAGCAGGTCGGCCTGGCTCAGCGGGAGCTGGTGGCGGTTCGCGATTACCACGATCCCCGTGTGCCGCCTCGCTCGGGAACGAAGAGGCGGCACAGGTGGAAGTGGGTCGAGTACTGACCCAGTTGTTTGCCCCCTCGCTCGCGGGATACCGCGGGGTTATTGTCATTTCGTGGTTATTTTGTATTTGTAATTGCTTGCGACTCTTTCAGCCCGCCTATGGGCCTAACTTTTTTTGTTGCTGAGATGTATTGAAATTATCGTGCTGTTTTTCTTTTGTTTTCTGTGGGCGGGTTAAGGGAAAGGTCCATTCTTCCTTTTGCGCTGATCGGGGCGAGGGCGAGCCGAGGAGCTCGCCAGACGAGAGTCTCCCGTCTTGCGCGGAACGTCGTGCGGGTGCGGGTTGGGGTTGGTTCGCCCGCGCTGGTCTCCCGCGGTTGCGGCCGGGTGAGGACCGTGCCGGATCGATCTTTGAGGCGCGGTCGCGCGCGGGAAGTCGAACCGTCGGGCTGATTTTTGGCTATCCGCACCCCGCCTTTCGGAGGGAAGTTTCCCGCCCTTTTCTTTCCCTATAAATACGCCTTGCCGGCCCTAATTTCTCCACCGATTCCAAACTTTCTTACTTCCCGTTCCCGCGGAGTATCGTCTGTGTTCGCCTTCTGGCTTTTTCTCGCGCGTTCGGCGGCGACTCGACGGAGATGGGCGGAGGCGGCGGCGACGTGGACGGCCGAAGCAAATGCGCTTGGACCTTCTCCGAGCATGATTTCCCTCGCGCCGTCATCACAGAGCGCGAATACTTGGAAGCTCTAGGCGACCACATCCCAGCCGGGTTCTCTGCGAGGCGACCCAAAAAGGGGGAGAAGATCAACGACCTGTTTAGGGATGAGCTCGCCATCCCTCTCGCTCACTTTGAGGTAGGTCTGCGACTCCCCCTATGGCCCGAGGTGCGCCAGGTGCTAAAATACTTCGGGGTCGTCCTGGGCCAGATGACCCCGAACTTCATCGCCGTCATGATGGGGTTCGCCTGCTTCCTGCGAGAGGAGCGGGTGGAGTTCAGCCTCGCAGTGTTCCGGAAGCTGTTCTCCTTCAGGGCGAACCGAGACGGGACGGCCTACTTCTCCTGCGCTCACCTCAAGGTGCGGGAGACAGTTAACAAGAGCCACAACTGGCTGAAGAAGTTCCTGTTCGTCAAAGGGGACTTCGGCAACGTGCCCTTCTCGCCGGTGCAGCTCAGCGTGGCGAGCTACCGGCCACCCAGCCTAGGCGGCCATGAAGCCGACCTGTTTGCGTTCTTCATTGGGAAGAACTTTGAGGTCGCGTACCTGCGACGTCATCTTGACGACCTTGCCGTCGTCCCGCCAGGCGGAGGTTTGCCGCTCGCTGCTAGCTAGTCCTCACTTTCCCACTTTTCTTTTATCTCACCTCCCCTTTTTGCAGGTGACCGCGACATCCCCCTTCACCATCCTTACGAAAGCGCGCGGATCCCCTCCGGGGCTCTCGCCCGGGCTCAAGCTGCTGATGCCGCTCAGCGCGACATCCCGTCCGTTCCGACCAAGAAGCGACCGGGTGGCGGACCGCCCGCCCCTCCGCCGAAGGTGGCGAAGATCGCGGATCAACAACCTTCCGCTGGCCAAAGAAAGGGCAAGGCCCCCGCGGTCCTGCCGACTGAGGGCCCCTCGCCCCCGCTGGTTGCTTCGACCAGCGACTCCCCGGTCGGGGCGGCGGGCACCTCCGCGCCGCCGGGCAGATCTGAAGCCGCTGCGGAGCCGGTGCCGAGAGGGCATCGGAACTTCGGTTACGGCGAGAAGTACTTAGACGAGCTCGGCGTCCCGCTCCTGGCGTGGGACAAGGAGTCGAACCGCGCAACGATCTCGACCCTGCTGCCAAGCTGGATGGAGCAGGACACAATCGGCGGGGAGGCGTACAGCTTCTCCTTTGGGCTGTACTCGCGTGAAGACGCCGCCATTTATGACAAGGAGGAGACGCGGGTGCTGATTCATGAGAGCGCGCGGGCTCAGCTGCGCAGTCTGGAGCTGGCTCACATGGTGGGGCGACGCTGCACCCAGGTGGAGCGGAACGCCGCGTCCATCCAAAAGATGGCGGAGGAGAAGGAAGAGGCCCGGAAGCTCGCTCGGGTGGACGCGGACCTTCAGAGAGGGCGAGCCGCCGCTGCCGAGGAGACCCTCGCGCAATATCTGGGCGGGGTGGTACGCGCTCAACCTGAGTTACCCTCTCCCCCTTGCGAACACAGCTCATGACAATTCCTATTCCTATTTTTTCAGGATGCGGCGACGGCGAGTCGAATGGGTGCCGAGATCGCCACCCTTGGCCAGGAGAAGGCGGCGCTGGAGGCCCGGATACGCGAGTTGGAGGCCGCTGCCGCTGTCCCTCCTCCAGACAGCAGGGTCTGCCCGCGCGAGCACCTGTCCGACTACGACCTAGAGGTGCTCATGCAAAAGAACGCGGCCAGTGCGGCGAAATATACGATGCAGATGCTGCGGCGCGCGGACCTTCTTACGAGTGAGGCGGCGGGGCTTTCTGCGGAAGACGTTGTGCCGGCGCTGTTTCTCACCGTGCCGGACCCTGGCGACAAGGCCTTCCAGCCGCTTTAGGGTTTCTAGACCTCGCGCCCCTTTTTGTAATTTACTTTGTAGATGAACATTATTATTATATATAACAATCTGGTCTGAGATGTATGCGCGAGTTGCGCTTGTACTTTATATTTTTAGCTATTGTTCCTTTCATATTTTTTGCCTGCCTTGTTTTTCCAACGCTGTCATTGCCGGACGGCGCGACCCGCCCCTGCGGCCCGGCTCTGACGAGGCGGCTGCCCGTCCGCCGAGCGAGGCGAGCTGGCTCGTCCGCCGAGCGAGGCGAGCTGACTCGTCCGCCGAGCGAGGCGAACTGGCTCGTCCCTCGGCCGCATGCTTAATTCTCTGCGGATTCTCGCCCAGGCCTTTGCATTTACTCGACCACCTTTCCCGGGGCTTGAGGGTGGGGCAATGCTAGACCCTTTCCCTCTTTTTTGACTAACTCTTGTGATTCCGTCCTACTGCGCACGCTTTTCGAGTAGTTCCCGGCCTTGCCGGCTAGGTGGGAGTCTGACAACGCGATTTGCTCTAGGTCGCAGGTCATTGCTTTCCGAGTCATTCCATCGAGTGGCATCCGACCCTGCCAGCTAGGTGGGAGCCTGGCAGTGGGATCTTCTCGAGGCTAGGGATGACACCGAGTGACTTCCGGCCCTGCCAGCTAGGTGGGAGCCTGGCAGCGGGATCTTCTCGGGGTCCAAATTCATTCCATCGAGTGACTTCCGGCCCTGCCAGCTAGATGGGAGCCTGGCAGCGGGATCTTCTCGAGGCTAGGGATGACACCGAGTGACTTCCGGCCCTGCCAGCTAGGTGGGAGCCTGGCAGCGGGATCTTCTCGGGGTCCAAATTCATTCCATCGAGTGACTTCCGGCCCTGCCAGCTAGGTGAGAGCCTGGCAGCGGGATCTTCTCGAGGCTAGGGATGACACCGAGTGACTTCCGGCCCTGCCAGCTAGGTGGGAGCCTGGCAGCGGGATCTTCTCGGGGTCCAAATTCATTCCATCGAGTGACTTCCGGCCCTGCCAGCTAGGTGGGAGCCTGGCAGCGGGATCTTCTCGAGGCTAGGGATGACACCGAGTGACTTCCGGCCCTGCCAGCTAGGTGGGAGCCTGGCAGCGGGATCTTCTCGGGGTCCAAATTCATTCCATCGAGTGACTTCCGGCCCTGCCAGCTAGGTGGGAGCCTGGCAGCGGGATCTTCTCGAGGCTAGGGATGACACCGAGTGACTTCCGGCCCTGCCAGCTAGGTGGGAACCTGGCAGCGGGATCTTCTCGGGGTCCAAATTCATTCCATCGAGTGACTTCCGGCCCTGCCAGCTAGGTGGGAGCCTGGCAGCGGGATCTTCTCGAGGCTAGGGATGACACCGAGTGACTTCCGGCCCTGCCAGCTAGGTGGGAGCCTGGCAGCGGGATCTTCTCGGGGTCCAAATTCATTCCAACTCTCTGAGCAAGCTTAGGCATGACAATCCTGGGGGGGGAGAGAAGAAAAGCTTTATTATAATAAATCGTGTTGCTTACAGGAAATTAGGGAAAAAATCTCTTCAAGTCGTCTCCACTCCAGGTGAGACTCAGGGCCTCGCCCTCTACATTTTGGAGCCGATAGCCCCCCCGACCTCAAGGCTTCCTTCACAATGAATGGCCCCTCCCAGCTGGGGTTGAGTTTCCCTACGGACGCTGATCTCCCTGCCGCGTCCACCTTCTTCAGTACAAGGTCCCCTTCCGTGAACTGCTTGACCCTGACATGTTTGTCAAAGTATTTCGCCATCCTCCTTTTGACCTCCTCCTGTCGGATGGCCGAAAGATCCCTCAACTCTTCTACCTTGTCGAGGGAGAGTCTCAGCTCCTCCCCATTCTCGGCTTGCCATTCCTCTCGGCCTTCCCTGGCCGTTCCGACTCGCGGCGTTTGAACCTCAAATTCTATGGGGAGCACCGCCTCGCACCCATGGGAGAGCTTGAAGGGGGTCTCCCCCGTGGCCGTGTTAGGAGTGGTTCTAAGGGCCCAAAGGACGGCGGGGAGCTGCTCCACCCAGCTCCCCCTCAAGTTTTCCACCTTCTTTTTGAGGAGATTGATGATGATTTTGTTCGCCGCCTCCACCTGCCCGTTGCTCCTGGGGTGGTGGACCGAGGCGAATCTGAGGTCGATCCCAAGCTGCTCGCAGAAACTGGTGAACTCGGCGCTGGCGAACTGAGGTCCGTTGTCTGTGACGATGGCCTGGGGCAGCCCATGGCGACAGATGATCTCCCCCCAAACGAAGTTCCTGATTACCTGGGAGGTCACCTTGGCTAACGCCTTCACCTCTATCCACTTTGAGAAGTAGTCGATCATCACTAGGAGGAATCTTCTCTGGCCGCTGGCCTGGGGGAACGGTCCGACCAGATCCATTCCCCAGATTGCAAAGGGCCAGGGGGCCGTGATGCTCTTGAGTTGTTGGGCCGGCTGTAGCTGGAGGGGGGCAAACAGCTGGCACTTATGACATCTTCTTGCGAACTCCGCGGCGTCCCGGCCCAAGGTGGGCCAGAAATACCCCTGCCTGACTATCCTCCCCTCCAAGGTCCGACTCCCGGAATGACTCCCGCACTCCCCGGAGTGGACTTCTTCCAAGATCCTCTGCGCCTTGCCCTCGGACATGCAGCGGGCCAGCATCCCAGAGAGGGTCTTTCTGTATAGCTGCCCGTCTTTAAGGAGATAGTAGGCGGACTTGTGTCTCAGCTTCTTCCTGTCTACTCCCTCCGGATACTCTCCCGTGGAGAGGAAAACTACTACTGGGTCCATCCACGAGGGCTGCCGATCGATTTCCATGAGCTCTCCTTCTTCGATCGAGGGGCGAAACAGGTCGGTGATGGTGCCCCCTGCCCGGGGGCCGTGCTTCGCCAGCTGGTCAGCCCGCTCATTCTCCCCCCTTGGCACGTGCCGGATGGAGAAGGTCTGGAAGGTCCCTATGACCCCCTTTACTTTGGCCAAGTATAACTTCAAAGCGGGCTCCCTTGCTTCGAACTCCCCGTTGATCTGGGAAGCCACCACCATGGAGTCTGTCAGGACCTCCACATCCAGCACCCCCAACTCCCTGGCTAGGCGTAGTCCCGCTATCACTGCTTCGTACTCAGCCTGGTTGTTGGTAATGGGAAAATGCACCACCACCGTCTGCTCGATCCGAGTCCCTTGAGGGTTCTCCAGAACCACCCCCACCCCGAGGGAATGCCTCCCTGAGGCTCCATCCACCCTCACCTTCCAAGGAGTCGGGCGGGTGAGCTCCTCCTCCGCTACTTCCACCACGTAGTCGGCCAGGAAGTCGGCCATCGCCTGAGCTTTGATCGAGAGCCGCGGAACGAAGGAGACATCAAACTCGCTTAGCTCTACCGACCACTTGGCCAGCCGGCCTGAATGCTCCACCCCCTCGAAGACGTTGCGGAGAGGATGGTCGGTCACCACTCGGATCGAGTGTGCCTGGAAGTAAGGCCGTAGCCTCCGAGCCGAGATGATTAATGCGAATGCAAGCTTCTCCAGGATCGGATACCGGAGCTCGGCCTTCCTCAGGACCCGGCTGACATAATAAATGGGGAGCTGCCTCTTCCCCTCTTCACGTACTAAGACGGAGCTCAAGGCCTCTGCCCCAACCCCGAGATATAAGAACAAATCCTCGCCCTCCTTCGGCCCCTGGAGCAGCGGAGCTTGTGTCAACTGCGCCTTGAGGGCCTGGAAGGCCTCTTCACATTCCTGGCTCCATTCGAACCTCTGGCCTCCCCTCAGCGTTTTGAAGAAGTGGGAGCACTTCTCCCCTGCCCGAGAAAGGAAGCGGCTCAGTCCGGCTAGCTTCCCTGTCAGCCGCTGGACCTCCTTCGCATCCCGCGGGGTCCCCAACTCCAGGATGGCCTTGACCTTGTCCGGGTTCGGCTCGACCCCCGCGGGGGTGAGGAGGTGCCCCAAGAACTTCCCTCGGCTAGCCCCAAAAACGCACTTAAGAGGATTCAGCCGCATCTTGTATCTACGCAGGGTGGCGAACGTCTCCTCCAGGTCCCGGAGGTGGGAGTCCACGTCCCGGCTCTTGATCATGAGGTCGTCCACGTACACCTCCAAGTTCCTCCCCCTCTGTTCCTTGAAGACCCTATCCATCATTTTTTGGTAGGTGGCACCAGCGTTCTTCAGCCCGAATGGCATCATCTTGTAGCAATAGCAGCCGTCCCCTGTGATGAATGAGACATCCTTGATGTCCGGGGGGTGCATCCTGATCTGGTGGTAACCTGAAAAGGCATCTAAAAAACTCATCACAGAAAAGCCGACGGCGGAATCAACCAGCGCGTCGATCCGAGGCAAAGGGTAACAGTCCTTAGGACAAGCTTTATTAAGAAGAGAGAAATCGATACACAACCGCCAGCGGCCGTCTCCTTTTTTAACCATCACAACGTTTGAGACCCAGCCGGGGTACTGAATTTCGGATACGAAGCCGGCTTTGAGAAGCTTGGCCACCTCCTCCCTGATGGGTTCCGCCAGCCTGTCCGCCGTGGACCTCTTCTTCTGCTGGACGGGGCGTGTTCCCGGGTCCAGGTTGAGGCGGTGGCAAGCCACATCCGGGTAAACCCCCGGCATCTCCGCGGCGCTCTAGGCGAAGATGTCCACGTTCTTCTGGATGCACTCCAGCATCCTGCCCTGGTCCTCCGGGGTCAGCCCCCCGCTGACGCGGATCTTCTCCACCCTGCCTCCGCGGGTGAGCACTTCCAGCTCCACCACCTCCTCTGCGGCCTCCAGCCTGGACTGCTCCCCCCATCCTTCAGCGTCCCCTTCCCCCGGAACGGGGACCTCTACCTCCATCTCCCCTCCTACGGCCCTCACTTCGGCCACTTCCTCCAGATCTCCTCCTTCCGCCTTCTCTGCGCAGTCCCTCACCCCCAGCTCCACCTCTCCGGCTTCCTGCTCGTCCTCCTCCATCCTCCGCCCCATCTCCTCGGCTCCTTCCTGCCAAGAGATGGTGTTTACCGCGGTGACGTAGCATTCCCGAGCCACCTTCGGGTCTCCCCTGACCCTGACCTGCACCCCCTCAGCGTTGAACTTCAGGCACTGATGGAAAGACGAGGGGACGCAGCGGAAGGCGCTGATCAGGGGCCTCCCGAAGATTGCGCTGTAGCTGCTGGGGGCGTCCACAATGACGAACTTGCAGTTTCGGGACTGCCCCCCCAGAGTGACATGGAGGCCGACTCCTCCCTCTACCTCCTTCCTTTCTCCCGAGAACCCGAACAAGGGCCCGTCCGAGGCCAGCACCCTCTTAGCTTCCACCTGCATCGCGTCAAATGCCTTTTTGAAGATGACGTTCACGGAGCTCCCATTATCCACGAGGATCCGAGAGACAGTGAAGTTCTCGATGACGGCCTTGATGACCAGCGCGTCACAGAACGGGTCCTCGTGGTCCGGCATATCACTTCTGGAGAAGGTGATCCTCTCCTCTGGCGGCGGGGTTTGGGACGTAGAGGCGACGCTCCGCCGATACATGGTGTGGAGACTTGCCTTGCGGGAAGCCTCGACTCCCACTCCCCCGTGGATCACTCCGATCCCTCCTCGGGTCCCCACATCCACCCGGTCTTCACAGCGATCCTCCTCCGCCCGAGGCAGGACCTCCTCGATCCTCACTTCCTGCCGCACCTCCTCCTCCTGCTGCTGCCGACCCCTGTTTCCTCTCATCTCCAAGAACTCCGGGCATGTGGCTGTTGCGTGCCCCTCTTCCTGATGGAAGTCGCAGTAGGGCAGCTCCACCCTGAACTCTCTTCTCCTCCTTCTCATGACCCCTCACCTTGCTCCCAGGGCTAGGGCCATGGCCTCCTCCTGATCGGGGAGCCGCGGCCTCTGACCCTGCCTCCAGCCCGGTGGGTTGAACTGGTCCTGCCTCCCCTGATAGTGACCTCTCCCATAGTATCCCCTCTGTGGCCCCTGCCCCTGCCACTCTGGTCTCCAGCCCAGCCTACGGTCGGCCTCCTGACGCCCCCACCCCGGCTGCTGTCCTTGGAGCTGCCTCTGCTCCCTCTGCTCCCTCTGCCTGGGCTCCCCCCTTCTCTCTTCCTGTCCTCTTCCTCCCTTCGACTCCTTCTCCTCCTCGGTCGCCCACCTGGCCAACTTCCTCGCAAATTCTGGGTTCGACGCCTCCCCGTCGACCTCTCTCGCCGCCCTCTCCATCAGTTCCTCGTAGGAGAGGGGGGGGGGGGGAATTCTCTTCAGCTCCATGCGGAAGAAACCCTGCTGCAGGCCCAGCGTGAAGGCCATCATCAGACTGTGGCCCGGCATCTCCTGGACTTGGGTAACCTCCTCCTGGAACCGATCGACGTAGCTCCCCAACGTCTCGTTCACCCCCTGTTTTATATGGAACAGGGACTCAGACTCCTTCTTCCTCTTCTTTGAGGTAGTGAACCTCAACATGAACCCTCGGCGCAGGTCCTCGAAGCAATAGATGGAACTGGCCGGCAGCTGGTGGAACCACTCCCTTGCCTTCTCTCGGAGGGTGATGGCGAAGAGACGGCACTTGAATCCGTCCGACATCTGACGGATGGAGACTACGTCCTCGAACCACTGGACGTGCTGAACCGGGTCTCCCTTCCCGGTGTAGTAGGTCATCTCGGGCTCCCTGAACCCGTCTGGTACTGGAGCTGAGGAGACCAGCTCACTGAAGGGGCTGCCTCCCCCCACCTGGCGGACCGGCGAGTCTCGCGGGCCCAACTCGCCGAACCGGCCTCGGCCTGCCGAGCCGGGGAAGAGCTCGCGCCCCGGGAGCTCGCTTCCTCGGCCTTCTTCTGCCACCTCCTTCCCGGCTCGCCTGCCGGGGGCGTCCTCGCCCAAAGAGGGGGCGGCCGCGATCGGGATCGCCGGAGTCGAGCACTCGGCCCGCGCGCCGAGTGCGAACTTGACGAGGCTCAGCACCTCGTTCCTGAAATCCTCCAACATCCCCACCGTTGCGAGAGGCGGGGGGGGGGGGGGGGGGTGGCGAGTCCTGTCTGTCCGATCCCTGACCTCCCGTCATTGTGCTCGCCGAAGCTTTTCTACACTGACCACTGTCCACGCTCACCGCACCAAAATGTTGAAACCGGAATCCGGCCTCTTGTGGAGTTCTACCCTTGGGGAAGGGGTGGTCTCGCGCCTACTTCGCTCCTGCAAGAAAAACAACGGAAGAGACAAGAAAGAACAGACCCAAGGGCTCGGCAGGGAGGTCCCACCACAAACCCGGAAGATCTCTGAGCGCTTCCCCTCCTTAGCCAAGAGCCGAGCTAAGGTACCCTCAGAGGACACTTGAAAATGAGAGTCAGGAAACACTGGAAGCGTCCCTTCTGAGGTACCCCTTGGGTCTTATTTATAGATTTTCAGAATCTGAACTGCCAATAACCAAAAGGACTGACTGGAAATACCAAAAGGCCCCTGGTTGGGTCTGCCAACAGCCAAACTCCGCTGTTCTGAACAGCTATGCGCAGTCCAACCTGGTCTGCCAACAGCCAAACTCCGCTGTTTTGAGTAGCTATTCGCACCCATGGGGAGTCAGCTCGCCTCTGATTCCATCCGCGGGAGGCGGGCGCGACCTGGCTCTGGGGCTCGCCTGTTCTCACTGGGCGAGTGCGAACCGATATGGGCGACCTGCCTGTCTTCTGCCGGGCGGGTTGGCAGCCGGTTCGCGTACGGGGGGTTGGCCGGCGGGTCGCCAATCGCGGGTCCGGCTCGCTTGCTGCGGGTCGCCGGCTCGCTCGCCTGAGATGGGCGGGGGCGGGCCAGCCCCTCAGTCATTCAGCCCGTTCTGCCGCTCTGGTGCGGGTCGCGGGGACGGGCCTGCTCAACCTCCCTGGCGGGACTCGCTCGCCGGACACAGGGTTGTACAACTCCCAACAATTCTATTCATTAATAAGAACTCTTCCACCAAGGATTGCATAGATAGATTAAACACATGCGCGACCTTTCAGCTCAAGTCATTGGCAACCACATTAGCCTTACTCGGATGAAAAAGGATAACAACCTTATTTTCCGCAAAATACTCCATCCATCTCCGCTGATGCAAATTCAGCTCCTTCTGAGTTAAGACATACTTCAAACTCTTATGATCTGTATAGATCTTGCAAGAAACTCCATATAAAAGGTGTCTCCATAACTTCAAGGCATATCTGACTACTGCAAACTGCAAGTCATGAGTAGGATAATTCCTTTCATGAACCTTCAATTGCCTCGTGTAACACCCCCTATCCGTCACATAGCATATAGCAGTAGGTCCGGCCGGGGCCCGACGCCATATACCACAGACAGATCGGATGGTTACTCATTGGAAACCATCCAACCAATCATAACGTCCTACTCAGAGCATTCTAGCGGAAGCAGTTTATAAATTGCAATTAAAGAACCTAGCACAAAGAGCACGAATGTCCACCAATACACCAAATAGGAATGTAGTACATACACAAGTACTGGCCTTAATGCCTTACAAATGGTTTACTTCAAATTACATGTTTTACAAACTATGGCACGCAGGCCGGTCATACATGAACAAAAGCAAGTAAACACTTCAATTAGGCCTTCAAGGGTCGGCTTCGCAATTTGGGCTTTAGCCCGCTATTGACCGCTTGGTCCGGCAGCACCTGCAAGTACAATCCACCGCACGGTGGTAAACAAAAGCAACGGTCAGCAATGCTGACCAAATTATAACGATCCCGCCCCCAACTCGGGGAGGCGATGCTCCTTCCCTGCACTTATTAGCATAACCAAGCAGTGTATAAATATACATTTCATCACAAGCGTAGGCTCACACGGCCACACACCCCGTGCACTCAGGGCACATTCTCGGTGAACACAGTCAAAGCTTGCCGACTCACCACCGTCCCTTTGGATGGCCAAACAATGAGCAATTTGTCTTCCCGGCATGGGTCACGGTAATTAAAACCATAGACCGTTGAAGACCCTCATCTATGCCAACGACTCTAATCCGAACGACATAGAACGGGTACGGTTCCATCTAACTCGTGCTCACATCGCAGCGGTAATTTAAACCATATACACAGGTCAAACTTCTCCCGAGTCCCGTTTCCGTCACACACTTCACATAACCCCGTTATGTTCAAGTTGGCTCTCAGGCCACCAAGTTGGCAAGATCACGCATCTGCCTAGTTTTCCGGGTGCACCTTTGGGTTAATCCCCAAGGCTCCCTATTGCAATCTACCACGTAGAAAAACCCGAAAACAAACATTCGCACGGAGTCTTCTCCGGCATTTATGCAATGCAACATCACCGATCCGGACCAACATGTACGGGTAGGCTTCACACATCATGCCTATGTCCGTTCTCTAATACGAACTCTAAATAACGGGGACTTTACATATCTACCCGAAGGAACACCTCCAACTCACCGCAAACTCGCGAGAGTGGGCTTCCTATGCAAAGAAGGAGAGCTTCACATGCTCAAGAAGAGAATCGTTACCCTAGCGTTCTTCCTCGGCGCCATGGAAATGTAAGCGGATGAAAAGCACCGCACTCTATTTGCCTCCGTAGATCCAAAGTCGGCTCGCGATTTGGAGCTTCGAAGCTCCTCCAATGGCCGGATCTAAGCTTCTTCTTCCTCCTTTGCTCTCCTCTCTCTTGACTTAGAAAGAGAACCACTCAAAAGAAATGAGGGTTTCAAGGGTCCAATCCCGTGTATATCCCATCAGGAACAACCCCCAGCCGTCGGATCCCGAATTAAAGAAATGAACAGCCACGATCCAGATCTCAAATGCTAAAACTGGGCCGAACACGACCTGCGACACGCCCGTGTCTAAGGTCGTGTCCCTCATTCGCCGTCAAAATTGACACGTCTGGAACAGCACACGGGCATCCAACACGCCCGTGTTCGACCTGACATGCTCGTGTTCCAACTGACACGGCCGTGTGGTAGGCCGTGTGCCCCCATCGACACAACCCCGAAAATAACCCGAGACTCACACGGATCTGGGACATGCCCGTGTCCACGCCAGTGTCACACCGAACACGCCTGGGCTTCAGGCCGTGTTCACAGTCTCGACACTTCGTCGAGCGAAGTTCGTCGATCACACGACACGGCCTTGGACACGCCCGTGTCCTAGGTCGTGTGCCTTGTCTCAACACATCGTCGAGCGAAGATCGTCGACTTCCCTGGCCGATCGTCGACACGGGCTCGACACGCCATGAGACACGCCCGTGTCTCAGGCCGTATGCCCTGTCTCGACACATCATCGAGCGAAAAACGTCGACCTCGCGGCCAAATCGTCGACTCAAACCTGACACGCCCTGGGACACGCCCGTGTCCCAGGCCGTGTGCCCCCTGCCAAATTCCAGATTTAGCCCAAAACGCCTCCCGTCGCTCTTTTGAGTTTCGGGGCATTACAACTCTCCCCCTCTTAAAAGAATTTCTTCCACAAAATTAAATAAACGAAAGACAAATACCAAAATTAAATTGTACCTGAGCGGAACAACTCCGGATATTCGTCAAGCATAGTCTGCTCTCACTCCCAAGAGAGCTCCTCACGACCGCAATTGTCCCATCGGACCTTGACCATCCTGATCTCTTTATTGCGTAGCCGCTTGACTTCCGAATCCTCAATCCCCACTGGCTTGACCTTTGTCGTCAACCCACTATCAATCGACAATTGATCAACCGCGATCACTTGCGAAGGCTCTTGCACCGCCTTCCGTAGCACCGAAATATTGAATACATCATGTAAACCACTAAGCTCCACTGAAAGCTTCAATCAATAGGTTGCTTCACCAACCCACTCTAGAACCTCAAACGACCCAAGGTACCTCAGGCTTAGCTTTTTCAATCGCCGCACCCGCGAGACACCCTTGAATGGCTTGATCTTTAAGTACACCCATTAGCCCACATCGAACTCCACGTTCCTGTGCTTGGCATTATAGTACTTCGCCTGACGGTCCTGAGCGATTAGCAACCTCTCCCGAATGGTTCGCACCAACGAAGTAGCATCCTCCACTTCTAATCGCTTATACAACTTTGACTCGCCCGTTTCTAACCAAGACAACGACGTGCGACATTTTCTACCATAAAGGGCCTCGAAGGGCGCCTTCTGAATACTCGCCTGGTAGCTATTATTGTATGCAAACTCCACCAAATAAAGGTGGTCTTCCCATTGCTTTCCAAAGTCCAAGACGCACATGCAGAGCATGCCTTCCATAGTTCTATTGACCCTCTCGGTTTGCCCATCCGTTTGTGGATGAAAGGCTGTGCTAAATTTTAATTTTGTTCCCAACATTTGCTGCACCAGCCTCCAATCATTGGATGTGAACCGCCCATCTCGGTAACTCACGATGCTGCGGGGCACACCGTGAAGCCGTACTATATTATCCACATATAGTTTTGCCAACTTCTCCACCGGATCATCCTTCCTATGCGGAATGAAATGCGACACCTTCGTTAGCCCATGTACGACCACCCAAATGACGTCGTTCTCTTTTTACGACCTTGGCAAACCGTGCACAAAGTTCATAGAGATGTCGTCGAATTTCCACTCCGGAATAGACAAGGACTTCAGAAATCCTCCCGGCTTTTGGCACTCCGCCTTCACCAAGGCCCGAGTTTGGCACTTCGCCACATAGAGTGCAACATCCTTCTTCAAACCCGGCCACCAAAACAGTTTCTTTACATCGCGGTACATTTTCGTGCTCCCCGGGTGAATCGAGTACTTGGTATGATGTGCCTCGTACAACAATTCCACCCGCAAATTGCCCACACTTGGGACGCACAGACGACCGTCTTTCCAAAGCAATCCGTCCTCCAAAACGAATTGGGAATTTGACCCATCCAGAGCCTCTACCATGAACTGCTTCATATGGACATCCATATCCAAAGCCTGCCGAATCCGATCAGCCAGGTCATATTGGACTTCAGGCCAATTCAGTACTGCTTCAGTACTTGATTGCTTATCTACACAAATAATCTCCAACGCCTCCAACTCCCGAACCAACCGCTCATCATGCACCGATAGCCAATTGGCTTGAGCTGGGGCCCGGCGGCTCAATGCGTCTGCAATCGCATTACCTTTACCAGACACGTAGTGAATCTTGAATGTATAGTCCCCCAGGAAATCTATCCATCTACGCTGCTGCATATTAAGATCTTTCTGATCAATCAAATACTTCAGGATCTTGTGATCGGTGTATATATCAATCTTCACACCGTACAAATAGTGTCTCCACAGCTTCAAGGCAAAAATCACGGCCGCTAACTCCAAGTCATGGACCGGATAATTCCTCTCGTGCACTTTTAGCTGTCTCGAGCCATAAGCTATCACACTTCCGTGTTGCAGTAGCACGCAACCCAAACTGCTGCCCGAAGCATCACTATAAATCTCATAACCTTCGGTCCCCCATGGCGAACTCAGCACAGGCGCCGTGGTCAACCGACATTTCAACTCCTCAAAAGCTCGCGCGCACTCCGGTGTCCAAACGAACTTCTACTCCTTCCTCGTCAAAGTAGTGAGAGGTAGCACTATCCGCGAGAAGTTCTCTACGAAGCGCCTATAATAGCCGGCAAGCCCCAGAAAGCTCCAGACTTCCTCTACCGTAGAAAGCTCAGGCCACTCCCGCATCGCAACAATCTTCGCCGGATCCACTGCAATACCCTCCCCACTCACTATATGACAGAGGAACGCCACTGAGGATAACCAAAACTCGCACTTCGAGAACTTTGCATACAATTAATTTCTAGTTAGCGTCTCCAAAACCAAATGAAGATGCTTGAAGTGATCTTCCTCACTCTGCGAGTACACCGAAATATTGTCGATGAAGACGATCACAAAATGGTCCAAGTACTCTCTGAAGGTCCTGTTCATTAAATCCATGAACACTGACGGCGCATTAGTCAGCCCAAACGGCATGACCGTAAACTCGTAATGCCCGTATCTCGTACTGAACGCTGTCTTTGGGATATCACTCTCCCTTATTCGCAGCTGATAGTACCCAGACTTGAGATCCAACTTTAAGTACACCGTCGACCCGACCAACTGATCAAAAAGATCATCGATCCGGGGGATCAGGTACTTGTTCTTTTCCGTCAACTTGTTGAGCTCCCGATAATCAATACATAGCCTCAAGCTTCCGTCCTTCTTCTTAACAAAGAGGACCGGCGCGCTCCAAGGCGAAGAACTTGGGCACACATACCCTTGCTCCAACAACTCTTGCAGTTGAACCTTCAGCTCCGCCGGCGCTAGCCGATATGGAGATCGTGACACAGGCTTTGCACCTGGCACTAACTCAATCGTGAAATCTATCTCCCGCAGAGGCGGGGCTCCAGGAAGATCTGCAGGGAACACATCAGGGTACTCAGCTACCACGGATATACTATCAAACGCGGGCCTCGACAACTGACCCCGAACTTGGAACACTCCCCTGGGGGGTTGCACTCGCCCTAGTGAGCGTAGAACTCGCCCCTATGGGTGGGGGGGGCTGCACTCACCCCCTGGAGCCAAGATCTATCACCTAGAGGCTGCACTCGCCCCAGGGAGCCTGGAACTCGCCCTTGGGGGCCACACTTGCCCTAGGGAGCCTGGAACTCGATCCTGGGGATACACTCGCACCCGAGGAGCCTTGATCTCTCCCCTGGGAGGTGACTTCTTCTACACACATCCTAGGTGGGAGAGATCCCCAAGGACATTATCGGTCGTATCTGATCTCGACGAATTACGAGTTATACATTGTCAAAAGAGAAGCTAAACATGAAGTAAGTAAAGCAAGAAGGCAAGCTTATGAAGATTTTATAAGTGACTCGATGTCAAAGATGGAGAGCGTGACATATATAAAATTACTCAAGCTAGAGAAAGTAAGGCAAGAGATTTAAGTTAAGTAAAATGCATAAAGGATGAGAAAGATATAGTTTTGACGGATTATGTGGATATTAAAGAGCGATGGAAAAAAATACTTTTATCAACTCTATAGTGAAATTTACAAGCAATTGAATTGTACTTGGAAGAGTTAAGTAAATCAGAGGAGTATAGGAACATAAAATTTTTTCATAAAATTCAAGTATCGGATGTAAAAGATGCTCTAAATAAGATGAAAAATGGAAAGACGGTTGAGCTAGACAATATACCAATCAAAATATGAAAATGTCAAGGAAATGAAGGAATTTTGTGGCTTATATGTTTTTTTAATAAGATACTGAATTCAGAGAGGATGTCAGACCAATGTAGAGAAAGTATCTTAGTACCATTGTATAAGAATAAATGTGATATACAAAATTGTGTTAATTATAGAGGAATTAAATTGATGAGTCATACCATGAAACTATAAGAACGAGTAATAGAAAGAAGAGTAAGACGAGAGACTAACATTTCAGAGAATCAATTTGGATTCATGCCAGGAGGCCGACCATGGAAGCTATACAACTCTTGAGGAGACTCATTGACAACTATTAAGAAAGAACAATATTTGCATATGTTGTTTATTGATCTTGATATAACTTATGATACAGTTCCAAGAGAGATCTTATGGAGAGTCTTCGAAAAGAAATGTGTAAATGTTTCATATATTGACATAATCAAAGATATATATACAAATTCAGTGACAAGGGTGAGGACATCTGGATAATTAACATAGGAATTTCCTATCACTATTGGTTTACATCAAGGTTTAGCTTTAAGACTATTGGGTACATTGGTCAAATGTACCTGATTTGAAGAAGCCTCACCCAACTCAATTATATACATCATAATGTATTTGATTTTTTGTTGAGTTTTCTTGTGCTGGTTAAGTAATCACTGGACTGAAGCAAAAAGTTTCTAAGTCCATGTGTCGACACCCAGAGGGAAAGTGTCGACACTTAAGAAAGCTTGTGTCGACACCCAGACAAGCAGTGTCGACACTTGGAGTCATTGTGTCGAAACCTGGGATGCAGAGTCGACACCAGACAGAAAGTGTCGACACTTGGAGCTGTGTCGACACTCAGTGAAGAAAAGTGCAGACAGAAAGTGTCGACACAAGGAGCTGTGTCGACACCCAGTGAAGCTGTGTCTACACCAGAAAGTGTCGACACAAGGAGCTGTATCGACACTCAGCAAAAGTCTGCAGAGACTAAGTTAAAGTGTCGACACTCAGAACAATGTGTCGACACTCAATAGAAGAGTCAACACTTGAAGAATATGTCGACACCCAGCACAATGTGTCGACACACAACCAGAAGAGTCAACACATGAAGTAAGTGTCGACACCCAGCACAATGTGTCGACAATCAGCTAAAGACTCTATACTTGAAGAAAGTGTCGACACAAGGAGCTGTGTCGACACTTAGCAAAGATCAGAAAGATCAACAAAAATATTCTAAGTATAAGTGTCGACACTAAGGGAATGTGTCGACACTTAGCTGAAGTCTCAACAAGAAGAAGGTGTGTCGACACAAGGAGTTGTGTCGACACTCAGCAAGTAATGACATTGAAGACTATGTGTCGACACCAAGAAGTAGTGTCGACACTTGATAGATTCAACACAAGAAGATGTGTCGACACAAAGGAGATGTGTCGACACTTAGAAGAATTCAGCAAAAGCTAGAAGAACAAGTACTTGTGTCGACACTTAATTTCAGTGTCGACACATGCAGAAGAATCTGTGTCGAGACATACAAGGAGTTGTGTTGACACCTTGTAGACTTGTGTCGACACTTACACAACATGTGTCGACACTTGGACTATAAGTGTCGACACTTAAAGACATAAAGTCTCGACACTTACAGACTGTTAGAGATTTTCAAGAAATGACTGGATGACTTGACAGCTGCCATTCCAGCCAGTCTACAGCACCTGTCAGAGATATCAGAAGTCAGTTATGGACCGGACCAGCCAGTTACCATGAAGAAGGCCTATAAATAGGCATCTACAGTTTACAGAAACTAGAGAAGTGGATCAGATTATTCAAAAGTTCAGTTTGTTGAAAAACAAATTATTGAAGTGGTACCAAGTGTATCAACACAAGAAGATCTTGCAGTCCAAGTGCAGATCTAAGAAGTTGGAGAGAGAGGGCTCCTTACAAGAAATCAGCCTCTGGAACTAGGCTGAGAAGAAGGATTCAGATTCAATTCTGGATCTTAAGTAGCAGAGGTCAAGGAACTACTGCAGGAGGATTCAGTCTTATTCAGTTCTACTCAAGAAGCTTTGAAGAAAGCTAAGTCAGAGTGAATCCAGCTGAGTTCTTCCAAGAACTCATCAAGAATCTCTCAACTCCCCTCTTTTATTTCTGAGTTATAGAGTTATTATTTGTAATACATTTTAACTTGTATGATCCTTTGGATCTGAGTGAATTGTAAGCCTATATTTATAAAGGCTGAGGGTAGGGCTTGTGAGCCTGAGTGTAGGAGATTGAGATCTCTGAGTGTAGGCCTTGTTGGCTGAGTGTAGGCCTTGGTTGGCTGAGTGTAGGCCTTGATTGGCTGAGTGTAGGCTTTGGGATAAAGCTGAGTTGTAAGGCTTTGGGCCTGAGGTAGGAACCAATTTGGGTTCTGAGACAGTGGAGGAGTTTGGCCGAATCTAGTACACTGCTAGATAGGCGAAGGGGGAAAGTGGATGTACCCATATCTTGGGGAACCACTATAAACCACTGTGTGCTGTGCTGTGATTGTGCTGTGTATGCTGTGAATGCTTTGTGATTGCTGTGCAAAAGTTAGAAATCTGTGATAATAAACTGTTTGCTGCCATTAAAGTTAAAAAAGGATTAGGTCACCTATTCACCCCCCCTCTAGGTGTTTAGGTACCATATCTTTCAAGTGGTATCAGAGCCAGGTTCCTCAAAAAGGACTAACAGTCTGAGGAGATCCTGTTTGGTATATTCAGTGTAAACACAGTTTCAAGAAAATCAAGAAACATGGGTTCTTCTGAGAATCACAAGGAATTGGGTTCCATGAAATTACCCATATGCAGGAAAGAGATCTTTGGGATCTGGAAAGAAAGGGTAAGGCTATTTATGGAAGCCTCTGACCCTAGAATCTACATCACAGTTAAGGAAGGGCCTTATGTGCCAATGAAGATTTCAGTATTGGATGCAAATCAGAGAACTCCAAAGGATTTCTCTGAGATGACTAAGGATGAGATTGTCCTAGCCACAATGGACAAGAGGGCACAGAACATAATAGTGAGTGCCATTGATGATGCAACTTTTCAGAATCTTATACACTGCAAGACAGCTAAAGAGATGTGGGACACTCTTATAGTGTATATGGAAGGATCTGAAGAAGTTAGGCAAGATAGGAAATCCTTGCTAAATCAGGAGTATGAGAGTTTTAGACAAGGTAAATGTGATAGCATAACTGAGTGCTACAAAAAGTTCTACAGAATAGTTAATGAACTCATGTCTTATGGAAGAGAGTTCAGTAACTATGAACTAAATGACAAGTTTCTAAGGTCCCTAACCAAAGATTGGGACACAAAGATCTGTGCCATTAGAGAAATGGCTAAGTTGGGAGAAATTCCTCCTCCTACACTGTTTGACAAGTTATTGTCATATGAGATGCAATTGACAGTGAGGAAAGAGGAGAAGAAATCAACAAGGACTGAACACAAGGAAAGATCAGTTGCTTTCAAGACAGAAGTTCCCAAAAAGTGCAGGAATAAGTCATCAACTTCACCTCCAGAGGTAGTTGATTCAGAGTCTGATGAGTCAGTCAGCACAAAGAGTGAGAGCAGTGAAAGTGATGAAAACTTTGCTGCCTTCACTAGACACTTTCAGAAATTCTTGAAGAAGAAACAGTGGAGGTCAAGAACTTCTTCTTCAAAGGGAAAGGAAGTCTTTTATCAGGAGAAAAAGCCTTCAAAGAAAGACAGGAAGAGGACAAAGTCAAGTAAGGCAACTGGATCAAAGATTGTGTGCTATTGCTGCAATAGACAGGGCCATGTTATTGAAGATTGTCCAGAGAAGAGAAAGGAGTCTGGTGACAGGAAAAAGACTCACTTTAAAGGAAAGAAAGATAAGTCTTTTGTTGCCAAGAAGGAGAAGACTCTATCAGATATCTCTTCTTCAGAAACTAAGTCTGAGGCTGAAGCCTACATAGGGCTGTTTGCTGAAGAGGAAGAGGAAGAATTCATGCAGATAATGGAGTCTATTTATGAACAAGAAGATAGTCAATGCCAAGGGCTAATGGCTTTGACAGAGAGTGCCAAAATCCTGGAATAGCCAGACCCAGTCAGGTACATAGTTCATGTTCAAGTTCAGTTTCTTGTTCTAGTTCAGATTCAGATTCTTCTTCATCAAGTGATGAGAATGTATCTGAGTCTGAGGATGATATTCATCAGCTTATAGATGAATATAAGGTGCTGTTGCAAGCTTACAAGAAAAGCAAGTCCTTAGCCAAAAGTCAGGCAAAGGAAATTGCTGATCTTAAAGCTGCTGCAACAAATTTTGAGGAGCAGTTTGATCAAAAGCTGAATGAGATAGCTAGGCTGAAACACATAACAGTGATTCAGATGGGTACTATCTCCTATAAGAATGATCAAATTAAGTGTCTGGAGATCAATCTTCAGAAGGAAAAGGACTTAGTTGCTAGGTTTTCTAAACCTAAGTCAGTATTACCTTTAATTGATGATTTTGTTCATCATAAAGGGAAGGCTGGACTGGGATTTATTAGACCTATAAGCACTGAGCAGTCCAAGTCCAAGGGCAAAGCCCCAGCATTCAACAAGTCTGTTGTAGATAAGACAGCAAAGGCTGTACCTAAGCAAAGGTACAACAAGTTTGAATGCTGGTGCTGTGGCAAGGTTGGCCACTTTGCAGTGGACTGTTGGCACAATGCCAGTGCCAAAGTGAGTAGCAAGCTATCTGTTGGGAAGCCAGCAGGGAGTTTTGTCAAGTTACAGACTAACATGTACCAAGGACCCAAGAATTCTTTGGGTTCTAAGGTTCATTAATCTGTTTTGCAGGTGAGTCCAAGTGGCCATACCCCTACATGGTACTTGGACAGTGGATGTTCCAGACATATGACTGGAACAAGAAGATTACTAAAGGACTATATTCCAGTAAAAGATGGTCCAAAAGTAACCTTTGGTGGTTCTGAAAAAGGAATCATCAAAGGATTTGGTAACATTTTTACAAACTTAGTTACCATTAATCAAGTGGCTTATGTTAAAGGGTTGAAACACAACCTAATAAGTATAAGTCAATTAAGTGATGTAGGGTATGACATCTCATTTGTTAAAAATGGTTGTCATATCAAGAGATCAAGTGATCAAGAGATCATTTTGACTGGTTATAGAAAGAGGAATGTCTAATGCCTAGACATTATGATTGAGAACAATGGTTCTCCAGTTTGTCTTGTAGCTGATGAGACAGTCTCTCATTGTGTCAAATGGCACAAGAGGCTTGCCCATCTTAACTACAAGACTATTAGCAAACTCTTTAGCAAAGAGTTAGTGAGGAATGGTCCTCAAGTTAAGTGTGTTAAAGATAGTATTTGCTCAGCTTGTCAAAAGGGCAAGCAGACTAAATCCACCTTTAGAAGCATTGGAAACAAAGATGTTGTGAGGTGTCTATACCTCTTGCATATGGATCTTTTTGGTCCAATGCCAGTTCACAGCTTAGGTAGGAAGGTCTATACCTTTGTAGTTGTAGATGACTACTCAAGGTTTTCCTGGGTGTTCTTCTTAAGACAGAAATCTGAAATACCTAGTGTCTTCTATAGCTTTGTCAAGCAAATTCAGAATGAACTAAATAGTACAGTGGTCAAAATTAGAAGTGACCATGGTACTGAATTTCAGTCTGATAGCATGACAAAACTGTGTGAAGACTTTGGGATATTTCAAGAATTCTCTTCACCTAGAACACCTCAGCAAAATGGCATTGCTGAGAGGAAGAATAGAACCTTGATAGAGGCTGGTAGGACCCTACTTAGTGATACATCTCTGCCAGAGTATTTTTGGGCTGAAGCAGTTAACACTGCATGCCATGTTATAAATAGGGCTACCATCACTAAAAGGCTTAACAAGACCCCCTATGAAGTTGTGAAAGGCAGGAAACCAAACCTATCCTATTTTAGGATCTTTGGTTGCAAATGCTTCATACTTAACAATGGGAAGTCTTACTTAACTAAGTTTGCTGCCAAGTCCCAAGAGGGTATTTTTGTTGGCTACATCAACAATAGTAAGGATTACAGAGTCTACAACTTGACTACACAAGTTGTAGAAGAATCAGTGCATGTAGTTTTTGATGAGACTAAACTTATTAATAATGAGTTGTCTAGCAATGTATGCAGCCCCACAGGTTTGACAAAGAAAATTGACAAGCTTACTATAGAAGAGGTGCCTGCTGTAAGACAGCAAGTAGAAGACAGTAGCTGTTGTCCAGGGGGAGAACTACATGTGCCAATTGCTGAAGAAATACAAGGAGTACAGCATGATGCAGATGCTGAAGTGGTTCAACTAGAAGTGAGGATGCCTCCAGCCCACAGGCACTTAGAGATCATCCAGTAGAGCTGATTATTGGAGATCCAAGACAAGGAGTACAAACCAGGAGTAGAAACATGAATGCAGCAATCTATTCCAGCTTTCTGTCACAAGTTGAACCTAAGAAGTTTGAAGAAGCAATACAAGATCCACAATGGACTGAAGCAATGCAAGAAGAGCTTAATCAGTTCAAGAGGTGCAAGGTCTGGGAATTAGTTCCTAAACCTAAAGATCACAATGTAATTGGGACTAAGTGGATTTACAGGAATAAGATGGATGAACAAGGGGTCATCATTAAAAATAAGGCTAGACTGGTTGCTAAAGGATATAGGCAAGAAGAAGGTATTGACTTTAATCAAACCTTTGCTCCAGTAGCCAAACTGGAAGCCATAAGAATGTTCTTGGCCTATGCAACCTATCAAGGATTCAAGGTATACCAAATGGATGTCAAGTCAGCATTCCTAAATGGTAATTTGAAAGAAGAAGTCTATGTGGAGCAGCCTTCAGGTTTTGTTGATCCAACTCTACCTCATCATGTCTATAGAATTAGGAAAGCTTTATATGGGTTAAAGCAAGCCCCTAGGGCTTGGTATGAAACCCTATCTAGTTTTCTCATTGAGAACAAGTTCTCAAGGGGGAAAATAGATAAGACTCTATTCCTTAGGGAATCTAGAGGCAAAGTCATACTAGTCCAAATATATGTAGATGACATTATATTTGGGTCTACTGAAAGCAGCCATTGCAAAAAGTTTGCAAAACTTATGCAAGGTCAGTTTGAGATGAGTAGTATGGGAGAGCTGAAGTTTTTCTTGGGTCTCCAAGTTAAACAGACTGAAAATGGTTTATCCATATGTCAGTCCAAGTTCACTCTAGAACTCATAAGGAAGTATGGTATGGATTCATCCAGCACCATGAAGACTCCAATGGGGTCAAGTATGTCTCTTAGCAAGGATGATGCAGGGAAACCTGTAGATGAAACCTTGTATAGAGGGATAATTGGCTCCCTATTATACTTGACTGCTAGTAGACCTGACATCATGTATGCTACATGTGTTTGTGCCAGGTATCAAGCCTGCCCTAAAGAGTCTCATTTGACAGCAGTCAAAAGAATATTGAGATATCTAAAGGGCACTCCCTATCTAGGCCTCTGGTACCCTAGGAATCGAGATTTTGATCTAACAGGTTATTCAGATGCAGACTTTGCAGGATGCAAAGAGGATAGAAAGAGCACTACTGGAACCTGTCAATTCCTAGGTGGGAGACTAATTTCATGGAGTAGCAAAAAGCAAACCAGTGTGGCTATCTCCACAGCAGAGTCAGAGTATGTGGCTGCAGGAAGTTGCTGTGCTCAACTTCTGTGGATACAACATCAGCTAGAGGACTATGGATTTCAGGTAAGTAGAACTCCACTTTTCTGTGATTCTACAAGTGCTATTTCAATAGCTAATAACCCTGTATCTCATAGTAGAACTAAACATATTGAAATTAAATATCATTTTCTTAGGGAGCATGTAGAAAGAGAAGATATTTTATTAGAATATGTTAAAACTGATAATCAGATAGCTGATATGTTTACTAAGCCCCTAGAAGAAGCTAAGTTCAATAGATTCAAAATTGAACTAGGAATGATAAACTTGGAGTAAGTTTACAGAATTAAAATTGGCTAAGTAAAAAGGTGTCGACACATAGACAAGTCTATGTCGACACAGAATAGTGGTGTCGACACTTCAGGAAAAAGGTGTCGACACATCTAGGATGTTGGTGTCGACACTTCAGAATGTTAGTGTCGACACATGACAAGTAGGTGTCGACACATCCAATGTGGTGTCGACACTTATGTTTTACTCAGAATTTTCTAAGTAAAGTCTCGACAATGTGTCGAGTTATGTTGTGTCGACACATAATAAAGTGTCGACACATAATATTTGTTGACTAAACTTGTGTCGACACATGAGTGTCGAGACATTATAAGTCAGTGTCGACACTTATAGCCAGTATCGACACATTTTAAGTTAGCTGTCCCGCCTGTTCATCTTCAAAATTAAAGAGGTATAAATAGGGTTCTGTCTTTGTTTGTCGACATGTTTTCAAAGTTTCGAGACCAAAACTACAATGTCGACACCTCTCTTTTCTAAAGATAAATTCTCCAAACCCTAATGGCTCCTAAGCTTGAGGAGAACGTTAACGAGGGCTATGAGCTAATGCGTGGCGTGTTCGATGATGCCGATGCAGAAATTCAGGCTGTAGTAACCCTAGTCGCCGATTCTGGACTAGAATATCTCCTGTCTGAACCTACAAAGATTTGGAAAAAGGAAGTGCTCGAATTCCTTAGTGGAGCTGCAATCGATGAATCTGGATTCAGAATCAAATCCAGAGTTCATGGAACTAAGATCAAGATTTCACCTAAGAGTCTGAGGAAGGTACTCCAGCTACCCAAAATTCAAGATGAAGAAGAGGCTACTGCTTCAAAGACCAGGGAAGCTTTAACCTGGTGTGGTCTTGATACTAAGATGAAGATAGGATCTGTATTCAACAGAAAAGGCATGAATAACCAAGGAAAGTTCATGTCTGAAATTGTGGGAAAAGTCTTACTCAGCAAGACTGGAGGGCATGACAGAGTGTCTGCCTACATATTTGAAATCATGACAAGAATTATCTTCACTATTAAAACTGATTGGTCAATGATAGTGTTTGACAAGATCAAGGAGAGTCTGAAGAAGCCCAACCTGGGCAGAATAATTAGTCTCTACCTAGCTGGTACCATACCAGAGGTAATGAATACTGCTGCAGGCAGCAAGATCAATCATATGAGGAAAATGGATCAAAGGATCTTTTCCAGATGGGACAGGGTGTTGTCCAAGGACATATCAACTCCAGAGAGGACAGTTCCTGAGAAGGAGATTCCTCCAAAGAAAAGGAGAAAAACTGCTCCAGTTGAACAAGAGTCCTCCAGCAGTTCAGGGAGTGAAGAACAAGTTATTTTCACTCCTGATGATCATGAGGAAGTGGCTGCAGAGAAGACCCCTGCTGCTCAAGATATAGCTGTGATCCAGGGGGAGCTACCACAGGCTAGCCCCATCCATAGGGATCAAAGCCAGGGGGAGCCTCCAGTTGTAGAAGTACCATCTACACTGGACAGTGAGCAAGCCACCACCATCATCCAAGAGGTACTCACTGACCTAAATATATTAGAATATCTTATAGAAGATGCTGATTTGTCTGATGTTCCTCAGCAAACTCAGCTGCCTAGTCAAGAACCAGATGTTGTTATCAAAGACACATCTGCTGTTAAAGTAGTTGAAGAGCAAAGAATATCTCCAGCTCAATCACCTCAAGAGTTCACCATGGAAGATCTATTTCTCAATCTAGATTAAGTTGATTTTGACATGGACAAAGAAGCTGCTGAAAGAGTTACTGCTGCTGCTGAGGGGGAGGAAATGCAAGTTCTGGAAGAGCCTTTAAGGCAAGAAACTGAGAAGGCACTTGATGTGCAAGCAAAAAAACCTCAAAGCCCTAAGGATAGGGTTGACATAGCCAGCACTTCTGCCTCTGAAGATGAGGAGAGTGCTAGGGCAAATAAGAAGAAATTATATGTTTTCAAAAGGAGAAGTCAGAGTTACAAGAAAGCTCTACAATCTATAGCCCCACAGCCTATAATTCAACAAGCCCCAACTGTTGACTATAGTGCCTTAATGATTGTCATGCAGATAAAACTTGATGAACAAAGAAAGGCTATAGAGGCTTATGTAGATGAAGGGCAGAAGACTTTACAGTTTGACCTGGCCCAAGATATAAAGTCAATCGGGTTTGAAATGAACCTTAACAAAAAGGAGATGAATGAATGCTTCCACAAGGGTGGGAATGCAGTGGTGTATCTGACAACACACCAAGAGAAGATCAAGGCACAGGTAGATGATATAGCATTAAAGCAAGGATATGTGCTGGAAAATCAAATCAGAATGAATGACAATCTGACTGAGTCACATAATGCTATACTCACAGAATTGAAGAACAAGGCTGATGAACTTTCTACATCTGCTGCTACTGCAAAAGCTGATTTTGACAAAGCCTTTCAACAAGAAATTTCTGCTGTCAAGACTGCCATCCAAGCCTCCCAAAAAGCTATCTCTGAACAACTGCAAAAGCTTAAACCATTCTTTAAAGAGGGAATCAGATACTTGGACAGTCAGATTAGATTTCAAAAGGATGATGTCAGAGACCATATGGCCAGAGAAGTCATAAAGGGGGAGAGAGTTTTAGTCAAAGCTAGCTCTGACCATGCTAAATGGATATCTAATTCCATCAGAGCTACACTGGACTATCCTCCACTCTGTGATGATGATAATGTTGCAGAATCTGGGATTCAACCTGCCTATCTTGGAGGAGAGCAACCAGAGGTAGCTCAAGTGATATATCCTCCCCCAGATTTTGACATGGTGCAAGCTGATATTCATCATATGTATAGCCCACCTGAGGGCAAGGACCATGTTCATATTGAAAAGGTTATTCAACCTATTTCTGAAACTCTGCAAGAGGCTATGAACAAAGAAGAAGAGACAAGGTTGTCTAAAAAGAGGTTTAGGGAACAAGCAGAACAAAAGCCAGATTTTGAACAATGGAGCCCTACCTCTAGGAATATAATTCTAACTACCTGGAAAGCTGCCAAGGACAATACACATGACAGGAACAAATGGTTCTATGAAGCTGAATGGAGAAAACATGAGATCAGGCAGGAAGCAATAGTACAATTAAGAAGGAAGGCTAAGATGGGAAAGCTACGTCCTACTGCAGTGGAGCCTAGCAAGTACTTCCCTAAGCCATATCATTATTTTGAGAGGCAGAAGATCAAGGCAGAAGAACTCAAGAAGAAGGATCTAAAAGGCAAGAAGCCTGCTGTTGCTGACACTGCTGAAGCCCCTGTCAAAGCTCAAGTCCAACCTGGCAAAGGCATAGTTATCAAAGAACCAGACCAGAAATAGATTAGGAATTGACTTGAAAATTGTTGTAATCTTTTGAATGAAAAACATTTTTGTAAACCATTGAAGATGTATTAGAAAAATGTTAGAACAATATATGATAAATATATTTCATGATTGTTCTGAGAATGTGTCTATTTCTTGTTTGTTCTGAAATGATGAATGTGTATACATGTGTGAATTATTACATGTTTATGTTTACCCTGCTGTATATAATCTGCTTTACATCATTTTATAATTTTTAATTATGAATGGTGTATATCATTGACTAAGGATTATGACTTCTCCAAATAGGGGGAGATTGTTGGGTACATTAGTCAAATGTACCTGATTTGAAGAAGCCTCACCCAACTCAATGATATACATCATAATGTATTTGATGTATGTTGAGTTTACTTGTGCAGGTTAAGTAATCACTGGACTGAAGCAAAAAGTTTCTAAGTCCATGTGTCGACACCCAGAGGGAAAGTGTCGACACTTAAGAAAGCTTGTGTCGACACCCAGACAAGCAGTGTCGACACTTGGAGTCATTGTGTCGACACCTGGGATGCAGAGTCGACACCAGACAGAAAGTGTCGACACTTGGAGCTGTGTCGACACTCAGTGAAGAAAAGTGCAGACAGAAAGTGTCGACACAAGGAGCTGTGTCGACACCCAGTGAAGCTGTGTCTACACCAGAAAGTGTCGACACAAGGAGCTGTGTCGACACTCAGCAAAAGTCTGCAGAGACTAAGTTAAAGTGTCGACACTCAGAACAATGTGTCGACACTCAACAGAAGAGTCAGCACTTGAAGAATGTGTCGACACCCAGCACAATGTGTCGACACACAACTAGAAGAGTCAACACATGAAGTAAGTGTCGACACCCAGCACAATGTGTCGACACTCAGCTAAAGACTTTATACTTGAAGAAAGTGTCGACACAAGGAGCTGTGTCGACACTTAGCAAAAATCAGAAAGATCAACAAAAATATTCTAAGTACAAGTGTCGACACTAAGGGAATGTGTCGACACTTAGCTGAAGTCTCAACAAGAAGAAGGTGTGTCGACACAAGGAGTTGTGTCGACACTCAGCAAGTAATGACATTGAAGACTATGTGTCGACACCAAGAAGTAGTGTCGACACTTGACAGATTCAACACAAGAAGATGTGTCGACACAAAAGAGATGTGTCGACACTTAGAAGAATTCAGCAAAAGCTAGAAGAACAAGTACTTGTGTCGACACTTAATTTCAGTGTCGACACATGCAGAAGAATCTGTGTCGAGACATACAAGGAGTTGTGTCGACACCTTGTAGACTTGTGTCGACACTTACACAACATGTGTCGACACTTGGACTATAAGTGTCGACACTTAAAGACAGAAAGTCTCGACACTTACAGACTGTTAGAGATTTTTAAGAAATGACTGGATGACTTGACAGCTGCCGTTCCAGCCAGTCTACAGCACCTGTCAGAGATATCAGAAGTCAGTTATGGACCAGACCAGCCGGTTACCATGAAGAAGGCCTATAAATAGGCATCTACAGTTTACAGAAACTAGAGAAGTGGATCAGATTATTCAAAAGTTCAGTTTGTTGAAAAACAAATTATTGAAGTGGTACCAAGGGTATCAACACAAGAAGATCTTGCAGTCCAAGTGCAGATCTAAGAAGTTGGAGAGAGAGGGCTCCTTCCAAGAAATCAGCATCTGGAACTAGGCTGAGAAGAAGGATTCAGATTCAATTCTGGATCTTAAGTAGTAGAGGTCAAGGAACTACTGCAGGAGGATTCAGTCTTATTCAGTTCTACTCAAGAAGCTTTGAAGAAAGCTAAGTCAGAGTGAATCCAGCTGAGTTCTTCCAAGAACTCATCAAGAATCTCTCAACTCCCCTCTTTTATTTCTGAGTTGTAGAGTTATTATTTGTAATACATTTTAACTTGTAGGATCCTTTGGATCTGAGTGAATTGTAAGCCTATATTTATAAAGGCTGAGGGTAGGGCTTGTGAGCCTGAGTGTAGGAGATTGAGATCTCTGAGTGTAGGCCTTGTTGGCTGAGTGTAGGCCTTGGTTGGCTGAGTGTAGGCCTTGATTGGCTGAGTGTAGGCTTTGGGATAAAGCTGAGTTGTAAGGCTTTGGGCCTGAGGTAGGAACCAATTTGGGTTCTGAGACAGTGGAGGAGTTTGGCCGAATCTAGTACAATGCTAGATAGGCGAAGGGGGAAAGTGGATGTACCCATATCTTGGGGAACCACTATAAACCACTGTGTGCTGTGCTGTGATTGTGCTGTGTATGCTGTGAATGCTTTGTGATTGCTGTGCAAAAGTTAGAAATCTGTGATAATAAACTGTTTGCTACCATTAAAGTTAAAAAAGGATTAGGTCACCTATTCACCCCCCCTCTAGGTGTTTAGGTACCATATCTTTCAAAGACCTTATCTCTTTACCCTTATCTTAGATGAGTCCACAAGACATATCAAACCAGCAACACCTTGGTGTTTATTGTTTGTGGATGATATTATTTTGGTTGATGAGACGCGTGAGGGTATAAACGCAAAACTTGAATGTTGACAAGATACTTTAGAAAAGAAGGGTTTTACGTTGAGCATGACAAAGATGGAGTATATGGAGCTTAAATTTACCATTATAAGAAGGATAGATGATTTTGCTATTAAGTTGAGTGATCAAGATATTTCTCGTAGTGAATGTTTTAAATATCTTGGATCGATAGTTCAAAATGACCGAGGTATTGATAAAGATGTGACTTATAGAATCTATGCGAGTTCGTCGAAGTGGAGAGGCGTGTCAGGGATCTTCTGTGATCATAAAGTACCACCAAAACTTAAGGACAAGTTTTACCGTACTGCAATTAGACCTGCGATGCTCTATGGTTCCGAGTGTTGGACTGTGAATTGTGTACATGAACAAAAAATGAGAGTTGTGGAGATGAGAATGCTTCGGTGGATGTGTAGACACACGAGATTGGATAAAATTAGAAATACACGTATCTGGGATAAGACAGGAGTGGCACTAATTGCAGAGGAGATGTGAGAAGCTTGTCTAAGATGGTTTGGACATGTACAAAGGAGACCATTAGAGGCACCTGTTAGGCATTGTGAGTGTCTAGTCACTTGAAAGATATTGTCCCTAAACACATAGAGTGGGGGGGTGAATAGGTGACTTGAATCTTTTAAACTTTTTAGGCAGCAATCAGATAATATCACAGAATACTATTCTACTTTATCAAAGCACACATTCAGCAATCACAGCAAACCACAAACACACAGTAGACTCAGAGTTTTATAGTGGTTCCCCAAGCTTTGGGTACATCCACTTTCCCCCTTCGCCTATCTAGCAGTGTACTAGATTCAGCCAAACTTCTCCACTAACTCAGAACCCCAAAACAGGTTCCTACACCTCAGGCCCAAGGCCATACAACTCAGCTTTTCCACCAAGCTTACACTCAGTCACCAAGGGCTACACTCAGCCACCAAGGCCTACACTCAGCCACAAAAGGCCTACACTCAGAGATTTCAATCTCCTACACTCAGGCTCTCAAGCCCTACACTCAGCCTTTATAATTACAGGCTTACAATACTCAGATCCCTAAGGATCCTACAAGATAAAAATGAATACAATAATGTTTACTCAACAACTAAGAGAATAGAGAGATGAGATGTGAGTTTCTTGATGAGTTCTTGGAAGAACTCAGCTGAAATCAATCTGACTTGGCTTTCTTCAAAGCTTCTTGAATGTAGAACTCAATAATATTGACTCCTTCTGCAGTTGATCCTCGATCTCTGCTACTTAAGATTCAGAATAAATCTGAACCCTTCTTCTCAGTCTGGTTCCAAAGACTGACTTCTTGGATGGAGCTCTCTCTCTCCAACTTCTTAGATCTTCACTTGAAAGCTAGATCTTCTTTGATACTTGATCAATCAATGTTTCTGAACTTGAACAACTTCATCTATCACAATTTCTGTAGACTGTATAAGCCTATTTATAGGCCTTCTTCATGGTAACCGGCTGGTCCGGTCCATAACTGAATTCTGACAACTCTGATAGGTGCAGAAGACCGGCTGGAACGGCAGCTGTCAAGTCATCCAGTCAGTTCTTGAAAATTCGCTAACTATCTGAAAGTGTTGAGACTTTCTATCTTTAAGTGTCGACACTTATAGACCAAGTGTCGACACAAGTTGACTAAGTGTCGACACTAGTCTACAAGGTGTCAACACAACTCCTTGTGTTGTAGATTTTATATCTCGACACTGCTTCTTCTTCAGGTGTCGACACTGAAATTGAGTGTCGACACAAGTACTTGTACTTCAGTATTTTGCTGAATTCTTCTAAGTGTCGACACATCTCCTTTGTGTCGACACATCTTCATGTGTTGAATCTGTTAAGTGTCGATACTTCTTCTTGGTGTCGACACTAGTCTTCAGTGTTGATACTTGCTGAGTGTCGACACAGCTCCTTGTGTCGACACATTCTACTTCTATCGAGACTTCAGCTGAGTGTCGACACATCCCCTTAGTGTCGACACTTGTACTTAGAATATTTTGTTGAACTTGTTGTTCTTTGTTAAGTGTCGACACAGCTCCATGTGTCGACACTTTCTTCAAGTGTTGAGTCTTCAGCTGAGTGTCGACACATTCTTTCTTGTGTCGACACTTTCTACAAGTGTTGACTCTTTTGTTGTGTGTCGACACATTGTTCTGGGTGTCGACACTTTCTTCAAGTGTTGACTCTTCTATTGTGTGTCGACACATTGTTCTGGGTGTCGACACTTATACTTAGTCTCTGCTAACTTTTGCTGAGTGTCGACACAGCCTCCAAGTGTCGACACTTTCTGATGTAGACACAATTCCACTGGGTGTCGACACAGCTCCTTGTGTCGACACTGCTTCACTGCATTTTACTCCATTGAGTGTCGATACAACTCCTTGTGTCGATACTTTCTGTCTGGTGTCAACTCTGCATCCATGGTGTCGACACAATGACTTCAAGTGTCGACACTGCTTGTTTGGGTGTCGACACAAGTCTTCTTAAGTGTCGACACTTTCCCTCTGGGTGTCGACACATGGACTTAGAAACTTTTTGCTTCATTCCTGCAAATACTTAACCTGCACAAGTAACTCAAAATACATTAAATACATTTTGATGTATATCATTGAGTAGGGTGAGGCTTCTTCAAATCAGGTACATTTAAACCAATGTACCCAACAATCTCCCCCTATTTGGAGAAGTCATAACCCTTAGTCAATGATATACACCATTCATAATAAAATTACAAAATGATGTAAAGCAGGATTATATATAACAGGGCAATCATAAACATGTATCAATCAAACATGTATACATAGACATCATCACAGAACAAATATGAAATAGATTTAACATATAACACATTATTCTAATATCTGTCATATTCATTTTCAAAAGTTTACAGAATGTTTTACATCAAAAAAATTTCAAAGTAAACTTTAAGAAAATTCTAATTCTATTTCTGTTCTGGCTCCTTAATCATTATTCCTTTTCCAGCTTGAACTTTGGCTTGAACAGGAGCTTCAGCAACTTCAGCATCAGCAGGCTTCTTGCCTTTCAGATCTTTCTTCTTAAGTTCCTTAGCCTTAATCTTTTGCCTTTCAAAATAATGATATGGCTTTGGAAAGTACTTGCTAGGCTCCTGAGCAGTAGGAGGTAGCTTTCCCATCTTGGCCTTCCTTCTGTATTGGACTATGGCCTCCTGCCTTGACTCATGCTTTCTCCATTCAGTTTCAGAAAACCACTTGTTCCTGTCTTGAATGTTATCTTTGGCAGCTTTCCAGGCAGTCAAAATAATATTCCTAGAGGTGGGGCTCCACTGCTCAAAGTCTGGTCTTTGTTCAGCTTGCTCCCTGAACCTCTTCTTAGATAATCTGGTTTCTTCTTCCTTCTGCATAGCCTCTTGCATAGCTTCAGATATTGGCTGAACAACTTTCTCTATAATTACATTGTCCTTACCCCCAGGTGGGCTATACATGGACTGTATATCAGTATGTATCATGTCAAAATCTGGAGGAGGGTAGATAACTTGAGCCACTTCTGGTTGCTCCCCTCCTAAATATGCAGGATGAATTCCAGATTCTGCCACATTATCATCATCACAAAGAGGAGGATATCCAAGAGTTGCTCTGATAGAATTTGATATCCACTTGGCATGATCAGAGCTGGCTTTGACTAAAACCCTCTCCCCCTTTATGACTTCTCTGGCTATGTGATCTCTGACATCATCTTTTCGAAATCTAACCTGGTTATCCAAATAATTGACTCCATCTTTAAAATAAGGCTTTAACCTTTGGAGTTTGTCAGTAATGACCTTCTGAGATTCTTGAATGGCAGTCTTAACAGCAGTGATTTCTTCTTGGAATACTTTGTCAAATTCAGCTTTAACAGTAGCAGTAGAGGTAGAAGGTCCAACAGCTATGTTTTTCATTTCTGTGACAATAGCATTATGGGAAGCAGTTAAATTATCATTCATTCTGATTTGGTTCTCTAGAACATACCCCTGCTTCAGTGCTATGTCATCTACTTGAGCCTTTATTTTCTCTTAATGAGTTGCCAAGTACACTACTGCATTCCCTCCCTTGTGGAAGCAGTCTGTCATTTCCTTCTTGTTAAGATTCATTTCAAATCTTATTGACTTTATATCCTGGGCCAGATCAAACTGCAATGATTTCTGCCCTTCATCCACATACTTCTCAATGGCCTGCCTGTGCTCATCCAGCTTTATTTGCATGACAACCATAAGAGCACTATAATCTATTGATGGTGCTGATACCAGCTGAACTGTAGGCTGTGGTGTTATGGTTTGTAAGGCCTTCTTATAACTCTGGCTCCTCCTTCTGAATACTTGAAATTTCTTCTTCTTAGCCCTTGTAGCTTCCTCATCTTCAGAAGCAGATGTGCTGGCTATGTCTACCCTCTCCTTAGGGCTTTGAGGTAACTCCTTCTGCACTTCTGGTGCCTTCTCAGTCTCTTACCTTGCAGGCTCTTCAACATGAATTTGTAGTTGCTCCCCCTCAACTGGAGCATTCTCCCCTTCAGCAGCAGTTTCTTTGTCAAAATCTTCTTGATCCAGATTTAGAAATAAATCTTCCATTGTAATTTCTTGTGAAGAATGAGCTGGAGAAATTCTTGGCTCATCAACAACTGGATCAGATACTATTGGAGCTGCAACAGATGTGTCTTTCATTACAACATCTGGAACTTAACTATCAGTCTGTGGTTGCTGATAAACATCAGACAATTCAGTATCCTCTATAGGAAAAACTAAAGCATTAAGCTCAGTGATTACCTCTAGAATTGTGGTGGTAGCTTGCTCACTTTCTAGAGTAGTTGGCTCTTCTACAGCTAGAGGCTCCCCCTGGATTGCAGCAACATTTTGAGGAGCTGGAGACTTTACAGCAGGTCCTTCTTCATTCTCATCAGGTGTGAAGACCACTTGCTCTTCACTACCTGAGCTACTAGAGGAAACCTGAGCCACTGGATCAGTTTTCCTTTTCTTCCTTTGAGGTGATACTTTATTAGAAGTTATCTTTTCAGGGGTTGGCATCTCCTTAGACAACACCCTGTCCCATCTGGAGAATAACCTCATATCCATTTTTCTCATATGATTTATTTTTGTTCCAGCAGTTGTACTCATTACCTCTGGAATACTTCCAGCAAGGTATAGACTTAAGATTCTGCCCAAATTGGGCTTCTTCAAGCTTTCCTTTATCTTTTCAAACACTATAACAGACCAGTCAGTTTTCAGATTGAAGATAATCCTGGTCATAATGCTGAACATAGAGGCAGATATCCTATCATGCCCTCCTAGCTTACTTAATATTACTTTTCCAACAATCTCAGAAAGGAATTTCCCTTGACTGTTCATGCCCTTTCTAAGAAACACTGATCCAATCTTCATCTTAGAATCCAGACCACACCATGTCAATGCATCTCGGGTCCTGGAAGCAGTTACCTCTTCTTCTTCCTTTGTTCTAGGCAGATTTAGAATCTTCCTCAAGCTCTTAGGTGATACCTTCACCTTTGCACCATGGACTCTGGATTTGATCTTGAATCCAGATTCGTCGACCTTAGCTCCATTGAGGAATTCCAGAACTTCCTTTTTCCAGATCTTTGTTGGCTCAAAAATAAGAAATTCCAACCCCGAGTCTGCAACTAGGGTTATCATATTCTTGATTTCTTGGTCTGCATCACCAAACGCGTCGTGCACCAGTTCGTACCCTTCATTGACGTTCTCCTCAAGCTTTGGCGCCATTAGGGTTTGAATAATTTGAACTGAGAGAAGAGAGGTGTCGACACACAAGTTTGGTCTCGAAACTTTTGAAAGTGTGTCGACAGACTAAGGCAAAATTCTATTTATACCTTTCTAGGTTTGAAGATGAAAAGGCGGGCAGCTAACTTAAATTGTGTCGACACTGGCGATAAGTGTCGACACTGACTTATAATGTCTCGACACATATGTGTCAACACAAGTTTAGTCAACAGATAATATGTGTCAACATTTGTTTATGTGTCGACACCACATAACTCGACATTTAGTCGAGACTTTACTTAGACAATGCTGAGTAAAGCCTAAGTGTCGACACCACCTTGGATGTGTCCACACCTACTTGTCATGTGTCGACACTAATATTCTAAAGTGTTGACACCAACTTCCTAGATGTGTCGACACCTTTTCCATGAAGTGTCAACACCACTTTTCTGTGTCGACACAGATATCTCTGTGTGTCGACACTATTTTACTTAGCCAATACTATAAACTTATTCTAAGTTTATCGTTCCTAGTTCAATTTTAAACCTATTGAACTTAGCTTCTTCTAGGGGCTTAGTATACATATCAGCTAGTTGATTATCTGTTCTAACATATTCTAGTAAAATATCTTCTCTTTCTACATGTTCTCTAAGAAAATGATACTTTATCTCAATATGTTTTGTTCTACTATGGGATACAGGATTATTAGCTATTGAAATAGCACTAGTAGAATCACAAAAGAGTGGAGTTCTACTTACCTGAATTCCATAGTCCTCAAGCTGATGCTGTATCCACAGAAGTTGAGCACAGCAACTTCCAGCAGCCACATATTCTGACTCTGTAGTGGAGATAGCCACACTTGTTTGCTTTTTGCTACTCCATGAAATTAGTATTCCACCTAGAAATTGACAGGTTCCAGTAGTGCTTTTTCTATCTTCTTTGCATCCTGCAAAGTCTGCATCTGAATAACCTGTTAGTTTAAAATCCCCATTCCTAGGGTACCAGAGGCCTAGATAGGGAGTGCCCTTTAGATATCTCAATATCCTTTTGACTACTGTCAAATGAGACTCTTTAGGGCAGGCTTGATACCTTGCACAGACACGTGTAGCATACATGATATCTGGTCTACTTGCAGTCAAATATAGTAGGGAGCCAACTATCCCTCTATACAAGGTTTCATCTATAGGTTTCCCTGCATCATCCTTGCTAAGAGACATACTTGACCCCATGGGAGTCTTCATGATACTGGATGAGTCCATACCATACTTCCTTATGAGTTCTAGGGTGAACTTGGACTGGCATATGGATAATCCATTTTCAGTCTGTCTTACTTGGAGACCCAAGAAGAACTTTAGCTCTCTCATACTACTCATCTCAAATTGACCTTGCATTAGTTTTGCAAACGTTTTGCAAAGGCTGCTTTCAGTAGACCCAAAAATAATGCCATCTACATATATTTGGACTAGTATTACTTTGCCTCTAGATTCCCTAAGTAATAGAGTCTTGTCTATTTTCCCCCTTGTGAACTTGTTCTCAATGAGGAAATTAGACAGGGTTTCATACCAAGCCCTAGGGGCTTGCTTTAACCCATATAAAGCTTTCCTAAGTCTATAGACATGATTAGGTAGAGTTGAATCAATAAAACCTGATGGTTGTTCCACATACACTTCCTCTTTTAGATTACCATTCAGAAATGCTGACTTGACATCCATTTGGTAAACTTTGAATCCTTGAAAGGTTGCATAGGCCAGGAACATCCTTATGGCTTCCATTCTGGCTACTGGAGCAAAGGTTTGATCAAAGTCAATACCTTCTTCCTGCCTATATCCTTTAGCAACCAATCTTGCTTTATTCTTAATGATGACTCCATGTTCATCCATCTTATTCCTGTAGATCCACTTGGTTCCTATTATATTGTGGTCTTTGGGTTTAGGAACAAGTTCCCAGACCTTGCACCTCTTGAACTGATTCAGCTCTTCTTGCATTGCTTCAGTCCATTGTGGATCTAGAATGGCTTCTTCAAACTTCTTTGGTTCAACTTGAGATAGAAAACTGGAGTAGATTGCTGCATTCAGATTTCTGCTCCTTGTTTGTACCCCTTGTCTTGGATCACCAATGATCTGCTCTACTGGATGATCTCTAAGATGCCTATTGCCTGGAGGCATCCTGACTTCTGGTTGAACCTCTTCAGTTCCTTCATCTTGCTGCACTCCTTGTACTTCTTCTGTATCAGGTACATGTAGTACTCCCCCTGGACAGCAGCCACTATCTTCTACTTGTTGTCTTGCAGTAGGTTCTTCTTCTATAGTGAGCTTGTCCATCTTCTTTGTTATACCTGTGGAGCTGCATACACTACTAGACAACTCATTGTTAATAAGTTTAGTCTCATCAAATACTACATGTACAGATTCTTCTACAACTTGTGTAGACAAGTTGTAGACTCTATAAGTCTTACTGTTATTGTTGTACCCAACAAAAATTCCCTCTTGGGACTTGGCAGCAAACTTAGTCAAGTAAGACTTTCCATTGTTAAGTATGAAGCACTTACAACCAAAGATCCTGAAGTAGGATAGGTTTGGTTTCCTGCCTTTCACAACCTCATAGGGGGTCTTGTTGAGGCCTTTAGTAATGGTAGCCCTATTTATAACATGGCATGCAGTATTAACTGCTTCAGCCCAGAAATATTCTGGTAGTGATGTATCACTTAATAGGGTCCTACCAGCCTCAATCAAGGTTCTATTCTTCCTCTCAGCAATGCCATTTTGCTGAGGTGTTCTAGGTGAAGAAAACTCTTGAAATATCCCAAATTCTTCACATAGTTTTGTCATGCTATCAGACTGAAATTCAGTACCATGGTCACTTCTAATCTTGACCACTGTATTATCTAGTTCATTCTGAATTTGCTTGACAAAGCTATGAAAGACACTAGGTGTTTCAGATTTCTGTCTTAAGAAGAACACCCGGGAAAACCTTGAGTAGTCATCTACAACTACAAAGGTATAGACCTTCCTACTTAGGCTGTGAACTGGCATTGGACCAAAGAGATCCATATGCAAGAGGTATAAACACCTCACAGCATCTTTGTTTTATATGCTTCTAAAGGTGGATCTAGTCTGCTTGCCCTTTTGACAAGCTGAGCAAATACCATCTTTAACACACTTAACTTGAGGACCATTCCTCACTAACTCTTTGCTAAAGAGTTTGCCAATTGTCTTGTAGTTAAGATGGGCTAGCCTCTTATGCCATTTGACACAATGAGAGACTGTCTCATCAGCTACAAGACACACTTGAGAACCATTGGTCTCACACATAATGTCTAGGCAGTAGACATTCCTTTTACTATAACCAGTCAAAATGATCTCTTGATCAGTTGACCTCCTGATATGACAACCATCTTTCACAAATGAGATGTCATATCCTACATCACTCAATTGACTTATACTAATAAGGTTATGTTTCAAACCTTTAACATAGGTCACTTGAGTAATTGTAATAAAGGAGTTAGATATGTTACCAAAACCCTTGATGATCCCTTTTTCAGAACCACCAAAGGTGACTTTTGGACCATCCTTGATGGGTATGTAGTCCTTTAGTAAACTCCTTGTTCCAGTCATATGTCTGGAACATCCACTTTCCAAGTACCATATTGGGGCATGACCACTTGGACTCACCTGCAAAACAGATTAGTGAACCTTAGAACCCAAAGAATTCTTGGGTCCTTGGTACTTGTTAGTTTGCATCCTGACAAAGCTACCTACTAGTTTTCCAATAGGCAGATTGCAACTTACTTTGGCACTAGCATTGTGCCAACAGTCCATTGCAAAGTGGCCTATCTTGCCACAACACCAACACTCAAACTTATTGTACTTTGCTTAGGTACAGTCTTAGCTGTTTTATCCACAGCTAGCTTGTTGAGTGTTGGGGCTTTGCCCTTGGACTTGGACTGGACAGTCCTTGCAGGTTTAATAAAACCCAGTCCAGCCTTACCTTTTTGATGAACAAATTCATCAATTAAAGGTAGAACTGACTTAGGTTTAGAAAACCTAGCAACTAGATCTCTCTCCTTCTGAAGACTAATCTCCAGACTCTTGATTTGATCATTCTTATATGTGATAGTCCCTATCTGAATCACAGTTATGTGCTTCAGTCTGGCTATCTCATTAAGATTTTGATCAAATAACTTCTCAAAATCAGTTGCAGTAGCTTTGAGATTAGCAATTTCCTTTGCCTGACTTTTGGCTAGGGACTTGTTTTTCTTATAAGCTTGCAACAGAACTTTATATTCATCTATCAACTGATGAATATCTTCTTTAGACTCAGATACACTCTCATCACTTGATGATGATGAATCTGATTCTGTACTGGCACAAGAAATTGAACTGGAAGAACAATGTTGTACCTTACTAGGTCCTGGCTGCTCCAGGATTTTGTCACTTTCTGTCAATGCCATTAGCCCTTGGCATTGACTGTCTTCTTGTTCATATATAGAATTCATAATCTGCATGAACTCTTCTTCTTCTTCAGCAAACAACCCTATATATGCCTCAGCATCTGACTCAGTTTCTGATGAAGAAATATCTGACAGGGTCTTCTCCTTTTTGGCAACAAATGACTTTTCTTTCTTGACTTTGAAATGAGTCTTCTTCTTGTCACTAGACTCCTTTCTTTTTTTTGGACAATCAGCAACAACATGACCTTTTCTATTACAGCAATAGCAAACTATTTTTGAAAGAGTTGCCTTACTAGACTTAGTCTTTTTCCTGTCTTTCTTTGAAGACTTTCTATTCTGATAGAAGTCTTCTTTTCCCTGTGAAGTAGAAGGCCTTGTCCTCCACTGTTTCTTCTTCAAGAACTTCTGAAAATGTCTAGTGAAGGCAGCAAAGTCCTCATCACTTTCACTGCTTTCAGACTTTGTACTTGCTGACTCATCTGACTCAGTTTCAGCAACCTTTGGAGGTGGAGTTGGTGACTTACCTCTGTACCTTCTGGGCGCTTCTATTTTAAAGGCCACTGTCCTTTCCTTATGTTCAACTCTTGTTGATTTCTCCTCTTCTTTCCTCACTGTCAGCTGCATTTCATAAGACAACAGTTTGCCAAATAGTGTTGGTGGAGGAATTTCTGCCAACTTTGTCATTTCTCTAATAGCACAGATCTTGGTGTCCCAATATTTTGTTAGGGACCTTAGAAACTTGTCATTGAGTTCATAATTACTGAACTCTCTGCCATAGGACATGAGCTCATTCACAATTCTGTAGAACTTCTTATAGCACTCAGTTATGCTATCAGCTTTTCCTTGTCTAAAACTTTCATATTCTTGATTTAGCAAGGATTTTCTATCTTGCCTTACTTCTTTAGAACCCTCCATGTACACAATAAGAGTTTCCCACATCTCTTTAGCTGTCTTACAGTGTATCAGATTCTGAAAAGTTGCATCATCTATGACACTCACTATTATGTTCTGAGCCCTCTTATCCATAGTGGCTAGAACAATTTCATCCTTTGTCATTTCAGAGAAATCCTTTGGTGTTCTCTGATTTGCATCCAGTACTGACACCTTCATGGGCACATATGGCCCTTCTTTGACTGTGATATAAATCCTAGGGTCTGAGGCTTTCATAAAAAGTCTCACCCTTTCCTTCCATATCCCAAAGATCTCTTTCCTGCATATGGGTAACTTCATGGATCCCAATTCCTTGTGATTCTCAGTGGAGCCCATGGTTCTTGATTTTCTTGATTCTGTAATTCACTTAGACTAAATCTGCCAACAGGATCTACTCAGACTGTTAGTCCTTTTTGAGTAACCTGACTCTGATACCACTTGAAAGATATTGTCCCTAATCACCTAGAGGGGGGGGGGGGGGGTTAATAGGTGACTTGAATCTTTTTAACTTTTTAGGCAGCAATCAGATAATATCACAGAATACTATTCTACTTTATCACAGCACACATTCAGCAATCACAGCAAACCACAAACACACAGTAGACAAAGAGTTTTATAGTGGTTTCCCAAGCTTTGAGTACATCCACTTTCCCCCTTCGCCTATTTAGCAGTGAACTAGATTCAGCCAAACTTCTCCACTAACTCAGAACCCCAAAACAGGTTCCTACACCTCAGGCCCGACCCTACAACTCAGCTTTTCCACCAAGCTTACACTCAGCCACCAAGGCCTACACTCAGCCACCAAGGCCTACACTTAGCCACAAAAGGCCTACACTTAGAGATTTCAATCTCCTACACTCAGGCTCTCAAGCCCTACACTCAGCCTTTATAATTACAAGCTTACAATACTCAGATCCCTAAGGATCCTACAAGATAAAAATGAATACAATAATGTTTACTCAACAACTCAGAGAATAGAGAGATGAGATGTGAGTTTCTTGATGAGTTCTTGGAAGAACTCAGCTGAAATCAATCTAACTTGGCTTTATTCAAAGCTTCTTGAATGTAGAACTCAATAAGATTGACTCCTTCTGCAGTTGATCCTTGATCTCTGCTACTTAAGATTCAGAATAAATCTGAACCCTTCTTCTCAGTCTGGTTCCAAAGACTGACTTCTTGGATGGAGCTCTCTCTCTCCAACTTCTTAGATATTCACTTGAAAGCTAGATCTTCTTTAATACTTGATCAATCAATGTTTCTGAACTTGAACAACTTCATCTATCACAGTTTCTGTAGACTGTATAAGCCTATTTATAGGTCTTCTTCATGGTAACCGGCTGCTCCGGTCCATAACTGAATTCTGACAACTCTGACAGGTGCAGAAGACCGGCTGGAACGGCAGCTGTCAAGTCATCCAGTCAGTTCTTGAAAATTCTATAACTGTCTGAAAGTGTCGAGACTTTCTGTCTTTAAGTGTCGACACTTATAGACCAAGTGTCGACACAAGTTGACTAAGTGTCGACACTAGTCTACAAGGTGTCGACACAACTCCTTGTGTTGTAGATTTTATATCTCGACACTGCTTCTTCTTCAGGTGTCGACACTGAAATTGAGTGTCGACACAAGTACTTGTACTTCAGTATTTTGCTGAATTCTTCTAAGTGTCGACACATCTCCTTTGTGTCGACACATCTTCATGTGTTGAATCTGTTAAGTGTCGATACTTCTTCTTGGTGTCGACACTAGTCTTCAGTGTTGATACTTGCTGAGTGTCGACACAGCTCCTTGTGTCGACACATTCTTCTTCTGTCGAGACTTCAGCTGAGTGTCGACACATCCCCTTAGTGTCGACACTTGTACTTAGAATATTTTGTTGAAATTGCTGTTCTTTGCTAAGTGTCGACACAGCTCCATGTGTCGACACTTTCTTCAAGTGTTGAGTCTTCAGCTGAGTGTCGACACATTCTTTCTTGTGTCGACACTTTCTACAAGTGTTGACTCTTTTGTTGTGTGTCGACACATTGTTCTGGGTGTCGACACTTATACTCAGTCTCTGCTAACTTTTGTTGAGTGTCGACACAGCCTCCAAGTGTCGACACTTTCTGATGTAGACACAATTCCACTGGGTGTCGACACAGCTCCTTGTGTCGACACTGCTTCACTGCATTTTACTCCATTGAGTGTCGACATAGCTCCTTGTGTCGACACTTTCTGTCTGGTGTCGACTCTGCATCCCTGGTGTCGACACAATGAATCCAAGTGTCGACACTGCTTGTCTGGGTGTCGACACAAGTCTTCTTAAGTGTCGACACTTTCCCTATGGGTGTCGACACATGGACTTAGAAACTTTTTGCTTCATTCCTGCAAATACTTAACCTGCACAAGTAACTCAAAATACATCAAATACATTTTGATGTATATCATTGAGTAGGGTGAGGCTTCTTCAAATCAGATACATTTAAACCAATGTACCCAACATCACTAGACATGTTAAACGAGGGAGGGGTAGACAAATAAAGACTTGGAATGAAACTATAAGGAAAGACATGATGCATTTAGATATTATTGAGATTATGTTAAAAGATAAGGCACAATGGAGACAAAAGATCCATATAGCCAACCCCAATATAGTGGGATAAAGGCTTGAGTGTTGTTGTTGTTGTTGTTGTTGTTGTTTGTATATACAATTATTATATGGATATGAATCATATACGGGCGTGCGCGGTGTTCATCGTGGCCATCCAATGAACATGATGAATCTCACCTTCTATCCAGTGACAGCTAGCGGTTTGGTGGGCTTAGCTATTTTCCTCGTTAGAGCGCTTCCATCAAGGCTCGGGGGACTTAACATCTTTTTCATTAATTTCACAATTTGGAGATTTATATTTATGATGTTCGGGCTGATATTGACTTTGCACAAGCAAATTGAATTAGTGATTTTGCAATAAAGATGGTTGAGAAAAAATGATAATTTATATCCTTCGTTTTATTTATTGATGAAATTATCATTGGTTTTACCAGTTGCAACAACTACAGTTGAGTGGGAATTTTTTGCGATGAATATCGTGAAAAATCGTCTGCGTAATCGGATGAGAAACTCAATGATGAATGATTGCTTAGTTACATATATTGAAATAGATGTATTCAAAAGTATTGATAATGAGACTATCATCAAACACTTTCAAAATATGAAAAGTCGACGTGGTCAACTATAAAAGGTAATGTTATGTGTTTTTAATTTTAAATTAGTTTAAATATTGTTAAATATTCGTGTGTTATTTTTTGTGTATTAATACAATTATTTAAATTATTTAAGTTAACTTTTTTTTACTATATTATGAAGAGAGTCCGTCCATCATGACATTATTTTCTGGCTTCGTCACTGGACACCAAGAGCGAGGCAACGTTGGCTTCTTTAGAAGAATAGGTTTTCAACCAGGTGGCTGTTAATTTCGGCTACAGTGCTCTATATCAAAGTGGCTCGGTCAATTTTATTTTATAACCGGCGGTGCTCACACATGGAAATTTCATTCATGCCATGTAGGTGGCTTTTTCTCCAACTTCAGGTGAACCGGAGGATTTATTTCATACGTGATAAAAGGAGATTTCCTCCCACCTCTCCTAGCAAGTGATGGGAGAAGAGGGAAAGAAAATAAGGCGATGGTTAACCGCGACTCGTTATTGGCTAGTCGCACCTCAAAATCTCATAATTTTTCGCGCTTTTTGAAATACTCCTTGTACATGCAATTTTAGGAAAAGTGCTCCTCACAAAAGTTGTAGATCTCATCGCGATCTACAACTTTTGTGTTGATCACTTTTCTTAAAAATGCATGTATAAAGCGTACTTTGGAAATATGCCCAGATTTTGCTCCTTTCAGAAATACGCCTTGTACATGCAATTTCAGGAAAGTGCTCCACACGAAGGTTGTAGATCTCGTCGAGATCTATAACTTTCGTGTTTGTCATTTTTCCTAAAAATGCATGTACAAGGCGTACTTTGGAAATATGCTCAGATTTGCGCATTTCAGAAATACGCCTTGTACATGCAATTTCAGGAAAAGTGTTCTACACGAAAGTTGTCGATCTACCTATCTCCATGTGAGCCAGTTGTAGTCTCGACGAGATCTACAACTTTCGTGTTGAATACTTTTCCTGAAATTGCGTGTACAAGGCGTATTTCTGAAAGGCGCAAAATCTGGGCACATTTCAAAAGTACGCATTGTACATGCATTTTTTGGAAAAGTGCTCAACTCGAAAGTTGTAGATCTCGACGAGGTCTACAACTTTCGAGTTGAGCACTTTTCCTAAAACTACATGTACAAGACGTATTTCAAAAATCGCAAAAAATTATAAAATCTTAAGGTGCGACTAGCCAATAACAAATTGCGGTTAACAATCGCCTTATTTTTTTCCCTCATCTCCCGTCACTTTCTAGGAAAGGTGGGAGGAAATTTCCTTTTATCACGTGTGAAATAAATCCTCCCGTTCACCTGAAGTTGGAGAAAAAGCCACCTACATGGCATGAATGAAATTTCCATGTGTGAGCACCGCCGGTTATAAAATAAGGCCATTGTTATATATAGACCATGTATGGCTATATACAAACCCAAAATTTAGGTTTTTTTTCCTACTATATACAAACCAAATAAATACCTCCCCCCTCTCAAAATGAAATCACTTTCTCATTTGCCGCTCCCGTGTGTTGCCCTAGCCGCTCCTGTCTCCCCCCTCCGCTGCGAGATAGGGCACCGAGTACCGACGACTCCGTTCCCCGTGGCCGGTGCAGCAAGATGACGCATGATCACCTCTTCCTGGACGCACTGCGGCAGTTCGTAGAATGGCACTCCTAGTATGCGGAATGTCAAGATCGACGACTTGAGAAGAAAGCAAGATCGACAAGCGCTCTAGTCTCGTAGCGCAGCAATGGAGTGCTTTCTGTAAGAGATTGATCTCTGCTAGCCTCTTTCTGGTAAGCTCTTCCTCGTTATTGTTGATTCCGTAGTCATCCCATGCACGGAAAGGGATTATGTTTCTATTCCTCATGAATCAGATCAGGGAACTCTAGCATGGTTTTGATGTCGCTTTGATTTACTGGGTTTGTGTTATGGACAAGCGCTCTTGTCTCCTTGACTCCTTATTGTACTGATTTATGAGTTTTTGGTACTTAGGATTAGAGGTTTCCCTGCTCACCTGTTCTCAGGATCACAATGTAGTTACATGCTAGAGTTCCCAGATCTCAAAATGCTAATTGCTCTGAATCACCTTCTCGGGAACTCATACGCCTCTTGTTCTGTTTCAAACTCCATATCAACCTTTGGAATCCATTCCTCTGGGAAGGAAAGTGCTACTTGGTGTTTACCTTCTCCATTTTTAATTTTCAGGTGGGAAGAAAGAGATGTGATTAACATGTAAAAGCATAAGAAGGAAATTCTCAATCCAGAAATACATCCTTGTCAATCCACACATATCCAACTGTATGTATCAATCAATTCAATCGTTCCACCAGAAATACATCTTTGCCAATCCACACACATACAATTGTATATATCAATCAATTCAATTGTTCCACATACACAATTACTATGAGGACGCAATAACATTCCCAATATAATATTGTACCTCAAAAACAAAATTTTCAATTATTATCAAATAGCACTTAATCATGATGAAGCTTCACAACACATAAGTAATTAAAAAGTACAATTTATGATATGAGCCAAACCAAAGCAATATCATACATCAAGTTTTGTTTCCAAACCTAGAAACAAAGCAACATCACGCATCGAGTTTTTTCCAAACCTACAATAGAATCTAGATATACTTCTTAACATCCAATTGATTGATTACATGCACCTTACCACATGTTATTACTTACTAATCAAAAATTTCCTACAAATCTAAGATAAAAAGACAAAAGCAAACATTCGCATAATTACTGACAACAACAAACAACAGTGATAAGGATAAGAACTATATTGCAAACAAGTCAAAAAATCATCATAGTACACAATACAATACAATAAGTATACAACACATGCTTTAACCAATGAGAGACAAACTTTTATAAACAAGATGACATGTTACTTTAAGTATTAGCAAATCTTATTCTGTTTCAAACTCCATATCAACCTTTGGACATCATATTATGTTGAAATTTATCCACTTCAACTAACTTGTGGTACTTATTGTTGCAGGATCAATCATTAGCACTTAGAGCAATGAAGTTGGATAATGTGGTGATTCCTTCGTCTATGCCGGAATATGGTATTGTATTCTATTCGAAAATGTTCAATCATGTATATTATATTGCTTGCGCTCCAAGTAGTTATTCCGTATTGTTGTTAAATTGCTCATGTAAATGTGACTTCATTTTTTCAAACAAACATGGTGTTTACGTCAAAGGAAGATTTAATTGAGTGGGCACGTAAGGTTGGAAGGAGTCTATATTATGTTGTAACGATATTAAGTTCTGATAAAGTTATAGCTAGACCACGTCCACGTGTTTTGCTAGGTTGTGATAGAGCCGGTCAATTTCGTGAAAATCCTAAACAGGTTCGGCAAAATAAGCGTAAAAGCAGTTCAAAAAAGTGTGGTTGCCCTTTTCAAGTAAGAGGTCAAAAGGATACACTTGTGGATGAATGGAGGGTTGAAGTGTTGTGTGGAATGCACAATCATGAATTAGGACATTTGGAGGCACATTCATATGCAGGCCGATTAGATAAAAATGAGGAGAAGATGGTTGAGAATATGTATGCCACCAGGGTTAAACCACGAAAAATACTTTCTTCTATAAAGAAAAACAATCCAGGGAATACTACAACAATGAGAACCATATACAATCACAGAGCAATGGTTTCTAAGCAAGAGTTGGGAGGTAGGTCCCCCATTCAATTTCTCTTCCAATGTGTTACAAACGCTGGGTATGTCTGCTATACAAGAGTGAAGGCGGATGGGAAACAGTTAGAGAGCTTATTTTTTGCACATCCTATGTCTATTAGGCTATGTCGTATGTTTCCATCTGTGTTCCAACTGGATTGCACTTACAAAACGAATCGATACCGGATGCCTTTATTATCAGTCATTGGAGTCACGTCTACAAGTCAATCATTTTTTGGAGCCTTTGTTTTTATGTCAGATGAGACAGAGTATAGCTATCGTTGGGCATTGGACTGTTTCAAATCAATTTTGGATTCATGCTCTCTACCACTTGTTTTGATCACTGATAGAGAGTTGGCACTTATGAATGCTATCAAAATTATTTTCCCGCATTCCAAAAATTTATTGTGTCAAGTTCACATTCACAGAAATATCTTAGCTCATTGCAAGAAGTTATTTACTAAGGGTGTTGACTGCGATCTTTTTTTGAGCAAATGGCAAATGTTAATGAATGCTGCAACTGAGGTACAGTTCAACATAGAGTTCAATCAACTGCTCATTGACTATGCAGAAAAATACCCAAAGGTATTCTCCTATGTTGTTAGCACATGGATTGAGCCATATAAGGAGTACTTTGTCTCCGCTTGGGTAGACAAATTCTTACACATAGGGAATGTTACTACAAATTGAGTAGAAGGTGGACATTCGCAACTTAAAAAATATCTTGAGGTATCTATTGGCAACTTAACAACCGTTTGGAAAAAGTTTGATCAAATGATTAACTTACAACATACTGAAATAAAGAGGTCATTTGGGCATAGTGTGATTCAAGTTAGCACTTTATTTACGGGCCCACTATACACAAATCTTGTTGGTTGTGTATCAGTTAGTGCACTTAAATTCATAAAAGAGGAAGAAGACAAAGTAAGGTCCTCAAACTATTGTCAAGTATGGGAGTGTACACACAAAAACAGGTACTCTATGGGATTGCCTTATGCTCATTAGTTAGACTCATATATCACGCAATCAACTTCATTCCCTTTATGCATGATACACCCTCATTGGAAGAAGTTATCATTGAAGGAAACATGTGAGGTTCATTTTTCAAATGATATTGCATCTGAGTTTGAAGGAATTAACAAAAGGTTTAATGAAACTACTATGGATCAAAGACAAGAAATCAAAAGAAAGTTGAGGGAGTTAATTGATCCAACTATAACACAAATGGTAGAGCCAAGTGTTCCATTAAGCTTAAAAGGAAGACCGAGGGGGAGCTACAAAAAAATTTAAAGATGACTCAAAATCTACAAAACGCGACCCATCTCTTTTTGAGCATGTATTGATGTCTGAAAATGTAGTGGTGCAAAAAAAATTCTCAAAGAAAACGGTGGCAAAGAACAAAACGGGCTATCAGCTAGGAAAAATACAATAACTTCGACACAACATTTCTTTATTGAAGTTTGTAAACAATTTCCAACATTCTTGGCGGAGCAATTCAAAGAGGTATTTAATGTGATTGGTGATGGCCATTGTGGTTTCCGTATTGTTGCTCGAGCATTAGAAATGGGTGAAAATTGGGCACAAGTGAGGTTAGATCTTATCAATGAACTCAAAGTTAAAGTGAGCATGTATGTTGAAATTTATGGAGAGGAAAGATTGCAAGGGTTGATGTCTTCTCTTTAATGTACGGAAATACCAGCACCCCCAAATAAATGGATGTCAATGCCAGATATGGGTCTTGTGATAGCTTCATGCTATAATATAGCTTTTATTCAATTTTCAAAGTTTCAATGCCTCACTTTTCTACCGTTGAATTCACCGCCGCCGCCAACACAAAAGCTACTTGCAATGGGTTACGTAGATGGAAATCATTTTGTACATTTGGTGATGCATGAAGGATGTCCACTACCTCGTATTATCTCTACTTGGAAAAAGTTCTGTGATCAAATAGCAAACACATGGGAGGACAAATACATGTCACGAGTACAAATTTAAAATCAACAAATATCCACAACATGCGAGGTAGTAGATTTGAGTGTCTTCTAAAGTATAAATGACCTTATTTTTTTTAGCTAATTAGTAGATTTGGTTTGATTCAATCACATATCTAACATTTATTTATTAATTGCAGGTTCGCTTCACTTGGCGAAGAAGACGAATGTCATGATTTTTTGAATGATTTAACAGTTTTATGTCTTGAATTACCTATTTTTTGTAATGTTTGCTAATATAAGATGTCCTACATATTCTTCTAATATAATATTAAATGACTGCTTATAAGAAAAATTAGTTGATTCTTTTTTTTTAATTTTTTCATTGGTCTGCATATAACAACCCGGTCTACATATAGCCGGTTTTGAATTAACATGGTTTTTATATAACCATGGTTTGTATATAGCTATACATGATCTATATATAACAATGGCCTAAAATAAAATTGCCTGAGCCACTTTGATATAGAGCACTGTAGCCGAAATTAACAGCCACCTGGGAGAAAACCTATTCTCCGTCATGCGCATCCGTTTCTTCGCCGTCCAGCAGTTCTCCGACATCAACCGCTTCGTCCCACCTTCCTCCGCTCCCTCGACTTCATCTCCGGCATTGTCAACATGCTCTGTTGGACGATGGACTGATGGAGACACCACTTGATCTTGGTTCAAAGGATTGGCCGAATAAGAATTTTTGGTTAGCCCGAGCACTATAATTTTAAACCAAAAAATAATAGTGAACCCTTAAATTTCATAGGTTTTAGGTGTCAATCAAAGAAATTTTTTAAAATTAAAGCATTGATACCACAAGTTTCAAAGTTAAAAAAACTAAGTATGCGTCCAAAATGCCAATAGCAAATGAAAGGAGGAATAATTATAAAGAAGATTATGAATAAAAAATGAAGTTGAAAATATAAATCCATCATCCATGATAATTATGATTACATTCTTACTTTCCTATTCAATCAAACAAATGTGTCATTTTTCAATCATGGAAACATAGAACCAAATAAGAATTTAGAAATAAGAGTAAAATCGAAAAACTTGAATCAAAACAGAAAGCCTGAATATCTTCTTCTGCTCAAATGCCTGAATAACAAATGAACAATTTCGCATTTGAACCAAACTTTACGGGCATACTTAAGATTAATTAATTTAATTTTCTAACGTAAATATTTTCAGTTCCGGTAAGTTTCAAAATACAGGTATTTTACTCGCATCGAACAACGCGCTAAAAGTCAGCTTGAGCAAACGGACTCAAAATCAAAGGAAATACGACGCACCGTTATCTCCGCGCAAAAGTAACGCCCTTACGCTAATATTACGTCATTATGAAGATTAAAGTAATTATAAAAAATTCAAGGGCGTTACAACCACCCCTCATAAAAAGAAGTTTCGTCTCGAAAGTTCAGGCACAGATCGAGCCCAAGGATAAAAAATTAATAAAGTAGAATTCATTGGATATATACGTACCGTTGAATAACTAGGAAAATAGATGAGGATGAGATTCTCTCATTGTAGATTCCGATTCCCAAGTTGCGCTCCTGACATCCTGATTTCGCCAAAGAACTTTAACTATAGGAATTGTCTTTTTCCGCAACACTCGTTCCTCCATCTCCAAAATACAGACAGACTCTTTGTCAGAGGAAATATTAGGCTGCAACTGAGGTACCGAGCTAAAGACATGTCAATCACTATGCAAGCATTTTCGCAACCAGCTCACATGGAACACATCGTGAACACCAGGGAAAGTAGCAGACAACTCCAGCTTATAAGCAGACACTCCAATGCGCTTAATAATTTGGAAAGGTCCCACATTCCTGGGATCCAATTTATGGTTCTTCCCAAATCTTTTGACACCTGACATTAGAGATACCTTCACGAAAACCATGTCCCCAACTGCGAACTCCAGATCAACCCTTCGCCGATTTGCGTTCTTCTGATAACGCTCATGAGCCAATTGAAGCTTTTCACGGATATGCTTCACAGCAATGCTCATCTCTTCCAAGGCCTCGGGACCTAACAATGGTCTCTCACTACTAGAAAACAGACTTTTAGCCACGGAAGATTGCCGTGGCTAAAAGTCCAAAACCGTGGCTAAAACGTTTTAGCCACGGCTTACCGACGACAAATGAGCGAGGGCAATGCGAGCGTGGCTAATAGTATTAGCCACGCTGAATCCGTGACAAAAAGAGTTTTAGCCACGACTTTTAGCCACGGTTTAGAATCATGGCTAAAGGGTCTCTTTTCAGCAATTATTAGCCACGGTCCTATTGTCGTGGCTAAAGCTCCTTATTTGCCACGGTTAAATTTCCATGGCTAAAGGGGCTGTAACAAACGAAAAAGATTTCGCCGCCCGCCGCCGCCCGCCGCCCGCCGCCGCCTGCCGCCCGCCGCCCGAGCCCGCCCGCGAGCTCAGCTAATTCAAACATTCATTGCGGAATGAGATATATAAACCCTAAATTTATGTTGAAATTGGCGTTGTGGGACTAAAAATGCCACGACTTTTTGTCACGGTTCAGGCTTTCAGGGCTAATACTAGCTTATTAGCCACGAAATAGTCAAACCGTGGCAAAAAGTGTTTTTTTGCCACGGTTCAATCATTCGTGGCTAATACTAACTTATTTGCCACGATTTAGGTACCGTGGCTAATACTTCATTATTAGCCACGGTTTTCTGCCGTGGAAAAAAAAACTGTGGCTAAAGGTCATTTTTCTAGTAGTGTCTTATCAACCTCATCCCAAAATATGGGATTTCGACAATGCCTCCAATATAAATCTTCAATGGATGTCATCTGCAAACTCTCCTGATAGCTATTATTATAGGCGTACTCCATGAGTCTTTGACGCTCGTCCCAGGATCCACCATAGTCTAGGGTAAAACATCTAATCATGTCTTCCAAAATTTGATTTACCCTTTATGTTTGATCATTAGTCTGCAGATGATAAGCGATATAATACCTAAGATCAGTGCCCAAAGCTCCCTACAAGCTCTACCAAAAATGAGACATGTATTTATAATCATATTCTGACACAATACTCACTGGCACACCATGCAACCTGATAACCTCGTTCAAATATAGCTCCACCAACTTCTCTACGGGATAATCAATCTTGAAAGTCACAAAATGAGCACGCTTCGTCAATCTGTCGACTATAACCCATACGACATCATGCCTTCGGGGAGACCTTGGCAAACCAGTAATGAAATCCATAAAAATACTCTCTCATTTCTAACTTTGTATATCCAAGGGTGTTAACTTACCGCCAAGTCTTCTACGATCTGCCTTAACATGCTGACTGGTGAAACACACAGATACAAACTTTGCTATATCATTATTCATACCCAACCACCAAACAATATGTTCCAGATATCTATACATTTTTGTAGAACCAAGATGATAGGAAATATTAGAACCATGCGCTTCCCTACAAATTTTGTACGGATACCCTCAACAATAGGAATGCAATACCTACCGCAGTACCTCAAGGTACCATCACCATCTATATAAAATTTTGGTAATTCTCCCTTTTCAGTTCTACTTCGAATGCGCTGCAAATCCAGATAATCCTTCTGATGGAATTTTGTAAGCGAAATCCATGAAGGCTCTTTAACTTCTAAGCTAGTAGGCAAGGCACTACTCCCAACAATTCCATTCATTAATATAACTCATCCACCAAGGATTGCATAGATAGATTAAACACATGCGCGGCCTTTCGGCTCAAGTCATCGGCCACCACATTAGCCTTGCTCGGATGAAAAAGGATATCAACCACATTTTCCGCAACATACTCCATCCATCTCCGCTAGTGCAAATTCAGCTCCTTCTAAGTAAAGACATACTTCAAACTCTTATGATCTGTATAGATCATGCATGAAACTCCATATAAAAGGTGTCTCGATAACTTCAAGACATATATGACTACTGCAAACTCCAAGTCATGAGTAGGATAATTCCTTTCATGGACCTTCAATTGCCTCAAACCATACGCAATCACCTTCCCTTCCTGCATCAACAAGCAACCGAGTCCAACTCGCAAAGCATCCACATATACAGTAAACTCTACTCCCTCAGTACGTAACGCCAAGACTGGGGCAAAACATAACCTCTTCTTTATTTCCCGAAAAGATTCCTCACAATCATTACTCCAAATGAAAGTCGTGCTCTTCTGCATATGCTTGGTCAACGACGCAGACAATACTGAAAATCTTTGCACAAATCTCACATAGTAAACTGCCAACCCCAAGATGCTCCTTATCTCCTTAAGTGTTATAGGCCTCTTCCAATCCAAAAATATAACTATCTTTGCTGGATCCACGGTGATACCATCTTTACTCACAACGTGGCCCAAGAAAGACACTTGAGACAGCCAAAATTTGTATTTGCTCAACTTTGCATACAACTTATACTCCCTCAGAGTAGACAACACCAAACACAAATGCAAAGCATGCTCCTCAGTACTTCTAGAGTACACTAGGATGTCATCAATGAAAACGACCACAAAGTGATCCAGAAAATCTTTGAACACTTTATTCATCATGTCTATAAAAGTACAAGGCGCATTTGTCAATCCAAAAGACATCACCAATAACTCGAAATGACCATATCAGGAACGTAAAGTAGTCCGCGATATATCATACTCACAGATCCTCAACTGATGATAGCCTGAACGAAGGTCAATCTTTGAGAATACATAACTACCCCGTAGCTAGTCAAATAAATCATCAATCCGAGACAACAAATATTTGTTCTTGATAGTCACCTTATTCAGCTCCCGATAATCTATACACAATCTCATCGAACTGTCCTTTTTTCACAAAAGGATTGGAGCACCCCTGGGAAAAGAACTAGGCCTGATAAAGCCATATTTCAATAACTCATCCAGCTGAGTGAGCAACTCCTCAAATTCACGCAGTGCCATACGATAAGGTGTCTTCACAATGGGATGAATGCCCAGTTCAAGATCAATTGTAAACTCCACATCCCTCTCTGGTGGATGTCCGGGAAGATTGTCAGGAAAACATCCGAAAATTTCCGCACAACAAGAATATCATCTACACACGATATACTATGGGCAGCTTCCAAAATAGAAATAAGATAGGCAGTACAACGAGTCTCTAAAATATGACATGCACATACCGTAGAAATGATAAGAGAGTTTTGATGCGACAAGCCATACACACTCATGGGCTGGCCATTATCCATCACAGAATCCAAATGCTTGACTCTACAGTTGATGTATACATCATATTGGGACAACCAATGCATGCTCATAATCATGTCAAAGTCATCAAGATTTTACACCTTCAGGTCAGCATGAGGTAGAAATTCTCCTAGAAATATAGGGTATTTCTAAATACCCTGATTCGATAGCATCATATCTCCAGAAGGAATCTTAACATTAAAAGCACTGTCTAATTGATCAACAGTCCACCGATGTCGATTAACAACTCCTAGCCATGACAGATTGAGTAGCACCCAAATCAAATAGAACATTAACCCATTTATTCTTCTTCTTAAACTTGCCAATAAAATAAAACATATATCATATATAACAAAATTTTGATTCACAAAGATATGCTTTTAGATAAGTCAAAATCTAACATGATATCACTTGAGTGGAGGTATAAGTTTCTTCCTAGGTAAGCACGTTCAGTTTCCCTTTTCCCTTATCCTGAAATTGCGGCTGCAGTAGTGGTAAGGCCTGTAGTGGAACCGCCTGCAACGTGGACTTGTCCTGTGGGCACCTAATCTTCGTATGTCTCTTTTGACAACAATAGAAGCAAACCTTATTCTTTGACCAATATCTGGCAACAACATGTCCTTTTCGCTTACAAAAGGAACATGTGAGATCTCCTTTCAGTGTATTCTGAAATGCATGAACTTGATGTTGCTTCAGAGTACCCAATCTCTTGAAAAACTTCTCGAACGGATGATCGGGCCGATGATAATAACTGCACACCTCCTTTCCCCCTTTCTTCAAAGCGGGGCCAGATGCCCGAGATTTTACAATGTCCTCATCCTTCCTTTTTCTCTTCTTTAACATCATCCCATGATTATTTCCATTAACAATAGCTTCTACCTTTAAGACAGTCTCGACCTCTTCAGCATAACTCTTCGATTTGTAAGCATTCACAAGTTGTTGGATGTCACTTCTAAGACCACCCAGAAATCTCTTAATCCTGTTCTCCTTAGTGGCAACCATCTCTGGAGCAAATCTACTCAGCTTACTGAACTCAATCTCATATTCTCTGACTGTAATTTGTCTTTGCTTTAGATGGACGAAGTTGTTCATCATCCTATCTTGCTCAACAGAGGACAATAATTTCTTCAACATCTCACTGAACGTCTCCTAAGAGCACCCATCAGTGAGGCTCTCCTTCTCTCTAATCCACCAGCCTTTTGCTGGGCCCTTCAGTTGATAAGCAGTAACCATCACCTTCTAGTCAGCAGAGATCCCAGAATAGGTGAACATCTCTTATATCGCTATGATCCAATTGTCCAATACCATGAAGTCAGCTTTCCCATCGTAGGTAGGAGGTCCCAAATGCTGAAAATGAGAGATGAAGTTCATCTGTGGCGGCAGCCGAGTAGGAGGTATAAGAGGAGCAAGAGGATCAAGTATAGTCCGACCCACCATATGGTCCTGCAGCCTGGGCTATTACTCTAGAGTGGTAGTCAATAACTCCTGAATCTAAGCCTGCATCTCGACCATATTCCTCGACAGCGTCTCATTACTCCGACGCAGCTCCTTGATCACTACCTTGATGTATGCACCTCAAGACTCACCCTCTGACTGGGGAGTTGACCTCAACACAATGTGCTTTAGAGCCATCTCCTATAAGAATACAAACTAACATATCACATCAATAATTAGCTTATTACACCTCAACTAGAAAACTAGAATTACTTAACTCAGCTTAGTTTAGAAATGTGTAGTTATTTGCTCTTGCTGCTACTTTGCTCTGGGAATTCGTGAAAATATGTTATGCTTTAACTTAGGATGATATACCATCATCCTTATTACTTTTGTGCATATAATATGATTGCGTGACTACTTTGATTTTCATTTTTAAATCATATGTGTGCAAGTACCGTCATGTAAATCTTAACTTGACATGTGTGCTCGTACTATGTTGTGATATGCATATTATGCAATGCATTCTAAAAAGTCCTTAGTGCATGCGATTAGCGGTCGTACACATGAGCGCCCTATGCTGGTTGGGCCATGGTGGGATCCCAATTGGGCCAATTTATCCAAAAAGTGTAGGTTTGACAAAAATTAGCCTAGGTTTGACTGAGGTCAATTTGGAGGGATTGATGTCCATTTGATGGGGGCCTTTGGGTCCATAGCATCTCTAATAATGTTATAAAGCTAGGGGTAGGGTCAATTTGACCAGGTAAAGCCTAATTAAGACAATTATGTTAACCTAAAGTTGGTTTTGGTCAAATTCATGTAATTGGCCTACCAATTCATGAAATGACTGATCAGTTGTCTCCTCCTTAGGGTTAGGGATGTATTGGTGAGATTAATTTGAGTTGGTGAACCCAATTTGAGGTGAAATGACATAGGTTGACTTATGCTCCTTAGCATGCATTTAGTGATTTTTTTCTTGGTTCAAGGTGACCTTGGGTTACCTCCTTGCTCTAACTCACCACTCATGCCCTAACACTATCAAGAGGTCTAGAAGGAATAGGGTTGTTACAAATACCAATAAACAAAAATAATAATTTCGTCCCTGAAATTTAAGTTTGGGTCTACAGGATTTTGCGCATCATAAAAATATGTAAGGAAATCCTCAAAGATGTTTAGATTGTACCCAAGGTAAAGAGTTCCGGGTGACATTGAAGCATGACGTCCATGGGCTCTCAAGTATGCTTCTCCTACCCATGATTGGACCACAACACCTTGACCAAAGGAACATTCTTCTTTTGTAGGGATCAGATGGTAGTATTATCGATTCGGATCGACTCCAAACGAACCGACCAATCAGATGTTACTGGGTCCGAGGTAGAATTAATGTTCTTCTCCAGTCGAAGTAAGTCTCTCCGAAGTGAGGAGACATGGAAGATGTCATGCAGGTTCACCAAATCTAGCGGTAGCTCTAACCTGTATTCCAAGGGACTGATTCGCTCCAGGATCATATAAGGCCCCATAAATCGAGGGCTGAGCTTCTTGTGCCTCCGTACCCGCGGGACCCCGTGCATCAGAGGTATCTTCAGGAACACTATGTCCCCCACTTGAAATTCCACCCTTCAATGCCTCGCATCGTAGTACTTTGCCTGCCTACTGTGGGCCTCCAATATCTAGTCCCTAATCAGTTGAATGAGCGCATCCGTATCCTCAATGTACTCTGATCCAAGTTCCTTTGGATCATCATCCTAGACCCAGGATAGCGGCGTCCGACACTTCCATACAGAGCCTCATAGGGATCCTGAGTAATCAATCAACATAGCCAGATTTTATATAACCAGATTCTTATCCCTTTGGGTATGCCTGAGTAATTAATCAACATAACCTTATGATTTATCCAAACTTATTGTTTAAGGGGACTGGTCACAATCTCAAGTGGCTCATCATCCCTAAAATTCAAGAGGTACTACTTGCAAACCATATGAGTATATAATAAACAATCATTATTAATATTGATGTTTACAAACGACTCCTAATCATTTTTCACATGGAGTTCTATTCATAAGGTATGAGGGTGAAATGTTTTCAAAATAATAAGGTTTGTCAAGAGTCGATTTCATCATAAAGAGGATCTCATTAAACACCCATTAATTCCCGTGTAATTTCACCTACACCTTTGATAATCAAATCTATATCCCATAGTCACGAATCTTCCTAACGGTGATTATAATGTCGTCAAACATGTGTATTCTTGTTCTTGATGCTCTCAGAGTCAAAATTGAAGGATCATATATAATGTATACATCTTCAATATATAAATTGCCAAATGTTTAAATTACCTAGGGTTATTATACTTCCAATGTCATGTCATAACAAATTAATCTTAATTGTTCCAACATCATGGATTTCACTACCCGACCTCTAGTTCACCTAGTATCACGCTCTACAATCACTCTACCTTATTTTCCATGACGTTACCTTATTTTAATCCTTATGTTTCCAATATAATGACTTTTTTCTTAATTGAGTCGTTCAAAAGTTATAGGTCAACATTATGATCAAGTGACTTGGCTATATCAGGTAAGCATTGATAGCAGTGACATTCCATTATTGTGTTTAATTTTCCAAATCCCAACCATTTTAGAATAAAAAAAGATAGGATTAAATCATACCAATCATTGTAAAATTAATTATTATATTCTAAACACAAAGAATCACCTTCTCAAGATCTCTAATTATACATTAAACTATCTTCCAAGGTATAAAGATATTGATTGTAATAAAACTATCCAGATTTGAAAGGGCTTGATACTTGATAGAAAAAAACATATGTAAATCCTCTTTAAATGCCCTAAAAAATATAAAAAAAGTCTAACTTGCAGAACCTGATTCCAAACCACAAATTCCATGACGCAATATATCTGTTCCATGAAACTAGACTTGGAAACCCTATGTTTTGACTAAAATCAAATATTGTTCGACCCATAATATTTAATAGTTTATCCTGATAATATTACAAATCATCATTTTTGAATTGAGGAGGTGAATCTATGATACCACATCTCGCATGGGGTTATTTATATTTGTTCATGTCTTAAGATCATAAGCACCTACAGCTAAGTTCTACTCCTATCCAACCCATATCTGACTTAAACCTGCACTGAATTCACACTTCATATCATTCTATCTTGCGATATATATGACTGTGTTAATCAATTTTTAAAAGATGGCATAACCACTATTCATATGTTAACATAATTGGATTAGGATGTTAGAGCACCTAGGAATAAACTTTGTTGTGGCCATAGGTAATGTACATCCTTAATTATAAGTAAGTTCTTTCCACAACCAATACTGACTCAGATTCAGGTCCTTTGAGAGAAATTTGTTGCAATTCCTCGTGTATGTGTAAACGATTTACACGGTGTCTTGCATTAAGGAAAGTAAGATTGCTCATTAGGTTGTGTACCAAGTAGTTATCAATTTCATTAAACTCAAAATTTGAGAAATTTCCTGAAGTCTTTTACCATCTCCCTTGATTTCAAGAGTCGCATGTGCATATATCTAGGCAAGCCTCTACATATATCTCAAAAAATTAATTTACTACTCTCTTTGTTTACTTATCCGCATAGCCTTGGAGCGATAAGGAGAATGAATAATCATTCTTAAAATGCTCTACTCTCCTATTTTGCCAGCGAATTTACAGCAGTTGCAACTTGACATTAACAATCCATGTTGCTTAAGACGAAGTAATTCTTCAAGAGTCCCAATCTTATAGGGAGGGTTGATCATCATTCCAATCATGATTATACAAAATCTCATATTTACCCGAGTAGCATTGAATATATCAAACTTCATGATCACCACGTTTGAGATACAACACCTTCTAAATAAGATCCAGGGAAACTCAAGTTAGTACCAAATTAGCCCAATAAACAAAAGGATAAGCCCACGTATATTTTGTGCTAAGTGTCTTTGATATCTATAGTACATTCATCCTATATATGCACACAATCCTTAGGGCATACAGTCTTATAATTGGAGTTCTACCCTGAGACTTATTGATATGATACACACCTTAGGCCATCAAAGTCACCATTTACAACAACCTTCTCAAGGTCAATATGTGACCTAACCGAAAATGGGCCTTCTCTTAATTTGAATTCTTATTTGACCTCTTGTATTTATCATGGTGATTGTTTCAATATAAACAAGTCATTGGTACGAGAACTAAGTTTATGATTCTTCTAATATTCCACTAATAGATTACATGCACCAATTCTCCTTGAGACGGTCCTATCAACTTAGGTAAGATATGATACTATCACTTGATGCGTGAAGTAGGAGCATCAGAGTTTAAGCCTGAAGCAACGACTCTCATATTAAACTCTTTCCTTAGTAACTTTGGGTATCCTCGTACCTTAACCAATATATACCCGAAGTTGATTTTAGACTAGGATATGCCATAAAATCATCTTAGTAAGTCAAACTGAAGTGGTGTCCTAGTTGGGTTGACCTAACTCATTGATTAACGTAATATTTTATGTGATTTCACATATAGACATACCATTGCTTCTGCTACTTTAGTTTGTCCAAAAATTAAAGCTCGAGTAAGGTGACCCAGTGTTTTTGCAGACTTCTTTCACTTATGATCATTTGTTCAAGTGATACTAGTTGAGCGCCCCTACGAGGATTTCCCATCTCAGTCACCCCTTTGTTTTTATGGACTTCTTTATCTGCTGAGGTGAGCATTGCCAAAGATTGAGGCTTAAAAATCCATCAATGTCGATGACAATAAGCTCCCCCTTCCACACTCTCTCTATGACACTGGTTTGGTTCATTGCATGAATGAGTAGGAATTTAAGTTTTAAACTGGGCTTAGGTTTAGGTGGGGTAAACAAAGAAAAATTAGGAGGATCATCACACCTAACCCAAATGAGCACACAAAATAAAAACTATCCAAGCACCAAAAAATGGGCATAGTACACCCCCGGGATTGAACTTGAAATTATGGGTGTGTGCACCGCCTACTCCCAATGCAAATTTTCCCAAATATAATTTTTCATTTCATCCTTTCTCTTTTCACCTTTCTTTTCAAAGATTTTCTTAAATTCAGGTATTGTGTGCCATTTTTAAAATCTCTCCTCGTATGTATGTGTGGCAATGGTTTAGAGAATCACAGATTTATTTGGCAGAAGTGCATTCAGCCACCTTTTGAAATATGTCATCTGACATAGTTTGGGCCAGTATATTCATAGCTTTTGCATCAGCTGTTTTGGATTTCTTCTGAGCATCAGTCCACTCAGATGGTGGAACTGCATGAGTACTTGAAGTTGATATGGATGTTGATGCTGTTGGTTGAGGAGTACTTGTCAAAATTGAATTGAAAATATCCTCATCAATAGAGTTCATGTAAAGCTTGATTCTTCCCTTCCAGAGTGCAAATTTGTTCAAGTTGCAGACTGGAGGTCTGGTGCTAGCATAATCTTTATTCTGTGTCATTGTTGTAACAATAGAAAAACTAAAGAAGAGAAAAACATTCTAACAAGGATCTTGGTTCAGATGTGAATCTGTGAAACCAAAGACAACAAGGCTCTGATACCAATTGAAGGATGGTATGAAAGATACCACTAGAGGTATTAGATCTGTTTAACTCTAGAGTGGGGGCGGAGGGTTGAATAGAGTATTTTAAAATCTTGTTAGATTTTTATTGCGAAATTAAAATAACAATACTTATAAGTGTAATCAGTTGGTGCAAAAATATAACTAAACTATTCAGCAAGCAGCACAAAATAAAAATAAGAGAGCATCACAGACGACGCAAGAATTTTATAGTGGTTCCCATAAAACTTGGGTACATCCACTCTTCTATCACCCTAGTAGGAATCCACTCATGTTTTTTATCAGGTGCCCTATCACAAATCAGGTTTTTGCTCTGGCGCCTGTCATCACAAGATCTGATTCAGGTAGATTAGGAAACCCTTCAGGATTTTGATTAGGTGCCCAAAAAACAAATCAAGTATTTTGATCAAGAGACTTGCAACCAAGTGTTTAACTTTTGAAGGGAGTTAGAATCCTGTGTACAGTGGGGTGAAAGAAATAAAACTATATGTTGTCTTCTCTTTTCTCAAAATAACTGAGAAGACTTGTGGATCCTTGATGGTGTCAAAGCTCCCCCTGAGATGAAGATCTGTTTAAAAAGATTGAGAGCCTTGCAGGGTGAGTAGGTCTTCTTGAAAAAGTTTTCCAGAAAGCTGTTGACAGATGAAGTTTATTGTCTCTTGAAAGCTTGCTAGAAGAAGAACACTTGATGAAGACAGTGCAGAACTCTTTTTCTTGAATAATTTCTTGTGTCTGTGTTCTCTTTGAAAAACTTCTTTATCTCATGTGCATCAAATTGTGTCTCTGAATTTTAATTCGATTGCCTTGATTGACTGTTGGAATTTTTAGAACTTGGACAACGGCTAGAAGAGCAATCAATTAATTCCTTTACTGTCCCAATAATTAGTTGTATAATGACTCTATGAAAAACAGTAATTAATGCTGCAATACGAATGGCTATATTTTGGGAATCTAAACATTAATTACTCAGAGCAATATAAGTAATAATATAAGCCTAAACAATTTTGAATAGCTGTAGAGAATGGAAATATTAAACTGGTAATTTTCGTCGATCTGAGATCCTGGATCGTCGAACTCAGCCTCTCTTTCGTCGAGCTGAGCCCTGAGAATTTTGAACTGAAATACAACTTTCATACTGGGATCCAAGATCGTCGAACAGAGATAGAAGATCATCGAACTCAACCTCTCTTTCGTCGAGCTGAGAATCTTCCTAGAGTTCAGCGATTGTCGACCTAAGTTCAACTGTCGTCGAACTGAATTTCTGCCTTTGACAAAACTAGTTTCTACAATCTTCTAAGTCTTCTGAAGGCTTGGTCTAATCAATATGACTTGTTGACCTACCCTATAATCTAATGAATACCTATGACCCTAGACTATACAAGGAGGGTCAATCTATGCAACCCTAAAGTGAACCTTAGCCCAAATCCTAAACACAAGTGGGTTTCCAATAGGGACCAGATCTAAGCAAACTCTAAGCTTTCCTCTTTTTTGTATCTGAAACTGGAATAGATCTACTTGCAGAGGCTCCATCACCATACTTTATCTTCTTAGGAATGTGAATCTCAGGAGGAGCTTGAAAGAATATGTCTGCTGGATCATCCTACCAAACCTGAGTATATGATTCTGGAGGAGGACCTTCAAAGCCTTCAGGTCTAGGAGAGAAGGTAGGCTGAGGAGTTGGAGCAATAGGGGTCAGGGGGTTCAGATGGTGTGGAATGACATTTGGATCTGTTGGAAACTCAGGAAGTATCTGATTATGCATCCAGACTACTGTATAATAGGTATGATACTTCACACTTTGAATCTGTCCTAGCACATCATCATGAATCTCTTTCATCTTAGCTTCCCAGAGAGTTTGCTTGTTTGCCTCTGATTTCTCTAGATATTCTTTTACTAAGCTCTCCTCCTTTCTGACTTCTACAGTTAGAGTACTAATAACATCATTTTTGAATGTACCAACTTCTTCACAGATCTTGATTTTATGTGCTTCTGCTCTCTTATCTAACTCAATCTGGTTGTTGGCATGAGTGACACCTTGTTCCATGACATGAGCAACACTAGTGATAGTGTGGTCCAGAGCTTTGCCACCAATCTGGAATAGATGTCTGAGTTGATTTGTGTTGTGTTGAATCTCATCAAATCCTCTTCTCATCTCTTTCTCTAGAGCAGTTACTTTCTCAGTTATAGCCTTAAATGAATCATCAAAATATTTCATTTGTTCTTGGAGTAGTTTTACAAACATACCCATCATGTCATTTGCAACAGGAGGAGCAGCAGTATATGTAGAAGGAACTGGAGGAGGAGGAGCAAACCATGGGGCAATTTCTTCAACAGTGACTGAGCTCTTAGCTCTGGTGGTATGGATCGGGGCATCCCCTTCTTTAGTGATGAAGGTGGGGATAGGGAAATCTAAGTTCTTTAGCGGAGCTTCAGCTGGTTTTGGGGAAGTTTCTTTGTCATCAAGAATCAAAATGGTCTCAACCTGCTCTTTATCAGCAGTAGGAGAGTGGTGAACAGGGGATTGAGGAGATGGAGTTGGAGATCTGGGAGGAGTATGAGTAGGAGATGGTACTGTAGTTTGATGCTTGGAAGCTTTAGTGGTTTGATCTTTTTGAAGTGGGGGAAGAGGTTCTTTAGAAGTTAACTCTACAATCATCTCATTGATGGCTGCATCAGTAGAGAGAAGGATTTCTTGGAGTTGAGCATCTATTTGAACTTCTTCATGAGTGGATGGAGGGAGAGAAGTATCAGCTGGAGGGGTAGGTACTCTGTCTTCTGGAATAGAAGGAGCAGACTCCCCCTCAACAGGTGCACCATATGTGCTGGCAATATTAGGTGAAGAGGGAGATAGGGTCATGTCCTCTACGGCTGGTTGATCATGGGCTCTGGCAGCATGAGCAGGATTCTTCAATTTTAACTCCCACCTTTGAATGGAGGATATGGAGACTTTGTTCATATGATGGAGAATGGTCCCTTTGGAGAAGTTGAAGACTTGAGGATTGATCTCATGTAGGAGAAGAGAATTAATCCTAGCATAACTTGGAGCCTTTATGTTGTCCTTGATCTTGTCCAGAATTAACATCCCAAACTGATATCGTTTCCTGCAAATTATTGTTGTCATGATGTCAAAGAAGCTGAGTGAAATATCCCTGATGGAACTTATCTTGCACAGAAGTATCTTCCCAATGATGTCCACCAAGAGTTTTCCTTCTGGATTTAGTTCTGATCTTTTGACGGTGAGTACATCTGGAGAAACTCCACAAAACATACATGTACTGTCAGAATCTTCTGGACCTAAGTGATCTTCTTCATCAACGACTAGCAGTCGAAGAAGAGTAGAAACAGAGGTTTTGTTGAGCTTGATCTTGATTCCCTTAACTTTGTACTTGAGGACTGTTCCATTTATCTTGACCTTGATATTCTTGAATAACTCTTCGACCTCTGTAAACAAAATTTTACATGGTTGTTGTAGAACAAACATGAGGCTGGCGGTGTCGAGGAGAATCAAAAGATTGCGAAAATTGTCCGAAATGTCGGCAATTCCTGCGGCAACAAGTTCTGAACCTATTCCAATCTTAGACGGCGACGCCATGAACTCATTTGAGGGAAAGCTAGTGCGGGGAAGAAGAAGATGCGGGCTCTGCAACTTTCGGCGGAAGATGAAGCGTATGTCGGCATACTCAAGTGAATGGATTTTGATTTGTGTAGAAAATGGAAATCCTGAATTTTCTATTTATATAACCCTAATTTATCTATAATTAAGAAATAAATAAAGCAAACATACCTTTGGAATTGGCGGTATATGCCTCAGGTTTCGAATAAAAAATTTTGAATCAAAGAGAGAAAACTTGACTCCCTGATACTCGAGAGGATCGGCAGTACTCGAGTGAAGAGTTGATAGTACTCAAGTGAGAAATGCAGAAGTACTCAAGTGATGTCTTGGAAGTACTCGAGTAATAAAAATAGAAGTACTAGAGTGAAGCTTTAGTACTCGAGTAGGTCTTTCTACTACTCGAGTAGGTTACTCGAGTGGCTGTAGAAATACTCGAGTAGGTCAAGGAGGTACTCGAGTGCCTTACTTCTTACTCGAGTAGTCTTTGTCTTACTCGAGTCAAAGTTAGAATTTTGAAAAATTTCAACTTTTGACGGATTTCTCAATCTCTGAGCCTTTTTGTGAGTTCACCTTCTCTAATCTTCTTTGTTGAGCATTCCAAGTTCTATTTTGAAGAACGAGAACTTGATCTCGTCCAGCGGCTTCGTGAAAATATCTACAATCTGCCTGTTTGTAGAGACATACTATAGATCTATATCCCCATGCTCCACATACTCCCGGATGAAGTGGTATCGTAGCTCTATGTGCTTTGTCTGGCTGTGCAAGACTGGGTTATTGGCTATTGCAATTGCACTAGAAGAGTCGCAAAACAATGGAATGTTCTGAAACTTCATGTTGTAGTCTTCAAATTGATTCTTTCTCCATAGCAGCTGTGCATAACAACTGCCTGCAGAGATATACTCTGACTCAGCTGTTGAGATTGCAACACAGTTCTGCTTCTTACTACTCCAGGAAATGAGCCTTCTTACATGGAATTAGCAAGCCCCGGAAGTGCTTTTCCTATCATCTTTGCTACTTGCAAAATCTGCATCTAAAAAACCAATTAGCTCGTTATCATTACTTCTTGGGTACCATAAGCCAAGATTTGGTGTACCTTTAAGGTATCTCAAAATCCATTTTGTAGCGGCGTAGTGAGATTCCTTAGAGTTTACTTGAAATCTAGCACATATACATGTTGAGAACATTATGTCTGGTCTAATAGCAGTAAGGTAGAGCAAGGATCCAATTATGCTTCTGTACTTGGTTTCATCAAAAGTTTTCTCTTTCTCATCCTTGTCATGAGACACAGTTGAACCCATTGGAGTTCTCATAGAGGTTGCGTTTTCCATTCTGAATTTCTTAATTAGCTCTTTGGTGAACTTAGTCTGCGAGATGAAAATTCCATCTTCAGATTGTTTCACCTGAAGCCCTAAGAAGTACTTCAGCTCGCTCATACTACTCATTTCAAACTTCCCTTGTAGAAGTTTAGAGAACTTCTTGTAGAGGATGTCATCAGTAGAGCCAAAAATAATGTCGTCGATATAGATTTGCACTAGTAAAATCTTGCCTTTTATTTCCCTAAGAAATAATGTCTTATCTATCTTTCCCCTTGTGAGCTTATTCTCAAGAAGAAAGCTAGACAGCATCTCATACCAAGCTCGAGGAGCTTGTTTCAAACCGTATAATGCTTTATGTAATAAATAAACATAATCAGGAAAGTTAGAATCAACGAAACCTGGAGGTTGTTCCACATATACCTCTTCCTTTATGTCACCATTAAGGAAGGCAGACTTCACGTCCATCTGATAGATAGTGAAGCCTTTAAGAGCAGCATATGCTAGGAATAACTTGATTGCCTCCAACCTTGCCACTGGAACGTACGTCTGCTCAAAGTCGATTCCTTCTTCTTGACGATATCCTTTGGCGACAAGTCTGGCCTTGTTCTTTATGATCGTTCCATCCTCGTCTATCTTGTTCCTGTAGACCCACTTTGTCCCAATGACATTCTTACCTTTGGTTTTAAAACAAGTTTTCATACTTGACAGCGCTTGAACTGGTTTAGTTCTTCTTCCATCGCCATTATCCAATATGCGTCTGAGTTTGCTTCCTCAAACTTCTTTGGTTCAACCTGTGAGAGAAAACTTAATTATAAATTCTTGTTAGTTGTACCTCTACGAGTTCTGACACCATCCCGGGGATCTCCTATGATCTGGTCCATGGGGTGATCCTTTAGATGTCTGAGCTCTAGAGTCCTTGCATCTGGAACTTCTTCTTTAATCACCGGAGTGACTTCATCAACTTGGATGATTTCTTCATCTTGATCATCAACCTCTCAAATCGGGGTTGGAGTGGTGATCTTGATGAACTTTTCACCTTTATCTTCAGATGGTTCTTCCAAGTTAAGTTCTTTTAACTCTGTACCTACATCTTCAATGAACACACTAGAAGAGTTGTCTTGCAGCAAGATCGTCTCATCAAATACAACATGTATTGATTCTTCTACAACCAGAGTTTTTCTATTAAATATCCTATATGTCTTACTATGACTACTATACCCTACAAAAATACTTTCAAAACTTTTTTCGCTAAATTTGGTAGTATGATACTTGCCATTGTTAAGTACGAAGCACTTACATCCAAAAAATTTAAAATATGAGACAGTCGGTTTCCTGCCCTTTAGAAGTTTGTAAGGTGTCTTATTATGGTTCTTATTTATGAGTGCTCGATTTTGCAGGTGGCATGCAGTGTTGACGGCTTCAGCCCATAAGTATTCCGGAAGTGAAGCATCACTCAACATGGTCCTGCAGGCCTTTATGAGTGTTCTATTCCTTCTCTCAGCTACCCCGTTCTGTTGAGGAGTACGAGGAGAGGAAAACTCATGAAAGATACCCAAGCTTTCACAGAATTTTTTCATGGCTCCATACTTGAACTCTGTTCCATTGTCACTTCTGATTTTTGAAAGAAAACGGTTGTCAACCTAAATCACCTAGAGGGGGGTGAATAGGTGAGTTGTGCGTCTTTTTGCGGAATAAAAATAGTTAGAGCACAGTACAGAACGATCTACCAATATCACAGACGACACAAGATTTATAGTGGTTCCCCAACCTTGGGTACATCCACTTTCCCTCACCGATCTAGCAATCAACTAGACTCGGCTACTCCACTATCTCGGATCAAAAATCGATCCTACCTTAGGAACAAAGTTCCTACAAACTCGATCAAAACAAAGGGATCTACACCTCGGAAGATAACACTTCCTAAAAACTCGGAGTGAAAAACTCCTACACTCGGAGAAGATTTCTCCTACAAGATTAATAAAGTGTTTACAAGAATACAAACAGTAAATCAATCAGATCTGAATGAAACGGCCAGGATCTTCTTCTTTTCAACTTTGTAGTACTTTCAGAATTCGGTGAAGAGGTTCTCGGCTTCGATCTAGATTTACTCACTTTTACAGAAATCAAAAGAGAATATGATCAGCGAAGTCGATCTCGATCTATAACTTTCTTCAGAATAGTCCTCTGAAAGTAGAAGCTTTGGCTGGAGAAGAAGGCGGCGGCGGCTTCCGTTTTGCGAAAATCAGAGAGGAGTCGGCTGAAGAATATTTCTCGAAATAGAATGACAAGAAAGCTTGGAGAATACTTAGGGTTTGTCATTTTCTGATAAGACCTTATATAGAAGAGACTAACGGTCATAATCGGTCATAATGATGTACACGTGGACCAATCATGTCGCGTAATTTCAAAATCCCGTCAGAAAAAGGACTTAGCAAAATTTCAGAAAAGTTCAGCCATATACACGAGTAGGTGAATAGCTACTCGAGTAGTTGAATAACTACTCGAGTATATGAAGGAGAATATACTCGGGTATGTAAGGATGGGCTACTCGAGTAGGTAGAAATCAACTACTCAAGTAAGCAGAAAGAACTACTCGAGTATGTAGAGAGACTTACTCGAGTACATAAAGGATCTACTCGAGTACTGGAAAAACTACTCGAGTATATTTCATAAACTACTCGAGTACATGAAGTACTATTCGAGTGGGATACTTAGAATGAATTCTGTAGATGTCCGCAAGAGCTACTCGAGTAGTTGAACTAAACTACTCGAGAGGAAGTTATCTACTCGAGTAGGTGAAATTTCTACTCGAGTAAATGACTTAGAAAATTCTGGAGTAAGAAAAAAATTCAAGATACACGAGTGAAACATGATCTACTCGAGTAGGTATAATGAACTACTCGAGTATGATTCTATCTACTCGAGTAAGTGAGTATACTTACTCGAGTTCATGACTTAGAAAAAAATTTTGTTGCTGGAAAACTTTTTCTTCTAATGTACTTAACTTCCAAATCTTTTCCCATAGTCCAATAGCTTGAATTTGAAGTGTATCCCAATAGAGAGACCACACATGAGTCAACACCTTGGAATATACAATGAGGGATTACATTGCACAGTTCCTGTGTTTGGTGACCCACTGTGAGCTGACATTGGTCTACACTTTCCAGTGAAATTCCTGCAAACATATAGCTCAAACCAAGCATCAAATACAACTTAATTCATCTTAGTTCAAGGGTGACTTCATCAAATCTAGGTTAATGTGGATGTAATACCCAACAATATCCCCCTATTTGTTGAAGTCAGAACCCTTTACACTAAGGTGAATTATGGACATAAAAGAAACTAAGTAGAAAAACATGAGCAGGTAAGCAATAGACAATGAAAAGGATAATTAGACAGGAATGAATAATTGTATATATGTAAATCTTAAAAAACATCAAGTCTACAGCTTGTCATTACAATCTCTCAACATCTTTTAGGTTTAGGCTTGGGATTGTTGTTTATCCATCTTTTCTTGTTGTCTCCTTAGGTAACTGAAGGGCTTAGGGAAATATTTGGGATGCCTAGGAGGAGCAGCAGGGTTATTTCTTCCAAACTCTCTGTCATGGATCCTCCTTTTCAGCATAGATTTCTCATATAACTCCCATTCCTGGGAACTGTAATGAATGTTCCTATTCTTATTTAGATCCAAAACTATCCTGAGTGTGTCCAAAATTAGGGACTTGGAGGTTGGAGACCAGGCTTCAGCATGTTCAGTGGCTTTGGAAGGAGCAGTCCTGCTGGCAGAGGGGCCTTCACCATACTTCCTTTTCTTCTTGGAGGTTCTGATCTCTGGAGGAGCTTGAAGGAATATGTCAGCAGGGTCTTCTTCCCAGCCAGGGACATAAGTATCTGGAGGAGCAACTGAGTCTCCAGGCTTGGGAGAGAAGGTAGGTTGTTGAGGAATAGCTGGGGCAGTGACATCTGTAGCGAGAGGGTTGAGATGATGGGGAATGATGTTTGGGTCAACTGCAAGATCTGGCAGGATCTGATTGTGCATCCAGACAGTAGTGTCATATGTGTGAAATTTGACACTCTGTATTTGGGCTCATCAGCATGAATGGTCTTCACATGAGCATGTCATTCATCTGTCTTCTGAGCAGTAGATTTTTCTACCTGTTCTTTGAGTTCTTTTATCAAACCCTCCCCCTTTCTGATTTAAACAGATAACTGGGATATGGCATCATCTTTGAAAAGGCCCACTTCTTCACAGATCTTCATCTTGTTGGCTTCATTCCTCTTGTCTAGTTCCATCTGATTATTTGCCAGGGTGACACCTTGTTCCATAACATTTCCCACACTAGTGATAGTATGGTCAAGGGCTTTGCCATCAAGTTGGAATAGATACTTGAGCTTGTCAGTGTTATGCTGAATTTCAGCAAAGCCTCTGCTCATCTCAGTCTCAAGAGCAGTTACCTTGTCAGTGACCACCTTTAGAGAGGTGTCAAAATGATGTCTTTGTTCTTGAAGAAGAATTGTAATGTGTTGCAGCAAATCTGAGGAGGAGGAGACTAAAACAGCAGCAGTAAAGGGAGCAGTAGTAGGGAGAGAAGGAGGTACCCAAGGAGCTAGTTCTTCAATTATCACCGAGCTATGAGCTCTGATGGTAGGAGGGAGAGTGTCACAACCCGCATTTCCTCAACGAGCATATCGTATCAGAGCAAGAGGAACTACGGGTTATGATGCCACGTCGTGCAGGGGATAACTGCACATGCTCAGGCAACTCTTGACGCTGACCTTACAAGTTGAAATTCAACAGTGACATGCAGGAAAACTTTTGGATTAAATGGCCGTATCCCTCGGCCTTAGGTAGTAAAATTGTATTTGTACGCGGCGGAAACACTTTGTTTATTTATGCTGAGCGCCTATATGCAGTCTATAGTAATATTATTATAAGAACTCCTCTTTATTTACGTCAATTGGAAAATATGTTTTAGTTAAACAAAACATGTATGCATGATATACAATTGTAGGTGTTAATAACTTCAAAATATCTAATGCAGCCTACTAGAAAACCATCCCAAAAGCAAGTACATATCATTCCGTCCGAATGAGTTACATTAGCAGTTTTGTTCATATTTTACATAAAAGAAAACCCACCAAATGGGCGCCAACAAGCTGACACGAACCCATTTGGGGCACATGTATGTCTGTACAACAAAAGAAGAACTACCTCGCTATGAATGCTCGGCTAGCTCCCAGGAAACGCCACCAACCAACCTAGCCGCTCAACCGGCTATAACCAGCACCTGAGGCATTCAAGAAAGAATACCTCAGCAATCAACCAAGCTATACAAAAAGAGAGCATAAATGTCATATGTGATAACGAAGGGGCTTACCGACCCCACAGAGATGTTTCATCAAGTAACATGAGTGAACAAAACAAGTGGAAAACGCAACACAATCCATGCCAAACGCACCAAGTGCGTACAAGTTCATCATGTCCTGCTCAAACCGCAGGAGCAAAGGGCAAAACACATGTCCATTCCATCATTCATAGGCCAAGAAATTACGATACTAGTGAAGCATAAGCAGCGGTTAAGTTCAATTTCGCAAGGGTCTTACCGGTGGCGGCCCTAAAGTGGAACGCACCAAACAAAACCAGCCCAAATTGGGGCCAAAGTGGTCTCTCTAACCACAAAAACAAAACCCGGTGTCCACAGGCTGAAACCACACCACCCCTTGCAAAATTCTCACACAAACGCTCCCGCCATGGTTCACAAATTCGCCTCGCAAAACGCCCCATAACCCAAGGTAACCCGTTCCTTTCATCGCCCTTACACACGACTACCAATTGTCAACGTATAGTATGATGAGCTTCATCACATAAAAAGAATCACACGCTTTGCATCAAAATAGAATCACATGATAGGATTTGATTAACATGAGTACATAGACCACATATTTGGAACACAATCGTATGTTTTTGATCAAGGAAAAATCACCTCTCTTGATAGGTTACATGAATATAACAAATTAGCTACATGAATTAAGCTAGCATAGGGCAAATTGATAAGTACATGAATCATAAACCTAAACATGGGAGAGCAAAGTCGTTTAGCATAATTAACGTAAGGAATTAGCTACTTTGAATTTTACATAGGGAATTTTAGCATAGGGACTTAGCTAAGTTGAATTTAGCATAGGTAATTTAGCATAGAACAAACAAGAGGATGCATCATACTTAACAAACTAAGCATAGGGGAATTGAAAGAGCAATTTAAGGAAGAATTCAACACAAGATCTAAAGCTAGGAAAATGGAAAATTGAATCAAGAACGAAGATTGGCAAGGGTGGAGAACACCGCTTGCCTGAACCGAGACGATGTCGCGACGGCTGCTTCTCTTTTCTTGCCTTGCTTGAGCCTTTCTCTCTTTGCTTTCTCTTTGAGAATGAAGAAGAAGAGGAAGAGAAGGTAAAAGGAGAAGAAGGAATTCTTGCTATAATTTCGGCCTTTAAGAAAAAAAAAAGAAGAAGCTTCAGCCCTTGGATCCCAGCTGAAGGAATGGACGACCACGATTCGGCCAAAAACACTAAATTTGACTCGACACGGCCTCTAACACGGCCGTGTGCCAGGTCGTGTGCCTCAAGCGGTGGTCAACCGACTTATCCAAACCAGTGACACGCCCATGGGACACGCCCGTGTCATGGGCCGTGTCATCAACACGCCCTCAGACACGCCCGTGTCTGTGGCCGTGTGCCTGGTGGAAAAAAAAATCCCAAAACATCCCGAGACTTCACACGGCCTTGGACACGGCCTTGGACACGCCCGTGTCCCAGGCCGTGTGCCCAAACACGGCACAAAGACACGCCCTGTCGAAATCCTTCAGCGGGCGTCGACCTGATTGGACACGCCCTGTGACACGCCCGTGTCACAGGCCGTGTGCAACTTCTCGACACTCGACACCCAGTCTCGACACTCGACGATCGTCGAGTAAAAGTCGCCGAGTACACGACACGGCCTTGGACACGGCCGTGTCCTTGGCCGTGTGCCTCCTCTCGACACATCGTCGACGAAAAAAATTCGTCGAGACGAAGCCCGATCGTCGACACAACCTCGACAAGCCCTGCGACACGCCCGTGTCGCAGGCCGTGTCAACTGACACGCCCTGGGACACACCCGTGTCCCAGGCCGTGTCACCCAAAAAAATTCCTGTTTTGAAAAAGGTTTCTGTGTCGTCCTAGACCATTTTTGCCTTAAGAACTTTTTACCATTTTTTTTGGTTTTCCTGGACCAGCAACTTGCTTTGAGCAACATTTCCCGGGCGCGAAAAAGTGCAACCATTCCCTAAGAGGCCTCACCGAGTCCCTTATTTGGACTCCGGTTTGCTGGGGAATCGTGCAACTCGGCTACCAAAACAGCCACTCGCAAGCCCGCGGGAAAACCATGCTCGAACAACAGTCAAAGCCAACGTAACGCCCATCATGCGTACGTAATCAAAACAAAAATCCGGGGCGTTACAGAGAGCAACTCCTTCTTCTGTATCCTGAGGAAGAGTGAAGTCTAGAGTTTTGAGAGGGGCCTCAGCTAGCTCAGGAGAAGGCTCATCAGAAATAAAAATGGTGTCTGGCTTATCTGCGGGAGGATTTGGAGAAGGTGTTGGAGTTCTGGCTGGAGAATGGGCAGGAGACTATGCTGGAGACAAGTCCTTGTGATGTTCAGTGGTTGGAGTTGGAGGAGATAGAGGAGGAGGGCGAAGCACATCTTCAGAAAGCTCTGCAATCATGGCATCTATAGCAGCAGCTGTGGACAGAAGAGTGTCTTGAGGTACTTGATCTGAAGGAGTAGCTGGACTTTGGGGAGTATGAGGTGGGGATGGAATTTCTGGCTGAGGAGAGGGCTGCCTGACTAGGCTAGAAGGAGCAGGCTCCCCCTCACTTGGTGCACCAGAGGAGCTGGCCACATGATGAGGAGAGGGAGATGGAGTCATGTCCTCTACAGCTGGAACATCTGGAATTTCTGAAACCTTTGCAGCTTGGGCAGAATTTTTTAGCTTGAGATCCCATCTATGAATTGAAGAGATGGAGACCTTCTTCATGTGGTGAAGTGGAGTCCCTTTGGAGAAGTTGAATACTTCAGGATTTGTGGCATGGAGGAGCAGGGAGATAATTCTGGCGTAGTTGGGGGATTTCATGTTGTCCTTGATTTTGTCCAAAATCAGCATACCAAATTGGTATTGCTTGCGGCAGATAATTGCTTACATAATATCAAAGAAGTATAAGGGAATGTCTCTGATGGAGTGAGTCTTGCACAGGAGAATTTTGCCAATGATATCAACTAGAAATTTTCCTTCAGCGTTCATGTCTGACCTCTTAATATACTGAGCATCAGGAGAAATGCCACAGAAAAGAGCTGTTCAGTCAGAGTCTTCATCATCTAACTTATCTTCCTCATCGACAAGCGGCAAACGGAGAAGTTGAGAGACAGAGGTCTTGGTGAACTTGAGTTTCAAACCCTTTACTTTGGATTTTAGTACTTTCCCATTCCTTCTGACTTTGAGATTGGAGAAAAATTCAGCAACTTCGGGGAACAAGACGCGACAGGGTTCCTGTAGAATGTAGGAGAGGCCGGCGGTGTCGAGAAGGATGAGGAGGTTTTGGAAATCATCGGAGAGCTCTGCAATACCTTCGGTGACTAGTTCGGAGCCGACGTCGATCTTGTGAGAAGTCGCCATGGATGCGAATGACTGGAGGAATTGAGAGAGGTGGCTCTGCAACAGCGTCGGAGGAGAGTCGGCAGGGTAGGCGAAGAGACAGAGGGTACTCGAGAGACAGAAATGATGTCGTGTAGTTTTGAGTTTTCGGAATTTCATATATATATAACTCTTAAATTTCCGCTAATTAATTTAAAGAAAGAGGCGGAATACAGCCTTGGGTGGCGAATAAAACAATTTTCAAAATCCGGGAAATAGGACACGAGAAGGAGATAGACTACTCGAGTAGGTAAATGAGTTACTCGAGTAGGTCGACAGGAGGTACTCGAGTAGGTCTGCAAAGAGTACTCGAGTAGGTGGAGAAAAAGTACTCGGGTAGATAGATGACTTACTCGAGTAGGTAAGTGACTTACTCGAGTAGGTAAGTGACTTACTCGAGTAGGCACAGTCCTATACTCGAGTAATTAGAGAAGACTACTTGAGTATGACTAATGTTACTCGAGTAGGTCTGCCGTGACTCGAGTAGGTGAAGTCACATACTCGAGTATGTCTCATGCTTCTCGAGTTGAATTTTGAAAAAGTTGAGAAAACGTAGATTTTGACTAACCCCTTGCAATTTCTTGCTTCTTAGTCATCCAGCCTTCTTTAGTCCTCTTTGTTGAGCATCCCAAGCTCAGTCTTGAAGAACGAGAACTTGGTCTCGTCCAGCGGCTTTGTGAAGATATCTGCAACTTGCCTATCTGTAGGCACATATTGGAGATCTATGTCTCCATTCTCCACATGTTCCCGGATGAAGTGGTACCTTAGCTCGATATGCTTTATCCGACTGTGGGAGACTGGATTGTTGGCTATTGCAATTGCGCTGGAGGAGTCACAGTACAAGGGTATATCCTTGAACTACAGGTTGTAGTCCTCGAACTGATTCTTTATCCATAGCAACTGTGCGCAACAACTGCCTGCAGAGATATACTCTGACTCGACCGTTGAGATTGCGACACAGTTCTGCTTCTTGCTACTCCAGGAAATTAGCCTTCTTCCGAAGAATTGGCAAGTCCCTGAGGTGCTTTTTCGGTCGTCTTTGCTACCTGCAAAATCTGCATCTGAAAATCCAATTAGTTCGATGTCATTACTTCTTGGGTACCATAAGCCAAGATTTGGTGTGTCTTTATGGTATCTCAGGATCCGCTTTGCAGCAGCGTAATGAGATTCCTTAGAGTTCACCTGAAATCTAGCACAGACACATGTTGAGAACATTATGTCAGGCCTACTGGCAGTAAGGTAGAGCAGGGATCCAATTATGCTTCTGTACTTGGTTTCATCAAAAGGTTTCCCTTTTTCATCCTTATCCAGAGACATAGTTGAGCCCATTGGAGTCCTCATAGAGGTTGCGTTCTCCATTCCGAATTTCTTAATTAGCTCTTTGGTGAATTTGGTCTGTGAGATGAAAATTCCATCTTTAGATTGTTTCACCTGAAGCCCTAAGAAATACTTCAGCTCGCCCATACTGCTCATTTCAAACTTCCCTTACATAAGTTTTGAGAACTTTTTTGCAGAGGTTGTCATCGGTAGAGCCAAAAATAATGTCGTTGACATAGATTTGCACTAGCAAAATCTTGCCTTTTATTTCCCTAAGAAATAATATCTTGTCTATCTTTCCCCTTGTGAACTTGTTCTCAAGCAGAAAGATAGACAGCGTTTCATACCAAGCTCTAAGAGCTTGTTTCAGACCATATAGGGCCTTGTGTAGAAAATAGACATGATCAGGAAAGTTAGGATCAGCGAAACCTGGAGGTTGTTCCACATACACTTCCTCCTTTATGTTACCATTCAGGAAGGCCGACTTCACGTCCATCTGATAGACGGTGAAGCCTTTGAAAGCAGCATATGATAGGAACAACCTTATTGCCTCCAGTCTTGCCACTGGAGCATATGTCTGGTCGAAGTCGATTCCTTCCTCTTGACGATAGCCTTTAGCGAAGAGTCTGGCCTTGTTATTTATGATAGTTCCGTCTTCATCCATCTTGTTCCTGTAGACCCATTTTGTTCCAATGATATTCTTTCCTTTGGGTCTTGGAACCAGCATCCACACATTGCAGTGCTTGAACTGATTTAGCTCTTCTTCCATTGTCATTATCCATGATGCGTCTGAGTTTGCTTCCTCAAATTTCTTTGGTTCAACCTGTGAGAGAAAACTCAAATGAAGATTCTCATTAGTTGTACCTCTCCGAGTTCTGACACCATCCTGGGGATCTCCTATGATCTGGTCCATGGGGTGATCCTTCAGATGTCTGAGCTCTAGAGTTCTTGCATCTGGATTATCTTCAAGCACCAGAGTGATTTCTTCGTCCTGGATGACTTCTTCATTTTGATCATCAGCCTCTCCAATGGGAGTTGGATTGGTGATCTTAATGAACTTCTCGCCTTTGTCTTCGGACAGGTCATCCAAGCTAGTTTCTTTCAGCTTTTCACCTGCATCTTCAATGAGCACACTAGACGGATTGCTTTGCAGCAAGCTCGTCTCATCAAATACAACATGTATCGATTCTTCCACCACCAGGGTTTTTCTATTAAATATCCTATATGCCTTACTATGGCTACTATATCCTACAAAAATACCTTCAAAGCTCTTTTCGCTGAACTTGGTGGTATGATACTTACCATTGTTAAGTACGAAGCATTTATAGCCAAAGATTCTAAAGTAAGAGACTGTTGGTTTCCTGCCTTTCAGAAGTTCGTAAGGTGTCTTATTGTGGTCTTTTTTTATGAGTGTTCGATTTTACACGTGGCATGCAGTGTTGACGGCCTCAGCCCAGAAGTACTCCGGTAGTGAAGCATCACTCAACATGGTCCTGCGGGCCTTTATGAGTGTTTTGTTCCTTCTCTCAGCCACTCCATTTTGCTGTGGAGTACGAGGAGAGGAAAACTCATGAAAGATACCTAAGCTTTCACAGAATTCTGTCATGGCCCCAGATTTGAACTCTGTTCCGTTGTCACTTCTGATTTTGACTATGGAGCAGTTGTATTCATTCTGAACTTGCCTGACAAAATTAGTAAAAATGTCGAAGGTATCTGACTTGTGTTTCAGAAAGAACACCCACGCAAAGCGCGAGTAGTCATCAACAATTACCAATGTATAGTCCTTACCTCCCAAACTTCTAATCTGCAGTGGACCAAACAAGTCCATGTGCAATAGATTAAGACATCTGTTAGAGTTTTTGCCAATAATGCTTTTAAAGGTAGCCCTTGTTTGCTTGTCTTTTACGCATGCATGACAAGGTCTGTCTTTGACGTACTTGACATTTGGAGCATCACGTACTAAGTTCATTGAAAATAATTTATTAATAGTTTTGAAATTAATATGTGCTAGTCTCTTGTGCCATTGGTCACCAAGAGACGCACTCTCTTTTTCCAAAATACACACTGGTGTAGAGGAATCTATACAGATAAAATTTAAACAGAAAATATTCCTGCTTCGAGTGCCGGATAGAATCGTTTCCATATTGTCAACAGATTTTATCAAGCACTTGTTAGCATGGAACTCAACTATGTATCCTTTATCGCAGAGTTGGCTTATGCTAATGAGATTTTGTTCCAATCCTTCGACATAGGCCACATCCGAGAAGGATACATTGCCGTTAGTAATCATACCATAGCCTCTAGTAATTCCACAGTCTGAACCTCCAAAGATGACCTTTGGTCCATTCACTACTGGAGTAAAGTTCTGAATGAGGCTTCTAGTCCCAGTCATATGCCGAGAGCATCCGCTGTCCAAGTACCAGATAGGCGTTTTGTTGGCCTTTGGACATCCCTGCAATCACAATAAATTTGCCTTAGGAACCCAAACACGTTTGGGTCCTTGGTCTCGGGTTAGAGTGCTCCCCCTACGAGTGTTAGCATTATGAGCGGTCTTTCTCATATTGTTGACATGATGGGTTGCAGCGTTTCTGGAATTGAACCAGCAATCTATGACGAAGTGACCAACCTTACCACAGCACCAACAGTCAAATCTGTTGTACCTTTGCCTCAAGATCTCCTGCTTGACCTTTTGGAACTTTGGTCTAGCAGGGGTAGCATTCTTGGAGGAAGATTTATCATGATGATGGCAATCACATGGCTTCCTCTCCTTTATGGGCTTCTCTACAACAGGCTTTGTCTTTGGTGGCTTCTTTAAGTTATGCTCATGATTAAAAGGGTCATAGCTCTGCAGAACAACTTCTTCATAAGGTGTCTTAAAGACACTTTCGCCAAAGTTGTTGGGTATTGTATCCACAACGTACCTGATTTGAAGAAGCCCCTGAACAAGCTAAGGTAAATAGATAGTGTATTTGATAAAACATTTTAAGTTGTGCTTGCAGTTATTCCACGTTAAGTGCACTCCAATGTCAGGGTGCAGTAGGTCAATATACACGGGTCTGCACGACGTAAACCCTCGTTGAGCAGATCAGTGTGTTGGCCTACGTGTACTCTCTCTATTGGAGTGTACTTATTTTCAAGTACAGGGTTGTGATAATGCAAGAGCAGACAAGGAGCAAGGATGGGTCAAAGAGAAGCTCATGGGTGGAAAGACGAAACATCGTCTAAGTATGAATCGTCGAGAATCACTGGCTGATTCTCGCCGTCTCTATCCGGCTACATCAAGGCGTGCAAATTTGGTGCTAAGTCATAATCGTCGAGAATCATCAAAGTGATTCGGCGAGAATCACTAGTGATTCTCGCCGAATCGTCGAGAATCACCGGCTGATTATCGCCGACTCGTCGAGAATCACCTTCGATTCTCACCGAATTTGACTTGGGTAAATTTCTGGATCTCGCTGGACCGGATCAAATGTTAAGGCGCTGCTTTTGAACCGATATTAGGGTTTCTTCTGGTGGGACCCACAACGGTCATAAAGAGGTATACTACTGTATAAATACTCGCGTATTTTGAACAGTAGAAACAGATAGAAATATATACGAAGCCGAGCCGCCGACGTGACCTAGATCGCGATACATACTCCGCCGCCGTCGCCGCTCGTGCTAGTCGATCGCCGGCTGGTTGATCGTGGTTTCTTCCAGATCTCCCGGCGACAGAAGCTTAGCTAAGCTTAGCTAAGCTTAGCATCTCACGCGCCTAACCAGAGATCGTTTGTCTCTTGATTTGTTGATCGGGAAAACTTTCCCCATCCGAATCGATCGAGACGATCGATCCTAGTGTGACCATTGGAAGACTTTGCTAGCTTTGCTACGAAGTTTGAATCTCCAAAGTACAGCAGCTGCGCACCATTGTTGCCGCCGATCCCGAGAACCAAGCCGCCGCCCTTCTTGCCGCCGCCGGTTCCGGGGAGATTCTCTCCAAGTGAGATCTAGGGTTGTGGACTCTTCGTTGACTTCAATAACACGTCATCGAACGAAGAGAGACACCTTAGTCTCCAAAAGTTGTTTGTATTTCTTGTACATTCTAGTTTCATTTTTGTTGTAAAGGAACGTTGGTTCCTAGTTGTAAGGGTTGGGTGCAACCCGTGTTGTGGGAGTGTTGACTCCTACGTGTGGAAGGGTTCCTTCTGATAGTGCAAGGATTGGATTTCAATCCTGTTGGTGAAGAGACCGAGTCGTCCCTTGTTGGGAGATAGGTCGAAGGGGGAAAGTGGATGTACCCAAATCGGGGAACCACTATAAATAGCTTGTGTTCTTTCTTTGCTGTGCTGTTTTATTTTTATGTGCAGGTACAATTTTAATTCCGCAAAAACGCTGCATGTCACCTATCCCCCCTCCCATAGGTGAAGGTAGTTGACACTAGGTGGACTTTCAAGTGATATCAGAGGCAGGTTACTCATCAAAAAGGTTCACACCTTTAGTAGAATCCTGCCACTAGTGTCAAGAAGAGAGAAAACATCTACCATGGACGGGCTCAAGTACACAGGCAAGATTCCAGTGTGCACCAGGCTCAACTTTCCTATTTGGAAGGAAAGGATCAGGTTCTACATGGAAGCAGTTGATCCTCGACTCTTCATGATCGTGGAGGAGGGACCTTACGTCCCCACTAAGGTCTCCACCATTGATCCTACCAAGAAAGTACCAAAGAAAATTTCTGAAATGGACAAGGACGAGATGGTGCTGGTGGGACTTGATAAGAAGGCGCAGAACATTCTGGTCAGCGCGGTCGATGACTCAATGATGCAGAACTTCAGCAACTACAGGACAGCAAAGGAGATCTGGCACTGCCTGATTATCCTAATGGAGGGCACTGATGAAGTGAGGGATGATCAGAGATCCCTCCTGAACCAGAAATATGAGGCCTTCAGACAAGGGCCTAAGGAAGAGATCGGAGTCACCTTCGAGAACTTCCTCAAGATTGTCAATGCGCTCAAAGGATATGGAAGAGTGTTCACTGATGATGAACTTAATGATAAATTCCTTAGGTCCCTTACTAAGGAATGGGACACAAAAATCTGCGCCATCCGAGAGTTTGGCAGACTTGCTGAAACAGACCCGCAAATTCTGTTTGGGAAGCTGATGTCCTATGAGCTTCAACTGAACACCAGGAAAGCAGAAGAAGAAGCAGAGAAGGCTGCAGCCAAGGAAAACACTGTGGCCCTAAAAGCCAATCACTCCAGGAAGGGCAAGGGTGCGGTTTCATACCGTGCCAGGAAAAAGGATGAGGAGGAGGACTCCGAGCCATGCTCCTCCAGCTCAGAGTTGTCTGAGGAAGATTTCTCCCTCATCACCCGAGAATTCAAGAAGTTCCTCAAGATGAGGAATCAAAGAAAGATAGACGGCTCCTCCTCCAGGCTTCAGAAGAAAAATTATTTTTCTAACAGGTATACTTCTAAACCGAACAAACATCGCTCCTCTGACATTATTTGTTTTGGATGCAATAAGCCAGGACACGTCGTGGCCGACTGCTACCAAGGCAAGAGAGAAAAAGTGAAAGGAGAGGAGCACAAATCCTCTAGAGATAAGAAGAAAGAGCAGAGCTACATCGCCAAAAGGCCAATGACACTAAGTGAGTCTGATTCCTCAGACTCCAGCGATGATGAGGAAGCCTTCTTCGGGCTGGTGGGTCGCTCCGACTCAGAAGGAGAATGCCCCCATTTACTGGGAAGGTAAAAGCTCACACCCCTCTCTCCGACTCTGAATCTGATCCTGAGTCTCAGGATGATGACCCTGAGGATAGCCTTTCGTACCGTGAAGCGGAGCTCCTCGAGAAGTATGAGCTTCTACTCAACACTTTCGAGGAGTGTCGTAAGAGATTGAAGGTTGAGAAAAAGGAAGTGAAATTCCTTAAGGGTGAGTGTGTTTCCCTAAGGGAAGAGATCACCAGTTTGATCTCTCTCCGACAGGAGCACCTAGACCTGACTTCAAAGCATTCAGAGTCTCTTAAGCTCCTTGATCTTAAGCAGGAGGAAGTCAACAAGTTGGAAGAACAACTTGCGGCAGAAAGGAAGATCGTCAAGAGCTTCTCTATGCCAAAAAAAAGTTCTTCCAGTTGTTGATACCTTCTCTGCTCAGGCCAAAGGAGCTGGCTTGGGGCATGTAGGGGTATCTGGTTCCTCATCCAGGAGAAACAAGAATCCGAGGAAGAATAAGGGGGCCAAGAAGGCCTTTGCTGCTGAAAAGGGAAAGGCCCCACTCAGTCCTGTTGCGTTCAGAAAGCCTAGCTTTCCTTGCAACCAACATGACTTTGAATCAACCTTTGGTCATCATTTCCGGCCCTCGGTTGCAAAGCCAAAGAGCCGATATGATGGTTGGACTTTTCCCCGTAACTTCAGTGAGAGTGTCTTCAAGGCACCTTATGAGGAAATCCACATGGGAAATTATGGTCAATTCTCAAGCGGCCATAATGGAAGGCAGGCACCAAGAGCCAAGCCTGTTATACTGAAGGAACAGAAAGTGAAGAAGTCATGTGACTGCAATCACTATGAGGCCTCCACCTCCAGATCCAAGGCCCCGGCTGTACCCACCATTCCCAGGGTAAAACAGGAGCCTAGGACAAGGTACAATAGATTTGACTGTTGGTGTTGTGGCAAAGTCGGTCACTTTGCCGTGGATTGTTGGTTTATTCCGAGGTATAACGAGACTCCCTATATTAGCAATGCGAGGCCGACCACTCGTAGGGTTAATCACTCGAGGGGGAGTATGCTAACCAAGAATCTAGGACCCAAGTTCGATTGAGTTCCTAAGGGAAATTAATTTTGTTTTGCAGGAATGTACAAAGGCCACCAAAACGCCAATATGGTTCTTGGACAGTGGATGCTCCCGGCATATGACTGGGACAAGAAGCCTACTGCGTGATTACATTCCAGTCGAGAATGGACCCAAAGTCATCTTTGGGGGGTCAGATCGAGGAGTCACCAGAGGTTACAGTATGATTTCCAATGGTATAATCTCTATCACCGACGTAGCTTATGTTGAAGGGTTAAACCATAACCTGATCAGTGTAAGTCAGTTATGTGATAAAGGTTATGACATTAAGTTCTGCAAGGATAAATGCCTGATAATATCATGTGCCTCTTCTGAGACGATATTAACAGGCATTAGGAGCAGAAATATCTTCTGCTTAAACTTTCTTAGTTTAGATTCATCTACCACCATATGCCTAGTGGCAACAAGCAGTGCATCTCTTTGTGAACAATGGCACAAGAGTTTGGCACATATTAATTTCAAAATAATTAGTATGCTGTTTTCTAAAAACTTAGTAAGGGATGATCCCGTTATCAAGTACATCAAAGATAGCCCCTGTCCTGCATGCTAGATGGGCAAACAGACTCGGGCTACCTTTAAGAGCATTGCAGACAAAGACTCTTCCCGGTGTCTTTATCTTCTACATATGGACCTGTTTGGTCCAATGCAAGTTCATAGCTTGGGAGGCAAGTCCTATACGCTAGTGATAGTTGATGATCATTCTCGGTTTACATGGGTGTTCTTCTTAAAACGAAAGTCAGATACATTTGAAATCTTCACTAGTTTTGTCAAGCAGGTTCAGAACGAATTTAACTGCTCAGTGGTCAAAATCAGAAGTGACCATGGAACAGAATTCGAATCTGGTGCTATGACAGAGTTTTGTGAAGAACAAGGTATCTTTCATGAGTTTTCCTCCCCGCGCACTCCTCAGCAAAATGGAGTCGCGGAGAGGAGAAATAGAACTCTCATTGAAGCTTGCACGACAATGTTGAAAGAGGCTTCTCTCCCAGAATACTTCTGGGCAGAGGCTGTAAATATGGCTTGTCACGTACAAAACCGAGCTTTGATCAACAAAAGTCATCGTAAGACGCCCTACGAACTACTAAAAGGCAGGAAACCAACCATGTCCTATTTAAGGATCTTTGGTTGCAGATGTTATGTACTGAATAATGGGAAGTACCCACGTACTAAATTTGGTGAAAAATGCTTCGATGACATATTCATGGGCTATAGTTCCCACAGTCGCGCATATAGGGTCTTCAATAAGAAAACCCTAATGGTAGAAGAATCAATTAATGTTGTATTTGATGAAGGAAGCTTGCTTAACAGCAATTCTTCCAGCGGTATTCTTGAAGATGCAGGTACAAGACTTGATCAGCTGAGTCTCGATGAGACCGCTAAAGATGAAACTCCTAAGTACGTCAGAGTTTCCACCTCAACGTCAACTGGGAATGTTGAAGATCAAAATGGAGAAAATCTCTTGGAAGAAGGAGAAGCCCAAGAAGTAGTCGAAGCTCCAGACTCCAGACTTCTAGAGCTCCGGCACGTGAGGGATCACCCTAAAGAGCAGATCATCGGAGATCCTCGTGCTGGTGTCAGAACTCGAAGAGGTAATATTAACGAGATTTTGCATCTTAGCTTCCTGTCACAGGTTGAGCCAAAGAAGTTCGACGAGGGGAACAAAGATGCAGCATGGATCTTGGCCATGCAAGATGAACTGCATCAATTCGAATGATGCAACGTTTGGACGCTGGTTCCCAGACCACGAAAGCAGAATGTGATTGGCACCAAGTGGATCTTCAGAAACAAGCTGGATGAACATGGTGTCATCATAAAGAACAAGGCCAGGCTGGTGGCTCAGGGTTACAGACAGGAGGAGGGGATTGACTTCGACCAGACCTTTGCACCAGTGACAAGGCTCGAGGCAATCAGATTGTTCCTGGCGTATGGTTCGCACAAAGGATTCACAGTCTATCAAATGGATGTGAAATCAGCATTCTTGAACGGAGACCTGAAAGAGGAAGTATACGTCACTCAACCCCCAGGTTTTGTCAATCCTACTTATCCCCATCATGTATATTTTCTTAATAAAGCTCTTTACGGTTTAAAACAAGCTCCACGAGCTTGGTATGAGAGCTTATCTAGTTTTCTTCTTGAGAATAAGTTCTCTAGAGGTAAAATAGATAAGACATTGTTTCTCAGGGAAGTCAAAGGCATGATTTTGCTGGTGCAAATCTATGTAGATGACATCATATTCGGCTCAACGGACAACAATCTTTGCAAAAAGTTTTTTAAACTTATGCAAGGAAAGTTTGAAATGAGCAGTATGGGAGAGCTAAAGTATTTCTTGGGACTTCAAGTGAAACAGTCTGAGGATGGCATATTCATCTCTCAGACGAAGTTCACAAATGAACTCCTCAAGAAATTCGGTATGGAGAATGCAACCTCTATGAGGACTCCAATGGGATCCACTATGTCTCTGGATAAGGATGAGAAAGGTAAACCTTTCGATGAAACCAAATACAGAAGTATTATTGGATCCCTGCTCTACCTTACTGCCAGTAGACCGGATATCATGTTTTCCACATGTGTCTGTGCCAGATATCAGGTGAACACTAAGGAATCTCACAATGTCGCTGCAAAGCGAATCCTCAGATACCTTAAAGGTACTCTGAATCTTGGCTTGTGGTACCCGAGAAACAATGATGTCGAGCTGATCGGCTTTTCAGATGCTGATTTTGTAGGGAGTAGGGATGACAGGAAAAGCACCTCCGGGACGTGTCAATTCCTCGGAAGAAGGCTTATTTCATGGAATAGCAAGAAACAGAATTGTGTAGCAACCTCCACAGCAGAGTCTGAGTACATCTCGACAGGCAGCTGTTGCGCACAACTCCTATGGATCAGAAACCAGTTAGCCGACTACGACCTTCAGTTCAAGGAAGTACCAATGTACTGTGACTCCTCCAGTGCAATTACAATTGCCAACAATCTGGTATCGCACAGCAGAACGAAGCATATTGAAGTGCGCTACCACTTCATTCGGGAGCGCGTGGAGAACAAGGACATCTCTCTCTGTTATGTCCCCACGGACAAACAGATTGCAGATATTTTCACAAAGCCCTTAGACGAAGCCAAGTTCAGTCTTTTCAAAACTGAATTGGGGATGCTAAACTATGAGGAATGAAGACTACAAAAGCTCCAGGCTCGTGTATCTAGGGGGAGCCTCTAAATTGGTGTGAGCACAGGTGCAAGAACTGAGGGGGAGCAAGGGGTGCAACGGACCCAGATTTGCAGAAGCCGAAAATGGGGAGATTACCCTCTCGGCTAAGGCTAAGGTGGCTCCAAGTCTGCTCTCAAGAAATTGGTACTGGTAATGAACATCTCTCTCAACTCAATTTCAAGTTTAGGATTTTTATTCCCATACGCTCTACTCACCTTAGCTTGTAGGGTTTAGGCTTCTTCAAATAGGGGGAGATTGTTGGGTATTGTATCCACAACGTACCTGATTTGAAGAAGCCCCTGAACAAGCTAAGGTAAATAGACAATGTATTTGATAAAACATTTTAAGTTGTGCTTGCAGTTATTCCACGCTAAGTGCACTCTAATGTCAGGGTGCAGTAGGTCAATATACACGGGTCTGCACGACGTAATCCCTCGTTGAGCAGATCAGTGTGTTGGCCTACGTGTACTCTCTCTATTGGAGTGTACTTAGTTTCAAGTACAGGGCTGTGATAATGCAAGAGCAGACAAGGAGCAAGGATGGGTCAAAGAGCAGCTCATAGGTGGAAAGACGAAACATCGTCTAAGTATGAATCGACGAGAATCATCAAGTGATTCTCGCCGATTCGGCGAGAATCACTAGTGATTCTCGCCGAATCGTCGAGAATCACTGGCTGATTCTCGTCGTCTCTATCCGGCTACATCAAGGTGTGCAAATCTGGCGCTAAGTCATAATTGTCGAGAATCATCAAAGTGATTCGGCGAGAATCACTAGTGATTCTCGCCGAATCGTCGAGAATCACCGGCTGATTCTCGCCGACTCGTCGAGAATCACCTTCGATTCTCACCGAATTTGACTTGGGCAAATTTCTGGATCCCGCTGGACCGGATCAAATGTTAAGGCGCTGCTTTTGAACTGATATTAGGGTTTCTTCTGGTGGGACCCACAATGGTCATAAAGAGGTATACTACTGTATAAATACTCGCGTATTTTGAACAGTAGAAACAGACAGAAAAATATACGAAGTCGAGCCGCCGACGTGACCTAGATCGCGATACCTGCTCCGCCGCCGTCGTCGCTCGTGCTAGTCGATCGCTGGCTGCTTGATCGTGGTTTCTTACAGATCTCCCGGCGACAGAAGCTTAGCCAAGCTTAGCATCTCACGCGTCTAACCAGAGATCCTTTGTCTCTTGATTTGTTGATCGGGAAAACTTTCCCCGTCCGAATCGATCGAGACGATCAATCCTAGTGTGACCGTTGGAAGACCTTGCTAGCTTTGCTACGAAGTTTGAATCTCCAAAGTACAGCAGCCGCACACCATTGTCGCCGCCGATCTCGAGAACCAAGCCGCCGCCCTTCTTGCCAACGCCGGTTCCGGGGAGATTCTCTCCAAGTGAGATCTAGGGTTGTGGACTCTTCGTTGACTTCAAAAACATGTCATCGAACGAAGAGGGACACCTTAGTCTCCAAAAGTTGTTTGTATTTCTTGTACATTCTAGTTTCATTTTTGTTGTAAAGGAACGTTGGTTCCTAGTTGTAAGGGTTGGGTGCAACCCGTGTTGTGGGAGTGTTGACTCCTACGTGTGGAAGGGTTCCTTCCGATAGTGCAAGGATTGTATTTCAATCCTGTTGGTGAAGAGACCGAGTCGTCCCTTGTTGGGAGATAGGTCTAAGGGGGAAAGTGGATGTACCCAAATCGGGGAACCACTATAAATAGCTTGTGTACTTTCTTTGCTGTGCTGTTTTATTTTTGTGTGCAGGTACAATTTTAATTCCGCAAAAATGCTGCACGTCACCTATCCCCCCTCCCATAGATGAAGGTAGTTGACACTAGATGGACTTTCAAAAGTTTCGGGGTCTATCCCATCCTTGATAGCGGGACTTTGGCTCTATATAAGTAGGCCTAGCAAAGTGCCTGTATGATGAGTCAAAATCAAACTCATTTGATGGAAAGATGACCTTTTTGAATGTGGTTTGATTTTGAGGGGCTTTTCCCTTTTCTTCGGCTGAGGCCTTTTTGGCGGCCTTATTTTTCCGTTGATTCTTGTTTCTCCTGGAGGATTTACTAGGAGCTTCTTCATGGCCTAGTCCAGCTCCCTTGGCCTTTGCTGAGAATTCAGCAACGAATGGAAGAACTGTTTTGGGATTCGAGAAACTCTCAACAAGTTTCCTTTCAGCCGCAAGTTCGGCTTCCAATCCTTTGATGATCTTCTCCTTCAGGTCAAGGTGCTCAAGAGCCTTGTTATATTCTTCAATAGTATTATTGAAGTTTTTCTCGAGGGAGTCGGTCTTTGCGACTTTCTCTCTCAAGTTGCTCTCTTCGGCTTTTAGAGATCTGATCTCTTTAGCCTGAGTCTTCACGACTCGACGACATTTGTCGTAAGCCATGATCAACTCCCTGTACTGGGTCATCAATTCTGACTCATCGTCAGAGGAGCTACCCACACAATCATATTCAGAGACTTCAGACTCTGAGAGAGGGGTGTGAGAGTTTACCTTCCCAGTGAACTGGGGCTCTTGTTCATCATCTGTTTGAGCCATTAGACCGAAGTAAGCTTCTTCTTCTTCGCTTGACTCAGATGAGTCGGAGTCGCTAAGAGTCTTGCCCCTTTTGGCTATGAGGCTCTTCTCTTTCCTTTTCTTGTTGTGTAAGGATTTCTTGTCTTCTCTTCTACCACCCTCCTTCTTCTTGTGAGGGCAGTCAGCAATGACGTGACCTGACTTATTACATCAGTAACAAATGATGTTAGTTGAAACGTATTTGTTCTGTTTAGTATTATACCTTTCGTGGCTGCTTGAGCCTTTTCTTTGTCGATCGTCATCGCACCGCGATCTTCTGTATGAGGCATCCTTGCCTTTCCATTGTTTCTTTTTATCAAGAAACTTCTTGAATTTCCTTGAGAGCAAGGAGAACTCTCCTTCAGATAGTTCAGACCCTGAGGTGCTAGATTCTGATGTTTCTTCTTCTTCATCAACTTCTGGAGCGGGAGCGGGGGATGCAGCCTTGGTCTTTCTGGAGGTGTCTGCCTTTAGAGCGACAGATTTCTCCTTTAGTGCAGACCTGCCCTTCTCTTCATCAGCTTTTCTTGTATTGATTTGGAGTTCATAAGACATAAGCTTTCCAAAGAGATTTTGCGGGTCTGTTTCAGCTAGCTTCCCGAACTCCCTGATGACGCATACCTTGTTATCTCATTCCTTGGTTAGGGATCTCAAGAATCTGTCGTTCAGTTCTCCGTTGGTGAAGACACGGCCATACACCCTTAGGCCATTTACAATTTTGAAGAAGTTCTCAAAGGTGTCGGCAATTGTTTCCTTGTTCCCTTGTCGGAACGCTTCATATTTTTGATTGAGAAGGGATCTCCGATCATCCCTTACTTCTTCCGTTCCTTCCATCAAAGTGACTAAGGAATGCCACATCTCCTTAGCTGATTGACAGTGAATCAAATTCTGCAGCATCGAGTCATCGACTGCACTTACTATAATGTTCTTAGCTTTCTTGTCGAGAGAGACAAGTGCAATCTCGTCTTTGTCGAGATCCATTAGCTTTTTGGGAACTTTCTTGGTAGGATCGATAGTGGACACAGTCATGGGAACGTAAGGACCTTCTTCAACGATCATGAAGATCCTTGGATCCACAGCTTCCATGAAAAATTTTATCCTTTCTTTCCACATGGGAAAGTTATTTTTGTTGCACAGTGGAAGCTTGTCGAAATCTTTGCCCTTGTCCATTTTATGGTAGAATCTTTCAGACAACAGATTTGGATCTGATCAAGGTGTTGACCTTTTGACGATCAACCTCGCTTTGATACCAATTGAAATAAAATGGTTGTCAACCTAAATCACCTAGAGGGGGGTGAATAGGTGAGTTGTGCGTCTTTTTGCGGAATAAAAATAGTTAGAGCACAGCACAGAACGATCTACCAATATCACAGACGACACAAGATTTATAGTGGTTCCCCAACCTTGGGTACATCCACTTTCCCTCACCAATCTAGCAATCAACTAGACTCGGCTACTCCACTATCTCGGATCAAAAATCGATCCTACACTCGGAACAAAGTTCCTACAAACTCGATCCAAACAAAGGGATCTACACCTCGGAAGATAACACTTCCTACAAACTCGGAGTGAAAAACTCCTACACTCGGAGAAGATTTCTCCTACAAGATTAATAAAGTGTTTACAAGAATACAAATAGTAAATCACTCAGATCTGAATGAAACAGCCAGGATCTTCTTCTTTTCAACTTTGTAGCACTTTCAGAATTCGGTGAAGAGGTTCTCGGCTTCGATCTGGATTTACTCACTTTTACAGAAATCGAGAGAGAATATGATCAGCGAAGTCGATCTCGATCTGTAACTTTCTTCAGCGTGGTCCTCTAAAAGTAGAAGCTTTGGCCGGAGAAGAAGGCGGCGGCGGCGGCTTCCGTTTTGCGAAAATCAGAGAGGAGTCGGTTGAAGAATATTTCTCGAAATAGAATGACAAGAAAGCTTGGACAATACTTAGGGTTTGTCATTTTCTGATAAGACCTTATATAGAAGAGACTAACGGTTATAATCGGTCATAATGATGTACACGTGGACCAATCATGTCGCGTGATTTCAAAATCCCGTCAGAAAAAGGACTTAGCAAAATTTCAGAAAAGTTCAGCCATATAAACGAGTCGGTGAATAGCTACTCGAGTAGTTGAATAACTACTCGAGTACATGAAGGAGAATATACTCGGGTATGTAAGGATGGGCTACTCGAGTAGGTAGAAATCAACTACTCGAGTAAGCAGAAAGAACTACTCGAGTATGTAGAGAGACTTACTCGAGTACATAAAGGATCTACTCGAGTACTGGAAAAACTACTCGAGTATATTTCATAAACTACTCGAGTACATGAAGTACTACTCGAGTGGGATACTTAGAGTGAATTCTGAAGATGTCAGCAAGAGCTACTCGAGTAGTTGAACTAAACTACTCGAGAGGAAGTTATCTACTCGAGTAGGTGAAACTTATACTCGAGTAAATGACTTAGAAAATTCTGGAGTAAGAAAAAAATTCAAGATACACATGTGAAACATGATCTACTCGAGTAGTTATAATTAACTACTCGAGTATGATTCTATCTACTCGAGTAAGTGAGTATACTTACTCGAGTCCATGACTTAGAAAAAAATTTTGTTGCTGGAAAACTTTTTCTTCTAATGTACTCAACTTCCAAATCTTTTCTCATAGTCCAATAGCATGAATATGAAGTGTATCCCAATAGAGAGACCACACATGAGTCAACACCTTGGAATATGCAATGAGGGATTACATTGCACAGTTCCTGTGTTTGGTGACCCACTGTGAGCTGACATTGGTCTACACTTCCCAGTGAAATTCCTGCAAACATATAGCTCAAACCAAACATCAAATACAACTTAATTCATCTTAGTTCCAGGGTGACTTCATCAAATCTGGGTTAATGTGGATGTAATAACCAACAATTTTGACTACGGAATAGTTGTATTCATTCTGGACCTGCCTGACAAAATTAGTAAAGATGTCGATTGTATTTGACTTGTGTTTCAGAAAGAACACTGACCCAAAGCGCGAGTAATCATTAACAATAACCAACGTATAATCTTTACCTCCCAAACCTCTAACTTGTAGTGGACTGAACAAGTCCATATGAAGCAAATCTAGACATCTGTTAGAATCTTTGCCAATAATTCTTTTAAAGGTAGCCCTTATTTTCTTGCCTTTTACGCATGCGTGACAAGGTCTATCTTTGACGTACTTGACATTTGGGGCATCACGTACTAAATTCAGTGAAAATAATTTGTTAATAGTTTTGAAATTAATATGTGTTAATCTATTGTGTCATTGGTCACCAAGAGACACACTATCTTCAGCCATAAAACACACTGGTGTAGAAGAGTTTATACAAATGAAATTTAAACAAAATATGTTTCTGCTTCGAGTGCCGGATAGAATCGTTTCTGAAAGATATAGTACCTAAACACCTAGAGGGGGGGGTGAATAGGTGACCTAGTCCTTTTTAAACTTTAATGGCAGCAATCAGTTATATCACAGAATTCTAACTACTTTTGCACAGCAATCACAAAGCATACACAACAAATCACAATCACAGCACAACAGACACAGTGTTTTATAGTGGTTCCCCAAGATATGGGTACATCCACTTTCCCCCTTCGCCTATCTAGCAGTGTACTAGATTCGGCCAAACTTCTCCACTGTCTCAGAACCCAAATTGGTTCCTACACCTCAGGCCCAAGGCCCTACAACTCAGCTTTTCCCAAAGCCTACACTCAGCCACAAAGGCCTACACTCAGCCAATCACAGCCTACACTCAGCCAACAAGGCCTACACTCAGAGATTTCAATCTCCTACACTCAGGCTCTCAAGCCCTACCCTCAGCCTTTATAATTACAGGCTTACAATTCACTCAGATCCAAAGGATCCTACAAGTTAAAAATGAATTACAAATATTAACTCAACAACTCAGAAACAAGAGAGGGGAGTTAAGAGTTTCTTGATGAGTTCTTGGAAGAACTCAGCTGGATTCAATCTGACTTAGCTTTCTTCAAAGCTTCTTGAAAGTAGAACTGAATAAGAATGAATCCTCCTACAGTTGATCCTTGATCTCTGCTTCTTAAGATCCAGAATATATCTGAACCCTTCTTCTCAACCTAGTTCCAAAGGCTGATTTCTTGGATGGAGCACTCTCTCTCCAACTTCTTAGATCTGCACAGCTAGATCTTCTTGATTTGATACTTGATCAATAACTCTGTGAATCACTTTAATAACTTGTTCAACAACAATCTGATCCACCTTGAACCACACATTCTGTAAACTGTATAAGCCTATTTATAGGCCTTCTTCATGGTAACCGGCTGGTCCGGTTCATAACTGTCTTCTAACATCTCTAACAGGTGCTGTAGATCGGCTGGAACGGCAGCTGTCAAGTCATGCAGTCAATTCTTGAAGAACTCTAACTGTCTGAAAGTGTCGAGACTTTCTGTCTTTAAGTGTCGACACTTATAGACCAAGTGTGACACAAGTTGTGTAAGTGTCGACACAAGTCTACAAGGTGTCGACACAACTCCTTGTATGTCTTGACACAGATTCTTCTTTATGTGTCGACACTGAAATTGAGTGTCGACACAAGTACTTGATCTTCTATCTTTTGCTGAATTCTTCTAAGTGTCGACACATTACCTTTGTGTCGACACAACTTCTTGTCTTGAATCTGTTAAGTGTCGACACTGCTTCTTGGTGTCGACACATAGTCTTCTATGTTGATACTTGCTGAGTGTCGACACAGCTCCTTGTGTCGACACTTGATTCTTCTGTTGAGACTTCAGCTGAGTGTCTACACATTCCCTTAGTGTCGACACTTGTACTTAGAATATTTTGACGATCTTGCTGTTCTTTGTTAAGTGTCGACACAGCTCTATGTGTCGACACTTTCTTCAAGTGTAGAGTCTTCAGCTGAGTGTCGACACATTGTTCTAGGTGTCGACACTTACTTCATGTGTTGACTCTTCTATTGAGTGTCGACACTTTGTTCTTGGTGTCGACACTTTCTTCAAGTGCTGACTCTTCTTGTTGTGTGTCGACACATTGTTCTTGGTGTCGACACTTTAACTTAGTTTCTGCAGACTCTTGCTGAGTGTCGACACAGCTCCAAGTGTCGACACTTTCTGGTGTAGACACAGCTTCACTGGGTGTCGACACAGCTCCTTGTGTCGACACTACTTCTCTGCACTTTTCTTCACTGAGTGTCGACACAGCTCCATGTGTCGACACTTTCTGTCTAGTGTCGACTCTTCATCCCAGGTGTCGACACAATGACTCCAAGTGTCGACACTGCTTGTCTGGGTGTCGACACAAGTCTTCTTAAGTGTCGACACTTTCCCTCTGGGTGTCGACACTTGGACTTAGAAACTTTTTGCTTCAGTCCAGTAATTACTTAACCTGCACGAGTAAACTCAACATACATCAAATACATTATGATGTATATCATTGAGTTGGGTGAGGCTTCTTCAAATCAGGTACATTTAACCAATGTACCCAACAATCTCCCCCTATTTGGAGAAGTCATAACCCTTAGTCAATGATATACACCATTCATAATTAAAATTACAAAATGATGTAAAGCAGGATTATATTCAGCAGGGTAAACATAAACATGTATAAATCACACATGTATACACATACATCAACACAGAACAAATAAGAAATAGACATATTCACAGAACAACCATGAAATATATTGATCATATATTGTTCTAATATCTGTCTTATACATTTTCAGTAATTCACAAAAATGTTTTACATTCAAAAGAATACAAAGTAATCTTCAAGAAAATTCTAATCTATTTCTGTTCAGGTTCCTTGATAACTATTCCCTTGCCAGCTTGGACTTTAGCTTGGACAGGAGTATCAGCAGTTTCAGCATCAGCAGGCTTCTTGCCTTTCAGATCTTTCTTTTTAAGCTCTTCAGCTTTGATCTTCTGCCTCTCAAAATAGTGATATGGCTTTGGAAAGTACTTGCTAGGCTCCTGAGCTGTAGGAGGTAGCTTTCCCATCTTTGTCTTCCCTTCTATATTGAACAATTTCTTCTTGTCTGGTCTCATGTTTCCTCCATTCAGATTCAGAGAACCATTTGTTCCTGTCATGAATGTTATCATTGGCAGCTTTCCAGGCAGTTAATATAATATTCCTAGAGGTAGGCTTCCACTGTTCAAAGTCTGGCCTTTGTTCTGCTTGTTCCCTAAACCTCTTCTTAGACAGTCTTGTCTCTTCCTCTTTCTGCAATGCCTCTTGCATGGCTTCAGTAATAGGTTGAACAACCTTTTCAATATGGACATTGTCCTTGCCCCCAGATGGGCTGTACATGGTCTGTACCTCAGCATGAATCATTTCAAAGTCTGGAGGTGGATAAATAACCTGAGCTACTTCTGGTTGCTCACCTCCAAGATATGCAGGTTGAATTCCAGATTCAGCAACATTGTCATCATCACAAAGTGGAGGATATCCCAATGTAGCTCTGATGGAATTAGATATCCATTTGGCATGATCAGAGCTAGCTTTGACTAAAACTCTCTCCCCCTTTATGACTTCTCTAGCCATATGATCTCTGACATCATCCTTCTGAAATCTGATTTGACTATCCAAGTATCTGATTCCATCTTTAAAGTAAGGTTTGAGCTTTTGAAGTTGTTTAGATATGACCTTCTGGGATGCTTGGATAGCAGTCTTAACAGCAGAGAGTTCTTCCTGAAATACCTTGTCAAAATCAGCTTTAATAGCAGCAGTAGAAGTAGAAGGTTCAGCAGCCTTGTTCTTTAACTCAGTGACAATAGCATTATGTGAAGCAGTTAAATTGTCATTCATCCTTATTTGATTTTCAAGAATATACCCTTGCTTCAATGCTATGTCATCCACTTGGGCATTTATCTTTTCCTGGTGGGTTGCCAAGAACACCACTGCATTTCCACCCTTGTGGAAACATTCAATCATCTCCTTCTTGTTGAGGTTCATTTCAAACCTTATAGACTTGATATCCTGGGCAAGATCAAACTGGAGTGACTTTTTCCCTTCATCTATATATTTATCTATGGCCTGCCTTTGCTCATCCAACTTGATTTGCATTGCCACCATCAGTGCACTATAATCAATGGCTGGGACTGGTTGAATTATAGGCTGTGGAGCAACTGTTTGGAGAGCCTTCTTGTAACTCTGGCTTCTTCCCCTGAAGACATAAAGTTTCTTTTTCTTTGCCCTAGTAGCCTCCTCATCTTCAGACTCTGAGGAGATGGCTATGTCAACCCTTTCCTTAGGGCTTGAAGGCTTCTCCCATTGTTCAACTGGAGCTTTCTCAGTTTCTGGCCTTATAGGCTCTTCATGAACTTGCACTTGCTCCCCCTCAGCAGCAGCATTCTCTTCTTCAGCAGCATCATTTTCCTTATCAAAATCTGCTTGATCCAGATTGAGGAATAAATCTTCCATTGTGTATTCTTGTGAAGACTGTGCAGGAGAAATTCTTGGTTCTTCAACCACTGGATCAGGAACCACTTGAACAGCAGATGTGTCTTCTATAACAACATCTGGAGCTTGACTATTCAGCTGAGTTTGCTGATGATCATCAGACAAATCAGTATCATCTATAAGAAATTTTCAAGTATTTAGGTCAGTGAGTACCTCTAGTATGGTGTTGGTGGCTTGTTCACTTTCCAGTGTAGAGGGTTCTTCTACAACTGGAGGCTCCCCCTGGTTTTGATCCTTATGTATGGGGCTAGCTTGAGGTAGCTCCCCCTGGATCTCAGCAACCTCTTGAGGAGCAGGAGTCTTTACTGCAGGCTCTTTCTCATGGTCATCAGGAGTGAAGACAACCGGTTCTTCACTTTCAGAACTGCTAGTGGACTCTTGTGCCACTGGAGCAGTCTTCCTTTTCTTCTTAGGAGGAGTGTCTTTCTCAGCAACTACCTTCTCAGGGGTTGGCATCTCTTTAGTCAACACCCTGTCCCATCTTGAGAACAACCTCATATCCATCTTTCTCATATGGTTTATCTTGCTTCCAGTAGCAGTACTCATTACCTCTGGTATCACACCAGCTAGGTATAGACTAATGATTCTGCCCAGGTTGGGCTTCTTCAGACTTTCCTTGATTTTCTCAAATACTATAACTGACCAATCAGTTTTTAAAGTGAAGATAATCCTGGTCATTATATTGAACATGGAGGCAGACACTCTGTCATGCCCTCCTGGCTTGCTTAAGATCACCTTGCCAACTATCTCAGACATGAATTTGCCTTGGTTGTTCATGCCCTTTCTGTTGAAAACAGAACCAATCTTCAGTTTAGGATCAAGTCCACACCAAGTTAGAGCTTCCCTGGTCTTGGATGCAGTAACTTCATCTTCCTCTTGAGTTTTTGGAAGCTGTAGAATCTTCCTCAGACTCTTTGGTGATACCTTGACCTTCGTTCCATGAACTCTGGATTTGATTCTGTATCCAGACTCATCTACTTCAGCTCCATTTAGGAATTCAAGAACCTCTTTCTTCCAAATCTTTGTAGGTTCAGAAACTAAGTATTCTAACCCAGAATCTGCAACTAGGGTTACGACCGCCTGGATTTCTTGATCAGCATCAGTGAAAGCGCCGCGCACCAGCTCATATCCTTCGTTGACATTCTCCTCAAGCTTAGGCGCCATTAGGGTTTGTAGAATTTGTCTTGTGAAAAGAGAGGTGTCGACATAGTAGTTTTGGTCTCGAAACTTTGAAAGCGTGTCGACAAACAAAGACAGAACCCTATTTATACCTTTCTGATTTTGAAGATGAACAGGCGGGACAGATAACTTAAAATGTGTCGACACTGGCAATAAGTGTCGACACTGACTTATAATGTCTCGACACACATGTGTCGACACAAGTTTAGTCAACAGATTTTATGTGTCGACACTTGGTTATGTGTCGACACAACATAACTCGACACATTGTCGAGACTTTACTTAGAAAATTCTGAGTAAAACTTAAGTGTCGACACCACTGTGGATGTGTCGACACCTACTTGACATGTGTCGACACTAAAATTCTGACGTGTCGACACCAACTTTCTAGATGTGTCGACACCTTTTTCCTGAAGTGTCGACACCACTATTCTGTGTCGACATAGACTTGTCTATGTGTCGACACCTTTTTACTTATCCAATATCAATTCTGTAAACTTACTCTAAGTTTATCATTCCTAGTTCAATTTTGAATCTATTGAACTTAGCTTCATCTAGGGGCTTAGTAAACATATCAGCTATTTGATTATCAGTTTTAACATATTCAAGTAAAATATCTTCTCTTTCTACATGCTCCCTAAGAAAATGATATTTAATTTCAATATGTTTAGTTCTACTATGAGATACAGGGTTATTAGCTATTGAAATAGCACTTGTAGAATCACAGAAAAGTGGAGTTCTACTTACCTGAAATCCATAGTCCTCTAGCTGATGGTGTATCCACAAAAGTTGAGCACAGCAACTTCATGCAGCTACATACTCTGACTCTGCTGTGGAGATAGCCACACTGGTTTGCTTTTTGCTACTCCATGAAATTAGTCTCCCACCTAGGAATTGACAGGTTCCAGTAGTGCTTTTTCTATCCTCTTTGCATCCTGCAAAGTCTGCATCTGAATAACCTGTTAGATCAAAATCTCCATTCCTAGGATACTAGAGGCCTAGATAGGGAGTGCCCTTTAGATATCTCAATATTCTTTTGACTGCTGTCAAATGATACTCTTTAGGGCAGGCTTGATACCTTGCACAGACACATGTAGCATACATGATATCTGGTCTACTAGCAGTCAAGTATAATAGGGAGCCAACTATCCCTCTATACAAGGTTTCATCTACAGGTTTCCCTGCATCATCCTTGCTAAGAGACATACTTGACCCCATAGGAGTCTTCATGGTGCTGGATGAATCCATACCATACTTCCTTATGAGTTCTAGGGTGAACTTGGACTGACATATGGATAAACCACTTTTAGTCTGTTTAACTTGGAGACCCAAGAAAAACTTCAGCTCTCCCATACTACTCATCTCAAACTGACCTTGCATAAGTTTTGCAAACTTTTTGCAAAGACTGCTTTCAGTAGACCCAAATATAATGTCATCTACATATATTTGGACTAGTATAACTTTGCCTCTGAATTCCCTAAGGAATAGAGTCTTATCTATTTTCCCCCTTGAGAACTTGTTCTCAATGAGGAAACTAGATAGGGTTTCATACCAAGCCCTAGGGGCTTGCTTTAACCCATATAAAGCTTTCCTAAGTCTATAGACATGATGAGGTAGAGTTGAATCAATAAAACCTGAAGGCTGTTCCACATAGACTTCTTCCTTAAGATTACCTTTCAGGAATGCTGACTTTACATCCATTTGGTAAACCTTGATAGGTTGCATAGGCCAAGAACATCCTTATGGCTTCCATTCTGGCTACTGGAGCAAAGGTTTGATCAAAGTCAATACCTTCTTCTTGCCTATATCCTTTAGCAACCAATCTAGCTTTATTCTTAATGATGACCCCTTGTTCATCCAACTTATTCATGTAGATCCACTTGGTTCCTATTATATTGTGGTCTTTAGGTCTAGGAACAAGTTCCCAGACCTTGCACCTCTTGAACTGATTAAGCTCTTCTTGCATTGCTTCAGTCCATTGTGGATCTTGTATTGTTTCTTCAAACTTCTTAGGTTCAACTTGAGACAGAAAGCTGGAGTAGATTGCTGTATTTAGGTTTCTACTCCTGGTTTGTACTCCTTGTCTTGGATCTCCAATAATCTGCTCTATTGGATGATCTCTTAGATGCCTGTTGGCTGGAGGCATCCTTACTTCTGGTTGAACATCTTCAGCATCTCCATCATGTTGTATTCCTTGAACTTCATCAGCAATTGGCACATGTAGTTCTCCCCCTGGACAACAGCTACTGTCTTCTACTTGCTGTCTTGCAGCAGGTACTTCTTCTATAGTAAGCTTGTCCATCTTCTTTGTTAAACCTGTGGGGCTGCATACACTACTAGATAACTCATTGTTAATAAGTTTAGTCTCATCAAAAACTACATGCACAGATTCTTCTATAACTTGTGTAGTCAAGTTATAGACTCTATAAGCCTTACTGTTGTTGCTGTACCCAACAAAAATTCCCTCTTGGGACTTGGCAACAAACTTAGTCAAGTAAGACTTCCCATTGTTAAGTATGAAGCATTTGCAACCAAAGATTCTAGAGTAGGATAGGTTTGGTCTCCTGCCTTTCACAACTTCATAGGGGGTCTTGTTAAGCCTTTTAGTGATGGTCGCCCTATTTATAACATGGCATGCAGTGTTAACTGCCTCAGCCCAGAAATATTCTGGCAGTGATGTATCACTTAGTAGGGTCCTACCAGCCTCTATCAAGGTTCTATTCTTCCTCTCAGCAATGCCATTTTGCTGAGGTGTTCTAGGTGAAGAGAATTCTTGAAATATCACAAATTCTTCACATAGTTTTGTCATGCTATCAGACTGAAATTCAGTACCATGATCACTTCTTATCTTAACCACTGTACTATTTAGTTCATTCTGAATTTGCTTGACAAAGCTATACAAGATACTGGGTGTTTCAAATTTCTATCTTAAGAAGAACACCCAGGAAAACCTTGAGTAGTCATCTACAACTACAAAGGTATAGACCTTCCTACCTAAGCTGTGAACTGGCATTGGACCAAAGAGATCCATATGCAAGAGGTATAGACACCTCACAACATCTTTGTTTTCTATGCTTCTAAAGGTGGATTTAGTCTGCTTGCCCTTTTGACAAGCTGAGCAAATACCATCTTTAACACACTTAACTTGAGAACCATTCCTCACCAACTCTTTGCTAAAGAGTTTGCTAATAGTCTTGTAGTTAAGATGGGCAAGCCTCTTGTGCCATTTGACACAATGAGAGACTGTCTCATCAGCTACAAGACAAACTGGAGAACCACTATTCTCAATCATAATGTCTAAGCAATAGACATTCCTTTTCCTATAACCTGTCAAAATGATCTCTTGATCACTTGACCTCTTGATATGACAACCATTTTTAACAAATAAGATGTCATACCCTACATCACTTAATTGACTTATACTTATTAGGTTGTGTTTCAACCCTTTAACATAAGCCACTTGAGTAATGGTAACCAAGTTGCTAGAAATGTTACCAAATCCTTTGATGATTCCTTTTTCAGAACCACCAAAGGTGACTTTTGGACCATCTTTTATTGGAATGTAGTCCTTTAGTAATCCTCTTGTTCCAGTCATATGTCTGGAACATCCACTATCCAAGTACCATGTTGGGGTATGGCCACTTGGACTCACCTGCAAAACAGATTAATGAACCTTAGAACCCAAAGAATTCTTGGGTCCTTGGTACTTGTTAGTTTGCAATCTAACAAACCTACCTACTGGCTTTCCAACAGGTAGTTTGGTACTCACTCTGGCACTAGCATTGTGCCAACAGTCCACTGCAAAGTGGCCAACCTTGCCACAACACCAACATTCAAACTTATTGTACCTTTGCTTAGGTACAACCTTTGCTGTCTTATCTACAGCAGACTTGTTGAATGTTGGGGCTTTGCCCTTGGACTTAGACTTGGACTGCTCAGTCCTTGCAGGTCTAATAAAACCCAATCCAGCCTTGCCTTTATGATGAACAAATTCATCAATTAAAGGTAGCACTGATTTAGGTTTAGAAAACCTAGCAACAAGCTCTCTCTCTCTTTCTGAAGATTGATCTCCAGACTCTTGATTTGATCATTCTTAAAGGTGATAGTCCCCATCTGAATCACTGTTATGTGTTTCAGCCTGGCTATCTCATTAAGCTTTTGATCAAATTGCTTCTCAGAATCTGTTGCAGCAGCTTTAAGATCAGCAATTTCCTTTGTCTGACTTTTGGCTAGGGACTTGCTTTTCTTGTAAGCTTGCAACAGTACTTTATATTCATCTATAAGCTGATGAATATCATCCTCAGACTCAGATACATCCTCATCACTTGATAATGATGAATCTGATTCTGTACTAGAACAAGAAACTGAACTTAGAGTTGAACTTTGTACCTTACTAGGTCCTGGCTGCTCCAGGATTTTGTCACTCTCAGTCAATGCCATCAGTCCTTGGCACTGACAGTCTTCTTGTTCGTATATAGACTCCATAATCTGCATGAATTCTTCTTCTTCTTCTTCTTCAGCAAACAGCCCTATGTAAGCTTCAGCCTCAGACTCAGTTTCTGAAGAAGAGATATCTGATAGAGTCTTCTCCTTCTTGGCTACAAAAGACTTCTCTTTCTTGCCTTTGAAATGAGTCTTTTTCCTATCACTAGACTTTTTCCTCTTTTCAGGACAGTCTGCAATAACATGGCCCTGTCTATTGCAGCAATAGCACACTATCTTAGAACTAGTTGTCTTGCTAGATTTTGTCCTCTTCCTGTCCTTCTTTGATGCCTTTTTATCTAGATAAAAATCTTCTTTTCCTTTTGAAGTAGAGGGCCTTGTCCTCCACTGTTTCTTCTTCAAGAATTTTTGAAAGTGTCTAGTGAAGGCAGCAAAGTCTTCATCACTTTCACTACTTTCAGACTTGGTGCTGACTGACTCATCTGTCTCTGATTCAACTATCTTTGGAGGTGGAGTTGGTGACTTATTCCTGCACTTTCTGGAGGCTTCTGTCTTGAAGGCTACTGTTCTTTCCTTGTGCTCAGTTCTTGTTGATTTCTCCTCCTCTTTTCTCACTGTCAACTGCATCTTATATGACAACAATTTGCCAAACAGTGTAGGTGGAGGAATTTCTCCCAACTTAGCCATTTCTCTAATGGCACAGATCTTGGTGTCCCAATATTTGGTTAGGGACCTTAGGAACTTGTCATTTAGTTCATAGTTACTGAACTCTCTTCCATAAGACATGAGTTCATTCACTATTCTGTAGAACTTCTTATAGCACTCAGTTATGCTATCACCTTTTCCTTGTCTAAAACTCTCATACTCCTGATTTAGCAAGGATTTTCTATCTTGTCTAACTTCCTCAGATCCCTCCATATACATAATAAGAGTGTCCCACATCTCCTTGGCTGTCTTACAGTGTATAAGATTCTGAAATGTTGCATCATCTATGGCACTCACTATAATGTTTTGTGCCCTCTTGTCCATGGTGGCTAGGACAATCTCATCCTTAGTCATTTCAGAGAAATCCTTTGGGGTTCTCTGATTTGCATCAAGAACAGATATCTTCATGGGCACATAAGGCCCCTCTTTTACTGTGATGTAGATTCTAGGGTCTGAGGCTTCCATAAACAACCTTACCCTTTCCTTCCAAATCCCAAAGATTTCCTTCCTGCATATGGGCAATTTCATGGAACCCAATTCTTTGTGATTTTCAGAGGAACCCATGGTTCTTGATTTTCTTGAATCTGTATTTTGACTTAGACTGAATCTGCCAAACAGGATCTCCTCAGACTATTAGTCCTTTTTGAGGAACCTGGCTCTGATACCACTTGAAAGATATAGTACCTAAACAACTAGAGGGGGGGGTGAATAGGTGACCTAATCCTTTTTAAACTTTAATGGCAGCAATCAGTTATATCACAGAATTCTAACTACTTTTGCACAGCAATCACAAAGCATACACAGCAAATCACAATCACAGAACAGCAGACACAGTGTTTTATAGTGGTTCCCCAAGATATGGGTACATCCACTTTCCCCCTTCGCCTATCTAGCAGTGTACTAGATTCAGCCAAACTTCTCCACTGTCTCAGAACCCAAATTGGTTCCTACACCTCAGGCCCAAGGCCCTACAACTCAGCTTTTCCCAAAGCCTACACTCAGCCACAAAGGCCTACACTCAGCCAATCACGGCCTACACTCAGCCAACAAGGCCTACACTCAGAGATTTCAATCTCCTACACTCAGGCTCTCAAGCCCTACCCTCAGCCTTTATAATTACAGGCTTACAATTCACTCAGATCCAAAGGATCCTACAAGTTAAAAATGAATTACAAATATTAACTCAACGACTCAGAAACAAGAGAGGGGAGTTGAGAGTTTCTTGATGAGTTCTTGGAAGAACTCAGCTGGATTCAATCTGACTTAGCTTTCTTCAAAGCTTCTTGAAAGTAGAACCGAATAAGAATGAATCCTCCTGCAGTTGATCCTTGATCTCTGCTTCTTAAGATCCAGAATATATCTGAACCCTTCTTCTCAGCCTAGTTCCAAAGGCTGATTTCTTGGATGGAGCCCTCTCTCTCCAACTTCTTAGATCTGCACAGCTAGATCTTCTTGATTTGATACTTGATCAATAACTCTGTGAATCACTTTAATAACTTGTTCAACAACAATCTGATCCACCTTGAACCACACTTTCTGTAAACTGTATAAGCCTATTTATAGGCCTTCTTCATGGTAACCGGCTGGTCCGGTTCATAACTGTCTTCTAACATCTCTAACAGGTGCTGTAGACCGGCTGGAACGGCAGCTGTCAAGTCATCCAGTCAAATCTTGAAAATCTCTAACTGTCTGAAAGTGTCGAGACTTTCTGTCTTTAAGTGTCGACACTTATAGACCAAGTGTCGACACAAGTTGTGTAAGTGTCGACACAAGTCTACAAGGTGTCGACACAACTCCTTGTATGTCTCGACACAGATTCTTCTTTATGTGTCGACACTGAAATTGAGTGTCGACACAATTACTTGATCTTCTATCTTTTGCTGAATTCTTCTAAGTGTCGACACATCACCTTTGTGTCGACACAACTTCTTGTCTTGAATCTGTTAAGTGTCGACACTGCTTCTTGGTGTCGACACATAGTCTTCTATGTTGATACTTGCTACGTGTCGACACAGCTCCTTGTGTCGACACTTGATTCTTCTGTTGAGACTTCAGATGAGTGTCGACACATTCCCTTAGTGTCGACACTTGTACTTAGAATATTTTGACGATCTTGTTGTTCTTTGTTAAGTGTCGACACAGCTCCATGTGTCGACACTTTCTTCAAGTGTAGAGTCTTCAGCTGAGTGTCGACACATTGTTCTAGGTGTCGACACTTACTTCATGTGTTGACTCTTCTGTTGAGTGTCGACACTTTGTTCTTGGTGTCGACACTTTCTTCAAGTGCTGACTCTTCTTGTTGTGTGTCGACACATTGTTCTTGGTGTCGACACTTTAACTTAGTTTCTGTAGACTCTTGCTGAGTGTCGACACAGCTCCAAGTGTCGACACTTTCTGGTGTAGACACAGCTTCACTGGGTGTCGACACAGCTCCTTGTGTCGACACTGCTTCTTTGCACTTTTCTTCACTGAGTGTCGACACAGCTCCATGTGTCGACACTTTCTGTCTGGTGTCGACTCTGCATCCCAGGTGTCGACACAATGACTCCAAGTGTCGACACTGCTTGTCTGGGTGTCGACACAAGTCTTCTTAAGTGTCGACACTTTCCCTCTGGGTGCCGACACATGGACTTAGAAACTTTTTGCTTCAGTACAGTAATTACTTAACCTGCACAAGTAAACTCAACATACATCAAATACATTATGATGTATATCATTGAGTTGGGTGAGGCTTCTTCAAATCAGGTACATTTAACCAATGTACCCAACAGTTTCCATATTATTAATAGATTTTATCAAGCACTTATTAGCATGAAATTCAATAATATATCCTTTATCACAGAGCTGGCTTTTGCTTATGAGATTGTGTTTCAATCCTTCAACATAAGCCACATCTGAGAAGGATACTCTACCGTTCGAGATCATATCATAGCCTTTCGTAATTCCTCGGTCTGAATCTCCAAAGATGACCTTTGGTTCGTTCAAGACTGGAGTATAGTTCTGAAGAAGGCTTCTAGTCCTGGTCATGTGCCTAGAGCATCCACTGTCCAAATACCAGATAGGCGTTTTGGTGGCCTTTGGACACACCTGCAATTATAAGTCAATTTACCTTAGGAACTCAAACACGTTTGGGTCCTTGGTCTCTTGTTAGAACACTCCCCCTACGAGTATTAGCATTATGAGTGGTCTTTCTCATATTGCCAACTTGAGGAGTTGCAAAATTCCTGGGATTAAACCAGCAGACGATGGCAAAGTGACCAATCTTGCTACAGCACCAACAGTTGAACCTTTTGTATCTTTGCCTTAAGTTCTCCTGCTTGAACTTTTGAGTTGGTGGTGTAGCAGGGGTAGCATTCTTGGAGGAAGAAGCTTTATGGTGATGGCAATCACATGGTTTCTTCTCCTTCAGGGGCCTTTCCACAACAGGCTTTACCTTTGGTGCTTTCTTGATGTTATGACCATGATTGAAAGGGCCATAACTCTGAAGAATGACTTCTTCATAAGGTGCCTTAAAGACACTCTCACCAAACTTTCTGGGGCGAGTCCATCCTTGGTAATGGGACTTGGGCTCTACATAAGTAGGCCTAGCGAAGTGACCATAGGATGAGTCAAGATCAAACTCATTTGTTGGAGATATGACCTTCTTAAAAGAAGTCTGATCTTGAGGAGCTTTCCCCTTCTCTTTGGCCAGAGCCTTCTTGGTTGTCTTATTCTTTCTTTAAGCTTTATTCCTCTTATAAGATTTACTAGAAGCTTCAACATGGCCTAGCCCAGCACCCTTGGCCTTAGCTGAGAATCCAGCAACGAATGGGAGAACAGTCTTCGGCTTCGAGAAACTTTCAACATGTTTCTTTTCGGCTTCAAGTTGTGCGTCCAGTTCTTTTATGATTTTCTTCTTAAGGTGTAGGTGCTCGAGAGCCTTGTTATATTCTTCAATCACAGCATTAAAGTTTTCTCTGAGCGAGTCGGTCTTATCGACTTCCTCTCTTAGAGTGCTCTTTTCAACTTTCAAAGACTTTATCTCTTTAGCTTGAGTTTTCACGACTCGTCGACATTTGTCGTAAGCCTGATTAACTCCTTGTACTGGGCCATGAGTTCAGACTTAGTGTCAGAAGAGCTGTTTTCATGATCATGCTTAGAAACATCAGAATCGGAAAGAGGAGTGTGAGAGTTTACCTTCCAAGTGAACGGGGGCTCTTGTTCATCATCACTCTGAGCCATAAGCCCAAAGTAGGCTTCTTCTTCTTCTTTACTCGACTCAGATGAGTCAGAGTCGCTGAGAGTTTTGCCCTTCTTGGCTATCAGGCTCTTCTTTGTCCTCTTTTTATTATATGAGGACTTCTTTTCTTCTCTCTTTCCACCCTCCTTCTTCTTGTGGGGGCAGTCAGCAATGACAAGACCTGACTTATTATAACAGTAACAAATGATGTCAGTAGAAATATGTTTGTTCGGTTTAGAAGTATACCTATCATGGCTGCTTGAGCCTTTTCTGTGTCGATCACCATCATGTCGTGATCTTCTGTAGGAGGAATACTTTCCTTTCCATTGCTTCTTTTTGTTCAAGAATTTCTTGAACTAACGTGAGAGTAGAGAGAACTCTCCTTCAGATAGCTCTGAGCCGGATGTACTTGGCCCTGAGGTTTCTTCTTCTCTAACTTCTTGTGCTGGGGCAGGAGAGGCAGCCTTTGACTTCCTTGAGGCATTTTCCTTTAGTGCAACATACTTCTCCTTGGATGCAGACCTGCTCTTATCTTCTTCAGCTTTTCTTGTGTTGAGTTGAAGCTCATATGACATTAGCTTCCCGAAGAGATTATGCAGGTCTATCTCAGCTAGCTTTCCAAATTCCTTGATAGCACAAACCTTGTTATCCCATTCCTTTGTTAGGGATCTCAAGAACTTATCATTTAGTTCTCCGTTTGTGAATACTCGGCCATAGACCCTTAGACCGTTGACTATCTTGAATAAGTTCTCAAAAGTGTCAGCAATGGTATCCTTGTGTCTTTGTCGGAAGGCTTCATATTTCTGATTCATAAGGGATCTTCTATCAACCCTAACTTCTTTGGTACCTTTCATCAAAGTGACAAGGGACTGCCACATCTCCTTAGCAGACTGGCAGTGGATCAAGTTCTGTAACATGGAGTCATCGACTGCACTTGCTATTATATTCTTGGCCTTCTTATCTAAAGACACAAGTGCAATCTCATCTTTATCTAGATCCATCAATTTTTTTGGAACTTTCTTTGTTGGAACTATTGTGGAGACAGTCATGGGAATGTAAGGACCTTCTTCAACGATCATTAAGATCCTTGGATCCACAGCTTCCATGAAAAATCTGATTCTTTCTTTCCACATGGGAAAGTTATTTTTTGTGCACAATGGAAGCTTGGCAAAATCTTTAGCCTTGTCCATGCTTGGAAAATTCTCAAAAGACAACTAGTAAGATATGATCAAGGTGTTAACCTTTTATTGATCAACCTGGCTCTGATACTAATTGAAAGTGTTCAGTTATCTACCTAAATCACCTAGAGGGGGTTAATAGGTGAGTTGTGGGTCTTATTGCAGAATAATAATTTAGAGATCTATGCACATAATTATCTACCAAGTATTCTGTTGTTGTATGGAGACCGGACGGTCTAGCGGTCTGATTCTGGCGGTTTAGAGACCACGCGGTCTGTCGGTCTCTCTCCTGCGGTTTGATGGATAAACTATGGCTGTGGTTATTCGGGCGGTCTGATGGTTTGTCTCAGGAGGCTTAGAGACCGGGCGGTCTGGCGGTCTCCTATGACGGCTTGTTCCATGTCTCTTGTGGTGGCCGGGTGGTTAGCCTATTCATCTAACCGTACGGCCTGTTCGTCTTATTTTTATGTTAAACCGCTTACACTTATAAATTTGTTAGTCCTATATTGCTTAATTGTAATCTCTCTCATCTCATCCATTCTATAAAAGGGAGGTTATAACTTTGTAATAGATACCTTTTTTGGATAATAAAGTTTATATTACTCCAGATTTTCGGTTTGCTCTTTTTTGTTCGCACATGGTATCAGAGCTACCGATCTTTTCCTCCTGATTCTGTGAGCTTCCTCTTTCGCGTGGTCTTCTCTCTAGCCGTGCGGCTTCGTTCCCTCTGCTTTTCTCTGCTTCTTCGCTACGAACATCCTTGTGGCACGTCCTGCTTGCTGTTCGCCCGGCTTGGTGTTTCTGCCCTTGTCGCCGCGACCTTTTTTCTCTCTGTCTCCTGTTTGATCGCGTGGCCTCCTATTTGATCACGCGGCCTCTCTTCTATGGCCTCCACCTCTTCCACTCAGTCCGCCTCGGTGGTCATATCTTCTGGTAGTGCCCATGTTGTTACTCACGGTAGATGGTTGATCGACTCTGGTGATACCAATCATATGACAGGCAATCCTCAGTATTTTTCTCTTCTAGAAATACATGATCGGTTGCCTCTGGTCTTCGTTGCGGATGGCTCTTCCTCACCGGTCAATGGGATGGGAGTGGTTCAAGTCACTTCGTCTCTTCTCCTGGCAGATACCCTCTATGTGCCCAAGTTCCATTGCAATTTATTATCGGTTACTTCTCTATGCAAGCAACTATGGTGTTCCATCACATTCACTGCTACTTCTTATTCTTTTCAGGATCCAGACTCCCAACGGGCGATTGCTACTGGGACTGAGAGCGGCGGCCTCTACTTCCTCGACAACATTTCTGCTCTATCCACCTTCTCATCCTCCTATACCAATCTTTTCCAATGGCGTCTTACACTTGGTCATGCTCCTCTCAGGCTTCTGCGCTAGCTTCTGCCCCACCACCCTCCTCATCATCTTCCTCTAAACTATGATGCATGTCAGCTCGACAAGCATCACCGCTCATCCTTCCCACCAATGCAAAGTCGTGGCTCTTCCCGTCCGTTCGACCTCGTTCACTCTGACGTATGGGGTCCTGCTCCTACCCTCACCATCGGTCGGGGCAGTTCATATTTTGTCACATTTATTAATGATTTCTCTAGGTGTACGTGGGTGTATATTCTAAAGGATCGCTCTGAATTGCTCTCTGTCTAGACATCATTTTATTCTATGACTAAGATTCAGTTTGATACGTCTATTAAAATCCTTCGTTATGACAATGCTAAGGAGTATCTTAGCCATGATTTCTCTTCTTTCTGTATGCACCATCGTGTTATTCATCAAACTAGCTGTGTCTACACCTCAACAAAATGGGGTGGCGGAACACAAAAACCGTCACCTCCTCGATGTCGCTCGCACTCTGCTGACCCAAATGCATGTTCCTCGCTTCTATTGGGGCTATGCTATCCTCCACTCCTGTTATCTCATCAATTGTATTCCCTCCATAGTTCTCCACGGTGCCACCCCATTCTCCATTCTTTATCCGAACAAGAATCTGTTTCCTCTTACTCTGTGTATCTTTGGGTGCACCACCTTTGTGCACTCTCCCGCTACCACCCGTGACAAACTCTCACCATGGGCCACTAAATGTGTCTTTCTGGGGTACTCTACCACTCAGAATGGTTATTTTTGCTTTGACCCCGTTACCCACGAGCAGTTTGTCTCTGCGGATGTCACCTTCTTTGAAAATGCATCTTACTTCTCTCCTGCTTCCTCCTCTACTTCTGCTGATCCTACTTCTCATACCAACCCATCCATTCCCTCTGCTCCTACTGACGTTCCACCACCTCCACCATCTCCACCATCTCCACCCTCTCCTCCACCATATCCTCCTCCCGTGCTATCTCCCTCCTCTCCGCATCCGTATCTCTCCACCATGGATGCTCCGGATACTGAGTAGCCCGCTGACCTGGATATCCCCATTGCTCTTCGTAAATGGGTTCGGGCATGTACCCAACACCCGCTTGCTGTAGTTGTTTTTTATGATCGTCTTACCCATTCTCGCAAAGCTTTTACACTGGCTATCTCGGCCACTGCCACCCCCCCGTTCCTACCAGAAGGCCCTTACTCTTCCTCATTGGAAAGCTACCATGGATGAGGAGATTGCTACTCTCACTGAACGGGGTACTTGGACCCTAGTTCCTCCTCCTTTTGGCACAGATGTTGTTGGTTGTCGTTGGGTCTTTGTGGTGAAGTTCCTCCCCGATGGCAATGTGGATTATTGCAAGGCTCGACTTGTTGCCAAGGGTTTTACCCAAACTTATGGCATTGATTACTTTGACACCTTCTCTCCAGTTGCTCGTCTCAACACTATTAGGGTCCTTTTCTCTGTGGCTGTCAACAGGGATTGGCCTATTTCACAGCTGGATGTCAAGAATGCCTTTCTTTATGGGGATCTTCAGGAAGATGTTTACATGGAGCAACCTCCAGGGTATGTTGCTCAGGGGGAGACACAGGTTTGCCGGCTCAAGAAGGCTATCTATGGCCTAAAACAAAGTCCCCGTGCTTGGTTTGACAAGTTTAGCGGGATTCTGGCGGTCATATGTTTTACGAGAAGTTCTGCTGATCACTCCATATTTACTCGTAAAACTTCACTGGGTCTAGTGGTTCTTACAGTATATGTGGATGATATTTTTCTTACTGGAGATGACCAAGCTGGGATAATCCTGACAAAGAAGCATCTTCGGCAACACCTGGTTACAAAGGATATGGGCTCTCCAAAATACTTTCTAGGGATAGAAATTTCTCGGAAGCCCGATTCTCTTGTCCTCTTCCAACAGAAGTACACTCTTGACTTGTTAAAAGAGGCAGGGTTGACTAGGGCTAAACGTGCCCGATGTCCCATGGCGACTGGAGAAGATAAAACCTGGACGGATGACTCTCCTCTTCTTTTTGATGTTACGAGGTACAGACATCTGGTTGGTAAACTCATATATCTCACAGTGACCAGACCCGACATTGCCTATGTTGTAGGCAAGGTTAGCCAATTCATGCAAGCACCTAGGGAGTGCCATCTACAGTCTACTATGAGGGTATTGGAGTATATTAAATAAGCTGCTGGGAAAGGACTTCTCTTTCAGAAGAATGGACATTTGAGGATTGAAGCTTACTCTGATTCAAGCTATGCTGATGACGAAGGAGACCGCAAGTCAACATCGGTCTTTTGCACCTTTGTATGAGGTAATCTTGTGAGCTAGAAGAGCAAGAAACAGTCTGTCGTCTCCAGGTCCAGTGTCAAAGCAGAATATCGAAGTATTACATCGACCACATGTGAACTGAAGTGGTTACGGGCTCTCATGCTTGACTTAGGAGAGGTCTAGAATCATCATCTACCTATGTTTTGTGACAACAAGGCCGTTATATACATCTCCAAAAATCTAGTCTTCCATAAAAGAACAAAGCATATTGAGTCGACTGCCACTTTATTTGGGAAGAGATTTTGAAGAAATAAATTTGTACTCCATTCGTCACTTCCGATAAAGAGCTGACAGATATTTTCACCAAGCCGGTGTCCGCCTCCTTTTTTCACATTTGTGACAAGCTGGGCATGATCGACATATATGCTCCAGCTTGAGGGGGAGTGTTATTGTATGGAGGCCGGGCGGTCTGGAGGTCTGATTCTGGCAGTTTAGAGACTGCACGGTCTGTCGGTCTCTCTCCTGCGGTTTGATGGTTGGACTGTGGCTGTGGTTATCTGAGAGGTTTGATGGTTTGTCTCAGGCGGCTTAAAGACCGGGCGGTATGGCGGTCTCCTATGGCGGCTTGTTCCCTGTCTCTTGTGATGGCTGGGCGGTTAGCCTATTCGTCTAACCGCGTGGCATGTTCAGCTTGTTTTTATGTTAAACCGCTTACACCTATAATTTTTTTAGTCCCACATTACTTAATTGTAATCTCTCTCATCTCCTCCATTCTATAAAAGGGAGGCTATACATTTATAGTAGATACATTTTTTTGGATAATAAAGTTTACATTACTCCAAATTTTTGGTCTGCTCTTTTCTGTTCGCACACATTCACATATGATAAAAGATTTATAGTGGTTCCCCAACCTTGGGTACATCCACTTTCCCTCACCGATCTAGCAAATCACTAGACTCGGCTACTCTACTATCTCGGATTGAAAACCAATGCTACGCCTCGGAACAAAGTTCCTACAATCTCGATCCACAACACAGATCTACACTCAGAAGGTAAAAGTTTCCTACAACTCGGAGACAAAAAGCTGCTACAAGAATTAAATTGAGTATAATGAAATACAAACAGTAATTATCAGATCTGAAAATCTCGGCCTGTATCTTCTTCTTTAATCTTTGCGGCTCTATCAGAAAAGTTGGAGAAGAAACTTGGCAAGATCTGGATCTGAAATTTCTTGGACACACACGATCCGAGAGATGATGAAGAATTGAAAAGCAATCTTGATCTGTGAGTCAACTTGATATGAATCTCTTGAATCGAAAGCCCCAGCGATTTGGATGAAGAAGATCGGCGGCGGCGGTTTCCGTTTTTGGACAGAGAGAAGAAGATTCAAAAATTCTTAGAATAATACTTGATAGCTTGTTAGGGTTGGTCGGTTTTGACAAGACTTTATATAAGATCTCCCTAACTGTCATAATTAGCCTTAATGATGCACATGTGGACCAATCACATCAAGCCATTTAAAATTCCTGTCAAATCTAGAATTTGCGATATTCTGGAAAAGTCTGACTGAAATACTCGAGTAACAGATTACCTACTCGAGTACTTAATAAGATTACTCGAGAGAATCAAATTAAACTACTCGAGTATAAGACTTAGAGAAAAATCCAGAAAGAATGAGTAATTACTCGACTACAAAATGATTTACTCGAGTGCTAATATAATTACTCGAGACGTGGAGTTGAACTACTCGAGTGGTAGAAATAGACTACTCGAGTACTTGATATATTACTCGAGAGGTAGAAGGATTACTCGAGTCAAAGACTTAGAGAAATTTCTGGGAGAAGAATCTGGGTTACTCGAGTACTGGAACTGGACTACTCGAGAGGAGATTAACTTCTCGAGTATATGGAAATTACTACTCGAGTAAAGGACTTGGAAAAAATTCAGAGACATGAAAATCTTGTCACTCAAGTATTAAACCTGGACTACTCGAGTAGTAGATAGACTACTCGAGTACATGAACTTGACTACTAAAGTGGGGTAAAACAATACGAAATCCTGTCTTCTGTAACTCGAGATAAAAGACTAATCTACTTGAGTACCAATATGACTACTTGAGTAAATGACTTAGAAAATTTTCTGAGAGGAAATTCTGTTAACTCGAGAATAAGAGAGGATCTACTCGAGTAATTGACTTGGCTACTCGAGAGCTATATTTAGACTACTCGAGAGACTTTTCCCTTACTCGAGTACAAATATACTTACTCGAGTAATTACTAAGTGTTTCACTCGAGTATATAAACTACTACTCGAGTAAAATACTTAGCAAAAATTTCCTCAACAGACTTTTCACTTTTTCAATAAAATCAGCAACATTTCTTTCTCCAATCAGTCCTAGTGCTTGAAACATGAAATGCATCCCAATAGAGAGGCTACACAAGAGTCAACACCATGGATCATATAATGAGGGATTACATTATATGGTCCTATGTTTGGTAACCCATTGTAGACTGACATTGGTCTACACTTGGCAATATTGTCCTACAAACATATAACTCAAACAAGACATCAAATACAACTTAATTTATTTAGTTAAAGGGTGACCACCAAATCTGGGTCATTGTGGATACAATACCCAACATATACTTATATCATCTTTTAATGCTAAAGTTATGGCATTTGTATGTTGTGGGGCCCCGACCGGACCCATATTATACGGTCATTACAGTGGCGGTGTTACAAGTATGTCGTCGTCGATCAGATTAGGCATGCTTTGGATTTGGATGACAGTATGAAGTGGCTCATGGCTGAGGCTTTAGATGGGTTTAATGCTTAGTTTAAGGTTGATAATGGGTTGTTGTGGAAGGATAGTCGTTTGTGCGTCCCAAAAGTAGGTAAAATACGAGATGAGTTGATGTATGAGGCTCATTACATCAAGTACTCAATTCACCCGGGGAGCACAAAGATGTAAAAAGACATGAATCTGGTGGTCAGGACTGAAAAAGAACATAGCGTTGTATGTGGCTAAGTGTCAAACTTATGCTTTAGTGAAGGCTGAATGCCAGAAGCCCGGAGGATTCTTGAAGTCTTTACCTATACTAGAGTGGAAGTTCGACGATATATCCATGGATTTCATGCATTGTTTGTCGAGATCGCAGAAGGGAAACAACACCATCTGGGTGATCGTAGATCGCTTGATGAAAGTATCACATTTCATCCTGAATAGGAAGGATGATTCAGTGGAAAAATTGGCAAAATTGTATGTCGATAATATTGTACGATTACACGGTGTGCCTCATAGCATCGTGAGTGATCGAGATGGGCGCTTCACGTCTAATGATTGGAGGCTATTACATCCTCTGTTGGGTACCAAACTGAAGTTCAATATGTCCTATCATCCACAGACGGATGGTCAGACCGAAAGGGTAAACAGAACGATGGAGGACATGCTTCGTATGTGCACCCTAGATTTTGGTAATAAATGGGAGGATCACCTATATATGATCAAATTTGCTTACAACAATAGCTGCCAGGGAAGTATTCAAATGACGCCCTTCAAGGCCCTATATTATAGAAAGTGTCGTACTCCATTGTCATGGTTGGAGACGGGCGAGTCAAAGCTGTATAAGTGGAAGGAAATTGAGGAGGCGACTTCTATTGTTCGGTCAATAAGGGAGAGAATGTTGATAGTGCAAGATAGACAGGCTAAATATTACAACGCTAAGCACCGAAATGTTGAGTTCGTCGTGGGTGATTGGGTTTACCTGAAGATCAAACCGTTCAAGGGTGTGTCAAGGGTTTGACGGCAGAAAACGCTAAGTCCAAGATACCTTGGACCGTTTGAGGTTTTGGAGCACATTGGTGAAGCCACTTATCAATTGAAGCTTTCAACAGAGCTTAGTGGTCTGCATGACGTATTCCACATATTTGTGTTGTGGAAGGCGGTGCAAGATCCTATGCTAGTGATCGTTGCAGTTCAAGTACCGGTGGATGGTGGGTTGACAACGAAGGTCAAACCTATTCGCATTGAGGATGTGGATGTAAAGAGACTTCATAATAAGGAAATCATGATGGTTAAGGCCCGATGAGACATTTGTGGCCGAGAGGAGCTATCATGGGAGCGGAAGCAAACTATGAAGTTGTAGGTCCCCGAATTGTTCGACTGAGGTACACGTTGTAAATGTTGTGACTTCTCTAGATTATGTTTCCTGCAATGCATAATTTCAAGACGAAATTCTTTAAGTGGGGGAGATTTTTAACACCACAATGTTTTGTAGGCAAGAAAAGGGGTTACCGCATGGCGGTAGGTAGTTACTGCATAGCGGTAGCGTGAAGCGTTGAGTGGACTCAACTGGTGTCAAGTGCTAACACGTAGTGGTAGCGGGTTATCGCGCGATGATAACAGGCGTTGAGAGTGTCGAGTTGAGCTACCGCCCGGTGGTTGTATTATCGCTGGTGGTAGCAGGGTCAATTAAATTGATAGAGTTTTTTACCAAGGTAGCAGTAGCAGGTAACATGCGGCATTAGCATGAGTGATCGTTTCGTAACCGGCGCCAGGTATTGCTTGGCAGTATCTTCCGATCGCATGATGATAGTGAATTCTGTAATCGCGTCAGCCTGTGATTGGAGGGCTTGGGTGGTTGCTCGCGAAACAAGGCATTGAATAATGGTACCGTGTGACGGTAGTTAGGTACCGCACAACGGTAACTTGGTTTAAAGCTCTGGTTTGGCCATTTCACTTCATTTCCTTTGGAGTTGAGAACTTGGCCTGGATTTTTGGAGGAAGAGCAGTAGCGCCACAAAGGAGAGTATTGCCGCCATTCGAGATTCAGAGTTCGGATTCACAAAGCGAGTTCGGATCTACGGAGGCAAGGCTGGAGCGATCGATTTCAACCGTCTAGATTTCTCCCATGGCACCAAAGGGGACGTCAAGGGTAACGATACTCTTCCTTGAATATGTGAAGTCCTTTTTGGCATTAGAGGGTAGACATTCCACGAACATGTGGAAGTGGTTATCCCGGTCGGTAGATCCGCGTATCCCAGTTAGTTTTGCATTTAGATCCTGAATCGAAGTACGGAATATGGAAGTTATGTGAAGCCCATACAGACATGTTGGTCTAGATTGGTGATGTTAGTATGCTGGAGAAGACTCTGTGGTTATCGCATAGATATCGGAGTCGCGGGGTGTGTAAATGGTGACCCTTGTGGTCCTGAGCACCGAGAATGTGCCCTGAGAGCATGGGGCATTGGGATTTGCACCGAGGTTTGTGGCGAATAGTGCTTAAGTTACACGTTTTGATTGTCATTTTATGATTATACTAATGCATGTAGGGAAGGAGCACCGCCACCCCGAGTGAGGGGTGGGGTTGTTATAATTTGATTAGCTAATGCTGACCGTTGCTTTTGTTTTCCACCATTGCGGTGGAATGTTGCTTGAAGGTGCAACTGAGCCAAGCAGGAAATAGCGTGCTGAAGCCAGGGATAGCTAAGCTGGCCCTTGAAAGCCAAAGTGAATTGCCCATTTTGTTTATTTATTTCTCATGTGTGGCCGGCCTGGGTGCTGATGTATGCAAGATAATTGAAGTTAAGTTGAATCTTGTAACGCTTTAAGGCCAAGACTTATTTGTGTATTTGTTTTACATTCCTAATTAAAAGAATTGGTTTCAAGATATCCTAAACACCTAGAGGGGGTGAATAGGTTCAATTCTTTTTCTTTAAGGCAGACAATATTTTTACTGCTAACACAGATTATTCAACAATTAACACAGCACAGTATAAAAGAAATCACAGCAAATCACAGAGTGCACACGGATTTATAGTGGTTCCCCAAGTGATGGGTACATCCACTTTCCCCCTTCGCCTATCTAGCAGTATACTAGATTCGACCCAACTTCCTTTTTCTTCCTCAGATCCGCTAATGTTACAACTCAGAACCTTGAAAGATTCCTACCACTCAGACTTCAGCAAGTCCTACAACTCAGATTCTCCCAGAGGACCCTACCTCAGAGTGAGTCCACACTCCTACAACTCATGCAATTAAGCCCTACCTCAGCCTCTTCAACAAGGCCTACAACTCAGGCAATCAAGCCCTACCTCAGCCTCTTCCATAAGGCCTACAACTCATGCAATCAAGCCCTACCTCAGCCTCTTCCACAAGGCCTACAACTTAGAGAGAAAACTCTCCTACACTCGGATCTTTTTAAGATCCTACAGAGAAATTGATTGTAACAAGAGTAAATCCTTCACCCAGGTAGAAAGAGAATGGATAGAAGGTTTCTTGTTCAGTTCTTGATAGATCTGACAACTTTAGAATCAACCTGTCTTAGCTTCTTCAAACCTTCTTGAATCTGAACAAAGTAAGGTTGATCTTCTTGAAGTTGGAGATGATCCTCAATCAAGCTTCCTTCTTCTATTCAGAATTGAATCTGAATTCTTCTTGCATATTTGTTCAGGATTTGCCCTTGTTGAATTCTGGATGAAGACTTCTCTTCTTCTTAGTTCTTTATTGCTTCAATTACATGTATCTGATGATAGAACATGTCTTTATATAGGCTTCATCCGAGGTTACCGATTGATTTGGTTCCTAATGGCCTTCTGACAGATCTGACAGATGCAACAGTATTGTTAGTTATGATAGCTATCAAGTCTTTAGTCGTGATACTTTATCCTTCATTGAACTTCAACTCAGCAGCAAAGTGTCGAGACAATTCTTCAAATGTGTCAACACAAATAGATCATGTGTCGACACAACTCTTGATGATGTCGACACAGCTCTCACAATGTCAACACAGCTTCTCTTTAACTTCTTGACACAACTTCAGTGGCATGTGTCGACACAAGTCCTGTGTGTCGACACAACTACTTCTAATCTCAACAAAGTTGGTTTCGACAGAATTATGGTGTTTGTCCACACAAGTCCGGTGTATCGACACAAGTGTTGTCGATAGAATTCTGGAATGTGTCGACACAAGTCCGGTGTGTCGACACTATTGTTGTCGATAGATTTTCTATGTGTTGACACAAGTCCTGTGTGTCGACACAATCTGGCTACTGGTGTCGACACAGCCTTTCCCATGTGTCAACACAATTGTTATCAACAGATTTTTTGTATGTCGACACAAGTCCTGTGTGTTGACACAATCTGGCTCCTGGTGTCGACACAGCTTTTCCCATGTGTCGACACAATTCTTCTCAAATGTCGACACTGGTACTTAGAAACTTTTTCTACATTTCCTTAACCTTCACATTCAAACTCAACACAACATCAAATACACCTTGATGAATAATATTGAGTTAGGTGAGGCTTCTCCAAATCTGGTGCACATTTTCCAATGTATTCAACACTAATTTTGATAGTGGACATTCATGTTGTTGTTAGGTTCCAATTATAACCTTTAAATTACTTCCGTTAGAATGCACTCTGTGTTAGGATGTGAAATATTGGGTTATGGTTTCAATTTAATAACTCCTTGGTCTGTCTGTAGTATATGGTGTCGGGCCCCGACCGGACCTTCTGTTATATATTATGTGATGGATGAGGGTGTTACACCATACACTATCATTTTACCTTCTTGCATCAAGATTCAACCAAGCCCAACACAAGAGGCATCTACATAAATAGCAAACTCCACTCCCTCAGTAGCCAAAGCCAAGACTGGGGCAGAACATAACATCTTCTTCAATTCCTGAAATGCTTCTTCACAAGCATCGTTCCAAATGAACGCTGCATTCTTTTGTGTAAGCTTCGTCAAAGGTGTGGACAACACTGAAAATCCCAGCACAAATCTCCTATAATAATATATCAACCCCAAGAAACTCTTTATCTCTGGGGCGTTGTAGGCCTCTTCTAATCCTAAACTACGGTATTCTTAGCTGGATCCATAGAGATACTATCTTTACTCACAATGTGACCCAAGGACACCTGAAATAACCAAAATTCACACTTGCTCAACCTTGCATACAATGTGTGCTCTCTTATAATAGATATCACTATGCTTAAATGCAAAGCATGCTCTTCAGCGCTTCTAGAATACACAAAAAAAATCATCGATGAAAACGATAGCAAAATTGTTGGATCAGGTGGCCAATCTTAGAGGGGGGGGGATGAATAAGGTTTCAATAAAATTCAGAATTAAAAAGAATTTCAGCAGGGCAACCTATTCTAGAAGCTACCGCAGTGCGGTAAGGCTACTACCTCGCGATGGTAGGTCATAAACACAAATTTTCATATAGAAAATTATTTTTAGATTTCCCACACAACCCTCAATATAGTAGCATCATGCAATTACGAATTCAGCATGAAATAATAATAATTTTGATTTTATTCAAAACTTGTAAGTGATTTACAATAATAAGACTAGATCTCCATGACACTGGAGATTGGAGGCGATGAAAACAACTCTCTTTTGGTTTATATACCGACCCTCACCGAAGATTGGTTGGTTCTCTCTCCTTTTTCTCCCCGAAAAGGTCTTTGAGCCGACTCCTCACCTTCCTCCCTGGAAGGGTCTTAGAGCCCCACTAGATCTACCCAATCTAGTCGTCCTCCCAGGACGATTTTCCACGGAACCCTTTCTGGATTCCGACGACATCTCCGGTCGATTTATCTCACACACAAAATGATTAGAAAAAAGAAAAATACAAGTAAAGAAAAACGGTTAGAAACTATTGCTCCCACAAAGAACTATCCCTCCGCAGAGCGGCATGCGATCGATGCTTCTGAATGTTGTCCTTCTTGGACACGATCAACAGTTGATGGTCATTGCAGACTTCGCTCTTTGGAGTTCTTCAACCACAAATGGGAGAGAGATAGTTCACTTTTCCCCGAGTGGAGATAGTGGTTCGCAACATCAGAGGCGACAACGGAACCCTACACGTGTAATTATCCTTGTTATCCCCTCAGGAAAAGAAATGCATGCCTTTATAGTCTTTTTAAAAATAAGCTACCACTGGCTCTAGTATTACTGCACGGCGGTAGGTCTTTTCACTCATTGATACTAGTTGTCCATCACCAAATTAGGAAAAGATCCTAAAATATTCTCTTGCCGCTTTTTGAAAGCGTGGCACGTTTACAAGCGCGGCGTGGTAGTCTAATCAATCCGTCTCTTCTCGGCACTACCAGTTGTTCTCGACACTACCTGCTCTTCTCAACGCTACAGACTCGACAATCGTCGACATGGCTAACACGACGCGGTAATCTTAGCGCCCGGTGGTAGGTCACAGAGAAAATCTACCATCCCCTGCTTGTAAGCCGGCATAGCTAGTACAGGCAGTATGGCTAGCGCCCAACGATAAGTCATAGACATTGGAAATATAGTTTTTTTTACCTGTAAACCTGCACACTATACGCAACACAAGTATGATCAAATACCACTTGAGATTTGATATTGTCAAACTAAAGTGATGCGCACCATGGGTTTCAACAACTCCTCCTTTTGATAATATCAAATCACGTTCATGAGATATAAATCATTAGTAGCATGGTATAGTGTGATCCATCAATGAACATGAAATATGAAAAGGTTCATTAATCAAGATAGCACAGTGTGATGACTCCCCCTACATGTGTTCTCCCTCTATCAATGTGCATGATAGCGGCATAACTCCCCTACATATGATCTCCCTTAGGTGACTAACATAAGACTAGATCATTGACATTCTAATCCCCACTTTGATATTATCTAAAGGGTTGGGCATGATTGTAAATGGTTTGTGTTTACAAAAAGATATACAGTTTTTAATACGCATAAAAACAATGCATGAGATAAATATGAGCATGAAATCCATCAGAGCAACAAAAAACATATCAGAGAATTAAAAACTCGGGTCAAAAGTAGGAGTGAGGAAAAGGACTATAGAACTGTATAACACAGGAAAATCATGTGATTTTTAAACTGGCAGAGCATACGAATTTTAGACAAAAGTATACAAAACTAAATACATTAGATTTATCGTACAATGTTAGGTGATTTATAGAGTTATTACAGTGTAACATTGTAAGAATCATAAATAGCAATCGTGTATTAGTACAATCGTGCAGTCAACAAGAAGTACGGTTTAAGTCTAATTCTTATTCATGAAAGTGTTAGATATGACAATGGCAGGTGTACATGTAGCATCAAAGAAAAGCATCAAGTAAAAATAATTAGTAGCACATGCTCTATCTCAGTAAATCTATATGCTAACACAAAAGTGATGAAGTGAAAAATCATATCACGTTTTTATCTACATAATACCAAGAATAGAATAATGTGCACTAACTTATTTGATTGTCTTTGCACAAGATTGCACTTAGGGAGGTATCCTTGGTATGTGTTTTGATAGCATATATACGAGTTTTGTCTCTTTTTTGTTTACTATCAATTTGATACTATTTTTTTCAAGGTCCCCGAATCAATCAAAATATACCCATATAGATAGGTATACTTTAACTTGTATACAAAGAACTTACTAAGATAATTTTGGCCTAATGATCCAAGATCCATATATGAAACATGAACGACATCACTGCAAGACCCCCCTTCCGGAACACAAAACACGGCACGAATGGGGTCTTATGCCCAGAACAGCCGCCTTGCAGTAGCATTAGCGCACAGGCTAACCTGTACCACAAGACGCCTGTTCTGTCGGCTATAACCAATATCAACCATATGTCAACCCAACCTAAACATAACAGAAGTCAATCCACACATAAGTAATATAAGTCCAAAAGTACAACAATAAAAGAAGCTACAACAAGCTTCTAAAGTATCAGAGTACAGCTAAAACATGCCCAAAGGGCTACATCAAAATCTCTCAAAACTCACATCGGTAACTGACGGTAGCGATGACACCGTCCCTTCAGGCCCTGTCGTCCTGGCCTGACTGTCCTGCTGTAAAGTCTGCGGCTTCTCTACCTACAGGGTTTCCTCCTAAAATGGAAGACGTAGCAACCGTTAGTCAGAAAGATTAAGTGGCTTTCACATCCGCTCCCCCGGCGACTCCTCAGCACCGGGCGGAGAAAGGAATTGGGTACAATATATAAATAGTGATAAGTAGGTACAAGCAGGTGAATAAGTACATAAGTCATGAGCAGCAATAGAAGAAATATATAACATCATTAACAGCAGTCTACTCTATCAATTCTACACAAGCTATATCAATCTATCAAGTATATAAATCAACAACAGGAAAGCAACTTAACTTATAAGAATGTCCATACAGACTTATAAGTTAATGATCGGTTTAGCAGTAAAGTAACTTATCGTATAGGAGTGCCCATACAAACTTATACGATGAGGATCTTGATATGCAATGTATTGTAATGGTATGTATGCAATACAATGACTCACCCATGATCACGCACATGCAACCGCTGTATCGACATAGACTTGCAGTTCCCACTTTTTGAGCAGGTAGCTAACCTCTCAGGCATCAACCGTTGTGGCCAGGCGGTGACAGTAGAGCGGGCTTCTCTACTACTAAGTGGTAATCCACACTACTTCACCTAGGCCTTCGTATGCCTTAACTCTAAGAACACAACAGCGGAGCCCCCATGCGTACTACGGCCCAGCGGTACTCTCGGGTAGATGTGCACTGAGAACCAAGCCCCAAACTAGCCTTGTGTGACCCGGAAGGAGCCTCGAAAAAAGCACGGGGACCAAGCCCAGCCGTCCACTTGGTACGGAAGGAGTCCTGGGAAATGAACACCGAGCACCAAGCCCAACCGCCCAAAGTCTAACTGTCAACTCCCGTCGGTGTGACGACTGGCAAGCCCGTAGACCTGCCACACTATCCCTAACCCAGGATTACGACACCACGTGTCAACTCACACCGCATGAAATTCCACATCACTGTGGCACGGAAGGAGCCTCGAATAAAGAACGACGACCAAGCCCAACCGTCTATTACTGTCTCTCTTCAACACCATCCGAGCCAGTGCGGTCAAACACCCGCACTTACATCCATCCACAATGCTACCAGCAGGGAGACACCACTCTAAGCATTGGACTACTAAACTCATTCCATTAAACAATTATTCACATGGCCATAAGTTAGCATCCTACACTTCACTACCAAATGATTTCAACACATTGTTAACATGATGCGCATTTCTATTGATTCACCAAATTCTACCAAATCATTTCATTTAAGCATGCTTCACCTTGCCATTCGATTACGTGGGATACTTTCCTCAAATTTCATCATTCATTGGACTATGATGGTTAAACATAAAAGATTTCACACAATCTCAATGTAAATTTGCTACATCGTCTCTACCGATTCCAAACCCGACTCTACACCTACCCCAGAATTATAGGTGCAGGACACCTTCTGGACAGTGACTTCGACCGAAGATTCCCAAAGATATAGGAATCCGGTGAAGGCGTGTAACTGCTCGTTGGAAAGGACTTGTCATGGGTTACAACTTTCATGTTCAGACCACAACCCAGATCCGACAGCAACACACTTGAAATCGGCTTTAAATCCTCTGCGTACAGAACACAAGTTCTACACTCTTAGTTTGTCAGCCGTCAATTTCGTCCAGACTTTCCCGTGGCTACAGACTTTGCCTGAAGTCGTACAATCACTCATTAGAAAGGTATTTTCAAGGACTTCGAATTTCGTGTTTAGTCGAAGGCCCATCTCTGGACATATCATGCTTGAAAATGGCCAAGAATATCGCTGCGTGCAGAACACAGATTTCGGCACACATCTTAAGGGGGAACGAATGACATCGGTTCTCCTTCCTCTTCAAGCCGTCTTCCCCAAGTCACTTCCAGATTTCCTCCTCCCTTATTCACACTCAAAAGGCCACTTCTCTTCACGAAACCATCTCCCATCATCTCATAGAAGAAGGGAGAGGTTGAAGACAACTAATCCCGAGGACACAAATCCTAGCATGGCCATTCCTAGAAAACTCCTTCTCCCAAACCAAGACTCTCTTGAGTCGATGTCTCACCTAAGAAATAACTAAGATCTAGCACCAAGGGAGAGGGGAGGAAGCTCACCTCGTTTCCGGCGCTTCCACCATTTCTGGCCAAGGATCTTTTCATGCTCCTCGGCGGCATCATCTTCTCCTTGACGACGACGGTCCTTCGCGGGGTGTAGATTGGCTCCAGCACCTCCTTCCTCTTCTCCAGCAGTTTTCCCCCTCAGAAATGGTTGGAAGAGGAATGAAAATGGCTAGGGTTTCTATTCCCCCTTATATGTGAAAATGACACTGGTAGGGACACGCACGTGTCCATACCCATGTCCTACTTGGGCGAAGCGTCGTCGACGGTTCCACTGTCGTTTCGATACACAAATACGTATAGGGACACGCCCGTGACTCTACCTGTGTCCAAGTGACACGGCCGTGTTGCTGGCCGTGTCCTTTTCGGGTCTTGCTTCGTCGAGTTCCACTTAACGCACATGGGTAGGGACACGCCCGTGTCTCTACCCGTGTTCTAGCACATATGGGTAGGGACACGCCCGCGTCCATACCCGTGTCCTTCTATGGAACTAATCGAGTAATCGACTCGAGTGCTGGCTGGAGACACACGGGTAGCCCGTGTCTCCACCCGTGTCCTTCTCGGGACACTCTTCGTCGACCTCTACTCGAAGCACACGGGTATGTACATGTCATGTCCCTACCATGTCCTCATACACACGGGTAGTGACACGCCCGTATCACTACCCATGTCCTTCTCTGGAATAACTCGAGTCGTCGACTCGAGTACTGGGTGGACACACACGGGTACCGACACGCCCGTGTCGCTACCCGTGTCCTTCTCTGGCCTAACTTCACCTCCCCTACATAAGTGTAAGCCTAGCTGGTAGCACTTCCCTGAGCCCAAATCACCTATTCTGACTCAAAAGCATGCACGAGAGGTCTAGCGCGAATCGGGATGTTACAATGACATTGATTTTTCAAGTCATTCCTAGCATGTTAGACTTAATACCACGAGTTATAATATGTATGTTTTGAAATTTCTACAAGTGTGCATTTTCGAGATATTTGTGATCAGTGAAATGTCATTATACTACCTAAACAGAAGCCAATCCACACATAAGTCACCTCCGCGATACCTTGTCATGGGCGAATGCGCGATCTAAAGGCCATTCACATGAAGGGTAGAGCCCTTGCGCCTGCTACGGGCGGGAGCCTTCCCGCATCTGGCGGGAACCCTTCCTCCTCTTAGCCCTCCTGGGCTTGAATGCCCTACAAAAGCCTTGATCTTGTCGGAGGGACTCACTCAGCGAATACGGGGTTGTACACCCCCACCAAGACTTCCGTGGACTTAGTGAATTTTCCAGCCAGAACGCTCCCACCCAGGTTCCTCTAGCTCAGCAACTTTCCAAGGCCGGAGCTATAACACCCTAAATTCCAGAGTTGGGAAAAATTGGGTGACACGGCCTAGGACACGAGCGTGTCCCAGGGCGTGTCCTGCTCGGGTGAGCAGTCAGCAAGTGTTCGATGAAAATCAGTTCGACGAAGAAGAGGGCACACGCCCTCTAATAAGGGCGTGTCAGAGGTCGTGTTCTCTGCGGGTCGACGAACTTCAGGTCGACGAAGTTGATCTGGGGCGTGTCAGCTGTCGTGTATGGACACACGGCGTGGTACACGGGCGTGTCACAGGTCTTGTCCTTTGCGGGATGTGCCCAGGACATTTGCGGCATGGTGAACACAGGCATGATACGGGTGTGTCGTGGGGTACACGGCTGGTGACACGGGCGTGTCACTGGCCGTGTCACGATCGAGTTGATCTCGATTTTGTGCAGCCTAAAGTACACAGCCACAGACACAGGCATGTTTAAAGGCGTGTCAGGTGATACGGCCCGTGACACGGGCGTGTCACATGGGCGTGTACTGGACTGAAAAAGTCAGTTGAGCACCGCTTGAGGTACACGGCCTGGGACACGGGCGTGTTATAGGTCGTGTCAGGCAAAAAATATAATTTTGTGGCAAACTCGTGGCCGTTCATTTTCTCAGCTGGGATCCAATGGCTGAGCTTCCTCCCTGTGTCCTTAAGGCCGGAAAATGAGTTGGAAAAGCTCATTTGAGCTTTGGCCTTCATCTTTTTAAAACTTAGAGAGAGAGTAAGGAGGAGGAGGAGGAAGGAGAGCCGGTCACCGGTGGTGCTGCGGAGTTCCGACGAGAGATCTGAGTCTAGCGTTGCGGATTAAAAGTCGTCGTGGTTCTTTCCAGCCATCTAGAAGCTCATGGCGCTGAAGCGGTCTTCAAGGGTAATGACTTTTCTTCCTAGTCATGTTAAGGCTTCCTTTTTGGCATTTGCATATGATTCCCCGACCAGAGGGTGGCTTGTTATGGGAGTCCCTTAGGTTGATTCATGGAATCCCCAATCATTTGACATGTAGATCCGGAAAAGGAGTACGGAATAGGCATGTTGTGTGAAGCCCATCTAGACAGGTTGGTATAGATTGGTGATGTTGTATCTACGCAACGGAGAAGACTCCGTGATAAACGTGTAGTTTAGGAGTCTATAGTTTAAACCTGTGAAGGGCAGTAGCAAGAAGTACTGAAGTGGTAGTTCAGAAAAATACCCTTGTGATGCTTGTGCTATTGGGTTATATCTGTGAAAGAGAGTAGCAGGAAGTATTGGATTGGCAGTCCAGGAAATACCCTTTGTAATGCTTGATGTTCATGGGTGGTACCTGTGAAGGGGAGTAGCAGGAAGTACTAGCGTGGTAAGCTGTGAAAATACCCTTGACATTTGTGATATTTGCGGGGTTATACCTGTGAAGGGGAGTAGCAGGAAGTACTGGTGTGCCCAGGAAAGACCCACTGATGTTGTGATATGAACGGGTGTGATAGTAAGTACTGGTGTGCCCAGGAAAACACCCAGTCTTTATGGCAAACAGGTAAGGTGAAACCGACCCGCGGTTTTGATTTAGCTTCGAGTACGATGTACTCGGTGATGGCAAGGCAATTTGAGCAACGGTGGGTGGATGATCCGACCTGCGTTATGTCCGTCCGACGTGAGACCTGAAAGTGCGGTCTGTTGGAGCGTATAGCGAGAGTCTTAGGCCTGCGCGTCGTGATACAATGGGGGGCTACGGGCCAATCTCGGTTCACTAAGACTATAATCTCCGGCTGCACGCCATGGAGAAAATGCTTAATGTTTTACCGTTGGGTTGCGACCCTGATACGGTGGTGGGGAACTGGTTCGCCGGTACACCAAGAATGTGCCCTGAGTGCACGGATCGTCGGGCCGCGTGCCTGACGGTTGTGATGGAATGTATGTGCGTAAGAGCACAATGTTTGATATACATATCTACCTGTGAAATGATATGCCTGCAGGGAAGGAATTCCACCGCCCCGGGAAAGGGGTGGGGTCATTATAATTTGGTCAGCTGAATGCTGACCGTTGCCTGTTTGCCACCGTTGGGTGGGCTGTCCCTGTGTAGGTGCTGGAGAGCCAAGCGGGACAAATAAAGGCTGAAGGCCCTGCTGCTGCTGTTGCTGCTGCCGCCGCTAGCCCTTGAAGGCTAAACTAAAAATTCTATGTTTGTTATACTTGGCCGGCCTGCGCGCTAATGTTTGAGGCCATTGTTGTGTAAAGCCTTGTAAGGCCATAAGGCCGACTGTTTTGTATTTGGACATTCCTATATATATACATGTGGAGCTTTATATGGTGGACATTCATGTGTGTGAGTTCAGCTTCGTGTTATAGGCTTCCGCTAGAATGCAATGAGTTAGGATGCGCAACTCTGGTATCACTCTGTGACGTCCCTGCCTGTTTTGTGGTATATGTTGTGGGGCCCCGGTCGGACCTTCTAGTATATGCGATGTGACCGGATGGAGTCGTTACATGAGCACTTCTATCGAGGCTTCGAGAACTTAGCCGTTTTTCCTCATTTTCCATAATTGTCGAGGAGTAGCGGCTTGTCGCCCTCCGAGATCAAATGAAACTCTATAAAACTCCAAGAAGATAGTGGATTTGGCTCAGCACAGTTCCAGTCATGTGATTTTTCTCCTTTTCTGGGTTTTCCACGTAAAAAACTTCTCTTGTCATTTGTTGTGCTTCATTTTGACTGTTTGCACGTCCGGTCCGAATCCGGGCTAAGGCGGTCCGATTTCTCCAGAACGGGGAAAGGTCGGACGACCCACAATAATAACTTTTGCGTATTATTTACAGCTTTGTACTATTACAATTTGCATTTGAAGCTCGACAAAGCGGGAACTGGACATGATGAAGTCGTAACATTTTTAAATATATTGAGAGCTTCTATTATATTTTCACTTAGTTTTGTTTGAACTATTTGAATTTTACATACATGATATTTCTTCGTTAACTAATGCTCCTTTGGGGGGGGGGGGGATTATTTTCATCGGTCAAGCGGTTATGACCGCATGAATCGGACCTTAATTTTCATGCGGTCGTAATCGCTTGACCGGTGAAAATAAGTCCACCTAATAGGAGTAATAGTTATGTCAGGAGTCTGATGATGCTCATGGTCCTGCACCAATGAGAAGCCTGCAAAGGAAGTAGGTCCCACGCATTATGGCTTGTGCCATACACTTTTGTGTGGGGCCCTCATAATTTGGAGCTTCTCATTGGTTGTCCGGATCATGCTCATGGCCCGGAATCCTGACCCAAAAAATTTTCCCCTAATAGAGCCTAAAATTTGACTTAAACATCTTCCATAGTTCTATACTACCAAATATCATTTCTTCAATCTGCGCAACTATATTTATGATCATACTTTTCAACTATTACGTTTATGATCACAATTTAAAACCGCCACCGTTGCTTCCAAACCACCAATAAATCCTAAATCCTAATTAGTTGTTATTAAGCTATACTTTTTTTTCATAAATTAGATGAAATTTCTTTGTCAAAAAATTTATTTTCACAATAATGTTTTCTCAAGCCCTATTTGGAGAGCTCTAGCACAGTTGCATTGTCAAAACAATGTTTTCTCCTGTCGGCAGACTCCATTTCCTACTAGAGAGAAAGTGCTATTTGGGAAACAATTGAAGCTTTGGTGCAACGGTGTTTTAGTGACCACTTTAACGTCGTTTTGAAAACACACTTGAAGCTCAATTCCAAACATAAAAAGGAACTCCAGTCCCACCGCACGAAGCCTCATGCTCTGTTTGGTAGGGTGGCAGCGGCTGGAAACCTATCAAACACCGTCGGAGTTGGGACCCAGGGGGGGCTATGACTTGGAGCAGAGAGATTTTGGCATTCCGCGGAGTGTTGGTGGGAGCAACCGATGGTCACCTTGTGTTACCCAATTAATATAACAATGCTCAAAACCTCTAGAAATATGGTGAAACTTGACCGTATCAAGCATGAGAAATATCGAGCTTCTACGATCACAAGATGGCTATCAAATATTTCTCGGTCCATATATCTTGGATATTGTTGACACAATTCTATGAATCATTCAACCCCCATTTGATACTCATTTGTAATATCATATCCACATGTGCAAACACAATTATTGATCTAACTTCTATCTGGATGCATGATTATTATTCTGTAAATACAACATACCAAATGATTACAATTGTAATGGTGGGGTTTAAATAATATATTCAAACAAAAATATTTTCAAATCATTTATGTTAAGCTTGATAGTTGAATCAAATAAATAAGAACAAACATCTCAAGAACATTATTATGTACTAGAATAGTAGGGATATCATGTAAACCGTCTATAATTGCAATGAATTTGATTGCTTATATGAAGATTCATAGTCGAAGTACCTCAAAAGGCTAACCCTCAACAACAAATGCAACTAATGAATAGCAATCTTTTGTTGAAAAAGCATGCACTTCTAGAATGTTAAGCCCGATTTCAGCACGCACAGCAGTTAACTGAAACAAATAAAAACAGAAATCCCAAAAAAATTGTAATCATATGTATCGAAACAAGAAACCAAATTTCAATAAAAAATTACATTATAGGATCCATACATATTGTATATGTTTCTGTTTAAAATTAATAAGTTAGCTTAAGGTACTTATTCTGTAAAGTTTTCAAGAGAAATGGTCCATAGAGCAAGGCAATCTTGCAAAATTTGTGAAAAAGTACCTTCATGAAGAAGGATCTCTTTGTATTCTCTATAATAAAGTCATAAGAATTATCACCCAACATTGACATCAAAATTTTTTATATGAACTATTCGAGGACAGCTTTATGAATCCTCATATTTCAACCATTCATATTGTTCAATTTAACACTTTTGTTCCTACCACACTCAACATAGATATCAACGACGTTTTACTATCCAATATTCAAATACGTACAATATTGTCAACCTAATAGCAATTTTATAAAATTTATTTCTCTAATATATCCTCTTATCTCATAGTATTCCCGAGGCATGTTGAGATTTCATACAATCCTCAGGACAGTCACAATAACTGTAAGGGTACAAAGAATACGTAATAATCCGGGAAAAAAATTCAACGCACGATAATTAATCAAAACTACAAATAGAGGAGACGAAAATATCAATCTGTTACAAGTACACCGCAGATAAGATTGATTAGCTTAATCCGCAGGTGGACAACGATCTTGGAATGCAATCCTCAGAAGGACGCAGAAGCTTCGCTCCAGCAAACCTTCGTCATCGTCAGACGACCAACCGCCGCCGTCGGAGAAGTCAACGCGGAATAATGCTCAGCTCGTGTGTAACCCACCGCTCACTACGCTGCTTGCCCCACTACAGCCTTGTCGCACTCAATACAGCCCGCCGCAACCTCGAATTCTTCTTCTCTGTGAATTCACCTTCAAGGGCCTCTTTCTCCAAGATGAGATCCGGTGGTGTGTTTATCCAAGCCATAACCCAATACTTTATATAGCCACTTCATATGCCTTGACCAATTTCCTAGAAGTTTCCTAACATGTGAAACACATGGACGACTTGAAGAGTCAACATTAGCGGCTTGGAGAGTCAACATTGGACACTTGGAGAGTCAACATCGGCGACCTGCAGGTGAAGCATGATACACATGGGTTTGAAAGATAAACCAACTCAACTACACCGAGCATTTGCACGAAGCACCAAAATGCACTGAGCATCTGCACGAAACAACAAACTGCACTGAGCATCTGTACAAAACACCACCTCACTGACGGAGGTATCAGTCGACCTGCTCCAATCGAATCAATCCTACACTGGCTTAACCCGAGAAAGTCGACGCTACCAGATTGTGAAAACTGACTCGTCAAACTCGAGTCCCAGGAATGCAATCTGATGCACCACCATGACTATCAATTCTATTGCCAACAAAAATCATGGGCTCACCACCTCGAACCACGATCCCCGTCAATTGGTATAGTCTACCACTCTATACAGCTCGCATGAGTACGGTGCGCCATCACATCACCGTTAAAACTCCACGCCTGGCCGCCCAGTTGTATCCTTTTGAGTCCAATCTACGCAACGATATCAGATTACTACGCAGCTTGGGCACCAGATACACCCTCTCATGCCTACATATCGCTCCATCTTGCATCTGTAAGTCCATCGTTCCAATTCCCATTATCTCGCATGTCGAGTCATCACCATGTATGACCGACCGATCTGCCACCTCTAAGGAACTGAACATCAACACATTTGAACAAGGGTGTTGCGATGCACTAGAATCAAGCGTCCAGCTATCAGAGTCACCCCGACTCTTAATGATATAATAAAATTCGTTATCTCCTATCAAGTCCAATGTCACCATGTCCGCATCCTGGACGTCGCCTGAAGTACCAAAACTCCCAACATGCTGCGAACAATATCTTATAATGTGACCAACTTGTCTGCAGTGGATACACGTCATTGCCTTCTTCGAAGCCGACCGAGCTCGTGCACCGCTCGATCCTTTATCAAAACTCCTCCCCTGTCCATGATCTTCCAAGATCTGGTTGTTGAAATTTGTGAAGTGGAAGTGGTTGACGGGACAGGCCGGGCGGCCTGGGCGGACAGCTTTGGCGGACTAGGCGGACTGGGCGGACTGTGATGTGCGGCCTGGTGGAAGGTCTAGTGGAAAGTCAGCTGTCTTCTGAGCGGGTTGTTTGCATGAAGTCCGCGGACTGTGCGGCTGGTATCTGCGGATAGGACGGCTGATTGGTTTAATCAAGGAGCGGCCTGAGCGGATAGAGGCTTGCGGACTGGTGCATTGCTCAGTGGCCGCGTTGCAAGCTTGTGCTGATTGGCGGTTTGGCTCATGTTCGCGGGAAGCTTGCAGACTGATGTGTCCGCGGTGTGGGCTGTTGCGGACTGGGCTTAGAGCTTGGCTGAGGCCTTGTCGAGCTCTGGTGTTACAGCAAGTGCTTTGCTGTGGAGGTCTTTGGCGGACTGGTGTTTAGAGTCCGGGAGGAGGCTGCTGCGTTGGGGCAGGTGTGTGAGTACCTTGCGGACTGCTGGCGGTCTGTGCTAGGGTGTTTGGCGGACGAGTGTTTATGTCCGCCATGCTCGCATTGGCCTTTGATGGTTTTGGACTTGGTCACACTCTGTGCCAAGACCATGGTGTCCGCAGTATCCGCCAAGTCCGCTGTTGACCGGGCAGACTAGCTATCTGCCTTTGGTCGTGGACTTGTGGCAGATTGAGGTTTGAGTCTTGCGGACTACCTCGGATTTGTGCGGATAGCCATTGAATGGGGTTGCTTTCCTACAGTCGTTGGAGGCTTTACGGGCTGATGCCTTGTCCGCATAGCCTGGGCGGACTGATGAGGGTTCGCCAATGTTGCCTTGCTCCTGGCGGTTTTCCTTGGTATCCGGCTAAGTCCTTGCAGACTCGGCGGACGGTGTTTTGCTATCGTGCGGGCTAGGGCGGTGTCGTTATCTCTAGGGCGGTGACCACACTCCTCACCTCGCCTATAAATAGGACCCCCCTGGCAGGTCTACAGTAACTTGAGTGAACAGTAAGTTGGAGTGGGCAAGGAGCTGCGATCTCAGTTTTTCTGTCCGCGCGGATTGATTCAGAGTTAACGGTTTGCTGTGTGCAGGTCGCGCGGGTAGCTTCAAGGAGCCAGGAGTTTGGCTGTGACTTCGGTCAAGTACTTGGAAGTTGTGCGGTCTCTGCGGATTCAGCAGGAGGTCGCTCTGCAGCTTGTCAACTCTGTTTCTTCTTTGCCAGCTTCAATAACCTGTTCGCCGGCTTCAGGCGGGTAGGGGGTGTGTTCCTCAGTTCAGCTTCAGCGGGAGACGAATAACGGTGTGTCCGCGCAGCCTCGCGGCTTCGGCGGACTCCGTGGCTATTCGGCGGATTGCAGCTTAGCTCGGGCGATCTCAGCGGACTCGGTTACCTCGGCGGTCTCGGCGGACTCCGGTGCTGTCCGCCCGGCTTGGTTTTTGGTGCTTTCTGTTTTCAACTGTTATACTAGCAAAATCATGTCTCGCTATGTATGCCTCGTATTGTAAAGAAGTGAATGAATAAAAGATCTGCTTGTGCTTCCATTGTTTGTTGGGTTAGCCTTGATCCTTGGTTTTTCCGTTGATTCAACGTGAGAACTGGGTAGTGCCGAAGATATTAATTTGGCGTTTGGGATACCTTGCTGACCACGCTTGAGAAAATTTTAACATGGTATCAAAGCGAGATTCAGTTGCATGAGCGGTGGTCAACCAGTGTTGTTACTCAGGACTTGAGTGGTGATCAACCTGTATTGTTGCTCAGAGCTTCTGAAAAGGTTGCCAACAGGTGTTGCAATGGAAGGGAGCTTTGCAAGGGGTCTTGGCATTGAACTCTTAACGCCGACTAACTTCAAGAAGTGGAAGTCTGCATGAAGAGTTATCTTCTTGGCGAGGAGCTGTGGGAAGTCGTCGGTGGTGACGACAGACAGGAAGTTACTGCTGCGTTCGGTACTGTTGAGCATGTTAGGCTCTGGAGGAAAACAAATGCTAAGGCGGAGTTTATCCTCAAGAGGGCCGTGTCTCCGGAACTGTTTGATCACATCGTTGGATGTGAGTCGGCTGCTGATATTTGGACAACCATTGATGAGTTGTTCAATAGGAAGAATGTGGTGCGGCTTCTGTTTCTGGAGAATGATTTGGCCAGGGCAACTCAGGGAGACCTTTCCATCTCGAAGTACTTCTTAAAGATGAAAAGCTTGTGTGCTGAGCTGTCGGCACTGGATCCTGATGAGCCTATCTCTGAGGCGAAGATGAAAAGGCACATTATCCGCGGCTTGCGGAAGGAGTATGTGGCCTTTGTCACATCTATTCAAGGGTGGGCTACTCAGCCGTCTTTGCTGGAGCTGGAGAATCTGCTTGCATTGCAGGAGAGCTTGGCAAGGCAGATGGCTGGAGTGAACCTTAATCAGGAAGGCAGCGAAGCTCTCTTCTCAGGCAAGAAGAAAGGATGGGAAGGGAAGAAGAAGAAGAAGGTGCAGGCCGCTGGTGAGAAGGAGACTTCAACTTCATATCAGCCGGAGAGGAGCAATGCTCCTAAGGACTGGAAGAAGAATCTGAAGTGCTACCGGTGTCATCAGCGAGGTCACTTCAAGCGGGACTGCAAGGTCAAACTGCAGCCTGGGCATGCTGTGGGAAAGGAGGAAGCTTGCTCGAGAAGTGAAGAAGCAGGATGGGGCGGAGCTTTCATGACGGGCACTTGTGTCCGGGCCTTGTCTGCTGAGGACTTCAATAGCGAGTGGATCGTGCACTCCGGGTGTGGTCATCACCTCATCGGAGACAAGTCGAAGTTCACCTCCATGCAGGCATACTCAGGTAATGAAGCTATTATCACTGCTGATAATGATGTTTATGCAGTAGAGAATGAGGGGGTCGTGTCTTTGGGTAGTGATCAGGGGCCACTCACGTTAAGGAGTGTGTATCACGTGTCGGGCATGAAGAAGAACCTCTTCTCAGTGACCAATGCGGTGGACGCTGGTTATCACGTTCTATTTGGGCCAACAGACGTGAGGTTCCTTCGCAACGTATCAGCAGTTAAGGCTGATGTTGCTCATGTTGGAAGGAGGGTGAAGAGCTTGTTTGTTCTTGCCACCAATTCTTATGTTGATTGTATGAGGGACAATGATAGCGCTGCTATCTGGCATGAGAGGCTGGGGCATGTTGGCATGGACAAGCTGAAGGCGATGGCTAGTAGAAGTTTGGTGAAGGGGTTGCCTAAGTTGTCCTCCTTTGGTGATGGGCATGTTTGCGCGGGCTGTCAATATGGTAAGGCACATCTCCTTCCGTTTGATAAATCACAAACAAGGAGCAAGAAACCATTGGAGTGCATTCATGGCGACCTGATGGGACCGACGGTTACTGCCAGCCTTGGTGGAAGCAGATACATGCTTGTCTTGGTTGATGACTACTCAAGGTATACTTGGGTGTACTTCTTAAAGGAGAAGTCAGAAGCCTTCCATTTGTTTGTGGAGTTTAAGGAGTTGGTAGAAGGCCGGCTTGGATTGCGGATTAAGAAGCTTAGAACTGATAACGGGGGTGAGTTTGTCTCCTCCTAGTTTTCTAACTTCTGCAGGAAGCACGGGATCCAACGAGAGCTTACTTGTGCTCACACTCCACAACAAAATGGGGTAGCGGAGCGGAAGATCCGTCATCTGACGGAGACCTGCAAATGTTGGCTTCATGCGAAAGATATCCCAAGGTCCTTTTGGGCGGAGGGGATGTCTTGTGCTACTAACGTCATCAACAGGATGCCACTCAGCTCTATCAACATGAAGACTTCTTTTGAGCTGTTGCTAAAGGAGAAGCCAAGTGTTGGACATCTTCGGGTGTTCGGTTCAACTTGCTACGTGCATGTCCCGGATGCTTCACGGACTAAGCTGGATGCGAAGGCAAGGAAGCTTGTCTTTGTTGGCTATGATGAGCGGAAGAAGGGATGGAAATGCATGGATCCTGTGACGAAGAAGTTCGTGGTGTCAAGAGACGTTGTCTTTGACGAGCTGACGTCATATGGAGGTGGCTCGGTTGAGCTAACCGGAAGTAGCAAGGTTGATGAAGCACCGGTGGTGGATGCTGAAGGCTTAGAAGAGGAGCTTGCTGTTTCACCAGCAGCTCCTGTTGCTTCTAACTCCGAGGCTGAGCCTTCTGGCTCAGGAAGCAGGGGGAGCACTGCTCAATTCTTGCCCCAGGTAGGAGTTGAGCCCGAAGAAGCAACGGAAGCAGTGAGAAAGGAGCTGACCCTTCGGAGATCGAAGAGGGTTGTTAAGCCACCGGCTCGGTACTGTGATGGGAATGCAGTGAGCTTTGTCTCCTGCTTCTTTGCAGGTCCTCTGGATGAGCGAGAGTCTGCAACCTTCAACGAGGCCACTGGAGTGAAGGAGTGGGAAGGTGCCATACAAGAAGAGATTGATGCTCTGAAGAAGAATGAAACATGGGACCTTGTGCCCAAGGTTGATGGCATTACTCCGGTTACTTGCAAGTGGGTGTATAAGTTGAAGAAGAAGACTGATGGGAGCATTGATAGGTTCAAGGCTCTCCTAGTCGCTAGAGGATTCTCACAGCAGTATGGAGAAGACTATGAGGAGACATTCAGTCCAGTTGCGAAGATGACTTCAGTTAGAGTGGTGATCGCCTTGGCTGCTAGCAAGGGATGGAGGTTGTGGCAACTCGATGTGAAGAATGCTTTTCTTTACGGAGAGATTGACGAGGACATCTTCATGGATCAGCCGCTTGGTTTTGTCTCTAAAAAGCACCCGGACTATGTCTGCAAACTCAGAAAGGCTCTCTATGGGTTGAAGCAAGCTCCTAGAGCTTGGTATGGGAAGATTGCAGAGTACTTGCAATTCTGTAGATACCTTGCTTCCAACTCGGATTCAAGCTTGTTCGTCAAGAAGAAGGGGGAGCTACTAGTCTTGGTCTTACTGTATGTGGATGACATGATCATCACAGGGAATTCAGAGGGGGAAGTAGCAAGGCTCGGGGTCGAGCTTGCTATACGCTTCGAGATGAAAGACTTGGGAGAGCTTCATCACTTTCTCGGTCTTGAGGTCGAGAGGAAGGAGTGTGGGATTCTCATTAGCCAAAAAGGGTATGCAGATCGCATTGTGAAGCGGTTCGGCATGGGCGAAGGGAAGAAGTGCTCTACTCCACTGGAACCTGGGCAGAAGCTTCGACGAGATGAGGGAAGGGTTCTTCATGATCCCTTGGTGTTCAGGGCTCTTGTTGTGAGCTTGATTTACCTTACGATTACAAGGCCAGATATTGCTGAACCAAGGCAATCTCATCTAGTTGCGGCAAAGGGTATTCTGAAGTATGTCAAGGCGACTTCTGATATGGGACTCCTCTATGGAAGGGACTCGGAGTTTGCGTTGCTTGGGTACACGGATGCTGACTATGGCGGTGATTCGGATGATCGAAGGTCTACTTCAGGTTATGTGTTCACTTGCGGTTCAGCTAGCATCTCGTGGTGTAGCAAGAAGCAAGACTCGGTGTGTGGTATCACCCCCCCCCCCCCCAACCTTTTGCCCGGGTCGGGCCGGAGGGGTACTACTGGCCCAAGACGTCCACCCAGGGCTTATAGGGGAAACAATCCACCCTATTCAAGCACTAGATGGCCGTCTTGAGTGGTTCGAATCATAACATTCACAACCCATCAGAATATAGCGGAAGCATTAACAGGAAACCACTACATATATATATAACATATCATATTAATACAGAGGTTCTAGGGCTGAAGCCTTATGCGTTTATAAAAGCCCGTGGGCTATACATGTACTACATCAGTCTCTCACACACTCTCTCTTCTAAACTGCTCGGCGGTACTCACGTCTTTAAACACCGGAGACGGTGGGGGTGCATCTGCTCGAGTAGACCTAGCTGCTGGCATAATCTCCTGCGGCAGCGGGTCACTATGGTGCTCCACCTCCTGTGAATGGTTAATCAAATAACCGTTAGTCACAGAGCTAAGTGGAAACAAATCTCCTCCCCGGATCCACATCTTGGGGACGAGCACGCACCCACCCAACAAAAGAAAATAGCCGAAGCAAGAGAGGGTTATCACAACATTTCATATATGAACAACTAGGAGCAATTATAAAAGAGTGCAGTATAACCGGAAAAAGCAGCAATAACATAAAACGGTTATAGCAAGGCTCTACTAGCTCATCAGCACAACAGGTTTTCATATCTTGAATTCTATCGCAGGCATTCACAGCCGCGCACACAAACCGCAGGCATTCATAGCCGCGCACACAAACCGCAGGCATTCATAGCCGCGCACACAAACCGCAGGCATTCATAGCTGCGCACACAAACCCTATGTCGACATAGTTTGGACCGCTTCTGTTCCAGCAGGGTAGCGAGCCCAGCGGGCCTCACCGATGTGGCCGTCGGTGACAGTGGCCAGTCCTGCCACTTCTGTGGGTGATCGTACCGCACAACCCCAGGCCCTCACGTACAACCTTGTGTACTCTTGGATGTGAGCGACATCCGGCGAATCATTTTGGCCGTCCAGCGGAGGAAAACCCGACGGGGAATATAATGGCCGGTCACCCGTGGTACTCATCCCCCTGTCGCCTTGAGTCGTCAACCTTGCCGCACCGGTACGAACGGTCTGCGGAAGGGACTAACCCGCCACCATTTCACCGCAAGCAATTTACAATCAATCAAACAATTGCAAACAATATAACATCGGGTCTACGACGGTCTGCCTTACTCGGCTTACACTTCAGGCATCGGCACTTTGCTCTACTTTCGACAAGGAGCGTGGGAGCGCTTTATTTGGGGCTAGACCTGGAGGACTACCTCAACTCCGGTTATCCCCAACTAAGGCTCAACCTAAACAACAACTGCTAGTCAGAGCAGGACCCGGGAATATAAAAGTAAATTACGATAAGATCAAGTGCGGTGGTTATGCTGCTTATTTAAAATGCTGGAAAGAAATGTGGCCAGTACAAGACTGGAGTAGTATTGAAATAAGCTTGACCAGTACGAGACTGGAGTAGTACTGAATTGAAAGTACTGAACTGAAAAGAATAAAGGAACTGGACCAGTGCAAAACTGGAATAATCATAAAGAAAATGGTTAGTAGTCCAATCACTCCATACAGGAGGCTTCAGTTCCATCTCCGTTCTCAGGAGAGATTTTTCAGTTCCATCCCAGTATTTAATAAGGTTTCCTTGGGTTACACCTTTATTAAGATCCGATTATGAGTTGGTTGCGCCTTATTAACCACGGCTTAATCGGATTGGGGCTTATCAGGAGTTATACTTTCATTATTCGTCAAGAATAATTCATAACTCACCACTCGTGCTCTCATCTTCCGAGCGTGCCCAAATTGCCCGAGAGTCGAGGCGCTCGACAGTTTTCATGAAATCTCGAAACACCCGGAGCTTGGTCACTTGCCTCAGCCACTCTCGTCGATATGAAACTTATTCAAATTAGAGAGGATAGTCGCGCGCTCCAATTTTCATTTTCGAAGAAAACAAGCGTAATAATATCGAGCGCGGTCCTAGGCTTCCATATTTTGGGAAAAATATCAAAACTTATCCCCATGAGCTCAAATTTTGATACAACCCTTATATGGATATAAAATGAGCATAGAAAAATTTTCATAATTTTTCAAAGAGTTTTGGCCCTTTAATTTGGCCAAATAATGTTTAATTGGGCTTTTAAAAAAACCAAATCAACACCAAAAATTCTCAAACTATTTGTGGAGGAAGCCCTTAACAAAGGAGACATTTTTCATGTTCAACACTTTTTCCCTAGGAGCCTATTTTAGTCTCAAATAAAATCTACCCACTATTATAATATTATAATATTATAATAATATATATAATATATTATTATATATATATAAATTATAAAACAGAACTACTGTTCATCTCCCCTACCCCCCGCTGTATCATTCTGCCGCCCCTTACGGGCTTCTCCAGCCGCCGGCAGGCCACTGGCCGGCCGTGGCTCCACCACCGGCCAACCCGCCGGTGGTGGGCGCTCCCTCCGGCGGTGGTCCGGCGGCCTGCCGCCGCCGGAGCATTTTTTCTTAAAAATGGACGGGAGGGGAGGGGGTGACGGCGGCGACGCTCCGGACGCCGGTGGCGCCATGCAAGACGTCCAAAATGAAGAAGGAGGAGGTAGAAGGCTTCCACCTGAGTTTGGTGGGCTCGGGAGGGGTCGGCTTGGTCGGACATGGCTCAAGGTGGTGGAGGAGGGGAGGAGGAGCTCCGGCTTGGCTTTTTCCGGCCACCTGAGCTCCGGCAGAGGGGGGAGAAGGGGGAGAGATCTTCTCTGAGAGGTGTGTGGAGGATTAGGGGAGGGGAGGTCCTTTTATATGGAGGGGGAGGGAGAGTTCCCTCCCTTTGGGTGGTGTGGGACTAATCCCTCCTTAGGGAGGGATTAATCCCCACCCTCCAGCTGTCTAATGACAGCTGGAAGTCTCCCATTTTCCCTCATGTGGGGAAAATGGATGGGCCCTTTATGGGCTTGAAGCTTGGGCCTTCATGGTGAAGAAAGAGAGGGGGAGAGTGGGAGAAAAGAAAAAGTGGGTGGGCCTCCACTTGAGCTTTGGGAGGCTTGCTGGTTGGGGCCCATGGAGAGTGAGGGGGGCATGGGCCATCCTTCTTTGGAGAGGAGGTGGGCCCCTCACTTGGAGAAAAATCCAAAAAGTGGATTTTTATGAGGGTTTGACCAAGTCAACCCTAGGTTGGGTCCCCCTTGCTGGTCAAAGTCAAAGTGGGTCCAAGTCGTCGGGTCGGGTCAAAGTTCGGGTGTCGTGTCATAATTGGTGTGCGCACGCTTTTCGGTGCACAACTATGCTTGATTTGACCACGGGTTGACCAATCGTCATCGAAATTGACCGGGACGACTTCCGTTGACTTCGTATTGACCACACGAGTCTAACGCCACTGACTGGGGTTGAATCGGAGTCCGTTTGACGAAAGTCCGAAATTTGCGCGTCGCAGCGCGCTAAAATGGTCGAAATGAGTAAAATTGTCGTTAGACCTCGGAGTCCAACTGAACGAGTTCCGATGCGCTCGTATTGACTATACGAGGCCACAGGAACTGACAGAACTCAATTCAGAGTTCTCTAGCTCTATTTCCCGCTTAGGGTTATTTCCCACCGGGTCATGGGTAGGGTTCGGGCCACTTTTATTGGGCCCACTATGTAACACCTCCCCTGTAGTGAACGTATGATATGGGTCCGGCCGGGGCCCCACAACATACGAACGCCACAGCTTTAGTATTATAAGTTGATATAGCTACCCAAACTAAAAACACTTTGCACAACACAGCGGAAACAGAACAGGACTAGAAGTTATCCACCACTAAAGAGTAAAACAAATGGCCATAAGGCCTACAACAAGTGTCCAAAAATAAATAGTATATCAAACATGAATGTGCTCAGCACTCCTAGTCTACCTCGGCATGCAAGCCGGACAAAATAGCCTCAACAAACATCACCATAACTGAAGTGCTACAAAAGAGGGAAAAACACTTCATGGGGCTTAGGCCTTTCTGGCCGGCGTGCTAGCTCCTGCATGCGATCCTTGACCTGTAAAAATTATTAGTAACGTGGGTCAGCAAAGGCTGACCTCAAACTGTGTAACAACGCATCTCCTCCCGGCCGCCCCTAACGGACCCCGGGGAACCCTCCAACCTGCAAGTCACCACTTCATATGCAATATAAACATCTATAAATAGAAAAGCATTAAAACAGGCTTGGATGTCTCAATCATCAAACATGTTCTCTATTGTTTGAGCATATAAAGAAAGGGCCTACTGTGCAACATGAATGCAACACCCGGGCTTCACCCAAGGTACCCTACTGCGTATGCATCTAGCACAACATCACATCATTTGGGTACTCACATTTCCCCATTGGTATAAAGCCACAAACACTAAGGGAGACACCTCTCCCTCAAACGGCGCACAGGCCGCCACAAGGAATTCTTGCCAAGGCCCCACCCGCTCGTGGGCTTAGCCCCGGGCTTGCCTGCAAACTCTGACGTCTCATGTCAGGATTCCAACAAACACAGACCGACCGATTCTAAGAAGCCTTGCTGGACCCCACCCGCTCATGGCCTCTTTGTCCGGGCTTGCCCCAAGCTTGGCATTCTCGTCAGTCTCACAGAAGGGGACTAGTCTCGCCGGGACACTCTCCACACATGACGCACATGTCACGGGATAGCCAGCCGACCACAGAGACATAGCCACGCCTTGACACAACACAAACCAAGACTAAATACATCATAATCCCTCATTGTACTGCAGCGTTCCCGCGCACCAAGGAAACCATCTCCAACTCGTGCGGAGCTAACCTTGTCCCTCAAGGAAACCATCTACCGCCACGAGGAGCTAACCTTGTCCGGGTCTGACTACACGTACCTTTCCAAATAAACGGGACAATCACCACCACAACACAAACGGCATCTTGCCGCAACGGAAAATCTCTACGAATCCCTAAGTTCGTATGCAACATCACCGAGTCGGACTAACGGTCGCGACTACGACTTCACCCACCATGCCTAATCCACTAGCGAAGCGGATCTCTAATGCAAAATATGCCGGGGACGGACTCAATCAACCCGGAAGTTCCTCTTAAAACTTGGCAAACCAAAACCCCTCTCATTTGAGAGTTTGGTGCCCAAAAATTAGAGAGAAAGAAAACTAAATGATGCTAATACATGCATCCTAAGGACCGAGAGGAGAGATGTCATTACCTTCCGACTCCTCTTCCTTGCCATGGCAAAATAGCCGGATGGAAATCTTCGCAACACTCCAAGCTTCACGGATCCGCACTCGGCTCGCGATTTGGAGCTCCGAAACCCTTCCTACAGCCCAAGACCTTCTTCTTCTTCCTCCTTGCTCTAGTTTTTCTCAAGAACTTAGAAAGAGAAGACTTGGAAAACAAAATGAGGGTTTCCAACCCTAGAATCGGACTTAACTTCCCAAGAATAGTCCTGAGCCGTCAGATCCCAAAATCTGGGAAAGAATGGCCACGATTCGCCTGGAAAATAAAAGACCTGGGCCGAACACGGCCTGGCACACGCCCGTGTCCAGGGCCGTGTGCCTCATTCGCCGTCTCAAATCGACGCGCCTGGAACCGCACACGGGCATCCGACACACCCGTGTTCAAACCGACACACCCGTGTCCCCAGTGACACGGCCGTGTGGCCGGCCGTGTGCCTCCAACAACACGGCCTCGAAACCAACCCGAGAGATGACACGGCCTGGGACACGCCCGTGTCCCAAGCCGTGTGTCAAGTCTCGACACCCGTCGACAGGCTTTGTGTCGACAACGCGGAAAAACGTCGAGCGAAGATCGTCGACCAAGCGGGACACGCCCTGTGACATGCCCGTGTCACAGGCCGTGTGCCCCAGTCTCGACACTTTGTCGAGCGAATGTGTCGACACTTGGGCCGAGTGTCGACACGGCCTCGACACGCCCTGCGACACGCCCGTGTCGCAGGCCGTGTTCCCCACTCTCGACACTTTGTCGAGCGAAAGTGTCGACACTTGGGCTGAGTGTCGACACGGCCTCGACACGCCCTGCGACACGCCCGTGTCGCAGGCCGTGTGCCTCCTGCCAGAAACCCAAAAATGTTCAGAACTGCAGATTGAACCTCTTGAAAAAACTGGGGTGTTACAGCTCTCCCCCACTTAACAGAATTTCGTCCCGAAATTTTCAAAACAAAAGGGTACAAAACTTAAATTGTACCTGACATGAAGAGTTCTGGATAATCTTCTAGCATGGCCTGTTCTCGTTCCCAAGAGAACTCCTCACGACCGCAGTTGTCCCATCGAACTTTCACGAGTTTGACTTCTTTATTCCGCAACTGCCGAGTCTCCGAATCCTCTATAGCAATTGGGAGGACTCGCGTCCTCAAGTCTTCCTCAATCGGCACCGATACCGGCTCTATCACCACGCTAGCCTCCACCAAGGCTTTCCTCAAAGCGGAGACGTGGAAGACGTCATGTAATCCACTCAAGTCTGCGGACAATGCCAACCGATATGCTGCTTCTCCTACCCGCTCAACAATTTCAAAAGGCCCCAAAAACCTTGGACTCAACTTCTTGAGTCGGCGAATCCGTGAGACGCCTTTGAACGGCTTAACCTTAAGATAAACCCAATCACCAACTGTAAATTCCAACTTCCGGTGACGAGCATTAAAATATTTTGCTTGCCTGTCTTGCGCCACCTTCATACGCTCTTGGATGGTCCGTACCAACTCACAAGCGTCAACTACCGCATCCTTTCCCAAAAGTTTGGTGTCTCCCTCCTCTGCCCAAGACATTGGCGTTCGACACCGCCTCCCATACAAAGCTTCGTATGGCGCCATCTTTATACTAGCTTGAAAACTGTTGTTGTACGCAAATTCTACCATGAAGAGGTTATCCTCCCACCTCTTGCCAAAATCAAGAACGCACATCCTCAACATGTCCTCCATAGTACGGTTCGTTCTCTCTGTTTGCCCATCAGTTTGAGGATGGAACGCCGTACTAAACTTTAGCTTCGTGCCCAAGCTCTTCTGAACCAATCTCCAGTCCTTGGACGTAAATCGTCCATCTCGATCACTGACTATGCTCTTAGGAACTCCGTGCAGTCGCACAATGTTGCGAACATACAACTCCACCAGCTTCTCCACGCTGTCCTCTTTCCGATTTGGGATGAAGTGAGCCACCTTGGTTAGGCGATCCACGATCACCCAAATAGCATCATTACCATGCTGCGATCTAGGCAAACCATGCACAAAGTCCATGGAGATGTCCTCAAATTTCCATTCAGGAATTGGAAGGGGCTTCAGGAACCCGCCCGGTTTCTGACATTCGGCCTTCACCAAGGCACATGTTTGGCAACGACTCACATACAGAGCTACATCTCGCTTCAACCCCGGCCACCAAAAGGATTTCTTCATATCCAAGTACATCTTTGTACTGCCCGGGTGAATGGAGTACTTTGAGAAGTGAGCCTCAAACATCAACTCCTCACGGAGATTGCCAAACTGCGGTACACAAACCCTTCCATCCTTTCTCAAGATTCCCCCAATCATCTCCCAGGCGCTGCTCTCGCCCTTTTGAGCCTCCAACACAAAAGGTTGAAACTCCACATCCAATCGAGTCGCTTCCCGAATACGATCGGACAAGTCGCTTTGCACTTCAATCCAGTTCAACCGAGCCATGCTAGACTCGCCTCTCGCAACACATTGCAACCCAAGGGACTCCCATTCCCGAACCAACCGCTCATCATGAGCTTCGATCCAATTTCCTTGCCCCGAGTACTTTCTACTCAACGCATCCGCCACCACATTGGCCTTACCCGGCGTATACTGAATCGCCACTTCGTAGTCTCCAAGAAATTCAACCCATCTGCGTTGCCGCATGTTCAAGTCCTTCTGATCCAAGAGATACTTCAGGCTTTTATGGTCCGTGAAGATCTCCACCCTTGCGCCATACACATAGTGTCGCCATATTTTCAACGCGAAGATTACCTCCGCCAACTCCAAGTCATGGACGGGGTAATTCCTCTCATGAGGTTTCAGCTGTCGAGACCCAAAAGCTATTACCTTGCCATGTTGCACCAACACGCAACCCAAACCGCATCCCGATGCGTCACTGAAAATCTGAAATCCATCGGTCCCTTGCGGTAAACTCAGGATCGGAGCCATCATAAGCCTCTCCTTCAGTGCCTCGAATGCTTGACTGCACTCTTGGGTCCACACAAACTTATGGTCTTTACGAGTGAGTGAGGTGAGGGGTAGAGCTATCTTCGAGAAATTCTCCACGAATCTCCTATAGTACCCGGCTAGTCCAAGAAAACTTCGGACTTCCGCCATGGTCCTCAACACCGGCCAATCTCTGATGGCCTCCACTTTCGTCGGATCCACTGCCACCCCATCACCACTAATCACGTGGCCCAAAAATGCCACCTTCTCCAGCCAGAACTCGCATTTGGAGAATTTTGCATACAACTCATTCTCCCTCAACACTTACAAAACTATTCTCAAGTGGGTCTCATGCTCCACTTGCGATTTGGAATACACCAAAATGTCATCAATGAAGACAACCACAAACGAATCCAAGTATTCCCGAAATACCCGATTCATAAGGTCCATGAACACCGATGGTGCGTTCGTCAACCCGAACGGCATCACCGTAAACTCAAAGTGTCCATACCTTGTACCAAAGGCAGTCTTGGGTATGTCCTCGTCCCGAATTCGCAGCTGATAGTAGCCTGACTTCAAGTCCAGTTTCGAATATACCTCTGACCCCACCAATTGGTCGAACAAATCGTCTATCCGAGAGATCGGATACTTATTCTTGATGGTCAATTTATTCAGCTCTCGGTAGTCTTTGCATAGGCGCATGCTACCGTCTTTCTTTTTTACAAACAACACCGGTGCGCTCCACGGTGAAGAACTGGGTCTAATATACCCTTGCTCCAACAGTTCCTGTAGCTGTACCTTAAGTTCCGCTAACTCCTTTGGTGCCATCCTAAATGGGGGACGCGACACCGGTCTAACCTCCGGCATTAACTTGATCGAGAAGTCGATCTCCCGCCGAGGAGGCGCTCCAGGAAGTTCATCCGGAAACACATCCTTGAACTCTGCCACCACAGGCACTTCCTCCATCGAAAGTTGGGAGAGACGAACCTCCAACAACGCTACCAGCGCCACACCTCCCTGGTTAACCGCCCGCATCATTTGCATGGCCGTAATTAGGGAATGGGCTACTCCACAAAGGCCCATAAACTTGACTTCCGCTTGCCCCTTACTCTTTAGGGTCACTACCTTGGATAGACAATCAATGCTGGCGCGCTGCTCTGCAAGCCAGTCCATGCCCAAAATGACATCGAACTCTACTAACGGCAACACTGCCGCTTCCAAAACGAAGTCAACTCCGTCTAGCTCCCAACAGATGCGCCCTTTAGCCCCGGTGGTCATAGATGACCCATTGGGCATGCGCACTTTCAGTTCCGCGTCCGCCGAGAAAGTCTCGACTCCTACCCTTCGGATGAAACTCTCCGCAAGAAAAGAGTGCGAAGCCCCAGTATCGAACAATACCCTAGCGGGGTATCCAGAAACTAATACGAAGCCTACAACAAGACAACACACGGAAAGGGGGTCTAAAAGTATGAAGCACAAATGCAAACTTAAATTTTCTTCATACCTGTCACCACATCGGTTTGGCGGATCGCTTCTTGCTGTCCAAGGTTGTAAGCCCTTGGTTGCACCGGTTGGAACCGAGAAGCGCTCGACTCCGCCATCTTTCCTTTCTCTACAGCACTGGGGCCCGAGCGCACAGACTGCTCCTTCTTTCACTCTTGCCACGCTCCCCCTTGCTGACAAGCACGGGCTATGTGCCCAACCTTCCCGCAGTTGTAACACGTCGGCGGTCCCCTAGAGTGAGAACCCCCAGGCGTCCAAGTGCTCCTCTCACCCGACCTGGAAGGGTGAGGCTTCCTCCTCCACCTGCTCCCATCAGACTTTACATGAGATTGGGAGGGCTTCCCTTCCCCATGCTTGGGAGTAAAACCCTTTCGACGCTGGGTTCGCTCCAGATCACTCTCCAAACTCCTGGCGGCTTCAACTAGCTCATTAAATCCCGCTCTCTTCATGGAGATGAGGGGCTGTCTCAGATTCTCCCTCAAACCTTGGTAGAAGAGGTTATCCCTCTCTACATCATCCGCCATTGTCGTTCCCGCATAACGACCCAAACGGGTGAACTCTTGCACGTACTCATCCACTGTCTTGTCTCGCTGCATTAGATGCAGAAACTGCCTCTGCAGGGCCAACCGTGTTGAAACTGGAATATACCTCTTAAGAAAAGCGTCCCCAAACTCTTCCACTGACGGGGTGCGCCCCGGGAACAGGCGGCCACTATGGCTCACCCACCACAATTTGGCGTCTCCTTCCAACATGAACGCCGAATACTCGGATTTCTTCTCCTCTGGTGTCTCTGCCGCCCTTAACAGTTCTTGAATACGAACCCACCAATCCTCCGCGTCCGTTGGCGTTCCTACACCCTTGAAAGACGGGGGATGGAAACTTAGGAAATACTTCATGTGTCGGTCTCCATGCCCTACCACCACCCTTTCTGCCAAAGGCTCCACTCGCCTGGCTTCTCCGCCTGGCACGGCCGTCGCCGTGTCCGGTGTAGCAGGGGTTGCTACCTGGGCTGCAGCCGCCGCTTGCGCCGCCACCATCGCTTCTGCAAGCATACGGCAGAAGTCAGCCGGGTTTACACCCGTGCCCAGAAGGCCTGGAGCAGTTGCACTGCTCGCCGAGAGATCATCCCTTGCTCTTGAAGTGCCCGCCTCGTTGCTTGCACTCTTCAGGAAAACAAGAAATAAGGGATTAGTCTCCAATCTCAAGACTAGAACATAAGGACACTCACGGTCCCGCATTACTCTTATGTGGATAACTTCTCTACGCACTGACCTTGAATCTAACCTGGCTCTGATACCAAATTGTAACACCTCCCCTGTAGTGAACGTATGATATGGGTCCGGCCGGGGCCCCACAACATACGAACGCCACAGCTTTAGTATTATAAGTTGATATAGCTACCCAAACTCAAAACACTTTGCACAACACAGCGGAAACAGAACAGGACTAGAAGTTATCCACCACTAAAGAGTAAAACAAATGGCCATAAGGCCTACAACAAGTGTCCAAAAATAAATAGTACATCAAACATGAATGTGCTCAGCACTCCTAGTCTACCTCGGCATGCAAGCCGGACAAAATAGCCTCAACAAACATCACCATAACTGAAGTGCTACAAAAGAGGGAAAAACACTTCATGGGGCTTAGGCCTTTCTGGCCGGCGTGCTAGCTCCTGCATGCGATCCTTGACCTGTAAAAATTATTAGTAACGTGGGTCAGCAAAGGCTGACCTCAAACTGTGTAACAACACATCTCCTCCCGGCCGCCCCTAACGGACCCCGGGGAACCCTCCAACCTGCAAGTCACCACTTCATATGCAATATAAACATCTATAAATAGAAAAGCATTAAAACAGGCTTGGATGTCTCAATCATCAAACATGTTCTCTATTGGTTGAGCATATAAAGAAAGGGCCTACTGTGCAACATGAATGCAACACCCGGGCTTCACCCAAGGTACCCTACTGCGTATGCATCTAGCACAACATCACATCATTTGGGTACTCACATTTCCCCATTGGCATAAAGCCGCAAACACTAAGGGAGACACCTCTCCCTCAAACGGCGCACAGGCCGCCACAAGGAATTCTTGCCAAGGCCCCACCCGCTCGTGGGCTTAGCCCCGGGCTTGCCTGCAAACTCTGACGTCTCATGTCAGGATTCCAACAAACACAGACCGACCGATTCTAAGAAGCCTTGCTGGACCCCACCCGCTCATGGTCTCTTTGCCCGGGCTTGCCCCAAGCTTGGCATTCTCGTCAGTCTCACAGAAGGGGACTAGTCTCGCCGGGACACTCTCCACACATGACGCACATGTCACGGGATAGCCAGCCGACCACAGAGACATAGCCACGCCTTGGCACAACACAAACCAAGACTAAATACATCATAATCCCTCATTGTACTGCAGCGTTCCCGCGCACCAAGGAAACCATCTCCAACTCGTGCGGAGCTAACCTTGTCCCTCAAGGAAACCATCTACCGCCACGAGGAGCTAACCTTGTCCGGGTCCGACTACACGTACCTTTCCAAATAAACGGGACAATCACCACCACAACACAAACGGCATCTTGCCGCAACGGAAAATCTCTACGAATCCCTAAGTTCGTATGCAACATCACCGAGTCGGACTAACGGTCGCGACTACGGCTTCACCCACCATGCCTAATCCACTAGCGAAGCGGATCTCTGATGCAAAATATGCCGGGGACGGACTCAATCAACCCGGAAGTTCCTCTTGAAACTTGGCAAACCAAAACCCCTCTCATTTGAGAGTTTGGTGCCCAAAAATTAGAGAGAAAGAAAACTAAATGATGCTAATACATGCATCCTAAGGACCGAGAGGAGAGATGTCGTTACCTTCCGACTCCTCTTCCTTGCCATGGCAAAATAGCTGGATGGAAATCTTCGCAACGCTCCAAGCTTCACGGATCCGGACTCGGCTCGCGATTTGGAGCTCTGAAACCCTTCCTACAGCCCAAGACCTTCTTCTTCTTCCTCCTTGCTCTAGTTTTTCTCAAGAACTTAGAAAGAGAAGACTTGGAAAACAAAATGAGGGTTTCCAACCCTAGAATCGGACTTAACTTCCCAAGAATAGTCCTGAGCCGTCAGATCCCAAAATCTGGGAAAGAATGGCCACGATTCGCCTAGAAAATAAAAGACCTGGGCCGAACACGGCCTGGCACGCGCCCGTGTCCAGGGCCGTGTGCCTCATTCGCCGTCTCAAATCGACGCGCCTGGAACCGCACACGGGCATCCGACATGCCCGTGTTCAAACCGACACGCCCGTGTCCCCAGTGACACGGCCGTGTGGCCGGCCGTGTGCCTCCAACAACACGGCCCCGAAACCAACCCGAGAGATGACACGGCCTGGGACACGCCCGTGTCCCAAGCCGTGTGTCAAGTCTTGACACCCGTCGACAGGCTTTGTGTCGACACCGCGGAAAAACGTCGAGCGAAGATCGTCGACCAAGCGGGACACGCCCTATGACACGCCCGTGTCACAGGCCGTGTGCCCCAGTCTCGACACTTTGTCGAGTGAATGTGTCGACACTTGGGCCGAGTGTCGACATGGCCTCGACACGCCCTACGACACGCCCGTGTCGCAGGCCGTGTGCCCCACTCTCGACACTTTGTCGAGCGAAAGTGTCGACACTTGGGCCGAGTGTCGACACGCCCTGCGACACGCCCGTGTCGCAGGCCGTGTGCCTCCTGCCAGAAACCCAAAAATGTTCAGAACTGCAGACTGAACCTCTTGCAAAAACTGGGGTGTTACACACTAAGGCTCTGGTGGCCCAATAAAAGGCGGGATGTTACATTCCAATAAAAATAAAAGGATTTTCGTCCCCGAAAATTTGCTCGAAGTAGGGGGAAAAAGTAACATACCTGGGGAAAGATCTCTGAGTGCTTTTCTCGGAGGAGTGCTTCAGGTTCCCATGTGAACTCTTCTCGTCCATAGTTTGACCATAACACCTTAACCATCAGAATGGTTTTGTTCCGTAGTGTCTTCACCTTGTAATCTATTACTCTGACGTGTTCGAGCCGGACGGATCTATCTGACATTAGTTGTGCCGGAGGGGTAGGAAGGTACTTCTCTGGTTGCCGGAGGACTCGTCTCAAGGAAGAGACATGAAACACATTATAAAGATTCCCCAACTCTGGGGGTAAGGCTAAACGATAGGCGACGGGGCCAACACGCTCTATCACCGGATAGGGGCACAAGAATCGGGGATCTAACTTTTTCTACTTCCTCAACCGGGAGACACCATGCATGGGTTTTATTTTCAGAAACACTATTTCCCCCACGCTGAACTCCACCGGTCGGTGTCGCGCATCATAGTACTTAGCCTGCCGGCTTTGCGCTTCCCGCATTCGCTCCTGAATCAGCCGTATCGCTGCCGTAGCGTCATCGATGTAAGCCACTCCCAAGGCTTCCGGGTCCTCTTCCTGAGCCCAAGTCAACGGTGTTCGGCAACGCCTTCCATACAATGCCTCGTACGGGGCCATCTTAATACTAGCCTGGTAGCTGTTATTGTACGAAAATTCGACTAACGGCAACAGCTGCTCCCACGGCTCATTGTGCTCCACTATGCACAGTCGAAGAAGATCCTCCATCGTCCGGTTCGTCCTCTCCGTCTGTCCGTCTGTCTGCGGGTGGAAGGCAGTGCTGAAGGCCAACTTGGTTCCCAAATATGCCTGCACCCGCCTCCATTCCATAGATGTGAAACGACCGTCACGATCAGACACGATGGACTTTGGTACTCCGTGAAATCGTATCACTTGCTCTAGGAACATCCTGGCCAGGATATCTACTCTGTCACCCTGTCGGTTTGGAATGAACCGCGCTACCTTGGTGAGTCGATCTACGACCACCCATATTGAGTCATTCCCAGCACGGGATCGAGGTAGGCCGTGGACGAAGTCCATGGAGATGTCTTCGAACTTCCATTCTGGTATCGGCAGGGGCTGCAATAGGCCTCCTGGACTGCGGCATTCAGCTTTGACCTTCTGACAGGTCTGGCACCGGGCCACGAAGTCGGTGACATCTCTCTTCATTCCGGGCCAGTAAATGGTCCTACGCAAGTCCACGTACATCTTAACTACGCAAGGGTGAATCGAGTACCTCGACTGATGGGCCTCTTGCAGAATTTCCCCACGAATCCCCCCAGTAGCGGGAATAAATATGCGATGCTTGAATTGTAGAATCCCATCATGCAAGTTATAATCCTCCTGTGCCCCTCCTTGCAGAGATCGGATGATCGACATTACCTCTGGGTCGATCTTCTGGGCTTCTCGTATCTGGTCCCAGATATCGCATTGGATCTCCATCCAATACAGCTGAGAATAGTACTCTTCCGGATCTCTTCGGGCAACCAGGGTAATCTCCAAGTCTATCAAAGACTGGAAAAGTTCCTTAGGGATCTGCTCCATCCAACTCCCGACTATCGCAGGCTGGCGGCTCAAGGCGTCAGCGACTCTATTAGCCTTCCCGGGGTGATATTGGAGAGTGAAGTCGTAATCGCATAAGAATTCCAACCATCGGCGCTGCCGGAGATTCAGCTCTTTCTGCGTGAAAATATACTTGAGGCTCTTGTGGTCGGAGAAGATCTCACATTTTACTCCGTACAGATAATGCCTCCAGATTTTAAGGACGAAGACGACGGCGCCCAACTCTAAATCGTGTGCTGCGTAGTTTAATTCATGCGGCTTTAATTGTCGCGAAGCGTAGGCCACTACCTTACCATGCTGCATTAGGACAGCTCCCAATCCTTTCAGGGAGGCATCAGTGTAGATTTGAAATCCCTCGGTCCCTGAAGGAATCGTAAGGATTGGCGCGGAAGTCAGACGCTTCTTCAGTTCGATGAACGCAGCCTCGCACTCCGGCGTCCATCGAAATACGGCGTCCTTCTTGGTGAGAGCAGTCAGGGGTAGGGCAATCTTGGAAAATCCCTCGACAAACTTCCTGTAGTATCCGGCAAGGCTGAGGAAACTCCGGATATCCGCAGCCGTCCTGAGTGGCGGCCAATTTTGTACTGCCTGGATCTTGGCTTGGACCACTGCCACTCCTTCCTTGTTTATCGTGTGGCCCAAGAATCCAACTTCTTCTAGCCAAAATTCGCACTTACTGAATTTGGCGAAGAGAGAGTGCTCCCGGAGCTTTAATAGAACCATCTGCAGGTGCCGGGTATGGTCCGTCTTGGTCTTCGAGTAGATTAGGATATCGTCTATAAAGACGATGACAAAGTGATCCAAGAAGGGTTCGAAGACTCTATTCATCAGGGCCATGAAGGCGGAGGGAGCGTTGGTGAGCCCGAAGGGCATCACTAGGAACTCGTAAAGACTGTATCGGGAGCTGAAGGCATTCTTAGGAATATCTTCCTCTCGGATCCGAAGCTGATAATAGCCGGACCTCAGGTCCATTTTGGAGAATACAGAAGCACCTTGTAACTGATCGAACAGTTCGTCGATCCTAGGAAGGGGATACGTGTTGCGTACAGTAAGCTTATTTAGCTCCCTATAGTCGATGCACAGTCGCAGAGTCCCGTCCTTCTTCTTGACGAAAAGTACCGGGGCTCCCCAGGGCGAGGAACTTGGACGGACGAATCCAGCATCTATTAGTTCTTGTAGCTGGATCTTTAGTTCAGTCAGCTCCCTTGGGGCCATCCGGTAGGGGGCTCGCGATACTGGCCGTGCTCCGGACACGAGCTCGATCTGGAAGTCGACCTCTCGCTGAGGTGGCAATCCCGGGAGGGACTCAGGGAAGATATCTGGAAAGTCTCGGACTACTGAGACCTTGGCGAGCACCTGGGTCTTATCTTCCATCTCGAAATAAATAAGGAATACTTCATCCTTCTGACGGACTGACTTCACCATCTGTGTAGAAGTCAAGATAATACGAGAGACAGATGGCAAACCTGTCAACGCGACGCTCTGGCCATTTGGATTCTGTAGCCGGACTTCTCGCGTGGAACAGTTTATCTGGGCTTGGTGCTCGGCCAGTCAGTCCATTCCCAAAATTATGTCAAACCCAGTTATAGCTAGGATGGTTGCGTAGATTTCAAACTCTACCTCTCCCAGCGTAGCCTGGAACGAACACTTTTTGGTGGATGTCATATCCGACCCGTCTGGTAAACGGATTCGTATAGACAGTCCGGTTGAGCGAATAACATTTCTCTTTGTTGCGATGAAATCGTGGGAGACGAAAGAATGAGTCGCTCCTGTGTCTAAAAGGGTTTTGGCAGGGTGACCTTCTACCAACAAGATTCCTGACGTCATAGGAAAACATATAGATATATATCATTCAACTAATATACATATATATATATATATGAAATATACAACAATAGTGGAAGATCTGATATCTTCTATCGCCTAAGATATATACCTATGACTACGTCAGGGGCTGGTCCATGCTGCAGGTCCAGTGCATAGGCCTCCTGGGGAGCTGCTCGGCCCTGCTGGCCTCTCTTGCCAGCTCGGCCTCTACGGCCTCTTTGACCCTGTCCCCGTGCCGGCTGTCCACCCTGGACTGCTCCTAGTCCTGGTCTCCCTATCGCCTGAGGGCAGAAGTCCCTCATATGTCCCAGCTGCTGACACAAGAAGCAGTTCCCTGCGAAGGCAACATCTCGTCGGGCCACTAGTGGGGGCTGTGGAGCTGGAGCTGGTCTGCTGTCTTGCTGTGCAGCTGGGGGTGCTGGGGGTGCTGGTGGATGCCTATAAGGCAGCCTGCGGCGTCGCTGTCTGCTCTCTCTATCCTGTCTATGGGGAGCGACTCCAACGTCTCGCCTCTGGTCTCGAGGAAGCTCTACTTGACCTCTGCGCCGCTGAGCCACCATCTGCTGGTCCAACTCTAGAGCTGCCGCATGGGTGGCTATGGTGTGGAAGGTGGCCTGAGAGAGCATAATCAAGGCCTGCCTCAGGTCGTCTCGTAGTCCTCGGTAGAACCGAGAAGCCCTATCCCTGTCGGAGGCAGCCAGGTTCCCGGCGAAGCGTGCCAGGTGTATGAACTCTCTCTCATACTCTGCCACAGTGCGGTTGCCCTGTCGAATGAGCAGGAACCTCTCTTGCAGCGCGGCTCGGTCTGCATCTGTGATGAAAAAATCTAGCAGAGCCACGGAGAACTCCCCCCAAAGGATCGTGCTCATCGGCCAACCTCGGAAGGTAGAGCGACTAGACGCTCTCCACCAATCCCTCGCTTATCCCTCCAAGAGGGTCACCACCAAAGAGACTGCTGCCACAGCTGGGCACATCATCCCTACCAACAGCTCCTCCACTCGCTCCACCCACTCCTCTACCTGAATGGCCGTCTCTGTATCCCTGAAAGGGGGAGGCCTCAGTCCTCGAAAAGTCGTCAGCAGATCTGTGGGTGCGGTCATCTCCCGCGGTGGCTGTGCCAGGGCATCTCGGAAAGTCGCTAGTATAGCCGTCAGTGTCTGCCCTATATCTGACTCGGCAAATGGTACGGCTGCGGGAGCAACCGGGTCTGGTGGTGGGGTAGCTGGAACGTATCCTCTGGACGAGGATCCCCCGTTACTGTACTCCGGTATCTGGAGAAGTAACATGAAAGAATGTCAGTATTTTGCAAAAGTAAGGGAATTTGCAAAAGCGACAACCCAAGCGGAAAACAATGGTGTATGGGCGTACTAACGCACAGTCTAGAATCCCTAAGCCTCTACACTAGGGTCCACCAGGCTTCCACTGCAAGGGTCGTCCCGAACCTAGAACAAAGCGAGGGACGGAGGGATCCTGAGACTGCTCCACAAGGACGAATCGTGATCGCTCTGATCCATTTGTGGTATCCCCCCCCCCCAACCTTTTGCCCGGGTCGGGCCGGAGGGGTACTACTGGCCCAAGACGTCCACCCAGGGCTTATAGGGGAAACAATACACCCTATTCAAGCACTAGATGGCCGTCTTGAGTGGTTCGAATCATAACATTCACAACCCATCAGAATATAGCGGAAGCATTAACAGGAAACCACTACATATATATATATATATATAACATATCATATTAATACAGAGGTTCTAGGGCTGAAGCCTTATGCGTTTATAAAAGCTCGTGGGCTATACATGTACTACATCAGTCTCTCACACACTCTCTCTTCTAAATTGCTCGGCGGTACTCATGTCTCTAAACACCGGAGACGGCGGGGGTGCATCTGCTCGAGTAGACCTAGCTGCTGGCGTAATCTTCTGCGGCAGCGGGTCACTACGGTGCTCCACCTCCTGTGAATGGTTAATCAAATAACCGTTAGTCACAGAGCTAAGTGGAAACAAATCTCCTCCCCGGATCCACATCCTGGGGACGAGCACGCACCCACCCAACAAAAGAAAATAGCCGAAGCAAGAGAGGGTTATCACAACATTTCATATATGAACAACTAGGAGCAATTATAAAAGAGTGCAGTATAACCGGAAAAAGCAGCAATAACATAAAATGGTTATAGCAAGGCTTTACTAGCTCATCAGCACAACAGGTTTTCATATCTTGAATTCTATCGCAGGCATTCACAGCCGCGCACACAAACCGCAGGAATTCATAGTCGCGCACACAAACCGCAGGCATTCATAGCCGCGCACACAAACTGCAGGCATTCATAGCCGCGCACACAAACCCTATGTCGACATAGTTTGGACCGCTTCTGTTCCAGCAGGGTAGCGAGCCCCGCGGGCCTCACCGATGTGGTCGTCGGTGACAGTGGCCAGTCCTGCCACTTCTAGGGGTGATCGTACCGCACAACCCCAGGCCCTCACGTACAACCTTGTGTACTCTTGGATGTGAGCGACATCCGGCGAATCATTTTGGTCGTCCAGCGGAGGAAAACCTGACGGGGAATATAACGGCCGGTCACCCGTGGTACTCATCTCCCTGTCGCCTTGAGTCGTCAACCTTGCCGCACCGGTACGAACGGTCTGCGGAAGGGACTGACCCGCCACCATTTCACCGCAAGCAATTTACAATCAATCAAACAATTGCAAACAATATAACATCGGGTCTACGACGGCCTGCCTTACTAGGCTTACACTTCGGGCATCGGCACTTTGCTCTACTTTCGACAAGGAGCGTGGGAGCGCTTTATTTGGGGCTAGATCTGGAGGACTATCTCAACTCCGGTTATCCCCAACTAAGGCTCAACCTAAACAACAACTGCTAGTCAGAGCAGGACCCGGGAATATAAAAGTAAATTGCGATAAGATCAAGTGCGGTGGTTATGCTGCTTATTTAAAGTGCTGGAAAGAAATGTGACCAGTACAAGACTGGAGTAGTATTGAAATAAGCTTGACCAGTACGAGACTGGAGTAGTACTGAATTGAAAGTACTGAACTGAAAAGAATAAAGGAACTGGACCAGTGCAAAACTGGAATAATCATAAAGAAAATGGTTAGTAGTCCAATCACTCCATACAGGAGGCTTCAGTTCCATCTCCGTTCTCAGGAGAGATTTTTCAGTTCCATCCCAGTATTTAATAAGGTTTCCTTGGGTTACACCTTTATTAAGATCCGATTATGAGTTGGTTGCGCCTTATTAACCACGGCTTAATCGGATTGGGGCTTATCAGGAGTTATACTTTCATTATTCGTCAAGAATAATTCATAACTCACCACTCGTGCTCTCATCTTCCGAGCGTGCCCAAATCGCCCGAGAGTCGAGGCGCTCGACAGTTTTCATGAAATCTCGAAACACCCGGAGCTTGGTCACTTGCCTCGGCCACTCTCGTCGATATGAAACTTATTCAAATTATAGAGGATAGTCGCGCGCTACAATTTTCATTTTCGAAGAAAACGAGCGTAATAATATCGAGCGCGGTCCTAGGCTTCCATATTTTGGGAAAAATATCAAGACTTATCCCCATGAGCTCAAATTTTGATACAACCCTTATATGGATATAAAATGAGCATAGAAAAATTTTCATAATTTTTCAAAGAGTTTTGGCCCTTTAATTTGGCCAAATAAAGTTTAATTGGGCTTTTAAAAAAACCAAATCAACACCAAAAATTCTCAAAATATTTGTGGAGGAAGCCCTTAACAAAGGGGACATTTTTCATGTTCAACACTTTTTCCCTAGGAGCCTATTTTAGTCTCAAATAAAATCTACCCATTATTATAATATTATAATATTATAATAATATATATAATATATTATTATTATATATATAAATTATAAAACAGAACTACTGTTCATCTCCCCTACCCCCCGCTGTATCATTCTGCCGCCCCTTACGGGCTTCTCCAGCCGCCGGCAGGCCACCGGCGGGCCGTGGCTCCACCACCGGCCAACCCGCCGGTGGTGGGCGCTCCCTCCGGCGGTGGTCCGGCGGCCTGCCGCCGCCGGCCACCGCCGGAGCATTTTTTCTTAAAAATGGATGGGAGGGGAGGGGGTGACGGCGGCGGCGCTCCGGACGCTGGTGGCGCCATGCAAGACGTCCAAAATGAAGAAGGAGGAGGTAGAAGGCTTCCACCTGAGTTTGGTGGGCTCGGGAGGGGCCGGCTTGGTCGGACATGGCTCAAGGTGGTGGAGGAGGGGAGGAGGAGCTCCGGCTTGGCTTTTTCCGGCCACCTGAGCTCCGGCATAGGGGGGAGAAGGGGGAGAGAGCTTCTCTGAGAGGTGTGTGGAGGATTAGGGGAGGGGAGGTCCTTTTATATGGAGGGGGAGGGAGAGTTCCCTCCCTTTGGGTGGTGTGGGACTAATCCCTCCTTAGGGAGGGATTAATCCCCACCCTCCAGCTGTCTAATGACAGCTGGAAGTCTCCCATTTTCCCCCATGTGGGGAAAATGGATGGGCCCTTTATGGGCTTGAAGCTTGGGCCTTCATGGTGAAGAAAGAGAGGGGGAGAGTGGGAGAAAAGAAAAAGTGGGTGGGCCTCCACTTGAGCTTTGGGAGGCTTGCTGGTTGGGGCCCATGGAGAGTGAGGGGGCATGGGCCATCCTTCTTTGGAGAGGAGGTGGGCCCCTCACTTGGAGAAAAATCCAAAAAGTGGATTTTTATGAGGGTTTGACCAAGTCAACCCTAGGTTGGGTCCCCCTTGCTGGTCAAAGTCAAAGTGGGTCCAAGTCGTCGGGGTCGGGTCAAAGTTCGGGTGTCGTGTCATAATTGGTGTGCGCACGCTTTTCGGTGCACAACTATGCTTGATTTGACCACGGGTTGACCAATCGTCATCGAAATTGACCGGGACGACTTCCGTTGACTTCGTATTGACCACACGAGTCTAACGCCACTAACTGGGGTTGAATCTGAGTCCGTTTGACGAAAGTCCGAAATTTGTGCGTCGCAGCGCCCTAAAATGGTCGAAATGAGTAAAATTATCGTTAGACCTCGGAGTCCAACTGAACGAGTTCCGATGCGCTCGTATTGACTATACGAGGCCACAGGAACTGACAGAACTCAATTCAGAGTTCTCTAGCTCTATTTCCCGCTTAGGGTTATTTCCCACCGGGTCATGGGTAGGGTTCGGGCCACTTTTATTGGGCCCACTAAGGCTCTGGTGGCCCAATAAAAGGCAGGATGTTACACGGTGTTAGTCTCAATGACGGAGGCAGAGTATAAGGCTTCGGCCTTGGCTGCTCGGGAAGCGATCTGGTTGAGGAGGCTTATAGAGGATGTTCATGAAGAAGTGCAAGGGCCGACTTTACTTCGGGGTGACAATGAGAGTGCTCTCAAACTGGTTAACAATCCAGTGTGTCACGCCATGACCAAGCATATAGAGATTGATCACCACTACATCAGGGAGAAGGTGTTGGAGGGATCTATGTTGGTCGGGCATGTACAGAGTGAAGATAATCTTGCTGACATCTTCACGAAGCCACTGTCGAAGGGGACCTTTGAGCGCTTGCGCAGCTTGCTGAGCTTGGTCACCACTTCCCACTTCAAGGGGGAGTGTTGAAATTTGTGAAGTGGAAGTGGTTGACGGGACAGGCCGGGCGGCCTTGGCGGACAGCTTTGGCGGACTGGGCGGACTGGGCGGACTGTGATGTGCGGCCTGGTGGAAGGTCTAGTGGAAAGCCGGCTGTCTTCTGAGCGGGTTGTTTGCATGAAGTCCGCGGACTGTGCGGCTGGTATCTGCGGATAGGACGGCTGATTGGTTTAACCAAGGAGCGATCTGAGCGGATAGAGGCTTGCGGACTGGTGCATTGCTCAGTGGCCGCGTTGCAAGCTTGTGCTGATTGGCGGTTTGGCTCATGTTCGCAGGAAGCTTGCGGACTGATCTGTCCGCGGTGTGGGCTGTTGCGGACTGGGCTTAGAGCTTGGCTGAGGCCTTGTCGAGCTCTGGTGTTACAGTAGGTGCTTTGCTGTGGAGGTCTTTGGCGGACTGGTGTTTGGAGTCCGGGAGGAGGCTGCTGCGTTGGGGCAGGTGTGCGAGTACCTTGCGGACTGCTGGCAGTCTGTGCTAGGGTGTTTGGCGGATGGGTGTTTATGTCCGCCATGCTCGCATTGTCCTTTGATGGTTTTGGACTTGGTCACACTCTGTGCCAAGACCATGGTGTCCGTAGTATCCGCTAAGTCCGCTGTTGACCGGGCGGACTAGCTATTTGCCTTTGGTCGTGGACTTGTGGCGGATTAAGGTTTGAGTCTTGCAGACTGCCTCGGATTTGTGCGGACAGCCATTGAAGGGGGTTGCTGTCCTGCAGTGGTTGGAGGCTTTGCGGGCTGATGTCTTGTCCGCATAGCCTGGGCGGACTGATGAGGGTTCGCCAATGTTGCCTTGCTCCTGGCGGTTTTCCTTGGTATCCGGCTAAGTCCTTGCGGACTCGGCGGACGGTGTTTTGCTATCGCGCGGGCTAGGGCGGTGTCGCTATCTCTAGGGCGGTGACCACACTCCTCACCTCGCCTATAAATAGGACCCCCCCCCCCCCCTGACAGGTCTACAGTAACTTGAGTGAACAGTAAGTTGGAGTGGGCAAGGAGCTGCGGTCTCAGTTTTTCTGTCCGCGCGGATTGATTCAGAGTTAACGGTTTGCTGTGTGCAGGTCGCGCGGGTAGCTTCAAGGAGCCAGAAGTTTGGCTGTGACTTCGGTCAAGTACTTGGAAGTTGTGCGGTCTCTGCGGATTCAGCTGGAGGTCGCTCTGCGGCTTGTCAACTCTGTTTCATCTTTGCCAGCTTCAATAACCTGTCCGCCGGCTTCAGGCGGGTAGGGGGTGTGTTCCTCAGTTCAGCTTCAGCAGGAGACGAATAACGGTGTGTCCGCGCGGCCTCGCGGCTTCGACGTACTCCGTGGCTATTCGGCGGATTGCAGCTTAGCTCGGGCGATCTCAGCGGACTCGGCGACCTCGGCGGTCTCGGCGGACTCCGGTGCTGTCCGCCCGGCTTGGTTTTTGGTGCTTTCTGTTTTCAGCTGTTATACTAGTGAAATCATGTCTCGCTATGTATGTCTCGTGTTGTAAAGAAGTGAATGAATAAAAGATCTGCTTGTGCTTCCATTGTTTGTTGGGTTAGCCTTGATCCTTGGTTTTTTCGCTGGTTCAACGTGAGAACTGGGTAGTGCCGAAGATATTAATTTGGCGTTTGGGCTACCTTGATAACCACGCTTGAGAAAATTTTAACACTGGTCACACCTAGGAGTGTTATTTTTCAACATCTGACTAGATAAAAGAGTCGATGTGACTTCTTCCAGCCCCACCGTATCTTTCCTATGCAGGAGCATAGTCATCATGTGCTTGTATGATGTTGGGCGCGAGGTAAGAAGCAAGTGGATTTTGTCTTCTTCCTCTACGTACCTTCGAGTCAACCACATGCAACTGGTTCAGAAGATCGTTGAACACATTGAAATGTTCATGCATGTTGCCACCTTCCTGCATCTTCAACGCATATTGACGCTGCTTCAACAATAATCTTGTCATCATAAATTTTGTCATGTACAGTTGCTCCAACTTCTCCTAAAGTCCGATTGTCGTCTCTTTAGTCCCAATGTTGAAGAGCACCTGGTCAGCAATGCACATCCTGATTGTGCTTGTGGCTCTTTCATCAAGATTTTTTTAGTCCTCATCTTTTATTGTCACTGACAATTTTTCACACCCCCGTAAGACTCAAATCAAACCCTGCCGAACCAACATATGTTTTACTCGAATTTTTCATAGGCTAAAGTTTCTGCCACCGTCAAATTTCTTCACTGAAAATCTCTTCAGAACTACGTTCTTTCTCTCCATTACTTTCTTTGACAAACTAGAAGACCTGATTTGTTCAAAGTTCAGATTTGACATGATGGGAAGAGGACATAGTATTTCACCACCGTGGTCAGAACCTTCATAAAACGTCTAATCACGATCATCTACCGAACCTTACTCTGATACCACTTGTTTGAATTTCACACAATCCCCAGGACAGTCACAATAACAATAATGGTACAAAGAACACGTATTAATCCGGAGAAAAATTCAACACACGATAATTAATCAAAACTACAAACAAAGGAGACGAAAATACCAATCTGTTACAAATACACCACAGATAAGATGACTTAGCTTAATCTGCAGGTGGACAATGATATTATATTGCAATCCTCAGAAGGATGCATAAGGTTCACTCCAACAAACCTTCATCTTCGTCAGGCGACCAACCACCACTACCGCCAGCAGAGAAGTCAACGCAGAATAATGCCTAGCTCATGTGTAAGCTCGTTGCTCACTATGCTACTTGCCCCACTACAGCCTTGTCACACTCAATGCATCCCGCCACAGCCTTGCCTTCTTCTTCTACATGAATCCACTTTCAAGGACCTCTTTCTCCAAGATGAGAACTGGTGGTGTGTCTATCCAAGTCAACCCTTTATATAGTCATCTCATTTGCCTTGACCACTTTCCTAGATGTTTCCTAGCATGTGAACACATGAACGACTTGGAGAGTCAACATCGGCGGCTTGGAGAGTCAACATCGGCAGACGGTAGGTGAAGCATGATACACATGGGTTTGAAAGATCAAACCAACTCAGTAAGGCACCTCTTCACTTTAATTACCGAAATTTAGCACAAGAGATTATATGCACATTTATATTATAATTTTATGGAATAATCAATCTTAGGTACATATGTCGATCACACCTAGGTAGTTCTAGAAGTTATATCCTTCATTACATCTCTAAGAATGATTTAAGGATACAATAACTAATGATTTTATTTTCCAATATCATGTCTTGCATTTAGTTTACTTTTATTTTCTATTCACTTTCTTGTCTTGACTTGCACTTGTGTTTGCATTCAAAAATTACATATGTTTGTATATTGATTGTCTGCCCCTTTATCTTCAATCAAGATTCTCTAGTGGCAGAAATATTGAGTGCCGATTGACAAATTGTTTGACCTTTCACCTAGCTTTTGCACACTTTGCCAATGCATAAATGGCAGAAATATTGACTGCATATTTTATATAAGACATGTTGAATGTATATGAAGAAATTCCATGTTCAATAGATTGTCGATATCTCTTCTATGGCATTAAGTATAAGAAATATGTAATGTACAACTCTCCCAACAATTGAAAGAAAATGATGACACCAAAGAAAAATAGAAAAGACCATGTATGTTTTGTAAGTAAATTGATGGCTATTGTTTTGGATTTAAATATTTAAAGCCTTCATTCAAGTTTGGCATTGCAAATGAATTCTTATGCAGCCATCTTTAAGAGATTACTTAGTTAAAATGTATTTATAAAAGGTGTACATAGCTTCATGAATGCTTGATTTGAAGAGGGGTAGGTGTACATAGTTTTTCTCTTTCATCTACAGATAGTCTCATAGGTTTGTAAGTACATTGAGCTGTGGAATATACATTACAATTAAAATGAATGAATGTACACTCTCCTCATCTGGTTATCAAATGTTCATACAAAAAAACTCAATCACTGCCAGTGGAATATTAAAGTAGAGTAGATTGATAATTATCTCCTATAATTCAGTAAAGCTCTTGAGAAAAATATATGAAGTTAGAAGCCTTAGTCATGCACTTGTACAGATTATCCAGATGGATAGGAATAAACAAAGGGGAGGAATATTATACCATGCCACTGTCAATGAAATGGAGTGGCGGGAGAATATTACCTCGCCGCTATGCTTGTTAAGTAAGAAGCATACAAGAACATACTAACTCACACACTAAACACAATGGAAGCGTAGTTTTTTCATTTCATTCATTCATACCTTAGCAATGACAGTTTATATATCTTTATTATATAAAACAATAGTGTTATCTTAAAGCACACCATGAATCTCATCTGGACCGTCCGATCTCCAGGAAATCATCTCTGGCCATTGAATCTATAAAGGGCGGCCTGCTAATATACACATCTCCAGCGACCCGCACTGTTCATCCTCCAAAAATCCCGATACGCATCCCGCCCCCTCCCGGCCTCACCCCCGCCACCGCCGGCGGCCTGCCCGGTGCCCACCGGCGGGTTCGTCGGAGGCCGGCGAACCCGCCGGTGGGCGCCGGGCAGGCCGGCGGCGGCGGCTGGGGTGAGTCCGTGAGGGGGCGGGATGAGTTTTTTTTTCCTTTTTTATTTAATAATTTATATGTTTTTATAATTAATAAAATTATTAAAATCGTTTTAAATACTTTTATAATTAGGCTTCGCGCACCGGGGGGCGGGCGAAGCCCGCCGGGGGGTCAAGCGGGCGAAGCCCGCAGCGACCAATCGAGAACGAGTGAAGCCCGTTCGAAGATGCTAGTGTGTGTGTATATATATTAGATATGGCGGCTAACAAATATTTTATCGCACCACTTATCAATTACATTAATATTTTACTTTGGGCTTTTCAACATAGACCCACTTGCTTCACTAGAAAACAAAACGTTTACAAAAGCCTTATACATTGATCTTTGTTATCCTTGCTGCCATGATATCCAAGAGGTTATTTTGTAACATTCCCCTTTGTGACCTCTTGGGTTGTAACTTGGATTCGTGATCGTAGTTCTTCAAATTGCCCTTGTGCTGAGGGTTTTATCATTAGATCGGCTAATTGATATTCAGTTTTGCAATGCTTCAGAAAAATTGCATTAGATTCCACAAGTTGTCAGATGAAATGATGTTTGAGATTGATGTGATTCATTCTTTGATGTTGCACCAGATTAGCTGCAATCAAAATAGTTCATTGATTGTCGCAATGGAAACAAAGGGTCTCCTTCACTGCTTGTGATTTTGGAGGTTGGTCGCTTTCCTTTAGCTTCTCTCATTCTCATCTTCTCTTTGTTTGCTTCAAAATACACATCAACAGTAAGTTCTTGTAGCATTCGTTGAAGCCATATGACTTCTGAAGTTGCATGTGCAATTGCAACATATTCTGCTTCAGCAGATGATAATACATCAACCTTTTGTTGTTTAGTACTCCAATCAAAAGGCTTTGTGCCATGGAAGAAGAGGTATCTGTTTATGTTGATTCAATCATCTAAACTCCATCCCCAATCACTATTGCAGTATCATTCTATTATGTTCTTCTTTTCTCTATTATAAAGTAATCCCAATTTATTCAAATATCATAAAAAGCATTTTATAGCCGTCATATGCATTTGTGAGCAATTGCTAACAAAACGAGAGACAATATTCAATGCATTGTGAATGTTAGGGCAAGTTGCAGTCAAATATATCAAAGTGCCAACAATCTTGCGATATAAATTTGCATATGTAGGTTGATACACATCTCTTTTCATTAATTTTGCATAAATTACCGTTGGTGTGTTCACCGACTTATCATCGATCATATTAAAGCTTTTAATAAGTCTATTGTATTATGCTTTTGTATCATGCTCAACTTTTGTTTCAAGACTTCCACCCAATTTCATTCCTATTTTTGTAGTTAAAAACAAATATCAATACCTAGCTAATTAGCAACAATTTTTTTGGCCTTACTGATTTTCATTACTAAATGATGTTTTTCTTGTATTGACCCCCTGATTCTGCGCGTTTGTTTTTCCATCATGCAGTGATGGTTGCTCTCTTACCGGAGCTCCACTAGCGCATCAAACAGAGCCTTAATTCCACTGGGTACTTCTCAATTTAGAGTTCTCTCAAGATTCAATTGAGGTGATATTCATGATAAATGTAATTGTAAGAAGGCAATGGTTAGCGAGTTCGACGAGAGATTGGATGAGTTCAGCAGGGGCTTAGAAGGCTCAAAGAGTGCTACGAGGAGTGCAGTGAGTTTGACGTGAGGAGGCAGCGGTCAGTGAGTTCAACGAGTTGCTCGGGGAATTCAACTAGTACAACAGATGGTCAGGGATACTCGACGAGCTTGGCAACAATGCTATGATTTCAGGGGTACTCTATGAGTTCATCAAGGAGTGTGGAGAGATCAGGAATACTGGTCATCGTTGTTGACGAGCTCTGCGGGGATCACAACGAGTTCAATAATTGTGTGGCGGGAGTGCAATGGGACTCAGTGAGTTCAACAGAGGTCTTGTGCAATTGCGAAACTCAACACAAGTGTGGCAAATTCATGAGTATTTGGATGGTTCAACAAGAAAACTATGATTCACGGCCAATTCAACATGCGGGCCATCGATGCGGAGCAGAACGAGTCTCTTTTTGCAGTAGCGGTAGAAAAAGAAGTGGCAGGAAATCAGTAGTAGCATTAGAATTGTTCAGAAAATTGTTTTAAAAAGTTGTATACATTTAGAAAATTCCATTTAAATATTTATTAAAAAAAAGTATTTACATTTTTGTATTTAAAATAACAACTTTTTAATAAAAGTTGTTTAGCTTTTTAATAAAGCAAAACAATAAAATATGTCCGCATACTTTGCATACTCCATGAAATCAGTTCCTTAAAATTTTTTGATTGAATTTGGTCCCCAAAATTTTTAAAATGTTTGAAATCAGTTCCTACTTAAATTATGTTAGTATAATTAATGGAAAGAAACTCACTCACCATCAACCTTGCAAAGGTCTCATTTAAAGGAAGGTATTAATAGTTGGTCCAAACCATCCCTCCAATCCTCATGCACCTCACCTCACAGGCTGTTGAAATTTGTGAAGTGGAAGTGAGTGATGGGCAGGCCGGGCGGACTGTGCGGCTTGAGCGGCCTGAGTCCGCGGCCTGGGCGGACTGCTGGTTGCAGCCTGGGCACCATGGCTTGGCTGTTCTTGAAGAGCGGCCTGTGCGTCCTGGTGTGCGGCCTGAGCGGCCTGTTGTGCGGCCTGGTTGGCCTTTGGCCAAGGAAGGGCTTCAAGCAAAGCATCCTGAGCGGACTACGGTTCGCGGACTGGAGGCAGTGCTTAGTTTGATCAGCGGCCTTATGGTTTTGCAAGCTTATGTTAACCGGCGGATTGGGTGTTCTATCTGCAGGAGGCTTTGCGGACTGGCGAGTCTGCGGTGTTCGCTGTTGCGGACTGGCCCTGGAGTTCGGCTGTGGCCTTTGCCGAGCTTTGGTGGTGCAGTAGGTGTTAGCTGCTGTGGAGGACTGCGCGGCTGGTGTTGAAATCCGGCAGGTGGCCGATGTCTTGGTTGTTGTGCGAGTAGGGCTTGTGAGCTCTGCCTTCTGGTGGTGTGTTTGGCGATCTGCTTTGGGGCAGGCGGACTGGGCCTTGTCCGCCGAGCTCGCGCTTGCTCTTGGTGGTGTTCTGGACTTGGTCACATTCAGTGACAAGTTTAGTGTGTCCGCGGTATCCGCCAAGTCCGCTGTTGACCGGGCGGACTGTCTGTTGGTCGTGGACTTGTGGCGGATGGAGGCTTGGTTTTCGAGCTGTGCGGACTGCCTCCTTGTCCGCACATATAGTGTGCGGACTGTCTCAGTGGTGGCTGTCCTTGTGAGGTGTTTGCGGGCTATGCGGATTGGTGCCTTGTCTGCATAGTTTGGGCGGACTGATGCGAGTTTTCCTGTTGGTGAACATCTTCGTTGTTGCTCCTGGCGGGTTTTCTTGGAATCCGGCTAAGTCCATGCGGACTCAGCGGACGGGTCTTTGCTAGTCCGCGAGCTGGGGTGGTGACTTTATTCATTCGGATGGTCACCACACTCCTCACTTCTCCTATAAATAGACCCCCCCCCCCGACACATCTACAGTAACTGAGTGAACAGTAAGTGGGGCTTGGGCAATTGTTGCGGTCTGGATTTCCCTGTCCGCACGGTTTGAGTAGAGCTGACGGTTTGCTGTGTGCAGGTCGCGCGGCTAGCTTCAAGGAGCCAGGAGTTTGGCTTTGACTTCGGTCAAGTACATTGAAGTGTGCGATCTCTGCGGTCTCAGCTAGTCGCTTCTACGGTTTGTCAGTGGTTCTCTGCTTCAGCGTTTCCAAGTGCCAATAACCTATCCACCGGTCTCATGCGGGTAGGCGGTCTGTTCTTCAGTTTATCAGCAGTCAGCGAATAATGGTGTGTCTGCGCAACCTCGCGGTCTCGGCGGACTCCGTGTGCTATTCGGCTTGTAGCAGCAGCAGTTTGGGGGGCTTCGGCGACCTTGGCGGACGGGCGGTCTCAGCGGTCTCCAGTGTTATCCGCATGGCTTGTTTTGTGCTTTCTATTTTTAGCTTGTGTACTAGCGAAATCATGTCTCGCTATGTATACCTTGCCCTATAAAGAAGTGTGAATGAATATTAGACCTGCTTGTTCTTCCATTTGCACTTGGTGTTAAGCTTGCTCTTTGGGCTTCCGCATGATCAAGGTGTTAACTGGATAGTTCTGAGAATATTAATTTGGCTTTAGGTTATCTTGCTGACCATTTTGAGAAAATTCAACACAGGCCTCCCTGCTCCATCATAAAGATTAAGTTCCTCACATAGCGTGGGAAACACCAGCAAAACAACCTCCCCTCCATGTAAGAACACTACAATATTCGCTTCTTCTTATTGCCAATCCTCGCTACACATCCTTGAACCTTACCCCTCACACTAGGATCTCCTCGATGTTGTGCATCCGCATTAGTACGAGAACCCCGCGCCCCCTGAAGCCCTCAAATGTTTGACTCCATTTGGCATTGTGGTAGCAGTTGTAAACACAGGTTAAACCTTCATCTGTTAAGGATCACCTAACAAACATCATACATTTGAACATAAAAGTGGATGAAGTTCCTTAGGTGGGTGTTAACAAAAAATAGTTTAACCCCCATGTTCATGACCACCACCTCTGCGCCAAATGGAGCCGAAAGTCCATCGATTTCTGGCACCGCTCGGGGGTCAAAATAGTCTTTTGCATGCTCGTTGTAGTATGTCTTCACTATCGTGTCGATCCGGACAACGTCGAGTGTCCTGTTCCGAAAAGCAATTCCGCACGTGCAGCCTTAGTGACCAAGGGAGGCCTTGATCTGCACCTCACGATGCAAGTCTATGATGTGGGTGTTCTCGACCATCAAGTAGGCGACTCCGCCAGACATTTCATTCATGTTTGATAGTTTATTGCTGTGAATGGTAAAGTTTTCGTGTTGTTTCCAGAATGTTCATGAGACAAAGAAAGAAAAAAAGGAAAAATCAAAAGTGTGATTATCATGACTCGTCTCAACAAATGTCAAAGTGCGCTTTGGGGCGAGTCGTGATGTCACATGCATAAGCGAAAAGAAAATCCATGTCTGTAAGGCGGGAGCAAAGATACTGGTAATAGGTTTCAATATAATTACTTTTGAGTAAAATATATTGTTTTTCTGCAGAAGCTTTAAAATATGACGATGAAAATTAAATGCACATGTATTTTATTAAAACTCATGATACAAGTTCAAATATAAATTTCATGTCATGACAAACTCAGATAAATGAACATGTAAATAAATATTAAATTCTAGTGCATATATTATTTAGCCTAGCAGTTGTCCATGATTTACCAATCATAATTATTACATAAAAGAAATGTCAGACAGTAAAAAATAAAACGTAAACACAAAACCTAAAGCTTGATACAAATCAGGCTCAGAAAGCAGATGGCACAGACACGAATGCTAATACAAAACTAAAACAGGTAAGAGAAGCAGAAATGTGTGAATACCAGTTTTCATGAATCAAGATAATCAAGACAAGCAAGTAAGTGAGTCAAACAAAAATAATTAGAATTATTAGAATACTCCTGAGCAAAACATATAATTGTTCAAGTAATATCTTAAGCTATAATCAATGAAGTGTCTAGATGTTCTTAGTGTGTGTATATGGTTCACACTCAAGTTCAAGTGCAAGTTTTATTAGAAAAAAAATATATTCCCTTGCTCATACAAAGTACATCTAAATCTTCTAGAGGAATGAGAATAATTTGTGACAGATCACTTCCTTTTCTTTGAAGCATGTAATTGCTTTCCCTTTGAAGTGTATTTAACTTTGACTGCTCTTTTAGAAAATATCAAAGTATTTTCTTCTAGTTCATTATCACTGATCTTCCTTGACTAAGTAGATACCTCCCCCTAAGTTTGTGTAGCCTTTTGTTCTGTGTTAACAATAATTGATTCTTTGATCTCCCACTGGCATGATACAGGCTAGCCCAAATTGTACTAATACATTTTTATTTCCAACAATCTTAAGTGGATCTAGTCAATGCAAGGATGTTGTAACTTCATCTAAATCTTCTTCCTCATCCTGACCACCCCCCCCCCCCCCCTTGTTGACCTCACAAGTAAGGGAGGTTAAGAATGATCTGGTAATGTTGAAAGAAGAAATCTTTGCTTGTAGAAACTAAACTCGAGCAGTAATCAAATCTAACTGAGAATGTATATTATCCACTGTGATTTATATTTGAGAAGCATGTTTTTAAGCATAGAAAATAAGATAGAAGTGATAAATTCTATTGCTTGAGTGATAGTAGTGGAAGAAATGACTGAGTGTAAATCAATTGTATTAACATTAGCAAGTGTTGAGTATAATGTTATGTCATTCTGAGTTTCTTGATCAATTGATTCTAGTAGCAATATAGATTCCCTTGGAATGGATGGAGTTGGCACATAATTGTTGAATGAAGGAATAATGTTTTGTAAAGAAGATGGAGGTGTAGGCTGCTTTTGAGAATCAGGTTTAGTAATTTGTCTATTCCATTTAAAGAAAAGGGTTATTGTTAACTTATTTCTTGGAGGTATTGGTATTCCCTTGGATATGCATAGATGTTGAAAATGTTTTTGCAGAACTTGACTCATTATAGTTATGTAAGCATTCTTCTTTTGTTTATACTTATATCTAATAAACTTTATCAGCCTTTCTCCCTAGTTGATCTTCTTCCCTAGCACCATAACTCCCATTAAATGTAGTTAAACTTTAGGGATTGCATCATGTGTTGAAGTTTTACAAATTAATACTTTCCCAACTATATCTGACAAAAACTGATACTCCTCCGATATACCTATTTTCTTAAGCTAGATGACTTTGTCCTTTAAAAAGTTCATAACTCTTAGTAGCTCTTTTATTTCTTCTTCAAATAGTTCTAGAGTATCAAATCCCGACAAGAGATCAAATGTCTTTTGTATAACTTATGTTATTATATGTACCTTTTGTGTAGCAAACATTCCAATCAATGATCCATCATCTTTGCACTGAACATTTATAACAAACTCAATAAGCTCTATCTCAAATAGTCTACTTTGTATTGAGATAAGCTTATTGAGATCGAAATCAGTGAATCATTTGAGAATTTCTTGAAACTTTTCAGATGTTGTACTAAAATATTCCAGATCACAAAAATATTCCAGATCTACGCTGAAACCTGAATTTGTCTTTGGTACCATTACAAAAGCTTGCAAGAATTTTTTGATAAATAAAGAGCGATGGTGGAAACAAAATGAAAGAGCGAAGAAGACGAAGATTTTTAAAAAGTTTATTTAATTGAGTCTGATATATATATATATATATATATATATATATATATATATATATATATATATATATATATATATATATATATATATATATATATATATATATATATATATATACATACAAGTAGGACGTCGATAAATAAGGGCGCGTGGTTCTTTAATCAACACAATGTTGACTTTTACTCATCGTAACTTAGATATCGACGTTATGTTGACTAGAATTCAACATTACTTCAAGTTTTATATATCAGACAATTTATTGATACAAATATTGATTCATTCAATGTTATGCCAAGGAAATAAAAAATTCTTTGTCATCACCGATCTAGGATATGATTATAATCAAGAAGGTGATAATACGTCGACTTATATTTGATGTAATTCTAAGTATATTACTGAAATATTTATTATCTTAAATATTTGTTTATATATTATATATTTTAAAAAGATCATTGTTTCAGCGGTCATGCTTTGGACCCTCACATCTGTCAAGTTGTCTTATCTTATCCATCCTGCACACACAATTCAAACGCTAATTGGAACCCATATTACCTTGGGTCCGTTACGTTTACCATTGAAAGGTGTAATACCAGTATATGATGGTTTGTTATAATACCCTTGAGGATTAAAGAGTGTTGGTCTATTAAACTAACAACTTTCAGTTGTGTGTCCCTTGGTAAAATATTTTGTACAAACATCATTTAAAAAATAATAAGAAGAATAAAAACTATTATTCAGGGATATGTGTCGAGTTGAAGTCGATGTAACTTTTTGGATGCGTCGATTTGAAGTCGACGTTTCACAGGCATTGCGTCGATATGAAGCCGACGCATGTTCCTGATTTATTGAAACTTTTGATCTTTTTTATTATTTAATAATGGTTGTTTACCTGCAACACATTTTCCTTTGAATATATCCTTATTAAATCGTATTATCATTTCTGAATCATTACTAACATCTATGGTACGTTATATTTCCTTTGCTTTAGTGAATGATACATGATTTTTCCAAGCAAGTGTATTATTAATTGTTAATATCATGTGTAGATTGGCTCCTAATCCTAAATGATTAAACATTCTCTTAAGATTTTTTGTATTATTCTTAAGTTGTTGGGTTCTTTCATTTAAATAATCTTCAAAGACGTTTGCTTTTGATAGTTCTTCTTTCAATAGGGTGTTTTCTTTTGTTAAATCTACAACCTGATTCCTCATTTTTTATACTTCAATTTCTTATAATTTATCTCGTTCAGTTTGTTTTTTATCATAAGAATAACTCTTAATTAACTCTTTTTTGTTTTCTCAAACTTTTAATTTCTTTTTCAGCATCTAACTGTTATTGGGGGTCATGGAATTCTAGCTAACCGCAGCTCAGATTTAATATAAATTGTGGGAGAAAGTATAATTAATGATTTCATAGTTTAGCCTTTTAATAATAAAAATGTGTTTTATGTTAATCATTTATCAAATATATAGGTAAATTTTATTTTAATCATAAATAAGTAGGTTACAAAAGGTCAACGGTGATAAACAAAGATCGTGATTGGGTGAAGAATCAAGAACGAGAGAAGAAAATTTTTGCATTGACGAGAAAAAAGAAAGGCAAGACACAAATAGTTGGGGAATGTCATTAGTAAACCCTCAAATAAAAGTTGAAAAGCTGAAAAACCCCAAAAAACTTTTTTTGAAAAAGCTTTCATCCAATCAGCCAAAAAAGATGGCGATTGTGAGAATAGAATTTTTCTCACTGCAACCGCAGCCGCCACATAGCCTAAATTGAAAAGACAAAGGAGGAAAGGGAAATAGGGAATGAGCCTTTATATTGAGTCTTAACAATGAGTTTTACATATAGTAGCTACATATATTTAAGGGCGTTATTAAAAGTATTGCATTTTTGCTTTGCACATCAAATCCATAGAAATTTAAGTATAAAATCCTCCCCTAAAAATACTAGGCGCACACACCAATGGTCTGAAATCGCCGAAGGCCTCGCCATTTGTTGCTCCTCTTTGTTCTCCCCCAAGATCTGAAAAGCATCGATTCATCTTGTCTTGGCCCTACTTTTGAAAGATGGAGTGTCGATCAAACACACAAATCCCCAACTGAGTTCCGGCAGGGCAATAAAGATATGGTTTGAGGAGACGAGGCAGAGAGTGGAGGAGAAGAGGAGATATGCGGGGAATAGCAACGGAGATGGCGATTTGGCGGCGAAAGAAGCTTGAAATAGCAATGGAGTTGGAGAAAATGATGATGGAGATTGAGTTGAAGCGCACATGGATGATCTTCTATTTGTCACTGATCTTTGATGTCATGCCGACGGATGAATCTCAAACCTTCAATTGGCGATGGTGCCACTCGACATCTCTATGTTTTTGCTTTCTTAGGGATCAGAATCAGGTGAAATTTGTCGGAACCGTAGGTAGGCACACACACGTGTACACGCACCCGACACCCACTTCAAAATTCCGGCGAGACCAACTCCGGCGGGGGAAACACCCGGGCGAGATGCCTCCAGCGAGACGACTTCCGACGAGATGGGCCCCGGGGGAGACGCCTCCGGCGAGACCTCCTTCTCGCACGGCGAGGACGACCACTCGCGAGAGCTTCGGGCGAGACGGGCCGACGAGAGCACCCTATCGCCCAGCGAGATGAACTAGGCAAGTTGCACGCTCCCTCTCTTGCGAGCTGCTTCAGGTAGGGTGTGCTGTGGGATCAGAATCCGAAGAACAAACACTTCCAGTGCTACATCGCTCTATTCTAGAGGGAAAACAAATTTTCACTATCACATCAACTATAAATGAACTACATCCAAGCCTTTATATATGCTAGCACTACTAATAAGAAACTGACACGTTCCCGTCAAATTAAATATCACATAACCTACATTTCATCTCTCTCCTCCGCATTAAGTAAACATATTTAATATATATATAAACTGTGTTGACCCGGTCAACCCAGAAAAATCACCAAAAACTCCCCCTCAAACTTGGCAGCACATGACGAGTTTGCCTTTGAGCATCAGGAACGTCTCCACCTTTAAGGCTTTTGTGGAGATATCCACGATCTGCTCTCCAGTGGCACAATACACAACCTCAACCGCCTTCTGCTCCACCTGCTTATGAAGAAAGTGGTACCTCGTCTCAATGTGCTTGTTATGCCCATGTAGCACAGGATTCTACGCGAGTTGTATAGCAGACATGTTGTCAACATACATGGTCATGGGCCCATCCTGTTGATAGTGCAACTCCTGCAAGAGGTTCTTCAACCAAATTGCCTGACATGCACAGGCTGCCGCTGTGATATACTCAGCTTCGCACGAGGACAAGGCAATCGTTGCCTGCTTCTTCGAGCTCCACGAGAACACACCTGTTCTCACATGGAAAGCATACCCGGAAGTGCTCTTCCGATCATTCACATCTCCACTGTAGTCGGTGTCCGAGTATCCCACCAACTTCAGCTCCACTCCTGTAGAGTACTTTAGGCCATGACCTCTCATCTCATTCACATATCTCAGGATCCTTTTCATTACCAAGAAATGGTCCTGCTCGGCTCCTCCATGTACCGTTCACCACTCCAACAGCGTACATGATGTCAGGCTTGGTGAAAGTCAGGTAGCGTAAACTCCTGACCAAACTCTTGAATAATGTGGAGTCGACTGCTCCCTCCTTTTAGTCCTTCCTCAACTTTAATCCTGGATCAGCGGGAGCGGAGATAGCCTAGCTATCCTCCATCCTAAACTTCTCAAGATCTCCACTGCATACTTCTTTTATGAGATAAAGATACCATCTTCACTCTGTTGTACATCTACACCTAGGAAGTAGTTGAGCTCTCCCAGGTCAGTCATCTCAAATTCCTTCTTCATTGTCCTCTTGAACTCCTCGAACATAACAGGATTGTTGTCGGTGAATATCATATCGTCTACGTATAGACATATGATCATTATATCCTCATTCTTCTCCACCTTTGTGTAGAGAGCATACTCGTGAGGGCTCTTCATATAGCCGTGCTTCTAGAGGTATGCATCTTTCCTTCCATTCCAAGCGCGAGATCCTTGCTTCAGCCCATACAGTGCTTTATCCAGCTTGTACCCCTTCCTCTCTTGGCCTTTAACAATACATACGGGAGGCTTCTCGGTGTACACATCTTCCTCCAAGTAACCATTCAGGTAAGTAGACACAACATCTATCTACAAGATCTGTAACGCCCCAAAACTCGTATATGTATGGGTAGTGTGTTTGAGAGCTTTGGAGTCATTATGGTTTCACAAGGCCTGTGACACGAGTGTGTCCAGAGCCATGTCCTTTTCTGGAATTGGCTGAGTTTTGTCGTGTGTTGAACACGGCCTGGGACACGGGCATGTCCAGGTCATACACGGGCGTGTCCAAGGCGAACACGGGTGTGTCCAATGTCGTGTCCTGCTCTGTGTTTTTCGGGCTGTGTCGAGTGAGAAACACGCCCTGGGTCACGGGCGTGTCCAGGTCTGACACGGGCATGTCCAGGTCGGACACGGGCGTGTCCAAAGCCGTATCATGTTCGGGCGTGACAGTTTCTGTGTCGATTGAGGTACACGGCCTGTGATACGGGCATGTCCAGGTTTGACACAGGCGTGACCATGGTTGACACGGCCAAGTCAGCAGTCGTATCCTGATTCAGAGATCGATGAATTCCTATACGAATGTGAGACACGGCCTGTGACATGGGCATGTCATAAGCCGTGTGCGGCCCCAAGAAGACGATTTTAAGGGTAAATCAGGGCCTTTCATTTTATTTAAGAGTGATCCGGTGGCCTAGAATTCTTCATGTTGGTATATAGCCGGTAAATGAGGGTTTAGGCCTCATTCCATTTGGACATTTCTCTTTCTAAGAGTTAGAGAGAGGGGAGAGCAAAGGGAGAAGAAGAAGGAGGATTCCGGCCATTGTTGGAGCTTCGGAGCTCCGAATCGCGAGCCGAGTACAGATCCGCGGAGGCGAGTCCGTTGCGGTGCTTCTCATCCGGCTAGTTTTCCATGGTGCTGAAGCAAACCTCTAGGGTTACGATTCTCTACTTGGACATGTGAAGTCCTCTTCCTTTTTGCATAGGAAACTCTCTCCCGCGAGTGGGCGGTGAGTGTGAGGTATCCCTTCGGGTAGATATGGTTTATCCCCATAATCTTGCATTTAGAGTCCGGAATCGAAGTACGGTCATAGGCATGGTGTGTGAAGCCTATCCGGACATGTTGGTCTGGATCGATGATGTTTTCATTATGCTTGTATTACCGGAGAAGACTCTGTGCCATTTTGTCTTCGGGTATCTATGCGGTAGATTGCAACAGGGAGCCTTGTGGACTAACCCCAAGGAGCACCCGGAACACTGGGCAGAAATGTATATCTGCCAAGTATCGCGTGATGTTAGTAATACCACCAGCAGATACTCTGTTGTTGTGAGGCATGTCTCTTTGAGACCTGGGGGCCAGTGTTGTGAGGTTGTGTGCTTTGGGAGCCCAGTTTGTTTGGCCTACGAGCCAACTTTGTGCATAACCGGGTTATGTACTATTGTATGATCGATTTGGGACTCGGGGAAGCTTGACCCGCGCCTATGGCTTAAATTGACGTGGCGGTATGAGCAACAGGTTGAGTGGAACCGTACTCGCTCTGTGTGGTTCGGTTAAAAAGATTTAAGGTACGTGACACTTACCATTGGCATAGAGGGTGAGTCTTAGGCTTCGGCCGGAAAGACTAAAATGCTCACGATGTTGTCGTCCTGGGGGCAGTGGTGAACCGGTTCACCAAGAATGTGTCATGAGAGCACGGGGTGTGTGGTCGTGCGTGCCTACGCCTGTGGTGAAGTGTGCTTAAATTATACTTTCACTATCATGTTTGATTATTCTAATGAAATGCAGGGAAGGAGCACCGCCACCCTGATCAAGCAGCGGGGTCGTTATAATTTGGTCAGCTTTAGCTGACCGTTGGCTTGTTTTGCCACCGTATGGTGGATTGTTCTTATGCAGGAACAGGTAAGCCTAGTGGTAAGTAGCGGGCAGAAGCCTTTGATGTTGTGCTGGCCCTTGAAGACCAAAGCGAAATGTGTTTACTTTATTATGTTCATGTGTGGCCGGCCTGCGAGCCTAAGTATGTAAGATACTTTTATTGATCAAACTATTGTAAGGCCATAAGGCCAAAGTATTGGTGTATGTTATTTCATTCCCATTATGGTTATGGTGGACATTCATGTGTTGTATGGGTTCTTATAACAGTTTAAAAAGCTTCCGCTAGAATGCTCTGAGTTAGGATACGCATTCCTATGCTGTCAATTTTGTATTCCTATGTAATTCCACTATCTGTGTGGAATATGGCGTGGGCCCCCGGCCGGACCTTCTATCATATTCCATGTGATGGATGGGGTGTTATAATTTGGTATCATACTAAGGCATCAGTCTTGGTTATTTGAATTCGTGGACGAATTCTTTTAAGGGGTGGTGAGCATATGTATGTGTGTCATCATTATAACATGAAAAGAACCCAGGAATGTCCACTTAGGAATGAAAATATACTCGTTTGAGGAACATGCGTGTTCCTATAATTGCTTTTTGTAATTTTTTTGGTCGCTTAATGGTGCGTTGTATGACTATAGGTGACTAGGAGCGGTGCGTGGCAGTCGCAACAACAACATTTCACGGAGAGTAGTGCACCTAACGACGTGCCTGTGACCCCTCCTACAGAAACCATTTGGATGGTGGTTGAAGCGGTGTTCGCTATGTTCAAAGCCCAGCATGGAGGGCATGTGCAGCCCCCTATCCCTGGGATGGCTGCAGTACCGATTGGCGCGCCAGAGCAAAGGGCATATGGTAGAACTTCAGAGCAGCAGTTGAATATGCTTTTGACTCAGGGAACGCACTCAGTGGATGAGTATCAGCATGTGTTTGTCTTGATAAGGAGATACTCAGGGTTTGAGATGGAGAACGAACAGACCACAGTTAATAGATTTTACAATGATCTGAGTGATGATTTACGACTGATGTTGGTAGGACCAAAGCTACTTGGATTCCGAGCATTGGTGGAGTCGGCTAGATTTTTGGAAGAAGAGTTGGCAAAAGTCAACCAGACATCAGAGTTCAGGGTACCAAACTTTGCAGGTTCAATGTGAAAACCACCTGTCACCACACATCTTCCCAAAACCCCGAGGTGATGGTAAGGGGGGACGGGGGTACATAAACACCAAGGACCACCCGCTGCAGGCAATGTGGGACTAATCCAACCACGGGATGGCGGGGATAATCCGCCACATGGGGGCCCACCGGGGTCAACACCCAGACCTGGAATGCGATGGGGAAGCCCAAATATGCGGTCCCACACACACCCAATCCCCCTGGACCTTGGTCCTCAACACACCCCCGCAGCGGGATGGCTCTGATACCATGTGGAAACCACCCGTCACCACACATCTTCCCAAAACCCCGAGGTGATGGTAAGGGGGGACGGGGGTACATAAACACCAAGGACTACCCACTGCAGGTAATGTGGGACTAATCCAACCACGAGATGGCGGGGATATTCCGCCACACGGGGGGCCCACCGGGGTCAACACCCAGACCTGGAACGCGATGGGGAAGCCCAAATATGCGGTCCCACACACACCCAATCCCGCTGGACCTTGGTTCTCAACATTCAATAAAGTCTGAACACCGCAGGAAGAGGTATAAGAGATCTAGAACATCTACTAGTCGAGATCCATATACTTGTTATACTTGTGGCAAGTTAGGACACTTAGCCCGAGATTATCGTGGTGATACCCAAAAGACAAAGAAAGCTAAGTTGGGAGCCATTGTAGGGCGACTTCCACTTACTTGCTATGCATATGACAAGATAGGTCATATTACTAGAGATTGTTGGAGTGATACTCCGGTGGCAAAGGGGGTAGGTTCTAGAGCAACAGTTGGGCGAGACCTAATTAGATGTTATACTTGCGATAAGCCGGGTCATATGGCTCGAGACTGTTGGAGCGGCAAATCAGAGCGGAAGTCAGGGGAAACTTATGTTAAAAAGGGAAAGGCGGTAGTGTCAACCGCATACCATCGAGCTTTAGCCCAACCGAGAGTCTATAACCTTGGCCAGCAGGAGGCCATCAAGCAAGGAGACATGGTGTCAGGTATGCGCTAGAGTTTAGCGTTAGTGTTTTCCATACCTTACGTCTTATGCTCTGGTTGTATAATTGCTATGTTTTACGGTTCGTTATGATTTTGGACGTTTCAGCTCGAGAGCGGTTCAATACAGGGGTTTCACGCTCCTTCCTATCTGAGAACTTCGTGTCTCATATCGGAGTACCTACTTCAGTGGCAAAAGGTAAGTTTGGATGCGTTGTTACCGAACGGGTGTTTGATGTGCTCGAAAAGAGTTTGTTGCTTGAGAGTACGAATAGGAAGTTAAGCCTTTGACGTGGAAGCGTCTATTCTGCCTAGTGGAGTTTTACATAATCCGTGGTATGGATTAACTCTCAGAGTAGCGTGCTTATATTATTTTACAACTCAAAGGAGTCGCACTAGGACTAAACACCTAGCGCTAGACTAAGTTAAAAGTATGTTAGTATGTGGTGCCAGGTGCCAAACCAATGTCGCGGTCTCCTTACCTCTTAGCACTGAGGGAAATGGAATTGTGGAACGCATAACTTCAGGTATTGATAGAGCATGGGTTATGTGCATCCAAGTTTGTCGCCTTGGAGAGCGCTGGTTCCCTTTGTTAAGAATAAATACGGAAGCTTACGACTATGCATTAATTACCGGGAGTTGAATAAACTAACGGAAAAGAATAGGTATCTAATCCCAATGATTGATGATCTGTTCGACCAGCTAGTGTGGTCGACTGTGTACTCAAAGTTGGATCTGAAATCCGGATACTATCAGCTGCAGATAAGGGAAAGTGACATTCTCAAGATGGCTTTAAGCACACGTTATGGGCATTACGAGTTCACTGTCATGCTGTTTGGGCTGACGAATGCATCATCCGTGTTTATGGATTTGATGAATAGAACGTTCAGAGAATACTTGGACCAGTTCATGATAGTTTTTATCAATGACATACTGGTGTACTCGCAGTGCGAGGAGGATTATTTTTAGCACCTGCATATGGTGTTGGAGACATTGAGGAGGAACTAACTGTATGCCAAGTTCTCTAAATACGAGTTTTGGTGTTGAGAACCAAGGTCCAGCGGGATTGGGTGTGTGTGGGACCGCATATTTGGGCTTCCCCATCGCGTTCCAGGTCTGGGTGTTGACCACGGTGGGCCCCCCGTGTGGCGGAATATCCCCGCCATCCCGTGGATGGATTAGTCTCACATTGCCTGCAGCGGGTGGTCCTTAGTGTTTATGTACCCCCGTCCCCCCTTCCTACTACCTCGGGGTTTTGGGAAGATGTGTGGTGACGAGTGGTTTCAACATGATATCAAAGGCATCCCGCTGCGGGGGTGTGTTGAGAATCAAGGTCCAGCGGGATTGGGTGTGTGTGGGACCGCATATTTGGGCTTCCCCATCGCGTTCCAAGTCTGGGTGTTGACTCTGGTGCCCCCCCCCCCCCCCCCCCCCCGTGTGGCAGAATATCCCCGCCATCCCGTGGATGGATTAGTCTCACATTGCCTGTAGCGGGTGGTCCTTAGTGTTTATGTACCCCCGTCCCCCCTTCCTACTACCTCGGGGTTTTGGGAAGATGTGTGGTGACGGGTGGTTTCAACATGTGGTTAGTGGTGAAGGTATTGCGGTAGATCCAGCAAAGATAGTTGCTATACGGGAGTGGCCTGTGTTGTCTTCGGTGGCGGAAGTTCGGAGTTTTCTGGGGCTTGCTGGCTACTACAGGAGCTTCATGGAGAACTTCTCACGGATAGCATTGCCCCTCACTACTGTTATGTTCGCCTTGTGGTTCTGAAGACTTTGAGGTGTACACTGATGTTTCTGGGAGTGGATTAGGCTGTGTTCTACTTCAGCACGGGTCGGTGGTGGCCTATGGATCACGTTAGTTAAAAGTGCATGGGAGGAATTACCCGATCCATGACTTGGAGTTGGCAGCTGTGGTATTCGCTCTCAAATTTTGGAGGCTTTGGAGATCTAGTGTGTTGACAAGGGATCTAGTGCTAATGCATGTTTGAGTTGGGCAGAGGTTCAATACGACCTCGCGGACAGGATTTGACTGGCCTTGGAGTTGGACGTAAGCTTGAAACTTCACTTTTCATAGTCTGTGGATGGGTCAAATGACCAATTTTATGTTTGTACAACCTTGGGCTCGCGAGTAGCCCGACAAAGCAAGGAAGGAAGTCCGGCGAGACGGGGGAGGCCGACCCCCTAGAAAGGAGGGGGCAGCCCGGGAGATAAGGCGAGACCTCGCTAGGCGAGACCTCGCTTGGCGAGAGCTCGCTAGACGAGGCCTCCAGGCGCAGGCGAGTAGCCCACAGGCGAGATCCCCTAAAACTTGAAGGGCCCCTCCCCACTCGCCACATGAAAAAAGATGGTCTTTACCTTTTTACCCACAAGGGGGATTTTACCCTTGTGCCCCAGATAGTTTTACATTTTTACCCCTGGAGGCCTGCATATAGCTCTCCGGAACAGCGGAGTTTGGCTATTGGCAGACCCAGCACAGGGTGTTTTGGTCTTTTCAGGTGGATTTAGAAGTGATATTTGCAGTTCAGATTCAGACGCCTATAAATAGACCGATAAGGTGTCTGAGAAGGTTGTTGAACCTTTCCACTATTTTCCTCTCAGGCACCTAGCTCAGCACTGGCTAGGGAGGGGAAGACTCCCAGTTCTTCCGGGTAAGAGGCGGGACCTCCAAGCTGAGTCCTCTCGGTCTGTTTTCAGGTCGTTGACTCTCGTCAGGACGGTAGCGCAGGGAGAGTACGTGGGGGCTGCATCCTGTTTCGAACTCTAGGAGGGACCAGGAAGCTGGTTCCAACATTTTTGGTGCGGTGAGCGTGGACAGTAGCGCTCAGAGAAGAACCTTGAGCAACCACATGGCGGGAGATCACGGAGAAGGAGAAGGAGGGGAGTCGGACAACCAGGGGGGATTTGTAGGGAGAGCGGAGTTTATGGCTTCGATCAAGGGGATTATGGATCTACTGCAAGGGATCTCACAGCAGGGAGACTGTTCAACTCCACTGCCTCCAGTGCCAGCCCTCGCGACTCAGGAAGAACTCGTCTCGACGCGAGTAGGAGAGGATGCCCCGGGGAGAAGGCCGGGGAAGGAGGTGATGATGGAAGGGAGCGGGAGGGACATGGCGGGAAGGGAGCTGTTCCCAAGCCCGGCGAGTGCCATCTCGCCAGGAGAGGTCATCGCGCGAGTAGGGGGAGCGAGACCTGCGGCGAGAGGGTCCCCTTTTTGCGAGCTGATCCTGTCCGCTCCCGTCCCTGAGGGCTTTCGAGAGCCCGAGATGAACTACTACATAGGGAAGGATGATCCTCTCCACCACTTGTAGTGGTTCGAAGACGTTGTCTCGATCAGACCCATGACAGACGCGTTTAAGTGCCGCCTTTTTGCAATCACCCTAAAGGACAAAGCTAGGGACTGGTTCCATCAACTCCCGACAGGTTCGATATACTGCTTCGAGGACTTAAGTAGGAGTTTCCAGCTCCGGTTCTCCACATCTAAGAAAAGGAAAAAGAACCCGGAGTCGATCTTCTTAATTAAGCAGAAGGCGGAGGAGTCGCTGGCTCAGTACGTGGACAGGTTTCAAGAAGAGATTCTGGATATACAGGAGGTGCCGGGGTTTGCCCTCCAAATGGCCTTCACGGTGGGACTGCGGGAAGGATTCTTCAAGATGAGCCTCACCCGGAAGGCGCCGCTGTCCTTTGAGGGCTTGATGGAAAAGGCGGCAAAGGAAATAGCGATGGAGGCGGCGAACCCAGCTTTTGCAAAGAATCTAGCAAGGCTTACTGAGGTAGAATCAAAAGAGTCAGGTGGGAGGCAACCGGAGGCGAGGAGAAGAGAGGAGCCAAGGGCGCAGGCCTATCCGGAGCTGGGATGGAGGCAGCAGGGAGCCCTAGTCCCAGGACAAGGTAGGGGATTTCCCCAAGGGGGGAGGAACCAACAGGGAGGACCGGGAAGGTTCCACCAGCAGGGGTGGGGATACGGTCATAGACCACCCCTACCCCCTCCGCAACAGGCAATGGCCATCGGCCGAGGCAGAGGAAGGGGTCGGGAGAGAGGAAGAGGGGCAGGAGCAGGAAGGAGGAGGAACCCTCGGGAAGGAAGACAGGGGGGGAGGTGGCGTTGCCATATTGTGACTTCCACGAGGAGGAAGGTCACGCAACGGCTACCTGCCCAGACTTCTTAGAGATGAGGAGAACTCGGGGGGGCAGGAGAACAGCCCAGGCCGGTGAGGATAGAGGAAGTAACAGTCGCTGGAGAAGAGGATCGCTGCGTGGATCGAGCAGATGAAGGAGACCGCGGGGGAATTGGAGTGATCAATGGGGGGTGGGGATAGAGGCGGCTCGAAAGGCGAGCCTTCACACTATGTACCGCTGAAGCGTCTCCTCAACTTCGCAATCCCCCCCTCCAGACGAGAAGATTACCTTTTCAAGAAAAGACATGTCGGACCATGAGGACCCCTTCTGTGACGCACTTGTGATACGAACCGCCATTGAAAACTTCACGGTGTCGCGGATCCTGGTAGACAATGGGAGCTCAGTGAATGTGATTTTCAAGAAGGCATTCAATGCAATGAGGGTGGAGGCCCGGAGGGTGCTGGCGGCGGACGGACCGCTGTTTGGGTTCTCAGGGGAAAGGAAAGAAGTCGAGGGGGGAGTAGGACTTCAGGTGACCCTGGGAGGGCTGTCCCGGAATTGCCACTTTGTCATAGTGGATGCCCCCAGTAGTTACAACGCTATATTTGGACGCCCCTTAATCAGCGCTTTCAGATGCATTCCATCATCGTTTCACCAGTGCTTGAAGCTGAATTCAGGAGGTACCCAAATCAGGGTACGGGGGGATCCAAAGGCCGCTAGGGAATGCTACGTGATGGCAGTGAACACCATCTCCTGGCAGGGAGACGCGGAGGAGTTGGAGAAGCGGATGGAGCAATTGCAACAAGAACCTGGAGGCGAGGAAGAGCAAAGAGAGGAGGAAGACGCGGGAGGAGAAGAAGTAGCAATGGTGGGAGGCATTGCGGGGGAGCCAGAAATGGCGGGAGAGGAGTTCGGGGAGATGGTGGTGGTAGAAGAAAAGGAGGACGAAAAGACGGATGCAGCAGGGGGAGAGGAGCTGAAAGGAGAGGTGGGGAGGAGAGAGAGAAGGCAGAGGGAAGAAGAGGGAGGGCCGTCCGGGGAGGAGGTCCGGCCAGGAAAGAGAAGGGCCTCACGACAGGAGGAAGAGGAGGCAAGCAAGTGGGAGGCGGAGCAGCCGGGGGAAGAGAGGATGATGGCCAGCGTAGAAGGCAAAACCAAGGAGCAGGATGTGCAGGCAGAGCAAGAAGGAGAGGAAGAGCCATCAAGGCTGAAAGCGGCCGTGGAAGTCATGGAGGTAGAAATACGCACCAAGGAAGGCCGGGAAGAAAGGATAAAAATCAGTGGCGAGCTCACCCCGGAGGACCGGGAGAAGATCAGGACCTGCGTGCAGAAAAATATTGACGTCTTCGCATGGAGCGCCGCGGACATGCCAGGGGTCGATGCAGAAGTCGCCTGTCACCGCCTCAATCTAGACCCCAACACTCGCCCCATACAACAGAAGAAGAGGGTCATCGCCTCCAAGATGGCCGGACCTATTAGAGAGGAGGTGGAAAAATTGCTTAAGGCGGGGTTTGTGTCCGCCTGTAAGTATCCGGGGTGGGTGAGTAATGTTGTAATGGTCAAAAAATGGGAGGGTAAGTGGAGAATGTGCGTGGATTTTTCTCTTTTAAATAAAGCATGCCCTAAGGATTGTTACCCGCTGCCACGAATCGACGCGCTGGTTGACTCAGCCGTCGGTTTCCCCTTTATGAGTTTCTTGGATGCGTTTTCTGGGTACCATCAAATACGCATGCATCCTCCGGACGTTAAGGACGTCACCTTCGTCACGGAGGATGGATGCTTCTGCTTTAATATGATGTCTTTCGGTTTGAAAAATGCGGGCGCGACCTATCAGAGAATGATGGATCGGATTTTCCGAGAGCAGAGAGGAAGGAATCTCGAGGTTTACGTAGACGACTTGATGATCAAAAGAAAGGACCTCGGGGCTCATATCCAAGATCTGGAAGAGACCTTTGAAACCCTAAGGGAGTATAAAATGAGACTCAACCCCCTGAAGTGTGTTTTCGGTGCTAGCAGGGGAAAGTTCCTGGGACATCTACTCACTCCATCTGGAGTGGAGCCCAACCCCGAAAAAGTAAGAGCGATCCTAGAATTGGAATCCCCTAGGAATGTTAAGGAAGTCCAGCGCCTCACCGGCAAGTTGGCCGGGCTAAGCAGGTTCCTCTCTCGAGCGGGGGAGAGGTGCTCGCCCTTTTTCCGAACGCTGCGAGGAGGCAAGAGATTCGAGTGGACCTCGGAATGCGAGACGGCTTTTCAGGCCATAAAACAACAGCTTACCCAGGCGCCCTTACTCCAGGGACCAAGGGAAGCAGAGGTCTTATTTCTATATTTGGGGGTAGGCGCTGTGGCGGTGAGCTCTGTCCTTGTGAGAGAAGAAGGGAAGAAACAATTTCCGATCTATTACGTGAGCAGGGTCCTGAAAAAAGCGGAGCTCGGGTACCCCATTCTTGAGAAGTTAGCATTTGCCCTCATCATCTCGGCCCGAAAGCTTCGGCCGTATTTTCAGGCTCACTCCATACAAGTGGTAACGGATCACCCCCTCCGTCGCATCCTGGAGGGAGTGGAGCACTCGGGGAGTGTTAGAAAGTAGCGAAAAAGAGAGAACAAGCGGATAAACTTTTGAATAATTGAAATTTTATTATCCAAAAAATATAACTATTACAAAGGTATGCCCTCCCTTATATAGAATGTAGGAGAGATGAGAGAATACAAATAAGAGATGTGGGACTAAAAATATACAAGCTACGCGGACTATACAAAGTAAACCGCACAAGCCGCGCGGTTAGACAGAAGGGCTAACCGGACGACTACAACAAGAGAAGCAGAGAGGTCGCCTGTGAAGATCGCTAGACCGCCCGGTTTACAAGCCGGCGAGTCAAACCGCCAGACCGCGCGGTCTTCAACCCGCCAAGACAGACCGCCCGGTCACCAACTTCAACACTCCCCCTCAAGCTGGAGCATATATATCAATCATGCCCAGCTTGTCGCAAACATGTAGAAACGAGGCGGAAACTGGCTTGGTGAAGATGTCAGCCAGCTCTTTATCAGACGTGACAAACGGAGTGCAAATTTGTTCTTTTAAAATCTCTTCACGAATGAAATGGCAGTCAACCTCAATGTGCTTTGTTCTTTCATGGAATACCGGATTCTTGGAGATGTATATGGCGGCCTTGTTATCACAGAACATAGGTAGAGGATGGTTGTACACCTCTCCTAAATCTAGCATGAGAGCCCGCAACCATTTCAACTCACAAGTGGTTTACGTCATACTGCGATACTCAGCTTCTGCACTGGACCTGGAGACAACAGACTGCTTCTTGCTCTTCCAGCTCACTAGATTTCCCCCAACAAAGGTGCAAAAACCTGAGATTGACTTGCGATCCCCTTTGTCATCAGCATAACTTGCATCTGAGTAGGCTTCAATCCTCAGATGACCATTCTTCTGAAAAAGAAATCCTTTCCCAGGCGCTGCTTTGACATACTCCAAGATCCGCAAGGCGGACTGTAGATGACACTCCCTAGGTGCTTGCATGAATTGACTCACCTTGCCCACAGCATAGGAAATGTCGGGTCTTGTCACTGTGAGATATATGAGCTTACCAACCAGACGCATGTACCGCGAACTATCTGAAAGAGGAGGCGAATCATCTGTCCAGGTTTTGTCCTCCCCAGTAGCCATGGGGCATCGGGCAGGTTTTGCTCCAGTTAATCCTGCCTCTTTTAAAAGATCAAGGGCATACTTACGCTGAGAGAGAACTAAGGAGTCGGGCTTCCGAGAGAGTTCGATCCCCAGAAAGTACTTTGGAGAGCCCATATCTTTAGTGATCAGATGTTGGCGAAGATATCGCTTTGTCAGGGCTACCCCTTCCTGGTCATCGCCAGTGAGAAGAATATCATCGACGTACATAACAAGAACAACCAGCCCAGAAGGAGTTTTGCGAATAAAGAGAGAGTGATCAGCAGAGCTTCGCACAAAACCAACAGCCGCCACAATGCCGTTAAACTTGTCAAACCAAGCTCGAGGACTCTGCTTGAGGCCATAAATTGCCTTCTGCAGCCGGCATACTCGTGTCTCCCCCTGAGAAACATACCCAGGAGGTTGCTCCATGTAAACGGCCTCGTGAAGATCACCATAAAGGAAGGCATTCTTGACGTCCAGCTGAGAAATCGGCCAATCCCGATTGACGGCCACAGAGAGAAGGACCCGGATAGTGCTGAGACGAGCCACAGGGGAGAAGGTGTCAAAGTAATCAACCCCATAGGTCTGAGTAAAGCCCTTAACAACAAGGCGAGCCTTATACCGATCCACAGTGCCGTTTGGGCTAAATTTGACCACAAAGACCCAGCGGCAGCCAACAACATCAGTACCGAAGGGAGGAGGAACAAGAGTCCATGTACCCCGCTACGTGAGGGTCGCCATTTCCTCATCCATGGCCAGCTTCCAGTGGGGAATAGCAATGGCCTCCTGATAGGAACGAGGGGTGGCAGTGGCCGAGATAGCCAGTGCAAAAGCTCAGCGAGCAGGGGTAAGACGATCGTAGGAAACAACTGCAGCAAGCGTGTGTTGGGTACAGGCCCGAACCCCTTTGCGAAGAGCAATCGGGAGATCCAGGTCAACAGGTGCCTCAGTATCCGGAGTATCCGTGGTGGAGAGAGCTGGCCCGGGAGTAGAGAGAGATGGCAGCGGAGTGGAGGGAGAAAGCGGAGGAGAGGGTGGAGATGATGAGGATGGGGAAGACGGTGGAATGGGTGGAGAGGGCGTAACATCAGTGGGAGCAGAGGGAATGGATGGGTTGGTATGAGAAGGAGGATCAGGAGGAGTAGAAGATGAAGCGGGAGAGAAGTAAGAGGCATTGACAAAGAAGGTGACATCCGCAGAGACAAATTGCTTGCGGGTAATAGGGTCAAAGCAGCAATATCCTTTTTGAGTGGGAGAGTAGCCCAGAAAGACACATTTGGTGGCACGTGGTGAGAGTTTATCACGTGTGGCAGCGGGAGAGTGCACAAAAGCGGTGCACCCAAAGATGTGTAGAGGAAGAGGAAAGGGATCCTTGTCCGGATAAAGAATGGAGAAGGGGGTAGCACCGTGGAGAACTGTGGAGGGAAGGCGATTGATGAGATAGCAGGAGAGGAGGACAGCATAGCCCCAATAGGAGCGAGGAACATACATTTGAGTCATCATAGTGCGAGCGACATCAAGGAGGTGACGGTTTTTGCGTTTCGCCACCCAATTTTGTTGTGAGGTGTAGACACAACTTGTTTGACGAAGAACACCATGGTGAATACAAAAGGAGGAGAAGTCGTGGCTAAGATACTCCTTAGTATTGTCTGAACGAAGGAGTTTAATAGACGTATCAAACTGAGTCTTAACCATAGAATAAAAGGAGTTCCAAACAGAGAACAGCTCGGAGCGATCTTTGAGAAGATATACCCACGTACATCGAGAGAAATCATCAATGAAGGTGACAAAATAGGAACTACCCCGACCGATGGTGAGGTTAGGAGCGGGACCCCATATGTCATAGTGAACGAGGTCGAACGGACGGGAAGAGCCCCGACTTTGCGTTGGTGGGAAGGATGAGCGGTGATGTTTGCCAAGTTGACATGCATCACGGTTTAGAGGAGGATGATGAGGAGGGAGGTGCGGCAGGAGCTGGCGGAGAATTCGGGGAGGAGCATGTCCAAGGCGAAGATGCCATTGGAGAAGATCTGTAGAGGAGGAGGAGAAGGCGGATAGAGCAGAAACATTATCGAGGAAGTAGAGGCCACCACTCTCAGTCCCGGTAGTAATCGTCCGTTGGGAGTCCGGATCCTGAAAAGCACAAGAGCTAGGGGTGAATATGACAGAACACCGTAGTTGCTTGCATAAAGAAGTAACCGATAATAAATTGCACGGAAACTTGGGCACATAGAGGGTATCAGCCAGGCAGAGAGAAGGAGTGACTTGAACCATGCCCGTCCCATGGACCGGGGAGGGAGATCCATCAGCAACAATGACCGGGGGCAACTGAGCATGTGTGTCAAGAAGAGATAAACATTGAGGATTGTCTGTCATATGATTGGTTGCACTAGAGTCGATTAGACATCTTCCGCGAGTAACAACATGAGCACTACCAGAAGAGATGACCACGGAGGCGGACAGGCTGGAGGAGGGGAAAGCCATGGAAGCAAGAGAGGAGCAAGCCGCGACGATAAGAACAAGCCGCGAGAAGAGAAAAGAGCACCAAGCCGGGCGAACAGAAAACAGGTCGGGCGGCTAGGAAGGCCGCTACCACGAAGCAGAGCAAAGCAGAGGGAAAGAAGTCGCACGGCTTGAAAAAGTCAGGCGAACAGAGGAGAACAGGTCGCACGGCAAAAGATGAGGTCGGCGCGACTAGCAAGAGGTCAAAGGCACAGCGGGGAAGAGGTCGCGCGGACTGAAAAGGCCGAGCGAACAGAAGAGAGGAGAAGAGCAGGTGACCGCGACCAAGATGAGGGTGAGAAAGGAACAACCCGCACGGTCAGGCAGATCACAGCAGCAAACCGCGAGTATAGGGACAAGCGGATATGGGGAAAGCAGAAGCGGACAGGGAGAAGGAGTCCGCAGCGGGTAGAGACAAGCCGCAAAGACTAGGAAGTCGGAGAGGTAAGAAAGAGCAAGGAGCGCGGCGACAAGGAAACAGGTCGCTGCGACGAATAGCAGTAGGAGAAGAGAACCAAGAAGAAGCAAGCCGCGCGAACAGGGCAGCGTACAGAAACAAGCCGCTCGAACAGGGTAGCGGACAGAAGAGAAGGCAAGCTGCGAGACAGGTCGCAGAAAGCAGAAAACAAGCCGCGAACAACAGAGAGCGCACAGAATCAGGAGGAAATGACCGTGTCCTCTGATACCATGTTAGAAAGTAGCGAAAAAGAGAGAACAAGCGGATAAACTTTTGAATAATTGAAATTTTATTATCCAAAAAAGATAACTATTACAAAGGTATGCCCTCCCTTATATAGAATGGAGGAGAGATGAGAGAATAAAAATAAAAGATGTGGGACTAAAAATATACAAGCTACGCGGACTATACAAAGTAAACCGCACAAGCCGCGCGGTTAGACAGAAGGGCTAACCGCACGGCTATAATAAGAGAAGCAGAGAGGTCGCCTGTGAAGATCGCTAGACCGCCCGGTTTACAAGCCGGCGAGTCAAACCGCCAGACCGCGCGGTCTTCAACCCGCCAAGACAGACCGCCCGGTCACCAACTTCAACAGGGAGGTTGGCAAAATGGTCAATAGAACTCAGTGAATTCGATCTCGCCTTCGTCCCTCGGCTCGCCATAAAGGCACAGGCGGTGGCCGATTTCCTGGTTGACTACATAGTGGAGGTCCAGGAAACGGAGGCGTCCCCCCGGGCAACCTGGAAGATGATAGCAGATGGAGCGTCAGGGAGAAATTCCTTTGGAGGAGGAGTGGTCTTGATTAGCCCGGAAGGGACCCAGATTGAGCAGGCCTTGAAGATCCATTTCGCAATCACCAACAACCAAGCGGAATATGAGGTGGTCATTGTGGGACTCAGGTTAGCCCGGGAGCTGGGCATACAAGACATTGAGGCCTCGACAGACTCCATGGTGGTGGCAGGCCAGATCAAAGGGGAGTTCGAGGCAAGGGAGCCCACCCTCCAGTTGTATCTAGGAAAGTTCAAAGACATCATAGGGCAGTTCCGAAGCTTCTCCATTCAGCACGTCCCGAGGGAGGAGAGCACTCAGGTTGACCAACTCGCCAAGCATGGCCCTCGAGCCGGGGGAACGGTGACGGAACTCTTCAGACCGTCTATAGAGGAAGGGGAGCTTATGGAAATATGCCAGCAGAGGTCGTGGATGGACCCCTTTATCACCTTTTTGTCATCAGGGCAGTTACCCGCAATGGAACTCGACAAGAAGCATACCAGATACAAATCGGCGTATTACCTGCTGAAGGATGGAGTTCTGTATCGCAAAACCTTGTCGGGTCTGCTGGCCAGATGTGTGTCAGAGGAGGAGGCTCCCAGGGTTCTGCAAGAGATCCACTCGGGAGAATGTGGGAGTCACTCGGGGAGCCTGACTTTAGAAGGGAGGGTGCTGAGGCAGGGGTACTTTTGGCCCACCCTCCGGAGAGATGCGGAGGAATACACAAAAAAGTGTCAAAAATGTCAGGAATTTGCCCCCCTTTAGCTCCTGCCGGCCCAGAGGTTGCGGACCATCACAGCTCCCTGGTCATTCGCTGTATGGGGACTAGATCTGGTGGGCCCTTTCCCCCAAGCGAGTGGCCAAAGGAAATTCCTGATAGTCATGGTGGACTACTTTTCGAAGTGGCTGGAGGTGAAAGCATTGGCTAAGGTAACCTCGCAGGTAGTCAAGAACTTCGTATGGGGGGAGATCATCTGCCGGCATGGATTGCCCCTAGCCATTGTGACGGATAACGGACCACAGTTTGCAAGCAGGGAGTTCGTGGACTTCTGCATTCGTTTGGGGATAGATCTCCGCTTCGCCTCTGTTCATCATCCATGGAGTAACGGACAGGTCGAAGCGGCTAATAAGGTTATTGTCAATCTATTGAAGAAAAAGGTGGAAAATTTGAGAGGAAGCTGGGTCGAGCAACTGCCTTCAGTATTATGGGCCTTGAGGACCACACCAAACACAGCCACGGGGGAAACCCCATTCAAGCTCTCTCATGGCTCAGAGGTCGTCATACCTGTCGAGTTTGAGGCCACATCACCAAGAGTAGCGGCAGCTAGGGAAGGAACCGAAGGATGGAGAGCAGAGAACGAAGAAGAACAGAGACTTTCGTTGGATCTCGTGGAGGAGCTCTGGGATTTAGCCATGGTCCGGCAGGAGGAGGTCAAGCGCCGGATGGCGAGATACTTCGACAAGCACGTAAGGGTAAAACAGTTTGTGAAAGGAGATTTGGTCCTAAAAAAGGTTGACGCGGCGGGTAGAGGAGCCTCTATAGGAAAACTGAACCCCAATTGGGAGGGTCCTTTTGTAATAAAAGAAGTCTTAAAGTCAGGAGGGTACCACCTCCAGGATGTGGACGGGGTATCTCTCGAGCGAGCCCGGAGTGGTGATGATTTGAAGAGATTTTATCCATATAATTCTATTCCATCGCACCTTTTATTATTATTAATGTGTAATGTTTATCATCCTGATGTGATTTCTTGATGCGATGAAAGTGCGGGCGACCTTTGTGAGGCACCAGAGGCGAGATGATTTATAGAAATAACCCCGAGCAGACCCGCTGACCAGGCTCTCATCTAGCTGGCAGGGCTGTAGGCTCACTCGGTGGTTGGTGGTATTTTGGAGAGGAGACCCCGAGCAGACCCGCTGACCAGGCTCCCATCTAGCTGGCAGGGTTGTAGGCTCACTCGGTGGTTGGTGGTGTTTTGGAGAGGAGACCCCGAGCAGACCCGCTGATCAGGCTCCCATCTAGCTGGCAGGGCTGTAGGCTCACTCGGTGGTTGGTGGTGTTTTGGAGAGGAGACCCCGAGCAGACCCGCTGGCCAGGCTCCCATCTAGCTGGCAGGGTTGTAGGCTCACTCGGTGGTTGGTGGTGTTTTGGAGAGGAGACCCCGAGCAGACCCGCTGACCAGGCTCCCATCTAGCTGGCAGGGTTGTAGGCTCACTCGGTGGTTGGTGGTATTTTGGAGAGGAGACCCCGAGCAGACCCGCTGACCAGGCTCCCATCTAGTTGGCAGGGTTGTAGGCTCACTCGGTGGTTGGTGGTGTTTTGGAGAGGAGACCCCGAGCAGACCCGCTGACCAGGCTCCCATCTAGCTGGCAGGGTTGTAGGCTCACTCGATGGTTGGTGGTGTTTTGGAGAGGAGACCCCGAGCAGACCCACTGACCAGGCTCCCATCTAGCTGGCAGGGCTGTAGGCTCACTCGGTGGTTGGTGGTGTTTTGGAGAGGAGACCCCGAGCAGACCCGTTGACTAGGCTCCCATCTAGCTGGCAGGGCTGTAGGCTCACTCGGTGGTTGGTGGTGTTTTGGAGAGGAGACCCCGAGCAGACCCGCTGACCAGGCTCCCATCTAGCTGGCAGGGCTGTAGGCTCACTCGGTGGTTGGTGGTGTTTTGGAGAGGAGACCCCGAGCAGACCCGCTAACCAGGCTCCCATCTAGCTGGCATGGCTGTAGGCTCACTCGGTGGTTGGTGGTGTTTTGGAGAGGAGACCCCGAGCAGACCCGCTGACCAGGCTCCCATCTAGCTGGCAGGGCTGTAGGCTCACTCGATGGTTGGTGGTGTTTTGGAGAGGAGACCCCGAGCATACCCGCTGACCAGGCTCCCATCTAGCTGGCAGGGCTGTAGGCTCACTCGGTGGTTGGTGGTGTTTTGGAGAGGAGACCCCGAGCAGACCCGCTGACCAGGCTCCCATCTAGCTGGCAGGGCTGTAGGCTCACTCGGTGGTTGGTGGTGTTTTGGAGAGGAGACCCCGAGCAGACCCGCTGACCAGGCTCCCATCTAGCTTGCAGGGCTGTAGGCTCACTCGGTGGTTGGTGGTGTTTTGGAGAGGAGACCCCGAGCAGACCCGCTGACCAGGCTCCCATCTAGCTGGCAGGGTTGTAGGCTCACTCGGTGGTTGGTGGTGTTTTGGAGAGGAGACCCCGAGCAGACCCGCTGACCAGGCTCCCACCTAGCTGGCAGGGTTGTAGGCTCACTCGGTGGTTGGTAGTGTTTTGGAGAGGAGATCCCGAGCAGACCCGCTGACCAGGCTCCCATCTAGCTGGCAGGGCTGTAGGCTCACTCGGTGGTTGGTGGTGTTTTGGAGAGGAGACCCCGAGCAGACCCGCTGACCAGGCTCCCATCTAGCTGGCAGGGCTGTAGGCTCGCTCGGTGGTTGAGTGTGTTTCGGAAGGGCGGTACTCACTTGAGGGGACAAGTCTAAGGGTAAGAATTCGTGTGGGGAAAATCCATGATTCATCAAAAGGGTGATAGTCCCTAAAACAGAGAGGGGCCAGGAATTGGGCCAGGGAAGAGGGTCCCTGGCCGGCACTCGCCACCGGTGGTCTCGCAACTGGCGGGAGGATTTTCCTCATCCCAGGCTCAAGTGAGCTGAAGTGGCCGAAACCGACTGGGCGAGATGGCAGGACCCAGGGATTCCGGCGCGAGGTGATCCCGCGGCGCGGCGCTAGCGGAGGTAATCAAGACGGGTGAAAAGCGATAAAGGGTGCCTCGCGCGGGTTTTTGAGCGAAATGGAAGGCAATAAAAGTAGTAATTAAACAGCGTCCCGAAAAATAGCCCTGCACCTTGGACTAGTAGCTAAGCGAGAGGGTGGATGATCAAGGTAGCAATTAAAATAACATCAAAAAAGGTACCTCCTAAGTAACTATTACACACAGCGCCCCAAAGAGGGAGCGGCCGTTAGTATATAAAAAGTTTTAAACAAAAATCAATAAGGCAGAGACACCTTGCTCTCCTTTTAAGAAAGGGAACCAGAATCATAAGAGTTAGACAAAAAGAAGAGGGGGAGAGGAAGACATTGCAGGGGATCGTGCACTACTCGTTGTCAGAGGAGGCGCTGTCGTCCGACTCGTCGAACAAGCGCGGGACTAGGTCACGGACGGTCACCGTCTCCGCATCAGCGCGCACCACTCCTATCTCCTTCATCATCTTGAGGACAACCTCCGCCGTCTTGATGTTTGAGTCCCGACAGATGGCCTCCACCTCATCCACGGAATATCGAGAAGGAACGGGAAACTGATCCGGTGGGGGTGTCACACTGCTCCGGAGGCGAAGGTTCTCGGCTTTCAGCTTCTTGTTTTCCCCCTCCAGCTCCTCGATACGCGAGCGCATCCTGTTAGCCGTCTCGGCATCCTGCGGGAGGGGGGAAAGTAAGGGACTATAAGGAGCAAGGGTAAGGCTAGCAGGGCAAAGATAAGGAAACTTACCACGCCGCCCTGGCTCTGTGCAAGGAGTTTGTCGGCAACATTCAACCGCTTCTCCAGGTCAATGGACTTCTCGTGCTCCGCGGCGAGACCGGTCTCCGCCTCTTTCCATTTCCTGTTGTTGAAGACGAGACGGCGCGAGACACGGTGCGCGAGCTCCAGGGAGCGAAACTGCGAGTGGGCGCTTTTTAGAATGAGGTCCCGCGATGCCTCGTTGTCAGCAGGTTCGGAGCCAAGACCGCCATACAGGCCAAAGCCTAGGGAGAAGGCATGGCTGGTGGGGTGGTCCTGTTCCTTCCAGGAAGGGAGAAGGGTGGACATTGACACGCGGTTGAGGTCTTGCTCCCATATCAGAACCGGCTCGCCGGCGTCATCCTCCGTCGCGGGCCCCATATTGTAGTTAGGATGTGAGGCGGGAGCCGGGCGGCTGGACGAGCCAGCCTCGCCAGGAGGAAGCTGAGAGGACTGAACCCAGCTGTGGACAGCTGGTTCTGCAGAGACCGTCTCGCGGGCTGGCGAGACGGGTCGTCGCGGAGGCGAGGGAGACGACAGGGTGATAGGGGATAGAGACCCCGCTAGCTCTTCTCTTCTCTTGGCCGGCTTTTCCTTTTCGAAGGACACAGATTTCTTCTTCATCTTGGGGCTGAGGCGAGAGGCACCCTCGCCCGCGGGCCTCTTCTTGGCGACAGGGGTCAGCGTATCTTTCGCAGCCTCCGCCGCCATATTTGCCAAGGCGAGAGCTCGATTGCTCTGGTAAGGGGGATGGACGGGGACGGTCCTTTCTCCTAGATAAAATGACAGTCAGTAGAAGGTAAGAATTTAAGGGGACAGAAGGAAATAGAGGTGTACCTTCGCCCGGGAAAACGACGGGGAGCGAGTCCAGGTCTCGCCGCAGGTATTGGACTTCAAAATTCTTCCCCACGAAGAAATCGCAAAGTTCTTTTTCGGCACCCCCCACCTTGGGGGTATCATAATAACACTCGGCGGGGGATACCGGGGCGAGGGGGATGCCTCCTAGATCCCCGCGTATGAAGACGAACCGTGTCAACCAATGGTGGTTCTTGTTCGGTGTCTCGCATACTTTAAGGCCTTGGCCTGTGAAGTAAGAAATGCTGTCGTCCTTGGCGTGGTAGACAAACAGCTTGCGGAAGGCGGTTAGACTAAACTCGATACGCTCTCGCCGCAGGTAGCAGGCGAAGGCGACCAACATGGAGATGGCATTGGGGTTGAACTGGGCCGGGACGACCCCGAAGTACTTCAGCACCAATTTAACCTCCGGCCAGAGGGGAAGCCTCAGCCCCGCCTCAAAGTGCGAGACCGGGAAAGCCAGCTCGTTGGGATAAAAGGTGTTGATGCACTAGCCTACCTTAGGCGGGCGAGACAGGTAGCTATCAGAGAGGTACTCGCGAGCGAAGCGAGCGTGGTCTTCCTCCGGCAGTCTGCCGAGAGGGAAGTCATGGTCGACGAAACGCTTCCCGCAGCGGCTGCGTCCCTCGCCCTCTTCGGTCTTCTTCTTCCCCATGATTGGCGAGAAAGCGGCAAAAGAAAGAATGGATGGCCCAGAGAGAGAGACGCGAGATGACGAAGGAGAAACGGGAGCCGGGATCAAAGGAACAGTTTAGAATAGTGAGGGGCAGTGGTGGTGGTTGAAGGTATTTATAAGAGGTAGAGAAAAGGGCGGGAAAGTAAGGCGGCGGGAAATGAGGGGACATCCCGGCGCCTCATTCTTTCCCCCTCTCTCTCTCTTATCTCACTCTCCCTCTCTCACTCTCTCTCTAGAACTCAAGAGACGGAGGCGCCGCAGACATCCTTTCGAGGCAAGTCATCATTGCAGGATTAATAAAATAAAGTAATATCTAATCATGGCGATAATGAAAAGACGGCATGATACGACCATTGCGTGACCAAAAGCCAGAAAATAAATCGTCCCGTAGAAGGGGCGTCTCGCCCGAATAAGTTTGTACAACACAGCAGTAATAAAACAGCGACATTAAGAAGAACGAGATCCAGAGGAGGCGAGACGGGACTGGGATAGTTTAGTTCCGCACCCACTGCCAGCGGCCATCTTTTCCTCCCGCACAGGGCGGGCGGCCAGGAAGATGAAAGGCGCGAGCGGCGATCACGCCGCGGCGCGCGAGACGGAGATGTTCATCCGTCTCGTTCAGTATGGCCTGGGGGTCGGTCCCGTCTAGCACCCCGTTCGCTTCCACCATTGCGAAAAGGCGGTGGTGATCTGCTTCAATCCACTCCATGCGCCGGTCGGAGGCTTGCTTCTCGAGCTCCATCTCGCGGATTATGTGTGTATATTTGCGGAACATCCGGGCAGTCCTCCGTTTCAATTCCAGAGGGTCCATAGGATCACCTAGGTAGTCCTCGATCTCGCCCGGATGAGGAAGAGGTGAGAGGGGAGGAGACGCGGGAGCTTCCTCAGTATCAGAATCAAAATGGATGCCTGCGAAAGTAGCGAGAGATCACAAGCAATAGTGAGCCCGCGCAAGCCGAATGGAAGAAGGCGAATCAACCAAGAGGAGAGAAGGGATGAGATCTTACTTGGGATTCGATGGTTCCCCGCAACTCGCGAGAGGTTTTCTCTTCGCGAGGGAGGTGGAGAGGCCACCTTGGGCGAGTCTGTGCGCTGAGGGACTTGACTTACATTATCAGGGGGATCGGCAGGCACCGGCGAATCAGCAAAACTTCCCTGAGAAAGCATAATCAGACAGGCGAAACAAGAGAAAGGAGAGATAACGTGATCACCTGCCTCCCCCCTGAGGAAGAGAATGGGTTGTCTATCGGAGCGGCCGAAGAGGTTGCGCCCGCCGAGAGAGGAGCGCAGACAGCTTTCGCTTTCTTTGTGCGAGAGGGCGGAGAGGCTACGGGGGGAGTGCGCCCCAGATCTGGAAAAAGGGCATCCGTGTCGGCTTTGTTTCGCCTTCGCACAATCGCAAGACGCTCGCGGAAACTTTGACTATGAGACATTCCGAAAGAGAAGATGAAGGCAAAAGAGTTCCAAATGAAGGCTTTCTCCTCATATTTATAGACAGTATGTGGGGAGGAGGGGCCCACCCAAGATTCTCATAAAGGAATCTTAGCATCGCGAGCCGCGGTTGGACTTGTCTTTCCGAGGTTAGGGCAACCTCGTAAAGAGCGGGGATTGTGTACAACCTTGGGCTCGCGAGTAGCCCGACAAAGCAAGGAAGGAAGTCCGGCGAGACGGAGGAGGCCGACCCCCTAGAAAGGAGGGGGCAGCCCGGGAGATAAGGAGAGACCTCGCTTGGCGAGACCTCGCTTGGCGAGAGCTCGCTAGACGAGGCCTCCAGGCGCAGGCGAGTAGCCCACAGGCGAGATCCCCTAAAACTTGAAGGGCCCCTCCCCACTCGCCACATGAAAAAAGATGGTCTTTACCTTTTTACCCACAAGGGGGATTTTACCCTTGTGCCCCAGATAGTTTTACATTTTTACCCCTGGAGGCCTGCATATAGCTCTCCGGAACAGCGGAGTTTGGCTATTGGCAGACCCAGCTCAGGGTGTTTTGGTCTTTTTAGGTGGATTTAGAAGTGATATTTGCAGTTCAGATTGAGAGGCCTATAAATAGACCGATAAGGTGTCTGAGAAGGTTGTTGAACCTTTCCACTATTTTCCTCTCAGGCACCTAGCTCAGCACTGGCTAGGGAGGGGAAGACTCCCAGTTCTTCCGGGTAAGAGGCGGGACCTCCAAGCTGAGTCCCCTCGGTCTGTTTTCAGGTCGTTGACTCTCGTCAGGACGGTAGCGCGGGGAGAGTACGTGGGGGCTGCATCCTGTTTCGAACTCTAGGAGGGACCAGGAAGCTGGTTCCAACAATGTTTATGACGGCATTGTATGCAAAGGTGTTCGGTTGTGTGTCCCTAATGTTGGTAAATTACGAGAAGAATTGATATACGAGGCACATTTTACCAAGTACTCAATTCACCCTGGGTGCACAAAGATGTTCAAATACTTGAAGAGAATGTTCTGGTAGCCAGGTATGAAGAAAGACATAGTGATATACGTGGTGAAGTGTCAGACTTGTGCCTTGGTGAAGGCCGAATGCTAGAAGCCAAGTGGATTTCTAAAGTCCTTGTCTTTACCGGAGTGGAAGTTTGATGACATCTCTATGGATTTCGTGCATGGTTTGCCGAGATCGCACAAGGGGAACGACGTCATTTGGGTGATTGGTGATCGTTTAACGAAGGTGTCACATTTTATACCCAATAGGAAGGATGATTCCGTGGAGAAGCTGGCGAAGCTTTATGTGGATAATATAGTCCGTTTTCATGGTGTACCTCGGAGCATCGTTAGTGACCGTGATGGTCAGTTCACATCTAATGATTAGAGGCTCATTCTTTAGTTATTGGGTACCAAGCTAAACTTCAGCACAACTTTTCACCCGCAGACGGATGGGCAAACTGAAAGGGTGAACAAGACGATGGAAGATATGCTTCGAATGTGGGCATTGGATTTTGGTAAAAGGTGGGAGTACCATCTTTACATGATTTAGTTTGCATACAATAACAACTACCAAGCCAATATTCAGATAGTCCCTTTTGAGGCTCTATACGGAATGAGGTGTCGTACACCTTTGGCTTGGGTAGAAACAGGAGAATCGAAGCTTTATAAACGAAGAGAGGTTAAAGATGCTACGTCAACTATTCAGTTGATTCAGGAATGGCTACTGATTGCTTAAGATAGACAGGCCAAGTACTACAATGCCAAGCATCGAAACATGGAGTTTGTGGTGGGTGACTGGGTATGCCTCAAGATAAAGCCGTTTAAAGGCGTATCAAGGACTCGACGCTTAAAGAAGCTTAGTCTGAGGTATGTTGGGCCTTTTGAAATCTTGGAGCGAGTTGGTGAAGCCGCCTATCGGTTGGATATTTCGCTGGAACTAAGTGGATTGCATGATGTATTACACATTTCGGTCCTACGCAAAGCCGTGAAAGAACCAGCGCAAGTGATTGCTGCGGATCAAGTATCGGTCGATAGTGGGCTAACAACGAAATTTAGGCCCATTTATCTCGAGGATACGGATGTCAAACAATTGCGGAACAAAGCTATCAGGATGGTCAAGGTCCGATGGGACAATTATGGTTGTGAGGAGCTTTCATGGGAGCGAGAGCAGGCCATGCTTGAGGAGCATCCTGAGTTTTTCTACTTAGGTACCATTTAACTTTGTGTACTTTTCCATTCTATAATTTCGGGACGAAATTCTTTTAAGGGGGGAGAATTGTAACGCCCCAAAACTCGTATATGTATGGGTAGTGTTTTTGAGAGCTTTGGAGCCATTATGGTTTCACACGGCCTGTGACATGGGTGTGTCCAGAGCCGTGTCCTTTTCTGGAATTGGTTGAGTTTTGTCGAGTGTTGAACACGGCCTGGGACACGGGCGTGTCCAGGTCGGACACGGGCATATCCAGGGCGAACACGAGCGTGTCCAAAGCTATGTCCTTCTCTGTGTTTTACCGGGCTGTGTCGCGTGAGCAACATGCCCTGGGTCACGGGCGTGTCCAGGTCGAACACGGGCGTGTCCAGGTCGGACACGGGCGTGTCCAGGTCGGACACGGGAGTGTCCAGGTCGGACACGGGCGTGTCCAGGTCGGACACGGGCGTGTCCAGGTCGGACACGGGCGTGTCCAGGTCGGACACGGGCGTGTCCAGGTCGGACACGGGCGTGTCCAGGTCGGACACGGGCATGTCCAGGTCGGACAAGGGCGTGTCCAAAGCTGTGTCCTGTTCAAGCATGACGGTTTTTATGTCGATTGAGGTACACGGCCTATGACACAGGCGTGTCCAGGTTTGACACGGGCGTGTCCATGTTTGACACGGGCGTGTCCAGGGTTGACACGGGCGTGTCAAATACCATGTCCTGATTCAAAGATCGATGAATTCATGTACGAATGTGAGACACGGCCTGTGACACGGGTGTGTCATAGGACATGTGCGGACCCAGGAAGACGATTTTAAGGGTAAATCAGGGCCTTTCGTTTTATTTAAGAGTCATCCGGCGGCCCAGAATTCTTCTTGTTGGTATATTGCCGGGAAATGAGGGTTTAGGCCTCATTCCATTTGGCCATTTCTCTTTCTAAGAGTTAGAGAGAGGGGAGAGCAAAGGGAGAAGAATAAGGAGAATTCCTGCCATTGTTGGAGCCTCGAAGCTCCGAATCGCGAGCTGAGTCCAGATCCGCGGAGACGAGTCCGTTGTGTTGCTTCTCATCCAGCTAGTTTTCCATGGCGCCGAAGAGAACCTCTAGGGTAACGATTCTCTACTTGGACATGTGAAGTCCTCTTCCTTTTTGCATAAGAAACTCTCTCCCGCGAGTAGGCGGTGAGTGTGAGGTATCCCTTCGGGTAGATATGGTTTATCCTCGTAATCTTGCATTTATAGTCCAGAATCGAAGTACGGGCAAAGGCATGGTGTGTGAAGCCTATCCGGACATATTGGTCTGGATCGGTGATGTTTTCATTATGCTTGTATTGACGGAGAAGACTCCGTGCCATTTTGTTTTTCGGGTTTATACACGGTAGATTGCAACAGGGAGCCTTGGGGACTAACCTCAAGGAGCACCCGAAAAACTGGGCAGAAATGTATTTCTGCCAGGTACAGCGCAACGTTAGTAATACCGCCGGCAGATACTCTGTTGTTGTGAGGCCTGTCTCTTTGAGACCTGGGGGCCAGTGTTGTGAGGTTGTGTGCTCTAGGAGCCCAGTTTGTATGGCATGCGAGCCAACTTTGTGCATAACCACGTTATGTACTATTGTATGATCGATTTGGGACTCGGGGAAGCTTGACCCGCGACTATAGCTTAAATTGATGTGGCGGTATGAGCAACGAGTTGAGTGGAACCGTACCCGCTCTGTGCGGTTCGGTTAAAGAGACCTAAGGTACGTGGAACTTACCTTTGGCATAGAGGGCGAGTCTTAGGCTTCGGTCAGAAAGACTAAAATGCTCACGATATTGTCATCCTGGGGGCAGTGGTGGACCGGGTTCACCGAGAATGTGCCCTGAGAGCACGGGGTGTGTGGCCGTGCGTGCCTAAGCCTGCGGTGAAGTGTGCTTAAATTGTACTTTCACTATCATGTTTGATAATACTAATGAAATGCAGTGAAGGAGCATCGCCGCCCCAATCAAGGGGCGGGGTCGTTATAATTTGGTCAGCTTTAGCTGACCGTTGCCTTGTTTTGTCATCGTACAGTGGATTGTTCTTATGCGGGAACAAGTGAGCCTAGTGGCAAGTAGCGGGCTGAAGCCCTTGATGCTGTGCTGGCCCTTGAAAGCGAAAGCAAAATGTTTACTTTATTATGTTCATGTGTGGCTGGCCTGCGATCCGAAGTATGTAAGACACTTTTATTGATCAAACTATTGTAAGGCCATAAGGACAAAGTATTGGTGTATATTATTTCATTCCTATTGTGGTTGTAGTGGACATTCATGTGTTGTATGGGTTCTTATAATAGTTTAAAAAGCTTCCGCTAGAATGCTCTGAGTTAGGATGCATATTCCTATGCTGTCAATTTGGTATTCCTATGTAATTCCACTAACTGTCTGTGGAATATGGCGTGGGGCCTCGGCTGGACCTTTTGTTATATTCTATGTGACTGATGGGGGTGTTACAAGATCTTCCACCCATAGTGAGCTGCCAATGCGATGATCAACTTGATGGTGTCAATTCGCGCCACTGGTGCAAAAACTTCGTCATAGTCCACTCCTTGGACTTGCATGTAGTCTTTCACGACTAGTCTCGCCTTGTGCTTCTCCACATCTCCATTCTTGTTCCTCTTCACTTTATAGACCCACTTCACCCTGAGGGGTTTGTGGCCAGCTCGTGGATCGACCAGCTTTCAGGTATCATTCCTCTTGATGGACGCTATCTCCTCATCCATTGCCTTCCTCCAGTTGTTCTGTTGGGCTGTTTCATCATATGAGCGCGGCTCGTAATCTGCTAAAAGACAGTATAAAGAAAAATTAATAAGGGTCGGTGCCATCTCCTAATAGATCTCCTCCAACCTCCTCATCCTAGTTTGAGGACGATCAGTATTGCCCCTGTTAGTGCTTGCTCCACTAGAATCGCCTCCACTTGTGCTTGCTCCACTCTAGTAGGGGGTATGAGCTCCCCCTGACTCTCCACTAGGCGGTGATGGTGGCTCAGCTCCACCAACCTTAGTTTCTTCATCGTGACCACCTTCCTCTTCATCATCGTCGAAGAACATTCCTTTGATGCTTCTCACCTTCTCATTCCAGCTCCAGCTGCTATCCTCCTCAAACACAACATCCCTTGAGATTATTGCCTTCTCTGGTACTGGATTGTACAACTTATATGCCTTGCTCATCGGAGTGTATCCCACAAAGATGCACTTCTCGCTCTTATCATCAAGTTTCTTCCTCCTCTGGTCCGGGACATGAGCATAAGCTACACACCCGAAGACCCTCAAGTGTTTAACACTCGGCTTCCATCCACTCCAAGCTTCAAATGGAGTCATGTGCTTCACGCTCCTCATTGGACACTTGTTAAGCAAGTACATGGCACACTACACTGCTTCCATCCAGAATATCTTTGGCAATCCCTTGCCATTCACCATACTTCTCGCCATGTTCATGATGGTCAGGTTCTTCCTCTCCGCGACTCCATTCTGCTGAGGTGAATACACCACTGTCAACTGATGTGAAATCTCATACTCTCTATAGAAATCGTCAAACAACCTAGAGGTGTACTCCCCACCTCTATTTGTCCTCAGCACCTTTTGTGGTTGTCCACTCTCCTTCTCCATCATCGCCTTGAACTTCTTGAACCTATCAAGGGCCTCAGATTTATACGTCAAAAAAATACACCCAACACTTCCGACTAAAGTTATCTGTGAAAGTGATGTAGTACTTGCTCCCGCCAACAGAGGTAGTCTCAAACGGACCAGCGATGTCCGAGTGGACTAGTTCAAGCTGCCTCTTTGCTCTTCAGGACTTGACACCTTCAAACATCTGCCTCTTCTGCTTTCCCTTCATACACGTCTCACAGATCTTCTGTGGAGGTGAGATCATGGGTAGACCTTCCACCATCCTGGAATGAGATAAGAGCTTCAAACCAGTGAAGCCCAAGTGACCCATCCTATGATGTCACAACCACGCTTCCTCTTTTTCTTCAGTTCTCGCAAGGCACGTCGTCTCCTTGACATCCATCCTTAAAGTAAAGAGACAATTCATCGTCATATTCACCTTCACTACCTCTCTTCCTCGATGATCCTTCATGACCAATGAGTTATCCTTCAACTGGACACAATAGCCTTTCTCCACCAGCTGCCCAAGGCTTAAGATGTTACTCTTCAAACCTGGCACATATAACATATCGTTGAGGTTCACCTTCTTGCCATTTAGGGTGACCACTATCAATCCTCTTCCTTCCACCGAGATCTTTGAAGCGTCTCCAAAACTGACTTCACCAACATCTGGCTCAAGGTTGGTGAACAACTCTTTCTCTCCACACAAGTGGTTGCTTGCTCCCGTGTCCAAGTACCACACTTCGTTTCTTCCTCCCTCAGCTCCTCTGTATGTCAAGAACATCATTGGATCACCACCAGCGGTGCTTGCTTCTGTATAGTGGTTGGTCTCTTCTCTCTTCCTCGGAGCCCAACAGTCATAGCTCATATGCCCAAAACGGTTATAGTTGTAACATTGTATTTGGGACATGTCACCTCGGCCTCTTCCTCGGCCTCTTCCTCTTAATCTTCCTTCATGCCTTCCTCCTTGAGGTTGCTCCGTCTCTCTCTGGTTGTGTTGATTTCCTCCTTGATCTCTTCCTCGTCTTCTTCCTCTACCACTTCCTCGGTAGCCTCGGCCTCGCTGGCATCCTCCTCTTTCAGAGCTCTTTCCAAAATTTAACTGAGTTTGGAGTGCTTTAGCCAAGCCACTTGACTCTTCTTCGTCTTGCAGCATGCGGTACTCATGAGCTTGTAGGGAGCCAACGAGCTCATCCATGGACATCTGGGTGAGATCCTTTGATTCTTCAATCGCCACCACAAAGTGACGGAACTTCTTTGACATAGACCGCAAGAGCTTATCCATGAGACTCACGTCATCTATCGTCTCTCTGTTGTGTTTCATCTCATTTGTGAGCGTCCGCAGACGTGTCACATAATCTCCAACCTTCTCAGAACTATGCATCTTCAACACTTCATACTCAGCTCGAAGGGACTGCAACTTCACCTTCTTAGCCTTATCGACCCCTTGCATGGAGCGTTGCAACACCTCCCATGCCTCCTTCGAACTCTTCGCGTCTGAGATTTTCTCAAACGTCACCTCATCTACACCTTGGTATTACAAGAACAGAGCCTTCTTGTCTCTCTTCTTTGACTCCCTCAACGCCGTCCTTTGCGCGTTAGTCAACATCGCTTTTGCTTCTACAGTAAGCTCCTCATAGCCTTTCTTAACTATCTCTCATAACTCCTTCGAGGCGAGTAACACCCTCAACTAGATACTCCAGTTACCATAATTTATCTTTGTCAACTTGGGGACTTGCCCCGGCATGGCACTTCTCATCTCTATCTCCACTTGTCACTAATTCTTCCAAGGGGGTCGAACCTCCCTCTGATACTACTTGTTGGAACCGTAGGTAGGCACGCACACGTGTACACGCACCCGACACCCACTTCAAAATTCCGGCGAGACCAACTCCGGCGGGGGGAACACCCGGGCGAGATGCCTCCAGCGAGACGAATTCCGGCGAGACGGGCCCCGGGCGAGACGCCACCGACGAGACCTCCTTCTCACACGGCGAGGACGACCACTCGCGAGAGCTTCGGGCGAGACGGGCCGGCGAGAGCACCCTATCGCCCGGTGAGATGCACTAGGCAAGTTGCACGCTCCCTCTCTTGCGGGCTGCTTCAGGTATGGTGGTGTCGCGGGATCAGAATCCGAAGAACAAACACTTCCAGCGCTGCATCGCTCTATTCTAGAGGGAAGACAAATTTTCACTATCACATCAACTATAAATGAACTACATCCAAGCCTTAATATAGGCTAGCACAACTAATAAGAAACTGACACGTGGTCGTCACATTAAATGCCACCTAACCTACATTTCATCTCTCTCATCCGCATTAAGTAAGCATATTTAATATATATATATAAACTGTGTTGACCCGGTCAACCCGAAAAAATCACCAACAAAATGTAGGCTCCATTTGGAAGGACTTATTTTCACCAGTCAAGCGGTCACGACCGCATGAACCGGATCATACGGTCGTAACTGCTTGACCGATAAAAATAAGTCCTGACAAACGGAGCCTTAACCTTCCAGCAATTTGATGTTTTGGTGTTTATCACACGGTGAAATATTCCAGCAATTCGGTGTTTATCACACTTTCATCGGTTGTTGTAAACAATATTAAGGTGCCTTTAATATTTTTTTGTACCTTTAGTATAGTGGGATGCTTTTAGGGCTTCGTTTTGGGGGACTTATTTTCACCGGTCAAGTGGTTACGGCCGCAAGAACCGGATCTTAACGGCTTGACTGGTGGAAATAAGTTCCCCCAAACGGAGCCTAGATCTTGCGTGCAGAGGATGGTGGTGGTGGTGTTGTCCGGCTATGATACAGCGCAACTTGTTGTAGGGAAGCTAAGATTCAAGCTACAACTTGTTGGTCGGCTATGATAGGGCACAACTTGTAGGTTAATCCCAGCCTTTGGCTGGCTGGAGGAAAAAGAAAAGCAGGAACACTTTGATCTGCTTCTGAATTAGTGTAGACTTGGGCTCCGTTTTGCACTGTGGTGACGGTGATGAACACGAGATTAAATTGTCATTTGTTAACACCCACCTAAGGAGCTTCATTCACTTTTATGTTCAAACGGATGATGTTTGATAGGTGATACTTAACGAATGACATTTTAATCCATGTGTTTATGACTGCCACCATTGTCCCAAATGGAGCTTAAGTGTGGTACATTTAACAATGCCCATATTTAACAGTCTATTAGAACCTCAATCAACTTTAAAAAATGTAAGGAACTTAATAGAAATTATGTATGGATTGTGTATGTTAATTACTATTTATTGACCCCGTTAATTCATTATGTCTCAAAACTTTATGTAATGCTTAAAATAAGTTCAAAGCATAATTTCTGTTAAATTTTTAATTGTTAAATAATGTAGCATGGTTGAGATGGTGAGTGCAAACGACTCGAGCTCGAGTCAACCAAGGTAAAATTTTCAGATTTGGAGCTCGAGCTTGTCGAGTTCATTTTGTCCTAGTTTGAGCTCGAGCTCAATGTCTGCTTATCGAGCTCGAGCTCAAGTTTCGAGCTCGAGTCGAGCTTGGGCTGCTCATGAGTTCTTTTAGCTCCAGAGTCTGATTTTTTTTATATTTTAAATTTTTTAAAAAAAATATAGGAATAAAAAACTCGCGGGCCTGCTCGCGAGCTCATGAATTATAATATCTGAGCTCGAGCTCGACTCGTAATCGAGCACAAGATTGTCGAGCTCGAGCTTTTTTTGAGCCGGATCATCGAGATTTCGAGCCGGCTCAACTCAACTTGCACCCCTAATCTGACGATTGAAATGATATTTAATAATATTATCTATTAAATAATAATAATAATAAAATTTTATTATTATTATTATTATGCCTAATTGATTCATCAAAAAAGATTCACACATTGACAACTTTTGTTCTACTACACTAGTTAGGGTCAAGGAGTCAGAAGGCGTCGTCTATCTCTTGATCAGTTTACTAATCAGTTATTGCAACCAACGCACCGAGGAAAGGGAAGCACTTCGATCTTAGGTTGCATTGGCTTTTCGTACTTTATATTTTTGAATAATCCTATTTTGACACTTTACATCCAGGAAGTTTAAAATTGACATTTTACATCTCTAATTACAGATTTTTGACATTTTGTACACTAAAACTGAAATTTTAGGAGTATTTACATTCGGTCACTACCCAAAAAACTCATTTTGGTAATTTGCAAATTGCCAACATAAGATAGTTCGGGATGCAAAGTGTCAAAATGAGCATTTTGTGTTATGCCCGGACCTAAATACCTCTAAAATTTCAGTCTTGGGTGACAACGCGGGTGTGGAGATTTTTTTTAAATTTCTTCCATTAATTATTTCTAAATGTACAAAGACACACACACAACTGTCCGTGTCAATAAAGTTGCAATTCTCGGAGTTGAGTGCTTAAAACTTTTTGTCATAAAATTGTACTTCTCCCAATATGAGAAGTTTTTTTATGACTCCAATCTTGGCCCTATTGGCCTTGATCCATTTACTCAAAACTTTTTATCCTAGTACTAATCCCTCTCGGACCATAAAGATGCACTTCTCCCAGTTGAGTGTCAAATTTGCGTCTTCGCAGAGCACGGGGGGAGAGGGGGGTCCTGCACAATAGTACTTTCATCGCTCTCCTTCTCTTCCCTGCACTCGACCCTCTCTTGAAAAAAATGCAATGATCAAAATCGCATACGCCAGCATGGCGCCTTGGGCTAAGAGCAAAATCGGGAAGCCTAGGTAAAAGTTTGTGGGTGACGCTTTAGGTTTGAGAAGTTTTGAATGACGAAGAATTAGCTCAAAAGATAAAATTTAATTTCTCACAAATATCTAAATTAACACAAGTCATTTTATAAATGATCAATGATTAATTGACATGCTTTAATTAAATAAATAATGTTAAGTAGCTACAAAGTAAACTCTATCATATGCACTGATCAAGTCTGAAATCTTCTCATTACTTCTAACATAGAAAGCATGCACCCCAACTAATCAATATAATCAAATCAGAATTCTTCTCACTACTTCTAAACATTCAAAAAAAATTAAGAGTCAATTCATGACAAACACAAACTAACCCCAAATAAACTCAATTAGGTCCAAATCTAAGAGCATATACTGACCGTAGGAGGATAGGAAGAGGCAACAACTGTAGAGGCTGCCCGCTCTTCGACCAATCCACAGCCACCATCATTGTTGCTAGCATCACTGCGGTCGATATCGACACCAATGCCGCACCGATTATCAGATTCAATCACCTCGAAAAGATGATCGATGTCGGCCTCAAAACCGTCGCAATCAAAGAAATCATAAAGGTTTGCATTAGTCTCCATGTCGACTTCATCCAATGAGTCGAACTTCTGGTCCATGCCTGGCCATAGAAAGTCGGCGAATTCATCCATGACGTCGATATTGTCACAACTTTCGTTGCTGGACGGGAGGTCCTCGCTTGAATGGATGAATTGGCGGTCGCAAGTCATCCCTGACGCAGAGAGAGGGCATAATCGTCGGGTCGATCTCGGGAATCGAGATCGACTGCAACTGAAGGCCCATGTAGCAGTTGATGTCAAAGTTGGTCACCGCGTTAGGGCCCCTATACTCTAACTTGGCTATGTCGTAGGCCTGTGTTGCCTCTTCCTGTGTGCCTGAGAGCAAACATGTTCATTATTATATGAAGGTCAATTCTTCTTATGGCATATAAATGTCACTAATATATATATATATATATATAAATATACTTATGAAATTAAATGTATTTTCTTGTATTTTTATATAGAGGAATGAAATGGGAGGAGACTCTACTGAAGGTTCCCAGGTAGAGGTATTTGTTGTCGTGTATTCGACCGATCCTTGCCTCCCATCTACCGTTATGATGGTGCCTACAATTAAAATAATTTCTCAAGCAATTAATATTGTTATAGTAATTACAAAAAATGTAAAATATTATTTGAAAAATAAATTTATGATTTTCGAATCTACAGTATTGCAAGTGGCCAAAGTAAAAAAACGGTTTTATGGACACACTTTAATTAGCTATGGACACCCCCTTTAACTCTATTAAAAAACTCTAAAAACTTCCTTAGTTCGATCCTCCCCGAAACCCTAAGCACCGCCCAGCCTGATCCGCCATTTATTGTTCACTATTCGCCCACCGTCTTCCCCAGTCCTGATCGCTGTCGTCGCCCCGAAACCCTCCTCCAGTGGTCGATCGTTGTTGTCGACGTCTTTCCCAATCCCGATCAGCTGTGATTTGTGAAGGACCCGAAACTCTCTGGGCGATCGTTGTTGTTGTTGTCTTCCCCAATCCTATCCTATTTTGACATTTCACATCCAAAAAGTTTAAAATTGACATTTTACATCTCTAATTACAGATTTTTGACATTTTGTACCCTAAGACTGAAATTTTAGAAGTATTTACGTTCGGGCACTACCCAAAAAACTCATTTTGGTAATTTGCAAATTGCCAACATAAGATAATTCGGTATGCAAAGTGTCAAAATGAGCATTTTGAGTTATGTCCGGACCTAAATACCCCTAAAATTTCAGTCTTGGGTGACTGCACGGGGGTGGAGAATTCTTTTAAAAATTTCTTCTATTAATCATTTCTAAATGTACAAAGACACACACACATAAAGTTGCAATTCTATCAGGGTAGTGCTTAAAATTTTGTCCTAAAATTGCACTTCTCCCAATATGAGAGAAGTTTTTTTATGACTCCGATGTTGGCCCTATTGGCCACGATCCATTTACTCATAACTTTTTATCTGAGCACTAATCCCTATCGGACCATAAAGATGCACTTCTCCCAGTTGAGTGTCAAATTTGCGTCATCGCAGAGCACTGGGGGGGAGAGGGGGGTTCCTGCACAATAGTACTTTCATCCCTCTCCTTCTCTTCCCTTCACTCGATGCTCTCTTGAAAAAAAAATGCAATGATCAAAATCGTATACGCCCGCATGGCGCCTTGGGCTGAGAGCAAAATCGGGAAGTCTAGGTAAAGTTTTTTGTGTGTGCGGCTTTAGGTTTGAGTGGTTTTGAATGACGAACAATTAGCTCAAAAGGTCAAATTTAATTTCTCACAAATATCTAAATTAACAAAAGTCATTTTATAAATGATCAATGATTAATTGACATGCATTAATTAAATAAATAAATAATGTTAAGTAGCTACAAAGTAAACTCTATCATATGCACTGATGAAGTCTGAAAGCTTCTCATTACTTCTAACATAGAAAGCATGCACCCCAACTAATCAATATAATCAAATCAAAATTCTTCTCACTACTTCTAAACATTAAAAAAAATTAAGAGTCAAATCATGACAAACCCAAACTAACCCCAAATAAACTCAATTAGGTCCAAATCTAGGAGCATATACTGACCCTAGGAGGATAGGATGAGGCAACAACTGTGGAGGGCGCCAGTTCTTCGACCAATCCACCACCACCACCATCATTGTTGCTAGCATCACTGCGGTTGATATCGACACCAATGCCGCGCCGAATATCAGATTCAATCGCCTCGAAAAGATGATCGATGTCGGCCTCAAAACCATCGCAATCGAAGAAATCATAAAGGTTTGCATTAGTCTCTATGCCGACTTCATCCAATGAGTTGAACTTCTGGTCCATGCCTGGCCATAGAAAGTCGGCAAATTCATCCATGACGTCGATATTGTCACAACGTCCGTCGCTGGCCGGGAGGTCCTCGCTCAAATGGATGAATTGGCGGTCGCAAGTCATCCCTAACGCAGAGAGAGACGGCATAACCGTCGGGTCGATCTCGGGAATCGAGATCGACTGCGATTGAAAGCCCATGTAGTAGTTGATGTCGAAGTTGGTCACCGTGTTAGGGCCCCTATACTCTAACACGGCTATGTCGTAGGCCTGTGCTGCCTCTTCCTGTGTGCCTGAGTGCAAACATGTGCGTTAGTATATGAAGGTCAAGTCTTCTTGTGGCATATAAATGTCACTAATATATATATATATATATATATATATATATATATATATATATATATATATATATATATATATATATATATATATATATATATATATATATATATATATATATATATATATATATATATATATATATATATATATTAATACCTCTACTGAAGGTTCCCAGGTAGAGGTATTTGTTGTCGTGGAATGAAATGGGAGGAGACTCTACTGAAGGTTCCCAGGTAGAGGTATTTGTTGCCGTGTACGCGACCGATCCTTGCCTCCCATCTACCGTTATGATGGTGCCTGCAATTAAAATAATTTCTCAAGCAATTAATATTGTTCTAGTAATTACAAGAAATGTAAAATATTATTTGAAAAATAAATTTATGGTTTTCAAATCTACAGTATTGCTAGTGGCCAAAGTAAAAAAAAGCTGTTTTATGGACACACTTTAATTGGCTATGGACACCCAATTTAACTCTATTAAAAAACTCTAAAAACTTCCTTAGTTCGATCCTCCCCGAAACCCTAAGTACCACCCACCCTGATCCGCCATTTATGGTTCACTCTATTCGCCCACCGTCTTCCCCAGTCCTGATCGTTGTCGCCGCCCCGAAACCCTCCCCCAGTGGCTGATCGTTGTTGTCGACGTCTTTTTCAGTCCCGATCAGCTGTGATTTATGAATGCCCTGAAACTCTCCGGGCAATCGTTGTTGTTGATGTCTTCCCCAATCCTGATCGGGTGTGAAGGCCCCGAAACCCACCTCCAGTGGTCGGTCGCCAACTGCCGCCGTCTTTCCCAAGCCCTGAAACTCTCCGGCCGATCGTTGTTGTCTCCTTCTTCCCCAATCCCGATCTTCTCCGGACAGGTAGCCCAATTAAACACTCTGGCCGATCGTTGTTATCAACTGTGCTTTAGATGTATGCTGTTAAAAAGAACATCTATTACGCTAGCTTTTAAGTATGTCTTGGTCAATTTTGGTGTATCACTAACTTCTCCCAAAATGGTTTACTGGAATTGAAAAATTTTCATCGAGGCTCAAATAGTGAAAATTAATTTTGAAATTAATTTCTATCACTATTTGAGCCCAATATGGAATTAATTCATTAAATAGTCTTTTGAGTTGCACAAATTATTTTTTTGGACTCAAATAGTTTGTGTAACGGACGGTTTAATGAATTAATTTTTACCATTAATGTTTTTAAAATTTATTACATGTTTAAATGACTTGTTTATTAGTAATTGGCTGCAAATAACAATTTGGGCTGTCCATAATATGATTTGGTTGTACATAGCCATCTTGGATTGTACAAACCCGTTGGCTGTTCATAGCCAATTAAGTTGTGTCCATAACACTGCTCAAAAAATCTAAGGCCCTGTTTGGCACGGTGGTGGCGGTCGCAAACGTAAGGGTTAAATCGTCATTCGTTAAGGACCACCTAACAAACTTCGTCTATTGTGGGTCACTTGAGGCGCTCGTAAATCAGTCAAAAATGAATCGTTCTAGCTCGTGAAAATGTACTCGTTGGAATTGTAGTGTCGAGCCGGACGAGATCGCAAAAAAAAAATCTTTGGCGCGTTGGAACATATTTTGAGAAACTCCATCAATATTAATATATTTACTTTTATAATTAAATAAAATAAATATTTAGCAAATTGTTTATTTTTTTAGAATGGGTAAATTTTTTTGGTTGTTTAATCATTATTATCACTGTTTAATTCTGCATCACTGTTTCACACAGCACTGCAAATACAGTTTTCCAAACAGTTTCATAAATTTTTCCACCACTGCAAAACAGCTGATTCCTGCACCACTGTTTATCATCACTGCTTCATGCACCGCCACAGCTTCGTCAAACAGACCTTATGTCTCAAAACTTTATGTAATGCTTAAAATAAGTTCAAAGCATAATTTCTGTTAAATTTTTAACCGTTAAATAATGTAGCGTGGTTGAGATGGTGAGTGCAAACGACTCGAGCTCGAGTCAAGCTTGGTAAAATTTTCAAGATTTGGAGCTCGAACTCGTCGAGTTCATTTTGTCCTAGCTTGAGCTCGAGCTCAATGTCTGCTTATCGAGCTCGAGCTCGAGCTTCGAGCTTGAGTCGAGCTCGGGCTGCTCACGAGTTTTGTTAGCTCCAGAGCCTGATTTTTTTCTATATTTTAATTTTTTTTAAAATATAGGACAAAAAAACTAGCCGGCCGGCTCACGAGCTCATGTATTATAATATCTGAGCTCGAGCTCGACTCGTAATTGAGCTCAAGATCGTCGAGCTCGATCTTTTTTTGAGCCGCCTCATCGAGATTTCGAGCCGGCTCAACTCAACTTGCACCCCTAATTTGACGATTGGCATGATATTTAATAATATTATCTATTAAATGATAATAATAAATTATTATTATTATTATTATTATGCCTAATTGATTCATCAAAAAGGATTCACACATTGACAACTTTCGTTCTACTACACTAGTTAGGGTCAAGGAGCCAGAAGGCGTCGTCTATCTCTTGATCAGTTTACTAATCAGTTATTGCAACCAACGCATCGAGGAAAGGGAAGCACTTCGATCTTAGGTTGCATCGGTTTTTCGTACTTTATATTTTTGAATTATCCTATTTTGACACTTTACATTCTGAAAGTTTAAAATTGACATTTTACATCTCTAATTACAGATATTTGACATTTTGTACCCTAAGACTGAAATTTTAGGAGTATTTACATTCGGGCACTACCCAAAACCTCATTTTGGTAATTTGCAAATTGTTAGCATAACATAGTTCGGGATGCAAAGTATCAAAATGAGCATTTTGTGTTATGCCCGGACCTAAATACCCCTAAAATTTTAGGCTTTGGTGACTGCACGGGGGTGGAGATGTTTTTTAAAATTTCCTCCATTAATCATTTCTAAATGTACAAAGACACACACACAAGTGTCCGTGTCCATAAAGTTGCAATTCTCCCAGTTGAGTGCTTAAAACTTTTTGTCCTAAAATTACACTTCTCCCAATATGAGAGAAGTTTTTTTATGACTCCGATCTTGGCCCTATTGGCATCGATCCATTTACTCAAAACTTTTTATCTGAGCATTAATCCCTCTCGGACCATAAAGATGCACTTCTCCCAGTTGAGTGTCAAATTTGCGTCTTCGCAGAGCACAGGGAGAAAGGGGGGTCCTGCACAATAGTACCTTCATCCCTCTCCTCTTCCCGCACTCGATGCTCTCTTGAAAAAAAAATGCAATGATCAAAATCGTATACGCCCGCATGGCTCCTTGGGCTGAGAGCAAAATCAGGAAGTCTAGGTAAATTTTTTGTGTGTGTGGCTTTAGGTTTGAGCGGTTTTGAATGACGAACAATTAGCTCAAAAGGTCAAATTTAATATCTCACAAATACCTAAATTAACAAAAGTCATTTTATAAATGATCAAGGATTAATTGACATGCTTTAATTAAATAAATAAATAATGTTAAGTAGCTACAAAGTAAACTCTATCATATGCACTGATGAAGTCTGAAAGCTTCTCATTGCTTCTAACATAGAAAGCATGCACCCCAACTAATCAATATAATCAAATCAAAATTCTTCTCACTACTTCTAAACATTAAAAAAATTTAAGAGTCAAATCATGACAAACACAAACTAACCCCAAATAAACTCAATTAGGTCCAAATCTAGGAGCATATACTGACCCTAGGAGGATCGGATGAGGCAACAACTGTGGAGGACGCCAGTTCTTCGACCAATCCACCACCACCATCATTGTTGCTAGCATCACTGCGGTCGATATCGACACCATTGCCGCGCCGAATATCACATTCAATCGCCTTGAAAAGATGATCGATGTCGGCCTCAAAACCATCGCAATCGAAGAAATCATAAGGGTTTGTGTTAGTCTCCATGCCGACTTCATCCAATGAGTTGAACTTCTGGTCCATGCCTGGCCATAGAAAGTCGGCGAATTCATCCATGGCGTCGATATTGTAACAACGTCCGTTGCTGGACGGGAGGTCCTCGCTCGAGTGGATGAATTGGCGGTCGCAAGTCATCCCTAACGCAGAGAGAGACGGCATAATCGTCGGGTCGATCTCGGGAATCGAGATCGACTGCGATTGAAAGCCCATGTAGTAGTTGATGTTGAAGTTGGTCACCGCATTAGGGCCCCTATACTCTAACACAGCTATGTCGTAGGCCTGTGCTGCCTCTTCCTGTGTGCCTGAGTGCAAACATGTGCATTAGTATATGAAGGTCAATTCTTCTTGTGGCATATAAATGTCAGTAAAATATATATATATATATTTTTTCTTATGAACTTAAATGTATTTTCTTGTATTTTTATATGGAGGAATGAAATGGGAGGAGACTCTACTGAAGGTTCCCAGGTAGAGGTATTTGTTGTCGTGTACGCGACCGATCCTTGCCTCCCATCTAACGTTATGATTGTGCCTGCAATTAAAATAATTTCCCAAGCAATTAATATTGTTCTAGTAATTACAAAAAATGTAAAATATTATTTGAAAAATAAATTTATGGTTTTCAAATCTACAGTATTGTTAGTGGCCAAAGTAAAAAAAAAACTGTTTTATGGAGACACTTTAATTGGATATGGACACCCAATTTAACTCTATCAAAAAACTCTAAAAACTTCCTTAGTTCGATATTCCCTGAAACCCTAAGTACCACCCACCCTGATCCGCCATTTATGGTTCACTATTCGCCGACCGTCTTCCCCAGTCCTGATCGTTGTCGCCGCCCCGAAACCCTCCCCCAGTGGCCGATCATTGTTGTCGACGTCTTTTCCAGTCCCAATAAGCTGTGATTTATGAATGCCCTGAAACTCTCCAGCCGATTGTTGTTGTTGCTGTCTTCCCCAATCCTGATCGGGCGTGAAGACCCCGAAACCCACCTCCAGTGGCCGGTCTCCAACTGCCGCCGTCTTTCCCAAGCCCTGAAACTCTCCGGCCGATCGTTGTTGTCTCCTTCTTCCCCAATCCCGATCTTCTCCGGACAGGTAGCCCAATTAAACACTCTGGCCGATCGTTGTTATCAAGCGTGCTTTAGATGTATGCTGTTAAAAAGAATATCTATTATGCTAGCTTTTAAGTATGTCTGGGTCAATTTTGGTGTATCACTAACTTCTCCCAAAATGGTTTACTGCAATTGAAAAATTTTGATCGAGGCTCAAATAGTGAAAATTAATTTTGAAATTAATTTCTATCACTATTTGAGCCCAATATGGAATTAATTCATTAAACAGTCTTTTGAGTTGCACAAATTATTTTTTTGGACTCAAATAGTTTGTGTAACGGACGGTTTAATGAATTAATTTTTACCATTAATGTTTTTAAAATTTATTACATATTTAAATGACTTGTTTATTAGTAATTGGCTGCAAATAACAATTTGGGCTGTCCATAATATGATTTGGGCTGTCCATAATATGATTTGGTTGTACATAGCCATCTTGGATTGTACAAACCCGTTGGCTGTTCATAGCCAATTAAGCTGTGTCCATAACACTGCTCAAAAAATCTAAGGCCCCGTTTGGCACGGTGGTGGCGGTCGCAAACATAAGGGTTAAATCGTCATTCGTTAAGGACCACCTAACAAACTTCATCTATTGTGGGTCACTCGAGGCGCTCGTAAATCAGTCAAAAATGAATCGTTCTAGCTCGTGAAAATGTACTCGTTGGAATTGTAGTGTCGAGCCGGACAAGATCGCAAAAAAAAATCTTCGGTACGTTTAAATCTTCGACACTGTTTCACATATTTTGAGAAACTCCATCAATATTAATATATTTACTTTTATAATTAAATAAAATAAATATTTAGCAAATTGTTTATTTTTTTTAGAATGGGTACATTTTTTTTGTTGTTTAATTATTATTATCACTGTTTAATTCTGCATCACTGTTTCACACAGCACTGCAAACACAGTTTTCCAAACAGTTTCATAAATTTTTCCACCACTGCAAAACAGCCGATTCCTGCACCATTGTTTCTCATCACTGCTTTCTGCACCGCCACAGCTTTGCCAAACAGACCGTATGTCTCAAAACTTTATGTAATGCTTAAAATAAGTTCAAAGCATAATTTCTGTTAAATTTTTAACCGTTAAATAATGTAGCGTGGTTGAGATGGTGAGTGCAAACGACTCGAGCTCGAGTCAAGCTTGGTAAAATTTTCAAGATTTGGAGCTCGAGCTCGTCGAGTTCATTTTGTCCTAGCTTGAGCTCGAGCTCAATGTCTGCTTATTGAGCTCGAGCTCAAGCTTCGAGCTTGAGTCGAGCTCGGGTTGCTCACGAGTTTTGTTAGCTCCAGAGCCTGATTTTTTCTATATTTTGATTTTTTTTTAAAATATGGGAATAAAAAACTCGCCGGCCGGCTCACGAGCTCATGAATTATAATATCTGAGCTCAAGCTCGACTCGCTTGAGCTCGACTCGTAATTGAGCTCAAGATCGTCGAGCTCGATCTTTTTTTGAGCCGCCTCATCGAGATTTCGAGCCGGCTCAACTCAACTTGCACCCCTAATCTGACGATTGACAAGATATTTAATAATATTATCTATTAAATGATAATAATAAATTATTATTATTATTATTATTATAATTATTATGCCTAATTGATTCATCAAAAAGGATTCACACATTGACAACTTTCGTTCTACTACACTAGTTAGGGTCAAGGAGCCAGAAGGCGTCGTCTATCTCTTGATCAGTTTACTAATCAGTTATTGCAACCAACGCATCGAGGAAAGGGAACCACTTCGATCTTAGGTTGCATCGGTTTTTGTACTTTATATTTTTGAATTATCCTATTTTGATACTTTACATCCTGAAAGTTTAAAATTGACATTTTACATCTCTAATTACAGATATTTGACAGTTTGTACCCTAAGACTGAAATTTTAGGAGTATTTACATTCGGGCACTACCCAAAACCTCATTTTGGTAATTTGCAAATTGTTAGCATAACATAGTTCGGGATGCAAAATATCAAAATGAGCATTTTGTGTTATGCCCGGACCTAAATACCCCTAAAATTTTATGCTTTGGTGACTGCACGGGGGTGGAGATTTTTTTTAAAAATTTCTTCCATTAATCATTTCTAAATGTACAAAGACACACACACAAGGGCCCGTGTCCATAAAGTTGCAATTCTCCCAGTTGAGTGCTTAAACTTTTTGTCCTAAAATTACACTTCTCCCAATATGAGAGAAGTTTTTTTATGACTCCGATCTTGGCCCTATTGGCCTCGATCCATTTACTCAAAACTTTTTATCCGAGCACTAATTCCTCTCGGACCATAAAGATGCACTTCTCCCAGTTGAGTGTCAAATTTGCGTCTTCGGAGAGCACAGGGGGGAGAGGGGGGGTCCTGCACAATAGTACTTTCATCCCTCTCCTTCTCTTCCCCGCACTCGACGCTTTCTTGAAAAAAAATGCAATGATCAAAATCGTATACGCCCGCATGGCGCCTTGGGCTGAGAGCAAAATTGGGACGTCTAGTTAAAGTTTTTGTGTGTGGCTTTAGGTTTGAGCGGTTTTGAATGACGAAGAATTAGCTCAAAAGGTCAAATTTAATTTCTCACAAATATCTAAATTAACACAAGTCATTTTATAAATGATCAATGATTAATTGACATGCTTTAATTAAATAAATAAATAATATTAAGTAGCTACAAAGTAAACTCTATCATATGCACTTGATCAAGTCTGACAGCTTCTCATTACTTCTAACATATAAAGCATGCACCCCAACTAATCAATATAATCAAATCAGAATTCTTCTCACTACTTCTAAACATTAAAAAAAATTAAGAGTCAAATCATGACAAACACAAACTAACCCCCAAATAAACTCAATTAGGTCCAAATCTAAGAGCATATACTGACCCTAGGAGGATAGGATGAGGCAACAACTGTGGAGGCCGCCAGTTCTTCGACCAATCCACCACCACCATCATTGTTGCTAGCATCACTGCGGTCGATATCGACACCAATGTCGCGCCGATTATCAGATTCAATCGCCTCAAAAAGATGATCAATGTCGGCCTCAAAACTATCGCAATCGAAGAAATCATAAAGGTTTGCATTAGTCTCCATGCCGACTTCATCCAATGATTCGAACTTCTGGTCCATGCCTGGCCATAGAAAGTCGGTGAATTCATCCATGACGTCGATATTGTCACAACGTCCGTTGCTGGCCGGGAGGTCCTCGCTCGAATGGATGAATTGGCGTTCGCAAGTCATCCCTAACGCAGAGAGAGATGGCATAATCGTCGGGTCGATCTCAGGAATCGAGATCGACTGCGATTGAAGGCCCATGTAGCAGTTGATGTCGAAGTTGGTCACCGCGTTAGGGCCCCTATACTCTAACGCGGCTATGTCGTAGGCCTGTGCTGCCTCTTCCTGTGTGCCTGAGAGCAAACATGTTCATTAGTATATGAATGCCAATTCTTCTTATGGCATATAAATGTCACTAAAATCTATATATATATATATATATATATATATATATATATATATATATATATATATATATATATATATATATATATATATATATATATATATATATATATATATATATATATATATATATATATATATATATATATATTTCTTATGAAATTAAATGTATTTTTTTTGTATTTTTATTTGGAGGAATGAAATGGGAGGAGACTCTACTGAAGGTTCCCAGGTAGAGATATTTGTTGCCGTGTACGCGGCCGATCCTTGCCTCCCATCTACCGTTATGATGGTGCCTGTAATAAAAATAATTTCTAAGGTAATTAATATTGTTCTAGTAATTACAAAAATTGAAAAATATTATTTGAAAAATAAATTTATGATTTTCAAATCTACAGTATTGCTAGTGGCCAAAGTTAAAAAAACAATGTTATGGACACATCTTAATCGGTGATGGACATCCCCTTTAACTCTATTAAAAAACTCTAAAAACTTCCCCAGTCCGATCCTCCCCGAAATCCTAAGTACCGCCCACCCTGATCCGCCATTTATGGTTCACTGTACATTTAGAAAACGAACTAGTTTAATTTGAGCATAAAAGGCATGAATTTTTTTAAGTGAGGTAGGGCATTCACGAACAACGATTCATGATCATCGTGTTCACGATCGATGCCACCGTGCCAAACAAAGGCCTAAGACTTGGTTTGAATTGAAGCGGTATTTTTGATCCATTGTTTTGGACAAAAATGTCACTGTTCTAAAATATATTTATGGCATGACAACAATTATGACTGGCACCAAGGAACGAAAACTATTTTAAACATAAACGGATGAAATTCCTTATGTAAGGTCAGGCGTTAATGAACAATAGTTCATAACCAAGGGAGCCTAAGCTAGACTAAATGAACAAATAGTCAAATTCATATTAAATTCAAAATTTAACATTTCAAAACAACATTTTCGTGCTCTCCTTAATGTGAGGGCTCAGGAGAAATATTGTTGTTCTTCAACGGAGTTTAATTCCTAAAATAGGGTCTTTGTTGTAAGACTGATAATATTTTGAACTGCGAATATAATTTGAATCACAGACATGAATGAACTACTAATATCCAAAATCAAACGGCTTATAACATTGTTCTTGAATATTCTTTTCAATTTAAGGAAAACTATGCATAATTTAAATTTGGCATAAATTATAAGAATAATATATAATATTTTTTTGATGGGACATAATTTGTCCTACCCAGCAATCCTACCTGCCTACCTACATTTAATTAACTTTAAGTTGTATTAAAAGTTTAAAACGCAATGGATGCAAATATTCACTCTCACAATATATATGTCTCGTATAAATAAAACAACATTATAAAAAATAATTTTTTTAATATTATAAGTTTATAACAATTAGTTATATGATTTATATCTATACTATATACAAAGAAATATTTTGAAATATTGCATAATTTTGATAGATCATCAAAACAATCTTATCCGTTCATCCTATTAGATTTAGTTTTTTTAAAAAAAAACTAACTTGCTCAAAGCCTCAAACACAATTATATAAAAAATAGAATGATGTTGAAATTTAAACTTCTGATCTACAACATTATTACAATGGCCTTAACCAACCAAATCAAACAACTTTTATATAGCAAGGACAATTTTTTCATATTTATAGGTATACAAATATGTATATTAAAATTTTAAGTTGTAATCAATAATATTAGTGACATTACACGAGAAAACATCTTGCCGCCGCGACAATACCCAATAACGACGGTGTGGCAGGGCGGCTTCGCTCGCACCCCCAAAGTTTAATACTAGATCCGGCTGTCATTCATTCTTTTAATGCGCTCTCGGGGTGTGAGTTGACGGAGCGCCGTCGTGCCACAACACTGTCATGATCGGAATACTGTCGTAGCGGCACGGGGTTCCCCGCATGCACTGTCACTCCATATATTAAAAAGATAAAAAATATGTATACCTTGCAACACCTCTATATTTGGATACTCCCCTGGAGAAGCCACTGCTCCTGCGCCTGAGCGTAGCTAAATATTCTTCCTTCGACATGCTCTGCATCTCTTCGAACTCCTTCAAATATGTACTTGCCTTCATAAAACATGAACATATAATTTTAATTAATTTTTTTTAAAAAATTTTTAATAAATAAGTAAATAAAAAATATATTACAGGAAAATTAAGAACTGTTTCAGGGCCCCAGTATTTAAGCGCCGCAAGATCATAAGTATGAGCTGCTGCCTCCTCATCATCATACGCCCCTTCACCACATCACGACCATCCATTCATGCAATCAGATCATCAACATCAACATCATAATTAAGGGTTTGTTTGGGAGGATTTATTTTCACCGATCAAGTTGTTACGACTGCATGAATCGGATCATAATTAAGATCCGATTCATGCGGTCGTAACCGTTTGACGGGTGAAAATTAGTAGGCTATGTTTGGCACGGCGGTAGTGGTCGTGAACACGAGAGTTAAATTGTCATTCCTTAACGGGCCCACCTAAGGAATTTCATCCATTTTATGTTCGAATGGATGAAGTCTTTAGGTGATTATTAACGAATGACGGTTTAACTCATGCGTTTACGACTGCCACTTGTGCCAAACGAACCCTAAAAGTTTAAAAAAAACATTATATATAAAACAGTACTTACCCAAGTAAACTGATGAACCGGTCCACAAATATTGATCCAAATCATGAAAAAAAATCCAAAAAATATTAAATTTCCCCCAAAAAATCTCATAAACAGCTCATATAATTAATTTTGCATAATTACATGCTGCACATCTGTATCTTTTAAAATTGCAAAAAAAAATATCTCATATGAGTTTAGGGCTTCGTTTGACGATATTTATTTGCTCTGATAAATTTAATTAAAAAAGTCATAATCATAGAATGTATGTTGGCAAGATAAGTTATGATCGCTTTCAAGAAAATATACTAGTTTTGAGCATAAAATGCAATCATATTTTTAGGTGAGGTCCGGCAGAGTGGTAGCCGTCGTGAATGCCATACATCACCTAAAAAATTTCGGATCCGGATCCTCTCCATTTCAAATAAAATGGAGCGGATCCATTTCATATCTAGTGGACAGAAAAAGCCCCCAAAAAATCTAGTGGTTCAGAATCTTTTGAATAAAAAAATATAAAAGGAATGAAAAAAGAGAACTCGTTAGATCCTAAAGCAACTAATCTTGTCCATAAAATGGATCCCCTTCATTTCATTTGAAATGGAGAGGATCCTGAAGAAAAAATGTCATGCATTTTATGCTCAAAACTAATTTAATAATTTTGTATGAGTCATAACTTTTCTCTTGCCAAAAACATACATTCTATAATAATGTCATTTTTTTGATCAAACTCATCAGAGCAAATAAGCAGCGCGAAACGGAACTTCAAAGCCTAGAATTCATACCATGCATGTGGAGAGTATTTTTGTGCATGCATTTTAATATATACGACTATAATTTGTAATATTGCAAAGATAGAGCGGGGTAAAAGAGACTATATATATATATATATAGAAATAATTACCCAAACCTCCCCTGTAAACTAGCATAATTAGTGAGAGCACCCCTCTTATTTTCGAAATTACAAAAAACTCCCCTTAAGTTTGTATTTCATTACCAAAACCTCCCTTGCTCTTTTCATTTCATTGCATTCATGAAGAAAAATACCCCCCTAGACACTGTTCACCGAGGGGGGTATTTTTGTGCATGGATGTTATGAAATTAAAACTTCAGGGGAGGTTTTTGTAATGAAATGAAAACTTTAGGGGAAGTTTTTGTAATTTCGAAAATAAGAGGGGTGCAGTCAGTAATTTAGAAAAGTTAGAGGGGAGGTCCCGGTAAATGGCCCTATATATATATAAAAGTTTATAATGCATACCTTGTCTGCCCTTCTTGTTCTGCATGTGGTTCCAGCTGGTCTTGTCCCACAGATGAGCTTCATACCTTCCAGTCCATCTATGCCTGAGGGTTTTTTTCATCCATGCATATAAATAAATATGAAAATAAGAATAATAATAATAATTTATGAAGATTAAAAATATATATATATAAATGTATAAAATGAAATGAGTAGTACCTAGTGACACCTCTATAGATGGAGCTTCTCTTCATGGCATTGTTCTTCGGGGAAGTGGCATCGTTCTTTCTCCTCTTATTTGGCCTTGGCTTGCAGGGGATGGGAGGAGAAGGAGGGGAAGGGGTTTCCATGAGGGAGGGATTTTAGGTGGTGGAAGAGACGGAGAAGGATTATATATATATATTAAGCGTGGTTAGATGGGTTTTATTTGTGGGGGGGGGGGGGGGGGGGGGGGGTATGAATCAATGAGTGGTTCAACGACATATGGTGAGTAGATGCATGATGACTAATGGGGGAGAGAGAGAGAGAGAGAGAGAGAGAGCGAGAGAGGGAGAGGTTGTATAAGGTTGGTGAGAGAGAGAGAGAAGAAGAGGAGGGGGAAGAAGACAAGCGGGGTTGAAAGTGTTAGAGTCACGAGGCTGAGTGGAGGCGTGGGTTGGCGTGAGGAAGGCAACACTTGTTGATCGGGTAGCCATGCTGCCAATAAGCAGTTCTGCTCTTCTGGTTTTAGAGGGAGAGAGAGAGGAAAGAGAGGAGGAGGCATGAGAGATAGAGAGAGACAGAGAGAGAGAGGGGCTTTATTAGAGAGAAATTAGAGGAAAGAGTTTTGGAGAGAGAGAGAGAGGCTTTATTAGACAGAAATTAGAGGAAAAGGTTTTGGAGGGAGAGAGTGTTAGAAGGAACTCAAAACCAAATCATGACAGAGAAAAATAATAATGGGAAGAAAGCTTGTTGATACTTAATTTTATTCAATACAAAACTTGCCATATAAATAGGCAAAGCCAAGACTTACAATGGAAGGAAAAAGTAAATGCCTAATTAAAGCAAAAAATTATAACAGCCAAGAGCTTTAAAACGAAATGAGTAAAGGCATGAAACCTCCGGTCATTAATTCTCTACTAGAAAACTGAAATAAGACTTAAATAGAAAAGTAACGTAACTAATTATTAACATTCAACCCCTAATTAGTTATGTTTTTCACGTCCCGCACTCGAAGTCGCTCCCGCATTTCAACGAACTTGTTCCTTGCGAGTGCCTTGGTTAATATGTCAGCTAGTTGGTCGTTAGTATGAACGTACTCGACCTCGATCATTCCACGCTCCACGCAATCCCGAATGTAGTGGTAACGAGTATCAATGTGCTTAGACCGATCATGATATACGGGGTTCTTGGTTAGTGCAATTGCCGACTTGTTATCAACAAAGAGTGTTGTTTTGCACCTAATCCTCTTCCGAATATCATCGAGTAGGTTGAGTAACCATACCCCTTGCTGTGCCGCAATTGAAGCTGATATATATTCGGCCTCGCAAGAAGATAAGGCTACAACCCGTTGCTTCTGCGACATCCAAGTGATGATGTTCTGGCCTAGGAAGTATGCAACTCCCGTAGTGCTTTTCCTATCATCAATGTTCCCTCCATGATCACTGTCGCAGTAGCCAACAAGCTTCGTTCCTCCACGAAGGTTCTTCTCATAAGAAAGTCCAAACCCAACAGTACCCTTCAGATACCTTAGAAGATGCTTCACCGCTGCTTGGTGTTGGGTGTTGGGTTTCTCCATGAACCTGCTTACTATCCCCACGGCAAAGGCAATGTCTGGACGGGTATTCACCAAATACCTCAAGCAACCAATCACACTTCTATACTCCGTGGGGTCCACCAAGGGAAATTCACCTGCCTTGCTCAACTTGAGTCTAGGCTCCATTGGAACATGAGTGGCATTGCAATTTGTCATCCCATTTTTTTCAAGTATTTTCAGAATGTATGCAGACTGACAAAGAGTGATTTCATGAGGCGTTTGTGATACCTCTATCCCCAAGTAGTAGGTGAGCAATCCGAGATCGCTCATGCAAAACAACTCCTTCATCTGAGCTTTGAACTTGTTTATTTCCACGCCGCTTGATCCGGTGATGATGAGATCATCCACATAGACTCCAACCAGTAAGATTGAATCTCCCACAACTCGCTTGTAAACAGCGTGTTCAGTCGGACTCCTCTCAAAGCCCAATGAGGATTGACTTTGATCTAGCTTGAGGTTCCAAGCCCGCGGGGCTTGTCGAAGGCCATACAACGCCTTCTTGAGCTTCAACACCTTGTGCTCTTCTCCAATAATCACAAAACCGGGAGGTTGAGAAACGTATACCTCCTCGACTAGATCCCCGTTGAGAAAAGCCGATTTGACATCCATGTGGTGGATGTCCCATCCTTCCTCCGCTGCCAAAGCAATGAGCAAACGGACCGTCTCCAATCTCGCCACGGGTGCGAAAACCTCGTTGAAGTCAACCCCATGTCGCTGCACATACCCCTTCGCCACGAGCCGAGCTTTATGTTTCACGATGTTCCCTTCCGGATCTCGCTTCGTCTTGAAAACCCACTTGAGTCCAATGGATTTTTGACCATTCGGGAGGGTGGCGAACTCCCAAGTGTCATTGTCCCGGATGGAAGTTAGCTCCTCTTCCATAGCTCGTCTCCAACTAGGATCGACTTTAGCTTCCTCATAAGTTGCTGGTTCCCCTGCAGCGAAGAGGCAAAGTCCAGCCTCCTCCTGTTGTAATTCCATCTCTTCGGTTTCGGCGTAGATCTCCTCAAGGGGCCGGAATCGAATCGGTCTGCCGGAGCTTGAAATCGACCCGGAAGTGGGAAATTCACTGGCCACGGCAGAGGAGTTGCTAGTCCCGGGAGAGCTGCTGTAGGCAGCGGATTTGCTGGTCCCGGGAGAGCTGCTGGCAGCGGGAGAGCTGCTGGCAGCGGGATTGCTGCTGGCAGCGGGATTGCTGCTGGCATCGGGCGAACCGCTGCTGGCTGCAGCGGTGAAACTGCTGCTGGCAGCGGGCGACCTGCTCGCTGCGGATGAGCTGCTGGCAGCGGGCGTGACGCTGGCCGCAGGTGAGCCAGGGGTTGCTGGTACGTGAGTAACAAGAGGAGCTGCTGCTCCTGCTGATGGCAGAAACAGATCGTAGATAGAGGAGTCTTCTCCATTGCTCTCTTCCCAATCCCACTTCGCCTCTTCGTGAAAGACGACATCACGGCTGATCACAAGCTTGCCCGTTGCTGGATTGAATAGTCTGTACGCCTTAGACCCCGCCTCGTAGCCAATGAGTACCATCTTGGTGCCCCGATCTTCAAGCTTTGCAAGGTTGGGCTTTGTTGTCTTCGCGTACGCAAGGCAACCGAAAGTGCGAAGGTAGTGCACTTTTGGTTTCCTTCCGTAGAACGCCTCGTAAGGCGTCTTCCCAACAACGCTATGTGTAGCCGCCCGGTTAAGGAGATGTACCGCGGTTGCTAACGCTTCTCCCCAAAACTTCGCCGGCACGTGTTTGCACTTTAGAAGACTCCGAACCATCCCCATGACAGTTTGATTGCGGCGCTCCACCACGCCGTTTTGTTGCGGGGAATAAGGGGCTGTGAGAAATCGTTTGATACCGACTCCCTCACAATAAGCATCAAACCCCTTGGAGGTGAACTCCCCACCTCGATCGCTACGGAATCCCTTCATTTTGAACTCCGTTTCCATCTCCGCTCGCGCCTTTAGTCTCTTGAAAGCATCCAAGGCCTCATCCTTGGATTTTAATAACTCCACCCACATGAACCTGCTATGATCATCCACTAGCAAGAAAAAATAGTTTTTACCTCCAGGGGTGGCCGGAGTGATGGGTCCGCACAAATCTCCATGTACAAGTTGGAGAGGCTTCGTTGCACGGCCCGCCGCAACACTCGGAAATGGTAACCTCCTTTGTTTTGCCACCAAGCACCCGTCGCAAAGTTCTTGTGAGTGCTCAATGGAGGGCATTCCCTCCACCATCTTGAAACGCCCCATGTCATGAAGTGCTCGAAAGTTGAGATGTCCCCATCTAGCGTGCCATAGCCACGCCTCGTCTTTGTATTGCTCCGCTAGCAAGGCCACCGGAGAATCTGTCTTCATATTAAGGATGTAGAGACGATTCTTGGACCTCTCCACCTTCGCCAAGAGACGCCTCTCTTGATCGAATAGACACAAGAATCCGTCCTCCATGACGATCTTGCATCCGTTCTCCTCCAATTGTCCCAAACTTGCAATGTTTGTGCGGAGTTTCGGGATGTAGTAGACGTTGGTAAAAACTTTGTGATGCTCCTTTTTGTCTTTGAGGAAGACGGCTCCCCGACCACATATCTCCACCGAAGAGCCATCGCCAAACTTCACCTTGCCTCTCACCGTCTCATCTAGCGAGGAGAAGAAATCCTTGCAACCTGTCATATGGTTGCTAGCCCCCGTATCAAGGTACCAATCCGATTTCTCCACGTCGCCGGAAAAAATGCCCGGTTGTACATTCTCTTCATTAAGGAGAAAGTTAGAACATACCATTTTCGGGTGATCTTCTTCGCCCTCCGCCAATAAAAGAGCCGGTTCGATATCCTCGAAGGCTTCGGCCATGTGCGCTCTCTCCTCGTTGTCCTTCTTTTTCGAGCGGCACTCCGAGGCATAGTGGCCCATTTTGTGGCAATAGAAGCACTCAATTTTTGACTTGTCTTTACCACCGTCGTTGCGATCTTGACCGTCGCGTCGATCGTTGTTGCGATGTTGTCCGCCGCGCCCTCGTCCACGGCCGCGGCCTCCACGGCCTCCGGTTTGGTGTCCTCCACCATTATATGGCTTCTTGTCACGAGCCATAAACTCCCTCATCATCAAGAGGAGTTTTTCCTCGTCTTTGTTGGTAGCCCCACCAACACGCTCTTCATGAGTCTTGAGACGGCCGACAACCTCCTCCACGGTCATCGTCGTGAAGTCGCCAAATTGCTCTATCGTCGAAGCAATCTGGGCGAACTTCGATGGGACGGATCGCAAGAATTTCTTCACAACCGCAACCTCCGCTACCTTTCCTCCCAACGCCCTTTGCATGTTGACGTTTGTGGTAAGCTTCATTGTGAAATCATCTATTGAGTCTGTCTCCTTCATGCGAAGCATCTCAAACTCCGTTTGCAGAGTTTGGATCTTTGCATCCTTGACGCGGTCCGCGCCTTGGTACATGATCCGAAGCATGTCCCATACCTCCTTCGCAGTTTTTTTCTCCGCAACCATCTGGAGAACGTCATCTGGAAGAGCTTGTTGGATGACCGAAAAAGCTATTTTGTTCTTTTTCTCATCCACCTTCGCCGTCGGATCGATTGGTTCCACCACCTCCAAGACGTCCTGGACATCGAGGATCCCCCTCATTCTGATAGCCCAGACGCCGTAGTTGCTTCTCGTGAGCACCGGGTATTTGAAGTGTCCATGGAACCCATCCGACTTTGAAGATGTCTCCGCCATTGAAGAAACAACGTTTCTTCCTCACAATGGAACGATCTCCTCCTTGCTCTGATACCAAATGTTAGAAGGAACTCAAAACCAAATCATGACAGAGAAAAATAATAATGGGAAGAAAGCTTGTTGATACTTAATTTTATTCAATACAAAACTTGCCATATAAATAGGCAAAGCCAAGACTTACAATGGAAGGAAAAAGTAAATGCCTAATTAAAGCAAAAAATTATAACAGCCAAGAGCTTTAAAACGAAATGAGTAAAGGCATGAAACCTCCGGTCATTAATTCTCTACTAGAAAACTGAAATAAGACTTAAATAGAAAAGTAACGTAACTAATTATTAACAGAGAGAGAGAGGGAGAGAGAGAAAGAGAGAAAGAGAGAGAGACAGACTTTATTAGAACAATTTTAACGGTGATCTCTATATTTAGAGATCGTCATTGTACCATGTTCTCTAAATATAGAGAACATGATTAGAGCAACTCCAACCATATTCTTTATATTTAGAGAACATGATGTAAAAATATATTTTATATGTATTATTTAACATTTGTATGTGTATTTACACGTATATGTATATGAATATGTATGTATAATTATATATATAATAATCATAGTATATGTATATAAAAATATATACCCAATAAAATAATATTTTAATAATAATTTGATAAATAATTACTAAAAGGTATTCGATATTAGTCTCGTTTTGTGGGTCTCGAAAAGACGATTTTATTGATATAATATATATCATATTTGAAGAAATATATTAACGACTACGGAGATTATAGATTCATACTGAAATTTTATAAATTAATTAATTAAAGAATTAAAAAAAGAAAGAAAATAAAAAAAATAGGAGCCCGCTGTAACGCCCCCGGTTTTTTTGCATTTTGTTTGATCTTTGACTGGCGTTACGATGACGTATTTCCGGCCTTTCGCCGTTGTAGAGCGTGGTCTTAGCTCTTTAGGTTTCTTGTGTAGCCTGGTTGTAGCCTGTTAGCAAGATTCCCCAGCTAGCCGGAGTCTGCTTTGGTGACTCGGTTGAGCCTCTTAGGGAATGATTGTGTTTTGGCTTCGGGTGGTGATATCCCGAGTTTGTTCGTCGAACGCTAATTTCGACTTCGCAGTTGTGTTCGTAGCGTGGGTTTTTAGCTGCGATGTGAATTTCATCAATTTCCGAGATGTTTCGGTTCTCGCGTCGTTTTGATATTGCATGTAAGTAATTAATATATATATTGATTTGTTTATTATTAAAACTGATGCTTATAAATAGCCTTAGGTTAGAAATTAGGGCTCGCTTCATTGTCCCTTTTCGTTGTCTCTTTTCGAAGAGGTCGCCGCCTGTACGAGAGGAAGAGAACCGTCGGACTACCCTAGCCTTCGGACGCCGATTCCTGGAGATTTAGCGGTCAAAATTCGATTTCGAGAGTGGATCTGGATTGCTCTCGCTTGGATCTGCATTTCTTCAATTACTCGGCTCGGTGCTCTGCGGCTAGATCCGAGAGTGAGGGAAGTGGCCGACCAAGCTTTGCTGGTATTGAGGCAAGTGATGCTCCCTCATCCTTGCCAAGGCTGATCCTTGTTTTCTTCTTGATTAAATTTTATCTCCCTCCTGCTTAGATCCTAGGTGTACTCTAGGATTCGTCCCCGATTATACCGTTGTTAGTGTAGAGAAGTTCCAGTTAAATCTCAATTTTCTTGAGAGAGTGTGTCTAATAGGGAAGGATTGGCACGGTTCGGGTTGAGTAGATATCAATTGCTGATAGATGATGAATTTTTAGAGAGGCATTTTGTTCTCGTCTTGGTTGGTTACTGGGTCTGGCGCTAGTGTCGAGTGGGACTCGACACCGGCCAGTCGGGTGTCGACACTCTGTGTCGACACCGGCCCGTCGGGGTGTCGACACTCTGTGTCGGCACCGGCCCGTCGGGGTGTCGACACTCTGTGTCGGCACCGGCCCGTCGGGGTGTCGACACTCTGTGTCGGCACCGCCCGTCGGGGTGTCGACACTCTGTGTCGGCACCGGCCCGTCGGGGTGTCGACACTCTGTGTCGACACCGGCTGTTGTGGTGTCGACACCTTGTGTCGACATCGGTCTGCTGTGGTGTCTACACCTTGTGTCGACACCGGCCTGCTGTGGTGTCGACACCGGCCTGCTGTGGTGTCGACACCTTGTGTCGACACCTGTTGCTGTGGTGTCGACACCTTGTGTCGACCCCGGCCTGTTGTGGTGTCGACACATTGTGTCGACATCGGTTGTTGTGCCGGTTTTGGGTCAGGTGAGACTCGGAGTTAGTTCGGGTTAGGCGTGCAAGGCCGCGTCGGTTGAACCCGACGTTTTTGCCTTGGGTTCGTGTGTTTTCTTAGAATTGTTAGCGTGACTTTTCCTTTTTTTCCCTGGGGGGCGGGGGTGTTTTGGGTGTTCGGCTAGTTTTTGCATGCCGACTCTTGGATTGTGGCAGGTGGTGGAGTTTTGGTGGCCTCTGGAGGGGTGGTTTTATGTGGAGAGCTGTGGCCACCGCCTCTTTGATTATTTTCTTGCTGAGGTGTTCTTTTCTTGAATGCCTCAGGTCCAGGTTGTAGCCAGTTCAGCGGCTAGTTCTTTTGGAGGGGCTTGCTTGTGGCCTCTTGGGTAGCTGAGATAGCTGGTCCTCGATTTTGTGAGGTAGTTCTTTATCTTTCTGTATAGACATACATACTCACCAGTGGGTTCGTGTCAGGTTGTCGACGCCCACTGGTGGCTTCTTGCGATGTTGGGTATGAACTTAAACTGTTATTTCTTTGCCTAGTTGTTGATGTTTACTTGCTTCTGGGAATGTTTTATGCTAGGTTGCATATTAGATATTTTAAACCCTAAAAGCATTACTATATGTATCTCATGCATGACATATTTATAAAACTAAAACACTACTTTTCTTTCAGCGTAAAACCTACATTTTTATATACTATACTATCCTTAGAGTCGTGCATACCATGAGTCGTCCCTCGGGGACACTTATGCTCTTTTAGGATGTCAACTCAATTTAACCAAAAGTATTTTCCGCTGCGTATAAATATACTTTTAATTGTGGACTAGCTGATCCACCGTGCCGAGGGATACAGCCAATAATCATAACTGGTTTTCTTTCATATTAACCTAAGATTTTTTTTCCTTAAGTCTGGAGTTTTGCCTGAACGTGTGTAGTTGTCTCATGCACGACGTGACATTACGACACGTATTTTCTCTTGCTCTGTTACGATGTAATCGTAGAGAAAATGCGGGTTGTGACAGTGTGCACTTTTTGTAACAACACGGCCCTTTAGACCAAGGCCGCCCGACCCACCAGTAGCCCATGGACCTTTAGACCACGGACCACAGTGGTACAGCCGGAATATACCAAGGTCTGCAGGCCGTACACCCCAACGCCTCTCTGCGCCAACAATGCGCTGTTTGCTGAGAAACAGGCCAGAGAGGCGTTGGGGTGTACGGCCTGCAGGCCTTGGTATATTCCGGCTGTACCACCGTGGTCCGTGGTCTAAAGGTCCATGTGCTACTGGTGGGCCGGGCGGCCTTGGTCTAAAGGGCCGGATCGTTACACCCGCTCCATTTCCTCTCCCGCCTCCTCTAAATTTAGAGGAGAGAGAGGATCTCCAAAAATAGAGATGATTTTGCCGAGATTGGAGCATTTTTGTCCGACAAAATTGAAGATTTAGAGAAAATAAAGGTCAGTTGGAGATGCTCTTAAAGAGAATAAAGGAAAGAGTTTTGGAGAGAGAGGGGAGAGAGAGGAAACAGACAAGATTGCGAGAGGGAATTAATTACTCTATGAATCTCACAGATCATATACTTGAAAACGCGGGTGTTTTGAATTAATGTTAATATTAATTTAGAATGAGAGGTTTTAGAGAGGGAGAGAGAGGAGAGAGAAAGAGGAGAGAGATACATATTCAACTCGAAATTACTCTATGAATATCACAGATCACACTTAAAAATTAAAATGCTGCTGTTTTGAAGTAATGCTGATATTAACTCTGGAGAAGATGTGTTATGTAACAAATCGTTGGGTCCTGTAAAAATAACATGATTGATCAAAATAATGTCGTGTTTTATAATACAAACAGTATTTTTTGAATATTATAGTATTTCTCAAAAACAATTTTGCTGTAGGATATCAAGTTATGCGATTGTATTTAATCATGCAACTAAAATTAGATGAGAAGAACGCATCTAATTTTTTTTCCTATCTCTCATAGATCACACTTAAAATGCTAGTAATTTGAACTAATGCTCATGTTAAATTTAGAGAAGACAGGTTTTAGAGAGAGAAAGAGGCTTTTGAGAGGAGAGAGAGACAAAAATTAAATAGCTAATTACCATACATAAACGCGATTGATATCCGCACTACACTTTTGGATATTCGCACTACATTTACTTCTAATTATCCGCGTCTTTTGAAAAAATTCCTTGTACATGCATTTTTAGGAAAAGTATTCAACAAGAAAGTTGTAGATCTCGACGGGATCTACAACTTTCGTTTTGAACACTTTTCCTAAAAATGCATGTGCAAGACGTATATTAGGAAATACGCTCAGATTTCACACCTTTTAGAAATACGTCTTATACATGTATTTTTAGGAAAAGTGTTCAACACGAAAGTTGTAGATCTCGTCGAGATCTACAACTTTTGTGTTGAACACTTTTCATAAAAACACATGTACAAGAAGTATTTTCAAAAGGCGCAAAAACTAAGAAGTAAACGTAGTGCGAATATCAAAAAGTATAGTGCGGATATCAATCAAGTCAATAAAGGCTTTATTTGGTGTGGCGGTGGCGGGCGGAGATAGCGGGTGAAGAAGCAGTTTTAGGACTGAACAGGGAGAGGCGGGGATTGAAACTGAGGAAACCTGCTGCTTTTCCTCCTTGCTGCGGGAGGAGATGCGGCAAATGCCGGAAAAGATCATTTATTTATCCACAATTTTTGCGAAGTTTGCGGAAAACGCCCGACAAAAATGTCGAAACAAACCAAGTGTAAGAAGCAGAAGATCATTTCCATGCCAATTACGCGCGCGTATTTACCTTTTACGCATATTTATTTATTTATTTATTGTACGGAAAATGGGGGCCATATAGTAATTTTGATTTGTTGCATTAATTTTTTTTTTGTTGAAAGCTGTGATGCGGCAAGGAATTTAATAAAATTTAATTAAAGCATTATTAGATTTAGGGATCCTGTGGCCATACAAGCATCATGTGGGGAATGCATGTAATTAATTACCAGATTTATTAGATGGATGTGATATTAAGCTAGCTAGCCTTGCATGCACTATGTATGCTTACTCTATGAGTTGCATTACATTTTGGCTCGGTTGGGCACAACTTTGACGGCTGAAAAAGTGGAAAATCTCAATTTCAGTCGTTAGAGTTGATTTTATGTTATTTGGGCAGGCAATTTTTTAAAAATCACGGATGGAAAAAAAACCATTTTAACGGATTTTTGAAGCGTTGCGACCCCACGGCCCGATCAACCTTGTTATCGCGACGACGGAGGAAGAAACTGTCGGCGACCAAGCTCCTCCATCAGACGGGTCTTCTTTGCCGGCAATAAAATACCTTCGGGAGGGCAGAGCTGAAGCTAGGGCAAGGTCGTTAGGGCATGTCGATGCTGTTATCCGGAGATATCCACAGCCGACGTTGTTATCCGGCGAACTCCTGTAGGAAGGCCTTCGATCCTGCCTCCTCTCGCTCTCTCCGGAGCCCGGTACCCTCGCCAGAGTGTTCTCCTCCTCTGATTTTTCTCTTCCGGGACCGTCACCGCTCGATCCCGCCTCCTCAATCTCTCACGTCGGCGGCCCTTCAGATCTATTACCATGGATCACCCTTTACCTGTACTGCTTGTTGGAGTGGAGAAGAATCTGGGACAACTTTTCAAAATAGCTTCCAAACATGCTACAACTTTTCAAAGATATCTTTTCAAAGAGACCTGCGCATAGAGCTCTACGCGATCAACAGATTCTCAATCAGCAACAGCTCTCTCAAACAGAGCCTTTATTAAATAATTAATACACAAGGATTTTGTAATAATAATAAAATTTAGGTCTGTTTGGGTCAGTGGGTGGGTGGTGATCGTTGAAGATTGAGTTGTTCCGTATGAAGATAATGTTCTTGAATGGAATTAATTAGCTCCCTCCATGCAGTTGGAATCAGCCATGAAACAGTAATTTGAGAGACTGGTATGGGAAGGTACGTAATCAAGTGTTGAAGCAAAAACTTGGCCCCAACGAAAGTTTGGACCTAAGGAGGTAGCTTGCACTTACTTCTCCCAAACAGAACCCAGGGTCCTGGGGCTGCAGCGTGGAGGTCCCTGCACACACCCGAAAGATCTCTATAGCGTTCCCCCTCCCAAGCCAAAAGCTGAGCAGGGCACCTTGGATGGCTCATGCAGCCAGACCAAAATAACCCAAGGAGGAAGAAGCCAAGAATGAACTGGATCCACTCCAAAGGTGCCCACATGGTCTATTTATATAATTCCAAGACTTGGTCAGCCAACAACGTAACTCCGTTGTTCCACTCTGTTATATGTAGCCCAATTGGGTCTGCCAACAGCATAACTCCGCTGTTCTGAAAGGCTATTCGCATATCTTCAAGGGAATCTAGGTAATTTTACCTCTGAGCCCCACTAGGCGAGTGACCAATGAAGGCACCTCTCGCCTGAAGAATCGAATGTTGGGGTGAGTCGAGCATCCCCCCCCCCCCCCCGCAGCTCCTCAAGGGCAACTGCGGGATGAGGCTTTCCGCCTAACGCTTGCCTGGGCTAAATTCCTTCGGCCCAACCTGGGGGAAGGCCTTCACTTTCTCTAGACGGGTGTGGGTCTGCGTAGCCCACTCGCCTACCTTGACCAGCCTAAGCCTGATGATCCTTGACTTCGTCGGGGGGGGGGGGGGGAGGGGGGGCACTCAGCGAATATGGGATTATACACAATACCCGCTCTTTTCGAGCTAGTCCCACACTCGGAAAGAAGAGTATAATCCTCGATATCTGATGAGTGCTTGCTGACCTAGAAGAGATTCTTTGGTGGGTCCCTCCACAGCTCTATATTTATCCAAGAACATTACCTTAACTTGATATAATCTGCTCATCCACTATTCATCCACCGAGCTTCCTCCGCTCCGACGATGTTCGCCAAACAGGCCTCGAAGCCGCTTTCGTAAGAACTACTTGACCGTCTCGCCATTGAGCAAGCGAAGACCATCTCCAAAACGTCTAGATATGCCTCGTGGCTCTCCTCCAAATGGCCTACAAACTTGCCATATCGACCGAGAAAGGCCAAGATGGTTCGACGAAAACCTGCGATGGAAGAGTCTGCCTCTCTGACTCCGACCCCCCCCCCCCCCCAATGCGAGAACCTTGCCCTCGTGACAAAGTATTTTACTCACCTCTACCCTGTCGATAACCCCAAAAGCCTGTTATACTGAGAAATCGATCCACTCGCAGGACCCACCAGTGGAAGGCGATGTTGGGGACCCCTTAGCGAATGCTGAGGTGTCCCAGCCCTCCGATGGGAATGAATTGTTGGTCCAGGAGACCGACCCCCAAGTTGCCCAGGTCGAACACACACTCGCCTCTGGTAATCGACTTGTCACCTTCTCATATTCCTTAATTCATATCTCGTTCACATCATTCCTCGCAGATGCCCCATTTGGTACTACGGGCTTGGTCAGTCCAACGTCGAAGACCCCAGCTGACGAGAACCCACAAGATCACGCGTCGGGTTCTCGGCCTCTGATAGAGAAGACAACTGACACCTTACCACCAGCCGAGAACTCTCTCGCGGGGCAAACACCGACCCGTCCGGGACGAGGAAAATCGCGCCAATCCTTCCCCGAGAGGCTATTCGAGGGGAGACCTGGACCTTCTCGCCAACAACCGGTCAAAGTCATCATCCCTGTGCCAGGTAAATAAGAACGCACTTCCCCTTCCCGCTCGAAATTGATTCTGCTAAAGACTGAACTTCCTTGCCAGGTTACCGGAGGGTCCCGACGACCGACCCTGACGTTGATGAAGAGCTATTTCCGCCTCCCTCCCCAAGCGAGCTCGCGGACTTTCTCAGTGATCCTCGTAATGCCGAGTTGATGAAGGAGCGGATGGCGGGAGTCCTGGGAAAGGTCATTTGGGCGCAGAGGGAGGCCTCTGATTGTGCGGATGCACATCAAGCAGCCACTAAGTGTCGGCTGAGTGCTCTTGAGAGTGATTACTTGCACCTCATCGGTGAGATTGAGCAGCAGGGAGGCGGGTGCGAGGAGACATCTCCCGGAAGGCATATCGTGCGAGCCCGGGATCAGATGCGCTTGGTCCACCAGGAGTTGACCGCCGTGAGCGCGTACTACTATCTGTGATTGCCTCCGAGGTCAAGGAGGAGAGGTCAGGGCCACTGTCAATGGATCCAGTACTAAGTCTGTCGACTCTCGCCACCCCTCACCCAGCCTTTTGCTTTCCCATTGTTTATTTGTACCCATTCTATCTTATTTTGTAATAATAAACACTTAAGTTTGCTTTCGCACATCGAATGTCCTTTCGCATTTTAAGCGACGCTTTCACCCCGCACAATGTTTGATGTCTCTGTTGAATGTTATACCCCGCATTATATCTTTTTCTTGATACCCGTCTCGCTATACTTTTTTGCTTGCCCAGGTTCTTTCCTAGAGGCACTCGCCATTAGGAGGTGGGCAGAGCGGCGGGAAGGCGTGGCGGATTACGAGGCGTTAGGATGATGGAATTGCTATCTACAGCCCTGACGCCTGATGAACTGCATAATTGCCGAATTTTTTTTATAAATAGGCCCTTCACCTACAACATTTACTATCATTTCGACTTCGAGTCTTCGTCCTGCTCTCTTGCACACTCGCGACTTCGAGGTCACACGTCTGCGAAAACCCAGCTTCACTCTCACATTCGCAGGATGCCATGAAAGACAGACTGTTAGACTTGGTGTGCACAAGGCTTCATCGACCATGACTTCCCCCCTACAAACTAACTGAAGAGGAGTATCTTTCTGCCATCGCCAACTACATGTCGTCGGGGTTCGTCGCGCTCCATCCCGACAACTCTGAGAAAATTAATTTCCTGTCATAGGGGGATCTTGCCAACCCTAATGGAACACTTTAAGGTAGGATTCCGCCTCCCCTTATGGTCGGAGGTGCGTCAGACCCTCCAGTACTTCGGAGTGGTTCCCGCCCAGCTGAATTTGTATTCCATCGCCATCCATGTAGCATTCACTTGCAACATGCGCGAAGATCGAATCGAGTTCAACCTATCGGTCTTCTAGAAGTTGTTCAATTTCAGATCCAAGAGCGGGATCATCTTCTCCTCGGGCCAGACGATCAAGACCAGTGGTCTCGCCAACAAGAACCACTTCTGGCCCCATATGTTCATATTCGTATCGGGGAACTTGGGCAACGTTTCTCCTCTCGCCAGTTCAGTATGACGAGGCGAATTACAGGCCTCCCGCACTCGGGGGCCAAGAGACCGCCTTTCACGCCTTCTTCGGCATGAAGAATTTCGATGTCAGGTATCTGCGGCAGAACCTGGACTCTCTCCTACTCGTTCGCGTCGGGGAAGGTACCATCCCTTCCTCTACTCTTGAATTCATACCTTGGATTGGTAAAGCTTACCCTCATTGTATGCACAGGTGAGTGAGAGGTCCCCATTCGGCAACCGTATGAGGAAACCGAAGTTCTCGCCCATGGTTCATCTCTTGCCTTATCTGCGATCGTGGCCTGCATGGAGGAGTCGAGTGCCTCGTCCAAGCCGAGTGCCCCGAAGCGGAAGCCGGATGCTCCACCCCAACATTCTCCAAGAAAACCAAAACATCAGCACTGAACAAGGGCAAGTCCATTGTTGAAGTCCCCGCCAAGACCCCGGCCGCGACGAATGTGGCGAGCATTGTCGCCAAGATCGTCACTGCGAATGAGAAGGCTTCCCCGGGGCCGGTGCCAAGAGGGAACCGGAATTTCAGCTTCTGCAAGAAGTACCCGGATGAGGCAGGCCAACCTATACTTCATTGGGACCACAAGGCCAACCGGGCCTCCATATCCACTCTCCTCCCCTCATGGATCGAACAAGATTCCACCTGCGAGGACAACAATATTTTTGATGCGGAGTCCACACGTACCCTCGAGCATGAGGCTGTGCGGGCCCAGCTTTGAGCTCTCGAGCTTGCGCATATGTCGTCGCATCGCAGTCTCAGCCTTGAGCATAATTTGGGTGACGTCCAGAGGTCGTGGGATCTGGCCTCAGTGGAGGTTGCCTCCCTGAAGGACAAGCTAAAGCGCTCTAAGATGCTTCTCGCCTGTCGCCCGATGCAAGGGGTGAGTGAAGCCTCACTACTCTTTCGCGCTATCATTTTTAAATTTATACTAACTTTTTAATCTTTTATGCAGGACCCCGCAAATGTCGAACTGCAACACGCGCGGGTGGCTGGCCTTGAACGCGAGGTCATGGGGTTGAAGGCTGAGAACATGTTCCTGCAAGAGCTCCTCGTCCCGCCACCTCCTGGTGGGAAGGGTAAACTGCATCAATACACTAACCATGAGATCGAGGTGATGATGGGGGAGAATGCCCAGGGGAAGCTAAGCATGTGATCGAGGTGCTGCGAGAGGCCAGACTTCTGAGGGAAGACAGCGAGAGACTCACGATGTGAAGCATCCTCCCCTAGATTATCCTTCCAATCGACGTGCCCGTGGACGAGGACCTCCAGTGCGGGAACGACGCCGATTCACCCCTCCGCATGAGCGAAGAATCTTCCAGCGAGAAGCCCGACGATTTCTCCTGAAGCTCTTCCGCTTTTCCTTTTTTGACTGTATTTTGTTTTTCTTGATCATTCATGCCAGGGGCAAAACCCCCACTTGTAAGAACACTTTTTGAGATATAAATACAAATTTTTTAATCTTTTTTCGTTGTCGAAATGGATGTTTATTGTTAATCTTTTGTTCTTCATTCCTTACCATTCGCAGATGTTTCCGCACATTCACTCGTTACAACCCTCATTTCCTATGCAGCGACCAAATCGCTCTCGCCCAAAGGGTTTTTAGCAAAAGCCCGACCTCCGCTACGTGCGTTTGCACCTGCCCTAAGCTCTTAGGTGGTGACCGCAAGGCCTTGCGCACGTGGACTGAGTCTGGTGCGAGACGACCTTGATTCCTCACTCCGAGAGGCTAACCCATCGAGCGAGCCTGCCGAGTGGGTCCTTATCGAGTGGGTCTTTGCGCTACACAGAGCCCACTCGCGCACCTAGGTACCGCTTGCCATATTCTAAATGAGCATCACCCTTTGGACCAACCCCCTTCCAAAGAGTTTCACAACATCTACTGAGGGCCTTCCAGACCTGCCAGTTAGGTGAGAGCCTGACAGTGGGATCACCTCGAGACTTAGCTCCATGATATTTCATGACCTCCGCCGAAGGCCTTCCAGCCCTGTCAGCTTGGTGAGAGCCTAACAGCGGGATCTTCCTAGAGTCAACATTTCCAACCACCACTGAGTGACTTCCAGCCCTGCCAGCTAATGGGAGCCTAGTCGGCGGGATCTTCTCAGGGTCAACATTTCCAACCACCGCCGAGTGACTTCCAGCCCTGCTAGCTAATGAGAGCCTGGTCAGCGGGATTTTCTCTGGGTCAACATTTCCAACAACCATCGAGTGACTTCCAGCCCTGCCAGCTAATGGGAGTGAAAGTGCCTAGTAGTTAACCTAAATCACCTAGAGGGGGTGAATATGTGAGTTCTGCGTCTTGTAGCGGAATAAAAATTTGTTGAAAAATAAGCACACAGAAACACAGAGAATTTATAGTGGTTCCCCGAGTTGAGTACGTCCACTCTCCCGCCTACCTATCTACCACGAAGGGCTAGATTCGGTTACGTTACCTTTATCTCAGATTGAACACAATCTTACACCTCGAAGCCTCAACTCCTACAAATCGGAGACAACTCTCCTACCTCTTGGAGAACAACCTCTCCTACAACTTGGAAAATAACCTCACCTACAACTCGATCCTAAAATAAGGATCTACAACTCAGAGGCAAAACATCCTACAATAATATAAAAGATTTACACGAACAAAGATTAAAAATAATCTTCTTCAGATCTGAAATCTTCGATCTTCCATTCCTCTGAAAAGTAGATCTTAAACATCTTGAGGAACAATAGAAACTGAAAGCTTTGTAGACGTGATTTGAACACACGGATCAACTAGATCTGAGTAGTATGAGAACCTTCAGAGATCAAGAATCTAGTCGATACGCTTAAAGAAGAACGAATCGTGCAGCAAGTTGTCATCGGCCGGGAGATTAGCGAAATGTTGTATCGTACGCCAACGGGAGTTTTCTTCTTGAAATTTCTCGATTTGAACAATAGCATGATTAAGGTTTGTCGAAATCCACCTAGGTATATATAGGAACTTATCTTCTCTAACGGCTAGAAGATTCTTTCTATATCTAGAAATCCACGAGTTATTGTACATAGTGGTCTGGATGATCTGAGTCGGAAATTTGAAAATAGAAAAAATAAACCCCAAGTATTATTCGTCGAGTATGTACGTGTATACTCGTCAAACTGATTCAAAACTCGACGAAAATAACTTAGATGATTCCAGATAGATCTAACAGATAACTCAACGCTTTCCTGAAGAGATACTCGACGAATTCGATGAATATTGACTAGCTTACTCGACGAATTTGACGAGTATCGGTAGATACTCTCAATGCATTCGACGCATAGGCAAAGTGATATTTGATGATTTTTACTTAGAGAAATCCAGAGAAGTAAATTCGAGAACTCAAGACATATCCAATGAGTCTCGATGAATTCGTCGTGCATCGACATATATATTCGACGAGTATTGATAGATACCCTCGACGAATTCGATGGGTATACATGAAGATACTCGACGATTTTTACTTAACATATTTCCAAGAACTCAGAGGTTATTCCCTAAGTAAATACCACAAATTCAACGAGTGTCAGTAAGTATACACGACGAATTTGACGAGTATACATGAAGATGCTCGATGAATTCGACGAGTATTCACTCCATACTCGACGAATTTTACTTAGAGAAAAATTCTGTTCTTCTGAATGCAACAACTTGTCCTTCCTCGATTTTTCTAATGTGCTTGAATCAGAAGTATAACCCAATAGATAGATTACACGTTAGTCAACACATTGGCCTACACAATGAAGGATTATATTATATAGTCCTATGTTTCATGACCCACTGTAACCTGACATTGAGTTATACTTAGCAATATAGTCATACAAGCATGTAACTAAATAAACAGCTTCAAATATAATCTCAATTCATCTTAGTTCAAGGGACACTTCTTCAAATCAGGGTCATTGTGTATATAATACCCAACATGGAGCCTGGTTAGCGGGATCATCTCGGGGTCAACATTTCCAACCACCACCGAGTGACTTCCAGCTATGCCAGCTAATAGGAGTCTGGTCAGCGGGAGCTTCTCGGGGTCAACATTTCCAACCACTACCGAGTGATTTCCAACTCTGCCAGCTAATGAGAGCCTAGTTAGTGGGAACATCTCGGGATCAACATTTCCAATCACCACCGAGTGACTTCCAGCCCTGCCAACTAATGGGATTTGGTCAGCGGGTTCTTATTAGGGTCAACATTTCCAACCACCACCAAGTGACTTCCAGCCCTGTCAGCTAATGTGAGCCTTGTCAACATGATCTTCTCGGGGTCAACATTTCCAACCACCACCGAGTGACTTCCAGCCCTGCCAGCTAATGGGTGCCTGGTCAGCGGGATCTTCTCGGGGTCAACGTTTCAATCTTTTCATTCACTCACACAGTTCATTTGGATCTTGAGTCACAAAAGAATTAATAATAAAAACAGAGAATATGTCATATATAAGGCTAAAGGGTAGAAACGCTTCATGTCATCATCGCTCCAAGTTTGGCTTAGGATCTCCCCTTCAATATTCTGGAGGCAATATCCACCTGACTTTAGTGCTTCCTTAACTGTGTATGGACCTTCCCAATTTGTATGAAGCTTCCCCACTATTGTCGATCTCCCCGCGACATCCAACTTTTTTAAGACTAGATTCCCCTCTATGAACTCCTTGATCCTAACATGCTTGTCAAAGTACTTGGTCATCCGTCGCTTGATCTTCTCCTGCCCGACTGTGGTCGTATCGCAGAGTTCCTCTATTAGATCCAGTGAGAGTCGTAGCTCCCCTTCATTTTCTATCCTCCATTCCTCATCTCCTTCCTTGGCAGCTTCTACTCGCGACAACCTGATCTCGAACTCCACAGGCAGAATGACTTCACAGTCATGAGAAAGTTTGAAGGCAGTCTCTCCGGTAGCCGTGTTGGGGGTGGTCCTCAGATCCCATAACACCGAGGGAAGCTATTCTACCCAACTTCCTCTTAGGTTCTCCACCTTATTCTTCAACAAATTTACCATGATCTTGTTTGCCGCCTCTACTTGCTCGTTGCTCCGAGGGTGGTGGACGGAGGCAAACCTGAGGTCTATCCCCACCTGAGTGCAAAAGCTGATGAACTCCTCACTGGCAAAATGGGGTCCATTGTCAGTGACTATGGCCTATGGGAGCCCATGTCGGCATATGATCTCCCCCCCCCCATACAAAATTACGGATCACCTGGGAGGTCACTTTGGCCAGCGCCTTTACCTCTAACCACTTCGAGAAGTAGTTGATCATGACTAAGAGAAATCTCCTCTGCCCACTTACCTAGGGAAAGGGTCTAACCAAATCCATCCTCCAAATGGCGAATGGTCAGGGCGTCGCAATGTTCCTAAGCCTCTGGGCGGGCAGAAGTTGTAGTGGAGCATACAACTGACACTTTCGACACTACCTTGCGAATTTCATTGCATCCTTCCTCAGGGTTGGCCAGAAGTATCCCTGTCGGACCACCCTTGCCTCCAAGGTCCGGCCTCCCGAATGGCTCCCGCACTCGCTAGAGTGCACTTCTTCCATGATCTTCAAAATTTCCTCCCCCGTTACACACCGGGCTAGGAGCCCTGAAAGTATCTTCTAGTGCAACCCTCCTTCGTGCATTAGATAATGAGCTGATTTGTGCCTGAAGCGCTTTTCATCCTTGATCTCCTTCGGGAGCTTGCCAGTGGTCAGGAAAGTTATGAAGGGGTCTACCTATGAGGGGCACCGATCCACCTCCATCAACTCACCCCCCCCCTCTATTGTTGGGTGAAATAGCTCTGCCAAAGTACCTCCGGCCCTGGGTCCGAACTTGGCCAAACGGTTGGCTGCCACATTCACTTCCCGGGGAACATGTCAAATGGAAAACATTTAAGGAGTCCGCTGAGACCATCAAGTCTCAAGATTGCAGACTAACCCCGTGGACACCTCGTTATTCCAAGCTGAAGAACTCTGTCTGTAATTTGTAAACTGCCTAACCGCGAGATCGCCTGGCCGCCAGATAATTTGCGAACAGCTGTTGCCGAACTGAACAGACAGTCTGTCAGAAGCGGACAACCCTATTGAACTGAGAAAGATTGCCAAAGAGAAGAACTTCTGGTCACAAGCTGTGACCTGCTGCTAACCGCCAATTATATCTGCAAAATCCGCATTGATTCCTGATGCATGTCAGATTCAAGTCCCGGGCTTCTCAGCGCTATCCGGACAATCTGCAACAGCAAAACCGGTTAACTTCTTAAACCGTGCGAATACAAAAACCTGTATGCAACAAACAACCCAAGTTCACTTACTGCTCATTCAATGGTAATTATGATGTGACATTGTGTCCTATTTATAGGCGCGGAGAGGAGTATGATCACCGCCATAACCGAAAGGATCACCACCCTTCTCGTAGCTAGCACAAGACCTATCCGCATAGTGCGGACACAAAGCCAGTCCGCCAAGGTCGTATCAACCAGGCCAGACATAAAGTCTATCCTCCTTGAACATCACCATCAAGGCCAGAACCAGGACCAGTCTCCCACACCTACGGACACTGCGGACATTGCCACCAGTCTGCAGTACCCTGCAGACACTACTACAGTCTGCACACTCCGAGCCCGCAACTATAGCACAAACCAGGCTAACAAGCTGTCGAACTCGACGGAAAGAAAAGCAGTCTGCTCTACCCGAGGGAACTCCCAGACTGAGTACAACAAGACTTGGTACAAATCGTGACCAAGCCCACACCTCCAGCAATCCCTGGTGCGAATACAATATCAGCATATACATGAACCAGACCACACTAACCAGCAATCTTCGCGGTCTCCACCAAACCGCTCCACCAGAGAAAAAACTAAGGCACAAACCATGCTGATCTTGCGAGCTCTAGAAGAGCTCGCAACTCGTCGGACTCGATGAACTCCATATGAGTCCACAACTCCCCGCGGATAACAACCCTATCCGCCCAGTTACAACCTGAGAACAAGCTGACTGTAGAAACACTAGCCGAACTATCTATTCACCACTTCAGACCACGCGGTCTGAGAATCAGACCGCCAGGTCAGACCGCCACTTTCACTTCAAAAAATTCAACAAAGAAGAGGCAGCAAATATGACTACCACTAATAAGTAGCGAGAAGATGTGGAGCTAATGAAGAAGGCTATCAAGGAGAAAAGGAAGAGAAGGAAGTGTGGATAAGGCTATTGCAGATAAGATAAGGAAGGAAAATAAGAAACATCAAGAAAGGTTGTTGATGAGAAGAAGAAAAAGGAGGAGACTGCGACAAATAAAATTGTTATGGAGAGAAAAAGGAGAGATGAAGAGGAGGAAAATAAGACTGATGCAGAGAAAAAAAAGAGAGGATGGAAAAAGAAAGCTAGGTGAGGGACAGTGGGAAAGGCTGCCGGAGGGAAAAAGAAAAGAGAAATTTGGATGCCAAAAGAGTACTATAAGGAAAATGACGAGGAATCAAAAAGAGGGGCAGCTGAGAAGCTGGTGATCGATGTGTTAGGGGAAGAAAATTCCGAGGACCGAGAGGTTGTGAGAACCCCTCCCAAAAGTGATAGAGAAGGCTTGGACACTATACTTGAAGGCATGGAGTCTCTAGCCGACCGTCCCCATGTGAGAGCCGAGTCCACCGCTCCATGGATGGATTTAAAGGGAATGCAGTGTTATATCGGTCAATGGTCGGGCGGATGCGATTAGGAATACCCCTCTAAAAAGTGGTGAAGTGCATTTTTTGAGAGTGGTATTGTTGTTCCTCCTAAGGATTTAAAGAGAAATCATTTTGAGATGGAGGAGGTGGGGAAGAGAAAACTCGCTGATGCGGGCTCTAGTTTGAGGGTCCGACCTGACCCTGCGGGATAAAGTGGAATCCCCCCTCCTCCGTCGCGCGATTACCCCGGCAGGCTCTTGCTTTTCAACTACTTTGCTTCCTTTGTTTTCATCACAAATAAATTTCTCTTCAGATTCCTGTTCAGTTCCAACGAGATCTGCATGTCATTTTAATAGAGTGTTGATGAGTTCTCCACGATAATGATTCATTGTGGAGGCGGTTTTATGGCTTGGAACAAGGTATAGAGGAAGTTACTATTAAGATAAAGAAGCATGCTTGTATGTTGAAGGAGATGTCGAGAGGGAGTTCTTTTGATGCTGCCAAGAATTCTAAAGAGAAAAGGATACCTGAGGCAAGTACTCCTGACCTCGTCATGGCCAAGGATGATAAGGAGAAATCTCGCTTTGAGAAAATACAAGTCTAAACTTCATGTGTTAATCGCTCATAACTATTACCATATCACGCTATCAAACGCCGCCCTTTCAGAAATGTGCGAGATCACTGCGAGCATGAGGATTGAGCAACAATACTTTAAGTGATTATGAATGTTGTAATATTATTTGGACAATTTTTTCTTCTACCTTTTATGAACAACTTTTTTCTTAACTTAAATACACATTTTTACTGTTTTGAATTGTGGATGTGCTTTCTTATATAATTTTAGATTGTGATATGTTGTGTTTGATTTGTCATTTTAGTTTTACTCATCACAATCCGCAAAATGATCATTGAGAACCCCCACACGACATTTCGACTTTTGATGCGCCCTCTTATAAATTAGGGGTAGTGTGAGTTCTCATTAATTATTTCTCTTAAGTCTTGATTCGGCGGGTACTCTAGTATGGTTGGAAAGTGGAAATTGTGCCCTAAGAAATCACCCAAGATAGAATACTTGACACGACACTTTAGCAATTTCAAGGGTTTTAAAGCGCCTAAGATCTTTGTTGCAGAGCTCGTGGGATGTTGTAAAACAAATTCTAAGTTGTCTACCATTGAAGTAGAGCAATAGCGTCGTGAAGTCAACTTTATCGTCGTGTTATTATGTACTGGAGGAGAACTTGGTTCTCAGTTGCTTAATATTGAGAAGAAGGGCAATAGTGTCGTGAAGATTTCTTTAGCATTGTGTTGAGCTTACATTTTAACAAAAGAATTCACGAAGTCAAAGAAAAGCAAGTAGCGGCATGATGAAGTAATGTAGCGCTTTGAGATGAAGAAACATCATCGTGACTAGGCAAACTAGCATTGTGATAATTCAAAATTTTGGGATTTCAATTTGCCGCCTACGCCAAAAGTAAACATCAAATCAATATTTTCTGAGAAGATGCCGACATGTTTCATTTCGTTTTTGATTGTTATTCCCATCAGTCTTATATAAACTAAAGAGGAGTGGAGAAAATCCTAACTTTAGGAAGAAAATCAATAGAACAATATTTTTCTCTAAGTAAAGGATCGTCAACAGACCTATAGAAGAATGCTAGTTATAGAAGGGACAAATCATCACAAGAAATAAGTCAAGTGCCCTTAGTTCTACTCAAAGCTCATACCTCTGTAAATCATTCAAGAGAAAGCAGTAATCTTCTATAAAGTTTCAACACATTCCAATTCATCAAAGATAAGAGTAATCAAAGTTATTGCTGACCCAGAAGAAGGACATTCTCAACAAAGCCCGAGAAGTCTCAAAGCTTCAAAGAATATATTTATTGAGTCTATCTATATTGTACTAAATAAATATACTGAGCTGTTTTGGGATCTCTTTGAGATCTGAGGTAGGGCTCTTGTTGAAGGCCTTAAGTAGGGTTCCTGTTGAGGACCTGAGGTGGGATTCATCTATTGACTCTGAGTTGTATTAGTATTCTCACTCTAAGTTGTAGGAACCAGTGAGTAGATATGAGATAGGGAACCTGCTGTGTTCTTGGGTTGTAGGAGTCTTGGACTGTAACGCCCCTAGCCGATCCAACGTGACAGCGTCACGGCTCCGCTCTAGGCGTCGCTACCGGGCTGCAGCCCAAGTACCCCAACCCCTCTCCCTCCATCGGGGGGTTGTTGGTGGCCACAGTCTCCATTTGATGAGCGAACTCGACAGTTAAGCTGGGCCTTACGGGGACTTCCCAGGAGGTCACCCATCCCAGTACTACTCTCGCCCAAGCACGCTTAACTATGGAGTTCAATTGGTGATGAGAAGTGAAGGAACTCCATAGTTAAGCTTGCTTGGGTGAGAGTAGTACTGGGATGGGTGACCTCCTGGGAAGTCCCCGTACGGTCCAGCTTAACTATCGAGTTCGCTCATCAAAGGGAGGCTGTGGCCACCAATAACCCGCCTGTGGAGGGAGAGGGGTTGGGGTGCTTGGGATGCAGCCCGGTAGCGTCGCCTAGAGCGGAGCCGTGACGCTGTCACGTTGGATCAGCTAGGGGCATTATAATAAAAGTGCACTTTTATTGTAACGTGCCCTGGGCCGTCCGTGGGCCTCAGCCCACTAGGCCTCTATTAGATCGTTATCGGGTTGCAGCCCAAGCACCCCAACCCCTCTCCCTCCACAGGCGGGTTGTTGGTGGCCACAGCCTCCCTTTGATGAGTGAACTCGACAGTTAAGCTGGGCCGTATGGGGACTTCCCAGGAGGTCACCCATCCCAGTACTACTCTCGCCCAAGCACGCTTAACTATGAAGTTCTTTCAACTCTCATCACCAATTGAGCAGCATTATTAAATAAAGGTAAACACTTTAGGCAAAGTGTCTCCAAAAAATCCCAATTTTGGACAGCCCCTAGGTATAGTTAAGACTGATCCCCTGTCCAAATTTCAGCCCATTTGGACAAGGGATGAAGGGTGGGCATCCATTTGAATCTCATGATAGACCTTGGTATAGGTCCCACCAAAATAGGTGATGTGGTCTACCCAAGACTCCCAACTGAGTGAAATCAATTTTAAATTAAACTAGACCTCACGGGCTACATTTTCTATGTTGACCACTTTTTCTGATATAGCCTCTAAGTATTTTTAATATTTAATTTAAAAACAGCCCAGAAATGAGGCAGAAATCAAATAAACAGGAATTAATATAATTTGATCCAGCACGGATCTTAAAGCAAAATCGTGGGGCTCCGGGTCATCTTCTTCCTCCAACCAAGGGCTGGGATTGGCCGAACCTGGAGCCTATTCCAAGAGCATTTCCCGGCCATACGGCCACCTTCCTGGCCGGCCACCACCGCCACCACCTTCGTTGAGGTGGGGGCTATCGCCGGGCGGCGGCACGGCCGCCGGAGGGGCGGTTTCCGGCGAACTCATGAGGTATAAAAAACCATGAAAAGCTGAAATTTTCCTCACCCGATCCAGCTCAATTGAGCCCGACTTCTCTCCTAATTGATCTAGGATTCTAACCCACGAAGAGAGGAGTAGAGGAGGACCTTTAACCGAGCTTGTCGACGAGTGTGGTGGTGGTGCGCCATGGCCGGTGGTGGAGCTTTCCGATGCTTTGCAACTTCACTACCAAACAGCCCGGTTTCTTTAGGTGAAGGGTGGAAATGATTTCTCTTGGCCCAAGGAAGCTTTTAAAAGCATCAAATGGGGGAGAGGGAGGGTCATGGCTTCAAAGCCATTAATGGTCATGAAAGGGAATTTCGGCCATGGAGAAAATCCATGGAAATTCACCTCCCCTTGGTCCCAATTCGTTGGGAAACTCCTCAAAACTGATAGGGGAGATGAATACTAATTAATTGGTGAAGAATGGAGGGGTGATTCACCTTCCCCACCATGAATGACCTTCTCTTTCTTCTCTCTCTCTCTTCCCTATTGGAGGAATTGAATTCAGCCACCTTGGGTGGCTGGCCATGGCTATTAAACTCCTCAAAACTGATGAGGGGGAACGTATTCAGCCTTTGGAATCAATTGGAGAGGTCCTTGGTCTCCCTTGGCCATGAATGGCCTCTTTTCTCAATTTCTCTCTCCTCCATTAAAGGAAAAAATGGAGCTTTCTCTCTCCTACTCACCATGGTAGAATTTTGATCTCTCCTCCAGCCTATTGGCATCCCACTAACTCATATTAATAATAAAAATGAGGTTAGCCCAAGTGGGGGAAATGGGTTTGAGCTTGGGTTAGCCCATTTAGGCTAATTTGACCTAACACTAGAATAGAGTTGACCTTGGTCAACATGACCATTTGAGTTGACCACAATGGGTCCTTGGTGACCCATTGGACTCCCTTAAGGTCTAGGAAGATTTTAGTAGGGTTGGTTGGGCATCTTGGGGGTCACATGTCCCTTGGTAAGGGCACTTTGACCACTTTAGGGCTAGAGTTGACTTGGGTCAACATGACCATTTGGGTTGACCCTAATGGGTCCTTGGTGATCCATTGGCCTCCCCTAAGGTCTAGGAAGGGTTATGTAGGGTTACCTTGCACTTTGGAGGTCACCTACCCTTAGTTAGGGTACTTTGACCATATTAAGGGTTTGAGTTGACTTGGGTCAACTTGGCCTCTAGGGCTGATCCCAATGTGTCTTTAGTGACCCATTGACCTCACTTTAGGTCTAGGAAGACCTGGGCAAGGTTGGTTGGGCACATTATAGGGCAACTGCCCTTTGTTAGGGCACCTTGCCCAATTTAGGCCTATGGTGGTCCTAGGTCAAATTGGCCACTTTGGGTTGACTCCAATGGACCTTTAAGGCTCTAGTGGACCCTCTAATGGGTTAGTGATGTTGTGGTGGGGTCATGGAGTCAAGGTGTAGCCCCATGGTCATCCTCAACTATTGTTTAGAATTCTACTATTTGCAGACCTTGATGATTTCCTACCTCATGCCTAAGCTCACTTGGTCTTCTTGAGCTTCCTAGGGTTTTGTCATGACCTAGTCATGACAAAAACACTCTTAGGGGTCTAGCTGGAAATGAGATGTTACAAATCCCAATAAACAAAACAAAGATTTCGTCCCCGAAATCAAGGTTAAGCCTACGGGAATACCTATCGAGGAAAAGGAAGCTTGTAACATCCCATATGTGAAAGATTACATCTCGACGCCTTGTTTGTTTAGTGGGGCCTGGAGGGGGAAACCCTAAATCTATGACCAGTTCGCCCAATTGGCAAACCAAGATCCCAATAAACAAAAGATTAGCCTTTACTCTTCCTGGAGCAGCCTTACTAGTTTAAAGTAGGAAAATAAATTAAACATCGTGGGCTAGAATCCTCTCTTCGTGGGATAGAATCCTAGATAAATTAGGAGAGAAATCGGGCTCAATTGAGCCGGATCTGGTGAGGAAAATTTTAGTTTTTCATGGCTTTTTATACCTCGTGAGTTCGCCGGAAACCGCCCCTCCGGCGGCCGTGCCGCCGCCCGGCGATAGCCCCCACCTCAACGAAGGTGGTGGCGGTGGTGGACATCCAGGGAGGTGGCCAGGTGGCCAGGAAATGAGCTTGGAATAGGCTCCAGGTTCGGCCAATCCCAGCCCTTGGCTGGAGGAAGAAGATGACCAGGTGGCGTTGGATCTGCTTCAAGATTTGTGCTGGATCTTATATATTTAATTTGATTTTTTTTGTATTTCTGTCCTGTTTACTAGTCTGTTTTACAATAAATATTAAAAATACTTATTTTCACCTGGTGGGAAAGCGTTCAATATCCAAGTTGTAGCCTTATGGGTCTACTTTAATCAAAATTGATTTGGACCAATTTGGCCCTCTGGTTGGACCAGGGCACCCATTATGGTGGGACCTATACCTAGGGCTGTCCTGAGATTCAAATGGATGCCCACCCTTTATCCCTTATCCAAATGGGCTGAAATTGTGACAGGGGATCAGTCTTACCTATACCTAGGGTCTGTTCAAAATTGGGATTTTTTGGAGACACGTTGCCTAAAGTTTTTACTTTTATTTAATAATGCTAGGGAATTTTAATTAAGTGGCCTAATGACCTCCAAACCATCCCAAATTTTGGTTAGTTGTCCATTGCATCAATACCTAGCCCTGTACAAAATTTCAACTCATTTGGATGGGTTTTGGTTAGTGAATCACCAAACCCTAGTTTGGCCTTAAGGAGGTGTTTTTGATTAAAAGTGAACCATGGGCTTAGGGTGGCCACCTCCACTCAACAGAGGCTGAGGTTTTGAACACTGACTTAGTATGGACAATGTCACCCTCTTAACGAAGATAGGGTGATTTAGGCTTGATTTACCCTAGGGTTCAACCTCAAACCCTAAGGAAGGACTTTGGGGGTTGTGAACGACATGGGGGCTAATGCCTTTGTATGACCTTGAAAACTCAGTAGAATTGAAGGTAGTGTAACCTAGGTTATCTGGAAGGAATCTTAGATGACTTGGAGGAAGGTAGTCACCTCAAAACCCTAACCCTAGTTTTAGGGTAGAAGCACAATTTTGTAAATTCAGCTACTAAACCTTATTTAAAGGTTGTGAAACTTGGGTAGAGTAAGTTTTAGACCATCTAGAACCCCTAGTAATTTTACTAGAATTTTATGAATTATATTTCTAGTACTTTATTTGTTAAATATCAATAGGCCCAAAATGATGTTTTAATTAATTTGATTATTCTGTTCATTTGAAACTGATGAAACTTGGTCAGTAGATGTTCTAAGTCTATGTGAATATCCCTGAATTTTGTTACAATTTTAATTGATGATATTTAGTACTTCTTCACTAGTTTCAAAAAGGGGCTTTGGTGGTATAAAATTATTTATAGATGATATATTTGTTTAAAAATCATGATACTTAGGTACTGATGATTTCAGGCCAAAATATGCTTGTAGGAATTTATTCATAATTTTTAGAGGGACGATTACAGTACTTTCTTTACAAGTGCATAATATGGAGATTTTTGATAATTAATTTAATCAGAGATTAATACTTACTGAAAAATTATGAAACTTGGCCAATGCTACTTTTAAGGTTGTATCTGCATAGTATAATTAATTTATAATTTTGGATGGATATTTTCTGTACTTGATTCATAAACAATGGAAGATAGTAAATATTGCTAAAATAGTTTTAGTGCCCTTTTAATGATAGAAAAATTGTGATACTTTGGATTTACCATATTGAGATAACCTAATATTTATCATAATTTTGATAGGCATCTTTCATGAGTACTTATGGTAGTTCATGTTCAAACTAGTAGCCTTTGGAAGCTTTAAGGAAATTAATTAAATGCCAGATAAATTAGGAAAATTATAATTTCCTGGATTTAGTCTATTTGTATCATGATAAGTCTCCAGTAAATAAGGTAGGCCATTTGGATGAGTATTTGGATTATCACCTGTCCGGTCCGACATATAGCCTATGATGGTCTGCATTTGGCAAGATGGGTAAATTGTAATAAGATACGATGGAACATGGTGTAGGAGTTAGTCATTTTGGATAGATGTGGATGAGTTCACCGTAGAAGGATAGGAAGAGCGGTGAGAAATTGGTTTGGCTAGAGTTTAGAGGCGCTCGGGTTTGACGAAAGATCGTCTTCCCCGAGGTAAGGTAGAGTCAAATCACCCTAGGATTAGCCTATTGTAATATGAGAAGGTAATGGGTAAGGGAATCAACCAATAATAATAATAAGTACCTTGCAAAAGGGAACGATGGGCGTAATCTCATCATAGTTCCTAGTGCCCCTTGAGAGCCCTTCACAGGGAATACCGGGGGCAGTCCTGGGTTAACGTAAACTGTATTAACAAGCTGAAAAGAGTAACTTAGTAATTATGGTTGCACATTTCACGAACACAGATAGCACAGGAAGATAGTTGGGAGCTTCGGCTTAGATAGTTAAGTGACGGACGTTTTGGTCCGGGGAGTTTCGGCTCGATTGTTTGAGACGGACATTTTAGTCCGGGGAGCTTCGACTCGTTTTTGAATACGTTAAATTTGCATGTGCATAAAAGGAAAGAAAATTAAGGTGGTGGGTCTTCGGTATTGGAGGGTCGATGCACCGATGCCAATACGCTGACTCGGCAAGTGTGGTTAGCACTTCGCCAACAGAAGTCCGGTGCGCCAGCCGGCAAGAGTACGCAGGAGCTCCGCTTTGTGCACCAGCATTGAGGCGTACGATAGGTCTGACGGGTAGTGCTTTACTGGTTTAGAGGTGGGCGAGGCCCAACCCACCGCTTCCGTCTGCCACTACGGAGGTATCCTGGGAGGTTACGGCTCTAGAAAGGGGGAACTAAATGTCTGTGTGCACAGAGTCGGGTGTGTGTGTTGCACTTGCATGTTCCATCATACCCACTTGCATGTCATAGCATAATCGATTCATTTAACCCCTGACACCTAATGTATAAGTGGAATGAGACGCTTATACATTAGAACCTGCAAAACGACCCCTTAGTCTATAAGCTTGTGTGAGCAAGTTTATAAATTAAGGTCAATTTTGATATATATTTACTGTTGTTTGATAACCGACACCCCAACGTATAAATTGGTATGGGACATTTTATACGATGGGAGCCCTGCAGAAGACCCTTTGGCTTATGTGTTCTCACATAAGTGAAGGTTACTTTTCATATTTCATCTTATTATCAATATCTAATATAGAATTGCTAGTATCGGTCCTCTGCCATCTGCTTTTGATTATTCTCCACCTTCAGGTCCTCCCCTTTCTTCCTCTCCGCTCGGTGCCTAGGAGCCATGGGGGAAGGGGTGGGGGATGATAGGGCTTAGTCTTTTAGACTAATGGTTTTCGAACCACAGTATTTAGGGGATCGTGGAGCCCAGCACGGGGGAGTAGCCCCGGAGACTGGTGTGCTTGGAGATGGGGCAGTCTAGCTCCGGAGTTCATACAGCTGGGACCGTGAGTCTCGACCTTGAGTAGATGTTTTGTTTTTGCTTTCGCATGAGTGATTTGTAGTGAGGACATGATGTACCGGGCATAAGCCCGTATTTTAGTACTCTGATATATTTTTCTGTGGACACTCCCTTCGTGGAGATTATCTATATGAGATGTGATTTTCTGTGGACTGCTAGTTTGCGTTTACTTTGTTTTGCTACTTTTCTGCGATCGAATTGGTCGGCAGAATCGGCGCTTTGTGGTGACGACCCTTCAGGGCGTGAAGGAGTCACCGTAAAACGGCGGTTCTGGGCCTAAGACCCCGGTGTTTTAAAAAATAAAAAAAAGGGCGGGGGGGGGGGGGGGGGGGGGGGGTCTTACATGGACTCTGAGGTGTAAGATCTATTAATTGGATCAGAGATTTTAGAGAAGTTGGCTTAGTCTAGTGTACTGCTAGATAGGTGGAGAGGTAAGTGGATGTACCCATAATTGGAGAACCATAATAAATGCTTGTGTGCCTTTTGCAGTGTTTGTCTTTTGTGCTATACTTGCTAACAAACCTTGGAAACTCTAAGAAACACAAAAACTTATACCCCCCAGGTTATTAGACTGTCCCAAAACTTTCAGGAACCTCTTCTTGATAAGGTCGCAAAAATACAACACCGTGCTTTTTATTTGTTCACGAATGCAAGTTCTCAACTTTCCCAACAAAGCCCGCCACTTGATAAGAAACTTTGTTGTCTATTCGGGTGATTTGAAACCTCTACTCCTTTAGCCTTTAATGCAAGAAGATGAAGAGTCATTCCTCCCAAGCAATCTAGATTAGAGCAAGAGGTGGTGGACTTCATAACGAATAACCCTCTTGACGTGGATTTTTACATGACAAGATGAGTGAAGATGTCACTATTGGTCCAGCAACTTGTAAGTGAATACAGTCTCCTTATATTCGGCGTCAACATTTCCATTGCCTAATAATGAGTTCTTGATGTCCCTTTGATAGATGATCTCCATCTCCCTAGAAATCACCCTTACCGCCAAGCGGGATATCTTGATCCTGAGAATGACCCTGCATATTGCTTTTGCAACATCCCATTTTTGAGCTATACCCCTCGTGCGTTCTTTGTGTCAACATGGGTGGCTTAGGCCCGGTTGGAAAATTTTGGGAGAGAGTCCAAGGTCACAGGGGTGGCTGAGAGGTCCGGAAGGTCAAGTAAACTCGACGAATCGTCGAGTGGACTCGACGAATCGTCGAGTGATCTTGACGGACCTAACGGTCGAGTGAACGCGACCTAACGGTCAAGTGAACGCAACCTAACGGTCGAGTGAACGCTACCTAACGGTCGAGTGAACGCGACGAACCCGTCGAGTGAACGCGACGAACCCGTCGAGTGAACGCGACGAACCCGTCGAGTGAACGCGACGAACCCGTCGAGTGAATGCGACGAACCGTCGAGTGAACGCGACGAACCCGTCGAGTGAACGCGACGAACCCATCGAGTGAACGCGACGAACCCGTCGAGTGATGGACTGAGCCGGAAACAAAAATATTTCGGGACTTATACATACGACACATTGATGACTTTTGTCACTTCCTTATAACCTTTGGTCCTATAGAAGAAAAATAGTGGTTTAATGAGGGAGAAAGACTTACCCTCTAGCCACTATTTTTTGAGCTATATGTTGTCTGGAGGAAGAAGATGAACAGATGATGTCCATCGGTCTTTAAGATTCATGCAGAAACTTTATTATAATAAAAACAGAAATCTGTTTTGTACGTGTGATGTACTTCAAACTTGTTTTTTGGCATGATCCAGTCAGATTCAGGTCTCAGGCTCAACATGACAGTTCTAACCCTTAAAAATACTTTTCGAACAAGTGGTTACACATTTTATGGGGAGCTTTGTGGCTCTCTAAAAGTAAAATCAAAGATTTTGTCCTGAAATAATTATGTATAGGACAGATTATGTTCAGGTTTGCACGGTCGAGTTCAAACCAGATTTTAGGCATGATTGACTTGGAACTGGACCTAGGGCTCAATAATGAAGTTGTAGCCCTTAAAAATACCTTTCTAGAATAGGGTTAAACTTAATTTTTAGTGGTCTGTTGTTGGGTATTGTATCCACGATTACCTAGATTTGAGGAAGCCCCCTGTCAAGCTAAGATGAATTCACAATGTATTTGATGAAACATTTCCAGTTGTGCTTGTAGTTTCTCCACGCTAAGTGCACACCAATGTCAGGGTGCAGTAGGTCAATATACACGGGTCTGCACGACGTAATCCCTCGTTGAGCAGATCAGTGTGTTGGCCTACGTGTACTCTCTCTATTGGAGTGCACTTATTTTCAAGCACAGGGCCGCTCATATGCAAGAGAAGACAAGGAGCATGGGGGATCAAGGAGCAGCTCCTAGGTGGAAGACGAAAAATCGTCCAAGGCAAATTCGACGTGAATCACCAAGTGATTCTCGCCGAATCGGCGAGAATCACTTGGTGTTTCTCGCCGAATCGACGAGAATCATCAGTAATTCTCGCCGACTCCTTCTGGCCATCTCAATATGGTGCCAAGTAAGATTCGGCGAGAATCACTTGTAATTCCCGCCGAACCAGTGACCAAGCAGCCCATGAATACCAAGTCCTATTCGTTGAGAATCGACAAGTGATTCGACGAGAATCACAAACGATTCTCGACGAATCGTCGAGAATCACTTGGTGATTCTCGCCGATTCGTCGAGAATCGTCTGCGATTCTCGCCGATTTTTACTTGGCGTTTTCTCAGAATGCTGCTGGACCGGATTCTGCTTCTGAACTTATTTGAACCGGATTTTGGGGATTCCTTTTGTGGGTCCCACAAACGGTCATATTTGAGAATCCTACAGTATTTATACACATGTATTTTGAACAGTAAAAGGACGGATAAGAGAAAAAGAAAAACAAGCGGCGACGTAACCCTAAATCCGCGAACTCGCTCCGCTCCGCCGCCGCCGCTCGCGTCAAGTGGTCGCCGCTGCTGATCACTCTTCTTCCCGATCTCCGGTGACAGAAGCTTAGCAAGGCTTGTGTCTCACGCGTCTATCCGGAGATCTCTTGTCTCTCGATTCGTTGACCGGGAAAAACTCCCCCGTCCGAATCGATCGAGACGACTGATCCTAGAGTGACCGTTGGTAGACCTAGCTTGCTTCGCTACGAAGTTTAGATCTCCAAGTTCTGCAGCCACTCTTCATCGTAGCCGCCGATCCCGAAGCTAGCCGCCGCTCGTGTGCCGCCGCCGGTTCCGGGGAGATCTTCTCCAAGAGAGACCAAGGTCGTAGACTCTTCATCGACTTCAAGAACACGTCGTCGAACAAAGAGGAACACCGAAGTCTCCAAGAGAAGTTTGTATCACGTGTACATTCTACTTTTATTTTATTGTAAAGGAACTTTTGTTCCGTGTTGTAAGGGTTGGGTGCAACCCGATTTGTGGGAGTGTTGACTCTCACGTGTGGAAGGGCTCCTTCCGTTAGTGAAGGGATTGGATTTCAATCCCGTTGGAGAAGTGACCGAGTCGTCCCTTGTTGGGGAGATAGGTCGAAGGGGGAAAGTGGATGTACCCAAGTCGGGGAACCACTATAAATTTGCTGTGTATTCTGTGTTCTGTGTTTGTTGCTTTTATTGTGCAGGTACATCTGTGAATTCCGCAAAAGAACCACACGTCACCTATTCCCCCCCCCCATAGGTGCACATAGCCGACACTAGGTGGACTTTCAAGTGGTATCAGAGCCAGGTTCCTCAACAAAAAGGCTAACACCTTGAGGTGAATCCTGCCACCAGTGTCAGAAGCATGGATCTGGATTATGAAGTATTGCCACTCAAACTCCCTGCATGCACAAAGGATTATTATCCTATCTGGAGGATGAGAGTGTTATTTCACCTGGATGCCATCGATCCTCGAGCATCCCTCATCCTGGAAGAGGGTCCATTTATCCCCATGAAGACCACCGACTCGGGGACCCAAGTGCCCGTGTGCATCCCTGAGATGACAGAGATGGAACTCTCATTTTTCCAACTGGACCAGAGGATTCGACAAATTATTATGGATGTCTGGTCTGGAGCCTCTCGCTCCAGGTTGGAAAAATGTAAAACGGCTAAATCTCTATGGATGATGATCTCAGAGCTGATGGGGGGGTCAGAGGAAGCTGAAATTTGCTGCCAATCTGAGGATGAAGCTTATGTGGGGGTTCTCACTTCTGAAGATGAATGCAAAGATCCTTCGGATTGCATCAGAGCTCCAGTATCCTTGTCAGAGACTGAAGAAGATAGTGAGGAAAGCAGCTCCGACGAGGACGAAACATTGGTCACTGATTCTAATGACAATAACCCAGATGAGCAGGTATCATCTTCATCCTGTCCCACATCTTTTGACTTTTCTGAAGACAGAAACTGCTCTCCTCCAGAAAATACTGATTCCCTGAAGAGAGCCCTTCAGGAAAGCAATCTACTTGCTGAGGAGCAAGCTTGAGAGATTGCTCAACTGAAGATCTTGTTGGTTCTCCAATTGGCGTCCAACAAGGTCAAGGACTCTAAGATCTCAGCTCTAGAGAATAGTCTAGAAAATGAGAAACGTATAGTATCCAACTTCTCCAAAGTTGATGCTATAAAGAGAAAACAAGAAACCGGGTGGATCTCCCGGATTATCCAGGGATGGAGAAATGGGGAAACGGTGTTCCGACCTCCCACTCCAAGCGGGAAGGCAACTCATCATGCCTTCAGGTATGACCACAGGAATAATCGTGGTCACTGTAAGGGTGAGTTGTCCCCATGTGGAAATGTCCATAGTGCAAGAGGCATCATGGCCACCCATGAAGAAATACCTAAGGCTCATTCTGAGCCCTTTGTATTCACGGCCACTGCCACAACAAAGTGTGGATCTGCAGGTCCTGGTTCACAGAAGAATTCTCTCCATTCAAGGACACGGGATAGGGAAAATAGAAGTCATGATGTCAGGCGTCATGGAGCCTCAGCAAGGAAGATGCCTGAAAGAATGGCACCACCTTCTCGGCCTCATAACGCTCACATCATGCATTCATTCCACCCTTCATCATGCCTCGATGGAAGAGGAATTTGTGCAACAAGAACATGCCCTATCCCTTTGAGACCTAGGACCGTGACTACATCAGTCACTAGATCAGGTCAAAAACGGCGATACAACATTCACTCTTGTTGGTGCTGCGGCAAAGTGGGACACTTTGCCATTGACTGTTGGCACAACCTCTCTGTGCCCACAGCAAGGGCTTCTCCACATTATAGGGACAGAGGCAGTCTTCCAGACAGGTTTTCTCACGGAAGGCAGTTGCGTGTTCATGCTAATAGAAACCTAGGACCCAATATGATTTGGGTTCCTAAGGTAAAGTAATTCTGTTTTGCAGGGTAGTCTAGATCCCCGTGAATACTTGGGAACTAGACAGTACGTGGCTCAAGGCTAACTTGGAACAAGCGTCTACAATAACAGACGTGCTACCTGTTGAGCATAATCACTTTAAGCTACTGATATGTTCTACCTGTGGGACTAAGACGATGACTCTCCTTATCCCAGGTAACTTTGATCAGTTCAAGGACTTGTGTCATGATGCATCCTCATTCAAATTAAATATATATATATATATTTTTATCCTTGTGTATAAGAATACTTATGCTTATCATATATGTGTGCACCTTTAAGGATAGATTACCTCGAGGCATGCAAACCATTACACATCGATAAAAGGATAACAAAGATATGTCATTGCGAATTTTGACACATCACAGTTGACATCAAGAAGGGTCTGAAGAGGTCTCGTTCTAATCCTAATAAAGTGTCGTTATAACAAACATGTATGTATTAATCCTGTATTAACTTGACATTCGAGGACATGTCGTTGTAAATTTCGACAACATACAATTGACATTTAGAAGACTTTGCAAAAACCTCAGTAAAATTCAAATAGATTGACTTTAGAATATACTTGCATTTATCATTCCTTTTAGTAACTTGACATCGGAAAATCTAAAATGGTGCAATGCTTCCCAAAGTAATCAAGAAAAACATCAATATTTACTCCGAATCCCGCCGACCCATTTTAGATCTCGCCGAATTAGACAAATCCCGCCGAAGAAGCTCCCGACCGCTCGACTTCCTTAAGAATCCCGACGACTGATATAAATCCCGCCGAAACCGAATCCCTCTCACAGCCGTCGCCCGTTCGCCTTCCTCTCGACTCGCGCAAGAACACACCCGACGACCCTCGCGCAAGAGAACTCACCAAGACTCGCGCACGGGCACTTCCGCGAACTCGCCGACACCCGCAGCCCTCCGACGCTCTTGTCGACGCCGTCGAATCGCTGCTGTGTGTGACCATCTTCTCTCCGCAAGGTGCTAGCAAGGCCGCACACCTCGGGACACTCTTCTCTCCACCGCGGATTTTCCCGAAGCTCGTCAACTCTCCTGCGAGTAATCCTTTAGGTAACCTCCTCCTCAATGGCTCCAAGGCCGAACCCCAAGTGATGTTCTCCTTTTGAATGTTCACTAATGTTTAGAGTCGGGCTTCTTTCTAGATCCTCAATGGCCCCAAGGACGACCGCAGGTTTGATTTCTGGTTGCGAACTGGTTCGCACTGGTTTTTCTCATGCCTCGGACGAGTTCCGGAACATCGTTCTCATGCTGGAAGAAGCCGGGCTAACCTTCATATTGGAGCATCCTTGCAAAGTCTTAGATAAAGAAGTGCTGGAGTTCTTTTCTACAGCAAGGCTTCGAAACCGAGACTCCATCATCAAGAGCAAGGTGGCGGGGACTAAAGTAAAGATGTCTGCCAGTAAGCTAACACGCTACCTGCAGCTCTCAAGTGCGGAGCAGGAAGACTATTTGGAGGACGAGGACAAAGCCAGAACCCTCCTGTTCTGCGGTCTACCCAGAGGCACACGATCAGTAAAACGAAAAGAGATGAATGAAGAAGGGAAGCTCCTATCCGACATCATAGGAAAAGTACTCATCTGTAAGCCAGGCTCCCATGATCATATCTCCGGAGATATGTTCAAAATTCTCATAGCCGTGGTCTGCAGAAAGAGGTTCAACTGGGGAGAGTTGATGTTTCAAAAGATCAAGGACACTCTGGGCACTCTGAGCTTCGGCCGCATCATCATTCTATATCTCAACCAGCTCAACGGAGATAAATTCGACATGAGCAAAGGAGTTCCTCTACATTACTTGAAAAAGATGGATGCTACTGTATTTGATCGATGGGAGCGGCGCATCGGGCAGCCGGCTGTGGAAGAGCAAGAGGAAGTATCTCCAGCATCCTCCCCCCATGAAATTCCTGATACTGTGACTGCAGGAATCGAGGGGGAGACTCTACCCACTCATCTGGATATGATATCTGAAATCGCCCAGGTGGCAAGGGATGCGGTGGCAGAAGTTCATGAAGAAAGTGAACCTGGGTTGGAGGATGAGGAGGTCCTGAACAGAAACACCCTCGGAACTGAAGCTAAGGCACTGGTCACTGCTGATCAAGAAGTGGAAGAAGATGCTGAGGTGGATGAGTTTTTGGATGAGGACGGAGAGGACGAGGTAAATGAGGGCCATGAAGTGTTTGAATCTCCGGATACCGATGAACCTCCTACTGATAAGTCTGCACCAGTGGAGGGGGAGGTAAATGAGGCCACCAACATTCCTCCCATAGAGGCTGTGATTGTATCCAGCTCTACTGATGCTTCTGCTGCCGAGCCAGAGCAAGGGCAAGAAGAACCTCAGACCTTACCATTGCGAGATGAGCTGGCCACTCACACCATCACTGTCATTCAAGGAATAATGAACGAGCTTAAAGATTCTTTTGATACAGCTCATAAAACACTGCTGAAAAAGATCAAGACTTCCGAAGATCTCATGTTGAAGAATATGGTGGAAATCAACCATAAGCTGGATGTGATGGAAAAGAAATTCGAAGAAAAGTATACTGCGGCCGGCGAAGCTGTCACACTGTTAATGGCCGGCTTGAAAAAGACTACTGATACTCTGGCTGTTGTCAATCAGAACGCACACGTTGTGGCCAACAATATTCAGAAATTTGATGGCAACATGGTCACTCTAAATGCAAATCAGCAGGCACTAATCACTGAATTCAGCAAGACATCTAAGCACATTGATGACTCCTTGCACTCATATGCCAATTGCATTGCTGACGAAGCCAAAAAGGGGGAGAAGGAGTATATCGCTAAGCTGGCTGAGCTCCAAGAAAGCATGGATGCAAACTTTGCCCAATCAAGCAAATACGTCTATGAGAGTTGCTGGTGGATGCTACAACAGGCACTGGGCACGTTAGGCGTAGTCCTACCTGACCAACCTGCCGGTGTTCAGGTTCCTGAGACTTCTAAGGCTGCTGAGGAAGTACATATTGCTGAGGATGTAAGTACCAGTGCTGCTGATGTTTTCACTGATGAAGCTGACGCTAGGGCCATCTCCAAATCTAAGCTGAGAAGTATGTTTGACCAGGAGGCTTTAGCTAAAGCAAGGGGAAAGAGGAAAGTTCAGGAAGGGACATCAAAGGAGACACCAACTCAAAAGAGGATCAGACTAAGTGAGGAGGAGGTAAGAAACGAAAGGTGGAGCCCAGTCTCAAGGAGCATCATCCTAGACACCTTCCTGCTGCAAGAAAGAGGAGAGATAAATCGAAATGAAGCATATAGCCAGTATGAATGGGAGACACACAAAGCATTTGAAGCGAAACGCAACATTTTCTTCAGAAACAACAAGGATCCAGACAAAGTTGCTCCTCCTAGGTACTACCCAAAGCCCAAGGAATACATGGAAAGGCAGAGCAAAAAGTACTTGGCGCAAACTCTTAAGGGTGACGGAGCTAAGGACAAATAGTCATTATATTATAGCTGGTCACGGTGTATTAAGAACATTTAACAATTATTACTGTCGTGTGAACAATTCTGACTTTCATGTGAATATATTTCTCTTGGTATATATATATATACTTGAATGTGTGAATGACTCAAGTCCTGTTCTGATTGCATATATTCCCTTGTGTCGCATATTTAATCTTTAAATGCTATTATTATTATTTGATAGGTGTTATTCATCTTAGCTAGTAGGGTTTTGGCTTCGTCAAATAGGGGGAGATTGTTGGGTATTGTATCCACGATTACCTAGATTTGAGGAAGCCCCCTGTCAAGCTAAGATGAATTCACAATGTATTTGATGAAACATTTCCAGTTGTGCTTGTAGTTTCTCCACGCTAAGTGCACACCAATGTCAGGGTGCAGTAGGTCAATATACACGGGTCTGCACGACGTAATCCCTCGTTGAGCAGATCAGTGTGTTGGCCTACGTGTACTCTCTCTATTGGAGTGCACTTATTTTCAAGCACAGGGCCGCTCATATGCAAGAGAAGACAAGGAGCATGGGGGATCAAGGAGCAGCTCCTAGGTGGAAGACGAAAAATCGTCCAAGGCAAATTCGACGTGAATCACCAAGTGATTCTCGCCGAATCGGCGAGAATCACTTGGTGATTCTCGCCGAATCGACGAGAATCATCAGTAATTCTCGCCGACTCCTTCTGGCCATCTCAATATGGTGCCAAGTAAGATTCGGCGAGAATCACTTGTAATTCCCGCCGAACCAGTGACCAAGCAGCCCATGAATACCAAGTCCAATTCGTTGAGAATCGACAAGTGATTCGACGAGAATCACAAACGATTCTCGACGAATCGTCGAGAATCACTTGGTGATTCTCGCCGATTCGTCGAGAATCGTCTGCGATTCTCGCCGATTTTTACTTGGCGTTTTCTCAGAATGCTGCTGGACCGGATTCTGCTTCTGAACTTATTTGAACCGGATTTTGGGGATTCCTTTTGTGGGTCCCACAAACGGTCATATTTGAGAATCCTACAGTATTTATACACAGGTATTTTGAACAGTAAAAGGACGGATAAGAGAAAAAGAAAAACAAGCGGCGACGTAACCCTAAATCCGCGAACTCGCTCCGCTCCGCCGCCGCCGCTCGCGTCAAGTGGTCGCCGCTGCTGATCACTCTTCTTCCCGATCTCCGGTGACAGAAGCTTAGCAAGGCTTGTGTCTCACGCGTCTATCCGGAGATCTCTTGTCTCTCGATTCGTTGACCGGGAAAAACTCCCCCGTCCGAATCAATCGAGACGACTGATCCTAGAGTGACCGTTAGTAGACCTAGCTTGCTTCGCTACGAAGTTTAGATCTCCAAGTTCTGCAGCCACTCTTCATCGTAGCCGCCGATCCCGAAGCTAGCCGCCGCTCGTGTGCCGCCGCCGGTTCCGTGGAGATATTCTCCAAGAGAGACCAAGGTCGTAGACTCTTCATCGACTTCAAGAACACGTCGTCGAACAAAGAGGAACACCGAAGTCTCCAAGAGAAGTTTGTATCACGTGTACATTCTACTTTTATTTTATTGTAAAGGAACTTTTGTTCCGTGTTGTAAGGGTTGGGTGCAACCCGATTTGTGGGAGTGTTGACTCTCACGTGTGGAAGGGCTCCTTCCGTTAGTGAAGGGATTGGATTTCAATCCCGTTGGAGAAGTGACCGAGTCGTCCCTTGTTGGGGAGATAGGTCGAAGGGGGAAAGTGGATGTACCCAAGTCGGGGAACCACTATAAATTTGCTGTGTATTCTGTGTTCTGTGTTTGTTGCTTTTATTGTGCAGGTACATCTGTGAATTCCGCAAAAGAACCACACGTCACCTATTCCCCCCCCCCATAGGTGCACATAGCCGACACTAGGTGGACTTTCATCTGTAGCTTCAGAAAATCCAGTTTCTGTAAGTTGTGTTGTAAACATACCGATTTTGATGTTTCTTGGATTTCTCCCAAAATAATTATCTGATACTTACGAGAATTGGAAGCCACATACTTGATGATATTGTTATCACCCCTGTGATTTTCATAATTTTTGGATGAGTATTTGCAGATATATTGACATATGGTATTATAAATATTGGCGTCATAAATGATTACTATGATGTCCGGATGGGCTGAAACTTGTGAGAATGTTTAAAATGATAGACTTTTTTTTCTTTAAATGATAGACTTGATCTATGGTATGAATCTTAATGAATATGAATGTTGTATGATCCTTCAAACAAATACTTATTAGATGTTTGTCTAACATTTGGAAGCTTGTGCGTTTTTAGAATTATAATGATGCTCGAATAATTTTATGAGATAAAAGATGACGGAAATGACATGTTGGAGTGCGGGGCATATGTAAGGTGATGACCTCACCATGTTGTTAAGGCACAAGTTGTCCTAGAAGATCCTTAGAAATAGTATTCTCATGATTTGCTCCTATTGATGAGAGGTGTTATGGAAACACACCACTCAATGGGTGATGCCTTGTTGGTAACCGTAGGATATGTCATATCCTGAGATGTATTGTGTAAGGATGCAGTTGGATGTCCTTGGGTGCTTCTTTGCACGTTTAGAATATGGGAATTACATAGTATGTATGCTGATATATGGTGCATTGTGATCTTGGTGAGATGATTACTTGTGGCGAATCTACAGGCTTGTCGGTCGTCACACTGACGGAAGTTGGTAGATAGACTCAGTACGGTTGAGCTAGGCTCGTTGGTACATACTTCCCAAAGACCCTTCTGTACCTTTTTGGTCCAGTTGGGCAGGTCTCATTATGCGTACTTCCCAAGAACCCTTTTGTATCGTAGTTCGCAGGGGCTCCACTGTTTGGTTTGTTAGTGGTGAGGCGTACAAAGGCCTAGGCTTGGTAGTGTGTATGCTCATCTTGTAGTGGAGAAGCCCGCTCCACTGTCACCGTTTGGCCACGATGGGTGATATCTGAGAGGTTTGCTACCTCTCGAAAAGTGGGAACTAAAGATCTATGTCGACATGGCAAAATAAAATATCATAAGACATTCATTGCATTCCATTGCATTGCATTGTATTTCATTGCATTTCACCGCAATCTTCATCATATAAATTTGTACGAACACTAAGTTACTTCATGTTGTACCTGATCTTTTATAAATTTATATGAGCATTTTTATAAGTTAAATTCAATTATGTACTTATGATATTATACTGCTAGACTTTTATGCTTTTACTCACTTGTTATTATTACTTACTCTTACTGTGCTTATATTACTACTAAAGTCATTGTTAACTGTTAGTTTAGTGTTTACCATCAGCTATACTTGCACTTACTGATTATAGGGTGTCCCCTCTTTCTTTCCTTTCGCCCAGTGCCTAAGAGTCGTTGAGGTGAGAGGATGTGATACCACTTAGTCTTTATAACTAACGGTTTCTAGACCCATCTTTTTAGGTGGACACCATGCCAACAGAGCAGTAGCAGTACACCGTGTAGGAGGGCAGCCAGGCCAAGGAGATAGGGCCTGACACTACGATTCTTTTGCATCCCTCAGTGACAGATGTGAGTGAGCGTTTTTGCAGCCCCTTCGGTCCATTCTGTACTTTGATATTTACAGGAGCATTTGTGTAGCTTCCGGACTATTGTTTATTTATGGACTTTTACTTATTGTGGATTATGACTTCTGTGCTTTTCTTTTATTAATGGGTTGACAATATGATATTGGAAATTAGCTGGCAGAATAGGTGACATATGGTACAAATTAGCTCGTGTGCTGATGTTACTGCAAGTTGGCTGTTCTTGGCATAAGGCTCCCATCAATTGTGTCTTGTGTTCTGAGAGGGGGGGTCTTAAAAATGGTATCAGCTTGTCACGATCCTGAGATAAATAAGTCATTGAACAGTGGTGTCACCCCCGCTCGATTATTTAGTTTGATGGCAAACTGAATTAGAGGAAGCAGTGGTGTGTCCATTTGTGATTCACACTAACTACGTCCACTTGTTATCCTACAAGTAGCCAACCTAACCCTAAATTTGTACCTTTGTTCATAGATACCGGTACATACAGAGCCAGTAACGAGCACTCCCATTCCTTTTATCCCAACTCCCCTCCATCAGTCAGAGTTGGGGCAAACCTTAGCTGTGATTTTAGAAGCCTTCGGGTCTTAGCAGGCCCCGGTGCAGCAGCAGGCCCCGGGCTCCAACTGGCTGAGCACCTTCCAAACTCTCTCCCCACATGTTTATCACGGGACATAGTTAGCTGTTCGTACAGAGGAGTGGTTGGATTCAATACAGGAGTTGATGGCCAGGATCCGATGCCCAGCCAGTGTGGTTGTTACCTTAGCCGTTTCCATCCTAGAATCGCACGCCAAGAGGTGGTAGAAGTCTCTTACGGGCTCCACTTTCAAAGGGCACATTTACACTGACATCAATTGGAGTGAGTTCTCTGATGCTTTCCTAGAGCACTTCATTCCCTCTACGGCTCGCGATGATCTCGAAGAAAGGTTCCTACAGCTGAAGCAAGGATCCAAATTAATTGTGGAGTACCAACGAGAGTTTCAGCACCTTTCCAGTTTTGCTGACTCCTATGACTTGGATGATTGCGATTATGCGAACCGATTCTACAAGGGTTTCTGAGACCCCCTTAGGCAAGCTCTCTTGTTTATAGTCGACTCGAGCCTTGCTTAAATTATAGAGATGGCAAAAAATTCGAGGCAGACCACCTTAGGGTCCAGGCTAGTAGAAATAGACCAGCAGAGGGTGTAATGGAAGCAGGACCCAGTAGGAGGAGGCAGCTTACCGAGGGTAGAGGAGGAAACCAAAGAGGAGGCGACAAACGTTTCCGTCAGAATTTTAAGATGGAGCATCCGGACCCACAGTTAGCACTACCCCCACCCAGCATTTTCAGGCATATCTGCAACTCAGGGAGCCATTCAGAGAAGGTTGCTTATATTGTCACCAATTAGGCCATATTCGGTGCTCTGCTAGCAAATAATTGGGAATGTTCCAAATCGTTATGTATTCCCTCCAGCAGCTCAATGAGGATGAGGACGTGGTCGATTATGAGGTCCACAAGGTAGGAACCCTAGACCTGCTCGAAAGCAGGTGTTAGCTTTGGATATGACTCGGGAGCGGGACTCGCATGTCGTCATTGCAGGTATGTTGTAGTCGAACTCATTATTACATACTTATTTATATTCGTCCTTAATATGCCTGTAATTGCACTGAAAACCTAGTCTTGAAATTGTTATAACTTAACATTTATGCATCGTGACTGTCAGTGGGAGGCCGGCCTATACCTTGTTTGATACCGGTTGTTGGAACACCCTATTACTAATTTGGGTCAGGATCACTATGTCTCTAGGAAACCAATGTTTGACCTCCTGTAAAGCTCAAAGTTCAATTAGAATTGAGTCTAAGGGTTAGAAGTCTAAGTTTGGAAGCTGCCCTCAAGACCCAGAATCTTTTAGTTTGAGACTAAGTCATATCGTCGAGCTCAGCGCGACGATTCGTCGAACTCTGATCGACGATCGTCTAGCTCAACTTCGACAGATCGTCGAACTCCATTTGACGATCGCTGAGCTCAACTTCATCATATCGTCGAACTCCATTCGACGATCGGTGAGCTCAGTTCGACGATCTTTGAGCTCAAATCGACGATATTTTGTTGCAGTATAAATCCAAATCGCTGAGCTCAGTTCAACGATAGCAGAGCTCAGTTCGATATTTTCAGATAACTTCAAGGATATTTCAAGATTCAAATTCAATCAGTTAAGGAATTATTCAGCAATTAATTCAGAAGATTTTCTAGCCGTTTTCTTTTATTTCTGGACCAAGTTTCAAGGGATTTTCAAGGAATGGTTCTTTGGACTTTCCTCCAGAAGACATTTTGCAATTAAGGATGCAATTAATGCAGGCCAACGGCTATTCTTGACAGAGGATATTATTCTATTCAATACCAGAGAATAAAAGATAAGAATTTCTTTGAATCTCTCACACAGATACACAGACAGACAGAAAGACAGACATCAGTAATCTTCAGAACAAGAACAAAATATTCTCTGTCTCAAAGAATTCTCAAGAACACACATCCAAGGAGATCAAATTTTCTAAAATCCTCAGATCTCTCTTGTCTCAAGTGTTCAAGGCCAACATCTTTCAAGACTCCAGACACCTAACATTTCAGCTGTTGCTGAAATCATCTTTTGCTGGAGATCAACTTTTGAAGGCCTATCACCCTACAGCAAAGCTTCTTTTCCTAAAGATCTCAAGGACTCAGGGGGAGCTTTGACACCATCAAATCCACATAGTCTTCTCAGATGATCTGAGAAAGAGAAGACTTCCATCACTCTCTTACCCCCATCTCTATAAAGGGTTTCTCAAACTCCCTTCAAAAGTTTGAGCTTGGTTTTTGAGCACCTTGTCAAAAGCTCATTGGTGGCAAGACATCTGATCAAAAAAATCTGATTTGGTTTTTGAGCACCTTATCAAAAGCTCATTGGTGCCCAGGACACCTGATCAACTCATCCTGCAGTGGATTCCTACCTAGGGTGGTAGAAGAGTGGATGTACCCAAGTTTAGGGGAACCACTATATTTCCTTGTATTTTCTGGCTTGCTTGTTTTTATTTTTGTTTCTGGCTGTGATTGTTCTGTGTTTAGTTTATAATTAGTTTAGTTCTGTGATTAGATTTATTAATTGCTTCCCTGTTCACTCAGATTACAACAATTGTTGTAAAAAGTTTTCAAGCACCATATACTCTATTCACCCCCCTCTAGAGTATATGAGATCTAGCTGCACTTTCAATTGGTATCAGAGGGAGGTTGGTTAAACATACCACACCTTGGTGGTTGCACAGGCTAACACCTGAACCCAAAGATCCCTAGTTAGATCTGTTTTCTTTTGAGTTTAGTATTAGATTTTGTTTTCACAAATCATGGCCCAAAATAAAGATTATGCTAGCACCAGACCTCCAGTGTGCAATCTATCCAAGTTTGCACTTTGAAAAGCAAGGATCAGATTATACATGAATTCTATTGACGAGGATATTTTTAACTCTGTCTTAACAGTTTGTCCAAGACCTCCAGAGAACTCAAGTACAAATGTTGTTCCACCTCCATCAGGAACAGATGCTGACATCAAGAAATGGAAGGTAGCTGATGCCAAGGCTATGAACATCTTAGCCCAGACAATGTCTGATGACATATTTCAAAAGGTGGCTGAATGCAATTCAGCAAAGGAAATTTGGGACAAACTCTCTGAAATAGTCTCAGGCTCAGCTGATGAGAGAAAGGATAGGAGATCCCAGCTCATATCTCAATATGAGAATTTCAAAAAGGGAGAAACTGAGTCAGTGGGAGATATGTACAACAGGCTAAGTCTAATAGTCAGTGAACTCAGGACATTGGATAAAAAGATCTCACTAACTGAGCTCAATGACAAAATTCTAATGTGCTTCCCTAGCACTTGAGATTCAAGAATCTGGCCAATCAAGGATGCCAGAAGTTTGAATGAGATCACCACTGAAGCTCTATTGGGTAAGCTCAAATCTTATGAGCTACTCATCAAGAATAGAGAAGAAGAACAGAAGGCTGCATCACCAGCCACAAGAAAAGAGAAAATAATAGCTTTCAAGGCAACTGAAGATCTGCTTGAAGACAAAGTCACAGACAATGATGAACTGCTTAGTCTGTTGGCCAAAAGATTTTACAAGATGGCCAGAAAGGACTTCAGAAGGAGATCATACAAGGAGCATGATAAGCCAAGGTATGACAAGTCAATTAATAATAAAGAAATTGTTTGCTTTGGTTGCAGGAAACCAGGGCACATAGTTCCTGACTGTCCAGAAAACAAAAACAAGGACAGAAGGGACAAAAAAGAAAGAAGAAAGGAGAAAGACTCCAAGAGGAATGGCAATGACAAACCCTCATCAAGCAAAAACAAACATACAAGAAAGGGGTTTGTTGCTGAATCCTGGAGTGAGACTGAAGAGGAGTCAGAAGCCTCATCCAGCTCCAATGATGATGAAGATGATGCAGAAGAGAAAGAGTTCTGCATGATGGCAATCAATGCCTCACAATACAATTCAGAAGAAGAAGAGTCAGAGTCAGATTCAGAGACTCAACTTGAAGAAGATCAGGTAATCAGCTCTTTTGATTTTACTTCAGAGGACTTTAAATCTGAGTTTAAAGCATTATGTTTAGACCTCCTAAAATCTGAGAAAGAAATTATCTCTCTCAGAAATCATTTATCTGAACATAATACCTTAAAGTCAGAAAACCTCAAACTCTCTCAGGAGTTGGAGTGCTGTAGGGAGCAGATAGCTTCACTGAAAAGTGAGCTATCTGAGGCCAAGAAGCTTGAAGAATCCCTTAATGGGAGAAGTATCAAGCTGATGGACATCACAAGCACAATGAACTTCAGATTTAATAGTACACTGGGCTTGGGTGCTTCATCCAGCCAACCCATAGTTCTAACAACTCCAATCAAATTCATTTCTGATAAAGGAAGGGGAGTTGTAGAGGTAGCTAGGAAAAATTCTGATCTGCCCAAGAAAACCAAGTCCCAGTAGAAATCGTCGAACGGAGATCGACGATCGCCGAACGCAGATCGACGATCTCAGGCAAAATCGTCGACCTCGGGTCGACGATCTCAAGTTCCTGAACTCTGCTCTAGTCGACCGTCGAACGGAGCTCGACGATCTGACCCAAGATCGTCGAACGCAGCTCCACGATCGTCGAACAGAGGTCAGAGCTCTGGAAAGTCTCTCAAGGGCAAATCAAAATTCAATCCAAAGGGTCCTTCATCCCAAATCTTTAACCCTTATACTGAATGGATTATACCTCCAAGGAGATATCATCCTGAAGGATATAAGAGTCAACCTGGGATGTCTTTTATTTCAGAGTTTAAAGGTTATCAACCTAGGCCCAAGGTAAACTGGGTCAAAAACAAATGAATTGTCTTATGTGCAGGTGAAGACCTATCCAACATCTAACCAGCAATGGTACTTGGATAGTGGGTGCTCTAAGCACATGACAGGGAACAAGGACAACCTCACATCCTTTAGAGCCAAGCTTGGACCCAAAGTTATCTTTGGTGATTCAAACTTTGGACAAACTAAAGGATATGGTGCAGTCCAGATTGGATCAGTAACATTCAAGAAGGTAACTTATGTGGAAGGACTGAAGCACAACTTAATAAGTATCAGTCAGCTGTGTGATGAAGGCTACCAGGTGACCTTCAGCAAAGCATTATGTAAAATCAAGTCAGAGGACAACACAACTGTGTTGACAGGTAAAAGGAAAGGTAACATCTATCTAGTAGATTTTCTTTCAACAGATGTAGATATTTGCCTCTTTAATTCTATTTGTAGACCAAATATTTTATGGCATAAGAGACTAGGACACCTAAACCTTAGAACTATTGTTAGGCTATCCAAGGACAACCTTGTTAGAGGACTACCTTCTGGCCCCTACAAGAAGGAAGGACTCTGCAGGGCTTGTCAATTAGGAAAGCAAACTAAAAACAGCTTTAAGTCACTTAATAAGAGTGATTCACCTAGGATATTGTATCTATTACACATGGATCTTTTTGGACTCATCACAGTACAAAGCCTAGGAGGGAAATCTTACACTTTAGTAGTTGTAGATGACTTCTCTAGATTCACTTGGGTGTTCTTTCTAAGGAAGAAGTCTGATAACTTTAAGTGTCTGACAGAGTTTCTCAAATGTATACAGATTGAGTTCAATACTCACATTGTCCTGATCAGAAGTGATCATGGGACAGAGTTTGATTCTCTTCTTATGCAAGAGTTCTGTCAGAGTGAAGGGATCATGCATACTTTCTCAGCTCCTAGAACTCCTCAACAAAATGGGGTAGCTGAAAGGAAAAATAGAACCCTTATTGAATCTGCCACTACACTGTTGTCAGATGCTCACCTTCCTCTATCCTTTTGGGCAGAGGCAGTGAACACCTCCAACTATGTGCTGAATAGAAGTTTGATACATAAACTAAAGGGAAAGACTCCCTATGAATTACTCAAAGTGAAGAAACCTAAAGTTGATTATTTTAGAGTTTTTGGTTGTATTTGCTACATACATAATAATGACAAAAAATATTTAGCAAAATTTCAAGCTAGAGCTGATGAAGGAGTATTTCTGGGATACTCCATGATTAGCAAGGCTTATAGGGTTTATAATAAATCATCTCTAAAAATTGAGGAATTTGTTCATATATCATTTGATGAATCTAACATGTCTTTCAAGGAGAAGATCTCTTCTACCATAGAACCTTTGCAGGAACATTCTCTTGTTGAAGACCTGAACAAGTTACAGGTTACCCAAAGGGATGAAAGTAGTGAAGATGAAGAAAGTGTTCAACATTTTGAAGAACAATCTGAAGAGCCAGTTGTTGTACCACAAGAGGAAACAACAACACAGGTTGGTGAACAATCAACACTCCCTGTTGATTTAGTAACATCAAGAGATCATCCAATTTCCCAAATAATTGGAGACATCTCAGCTGGTGTGCAAACCAGAAATCAGGTCAAACAAAACCTGTTGCACACCTGCTTCCTATCTCAAATTGAACCTCAGTCCATTCAAGATGCAGAGCAAGATCCACACTGGATCATTGCAATGCAAGAAGAGTTACATCAATTTGAAAGGAACAAAGTGTGGGAACTAGTGCCAAAGCCTAAGGATCACTCCATTGTTGGAACAAAGTGGGTGTTCAGAAACAAACTGGATGATCAAGGAGTAATTGTAAGGAACAAGGCAATGCTAGTTGCTCAGGGATATTCTCAAGAAGAAGGAATAGACTATGACCAGACTTTTGCACCAGTTGCAAGATTGGAAGCCATCAGAATATTTTTAGCTTATGCAGCACATAAAGGCTTCAAGGTATATCAGATGGATGTCAAAAGTGTATTTCTAAATGGATACATCAAAGAGAAAGTATATGTCAGACAACCTCCAGGTTTTATCTCTCCAACTTATCCTGATTATGTTTTTAGATTGAACAAAGCATTATATAGTCTCAAGCAAGCTCCTAGAGCATGGTATGAGACCCTAGCATGCTTTTTTTGGAAAATGGATTTATAAGGGGTAGAGTAGACCAAACTCTTTTCATTAAAACTCATAAGTCCCATACCCTACTAGTACAGATTTATGTAGACGATATTATTTTTGGTTCTACTGACTCAAAATTGTGCAGAAGGTTTTCCAACCTAATGCATTCTAAATTTGAAATGAGTAGTATGGGTGAGCTATCCTTCTTCCTAGGATTGCAAGTCAAACAACATGTTGAAGGCATCTTTATTTCTCAAACCAAGTATGCAAATGAATTGGTTAAGAAATTTAGCATGTCTGAAGCATCTTGTATGAAAACACCTATGCCTACTAATGCTGTATTGGATGCTGATGAACATGGGAAACCTGTTGATCAGACAATATATAGAGCAATGATTGGCTCTTTACTGTACCTTACAGCTAGTAGACCAGATATAATGTTTGCTACATGTATATGTGCTAGGTTCCAAGTAAGCCCTAGAGAGTCACACCTAACACTAGTAAAAAGGATTCTCAGGTATGTTAAAAGTTGTCCAAATCTAGGTCTCTGGTATCCAAAAGATTCAGCATTTGATTTAACTGGATTTTCTGATGCTGATTATGCTGGATGCAGAATTGACAGGAAAAGCACCAGTGGAACTTGTCAGTTCCTTGGTGACAGACTTGTCTCCTGGTTTTGTAAGAAACAAACTTCTGTGTCAACTTCAACTGCTGAAGCTGAATATATGGCTGCAGGCAGTTGTTGTTCACAAATCTTGTGGATTCAAAACCAACTCCTAGACTATGGCTACAACTTAGAGAAGTCTAAAATCTTTTGTGATAACACCAGTGCTATTTCTATAGCTCAAAATCCAGTCCTCCATAGTAGGACAAAACACATAGAGATTAGGCATCATTTCTTAAGGGATAATGTTGAAAAGAATAAAATTGAACTACAATATATCTCAACTGATTTACAAAGGGGAGATATTTTCACCAAGCCCTTGGATGAAAAGAAACACACCTTCTTCCTAAATCAGTTAGGAATGATAGATGGAGGAAGTCTTAAATAATATCCAAGATTTTAAAAGTTTAAAAATTGACCAAGACTAGGCAAACATCTTGATTTTTCTTAGTGTCTAGAGTTTTCTGATCTCTGAACTGCGCTCGACGTTTTTCCCCCAGATCGTCGAACGGAGATCGACGATTTCTGAAATCGTCGACCTGAGTTCAGCGTTTCTCAGATAGTATGAACTATCTCTTCCGGTCAACGATCGTCGAACGGCGCTCGACGATTTTGTTCTCTGAACGATCGTCAAACAGAGCTCGACGCTCTCCAATATCGTCGAACGGAGATCGACGATGTTGAAGACTCTTCAGATTCCTTTAGAAGCCTCGATCGTCGAACTGAGTTCAACGATCTTTCCATTTCTGCGTCGAACCCTAATATAAAATTCATTTTTCGCCGTCATTCTCCTTTGCGCTTTCGATTTCTCTGCAAAAAATTTCTTTCCCTCCAAACATTTCTGCACTTGGTCGTTTTATTTGTTGAATCTTTGCAGGTAACTATGGCTGTGTCTGTTGCTGTTCTCGCCGCCATGAAATTTGATGCTGGCTTCGACATAGACATGGAATCCTTCAGCACAATAGACCAGGTTTTTCAGGATATCTTAGAGTTATTCAAAGAGCAGAAACTGGCTGCAATCATGACTACAAGGATTAATCTTGCTTCTGATGAAATCAAAGAGTGGGTCTACACTGCCCACAATCAGGACCACAACACCATTGTTGGATCAATCTCTGACACTCAGGTACCTTTGACCCCAGCAATTCTAATAGAGGTTTTTGAGTTAAGAACTGGTGGAGATTCTACTGATTTGTCTGGAGAATAATATGCTGACTTTCTTGCCAGAATGGGTCACTCTGAGGCTAACCCTAGCAAGCTATTGAAAAAGAATCTTTCTGTGGAATACAGATTCCTGGCTGATGTAGTTGGGAAAGTCCTACTTGCTAAGCACTCTGCTCATGATACAATTTCCAGGTATCAGCTCTGCCTAATGGGAGCTCTAGTAGACAGGAAGAACCTGAATTGGGGAGAGGTCTTCTTTGACCTCATTAAGAAGAAAATTAATAAAAGCTCTGTAAATTTTGGAAGGATTTTAGGAATTTTTCTGCAGAATAAGTGACCTGCCTTGCTGGTATCCTCTGGGATACACATAAATGCATCCAAGAGACTGTCTTGTGCCCTTTTTGGTAAATGGGACAGGCAGATCTCCAAGCCCAGCAGGCCCTCTTCCAGCACTCTTTCAGGCACCAGGACTGTCAGAGTCACTTCCCCTCAGGTCTCTGCCCCAGCAGATGACCTGCCTGCTGCTGCCTCTCCTCCTCCTACTCCAATTCCATCTCTTCCCATTCCATCCATCATTCAAACTCCATCCACTATCATCATCTCTAGCCCCTCTCCAACCTCTACACCATCTCCAATCCCTACTCTTCCAACCACAGAAGACCAATTCCATCCATTATTCTCCTACCATCCAACAGACATTGCCACTTCATCACCCTCCATTCCATCCTTCAACCTCATTGATGATTCCTTCATGGATGACTCACCATCCTCTCCTCCTGAGCTACCCTCATCATCAACATCTTATCAAGATCTTCTGCAAGAAATCATTGACCAACCCACCTTCACACCATCTATCTCCATCTCACTGTCCTCCATATCCACCTTACCCATACCTCAGCCATCTCTTCCCCAATTCACTAGCTCTCCACTACCCTCACCAACAGCTACTCCTCCATCCTCTACCTCTGCTCCAGTCACTACTGATCAAGTAGATATTCTAGCCCTTGCTGACAGGATTTATGAGTTGCTAGCCCCCAGGCTATCTCTTCTCTTGGAGACCTCCTTGGCTCCATTACTCCTGTCAGTGGCAGCCCTTTCTGTCAGGCTCTCCTCTCTATTCCCTCAGGCAGCCCCTTCAGTAGCGTGCCTTGATCCAGTCATGTCTGAATCTAGGCAGGGGGAGATGCCCTATGAAGTGAGCCTGCCTGCTGCTGCTCTTGCTGTTTCAGTGAACCTGCCTGCTGCTGCTGCTATTGCTGTTTCTTCAGCTCCTGTTACTGCTGCTCCTGCTGCTGTGTCTCAAGATCCAGTTCCTCATGCTGCAGTCTTTGCAATTGACCTCAGGTCTTTGCTCTCAGAATTTGATTCTCTATATTTCAGATGTCTGCCAGAAAAAGCTTATCTTCCAGAAACAGTTGCTATCTAGCCCCCAGAAGATCTGTCCAAGGCCCTTGTGCCTTTCTCTTGCTGTGACCCCAGCATCATCACTTCATTTTTCAACTCAGTTTATGTTGCTGCTACTTCTGCTGAAAGTAGTGTGGTTGTTTCTGATGTTGCTGCCCCTCCTACTGCTGAAAGTTTTGATGACACTCCTGTTACTGCTGATGAGCCAATTTCTAAGGAGATCCTTATGACAGAGGCACATGAGTTTGAGCCTTCTGAATTTTCTGCTGATATTTCTACTGCTGATAATGCTGTTTCTGTCAGTGAAACTGCTGCTGTCCCAACTGCTGTTGTTACTGCTTCTGCCTCAATTTCAACTGCCACACCTTCTGTATCTGCTGTTGTCACTACTGTTACTGCTTCAACTTCTGCTACTACAACCTCTGCTGCCTCATCTGCTTCAATCCAGCTCAAGAAAGATTTGATGAAGAAGATTGATGCCCTTTATGATGATTAAAGTTCTGAAAGTGATGAGTTCAGAACAGATTCTGATGATTCTTCTGCTACCATTGCCAGGAAGAGAAAGGCAAGGAGCAAAGCCATGAAGAGAGTACCTCCTGCCAAGGTCAAGGACAACAATGATATACCATACTATATTCTGCATGATTGCCCTATAATTGAGCACTGGATGCAGTACTCAAAGAATCAACTCAAAGCAATGAAGAAGAAAAGGAAATATGAAAAGGGCTCTTCTCAATTCCAACATTCTCATCCTCCTCCACCACCTCCTCCTGATGCAGGTGCAGGTGGAAGTTCAGCTGCTCAACCCCCTGCTAGAAGTCAAATCCCATATCAGCCACATGCTAGATCCTATCATAGGGGAAGCCATTCCAGGGGTTCTCAATCCAAAAGAGGAGGATACAGAGGCAATCAAAGAGAAGTCCAGGTTTACTCTAAGGGATACTCAAGGCAACATCCATACTCCAGGAAAGGACAAATCAAATCTGACACCACCTCTGGTCCTTTTCCCTATAAATTGAAGGAAACTGTTTCATCCAGGCCTCCTCAGGACAATCCTTCTAATAGATATGAGCCACCAGTACCTTTTGAAGACCCTGAGAACAATCCAGCTGCTTGGACTGCAAGGATGAAAGAGCTTGCTGCACTAGATCAGATCAAGAAAGCTAAAGAGCAAGTAAGAGACTCCTCCAACATCTCTACAATGTCTGAACAGAGAAAGAAAGAGTTGGAAAAATATGGGTCAAGCAAATTTTTTGATTCTGATAGATACATGGAACTACATCCTGAAGCTGTAGTTCCCAGGCCCAAACAGCAAACCACTTTAGGTGCAGCAGATGATACAAGATCAAAGAAAGAAGCCCTCAACCCCAACAAAGAAATCAAACTCATTAAGGGCAAGGAAAAGAAATGATTATGTAAGGTGACAATCATCTTAACTTCTGGTTATTATCTGGGATGATATATATATCTGTGGTTCTGCAATGACCAGCTTTTTGTTTTTCTGTATTGTTGCTTGTATGTTATTTAATTTTTTAAACTCTGTAAATAGTAATCCTAACCCAAATAGGGGGAGATTGTTGGAACACCCTATTACTAATTTGGGTCAGGATCACTATGTCTCTAGGAAACCAATGTTTGACCTCCTGTATAGCTTAAAGGTCAATTAGAATTGAGTCTAAGGGTTAGAAGTCTAAGTTTGGAAGCTGCCCTCAAGACCCAGAATTTTTCAGTTTGAGACTAAGTCATATCGTCGAGCTCAGCACGACGATTCGTCGAACTCCGATCGACGATCGTCTAGCTCAACTTCGACAGATCGTCGAACTCCATTCGACGATCGCTGAGCTCAACTTCATCATATCGTCGAACTCCATTCGACGATCGGTGAGCTCAGTTCGACGATCTTTGAGCTCAGATCGACGATATTTTGTTGCAGTATAAATCCAAATCGCTGAGCTCAGTTCAACGATAGTAGAGCTCAGTTCGACGTTTTCAGATAACTTCAAGGATGTTTCAAGATTCAAATTCAATCAGTTAAGGAATTATTCAGCAATTAATTCAGAAGATTTTCTAGCCGTTTTCTTTTATTTCTGGACCAAGTTTCAAGGGATTTTCAAGGAATGGTTCTTTGGACTTTCCTCCATAAGACATTTTGCAATTAAGGATGCAATTAATGCAGGCCAACGACTATTCTTGACAGAGGATATTATTCTATTCAGTACCAGAGAATAAAAGATAAGAATTTTTTTGAATCTCTCACACAGATACACAGACAGACAGAAAGACAGACATCAGTAATCTTCAAAACAAGAACAAAATATTCTCTGTCTCAAAGAATTCTCAAGAACACACATCCAAGGAGATCAAATTTTCTAAAATCCTCAGATCTCTCTTGTCTCAAGTGTTCAAGGCCAACATCTTTCAAGACTCCGGACACCTAACATTTCAGCTGTTGCCGAAATCATCTTTTGCTGGAGATCAACTTTTGAAGGCCTATCACCCTACAGCAAAGCTTCTTTTCCTGAAGATCTCAAGGACTCAGGGGGAGCTTTGACACCATCAAATCCGCATAGTCTTCTCAGCTGATCTGAGAAAGAGAAGACTTCCATCACTCTCTCACCCCCATCTCTGTAAAGGGTTTCTCAAACTCCCATCAAAAGTTTGAGCTTGGTTTTTGAGCACCTTGTCAAAAGCTCATTGGTGGCAAGACACCTGATCAAAAAAATCTGATTTGGTTTTTGAGCACCTTATCAAAAGCTCATTGGTGCCCAGGACACCTGATCAACTCATCCTGCAGTGGATTCCTACCTAGGGTGGTAGAAGAGTGGATGTACCCAAGTTTAGGGGAACCACTATATTTCCTTGTGTCTTCTGGCTTGCTTGTTTTTATTTTTGTTTCTGGCTGTGATTGTTCTGTGTTTAGTTTGTAATTAGTTTAGTTCTGTGAGTAGATTTATTAATTGCTTCACTGTTCACTCAGATTACAACAATTGTTGTAAAAAGTTTTCAAGCACCGTATACTCTATTCACCCCCCTCTAGAGTATATCAAATCTAGCTGCACTTTCACCGGTGTCACCCATTCATTCGTTTTAGCAGACTTTGTGAAGGATATGAATGATGTGCAACATTTTAATGGAGTCACTCAGAGAGTACGCCTTTCAAATGACTCTGAGATGATCTTGTCTGCCAAGTGTGACTTGGATGTGTACATTGGAGGGAAACTTTTTGAAACCCTTGAGATAGTGTTGAGGATGTCGAAATTTGATCTTGTTCTGGGCATGACTTGGCTGGATTGGCATCATGCTAGGATTAACTGTGCGGCAAAGTAGATCAATTTGAGGCAGGGAGATTCAGAGATCATCTTTCAAGGTATTGGATTTGCACCCAGAATTCTATTATCTTCTATTAAGGTCATTAAGGCCTATGAGCAGGGTGATGAGGTGTTCATGATATGTTTTGAGCTGAAGGAGATAGAGGTTAGTGTGAATGATGTACCGGTGGTTAGGGATTTCCTAGTTGTTTTTTCCAAAAAAGATGTCGGGATTACCCCCGCATAGGGAGGTGGATTTTCAGATCAAGCTAGTATCGAGTGTCAAGCCCGTCTGTCGGGCCCCATACAGAATGGCCTTGAAGGAGCTAGCAGAGTTTCGAGTGTAGCTACATGAACTTGTGGGCTCCGGATTTGTTCTCCCCAGTTCGTCATCATGGGGAGCTACAATTTTATTCGTAAAGAAGTATGGATCACTGCGACTGTGTATTGACTACCCGGAGCTCAACCGGTTGACGGTACGAAACACCTGCCCCTTGCCCCGTATCGACAAACTATTCGATCTGCTAGTGGGAGCGCATTAGTTCTCTAAGTTAGATTTGTGGACTGGGTACTATCAGTTGAGGATATAGGAGGAAGATGTCTAGAAGACGGCTTTTAGTTCGAGATATGACCTATTTGAGTTCACTGTGATGTCGTTCAGGCTCACAAATGCCCCCTTTGCATTCATGAGCCTGATTAAAAGGGTGTTTGAGCCGTATTTGGATGTTTATATCATCGTATTCATTGATGACATTTTTGTCCACTCAAAAACAGTGCAGGAACTTGCAGAGCACTTGGCCTTACTTTTTGGAAAAGCTGAGGGAGCACAGTTTGTTTGCTAAGTTCAGCAAGTATGAGTTTTGACTCCGAGAAGTTTCTTTCTTGGGCGATGTTATTAGTGGAGCTGGGCTAGCAGTAGATCTGGTTAAGGTGTGTGTCGTAAAGGAGTGGTCGTCTTTGAGGTCAGCGGTCGATGTACAAAGTTTCCTCGGACTTGCCAGGTACTATCGCAAGTTTGTGGAAGGACTTTTGAAGATCTCCATTCCCCTCCCCGCACTAACAAAGAAGGGTGTACCTTTTTTGTGGGAACCCGCGTATGAGGCTGCATTCCAAGAGCTGAAGGATCATCTTACCACCGTGCCAATCCTTGCCATTCCATCTAGGAAGGAAGGATTTCATATTTACACAGATGCATCCTATCGGGGCATGGGAACAATATTAATGAAACATGGGCACATGATTGCGTATGCCTCGAGGCAACTTAAGAAGCATGAGGTGAATTACCAGTGTACGACTTGGAGCTGGGAGCAATGGTCTTCGCCTTGAAGATTTGGAGGCACTATCTGTACGACGTCCACTGTGAGATCTTTTCAGATCATATGAACTTGAAGTACATCGATAACATCGACACTATGATTAGGATGATTTGGGACCACATGCTAGAGGCTCAGAGCTGACAAACAAAGTAATATGATGTGAAACATCAGATGGTGGAATTTAAAGAGGGTGACGAGGTATTCGTGAAGATTAGGCTGATGCATGGGGGTATCATGTACTCGTGGAAGGAAGAAGCTCAGCCCGCGATATATGGGGACATATACCGTTTTGGAGTGGATCGGTCCCTTGGCTTATAGGCTAGAGATACTGCTGGAACTAGAAAAGTTACATGACGTCTTTCATGTGTATTCCCTTTGAAAGGCACTGCTTTGACCTGATCAATATGTCACCGCTACGTCTGTCCTTGTGGCATCTAATAGATATGTCCGACTAGAACATGTGTGAATAGTAGATACTGAGATACGAAGGCTGAGGAAGAAGAGTATTTCTTTGGTAAAGGTCATGTGGTCCAACCATGGGAAAGAGGAATACAATTGGTAGCCTATGGACATTATGCAGCAACGCTACCTGTGATTGTTTCCCCAAGGTAAGTCTGAAACTTACCTTACATATCTAGTACTTTGATGCCCGTAGACCTAACCTCAATTTCGGGGACCAAATTATTTATTTATTTATTGGATTTGTAATGTCCCATTTTTGAGTTAGACCCCTCGTGCATGTTTTGTGTCACCTTAGGTGGCTTAGGCCCTGTTGGAAAATTTTGGGAGAGAGCCCAGGGTCACAGGGGTGGCTGGTAGGTCCTGATGGTCAAGTAAACTCAATGAATCGTTGAGTGGATTCGACGAATCGTCGAGTGATCTTGACGGACCTAACAGTCGAGTGAACTCGACGGACCTAACAGTCGAGTGAACCCGACGGACCTAACAGTCGAGTGAACTCGACGAACTTGCCGAGTGAACTTGATGAACCCGCCGAGTGAATTCGACGAACCCGTCAAGTGAACTCGGCGAACCCGCCAAGTGAACTCGATGAATGGACTTGACATCAAATTCATGTGTGTTATATTCTTGTTTACGGCCTGGGAAGCAGAGTGGGCTGAACCGGAAACGAATATATTTTGGGACTTGTACATACAACGCATTGATGGCTTTTGTCGCTTCCAAAATCTTATTTTACCATATAATCTTTGGTCCTATAGATGAGTGACACGTGACACTAGTTTATGGGAAAATATTGTACAACCCACTCCTTGCTTATTTGAAGGTTGGATGGTGGCTTGGGTCCAATAAGAAGGCGACATGTGGTGCTTGTCATTCAAAAGCATGGGAAGAGTCCCCCCATCACCATCGTAAGCAAAGCTCCAAGCTTCTCCTCCATTACACCTTCCTCATCACTTTCTCATCACCCAAAAGCTGAGACCAACACCCTTTTTGGAAGAACAAGCCCAGGAAAAGGATTTAGAGCACCACCACCACCAATATGTCGTAGAGGAGAAGAACTCGATCCATGGTCGCAAATCAAGTGTGTTCCTTACCCTCTTCCTTGGTGCTAGATCTTCAGATCCGAAATTAAAAGAGACGTCGGGAACTAGAGAGCATGATTTTGGTGAGTTTAATGGAGTTTTCTAGAAATTGACCACGTTAAAACTTCTGTTCTAGGGCGTCGACCGCCGTGAAAATGTCTTCGATCATTTTCTCTCTTCGGTACGAAGATGGCGGACTTGATTTCGTGAATAATAGTGGTCTAATGAGGGAGAAAGAGCAGAGAGAAGTTGAGTGCTTTTGTACGTTGACTGGAGAAAGCAGATGAACAGATGATGTTCATTGGTCTTTAAGATTCGTGCAGAAACTTTATTATAATAAAAGACAAAAATCTGTTGTGTACGTGCGATGGATTTTAAGCCTATTTTTAGGCATGATCCAGTCATATTCAGGTCGAGCTCAACATGAAAGTTATAGTCCTCAAAAAGTCCTTTCCAACGAGTGGTTGCACATTTTCTGGGGAATTATGTAGCTCCATAAAATTAAAATCGAAGTTTTTGTACTGAAATAATTATGTACAGGACAGATTCTGTCCAGATTTGCACGACCGAGTTCAAACCCAATTTTAGGCATTATAGACTTATAACTGGACCTAGGGCTTATCAAAGAAAATGTAGCTCTTGAAAATACCTTTCCATAATGGAGTTAAACTTAATTTTTAGTAGTCTGTAGCTCTGGGAAATCCAGTTTACGTAAGTTGTGTCGTAAACGTACATATTTTGATGTTTCTTGGATTTCTCTCAAAATAATCATCTTATACTTATGGAATTGGTAGTCGCATACTCGATGATATTGTTATCACCCCTGTTGATTTTCATAATTTTTGGATAAGTATTTGCATATATATTGACATATAGTATTATAAATATTGACATCGTAAATGATTATTATGATGTTCTGATGGGCTGAAACTTGTGAGAATGTTTAAAATGATAGACTTGATGAATGATATGAATCTCAGCGAATATGGATGTTATATTATCCTTCAAACAAATACTTATTAGATGTTTGTCTCACATTCGAAAGCTTATGTTTTTTTAGAATTATAATAATGCCCGAATAATTTTATGAGATAAAAGATGATGGAAATGACATGTTGGAGTATGAGGCGTATGTAAGGTGATGACCTCACCATGTTGTTAAGGCATAGGTTGTCCTGTAGGATCCTTAGAAATAGTATTCTCATATTTTGCTCGCATTGATGTGAGGTGTTATGGCAACACACCACTCAATGGGTGATGCCTTGTTGGTAACCCTATGATATGTTGCATCCTGGGATTTATTGGGTAAGGATGTGGTTAGATGTCCTTGGGTGCTTCTTTGCATGTTTGGAATATGGCAATTACATGGTGTTTATGTTGATATACAGTGCATTGTGATCCTGGTGAGCGAATCACTTATGGCGAGTCTATGGGCTGGGCACTTTGGTGCATACTTCCCAAAGACCCCTTTTGTACCTTTTTGAGCCAGTTTGGATGGGCTCTTGGTGCCTACTTCTCAATACCCCTTCTGTGTTGTAGTATGCAGGGGCTCCGTTGTTTGGTTTGTTAGAGTCAAGGCGTATGGGGCCTAGGCCGGTTAGTGCATATTCCCTCCTAGTAGTGGAGAAGCCCGCTCCACTATCACTTTTTGGCCACGACGGGTTGTTGGAACACCCTATTACTAATTTGGGTCAGGATCACTATGTCTCTAGGAACCTTTGCTTGACCTTCTGTATAGCTTAATAGGTCAATTAGAATTGAGTCTATGGGTTAGAAGTCTAGGTTTGGAAGCTGCCCTGAAGACCAAGTTTTTCTGTCTGGAGACCATGTCTGATCGTCGAGCTCAGCACGACGATTCGTCGAACTCCGATCGACGATCGTCTAGCTCAACTTTGACAGATCATCGAGCTCCACTCGACGATCGCTGAGCTCAACTTCATAATATCGTCGAACTCCATTCGACGATCGGTGAGCTCAGTTCGACGATTTTGACTCAGTTTTGGAACTTTATCTCTGAGCTCAGTTCGACGATCTTTGAGCTCAGATCGACGATTATTTTTGCTGCTTAAGTTCTTCAGTTCGCTGAGCTCAGCTCGACGATAGCAGAGCTCAGTTCGACGATTTCAGATAACTTCCAGAATTCAGATTCAAATCAGTTAGGAGTTATTCTGCATTTAATTCAGAGATTTGCTAGCCGTTTTCATTCAATTCTGGACCAAGTTTCAAGGGATTTTTCAAGGAATAATTCTGTGGACTTTCCTCCAGAAGGGATTATGCAATTAAGGATGCAATCAATGCAGACCAACGGCTATTTTTGACAGAGAATAATATTCTATTCAGGAACAGAGAATAAAAGACAGAATGTTTTTGAATCCAAAAAAAACAAGAGATTAACAAGAAGAGAATACACAATACAGATTACAGAGACTCATTCAATATCTTTTGTCAAAAGAATTCTGAAGAACACTCATCAAAGAGATCAAGCTTTCAAAAATCTTCAGATCTCTTCAGCTCTCAAAGTGTTCAAGGCCAACATCATTTCAAGACTCCAGACACTCAACATTTCAGCCATTGCTGAAACCATCCATTGCTGGAGTTCTACCTTTGAAGGCCTATCACCCTCAACAAAGCTTTTCTTCCTGAAGATCTCAAGGATTCAGGGGGAGCTTTGACATCAATCCACATAGTCTTCTCAGTTGATTGAGAAAGAGAAGACTGCCATCACTCTCTCACCCCCACTCTGTAAAGGGTTTTTCAAACTCCCTTCAAAAGTTTGAATCTGGTTTTTGAGCACCTTGTCAAAAGCTCATTGGTGGCAAGACACCTGATCAAAAAATCTGCTTTAGTTTTTGAGCACCTTATCAAAAGCTCATTGGTGCCCAGGACACCTGATCAACTCATCCTGCAGTGGATTCCTACCTAGGGTGGTAGAAGAGTGGATGTACCCAAGTTTGGGGAACCACTATATTCCCTTGTGTCATCTGGTTGTGGCTTGTTTTCTTTTTGTTTCTAGCCTTGATTTTTCTGTGCTTAGTTTTTGCATAGCTTAGTACTGTGATTAATTTTATTTATGCTTCCCTGCTCACACATATTACAACAATTGTTGTAAAAGTTTTTAAAAGTTTTAAAAGCACCATATACTCTATTCACCCCCCTCTAGAGTATATCAGATCTAGTTGCCCTTTCAATTGGTATCAGAGGGAGGTTGGTTAAACATACCATACCTGATTGGTTGTACATGCTAACACCTGAACCCCAAGATCCCAAACTAGATCTGTTTTTCTTTTGTATTTTATTATTAGATTTTGTGTGCACAAATCATGGCCCAAAACAAAGAATATTCAAGCACCAGACCTCCAGTGTGCAATCTGTCAAAGTTTGCACTTTGGAAAGCAAGGATTAGACTCTACATGAATTCTATTGATGAAGATATATTTAATTCTGTTTTGACAGTGTGTCCAAGACCCCCAGAGAGCACAAGTACAAATGCTGTTCCACCTCCATCAGGAACAGATGCTGACATCAAAAAGTGGAAAGTAGCTGATGCCAAGGCTATGAACATCCTAGCCCAGACAATGTCAGATGACATATTCCAAAAGGTAGCTGAATGTAATTCAGCCAAGGAAATTTGGGATAGACTCTCAGAAATAGTCTCAGGCTCTGCTGATGAGAGAAAGGACAGAAGATCCCATCTCATCTCTCAATATGAGAACTTCAAGAAGGGTGATAATGAGTCAGTGGGAGACATGTATAATAGACTGAGTCTAATTGTCAGTGAATTGAGGACATTAGACAAAGAGATCTCTCTGACAGAACTTAATGACAAGATCCTAATGTGCTTCCCCAGCTCTTGGGATTCAAGAATCTGGCCAATTAAAGATGCCAGAAGTCTGAATGAGATCACAACTGAAGCCTTGTTGGGTAAGCTCAAATCTTATGAGCTACTCATCAAGAATAGAGAGGAAGAACAGAAGGCTGCTTCACCAGCCACAAGAAAAGAGAAGACTATAGCATTCAAGGCAACTGAGGATCTGCCTGAAGAAAAGGCTACAGGCAATGATGAACTTCTCAGCTTATTGGCCAAAAGATTCTACAAGATGGCCAGAAAGGACTTCAGAAGAAGATCATACAAGGAGCAGGATAAGCCAAGGTATGACAAGTCCATTGTTAACAACAAAGACATTATTTGCTTTGGTTGCAGGAAACCAGGGCACATAGTTCCTGACTGTCCAGAGAATAAGAACAAGGATAGAAGGGACAGAAAAGAAAGAAGAAAGGAGAAGGACTCCAAAAGGAATGGAAATGACAAACCTTCTTCAAGCAGGAATAAGCATACAAGAAAAGGGTTTGTTGCTGAATCCTGGAGTGAGACAGAAGAGGAGTCAGAAGCCTCTTCCAGCTCCAGTGATGATGAGGATGATGCAGAAGAAAAGAAGTTCTGCATGATGGCAATCAATGTATCACAGCACAATTCAGAGGAAGAGGAGTCAGAATCAGACTCAGAGACTCAACCTGAAGAAGATCAGGTAATTAGCTCTTTTGATTTTACTTTAGAAGATTTTAAATCTGAATTCAAAGCACTGTGTTTGGACCTGCTAAAGTCTGAGAAAGAGATTATCTCTCTCAAAAATCAATTATCTGAACACAATGTTTTAAAGTCAGAAAACCTCAAACTCTCTCAGGAGTTGGAGAACTGTAGGGAACAGATAGCTACACTGAAAAGTGAGCTCTCTGAGGCCAAGAAGCTTGAAGAATCCCTTAATGGGAGAAGTATCAAGCTGATGGACATCACGAGCACAGTGAACTCTAGATTCAACAGTACACTGGGCTTGGGTGCCTCATCCAGCCAACCTATTGTTCTAACAACTCCCATCAAGTTTATTTCTGACAAGGGAAAGGGAGTTGTAGAGGTTGCCAGGAAAAATTCTGATCTGCCTCAGAAAACTAAGTCCCAGCAGAAATCGTCGAACGGAGATCGACGATCGCCGAATGAAGATCGACGATCGTCGAACGCAGCTCGACGATCTCAGGAAAAATCGTCGAACGCTGATCGATGATCTCAGCCAAAATCGTCGAACGCAGGTCGACGATCCCAAATACCTGACCTCACCCATAGTCGACCGTCGAACGGAGCTTGACGATCTGACCCAAGATCGTCGAACAGAGGTCAGAGCTCTGGAAACATTTTCAAAGGCAAATCAAAATTGAATCCTAAGGGTTCTACATCCCAAACCTTTAACCCTTATACTGAATGGATTATACCTCCAAGGAGATATCATCCTGAAGGATATAAGAGTCAACCTGGGATGTCTTTCATTTCAGAATTCAGAGGTTATCAACCTAGGCCCAAGGTAAACTGGGTCAAAAACAAATGAATTATTTTATGTGCAGGTGAAGACCTATCCAACATCTCACCAGCAATGGTATTTGGATAGTGGGTGCTCTAAGCACATGACAGGGAACAAGGACCACCTCACTTCCTTTAGAGCCAAGCTTGGACCCAAAGTTATCTTTGGTGATTCCAACTTTGGACAAACTAAAGGATATGGTGCAGTCCAGATTGGTTCAGTAACCTTCAAGAAGGTAGCCTATGTGGAAGGACTGAAGCACAACCTGATCAGCATCAGTCAGCTGTGTGATGAAGGCTACCAGGTGACCTTCAGCAAAACCTTATGCAAAATCAAGTCAGAGGACAACACAACTGTGTTGACAGGTAAAAGGAAAGGTAACATCTATCTAGTAGATTTTCTTTCAACTGATATAGATATTTGCCTGTTTAACTCTGTCTGTAGACCAAATGTTTTATGGCATAAGAGATTAGGACACCTAAACCTTAGAACTATTGCTAGGCTATCCAAGGACAACCTTGTTAGAGGATTACCTTCTGGCCCCTACAAGAAGGAAGGACTCTGCAAGGCTTGTCAATTAGGCAAGCAAACTAAAAACAGTTTTAAGTCACTTAATAAGAGTGATTCACCTAGGATATTGTATCTGTTACACATGGATCTATTTGGACCCATCACAGTACAAAGCCTAGCAGGGAAATCCTACACTTTGGTAGTTGTAGATGACTTCTCTAGATTCACTTGGGTGTTCTTTCTAAGGAAGAAGTCTGATAACTTTAAGTGTCTGACAGAGTTTCTCAAATGTATACAGATTGAGTTCAATACTCACATTGCCCTGATCAGAAGTGATCATGGGACAGAGTTTGATTCTCTTCTTATGCAAGAGTTCTGTCAGAGTGAAGGGATCAGACATACTTTCTCAGCTCCTAGAACTCCTCAACAAAATGGGGTAGCTGAAAGGAAAAATAGAACCCTTATTGAATCTGCCACTACATTGTTGTCAGATGCTCATCTACCTCTATCCTTTTGGGCAGAGGCAGTGAACACCTCCAACTATGTGCTGAACAGAAGTCTGATACATAAACTAAAGGGAAAGACTCCCTATGAATTACTCAAAGGGAAGAAACCTAAAGTTGACTATTTCAGAATTTTTGGTTGTATTTGCTACATTCACAATAATGACAAGAAATATCTAGCAAAATTTCAAGCCAAAGCTGATGAAGGAGTGTTTTTGGGATACTCCATGATCAGCAAGGCCTATAGGGTCTATAACAAATCATCTTTGAAAATTGAGGAATCTGTTCATATTTCTTTTGATGAATCTAACATGTCTTCCAAGGAGAAGATTCCTTCCACCATAGAACCTTTGCAGGAACACTCTCTAGTTGAAGATATGAACAAGTTACAGGTTGCTCAAGATGATGAAAGCAGTGAAGATGAAGGGAATGGTCAACACATTGAAGCTCAACTTGAAGAACCAGTTGTTGTACCACAAGAGGAAACAACAACACAGGTTGGTGAATAATCAACACCCCCTGTTGATTTAGTAACATCAAGAGACCATCCAATTTCCCAAATAATTGGAGAAATCTCAGCTGGTGTGCAAACCAGAAATCAGGTCAACCAAAACCTGTTGCACACCTGCTTCCTTTCTCAAATTGAACCTCAGTCCATTCAAGATGCAGAGCAAGATCCACACTGGATCATTGCAATGCAAGAGGAGTTGCATCAATTTGAGAGGAACAAAGTATGAGAACTAGTGCCAAAGCCTAAGGATCATTCCATTGTTGGAACAAAGTGGGTATTCAGAAATAAACTGGATGATCAAGGAGTAATTATAAGGAACAAGGCAAGGCTAGTTGCCCAGGGATATTCTCAAGAAGAAGGAATTGACTACGACCAGACTTTTGCACCTGTTGCAAGATTAGAAGCCATCAGGATATTTTTAGCTTATGCAGCTCACAAAGGCTTCAAGGTCGATCAGATGGATGTCAAGAGTGCTTTCTTGAATGGAGACATCAAAGAGGAAGTCTATGTCAGACAACCTCCAGGTTTTATCTCTCCAACTTACCCTGATTATGTTTTTAGACTAAATAAAGCATTATATGGTCTCAAGCAAGCTCCTAGAGCATGGTATGAGATCTTATCATGCTTTCTCTTGGAAAATAGTTTTATAAGGGGTAGAGTAGACCAAACTCTTTTTATTAGAACCCATAAGTCCCATACCCTACTAGTACAAATTTATGTAGACGATATCATTTTTGGTTCTACAGACTCAAAATTGTGCAGAAGGTTTTCTAATCTAATGCATTCTAAATTTGAGATGAGTAGCATGGGTGAGCTATCCTTCTTCCTAGGATTGCAAGTCAAACAACATGCTGAAGGCATCTTTATTTCACAAACCAAATATGCTAATGAATTGGTTAAGAAATTTGGTATGTTTGAGGCATCTTGCATGAAAACACCCATGCCTACCAATGCTGTATTGGATGCTGATGAACATGGGAAACCAGTTGATCAGACAACATATAGAGCAATGATTGGCTCTTTATTGTATCTTACAGCTAGTAGGACAGATATAATGTTTGCTACATATATATGTGCTAGGTTCCAAGTAAGCCCTAGAGAGTCACACCTAACTTTAGTAAAGAGGATTCTTAGGTATGTTAAAAGTTGTCCAAATCTAGGTCTCTGGTATCCAAAAGATTCAGCATTTGAGTTAACTGGATTCTCTGATGCTGATTATGCTGGATGCAGAATTGACAGGAAAAGCACCGGTGAAACTTGTCAGTTCCTTGGTGACAGACTTGTCTCTTGGTTTTGTAAGAAACAAACATCTGTGTCAACTTCAACTGCTGAAGCTGAATATATAGCTGCAGGCAGTTGTTGTTCACAAATATTGTGGATTCAGAATCAACTCCTAGACTATGGTTACAACCTAGAGAAGTCTAAAATCTTTTGTGACAATACAAGTGCTATTTCCATAGCTCAAAATCCAGTCCTCCATAGTAGGACAAAACACATAGAGATTAGGCATCATTTCTTAAGGGATAATGTTGAAAAGAATAAAATTGAATTACAATATATCCCAACTGATTTACAAAGGGGAGATATTTTCACCAAGCCTTTGGATGAAAAGAAACACACTTTCTTCCTAAATCAGTTAGGAATGTTAGATGGAGGAAGCCTTAAATAATATCCAAGATTTTGAAAGCTAAAAATTGACCAAGACTAGGCAAAATTCTGATTTTTCCTTAGTGTCTAGAATTTTTCTGATCTCTGAACTGCGCTCGATGATTTCCCCTAAGATCGTCGAACGGAGATCGACGATTTCCAAAATCGTCGAACTGAGTTCAGCGTCTCTCAGATAGTATGAACTATCTATTCCGGTCAACGATCGTCGAACGGCGCTCGACGATTTTGTTCCCTGAACGATCGTCGAACGGAGCTCGACGCTCTCCAATATCGTCGAACGGAGATCGACGATGTTGAAGTCTCTTCAGATTCCTTTAGAAGCCTTGATCGTCGAACTGAGTTCAACGATCTTTCCAATTCTGCGTCGAACCCTAATATAAAACTCATTTTTCGCCGTCGTTCTCTCTTGCGCTTTCGATTTCTCTGCAGAATTTTCCTTCCCTCCAAACAGTTCTACGCTTGGTCGTTTTGTTTGTTAAATTTTTGCAGGTACAATGGCTGTCTCAGTTGCAGTTCTAGCCGCAATGAAGTTCGATGCTGGATTCGACATTGATATGGACTCTTTCAACACTACTGATCAAATCTTCCAAGATATACTGGATTTATTCAAGGATCAGAACTTGTCTGCCATCATGACCACTAGAATCAAGCTTGCCTCAGATGAGATAAAGGAGTGGGTCTATACTGCTCACAATCAAGACAACAACACAATAGTTGGCTCCATTGCTGGAACTCAGGTACCTCTGACCCCCACCATTCTAACAGAGGTTTTTGGACTAAGAAATGGAGATGATACTGCTGAATTATCTGGAGAGGAGTTTTCTAACATGCTTGCCAGGATGGGTCATCTAGAGGGAAACCCTAGCAAGTTATTCAAGAGGAACCTGTCTGTTGAATACAGGTTCTTAGCAGATGTTGTAGGAAAAGTGTTGCTGGCAAAGCACTCTGCACATGATACCATATCCAGATACCAGCTCTGCCTCATGGGAGCTCTGGTGGATAAGAGAAGTTTGAACTGGGGAGAGGTATTCTTTGACCTAATCAAGAAGAAAATCAACAAAAGCTTTGTGAATTTTGGAAGGATTCTTGGAGTCTTCCTGCAGACAAGGTGTCCTGCTTTGCTGGTCTCCTCTGGAGTGCACATTAATGCCTCCAAGAGACTTACATGTGCCCTCTTTGGTAAGTGGGACAGGCAGATAAGCAAGCCCAGCAGGCCCTCCTCAAGTGCTCCTTCAGGCACCAGGACTCAAAGAGTCACTCCCCCACAGGTCTCTACTCCTACAGAAGACCTGGCTGTTGCTGTTGCTGCCTCTTCTCCTCCTCCAATTCCAACCCTACCTCTTCCATCCACCATTCCAGCTCCATCCACCATTACCATCTCTAGCCCATCTCCAACATCAATTCCATCTCCAGACCCAATTCTACCTCCTCCAGCAGACCACTTCCACCCCTTGTTCTCATACCCTACATTAGATATCACATCATCACCCTCCATCCCATCTTTCACCCTCCTGGATGATTCCTACATGGATGATTCCCCCTCTTCTCCTCCTAAGTTACCCTCCACCTCAACTTCATTCCAAGATCTTCTCCACCATATCATTGACCAACCCACTTTCACTCCATCCATATCCATCCCCTTGTCCTCCATTTCCACCATCCTAACACCTGAGCCATCCATATCACCACTCTCCAGCCCTCCACTTCCAGCATCCTCAGCTATCCCTATTCCATCTACCTCTGCTCCTATTATTGAGCAAGTAGACCTCTCAGCCCTAGCTGACAAGTTGTATGAGCTCATTGCCCCCAGGCTCTCCCTACTCTTGGAGACCTCCTTGGCTCCTCTACACTTGTCAGTGGCAGCCCTCTCTGCCAGGCTTTCCTCTCTCCTTCCTCAGGCAGCACCACCAGCAGTTTGCCTTGATACAGATGCATCTGCATCCAGGCAGGGGGAGATGCCATATGAAGCATGCCTTCATGCTGCTGCTGCTGCTGATGTTTTTGTGCCTGCTGCCTCTTCTGCTACTGTTGTTGTGCCTACTGCAGTTCTTACAATAGACCTAAGGTCTTTGCTTTCTGCCTTTGATCCTGCCTTCTTCAGCTATCTCCCAGAGATTAATGCTGTCCAGCCCCCAGAAGATTTGTCCAAGGCACTGGTGCCTGTCTCTTGCTGTGACCCCAGCATTATCTCTGCATTTGTTCATTCAGTGATTGCTGCTTCTGAAGGTGTTGTTGCTGCTGCTGCTGTTGACAAAGAAAAGAATCACTTTGCCTCTAAAACTGTTGTTACTGCTGAGATTGTTCACACTGCTGCTGAAATCCCAATTCCCTCTGATGAGCCAATTCCCAAGGATTTTCTGATGACAGAGGCCACTGATCTTGAGCCTGCTGCAGATTTTGCTGATGTTACTGAAGTTGCTACTGCTATCACCTCTCCAGCTTCTGTGGCTGTGAGTGAATCTGCTGTTGAAAATGAATCTGTTTTCACTGCTGTGAGTGAGATTATTACAGTTGCTGTTGTTGTCACCAGTCCTGTATCTACTGCTGTATCTGTTGCTGTCTCTACTGCTGTCCCTACTGCTGCTGCTGCTTCTGCTTCTGCCCCATCTGCTGCTATTCAACTGAAGAAAGATTTGATGAAGAGAATTGATGCCCTATATGATGATCAGAGCTCTGAATCTGATGAGTTCAAGACAGACTCTGATGACTCTTCTGCCACTATTGTAAGGAAAAGGAAGGCTAGAAGCAAGGCTATGAAAAGGGTCTCTCCTGCAAAAGTAAAGGATGATAATGACATTCCTTATTATATTCTGCATAACTGCCCAATCACAGAACATTGGATGCAGTATTCCAAAAATCAGCTGAAAGCAATGAAGAAGAAAAGAAAGTATGAGAAGGGGTCTTCCCAGTTCCAGCACCCTCATCCTCCTCCACCACCTCCTCCTGATGCAGGTGCAGGTGACAGCTCTGCAAGTCAAGCCCCAGCTAGAAGCCAGGCTCCCTATCAACCACATGCCAGATCCTACCAAAGGGAAAGCCAGTCTAGGGGTTCTTATTCTAGGAGAGGAGGATACATGGGAAATCAGAGAGATATTCAGGTTTATTCCAAAGGGTATTCCAGGCAGCACCCTTATTCCAGGGGAGGACATGGTTCTTCTGATACATCATCAGGTCCTTTCCCCTACAAGCTCAAAGAAACTGTGTCTGCCAGGACTCCTCAAGATAATCCTTCCAACAGGTATGAACCACCTGTACCCTTTGAGGACCCTGAGAATAATCCATCTGCTTGGACTGCTAGAATGAAAGAATTGGCTGCATTAGACCAGATTAAGAAGGCCAAAGAGCAAGGCTTAGACTCTTCAAATATTTCTACAATGTCTGAGCAAAGACAAAAAGAGTTAGAAAGATATGCCTCCAGCAAATTCTTTGATGCAGACAGATATATGGAATTGCATCCTGCTGCTGTAGTTCCCAGGCCTACAAAGCAAACCTATCTGGGTGCAGCAGATGACACCAGATCCAATAAAGAAGCCCTAAACCCTAACAGAGAAATCAAAATGGTTAAAGGCAAAGAGAAGAAGTAACACTGTAAGGTGACAATCTTTGGATTTTCTGACTGATATCTGGATGCCATATATTTATATATATATCTGTGATGCTTCTGCAATGTCTAGCTGCTGTTTTTATGCTTTTCTGATTATATGTTGTTATTTGAATTTTTCCAAAGTCTGTAAATAGTAATCCTAACCCAAATAGGGGGAGATTGTTGGAACACCCTATTACTAATTTGGGTCAGGATCACTATGTCTCTAGGAACCTTTGCTTGACCTTCTGTATAGCTTAATAGGTCAATTAGAATTGAGTCTATGGGTTAGAAGTCTAGGTTTGGAAGCTGCCCTGAAGACCAAGTTTTTCTGTCTGGAGTCCATGTCTGATCGTCGAGCTCAGCACGACGATTCGTCGAACTCCGATCGACGATCGTCTAGCTCAACTTCGACAGATCGTCGAGCTCCACTCGACGATCGCTGAGCTCAACTTCATAATATCGCCGAACTCCATTCGACGATCGGTGAGCTCAGTTCGACGATTTTGACTCAGTTTTGGAACTTTATCTCTGAGCTCAGTTCGACGATCTTTGAGCTCAGATCGACGATTATTTTTGCTGCTTAAGTTCTTCAGTTCGCTGAGCTCAGCTCAACGATAGCAGAGCTCAGTTCGACGATTTCAGATAACTTCCAGAATTCAGATTCAAATCAGTTAGGAGTTATTCTGCATTTAATTCAGAGATTTGCTAGCCGTTTTCATTCAATTCTGGACCAAGTTTCAAGGGATTTTTCAAGGAATAATTCTGTGGACTTTCCTCCAGAAGGGATTATGCAATTAAGGATGCAATCAATGCAGACCAACGGCTATTCTTGACAGAGAATAATATTCTATTCAGGAACAGAGAATAAAAGACAGAATGTTTTTGAATCCAAAAAGAACAAGAGATTAACAAGAAGAGAATACACAATACAGATTACAGAGACTCATTCAATATCTTCTGTTAAAAGAATTCTGAAGAACACTCATCAAAGAGATCAAGCTTTCAAAAATCTTCAGATCTCTTCAGCTCTCAAAGTGTTCAAGGCCAACATCATTTCAAGACTCCAAACACTCAACATTTCAGCCATTGCTGAAACCATCCATTGCTGGAGTTCTACCTTTGAAGGCCTATCACCCTCAACAAAGCTTTTCTTCCTGAAGATCTCAAGGATTCAGGGGGAGCTTTGACATCAATCCACATAGTCTTCTCAGTTGATTGAGAAAGAGAAGACTGCCATCACTCTCTCACCCCCACTCTGTAAAGGGTTTTTCAAACTCCCTTCAAAAGTTTGAATCTGGTTTTTGAGCACCTTGTCAAAAGCTCATTGGTGGCAAGACACCTGATCAAAAAATCTGCTTTGGTTTTTGAGCACCTTATCAAAAGCTCATTGGTGCCCAGGACACCTGATCAACTCATCCTGCAGTGGATTCCTACCTAGGGTGGTAGAAGAGTGGATGTACCCAAGTTTGGGGAACCACTATATTCCCTTGTGTCATCTGGTTGTGGCTTGTTTTCTTTTTGTTTCTGGCCTTGATTTTTCTGTGCATAGTTTTTGCATAGCTTAGTACTGTGATTAAATTTATTTCTGCTTCCCTGCTCACACATATTACAACAATTGTTGTAAAAGTTTTTTAAAAGTTTTAAAAGCACCATATACTCTATTCACCCCCCTCTAGAGTATATCAGATCTAGTTGCCCTTTCACGGGTGATGTCTGAGAGGTTTGCTTCCTCTCGAAAAGTAGGAACTAATGGTCTATGTTGATGTAGCAAAACACAGTGCGTGTGTAAGCATGGACGAGTCATCATAAGACATTCATTGCATTTCATTTCAATGCATTGATTACACCGCATAAGATCCTCATCATATAATTTTATATGAGCACTTTTATATGATGGGTTACTTCATGTTTTACCTTATCTTATCTTATATATTTGTATGGGCATTTTTATAAGTAAAGTTCAATTATGTACTTGGATATTATACTGTTAGTCTTTTACTCTCTTACTTACTTGTTGATGTTACTTACTCCTACTATACTTACATTACTACTGATGTCATTGTTAAATGTTAGCTTAGTGCTTACCACCTGTTATACTTGAACTTACTGATTATATTGTGTCTCCTCTTTCTTTCCTTTCGCTCGATACCTAAGTGTCACCGGGGTGACAGGATGTGAAGACAATTAGTCATTATGACTAACGATTGTTATAGCCACCTTTTTAGGAGGACACCCCACACACGGAGCAACAACAGCACCCCATACAGGAGGGTAGCCAGGCCAGTGAGATAGGGCCTGACACCACGATTTCTACTCTTCCCTCAGTGACAGATGGAAGCAAGCATTTTTATTGTAGCCCCTTCGGGCCATTTTGTACTCTAATATTTACAGGAGCCTTTGTGTAGCTTCCTGACTATTGTTTATTTCTGGACTTTTACTTATTGTGGATTATGACTTGTGTGTTTTTCTTTTATTGATGAGTTGGTAAGGTGATATTGGAAATTAGCCAACAGAATAGGCGACTTTTGGTACAGATTAGTCCATGTGTTGATGTTACCGCAAGGCGGCTATTATGAACATAATGCTCCCCTCGACCGTGTCTTGTGTTCTGGGAGGAGGGACTTATAGCTTTAAGGCAGAAGAGGCCCGCGAGCGGCAAAAAAAATATGCAGAAAAGCTGCAAAAATTACCACCCCACAAAAGACTCTTCGGAACGAGAATAGTTTTTTATGTTCCTATTGTAACAACCCAATTTTTAAGCAGGCAAAATTTTGGGTGACACGGCCTAGGACACGGGCGTGTCCCAGGGCGTGTCCTGCTCGGGTGCGGAGTCGTGCCGAGATCGATGAAAGTCGTTCGAAGAAAAGTATTTGGGTGGTCACGCCCTGGAACACGGGCGTGACAGAGGGCGTGTCCCGCTCGGGTTCGGCGTCAGGTCGACGAAATGCTGTGTTCAACGAATTGAGCTTGATGATTTAGCAAAGGCGTCGTGGGCTGGAAAATCGTCAAACGGAAATCGTCTACCGCAGAATCGTCGAACGGAGATCGTCAAACGCTGGGCCAATCGTCGAGCGCTGGGCCAATTCGACGATCGCTGCCCGATAGTCGAATGGATATCATCAAACGCGCTGATCGTCGAACGAAAATCGTCGAACGCATTGTTTGACGATCGCTGGCGGGCTCGACGATCACTACCTAATCGTCGAACGAAGATCGTCGAGCGTAGATCTGTGTCACGGGCGTGACTTTGGCCGTGTACCGTGGCGGTGACCTGTTTTGGGGGATAAGGCTGGTTGAGCACATCTTTGAGAACACGGCCTGTGACAAGGGCGTGTCACAGGGTGTGTCGGACGCGAAAATCGGTTTTCCCAATTTTTCGTAGAGTCCATTTTTCTCAGCTTGGATCCAAGGGCTGAGCTTCTTTCCTGCTTCCTTAAGGCCGAAAACAGAGAACGTATTCTCATTTTGTTATTGCCTTCATCTTTCTACAAGTTTAGAGAAAGAAAGGGAAAGGAAGACGGAGAAGAAGAAGAGGGGTTGTTCGGTGGTGGAGCTTGTGAGTGTCAAGCGGTAATCCGAGGCCAATTTTGCGGAGAAAACGCTCTTTCTAGCCAGCTAGGAACTTCATGGCACCAAAGCGGTCTTCAAGGGTAATGACTTTTCTTGCTAGCCACGTGAAGGCTTCCTTTTTGGCATCTGTTTATTATTCCCCCACCAAGACGTGGATGATTTTGGGAGTCTTTTGGGTGATTCATGGAATCCCCTTTTGTTGGCATATAGATCCGGAATTGGAGTACGGAATAGGCATGTTGTGTGAAGCCCATTTGGACAGGTTGGTCTGGATTGGTGATGTTGCATACGAATCGAAGAAGACTCCGTGATAAACGTGTAGTTTAAGGAGTCAACGGGTTATGCCTGTGAAGGGTAGTAGCAGGAAGTACTTGAGTGGTAGTCCAGGTATCCGTGTTATGCTTGTGCTATTGGGTCGTACCTGTGAATGAGTAACAGGAAGTACTGGTGTGACCAGGAAAGGCCCTTTGTGATGCTTGATGTCGTAGGTGGTACCTATGAAGAGAGTAGCAGGAAGTACTAGTGTGCCCAGGAAAGACCCCTGACATTTGTGATATGGCGGTGTCGTACCTGTGAACGCGTAATAGGAAGTACTGGTTCCCAGGAAAGACCTGATAATGTTGTGAGATGAATGGGTGTAATGAAATGACCAGGCTTGAATGGCAAGAACAGGATTGGTGAGAACGACCCGCGCCTTTGATTAAGCCGCGAGTACGCCGTACTCGGTGAAGGCAAGGTGATTTGAGCAACGGGGGGTGGAGGATCCGACTTGCGTTAAGTCCGTCCGACGTGGACCAGAAGGTGCGTTCTGTTGGAGCGCATAGCGAGAGTCTTAGGCCTGCGTGCCATGACACAATGGGGGGCTACGGGCCATCCCGGTGTTTTAAGACTAGAACTCCGGCTGCACGCCATGGAGTAAATGCTCAAGAGAGTTGTCGTTGGGTTGTGGCCTTGATACGGTGGTGGGCAACTGATTTGCCAGTACACCAAGAATGTGCCCTGAGTGCATGGACCGTTGGGCCGGGTGGCTGACAGTTGTGATGGCATGTGTGCGTGAAAGCGCATTATATGAGATATATTGTCATGCTTGTGATATGATATGCCTGCAGGGAAGATTACCGCTGCCCCGAGAAAAGGGGTAGGGTCGTTATAATTTGGTCAGCTGAACGCTGACCGTTGCTTCTGTTTGCCACCGTTGGGTGGATTGTCCTTGTACATGTGCTGGAGAGCCAAGCGGGACGCATAAAGGTTGATGTCCCTGCTGCTGCTGCTGCTAGCCCTCGAAGGCTAATTGGATGAATGTTGTGTTTTCTTTTAATGTGGCCAGCCTGCGCGCCAGTGTTTAGGCCACTGTTTGAAAGACATGTAAGGCCATAAGGCCAACTTTCGTGTTGTGGTAAGACATTCCTATTATATATATACAATGTGGAGTTGTTTTATATGTTGGATATTCAAGTGTGGAGTTCAATGTGTTAGTATAGGCTTCCGCTAGAATGCTTTGTGTTAAGGTGCGCTGCGCTACTCTAGTATCATCCCGTAACTTTTCCGCCTATTTTGTGATATATCCTGTGGGGCGCCGACCGGACCTTCTAGGATATACCATATGAACGGATGGGGTTGTTACATATTTGGTATCAGAGCATAGCACGTGTTTGTGCAAACCACGTTTATACGATTGAACTCCTGAATGCCCATGATAGGAATGCAAATTTATGTGTTTGAGGAACCTACGTGTTCCTATTTTGTGTTGTTTGCTTGTGTAAGGCCGTTAATGTGTGTGTCTTGTCCACATTTAGGTGACACAGAGTGGAGCTGGGCAGTCAGAGCCCCAGCATTCTGATGAAAGTACGGCACCAGCCGCGGTGCCTACACCTCCACCGTCTGCGGAACATGTGTGTTTAGTTGCTGAGGCTTTGTTTGCCATGATCCAAGGCCAGCCACTTAGGTAGGAACAACCGGCTATGAGGCCAGAACAGGTGGCGGAAAGGCCTGAACCTGTAGTGGATGTGGTTCCTCGAGCGGCTGAGAAGCAGTTGACGCGGTTTATGAGTTTCCATCCGCCTACGTTTTCGGGAGCGGGAACTCCTATGCAGGCTGAGAATTGGCTATCGCGCGTCAAGCGAATCATGACGGTGATTGGATCGGAGGAACATCAGAAGGTCACCTTAGCGACCTTCCTTCTTGAAGGAGAGGCTAGACTGTGGTGGGATTAGATGGAGCTGCATCACTTGGCGGGTCATCCCTTAACACAAGTATCCATGGAAGAATTCTCCCGACTCTTCCTAGCAAAGCATGTCCCGACGGCTCAACGGATAGCCATGGAAAATGAATTCCAAAAGCTAACGCAAGGTGATGGCAGTGTTGACGCGTACCTGCATGAGTTTACACGCTTGGGGCGGTATGCGGGTTCTATTTTTGCTGATGAGCAGAAGAAGACAAATAGGTTTTACGAAGGACTGCGGGACGAGCTGAGGTTCCTGGTTTCTAGTTCTGTGAACCAAGGCTTCCAGGTGTTGGTCAACACTGCGAGCGCGCCGGAAAAAGATATGAAGAGGGTGCAGGGGAAGAGGGCTTTGGCTGTGACGCAACCGGAGTGGAAGGTGCCCCGACCTGGGAAACCATTTTATAAGAAGAAATGGGGCAAGAAGTCCAAGACAAGTGGACAAGCTCCTTCATCAGTTACATCGGGAGCAACTTCGGGGGCTACCTCAAGGCCGAATACTCGTACATGCTTTAATTATTGCCGGGTGGGGCATATAGCTCGAGAGTGTCGGGTGCTGCCAAAGAATGAAAAGAAGGCAGGAGCATCGTATGCGGAGAAGGGCAAGGCAGTAATGGACTCCTCTGCCTCGCAGGCGCAGCCCCGGGTCTACAATCTTGGCCTGCAGGAGGCCATCAAGCAGAGTGACGTCGTCACAGGTTTGAGTTTCGTTTGGCATATTATATTTCTTGTGTGCTTTGCTTAGTGCCTATATGTTTGCGGTTTGTGTGTGTGACATGATTTTCACAGGTTTTGTGATGATTCGGGACACACTGGCGCGAGCACTGTTTGATACGGGTGCGTCGCATTCTTTTCTGTCTAGCGAGTTCATAACGCGGCTTAGGATACCTAGTCGTGCAAAGACAGATAGCGTCCGAGTGGTGTTACCGAATGGTTGTTGGATGCTTGTGGATCAAGCTTGCGGTGTGGCGGTCCAAATAGGAAGTCGGGATTTCAGGTTGACTGCATCTGTATTGCCGATATCGGAATTCGACGTGATTTTTGGTATGGATTGGCTTGCGGAGCAGCATGCCTTGATTGATTACAGTCCAAAGAGATCACGTTGGGCCAGAATACCGAACAGGAGACAAAGTTCGCGGGTACGCGAGGAGTGGGCGGGACGTTGATGTCTGCACACCAAGTAGTCAAGGCTGTTCGGAAGGGTGCGGAGTGTTACTTCGCACTGATTCAGGCTATTGAGCCTAAGGCCAGTGTGTGCGAGGTTCCGATTGTGTCGGAATTTACAGATGTGTTTCCCAAGGATCTCCCTGCGCTACCACCCCAGCGGGAGATTGACTTCACGATCGAGTTGGTGTTAGGTGCGAAACCTGTGGCCCGCTCGCCATATCGGGTCGCGCCGAAGGAGATGGCTGAGTTGAAGGTCCAACTACATGAATTGTTGGAGTAAGGTTATATACGCCCAAGCATGTCACCTTGGAGCGTGCCTGTGCTTTTTGTGAAGGAGAAAGACGGTGGGTTGCGGTTATGTATTGACTACCGTGAACTGAATAAGCTGACCGAGAAGAATAAATATTCGATACCCCGGATTGATGAATTATTTGATCAGCTGGTGGGCTCGACCGTCTATTCGAAGTTGGACCTGAAATCTGGTTATTACCAGTTGAGAATTCGGGAAGGTGACATTCCCAAAACCGCATTTGGAACGCGTTACGGGCACTATGAGTTCACAGTCATGTCATTTGGACTGTGCAATGCGCCCTCAGTGTTTATGGATTTGATGCACCGCACATTCCGAGAGTACCTGGATCTGTTTGTGATCGTGTTCATTGATGACATCTTGGTGTACTCGAAGTCGAAAGCTGAACATGAAACACATTTACAGTTGGTGTTGAACACATTGAGGCAAAATCAGCTCCATGCCAAGTTCTCGAAGTGCGAGTTTTGGTTATCGTCAGTGGCTTTTCTGGGCCATGTGGTGAGTGGAGCGGGCATTGCAGTGGATCCAGCAAAGATAAGGGCCATACAAGAGTGGCCAGTGTTGTCTTCCGTGGCCGAGGTCAGGAGTTTCCTTGGACTTGCAGGCTACTATCGAAGATTTGTTGAGAATTTCTCGCGGATCGCTTTGCTGCTAACCATGCTGACGAGAAAAGATCAGAAGTTCGTTTGGACGCCAGAGTGCGCACGAGCTTTTGAAGAGCTGAAGGTTCGGTTGACCACGACGCCGGTGTTGTCTTCGCCAAGTGGGACCGATGGATTTGTTATTTATAGTGATGCCTCACGGAGCGGCTTAGGCTGTGTTCTTCTGTAGAATGGAGAGGTAATTGCTTATGGCTCACGCCAGCTGAAGGTGCACGAGCGAAATTATCTCGTCCATGACTTAGAGTTGGCGGCGGTGATTTTTGCACTAAAGTTGTGGCGACACTATCTTTATGGAGTGAAGGTGGAGATCTATACAGATCACAAGAGCTTAAAGTATCTATTGGAGCAGAAGGACTTGAACATGCAACAACGAAGGTGGTTGGAGTTCCTTGGGGACTACACTTTCGAGATCCACCATACTCCTGGGAAGGGAAACATAGTCGCGGATGCCTTGAGTCGGAGAGCTCCGGCTAGAGCGAGTTGGTTACAAAGGCATGATGAACGTCTCATCCAGGAGCTAGAAGCATTAGAGATTTATTGTGTTGACAAGAATTCTACCGCCAATGCATGTTTGAACTGGACGGAGGTGCAATGTGACCTTGCAGACCGGATTCGACGAGCAACGGGGTTAGATAAAGATCTCTTACGCTATGTTAACGAGGGGCCAGAGGGAAAATTCTCCTGGAATGACGGTCTTTTGCGAAAAGAGGGTCATTTGTGCGTCCCGAATGTGGGTAAATTGAGGGAAGAACTGATGTATGAAGTGCATTATACAAAGTATTCCATTCACCCCGGGAGCACCAAGATGTTCAATGATATGAAAAAGCTCTTCTGGTGGCCAGGGCTCAAGAGAGATGTTGCCCTCTATGTGGCCAAATGCCAAACATGTGCGATGGTGAAGGCAGAATGTCAAAAGCCGGGTGGTTATTTGAAGTTGCTGTCGATCCCAGAGTGGAAGTTTGATGATACGGGTTGCCAAGATCTCAGCGAGGAAATGATTCCATTTGGGTGATTGTTGACCGGCTAACTAAAGTGGCACATTTTCTCCCGAACAAGCGGGATGATTCGGTCGAAAGTTTGGCAAAATTATATGTTGACCAGATTGTACGGCTTCACGGTGTTCCTCGGAGCATCGTAAGTGATCGAGATGGGCGGTTCACGTCAAATGACTGGAGGCTAGTTAACCGACTGTTGGGCACGAAGTTGACATTCAGTACGGCCTTTCATCCCCAAACGGATGGCCAAACGGAACGTACCAACAGAACGATGGAGTACATGGTCCGGATGTGCGCCCTCGACTTCGGAAAGAGATGGGAAGATCATCTCTACATGGTGGAGTTTGCCTATAATAACAGCTACCAGACGAGCATTGGGATGGCACCATATGAAGCGCTATATGGACGGAAGTGTCGTACTCCCTTGGCTTGGGTAGAACCGGGCGAAGCTCGAGTGTATAATCGAAATGAAGTAGATGAAGCAAATTCAACCATTCGTGCTATTCGAGAGAAGCTACTCATTGCTCAAGATCGTCAAGTGAAGTACTACAACGCCAAGCACCGGAACGTGGAGTTTGCGGTTGGCGATTGGGTGTACTTGAAGATCAAGCCCTTCAAAGGTGTCTCCAGGATTCGACGTTTGAAAAAGTTGAGTCCAAGATATTTGGGTCATTTGAAGTGGTCGAGCAAGTCGGAGAAGCGGCATATCGGCTAGCTCTTTCGGCAGACTTGGGTGGATTACATGATGTGTTTCACATCTCGGTGCTTCGGAAGGTTGTTAAAGATCCAGCTCAGGTGATCGCGGATGATCGGGTGCCGGTGGAGTATGGGCTAACAATGAAAGTTAGACACATTCAGATCGAGGATTGAGCCGAGAAACAGTTGCGGAACAAGACGATCGGAATGGTTAAAGTCTGGTGGGACAACTGCAGCTGTGAGGAACTTACATGGGAGCGAGAGCAATCCATGCGAGTGGAGTTTCCCGAGTTGTTTCTATAATGAGTGGAGAGTGAATATATGTTGTTGTAACATGAGAATTTTAATGTTATAACCTTTTGCTTACTGGTTGCCAACCTCTATACTAATTTCGAGGACGAAATTTCTTGTAGGAGGGGAGGGTTGTAACAGCACAATTTTTCAGCAGGCAAAATTTTGGGTGACACGGCCTAGGACACGGGCGTGTCCCAAGGCGTGTCCTGCTCGGGTGCGGAGTTGTGTCGAGATCGACGAATGTCGTTCGACGAAAAGTGTTTGGATGGTCACGCCCTGGAACACGGGAATGACAGAGGGCGTGTCCTGCTCGGGTTCGACGTCAGGTCGACGAAATGCTGTGTTCAACGAATTGAGCTCATGATTTAGCAATGGCGTCGTGGGCTGGCAAATCGTCGAACGGAAATCGTCGACCGCGAAATCGTCGAACGGAGATCGTCGAACGATGGGCCAATCGTCGAGCGCTGGGTCAATTCGACGATCGCAACCGGATCGTCGAACGGATATCATCGAACGCGCTGATCGTCGAATGAAAATCATCGAACGTGTTGTTTGATGATCGCTGGCGGGCTCGACGATCGCTGGTGAGCTCGACGATCCCTGCCTAATCGTCGAACGAAGATCATCGAGCGTAGATCTGTGTCATGTGCGTGACTTTGGGCGTGTCCCGTGGCAGTGACCTATTTTGGGGGATAAGGCGGGTTAAGCACCGCTTTGATTACACGGCCTATGACACGGGCGTGTCACAGGGCGTGTCGGACGCGAAAATCGGTTTTCCCAATTTTTCGTAGCCGTCCATTTTTCTTAGCTTGGATCCAAGGGCTGAGCTTCTTTCCTGCTTCCTTAAGGCCGAAAACAGAGAACGTATTCTCATTTTGTTATTATCTTCATCTTTCTATAAGTTTAGAGAGAGAAAGGGAAAGGAAGACGGAGAAGAAGAAGAGGGGATGTTCGGTGGTGGAGCTTGTGAGTGTCAAGCGGTAATACGAGGCCAATTTTGCAGAGGAAACGCTCTTTCTAGCCAGCTAGGAACTTCATGGCACTAAAGCGGTCTTCAAGGGTAACGACTTTTCTTCCTAGCCATGTGAAGGCTTCCTTTTTGGCATATGTTTGTGATTCCCCCACCAAGAGGTGGCTGATTTTGGGAGTCTTTTGGGTGATTCATGGAATCCCCTTTTGTTGGCATATAGATCCGGAATTGGAGTACGGAATAAGCATGCTGTATGAAGCCCATCTGGACAGGTTGGTCTGGATTGGTGATGTTGCATACGAATCGGAGAAGACTCCGTGATAAACGTGTAGTTTAAGGAGTCAACGGGTTATGCCTGTGAAGGGTAGTAGCAGGAAGTACTAGAGTGGTAGTCCATGAAATATCCGTGTTATGCTTGTGTTATTGGGTCGTACCTGTGAATGAGTAACAGGAAGTACTGGTGTGACTAGGAAAGGCCCTTTGTGATGCTTGATGTCGTAGGTGGTACCTGTGAAGAGAGTAGCAGGAAGTACTGGTGTGCCCAGGAAAGACCCCTGACATTTGTGATATGGCGGTGTCGTACCTGTGAACGAGTAACAGGAAGTACTGGTGTGCCCAGGAAAGACCTGCTAATGTTGTGAGATGAATTGGTGTAATGAAATGCCCAGGCTTGAATGCCAAGAAAAGGATTGGTGAGACCGACCTGCGCCTTTGATTAAGCCGCGAGTACGCCGTACTCGGTGAAGGTAAGGCGATTTGAGCAACGGGGGGGTGGAGGATCCGACCTGCATTATGTTCGTCCGACGTGGATCAAAAGGTTCAGTCTGTTGGAGCGCATAGCGAGAGTCTTAGGCCTGCGTGTCATGACATAATGGGGGGCTACGGGCAATCCCAGTGTTTTAAGACTAGAACTCCGGCTGCACGCCATGGAGTAAATGCTCAAGAGAGTTGTCGTTGGGTTGTGGCCCTGATACGGTGGTGGGCAACTGATTTGCCAGTACACCAAGAATGTGCCCTGAGTGCACGGACCATTGGGCCGGGTGGCTGACGGTTGTGATGGCATGTGTGCGTGAAAGCACATTATATGAGATATATTGTCATGCTTGTGATATGATATGCCTGCAATGAAGATTACCGCTCCCCCGAAAAAAGGGGTAGGGTCGTTATAATTTGGTCAGCTGAACGTTGACCGTTGCTTCTGTTTGCCACCGTTGGGTGGATTGTCCCTGTACAGGTGCTGGAGAGCCCAGCGGGACACATAAAGGTTGATGTCCCTACTGCTCCTGCTGCTGCTGCTGCTAGCCCTCGAAGGCTAATTGGATGTATGTTGTGTTTTCTTTTAATGTGGTCGGCCTACGCGCCAATGTTTAGGCCACTGTTTGAAAGTCATGTAAGGCCATAAGGCCAACTTTTGTGTTGTGGTAAGACATTCCTATTATATATATATAATGTGAAGTTGTTTTATATGTTGGACATTCAAGTGTGGAGTTCAAAGTGTTAGTATAGGCTTCCACTAGAATGCTTTGTGTTAAGGTGCGCTGCGCTACTCTGGTATCATCCCGTAACTTTTCCGCCTGTTTTGTGATATATCATGTGGGGCCCTAGCCGGACCTTCTAGGATATGCCATATGAACGGATGGGGTTGTTACACCTCTTTTGTGTACTTGCACATCTTATTATGGTGGCATGTATTATTCCTCGTAAAATAACTTTTCTATTATATTAATGAATGTTGTCTGCGAGTTCAGTCAGAAAGTTGGTTTGATAATTAATGTATGTACTTATGATCTTCGTTCTTCCTTTGTATTTATTTGATGCTTTTATTGCGGTAGTCGTGCCATTAATGTTTGATTATTAGTTCACTTAAATTCTTAAGCTTCTATAAATAGGTGATCCTCTGGCGGTTCAACGCACACTTCTCCACTTCTAACCATGTTTGTTGTCTATTCTTCTGGAAGTTGCCTGGGTTGTCTGCGAGTACTCTTCAGCGATGGCATTTCGAGGATACGAAAGATGTCTTTTACATTCTGGAACTCAAGGTTTAGAATTTGGGATTTAGGGCGACTTTAATATTAACCTTCTTAAGGGTTCTTTGACCTATTGACCGACCTCTTAAGGGAGAGTAGCTAGGTGCTAGACTCCTCCAGGGATACTTGGATTGCCAAAATTCCGAGAAGACTCGCTTCCCTATACATTACGCTTCTTGATTTCTTGTAGGCACTATCCATGCCTTTGCAATCATGGAAGATGGTTCGTGTCTCTTTCCATCGTTTTTCAATCATCATTTGGAAGCAGTTATTCTAGTTCTGTTTCAGTTTTGTAGGGTCAACAATTGGTGGTAGCTCTCGCGCTATTGATCAGTGCGAGATGGATTTCAACTGATTTATGTTTTTCTCTCTGAATGTCTTTTCTTGCTTCACGGTACTCGACTCTTTGTGACAATGAGTACTCATTGTATTTTTAATTTCACCTAATGAAAACTATGTTCTTCATTATTTTTTTGTTTGAATGTTCTAGCTTTTGCAATTCTCAGTTTGTAAATAATACATTCTGCCTGGTTTTATGTTCTCAATGTCTTTAATATGAAAGCTTCAATAATAAAAAGAGCATGTTTTTTACCTTCATTTTTAACAATGCATCCTTGATTTTGCCCTGACACTTAAGATAATTTCTCCTTGTATAGTGGGAGATGGTGAGTTTTTTCACTCTTTGAGTTGTTTACTTGTTTTTGAGGAAGCGAGTTATATCCATCTTTTTGGCGAGTATCACTACAATATTTTTGGTTTTTAGCAACACCTGGCTTGTCAATATTTATAAAAATGTTGTCTAAATCTTAAATAGAGAGTTTATAAGTACTGCAATAAGTTAGGATGTTTTGGCAACACTTTTTGTGCAACATTCAATAAATGCTCTTTAACCACTTTTAGGAAATACTTTTGAAATGATGCAACAAAATTTGTCACACAATATTGTTGTGAAACATTGAGTGATGCATGTTCTCCAATTTATTTGCTTCAATAATTGTGTAATGAAAGTATTCATATGTTACATATCGTGATGTATGTAGAATTTCCTTCTTGCAGGCTGTACAAAAACTATGAACTCTTAAATATTGTATGACTTATTCGGTTGATCTAATTGTAAAAAACGAAGTTATATTATTATACTACTTTCATAGTATTAGAGTTCCTGCTTTTTGAACCGAAAGTGTTTGTTTCTACTACTGAACACACCTTGATGATCTCACTGTCTTTCAACGCACCTTTTTCCCCTTTTGCTTTTGTATTGGTCAATTTTTTTAAAAAAACAATGTCGCAACTTTTTGGTAACATTTTCTAAGTGTAACCTTTGTATATTTTGGAAACTATTTTTAATTTTAACGCTATTGGTCAACATTTCTAAAATTTTGCAATAGGTCCACCAAAAAATTGTTTCCTATTCTAAGAGTTTAAGGAACAGTTTTTGTATAGTGTTGTCTAAAGTTATGAAAACTGTTGCTTTAGACCACTTGTAACACGGGTATAGACAACACCCCTATGAAAACTATTTTTATTATTTTGGCAATAGTTTGCACTTTTAGGGAACCATTTTCAAGTGTTGTTAAAGGCCGAAAATATTGTAGTTATGAAATATCAAAAAAGAATGCAAACAATTTCTTAGAATGTTACTCATGTACGAGTACTATAATAAATTAACCGTTGATATGCGAATTCCCAATATACTCAATTCCAAAGTAAGATGTCAACAACTTCTTGATAATAAAAAGATATCACAACCAGGTACACATAGAAAGCTGAATAGAACCCCGATCATTTTGTAATGCTTGACAAAACTTCTTTGTGATGCGAATTTCAAATGATGATATATGTGTGCTCTGCTCAACTTGAGACATAAAGCAATTTCTCGTGAAAAGTCAAGTCGGATACATATATTGATATAATTTCATCATAAGAGCCAACATTCATACCTCAACAGGCGAGTTGTATATGTATGTTGGCGAGTACCCGATATGAATTTATACTGAGGCCGAGTTGGATAACCATGTCTATGCGATTTTATCATAAGAGAGAATGCTCATGCTTCGATATACGATAACTTTTATATAGGTTGGCGAGTATTCATATACAGATGAGCAAATACCCCACATGAATGCCTTTCTCTTTTAAGAACCTCAAAAATAAATGTCAGGATGGACCAGTTGGGCCTAAGGCATCCACAGAGCTTTCCCTCATCATGATCATCCAGTGGGGTTATGGGTGCCCAGAGACAGAGCACTCCTCAAAAAGAATGTTTGGGAGGTATAAGGCATTGGTGACTTAAAAGCTTGTCCTCAGAAATGCATCCTAGCAAGAGTAATGTTTTATCTCCAATTAGTCAAGGACTTTCATAACCTAACTACTTATCAAGGTGGTCCGGTTGGGCATAAGGCATGCACAAAGCTTTCCCTCGCCAGGATCATCCAGTGGATTTATGGCTTTTCGAAGATAGAGCGCTCCTCTGAAATGAATTCTGGGAGGTATAAGACATAAGTAACCCAGATGCTTATCCTTAGAAAAGCACCATGATAGTAGATATTTTTCTAATGATTCTTAACAGAACTATGTTTTCTAGATTTGGACACTTAAAGTCCTCCACATGAAACCGGATCCCGAGATCTTGGCTCAATGGAGCTCAAGTAAGTTCTTCCAGTCATTGTCTCAAAGATTCTTTATAAAGCTAAGTCCGGGAGTATATAAGAGAAATTTGAAAAAGAAAAAATAGAATTTATATGGAATATACAAGGATTTCTTCAGGGGGTAGAATATCTTCAAGTCATCATCATTCCAAGTATTTTCAATATCCCTACTTCATTTGTAGTAGGGATAGGGGTGGCGGCATCGTCGGTAGCAGGGAGAGGCATTGATGCTTCTTCGACAGTGGGGAGAGGCGCAATTGCTTCGTCCACATCAGGGAGAGGATCAATTGCTTTGTCGATAGCAGGGAGAGGAGCAGTTAGAGGATCACTAGAGTTCAGAGTAGGTCGGATTGGACCGCTAGTGGAGAGGGCAGAGCTTTGTAGCCCATTGAGGACAATAGGCAACCGGCACCTGAAGGAGTTGGTGATGTATCTCCTGGGCCATGGACAAGAGAGCGATTGAATTGGTCTTGATCTAGTCGAGACGATCATGCAAGGATGTTGAACGGAGGGCCATGATGGTTGTTGGTCGATGAAGGGAAGGAGATCCATGTTGGGTTCCGGCGGTAGCGCAACTGCGGTATAGTATAAAGTCATATAAAGTTGGCAGATGTATGCATGGATGCTAGCCATCTCATGAGCTGGGATCCGACGGTAAGGGAGATCCATTACAAGGAAGGAGAATTAGGTAGTTCTCGGCGGCCAAAATTGGCAAGCAAAGAGCGGCAGGTTAAACCAATTAATACTCCTTAGTCGTATCAAGAATGAGTACACACAAGAAATTCGATTTTAATAAAGGAAACATTGATACAATTGGGTGGTAGGCTCCCGCCAAGCACCTAGAAGCTAGGTCCTTCAAGGCACTCCCTTCTCCAAGAGAGCCAAATAACTAATACTCAAAAGATACCAAGACTCTAACCCTGGGGCTTCTTATATAGATTAAATCTCTCACTACATGACAAAAATCATAGAAGATAAATACATAATACATTATGAAACATAAGATAATCCAGAAAGGTCTCTGCATCTTCGAGAGAGTTGTGTGTTGTGAGGATCGTCGTCTGAGCATGCGTGCGTGAGGTGTATACGTATAAATATCTGGCTAAATAGTAGGTTTAAAATGAATCTTATCAAATAATTCACTATACTCAAGTTATGAGAAGGTTCAAATGAAATAGCAGTTTCTGCATATAAAACTTGTTATGTGTTGAAATCAGAAATCAGCTTCTGTGGAGTCCAAACCCTTGGGGAAGGGATGACCGCACACTTACTTTGCATATCAAGCTTGGCTGACCGAAGAATTAGAACTTTAAACTGACTCAAGGCTCCAGCACGGAGGTCCCACCACACACCCAGAAGATCTTAGAGCGCTTCCCCTCCTTAGCCTGTGCTGAGCTAAGGGCACCTCAGACAGCGTTGTAAGACAAGAGAGTAAGAGAAACTTTCCAGTTATCTTATAATATGAATGCTAACGAACGTGACTCGCCGCTATCATTAGGGAGCGCGAATTGGCTCGCGTAGCACTCCCGCCCTTCCTTGCAAAAGCGGGCTCACGGTCCTGGCTCGCTCGCCTACCTGGCGGGAGCGGGCCGGCTATCCTGGCTCGCTCACCTGCTTGTCTCGCCCACCTGGTGATCCCACTCGATGAACAATGGGTTGTACAATGAACTTCTAGAATTCATTGTATAACAAACATATCATAACATAGCATGAGCACACATGCAAGCTAAAAATCTACATGATGATACATGTATATACACTTGATTTAAAACAAAAAAAAAAGACATTCATGCATTCATATTATATTCACAAGAGTCAAAGGATTGATGGTGTATTATCATGAGTCAAATCATAACAACATTTATGAATTCCCAAAAAAAGTAGCAGGAGTAAGTATTTACATAATTTTGAACTGAAGAAAGTAAAGTAACTTTAGTATTCTATCTATAATGTGATATGCTAGGTATTGATATGTTTGAATGTATTCAGGAGTATATAAGATGTCTCCAAATTGCTATGATTTGAGGTTGGCTCTATTGAAAATTGTGAAGTGAAAGTGAGTGAATGGAAGACTTGGGCAACCTATCAGCGCGAACTATGCGAACAGGGTTGGCGGACAGTCAGGTCGGCGAGGCTGGTGAAGACGGCTTGTTCTGTGGAGGCCTGGGCGTTATGTTCGCGCGGACTACGCGGACAGCAGTGGTGGTTAGCCAGGCTGGTTTATGCTCTACAAGCAGCTGGATCCCAGAAGGTAACCGGGTGGATATCAATTCTATCCACAGAGTCCGGCACAAAGTGGACTGAAGAACTGGAGCTCGGTAGATCAGCTTGGCAGAAGCCTTGGTCTTGATCTGGTGAAGCAGCAAGTGGAAGCTATAGAGATCGCCAGTCAGTACGGACAGGTGCTGGAGGTCACCGTGTTTGGCTAACTGGATCCAGCATCCGCCAGTAAGTGCGGACTGGCCCTTGTGGCCAGTGGTGTGGACTTGGTTGGTTATGAACCAGGTCCATGTTTGGCTTAGTCCGTGGAGATCGCGCAGTGGAGCGCGGATTGCTTCTCAGTCCGCTGATCTCGGTAGAAGATCTATGTACCTTGGTTGCAAGTTTAGGAGAAGCGGACTGGAGATTGTGTCGCAACTGCGTGTGGGCTGGATATGTGTCCACTGAGTCCGACAGTTTCCTTGCTGGCATGGTCGTGGACTAGGGATATACGGATTAGAGGTGTCTGCTGTGTAAGCAGACAGAAGCAGTGTCCGCTGAGTCTGGTAGGTGTCTTGGTGATGGCTATGGACTCAGGGTATGCGGACTGGATTTGACTGCAGGGATATTCAAACTAGAGTTGTCTGCAGTATGAGCGGACTGGAACGGTGTGTCCGCTGACTCCAGCAGTTGCCTTGATGGCGAAGCCTTGGGTTCGGGATGAGCGGACTGAAGCGGTGTGTCCGCTGAGTCCGGCAGTTGCCTTGGTGGCAAAGTCGTGGGCCCGGTATGAGCAGACTAAAGCGGTGTGTCCACTAAGTTCGGCATTTGCCTTGTGATGAGGCTGTGGGCTCGGGATTAACGGGCTGGAGCTGTGTCCGCGGATTGGAGGACAATGTTGTTGCGGAGTCCGGCTGTGGTGGTCTTGGCTTGGCCTTTGGCGACAAGGTGGACTGGCATTGTGTCTGGCCTTAGATAAGCATAGGCGGACTAACTATCTTGCACAGCCAGTGGCGGACTGGTGTGTGTATCTGCGGGCTTGCGGATACACTTGTTCTTGTTGCGGGGTCTGGTTGTAATCCTATCGGCTACGGCGGTGACCACACTCATCATCGTGCCTATAAATAGGACCCATGCCACATCAGGAATAGGAGAGAACCGAAGTATGTGAACAGTACCTTGAGCCTGCAACAGTTGTTGCGGACTGACTTTTGGTGTCCGCACGGATTGATAGAGTTGACCGAGTTGTGTTGTGCAGGTTGTGCGGATAGCACTGAAAAGCCAGTACTTGGCTCTGATTGCGGTCAAGGACAGTGCGGACTCTGTGGTTAAGCAACAGGCGTTAAATAGCAGGTTGCGGACAGTGACCAGACGGTCTTCTCTTTCAAAACTTGGTTCGGGGTCCAATAAGTAGCCTGCTTCAGGCGGACTGTTCTATTCAGCATCGCAGCCTATACGGTCTGGCGGCTAGGAAACCTTGCGGTTACGTGGCGTGCAGATCAGCGGATAGAGCTAACATTGGAATAACGGGCAGTCTGCGCGACTTGGGTTGCGGTCTGGCGACCTGGCGGATTGTGCAGACTCCACAACAGTAAACCAGTGGCTTAGTGTTGAGTTTGCGCGGCTTGTGTTGTCTTGTCTTTGTAACAATCTCTGTTTCTCCCTGTGTTAATTTTGGTGAAGCATGTCACGCCATGTATGTCTCGCCTTGTAAAGAAGATTGTTGTTAATCAATAAAGACTCTTGTGTTGCATGTGTTTTTGTTTATGACTGACTTAAGTTGAGATAACACCTGATAACTCCAAGGTCCGGGAAATTTCAACATGGTATCAAAGCTGGATTGGAGTGGATAAGCAGTGATCAACTGAAGTGGTTGTTGTTCTTGTGAAGATGGAACCAGTGGTTGAACCATGGCAGTAGAAGATGCAAGTTGTCTTGGAATTGAACTCCTTACAGAGACGAACTTTGATAGGTGGAAGTCTTGTATGGAGAGATTTCTTCTTGGCGAGGACCTTTGGGAGGATGTATGCGGAGCCGAAAGACAAGAGATTATTGTTGGCAATGCTGAAGAGATGAGAGCTTGGAAGGAGACAAATGCGAGAGCGGAGTTTATTCTCAAGCAGGTGATCTCATCGGAGCTCTTGGACCACATCAGTGGATGTCGTTCAGCTGCGAAGGTTTGGACTTCCCTTGATGGGTTGTTCATGAAGGAGGTGAAGGTTGCTGCAGAGGCTGGTCCTTCTACTTCATATCAGCAATAGAGGAGTGTTTCTCCTAGGTGTGATGGGAAGAGGAAGGAAGGACCAAGGTGCTATAAATGTAAGCAGCATGGTCATTTCAGGAAAGAGTGCAAGGTTGTCTTGCTCTCGGCGAACATAGCTCATGTTGGGAGTAAGGAGAAGAACTTAGTTGGGACTTCAACAGGTTCAGGTGCTGATCGGATGAAGGCCAGTGATAGTGTAGCTATCTGGCATGAAAGACTGGGGCATATAGGGATGGACAAGCTGAAAGCAATGGCGGTAAGAAGACTCGTAAGAGGATTGCCTAGATTGTCATCCTATGGTGATGGTAATGGGTGTGCGGGATGTCAGCATGGTGAAGCTTATCGCTTTATGGTTCATAAGACACAATCCAGATGTAAAGCACCTTTGGAGGTTATCCATTATGCTCTGGTTGGACCGATCGTCACCGCCAGTCTTAGAGGCAACAAGTATATGGTGATATTGGTTGATGACTATTCAAGGTATACTTAGGTATACTTCATGAAGGTGAAGTCGAACATGATGCGCTTGTTTGTGAAGTTCAAGAAGCTTGTGGAAGGTCAGTTTGGCCTGCAGATCAATAAGTTGAGGACAAGCATTGGTGGTGAGTTTGGCTCAACCGAGTTCTCAAACTTTTGCAGAAAGTATGTGATCCGGAAGGAGCTTTCTTGTGGACATACTTCACAGAAAGGTTGTGTTGCAGCTCGGATGATCCGATGGTTGACGGAGACCTGCAAGTGTTGGCTTCAGAGCAAAGGCGTTCCTAAGGCTTTTTGGGCGAAAGGAATGGCATGTGATGCTCATGTCATCAATCGGATGCCTATTAGTATGATCTATGTGAAGACTCCTTATGAGCTGATGTTCGGGGTGAAGCCTAGTATAAAGCACCTACGGGTGTTTGGATCTACCTGCTACGTACACACTCTGGATGCTCTCAAGACGAAGCTAGTCTTTGTTGGGTATGATGAGCAGAGGAGAAGATAGAGGTGTATGGATCATGCGACGAAGAGGCTCATCGTGTCGAGAGACGTTGTCTTCGATGAGTTGACATCGTATTGGGATAGCTCTTATGTGGAGCTAGAGATGAGCAGGTCAGATGGTGGGCCGAAGGAGGCTATTGTTAAGGTTCAGCTGGAGCTGTCTGAGTCACCAGGAGCTCCAGGTTGTTCCAGCTATGGGGCAAAGGCATCAGGGTTGGGAAGCAGGGGGAGCGATGCTCTAGGTGCTTCTGGCTCGAAGGCGGAGGCTTAAAGTTCAGGAAGCAGGAGGAGAGATATTCCATGTAGTTCTTGTTCGAGAGCGGAGGCTTCTGGTTTAGGTAGAAGGGGGAGCATTGCTCCAGGTACTCCTGGTTCCAGTGAGGTGGCATCTTGTTCAGGAAGCAAGGGGAGCATTATTCCGGGTTTGCCCGGGAATGGAGATGGTTCAGGAGTAGCTGCGGAGGTGGTTAGCCATGATCAGGTTCTTCGGAGATCGAAGAGGATCAGTAAGCCACCAGCTCGATATAGCGAAGGGAACATGGCGAGCTTGGTCCCATGTTTCTTCGCAAGCCCTCAGGTCGAGCGAGTATATTCTAGCTATGATGACCCCACTAGAATCAAGGAGGTGACTTCTCTCAGAGGTGACGAGGCTTGGGCCCCTGTGCTCAAGGTTGTTGGTGATACTCCTGTGATGCATGAGTGGAGGTTGAAGCTGAAGAAGAAGGCAGAGGGATGCATGGCTCCTTTCGGGAGATGCTGGAGGTCTCCCTCGTGGTCCATGATATGCGGGGCGAGGACTATGTCGTGGACATATCTTCGTAGATGCTATCGGAGGGACCAGGTGCAAGGTTATGGGAGCTGCTGAAGTTATTCACCACTTCTCACTTCAAGGGGGAGTGTTGAAAATTGTGAAGTGAAAGTGGGTGAATGAAAGGCTTGGGCAACCTATCCGCGCAGACTATGCGGACAGCCAGGTCGGCGGGGCTGGTGAAGACGGCTTGTTCTATGGCGGCCTGGGCGGTCTGTTCGCGCGGAGTACGTGGATAGCAGCGGCGGTTAGCCAGACCGGTTTATGCTATGCAAGCAGCTGGATCCCAGCAGGTAACAGGGCGGATAACAATTCTATCTACGAAGTCCGGCACGAAGTGGACTGAAGAACTAGAGCTCGGCAGATCAGCTTGGCAGAAGCCTTGGTCTTGCTCTGGTGAAGCGGCAAGTGGAAGCCGTAGAGATCGCCAGTCAGTGCGGACAGGTGCTGGAGGTCGCCGGGTTTGGCTGACTGGATCCAGCATCCACCAGTAAGTGCGGACTGGCCCTTGTGTCCAGTGGTGTGGACTTGGTTGGTTCTGAACCAGGTCCATGTTTGGCTCAATCCGTGGAGATCACGCAGTGGAGCGCAGATTACTTCTCAGTCCGCTGAGCTTGGCATAAGAGCTATATGCCTTGGTTGCGAGTTTGGGAGAAGCAGACTGGAGATTGTGTCCGCAACTGCGTGCGGGCTGGTGCTGTGTCTGTTGAGTCCCACAGTTGCCCTGTTGGCATGGTCGTGGACTCGAGATATGCGGGCTGGAGGTATCTGCTGTATAAGCAGACTGAAGCAGTGTCTGCTTAGTCTGGTAGGTGTCTTGGTGACGACTATGGACTCTGGGTATGCGGACTGGAGTTGTCTGCAGGGATATGCAGACTAGAGCTATCCACAGTATGAGAGGACTGGAACAGTGTGTCCGCTGAGTCCGGCAGTTGCCTTGATGGCAAATCCATGGGCTCGGGATGAGCGGACTGAAGCGGTGTGTCCGTTGAGTCTGGCAGTTACCTTGGTGGCGAAGCCGTGGGCTCGGTATGAGCGGACTTAAGAGGTGTGTCCGCTGAGTCTGGCATTTGCCTTGTGATGAGGTTGTAGGCTCGGGATTTGCGGGTTGGAGCTGTGTCTGCGGATTGGCAGACAATGTTGTTGTGGAGTCCGGCTGTGGTGTTCTTGGCTTAGCCTTTGGCGACAAGGCGGACTGGCATTGTGTCTGGCCTTGGAGAAGCATAGGCGGACTGACTATCTTGCGCAGGCAGCGGCGGACTGGTGTGTGTATCTGAGGGCTTGTGGATACACTTGTTCTTGCTGCGGGATCTGGCGGTAATCCTATCAGCTAGGGCGATCACCACACTCATCATCGTGTCTATAAATAAGACTCATGTCACATCAGGAATAGGAGAGAACCGAAGTAAGTAAACAGTAACTTGAGCCTGCAATAGTTGTTGCGGACTGACTTTTGGTGTCCACGCGGTTTGATAGAGTTGATGGGGTTGTGCTGTGCAGGTTGTGCGGATAGAGCTGGAAAGCCAGGACTTGGCTCTGATTGCGGTCACGGACAGTGCTGACTCTGCGGTTAAGCAACAGGCGGTAAATAGCATATCGCGGACAGCGACCAGACGGTCTTCTCTTTGGCAACTTGGTTCGGGGTTCAATAAGTCGCCTGCTTCAGGCGGACTGTTCTATTCGGCATCGTAGCCTGTGCGGTCTGACGGCTAGGCAACCTCCGGTTAGGCGGCCTACAGATCAGAGGCTAGAGCTAGCATTGGAAAAACGGGCAGTCCACGCGGCTTGGGTTGCGGTCTGGCGACCTGGCAGAATGTGCGGACTCCACAGCACTAGACCGGCGACTTGGTGTTGAGTCTGCGCGGCTTGTGTTGTCATGTCTTTGTAACTGTATCTGTTTCTCCCTGTGTTGGTTTTGGTGAATCATGTCTCGTCATGTATGTCTCGCCTTGTAAAGAAGATTATTATTAATCAATAAAGACTCTTGTGCTGTATGTGTTTCTGATTGTGACTGACTTAAGTTGAGATAACCCCTGCTAACTTCAAGGTTCGGGAAATTTCAACAGGCTCCCCAATCTAAGGGGAGTCTTCAGGATCATAGAACGATGTGATGATTGAAGAACTTCATCAGAGCAATAAGACATTATCGAGGCAGATGATTGAGATGTAGACACATATTCAAGCCTTAATGATTGTCACTTTGGGGCAACAACCTAGGGAATAGAATCTTGCAGTTGGTAAGATTGTAGATGATTCTCTTGTCACTGAAGTTCCTATGAATAGGGATGCACAAATAGCGGCAATGAGACCTCCTGCCACCCTAACACCTCCTGCTCAATTTACCACTAGAGATGAACTTCATCTCACATTTCTAGTGATTGGTACCTCCTACTTATAATGGGAAAGCTGACTTTATGTCATTGGATGATTGGATCATAATAATCGAAGAGATGTTCAGCTATTCTAGGATCTCTGCAAACAAGAAGGTGATGGTTGTTATCTATCAGTTGATGGTCTAGCAAAATATTAGTGGATTAGAGAGAAGGAGAGCCTCACTGGTGGGTGCTCTTGGGAGAAGTTCAAGGAGATGCTACTAAAGAAGTTCAAGGAGATGCTCTGAAGCAATGACATTTTACAGTTGGAGAATATGGGATTGATTTTAGTAAGCTAAGCAGACTTTCTCCAGAGATGGTTGTCACTAAGGAGAATAGGGTTAAGAGATTTCTAGGTAGACTTAAGAGTGACATCCAGTAGCTTGCTAATGCATACAAGTCAGAGAGTTATGATGAAGAGGTCGAGGGTGCCTTAAAAGTAGAAGTCATAGATAATGTCAAAAGTCGTGGGATGAAACTGATGAAGGAAAAAGGAAAAAGTTGAGGACATTGGAACCTTTCAAGCATATGACCCTTTTTTTTAAAAAAAAAGGGGGGGAAGAGAGGTGTGCAGTTACTATCGTCGGCCTGATCATCCATTTGAGAAGTGCTTCAAGAGACTAGGTACTCCAAAATAACCTCAAGTACATGTGATTCAGAATGCACTAAAAGGATATCTTACCTGCACTTTTTGTAAGCGAAATGACCATAATGTTGCTAATTATTGGTCAAAGGATAAGACTTACTTTCATTGTGATCAAAAGTGGCATACAAAGTCTAGGTGCACATAGATCTAGCCTACGTTTCAAGAGGTACCTTTGAGGGCCTTACCACCACCACAATTGCAGCAACTAGACAAGGGAAAGGGGAAACTGAACGTGCTTACCGAGGAAGAGGCCCGGACATCTACTCAAGTGATAACAGGTTAGATTCATGCTTATTTAATATTCTATCATTGTGAATTAAACTTCTATCATATAAGATGTGTTTGATTTTATAGGTAATTTTAAGGTGAAGAATAGATGGGCAAATGTTTTATTTGATTCAGATGCTACTCACTTTTTCATGTCTAGGAATTTTGCAAACTGACATCGATGGATTATCGATCAATTAGACAACACTTTCAATGTTAAAATTCCTTCCGAATATACGATGCTATCAAATTAGGGTATTCAGAAATGTCACATCCTTTTAGGAGAATTCCTAGATTATGTTGATTTAAATGTGTTAGATCTAGATAACTTCAACATGATTCTAGGTATGGATTTGTTGTCTCTATATGATGCAGATAGTAAATACAAAGTCAAGTGTTTGAATTCATATTGGACAATGGCAAATCCATGAGTGTGTATGGCTTGTCATGTCAAAACTCCCCGATCATTTTTGTGGTAGGTGCATGACAACTATTATCATCTGGCTGTACTACTTACCTTATTTTTATTTTGGAAGCTGACCATAGCATGCCACATGTCAATGATATTCTTGTTGTGCGGGAATTTCATGATGTTTTTCTCTCAATCTTCATGGTCTTCCACCCGAGAGAGATGTAGAGTTCATAATTGATCTTGAGTCGAGTACTCATCTCATTGTGAAAGCACCTTACTATATGGCGTCATGCGAATTAGAAGAGTTGTGCACTTAATTTGACAAATTGTTACAAAGCGGTTTTATCAGATCTAGTTCCTCTTCTTGGGGTGCATCAATCCTATTTTTAAAGAAAATAGATGGATCGATGAGGTTATGTATAGATTGTCAGGTAATAAATAAGGTGACTATTAAGAACAGATATTTGCTACCTCTAATCAATGACTTATTTGATCAGTTGTGGGGTAGTACTGTTTACTCAAAGATTGATCTTTATTCAGGTTATCTAGTTGAGTATCCATGAGTCTAATATACCACAAACTATTTTTATTATCGTTACGTCACTTCAAATTCCTGTTGATGTCGTTTGGATTAACGAATACACCTTCTGTCTTTATGGACATGTTGAATAGAGTGTTCAGAGATTATCTTGACCATTTGTGATTGTGTTCATCGATGATGTTCTGGTCTATTCTAGAATTGCTGAATAGCATGTGTTGCATTTATACTTGGTATTGTCTACTCTGAGGGAACCCCAGTTGTATACGAAGTTGAGCAAATGAGAATTTTGACTTTCTCATGTAACTTTCTTGGATCATTTTGTGAACAAATATGGAATTTTGTGGATCTAACAAAGATAGTTTTAGTTATTAATTGGAATAGACCTACAATGTCTAAGACAAAAATAAGAAGTTTCATAGGATTGACAAGTTATTATAGAAAATTTGGGCAAGGATTATCTATATTGTCTACACCAATGTTTTGAAAACTAGACTGGATCGGCCGTGTTGAAATTTGTGAAGTGGAAGTGGTTGACGGGACAGGCCGGGCGACCTGGGCGGACAGCTTTGGCGGACTAGGCGGACTGTGATGTGCGGCCTGCTGGAAGGTCTAGTGGAAAGTCGGCTGTCTTTTGAGCGGGTTGCACGGATGAAGTCCGCGGACTATGCGGCCTGGTATCTGCGGATAAGACGTTGGCTGATTGGTTTAGCCAAGGAGCGGCCTGAGCGGATAGAGGCTGGCGGACTGGTGCTTTGCTCAGTGGACGCGTTGCAAGCTTGTGCTGATTGGCGGTTTGGCTCGTGTCCGCGGGAAGCTTGCGGACTGATGTGTCCGCGGTGTGGGCTGTTGCGGACTGAGCTTTGAGCTTGGCTGAGGCCTTGTCAAGCTCTAGTGCTATAACAGGTGATTTGCTGTGGAGGTCTTTGGCAGACTGGTGTTTGGAGTTCGGGAGGAGGCTGCTCTGTTGGGGCAGGTGTGCGAGTACCTTGCGGACTGCTGGCGGTCTGTGCTAGGGTGTTTGGCGGATGGGAGTTTGTGTCCGCCATGCTCGCATTGGCCTTTGATGGTTTTAGACTTGGTCACACTCTGTGCCAAGACCATGGTGTCCGCGGTATCCGCCAAGTCTGCTGTGACCGGCGGACTGTTGTTATCTGCCTTTGGTCGTGGTCTTGTGGCGGATTGAGGTGTGTCTTGCAGACTGCCTCGGGTTGGTGCGGACAGCCATTGAAGGGGGTTGCTGTCCTACAGTGGTCGGAAGCTTTGCGGGCTGATGCCTTGTCCGCATAGCTTGGGCGGACTGGAGAGGGTTCGCCAATGTTGCCTTGCTCCTGCCGGTTTTCCTTGGTATCCGGCTAAGTCCTTGCGGACTCGGCGGACGGTGTTTTGCTATTGCGCGGGCTAGGGCGGTGTCGCTATCTCTAGGGCGGTGACCACACTCCTCACATCGCCTATAAATAGGACCCCCTGGCAGGTCTACAGTAACTTGAGTGAACAGTAAGTTGGGTTGGGCAAGGAGCTGCGGTCTCAGTTTGTCTGTCCGCGCGGATTGATTCAGTGCTGACGTTTGCTGTGTGCAGGTCGCGCGGGTAGCTTCAAGGAGCCAGGAGTTTGGTTGTGACTTCGGTCAAGTACTTAGAAGTGTGCGGTCTCTGCGGATTCAGCAGGAGGTCGCTCTGCGGCTTGTCAGCTCTGTTTCATCTTTGCCAGCTTCAATAACCTGTCTGCTGGCTTCAGGCGGGTAGGGGGGTGTTCCTCAGTTCAGCCTCAGCAGGAGACGAATAACGGTGTGTTCGCGTGGCCTCGCGGCTTCGGCGGACTCCGTGGCTATTCGGCGGACTACAGCTAAGTGCGGGCGATCTCCGCGGACTCGGCGACCTCGGCGACCTCGCGGTCTCGGCGGACTCCGGTGCTGTCCGCCCGGCTTGGATTTTGGTGCTTTTTGTTTACAGCTGTTATACTAGCGAAATCATGTCTTGCTATGTATGCCTCGTGGTGTAAAGAAGTGAATGAATAAAAGACCTGCTTGTGCTTCCATTGTTTGTTGGGTTTAACCTTTGTTCCTTGGTTTTCCGCTGGTTCAATGTGAGAATTGGGTAGTTCCGAAGATATTAATTTGGTGTTTGGGCTATCTTGCTGAACACGTTGAGAAAATTTAACATGGTATCAGAGCCAGGTTCAGTTGCATGAGCGGTAGTCAACCAGTGTTGTTACTCAGGACTTGAGTGGTGATCAACCTGTGTTGTTGCTTAGAGCTTCTGAAAAGATTGCCAACATGTGTTGCAATGGAAGGGAGCTTTGCAAGGGGTCTTGGCATTAAACTCTTAACGCCGACTAACTTCAAGAAGTGGAAGTCGTGCATGAAGAGTCATCTTCTTGGCGAGGAGCTGTGGGAAGTCGTCGGTGGTGACGACAGCCAAGAAGTCACGGCTGCGTTCGGTACTGTTGAGCAGGTTAGGCTCTGGAGAAGAACAAATGCTAAGGCGGAGTTCATTCTGAAGAGAGCCATGTCTCCGGAACTGTTTGATCACATTGTTGGATGTGAGTCGGCTGCTGATATTTGGACAACCATTGATGAGTTTTTCAATAGGAAGAATGTGGCGCGGCTTCAATTCATGGAGAATGAGTTGGCCAGGGCAACTCAGGGAGACCTTTCCATCTCGAAGTACTTCTTAAAGATGAAGAGCTTGTGTGCTGAGCTGTTGGAACTGGATCCTGATGTGCCTATCTCTGAGGCTAAGATGAAAAGGCACATTATCCGCAGTTTGCGGAAGGAGTATGTGGCTTTTGTCACATCTGTTCAAGGGTGGTCTACTCAACCGTCTTTGCTGGAGCTGGAGAATCTGCTTGCATCGCAGGAGAGCTTGGCAAGGCAGATGGCTGGAGTGAACTTGAATCAGGAAGGCAGCGAAGCTCTCTTCTCAGGCAAGAAGAAAGGATGGGAAGGGAAGAAGAAGAAGGTGCAGGTCGTTGGTGAGAAGGAGACTTCAACTTCATATCAGCCGGAGAGGAGCAATGCTCCTAAGGACTGGAAGAAGAATCTGAAGTGCTACCGGTGTCATCAGCGAGGGCACTTCAAGCGGGACTGTAAGGTCAAACTGCAGCCTGGGCATGCTGCGGAAAAGGAGGAAGCTTGCTCGAGAAGTGAAGAAGCAGGATGGGGCGGAGCTTTCATGACGGGCACTAGTGTCCGGGCCTTGTCTGCTGAGGACTTCAACAGTGAGTGGATCGTGGACTCCAGGTGTGGTCATCACCTCACCGGAGACAAGTCGAAGTTCACCTCCATGCAGGCATACTCAGGTAATGAAGCTATTATCACTGCTGATAATACTGTTTATGCAGTAGAGAAAGAGGGGGTCGTGTCTTTGGGTAGTGATCAGGGGCCACTCACGTTAAGGAGTGTGTATCACGTGCTGGGCATGAAGAAGAACCTCTTCTCGGTGACCAATGCGGTGGACGCTGGTTATCACGTTCTGTTTGGGCCAACAGACGTGAGGTTTCTTCGCAACGTATCAGCTGTGAAGGCTGATGTTGCTCATGTAGGGAGGAGGGTGAAGAACTTGTTTGTTCTTGCCACCAATTCTTATGTTGATCGGATGAGGGCCAATGATAGCGCTGTTATCTGGCATGAGAGGCTGGGGCATGTTGGCATGGACAAGCTGAAGGCGATGGCTAGTAGAAGTTTGGTGAGGGGGTTGCCAAAGTTATCCTCCTTTGATGATGGGCATGTTTGTGCGGGCTGTCAATACGGTAAGGCACATCGCCTTTCGTTTGGTAAATCACAAACAAGGAGCAAGAAACCATTAGAGTGTATTCATGGCGACCTGATGGGACCGACAGTTACTGTCAGCCTTTGTGGAAGCAGATACATGCTTGTCTTGGTTGATGACTACTCAAGGTATACTTGGGTGTACTTCTTAAAGGAGAAGTCGGAAGCCTTCCATTTGTTTGTGGAGTTTAAGGAGTTGGTAGAAGGCCGGCTTGGCTTGCGGATTAAGAAGCTTAGAACTAATAACGGGGGTGAGTTTGTCTCCTCCGAGTTTTCTAACTTCTGCAGGAAGCACGGGATCCAACGGGAGCTTACTTGTGCTCACACTCCACAACAAAATGGGGTAGCAGAGCGGAAGATCTGTCATCTGACGGAGACCTGCAAATGCTGGCTTCATGCGAAAGATATCCCAAGGTCCTTTTGGGCGGAGGGGATGTCTTGTGCTGCTTACGTCATCAACAGGATCCCACTCAGCCCTATCAACATGAAGACTCCTATTGAGCTGTTGCTGAAGGAGAAGCCGAGTGTTGGACACCTTCGGGTGTTCGGTTCAACTTGCTACGTGCATGTCCCGGATGCTTCACGGACTAAGCTGGATGCGAAGGCAAGGAAGCTTGTCTTTGTTGGCTACGATAAGCGGAAGAAGGGATGGAAATGCATGGACCCTGTGACGAAGAAGTTCGTGGTGTCAAGAGACGTTGTCTTTGACGAGCTGACATCATATGGAGGTGGCTCGGTGGAGCTAACTGGAAGTATCAAGGTTGATGAAGCACCAGTGGTGGCTGCTGAAGGCTTAGAAGAGGAGCTTGTTGTTTCACCAGCAGCTCATGTTGCTTCGAACTCCGAGGCTGAGCCTTCTGGCTCAGGAAGCAGGGGGAGCACTGCTAAATGCTTGCCCCAAGTAGGAGTTGAGCCCGAAGAAGCAACGGAAGCAGTGAGCAAGGAGCCGACCCTTCGGAGATCGAAGAGGGTGGTTAAGCCACCGGCTCGGTACTGTGATGGGAATGCAATGAGCTTTGTCTCTTGCTTCTTTGCAGGTCCTCTGGATGAGCGAGAGCCTGCAAACTTCAACGAGGCCACTGGAGTGAAGGAGTGGGAAGGTGACATGAAAGAAGAGATTGATGCTCTGAAGAAGAATGAAACCTGGGACCTTGTGCCCAAGGTTGATGGAATTACTCCGGTTACTTGCAAGTGGGTGTATAAGTTGAAGAAGAAGGCTAATGGGAGCATTGATAGGTTCAAGGCTCACCTGGTCGCTAGAGGATTCTCACAGCAGTATGGAGAAGACTATGAGGAGACATTTAGTCCAGTTGCGAAGATGACTTCAGTAAGAGTGGTGATCGCCTTGGCTGCTAGCAAGGGATGGAGGTTGTGGCAACTCGATGCGAAGAATGCCTTTCTTTACGGAGACATTGACAAGGACATCTTCATGGATCAGCCGCTTGGTTTTGTCTCTGAAAAGCATCCGGACTATGTCTGTAAACGCAGGAAGGCTCTCTATGGGTTGAAGCAAGCTCCTAGAGCGTGGTATGGGAAGATTGCAGAGTACTTGCAATTCTGTGGATACCTTGCTTCTAACTCGGATTCAAGCTTGTTCGTCAAGAAGAAGGGGGAGCTATGAGTCTTGGTCCTGCTGTATGTGGATGACATGATCATCACAGGGAATTCGGAGGGGGAAGTAGCAAGGCTCAGGGCCGAGCTTGCTATACGCTTCGAGATGAAAGACTTGGGAGAGTTGCATCACTTTCTCGGTCTGGAAGTGGAGAGGAAGGAGGGCGGGGTTCTCATTTGCCAGAAAGGGTATGTTGATCGTATTGTGAAGCGGTTCGGCATGGGCGAAGGGAAGAAGTGCTCTACTCCACTGGAACCTGGGCTAACGCTTCGACGAGATGAGAGAAGGGTTCTTCATGATCCCTTGGTGTTCAGGGCTCTTGTTGGGAGATTGATTTACCTGACGATTACAAGGCCGGACATTGCTTATGCAGTTGGCCGAGTAAGTCGGTATATGGCTGAACCAAGGCATTTTCATCTAGTGGCGGCAAAGGGAATTCTGAAGTATGTCAAGGTGACTTCTGACATGGGACTCCTCTATAGAAGGGACTCGGAGTTTGCGTTGCTCGGGTACACGGATGCTGACTATGGCGGTGATTCGGATGATCGGAGGTCCACTTCAGGTTATGTGTTCACTTGCGGTTCAGCGAGCATCTCGTGGTGTAGCAAGAAGCAGGACTCGGTGTCGGTTTCAACCACGGAGGCGGAGTATAAGGCTTCGGCCTTGGCTGCTCGGGAAGCCGTTTGGTTGAGGAGGCTTATAGAGGATGTTCATGAATAAGTGCAAGGGCCTACTTTACTCCGGGGTGACAATGAGAGTGCTTTCAAACTGGTTAACAATCCAGTATATCACGCCAGGACCAAGCATATAGAGATTGATCACCATTTCATCAGGGAGAAGGTGTTGGAAGGATCTCTGCTGGTCGGGCATGTTCGGAGTGAAGATAATCTTGCTGACATCTTCACGAAGCCACTGTCGAAGGGGCCCTTTGAACGCTTGCGTAGTGATGCGCCCGCGAACAGACTCTTACTGTGGTTGGTTCGGTGAGTCGATCGCCGCGGGTGTGCTACAGGAGGCAAGTGCACCTATCGCAAGTAGTACTCGATATTCGGGGGAATACCGAGGTCGTATTGTTCTCGGGGTCGCGTTGACTATTCTTACTCCTCCGGGAGGACTATTATTTTACTGAAAGAAAAGGTGGATTTTTTTAACTTAAAAAAAGACGGAAAAGCAAAGGAGCAAAAAAAAAACGATTTAGAAAATATTCGATGAAGGGTTAACGCTCGGCATCGAATCGGATTAAGACTAAAACAATTTTTAATAATTATAGGACTTAGTTTTCAAATTAATAAATAAGACAACTTGGCCGTGGAGGTTCCACAAATGTGAGCTCACCTAGCTATAGGGATATCGCTCACCTAAACGTTAAGACTATTCGACCGAACGTTAGTCCGACGAAGGATTCCTCTTAACGCCCGCTTTACGCTAAGAACCCCGCTATTGGGTGGGGAACCCAATCCGGTAGAATTACGCTTGTCCTCTTTCGAGGGTATGCACGCAACTCTATTTACCCAGGGGTGATCGGTCCATATGCACGGCCTCTCGGCTAGCTAGCATATGGACTATGGAAATAGGGCCCACACATCGATATGTGGTTCTACGCGTCGTAAACCCGGGATAAACCTTAAGTGCTTAAATTAAAATGAAAATAAAGAGCTTCAATTATTAGAAATCATTTTAAATGTCCCAATGCTCTTCGATGCCGAGGCTAATAGCGATTAGCCACACATCGGTATGGGGACGACTTATAATTTAGTGAGGCGCGAGTTCGAAATTAAACGCTAAACGATTATAAGAAGGGGACATAAAAACAAATAACAACATTTAGAAAACTGAAAAGTTAGCTAAAAACAAGAACTCACGCACACTCCAAATTATAAATTAAACAGAAACTAAGTTACATAAAAGAAATTTGCATATTTAAAATTTGCGAGTCCCACTCAAACGAGTGGGGGCGGTAAATAAAAGCTGAAAATTGCAAGTCCTACTCAAACGAGTAGGACTAAAATGAAAGCGAGTCCTACTCAAACGAGTAGGAGAAAATAAATGCGATTACAGGGAGATAAAGTCCGGCCATTTAACTCAAGTGAGTAGGCGGAAAAATAAAGAAAGAAAATTACAAGTCCTACTCAAACGAGTAGGCGGGAAATAAAGTCTGGCCATTTAACTCAAGTGAGTAGGCGGAAAAATAAAGAAAGAAAATAACAAGTCCTACTCAAACGAGTAGGACTGAAAATGAAAACGATGCGCCATTTAACTCTTAACGAGTAGGCGGAAATAAATGCACACAAACACACACACTCCATATGAATTTCAAGAAGGCAATAAAGCTAACACCTACACTCACACACTCTACATAATTTGAACAAAGCATTAAAAGAAAGCATTGAAATTTAACACCTACACTCACACACTCTTCATAAATGAGGGAAGCAATAAAAAGTTATACTCATACACTCACACACACAACATGAAAATTAAGAAGAACAAAAGAAAATTTATGCTCATACACTCACACACACTAATAACGAAGAAAAATCAAAGTTGCTTATAAATTAAAATAACAAGATTTCTACTCCTAAAACTTACCCAAAACACATAAAAAGAACAAATAAAAAGAGAATGAGCAAAAAGTTTTACAAAATAAAGTCAAAATCAAAGGTGCTCAAAAAAATTAAATCTATAACTTTTTCATTCTTCTAAGAATTCATAAAAGTGATAAAAAAGGTGAAGAGAAAATGAAAAGAACAAAAGATGTTTTACAATCCTAAAAGAAAAACTAAGTAAAAAAAGAACAAAATCACTTTTCAAATCTCATTTATAAATTCATAAGAATGAAATCCTAATTCATTCAAGAAGAAGACATGGTGAAAAAGAGGAAAACCTATCATACCTAAGCATTAAGACAAGTTAAAAACATGAATATTAAGCATGTTACACTCATACACACACACACACACACTTTTCATAAATGAAGAACAAAGATAAAACCAAGGATAAAAAGGGGAGAAAAAGTGGGCACAAGTGTTCATTCCAAAGCCAAATAAGAAGAGAAAATCTAACATTTTATTGATTAAGGGAAACTATTACAAGCTATTACAAGGACAATGCTAAAGCAAAGACAAAATTGAAAGAAAAAGGGGAAAGAAATCTCCTTACATAGCAAGGAAATCACGGATGCAGCCCACAAAAAGACACTAAAATGGCCCAAAAATCTGAACCCTTGGACCTTACAGAACTGGGCAATTTATAGGCAAAAAATTCTAAGTACACGCCCTAGGTCACGGGCGTGTAGGGGGGCGTGACAGTACTATTCATGAAGGCGGTCGACGATTGGACAGGAAAGTTGACTTCGGGCTGAGTTCGCGGCAGTCACGCCCCAGGTCACGGGCGTGACTCTGGGCGTGTCGGGTAGGTAGAACCGGGCGCGGGTTGCGCTGAAAGTCTTTGGCAGCATCTTGTCGGGCCAGCTGGAAAGGTCACGCCCCAGGTCACGGGCGTGACGCTGGGCGTGACAGTTGGTGTCGACACTCGACGAATGTCGAGCGGAAAGTGTCGAGTCGAAATCGTTGAGCTGAGACTGAGTCACGCCCTAGGTCACGGGCGTGACTCTGGGCGTGACTGTTGGTGTCGACACTCGACGATCGTCGAGCGGAATTCGTCGAGAGGAGAGGACACGGGCTTGGGTCACGCCCCGTGTCGGGTGACACGGGCGTGTCGCCAGGCGTGTCAAGCTTTTACTTCAGAAATCATCCGATTTCACGGGAAATGCAATGTCACGGCCCGGTCACGGGCGTGACCAAATTGTCACGGGCGTGTACTGCCCAATTTTTGGCAGATTTTGAAATTTTTCTGCAAAATAAAATAAAACAAGTTAGAAGTAAAATTACAAGAATAGGAGCATTTTATTGAACAAAAATAAGAAAAAACGACGAAAATAAATGAAAATGACTAAATTAATGTGCACAAAAATACGTATATTTACAATTCATCAAATACCCCCATACTTAGGCTTTTGCTATTCCAGAGCAAAAGTTTGAGGTGAATCTATAAGGAATAAAAAAACTCTAAGTTTTAGCTATCGCTTAATCAATTATAAGAGAGATCGAAATAAATATACGGGGTGTAAGAGTTAAGTCCTAAAATTATGTAGATGATTTAAATAGCGCAAAAGTTTTGGCCAAAAGACTTCTTGATGTAATCAAATAGAAGGCAACATTTATAATGGTTAGATTAACGAAAATAGTTTGGAATTATAAGAACTCTAGCTTATACAAGTGCTACTGGAAATAATACAATTTACTAATTATGCTCTCAAAAAGATTTTTAAATTAATTCTAGAATCGTGTAATTGGCTAAGGGGGTAGTGGGTTTATGAAGAGGGTTTTGATATTTGAGGTGAGGTAATTTTTTCTCGAACCTCCATTTTTTTCTTTTGAATTATTAGGAAAATGAAATCTTATTTTCCTAATATGATTTTTGTTTTTCAACTTCATCAGAATTAACCCAATGTATATTTGTAGGAGTAATGAATTTTATCCTCTTACTTCATATATAATCTTTTTAAATTATTGGGTGCCTATGTTTACGGAACGAAATCTTATTCCCATTGACATAGGATCTTTTAAGGATAAAATTTTTTTCACGCCAAGTAGGTCATGAAAGGTAAGGGGAGAAAGGAAAACTAGATTTTAAATCTTAAAAATTTTTGAGAGCAACCTTAATAATTTGTACGTTCCAATTTTTTTTCAGAAAGCTAAAAGTAAGTATAATTGAATTCTATAGTCGTTATTTCCTAACATAATATACGTGCTCCTATTAATGAAAAATTAGAAGTAGTGCCTAAAACGAGTTCGCTATTTTTAACAAAGCATAAAGAATTCTTTAAAACTTAACCCCGGCTATTTAAATTTTTCAATCAATAATTAACAAACGGGTAGCAAACAGAGAATTAATAGTATTCACATATAAATAAACTCAGAACAGAATTTTTGGATAGCAGGAAAGTTTAAGGATGGAATATTTGATTTATTTGTTGCAAAACATTTTTTTGATTTTTATAGTTTTTATTATCAATTTTTTTTTCTGTTTTCATTTATTATCTAATTTTTTTGTATTTTTGTTTTTCTCAATTTTTTTGAAGTTTTTTTGAACTATTATCTTTTTCTTTTTTTTTGTAATTTTTTAAAGAGAATTTTCATAATATGTACAAAAATATGGGAGAAAAAGAGAGGTTTTTACAAGAATGAGGAAGGGGGAGAGAGAAAAGAGATGTACAAAAAAAATATTTACAAAGTGAAACTAAATATATTTTTTGGTTTTCTTTTTTTTAATTGTTTTTGAGTTTTTGGAAAAAAAAATTGAAGTGCAGAAAGTAAAGCACGAAAATACCCCCATACTTAAGTCCAACATTGTCCCCAATATTGTATCGTAAGTATGCGGAACAGAAAGGAAAGACAATATATACAAAGAAAAGAAAGGGAAGGGGGTAGAAGCTTCCCTGAAACGGGTAGGGGGAGGTGGATCAGAAACCCTGCGTTTATTAGAAAAAACAGCAAAGATAATAAGGAAAGAGCGAAAAAGATAAGCGAGGGGTGCCTCCTAGGAGCGCACTGTTTATAGTCGTATAGCTTGACTATTTTGGCGAGTTTATAAAGTGCAGGAAAGTTATGGTTTCGCTAAAACCGATCACTGGGTCGCCTGCTATATGAGACTTTAACCGATGACCGTTTACTTTAAACGAACCTTTTTCCGGGTGGGAGACGAGTACGGTTCCATATGGAAAAACTTCTTCAACTAGGAAGGGACCGGACCATCTAGATTTTAATTTACCTGGAAAAAGCCTAAGACGTGAATTGTAAAGAAGGACAAGATCGCCCGGAGAAAATAATTTTTGGACTTGATTTTTCGATCGTGATATAACTTAGAGCGCTCCTTATAGAATTTATTGCTCTCGTAAGCGTTCGCACGCCATTCATCGAGCTCGTTTAGTTGCAGTTTTCTATTCTGAGCGGCTAAGTTGGAGTCGAGGTTTAAGAGTTTTAAAGCCCAAAGTGCGCGATGCTCTAATTCTACGGGTAAATGGCCCGCTTTGCCGTAGACTAACCGGAACGGCGTACAACCAATTGCGGTTTTGTATGCCGTTCGATACGCCCACAACGCGTCGTCGAGTTTAACGGACCAATCTTTCCTATTTAGCGAAACGGTTTTTTCTAAAATTCGCTTAATCTCTCGATTTACTACCTCGGCTTGGCCACTTGTTTGCGGGTGGTAGGGGTGGCAAGCTTGTGCGTGACTCCGTATTTAGCTAACGTCTTAGCCATAAGAGCGTTACAGAAATGCGTTCCCCTATCACTAACAATTGCGCGAGGCGTGCCGAAGCAAGAAAATAATTTTTTAAGAAATGTAACGACGACTCGCGCATCGTTGGTGGAGAGAGCTTGCGCTTCCGCCCACCTCGATACGTAGTCGACCGCCACTAAAATATACATATTTTTGAAAGACGGAGGTAGGGGGCCAACAAAATCTATGCCCCATAAATCGAAGACTTCGCACTCTAAAAACACATTTTGGGGCATCTCGTCGCGACGAGAGATGTTACCCGACCGCTGACAGCTATCGCATGCACGCACAAAATTATGCGCGTTTTTGAAGAGAGTGAGCCAAAAGTAGCCCGCCTCGAGAGCCTTCCGAGCGGTCCGGTTGGCTTGATAATGCCCACCGGCTGGACCCTCGTGGCAGTGCTTAAGAATTTGCAAGCACTCCACACCCGCAACGCATCTTCGGACCGCTTGGTCTGCGCAGATACGAAAAAGAAATGGGTCCTCCCAAAAGAAATTTTTCAAGTCAGAAAAGAATTTCTTCTTTTGATGACTTGAAAACTCTTTTGGAAGCACCCGCGCTACTAAGAAATTTGCAAAATCTGCAAACCAAGGCGAAGATGACGAAGATTTATTAATGGCAAGAAGGCGTTCCTCGGGGAATCTGTCATTTATTTCAGATTCGACGAGCGCTTCCGCACCCGGATTTTCTAAACAGGAGAGGTGGTCCGCCGCTAGATTTTCCGCTCCCCGCTTATCTCGGATCTCCAAATCAAACTCTTGTAGGAGGAGAATCCATCGAAGAAGGCGGGGCTTCGCATCATTTTTAGCTAATAAATACTTAAGCGCGGAGTGATCGGTAAAAACGATAACTTTAGATAGCGTTATATACGAGCGAAACTTATCAAAAGCGAAAACGACGGCTAAGAGTTCCTTTTCCGTTGTCGTGTAATTTACTTGTGCGGAAGTGAGCGTCTTGCTAGCGTAATAAATAGGATGAAAATGTTTTTCTACGCGTTGGCCAAGAACGGCACCTAAGGCAATATCACTAGCGTCGCACATTATTTCGAACGGAATGGACCAATTAGGGGCCACTAAAATTGGTGAAGAGATAAGTTTTTGTTTTATCAAATTAAAGGCGGACTCGCATTCGCTACTAAAGATGAAACGTGATTCCTTTTCCAAGAGGTGAGTTAGCGGCTTTGTTATTTTTGAAAAGTCTTGAATGAAGCGTCGATAAAAGCCTGCATGGCCTAAGAAACTCCTAATAGATTTTACGTTTGTTGGATGCGGAAGTTTTTCTATAATTTCTATCTTGGCCTTATCCACCTCTATCCCCTTAGACGAAATCATATGGCCGAGGACCAAACCTCCTCGAACCATAAAGTTGCATTTTTCCCAATTTAAAACAAGGCTTGTGTCCTCGCACCGTTGAAGGACACGATCTAAATTATGAAGGCAATCGGGAAAAGAGCGTCCGAAAACAGAAAAGTCATCCATAAAGACTTCCATAATGTCTTCTACTAGCTCGCCAAAGATCGCTAGCATACATCTTTGGAATGTAGCTGGCGCATTGCAGAGTCCAAATGGCATTCTTCGATATGCGAAGGTACCGAACGGGCAAGTAAAAGTTGTTTTCTCTTGATCATCCGGGAAAATGGGGATTTGGAAAAACCCCGATAAACCATCAAGAAAACAATAATACGGATGACCGGATAAACGCTCTAAAATCTGGTCTAGAAATGGCAGAGGGAAATGGTCCTTGCGGGTGGCGTCATTAAGTTTCCTATAGTCGATGCACACTCGCCAACCCGTAACAGTACGAGTTGGGACGAGCTCGTTATGCTCATTCGCCACTACGGTAAGACCGCCCTTCTTGGGCACGACATGCACGAGACTAACCCATGCACTGTCCGAAATAGGGTAGATAATCCCCACATCTAATAACTTAATGATTTCGGCTTTAACGACGTCTTTCATGTTTGGGTTAAGACGCCGCTGCGGCTGAATCGTTTTGCGGCAATTATCATTAAGAAAAATCTTATGGGTGCAAAAGGAGAGGCTAATCCCCTTTAGGTCAGAGATTTGCCACGCAATTGCGTGGCGATGTTTAAATAAAACTTCCAATAAATCGGAAGTCTCCGAATCACTCAAGTCCGAAGAAATGATAACGGGAAGCGTATCGCCTTTTCCCAAAAATGCGTATTTGAGTGATGCGGGTAAGGGTTTGAGGTCTAGGATGGGCGGTTCTTCTAGGGAGGTTTTAATGCCTATATCTTTCTTACCAATTGGTTCGAAAGGCAAGTCTAAAGAAGTATCATCATCGCATTTAAAATTTTTGAGCGCATAAACATCGTCGTTTAAAAATACGGACTCGAAAACGGGAGAAGAACGATCTCCGAAAAAGGTATCTAAAGAGTAGCAGAAATCGTCGCTCGATGACAAATTGTCCATCGAAGGATTAATAGAGAAAGTAACTTGGTCATCGCCTACTCGGAGGAGAAGACTACCATTACTAACATTTATTAGTGCGCGGGAGGTGGCGAGAAAAGGGCGACCGAGTATTATTGGTATCTCGGCGTCCTCCTCGATATCTAAGATGACGAAGTCTACCGGGAAGGTAAACTTGTCGACTCGGACAAGGACGTCCTCCACTACCCCGATAGGGAACTTAACCGAGCGATCCGCTAATTGGATGCGCATATTCGTAGGACTAGGAGTACCCAAACCTAAACGCGAAAAGAGCGAGAACGGCATTAGATTAATGCTAGCCCCTAAATCAGCTAAGGCGTACTTTACTAATATATTGCCAAAAAGGCACGGGATGGAAAACCGTCCCGGGTCGTTTTGTTTTGTGGGCAATTTATTAGTAAGGGCCGCCGAGCAGACAGCGTTGAGAGATATATGCGAAATATCTTCTAATTTACGTTTATTAAAAAGTAGTTCTTTTAAAAATTTCGCATATTTGGGCATTTGCGAGATAGCCTCGCAAAAAGGAACATTAATGTGAATTTGTTTTAATAATAAAATAAATTTTGCATATTGCGCGTCCTGACGCTCGTTTTCTAACTTATGCGGATATGGAAGAGCCTTGTTTAAAATAATTTTTTCTTTTATAATTGGTAAAGGCGGCGTAAGCGAAGAAAGAGGAAGAGGGGTCGGAGGTGAAATATGTACCTGAGGGTCGGTCCGTTTTGGATCGACCACCTCCTTTCCGCTATGGAGGGTTATAGCGTTGGCGTTCTCCCGCGAATTGGGCTCCGTGTTTCCTGGCAGTGCCCCGAGCGCGCGCTCGGACATCATCCTCGCCAGCTGTCCAACCTGTTGTTCGAGAGTTTTTAGCGATCCGGTGATGTTCCGGATATTTGACTCGTTGGACGCAATATACTTCGAAAAATTTTCCTCCATCGGGGAGGGCTTCGGAAGAGGAGGAGGAGGAAGAAATCCGGGCGCATAAGATATAGGGGGACGCTGAGCATTATTCGGGTTGCTCCACGAGAAGTTGGGGTGATTCCTCCAACCCGGATTATAGTTATTACTATAAGGGTTGTTGTTGGGGTTGAAGGGAGGACGACCCGAATTTCCCATGAAGTCCACGAACTCTTCAGCCACGCAGACGTTAGGGGGAATAAAACAAGGCGGAGTGGAGGAGGCAGCAGACATCTCCGCCACTTGCTTTGTTAACCTTTCAACTTGAAGGGTCAAGAGAGCAGTGGCATCCACTTCAAAAAGACCAGCCGCCGGCTTTGGGCGTCCCCGCGGGACGTTCCATTGATAGGCGTTCATAGCCATCTCTTCGAATAAAGCCTGGGCGGCCTCGGGGGTTTTGTTGTTAAGCGTACCCCCGGCAGCCGCGTCAATCATTTGACGCGTCTGAAAATTCAGCCCATTATAAAAAATTTGAACTTGCAACCACGTTGGCAGCGCGTGGTGCGGGCAACGGCGGAGGAATTCCTTAAACCGTTCCCAAGTCTCGTATAGAGACTCAGGATCGTTTTGCACAAACGAAGAAATGTCCGCCCGCAACTTTGCAGATTTTGCGGGCGGAAAGTACTTCGTTAGGAACCGTTCCGTCAACTCAGCCCACGTGGTAATACATCCTCGCGGGAGGGCATTCAACCACGCCTTGGCTTTGGACTTAAGGGAAAAAGGAAATAAGCGCAAACAAATGGCGTCATCAGTGACGCCATTAATCTTGAAGGTGTCGCATATCTCCAAGAAATTGGACAAGTGGACATTCGGGTCCTCATCCAGCAGTCCATCGAACTGCACGGCGTTTTGGACCATTTGAATGACACTTAACTTTATTTCGAAATTATTATTCGCCACTGCAGGGCGAACAATACTCGACCCAGAATCATCCAGGTTAGGCCGGGCGTAATAGGACATAGTACGCTCGGCCGCCGGGGGAAGGTTAGGCGCGGCCATAACTACGACAGTGGGTTCTCCGATAGATTCCTCGGGATCTAAAGAAGGATTTCGGCGTTGAGATCGAATACGCGCAAGAGAGCGTTCGATCTCAGGTTCGAAGTCAAAATCTTCAGACTCTGAGGGTTGTCCTCGGGTCATATACCCAAACAAAAATAAAACAAAATAAACTTGATGCCAAAAGACTTCTTGATGCCAAAAATAACGAACTCATTTTAGGCACTACTTCTAATTTTTCATTGATAGGAGCACGTATATTATGTTAGGAAATAACGACTATAGAATTCTATTATACTTACTTTTAGCTTTCTGAAAAAATTGGAACGTACAAATTATTAAGGTTGCTCTCAAAAATTTTTAGAATTACAATCTAGTTTTCCTTTCTCCCCTTACCTTTCATGACCTACTTGGCATGAAAAATTTTATCTTTAAAAGATCCTATGTCAATGGGAATAAGATTTCGTTCCGTAAACATAGGCACCCAATAATTTAAAAAGATTATATATGGAGTAAGAGGATAAAATTCATTACTCCTACAAATATACATTGAGTTAATTTTTCTTATGAAGTTGAAACACAAAAAATCATATTAGGAAAATAAGATTTCATTTTCCTAATAATCCAAAAAAAAAATGGAGGTTCGAGAAAAAAAATTACCTCACCTCAAATATCAAAACCCTCTTCATAAACCCACTACCCCCTTAGCCAATTACACGATTCTAGAATTAATTCAAAAATCTTTTTGAGAGCATAATTAGTAAATTGTATTATTTCCAGTAGCACTCGTATAAGCTAGAGTTCTTATAATTCCAAACTATTTTCGTTAATCTAACCATTACAAATGTTGTCTTCTATTTGATTACATCAAGAAGTCTTTTGGCAACGACGCCAAAAACTTGATGCGCCCGCAAACAGACTCTTACTGTGGTTGGTTCGGTGAGTCGATCGCCGCGGGCGTGCTACAGGAGGCAAGTGCACCTATCGCAAGTAGTACTCGATATTCGGGGGAATACCGAGGTCGTATTGTTCTCGGGGTCGCGTTGACTATTCTTACTCCTCCGGGAGGACTATTATTTTACTGAAAGAAAAGGTGGATTTTTTTAACTTAAAAAAAGACGGAAAAGCAAAGGAGCAAAAAAAACGATTTAGAAAATATTCGATGAAGGGTTAACGCTCGGCATCGAATCAGATTAACACTAAAACAATTTTTAATAATTATAGGACTTGGTTTTCAAATTAATAAATAAGACAACTTGGCCGTGGAGGTTCCACAAATGTGAGCACACCTAGCTATAGGGATATCGCTCACCTAAACGTTAAGACTATTCGACCGAATGTTAGTCCGACGAAGGATTCCTCTTAACGCCCGCTTTACGCTAAGAACCCCGCTATTGGGTGGGGAACCCAATCTGGTAGAATTACGCTTGTCCTCTTTCGAGGGTATGCACGCAACTCTATTTACCCAGGGGTGATCGGTCCATATGCACGGCCTCTCGGCTAGCTAGCATATGGACTACGGAAATAGGGCCCACACATCGATATGTGGTCCTACGCGTCGTAAACCCGGGGTAAACCTTAAGTGCTTAAATTAAAATGAAAATAAAGAGCTTCAATTATTAGAAATCATTTTAAATGTCCCAATGCTCTTCGATGCCGAGGCTAATAGCGATTAGCCACACATCGGTATGGGGACGGCTTATAATTTAGTGAGGCGCGAGTTCGAAATTAAACGCTAAATGATTATAAGAAGGGGACATAAAAACAAATAACAACATTTAGAAAACTGAAAAGTTAGCTAAAAACAAGAACTCACGCACACTCCAAATTATAAATTAAACAGAAACTAAGTTACATAAAAGAAATTTGCATATTTAAAATTTGCGAGTCCCACTCAAACGAGTAGGGGCGGTAAATAAAAGCTGAAAATTGCAAGTCCTACTCAAACGAGTAGGACTAAAATGAAAGCGAGTCCTACTCAAACGAGTAGGAGAAAATAAATGCGATTACAGGGAGATAAAGTCCGGCCATTTAACTCAAGTGAGTAGGCGGAAAAATAAAGAAAGAAAATTACAAGTCCTACTCAAACGAGTAGGCGGGAAATAAAGTCCGGCCATTTAACTCAAGTGAGTAGGCGGAAAAATAAAGAAAGAAAATAACAAGTCCTACTCAAACGAGTAGGACTGAAAATGAAAACGATGCGCCATTTAACTCTTAACGAGTAGGCGGAAATAAATGCACACAAACACACACACTCCATATGAATTTCAAGAAGGCAATAAAGCTAACACCTACACTCACACACTCTACATAATTTGAACAAAGCATTAAAAGAAAGCATTGAAATTTAACACCTACACTCACACACTCTTCATAAATGAGGGAAGCAAAAAAAAGTTATACTCATACACTCACACACACAACATGAAAATTAAGAAGAACAAAAGAAAATTTATGCTCATACACTCACACACACTAATAACGAAGAAAAATCAAAGTTGCTTATAAATTAAAATAACAAGATTTCTACTCCTAAAACTTACCCAAAACACATAAAAAGAACAAATAAAAAGAGAATGAGCAAAAAGTTTTACAAAATAAAGTCAAAATCAAAGGTGCTCAAAAAAATTAAATCTATAACTTTTTCATTCTTCTAAGAATTCATAAAAGTGATAAAAAAGGTGAAGAGAAAATGAAAAGAACAAAAGATGTTTTACAATCCTAAAAGAAAAACTAAGTAAAAAAAAGAACAAAATCACTTTTCAAATCTCATTTATAAATTCATAAGAATGAAATCCTAATTCATTCAAGAAGAAGACATGGTGAAAAAGAGGAAAACCTATCATACCTAAGCATTAAGACAAGTTAAAAACATGAATATTAAGCATGTTACACTCATACACACACACACACACACACACACTTTTCATAAATGAAGAACAAAGATAAAACCAAGGATAAAAAGGGGAGAAAAAGTGGGCACAAGTGTTCATTCCAAAGCCAAATAAGAAGAGAAAATCTAACATTTTATTGATTAAGGGAAACTATTACAAGCTATTACAAAGACAATGCTAAAGCAAAGACAAAATTGAAAGAAAAAGGGGAAAGAAATCTCCTTACATAGCAAGGAAATAACGGATGCAGCCCATAAAAAGACACTAAAATGGCCCAAAAATCTGAACCCTTGGACCTTACAGAACTGGGCAATTTATAGGCAAAAAATTCTAAGTACACGCCCTAGGTCACGGGCGTGTAGGGGGGGCGTGACAGTACTATTCATGAAGGCGGCCGACGATTGGACAGGAAAGTTGACTTCGGGCTGAGTTCGCGGCAGTCATGCCCCAGGTCACGGGCATTACTCTGGGCGTGTCGGGTAGGTAGAACCGGGCGCGGGTTGCGCCGAAAGTCTTTGGCAGCATCTTGTCGGGCCAGCTGGAAAGGTCACGCCCCAGGTCACGGGCGTGACGCTGGGCGTGACAGTTGGTGTCGACACTCGACGAATGTCGAGCGGAAAGTGTCGAGTCGAAATCGTTGAGCTGAGATTGAGTCACGCCCTAGGTCACGGGCGTGACTCTGGGCGTGACTGTTGGTGTCGACACTCGACGATCGTCGAGCGGAATTCATCGAGAGGAGAGGACACGGGCTTGGGTCACGCCCCGTGTCGGGTGACACGGGCGTGTCGCCAGGCGTGTCAAGCTTTTACTTCAGAAATCATCCGATTTCACGGGAAATGCAATGTCACGGCCCGGTCACGGGCGTGACCAAATTGTCACGGGGGTGTACTGCCCAATTTTTGGCAGATTTTGAAATTTTTCTGCAAAATAAAATAAAATAAGTTAGAAGTAAAATTACAAGAATAGGAGCATTTTATTGAACAAAAATAAGAAAAAACAACGAAAATAAATGAAAATGACTAAATTAATGTGCACAAAAATACGTATATTTATAATTCATCACGTAGCTTGCTGGGCTTGGTCACCACTTCCCACTTCAAGGGGGAGTGTTGAAATTTGTGAAGTGGAAGTGGTTGACGGGACAGGCCGGGCGGCCTGGGCGGACAGCTTTGGCGGACTAGGCGGACTGGGCGGACTGTGATGTGCGGTCTGGTGGAAGGTCTAGTGGAAAGCCGGCTGTCTTCTGAGCGGGTTGCACGGATGAAGTCCGCGGACTATGCAGCCTGGTATCTGCGGATAAGGCGTTGGCTGATTGGTTTAGCCAAGGAGCGGCCTGAGCAGATAAAGGCTGGCGGACTGGTGCTTTGCTCAGTGGCCGCGTTGCAAGCTTGTGCTGATTGGCGGTTTGGCTCGTGTCCGCGGGAAGCTTGCGGACTGATGTGTCCGCGGTGTGGGCTGTTGCGGACTGAGCTTTGAGCTTGGCTGAGGCCTTGTCGAGCTCTGGTGCTACAGCAGGTGCTTTGTTGTGGAGGTCTTTGGCGAACTGGTGTTTGGAGTCCGGGAGGAGGCTGCTGTGTTGGGGCAGGTGTGCGAGTACCTTGCGGACTGCTGGCGGTCTGTGCTAGGGTGTTTGGCGGACGGGAGTTTGTGTCCGCCATGCTCGCATTGGCCTTTGATGGTTTTGGACTTGGTCACACTCTGTGCCAAGACCATGGTGTCCGCGGTATCCGCCAAGTCCGCTGTGACCGGGCGGACTGTTACTATCTGCCTTTGGTCGTGGACTTGTGGCGGATTGAGGTGTGTCTTGCGGACTGCCTCGGGTTGGTGCGGACAGCCATTGAAGGGGGTTGCTGTCCTGCAGTGGTCGGAAGCTTTGCGGGCTGATGCCTTGTCCGCATAGCTTGGGCGGACTGGAGAGGGTTCGCCAATGTTGCCTTGCTCCTGGCGGTTTTCCTTGGTATCCGGCTAAGTCCTTGCGGACTCGGCGGACGGTGTTTTGCTATCGCGCGGGCTAGGGCGGTGTCGCTATCTCTAGGGCGGTGACCACACTCCTCACCTCGCCTATAAATAGGACCCCCCTGGCAGGTCTACAGTAACTTGAGTGAACAGTAAGTTGGGTTGGGCAAGGAGCTGCGGTCTCAGTTTGTCTGTACGCGCGGATTGATTCAGTGCCGACGTTTGCTGTGTGCAGGTCGCGCGGGTAGCTTTAAGGAGCCAGGAGTTTGGCTGTGACTTCGGTCAAGTACTTGGAAGTGTTTGCGGACTCTGCGGATTCAGCAGGAGGTCGCTCTGCGGCTTGTCAGCTCTGTTTCATCTTTGCCAGCTTCAATAACCTGTCCGCCGGCTTCAAGCGGGTAGGGGGGTGTTCCTCAATTCAGCCTCAGCAGGAGACGAATAACGGTGTGTTCGCGCGGCCTCGCGGCTTCGGCGGACTCCGTGGCTATTCGGCGGACTGCAGCTAAGTGCGGGCGATCTCAGCGGACTCGACGACCTCAGCAACCTCGCGGTCTCGGCGGACTCCGGTGCTGTCCGCCCGGCTTGGATTTTGGTGCTTTCTGTTTACAGCTGTTATACTAGAGAAATCATGTCTCGCTATGTATGCCTCGTGGTGTAAAGAAGTGAATGAATAAAAGACCTGCTTGTGCTTCCATTGTTTGTTGGGTTTAACCTTTGTTCCTTGGTTTTCCGCTGGTTCAACGTGAGAACTGGGTAGTTCCGAAGATATTAATTTGGTGTTTGGGCTATCTTGCTGACCACGTTGAGAAAATTTAACAGGCCGGTCGGACCGGTCCAACGGTGACTCGTGCCACCAGGCGGTCCAGTCAGGCTCTCAAAACCGCTTCAGCAAAGAACCAGAAGAATCGGTCTGTAAACCGGGAACTGACTGGTAAAATCAACCGAAGCCGAAAACCATTTTTCTGAACCGAGCGGCTCCCACAGCTTATAGAAATATTTTTTTTCCCGCCAAAAAGGCGTAGGACAGGATTCGAACCATTGTCCTTGAGTAAAGCTCTTTAGCACCATGTGTTTGCCCTACTAAGCCAACTAACTTGGATGAAAAACTCTTATTTCTTTTTTAGTTATCCAATCTTTTATTGTATTATGTGCATTCCTATAAATTCTATAACATATAATACATATAGTATATATAATATGTAATATATCTATATATATAATATACATGTATATATAGTTATGTATTTATTTATATAATATACATAAACATATATTATATAATGCACACTTTATCACTTATGTGCGCATCCACTTAGATAAAAATTTAAAACGTAAGAGTTATGAAAATATTTCATATATTTTTTATTGTGTTAATTGTTGGCCTTTTTATTAAAAAATATAATTTAATATTTATTATATTATCTAACATCACAGTTCAACCCTGATTCAACCGATCAGACCTTGAACATTTGATCTCACTGGATTGTTCTCTGGTCTGATTCTCAAAATCTTGGTCTGCACCATTAACCTGGCTTACGTAGAAGAATACAATGTTTATGTGGAGCAATGAATATGAAGAAGTCTTTTAGAAGTTGAAGAATAAATTATGCATTGCTCCTGTTTTGATTATACCTACTGAGGGATTGGAATATGTTGTTTAAGTGGATGCATCGCAAGTTGGACTTGGATGTGTCTTAATGCAAGAACGAAAGGTGATTGTGTGTGAATTAAGACAACTGCAGATTCATTAAAGAAGCTGCAATAAGCATGACCTGGAGTTTACAACACTTATTTATGCTTTAAAGTAACGGAGACATCTATTATATGAGGTATCATATAAGATTTACACTGATCATAACATTCAGATATATATCTTCACTTAAAAGGAATTGAATTTGCACCAACGAGAATGGTTGGAATATGTCGCCGACTACGATGTTGAGATCTTTTATCATTCGAAAAAGGCTAATGTGGTAGCAGATGTCTTAAGCCGAAAATACTCGCATGACTTTAATATTTCAATGCATTCCCTTGTTGAAGAAATTTTACTGATGAATATAACTGTTAAAAGCAGTGTTATGCCAACTAATTTAGAAGTTGAAGAACCTAAATGGATTACACTTATGAGATTACATCAGAAGGATGATCATGATTTGCATCACATTCGATGTAAAACTGAAAAGAGAGAGTTACTGGACTTTTCAATATATGATAATAATACATTGAAATACCTATACAAATATTGTATTAATTCCTGGTGTTGAGGATATTCAGACAAAGAATTGTGGTGAAGTGCACGGTTCTAATATTTCAAACCATCCTAGTTTCACAAAAAATATATCGAGATCTAAAGCAAATTGTTTGGTGGGTTGATATGAAGAAGGATAGAGCAAAATTTATATTTGAATGTTATACTTGTCAGAAAATAAAGGCAGAACATTGAAGAGTTGGTGGAAAGTTTACACCCCTAGATATACTGGGATGGAAATGTGGGAGTATTTTTGTGAATTTTATTATGGTGTTACCAAGGTCACCTAGAGGACATGATGTTGTATGAGTGATATTGGACAGATTGACGAAATATGCTCATTTTGTACATTTTAAGATTAATTATCTCATGAGAAATTGGCAGAATTATATTTGTCAGATTGCATGATGTGCTAGTAAATATTATGTCGGATCGGGATTCTAGATATATATCTCATTTCTGGCAGAGCTTACAGCGAACATTAGACATCAAACTAAAATATTTTACTTCTTATCATCCACAAACGAATGGTCAAACAAAAAGAGTAAGTCAGATTTTGAAAGATATGATTAGATGTTACATTTTGGATCATGGTGGAGCTTGGGACAAACATCTTAGAGCATTAGATGAGTCTAAATGCCCGTGTAGGATAAAATAAAGTAAATTATATCCTCTATTGCGTTTATACCTTTTTTGTGTGAACAAGTTGATCTGCTGATCTGAGAGTCACGTACAATAAAATTCTAAATTTTAAATCATGTTTTAAGTATAACCATGTGTCTTTTATGTAAATGAATGAAAAGACGAAACTGTCTAAGCATTTGTAGTTGTCCTCTGCACAGTGTGACATCAAGACGTGTATTTTCTCTCACTCTGATAATATTTTCATATTGAGAAAATGTGGGTTGTTACATATATTAGGTTTTCGTTGGAGGATGGTTTGGTTCGGTTTGGTTTTGTTCGGATGGTTTAAATAATGTGATAAAGCCTAAAGATTTATAGATAGAGATCGATCAGGGATGATGCAATGAATGAGGCTCAACTATCTAACATGAAAGTGTTGTCTGAACACAATTCTTATCACCTAACCATTTCAGAACTCCAAAATCAAATGAATGAAAAATGGAATATTCATCAGCATTGTTTGTTTGGAGAAAAATCTAGATTAGAGAAATATCTACACTAGAGATCAACGACAACTTAGGTGCTTAATCAAAATAAAAAACAGAAAACTTCAAAAATATAAGAGAAATACCTGATGTATGATTAACCGTATGGTTTAATGAAATTTAATTAATAAATTAAATCTTTTTATATACAACGATTCGATTTGGTTTGACTCGGTTCAGTTTGCCACACAACCGTAAACTGAACTGTATGGTTTTTCTAAAATCAAAACCGTAACCGAACTGCGGCCTGCTGAAACCTAATATATGAAAATATTATCATAGTGATAGTGCCCAATTATATCTGTTGAAATTTCCAGATCTTGAAATGAGCAGTGGTTATCTCAACTAAGTCAGTTACAACCAGAAACGCATGCAGCAACAAGAGTTTTTATTGATAACAACAATCTTCTTTACAAGATGAGACATACATGGTGATATATGATTTGCCAAAACCATCATAGGGAGAGCAGAGACAGTTACAAAAAACCAAGACAAGTCAAGCCATGCGGACTCAAACACGTATCCGCTGGATCTACTGCTAAGGAGTCCGCACAGTCCGCCAGGTCGCCAGACCACAACCCAAGCCACGCGGACTACCCGTTATTTCAATGCTAAGCTCTAGTCGCCGATCTGCAAGCTGCCTGGCCGCGAGCTTGCCTAGACGCTAGATCGCACAAGCTACGATGCCGAACTGAACACGCCGCCTGAAGTAGGCGACTTATTGAACCCCGAAAACAAGTTGTCAAAGAGAAAACCGCCTGGTCGCTGTCCGCGACCTACTGTTTACCGCTTGTTGCTTAATCGCAGAGCTCGCACAGTCCCTGACTGCAATCAGAGTCAAGTCCTCGCTTTCCAGTACTATCTGCACAACATGCACAGCACAAATCGGTCAACTCTATCAAACCGCGCGGATACTAAAATCCAGTCTACAACAACTGTTGGCGAGCTCACTTACTGTTCATTCGCTCCTTCCGGTTCTATATTCCTAATGTGACATGGGTCCTATTTATAGGCACGATGAGGAGTGTGGTCACCGCCCTAGCCGATAGGAGCACCACCACATCCCGCAGCAAGACAAGTCTCTGCAAAACCGGGAATATACTCCAGTCCGCCGCGACCTGTGCAGGATAGCCAGTCCGCCTTAGCTTCACTAAGGCCGGACAACAACACCAGTCCGCCTTGTCACCAAAAGGCCAATCCAAGACCGCCACAGCCGAACTCTGTAGCAACTTTGTCCTTCTATCTGCAGACATAGCTCCAGTCCGCTTATCCCGAGCCCACAGCCTCGCCACCAAGGCAACTGTCGGACTCAGCTCACACAACTCCAGCCTGCTTATACTGCGGATACCTCCAGTCCGCATATCCCGCAGACTGCTCCAGTCCACATATCCCGCAGACTGCTCCAGTTCGCAAATCCCGCAGACTGCTCCAGTCCGCAAATCCTGAGTCCACGACCATGCCAGTAAGGCAACTGTCGGACTCAGCGGACCCAGCTCCAGTCCGCACGTAATTGCGGACGCAATCTCCAGTCTGCATTCACCAAGCTCGCAATCAAGGCACACGACACTTCTGCCGTGCTCGGCGAACTGAGAAGCAGTCCGCGCTCCACTGCGTGATCTCCCCGGACTAAGCCAACCTGGACATGGTTTAGAACCAACCAAGTCCACACTACTGGCCATAAAGGCCAGTCCGCACTTACTGGCAGACACTGGAAACAGTCCCTTAACCCCGGCGAACTCTAGCACTTGTCCGCACTGACTGGCGATCTCCGCAGCTTCTACTTGCCGCTTCACCAAAGCAAGACCAAGACTTCTACCAAGCCAGTCTACCGAGCTCCAGTCCTTCAGTCCCCTTCTTGCCTGACTCTGTGGATAGAGACACAATCCGCCCGGTTACCTTCTGGGATCCAACTGCTTGTAGAGCATAAGCCAGCCTGGCAAACCGCCGCTGCTATTCACTTAGTCCACGCGAATAGACCGCCAAGGCCGCCACAGAACAAACCAACTTCAACAGCCCTGCCGACCTGGTTGTCCGCCAACCCTGTCCGCGTAGTCCGCGCGGATAGGTTGCCCAAGTTCTCCATTCACCCACTTTCACTTCACAATTTTCAATACTCCCCCTTGAAGTGAGAAGTGGTGAACAACTCCAGCAGCTCTCGTAACCTTGCACCTGGTCCCTCAGATATCTCCTACGAGGAGATGTCCAAAACATAGTCCCCTCCTTGCATATCCTGGACTAAGAGGGATCCCTCCAGCATCTCCCAAAAGGAGCCATGCTTCCCTCTGCCTTCTTCTTCAGCTTCGACCTCCACTCATGCATCACAAGAGTATCACCAACAACCTTGGGCATGAGGGCCCAAGCCTCGTTACCTCTGAGAGTAGTCACCTCTTCAGCTTTGGCGTCAACCATTTCCTTGACTCTAGTGGGGTCATCACAGCTAGAAGGTACTCGCTCGACCTGAGGGCTTGCAAGGAAACAAGAGACAAAGCTCGTTGTGTTCCCTTCGCTATATATATCGAGCTGGTGGGTTGTTGATCCTCTTCGATCTTCGAAGAACCTGATCACGGCTAGCCACCTCCGCTGCTTCTCCGGAACCAGCTCCGTTCCCGGGCAAAACCGGAACAATGCTCCCCTTGCTTCCTGAACAAGAAGTCACCGCACTGGAACCAGGAGCACCTGGAGCAACGCTCCTCCTGCTTCCTGAACCAGAAGTCTCCACACTTGAACAAGAACTACCTGGAACATCGCTTCCCCTGCTTCTCGAACCAGAAGCCTCCGTATTCAAGCCAGAAGCACCTGGAGCATCGCTCCCCTGCTTCCTGACCCTGACACATTTACCCCGGAGCTAGAATAACCTTAAGCTCTTGGTGATACAAGCAGCTCCAACTGAACCTTAGCAGCAGCCTCCTTCAGCCCACCATCTGACTTACTCATCTCTAGCTTCACACATGAGCTATCCCAGTACAACGTCAGCTCATCGAAGACAACGTCTCTTGACACGATGAACCTTTTTGTCACAGGATCCATACACCTCCATCTTCTCCTCTGCTCATCATACCCAACAAAGACTAGCTTCGTCTTGAGAGCATCCAGAGCGTGTACGTAGCAGGTAGATCCAAACACCCGTAGGTGCTTTACATTAGGCTTTACCTCGAACATCAGCTCATATGGAGTCTTCACATTGATCGGACTAAGAGGCATCTGATTGATAACATGTGCCGCATAGGCCATCCCTTTTGCCCAAAAAGCCTTAGGAATGCCTTTGCACTGAAGCCAGCACTTGCAGGTCTCCATCAACAGACGGATCATCCGAACTGCAACACCACCTTGCTGTGAAGTATGTCCATAAGAAAGCTCCCTTCGGATCTCATGCTTTCTGCAAAAGTTCGAGAACTCAGTTGAGCCGAACTCACCACTGATGCTTGTCCTCAACTTCTTGATCCACATGCCAAGCTGGCCTTCCACAAGCTTCTTGAACTCCACAAACAAGCGGAACATGTTTGACTTCTCCTTCATGAAGTATACCCAAGTATACCTCGAATAGTCATCAACCAATATCAGCATGTACCTGCTGCCTCCAAGACTAGCAGTGACGGTCGGTCCAACCAGATCACAATGGACAACCTCCAAAGGTGCTTTACATCTGGACTGTGCCTTATCAACCGTAAAGCGATAAGCTTCACTGTGCTGACATCCCGCGCATCCCTGACCATCTCCATAGGATGACAATCTAGGCAAGCCTCTCACGAGCCTCCTTACTTCCATTGCTTTCAGCTTGTCCATCGCTACATGCCCCAGTCTTTCATGTCAGATAGCTGCACTATCACTGGCCTTCATTCGATCAGTACCAGAACTTGTTGATGACCCAACAAAGTTCTTCTCCTTACTCCCAACATGAGCTACATTAACTGAGAGCAAGACAACTTTGCACTCCTTCCTGAGGTGACCATGTTGCTTGCATCTATAGCACCTTGGTCCTTCTTTCCTCTTCCCATCACACCTAGGAGAACCACTCCTTTCTTGCTGATATGAAGTAGAAGGACCATCCTATGCAGCAACCTTCACCTCCTTATTGAACAACCCATCAAGGGAAGTCCAAGCCTCCACAGCTAACCGACATCCACTGATGTGGTCCAAGAGCTCCGATGAGATCACCTGCTTGAGAATAGACTCCGCTTTCAGATTTGTTTCCTTCCAAGCTATCATCTCTTAAGCATTGCTAGCAGTAACCTCTTGCCTATCTACTTCATATACCACCTCCCAAAGGACCTCGCCAAGAAGAAAGCTCTCCATATAAGACTTCTACCTCTCAAAGTTCGTCTCTGTAAGGAGTTCAATTCCAAGACCACTTGCATCTTCCACTGCCGTGGTTCTACCACTGGTTCCCTCTTCACAAGAGCAACAATCACTTTAGTTGATCACTACTTATCCACTCCAAACACCCTCTGATACCATGTTGAATTTTTCGGATCTTGGAATGAGCAGGGGTTATCTCAACTAAGTCAGTTATAACCAGAAACACATGCAACAACAAGAGTCTTTATTGATAACAGCAATCTTCTTTACAAGGCGAGACATGATTCGCCAAAACCATCACAGGGAGAGCAGAGACAGTTACAAAAAACCAAGACAAGACAAGTCGCGCGGACTCAAACACGTAGCAGCCGGATCTACTGCTAAGGAGTCTGCACATTCCGCCAGGTTGCCAGACAGCAACCCAAGCCGCGCGGACTGCCCGTTATTCCAATGCTAAGCTCTATATGCCGATCTGCAAGCCGCCTGACCGCGAGGTCGCCTAGCTGTCAGACCGCACAACCTGCGATGCTGAACTGAACAGGCCGCCTGAAGCAGGAGACTTATTGAACCCCGGAAACAAGTTGCCAAAGAGAAAACTGCCTGGTCGCTATCCGCGACCTACTGTTTACCGCCTGTTGCTTAACCGCAGAGTTCGTACTGTCCCTGACCGCAATCAAAGTCAAGTCCTGGCTTTCCAGCGCTATCCGCACAACCTGCATAGCACAAACCGGTCAACTCTATCAAACCGCGCGGATACTAAAATCCTGTCTGCAGCAACTGTTGGCGGCTCACTTACTGTTCATTCGATCCTTCCGGTTCTATATTCCTGATGTGACATGGGTCCTATTTATAGGCACGATGAGGAGTGTGGTCACCGCCCTAGCCGATAGGAGCATCGCCACATCCCGCAGTAAGACAAGTCTTTGTAAAACCGTAGATATACTCCAGTCCGCCGCGACCTGTACAGGATAGCCAGTCTGCCTTAGCTTCACGAAGGTCGGACAACAACACCAGTCCGCCTTGTCGCCAAAAGGCCAAGCCAATACCTCCACAGCCGAACTCTGTAGCAACTTTGTCCGCCTATCCGCGGACACAGCTCCAGTCCACTTATCCCGAGCCCACAGCCTCGCCACCAAGGCAACTGCCGAACTCAGCGGACACAACTCCAGCCTTCTTATACTGTGGATACCTCCAGTCCACATATCCCGCAGACTGCTCCAGTCCGCATATCCCGCAGACTGCTCCAGTCCACAAATCCCGCAGACTGCTCCAGTCCGCAAATCCTGAGTCCACGACCATGCCAGCAAGGCAGCTGTCAGACTCAGTGGACCCAGCTCTAGTCTGCATGTAGTTGCGGACGCAATCTCCAGTACACATTCACCAAGCTCGCAATCAAGGCACGTGGCACTTCTGTCGAGCTCGGCGAACTGAGAAGCAGTCCGCGCTCCACTACACGATCTCCCCAGACTGAGCCAACCTGGACTTGGTTCAGAACCAACCAAATCCACACTACTGGCCACAAAGGCCAGTCCACACTTACTGGCGGACACTGGAAACAGTCCGCCAACCCCGGCGAACTCCAGCACCTGTCCGCACTGACTAGCGATCTCTGCAGCTTCTACTTGCCGCTTCACCAGAGCAAGACCAAGGCTTCTGCCAAGCCGGTCTGCCGAGCTCCAGTCCTTCAGTCCGCTTCTTGCCGGACTCCGCGGATAGAGACACAATCCGCCCAGTTACCTTCTGGGATCCAACTGCTTGCAGAGCATAAGCTGGCCTGGCAAACCGCCGCTGCTGTTCGCTTAGTCCGCGCGAACAGACCGCCAAGGCCGCCACAGAACTAGTCGACTTCAACAGCCCTACCGACCTGGCTGTCCGCCAACCCTGTCTGCGTAGTCCGCGCTGATAGGTTGCCCAAGTCCTCCATTCACCCACTTTCACTTCACAATTTTCATCAATATCAATATTCCTCCAACGAAAACCATTGAACCCGGCAGCGAGGTCTTTCAAAATACATACACCTAAGATAGTTCTCCACACCTTGATCCACAAGCTCTATTTGTTCGTCAGTTTGTGAGTGATAGGACAACGACAATTTCAATTGCACATGTAGCAGTCAAAACACCTCTTGCCAAAAGTCACTAATGAAGATGGTGTTACGACAGCTGATAATGGATGCTATAAGACCATGCAATCAGAAAATAGAATTCAAGAACACTTGAGCGATCATTTCTGACATGTAAGTGTTGGGTACATTGGAAACTATGTACCTGATTTGAAGAAGCCTCACCCTACTCAATGATATACATCAAAATGTATTTGATGTGTTTTGAGTTTGGTTATGCAGGTTAAGTATTTGCAGGGAAAGCTGAAAAGTTTCTAAGTCCATGTGTCGACACCCAGAATGAATGTGTCGACACTTAAGAAGACTTGTGTCGACACCCAGGCAAGCAGTGTCGACACTTGGAGTACTTGTGTCGACACTAGTGATGCAGAGTCGACACCAGACAGAAAGTGTCGACACATACAGGTTGTGTCGACACTCAATGAAGAGAGGTCCAGAGAAGCAGTGTCGACACTAGAAGTAGTGTCGACACCAAGAGGAACTTTGTCTACATCAGAAAGTGTCGACACTTGGAGGCTGTGTCGACACTCAGCAAAGTTCAACAAATTCTAAGTACAAGTGTCGACATAACAAAGAATTTGTCGACACACAGCAGAAGACTCAGTACATGAAGAAAGTGTCGACACTAGGATGTTATGTCGACACTCAGCAAAGTTCAACAAATTCTAAGTACAAGTGTCGACACAAAGGAAATGTGTCGACACTCAGCAAGTATCAACACAGAAGGCATGTGTCGACACCAAGAAGATGTGTCGACACTGAACAAGTTCAACACATGAAGATGTGTCGACACAAAGGAGTTGTGTCGACACTTACAAGAAATCAACTAAGTACTGAAGAACAAGGTGTTGTGTGGACACACAATATCAGTGTCGACACATATTGAAGAAGCAGTGTCGAGAAGAAAAATCTACAACACAAGGAGTTGTGTCGACACCTTGAAGGCTAGTGTCGACACTTAGTCTACTTGTGTCGACACTTAGTCTATAAGTGTCGACACTTAAAGACAGACTGTCTCGACACTTTCAGACAGTTACAGATATTTCAAGAAGTGACTGGATGACATGACAGCTGCCATTCCAGCCGGTCTACTACAACTGTCAGAGTTGTCAGAAAGCTGTTAGGAACCAGATCAGCCAGTCACCATGAAGAAGACCTATATAAAGGCTTATTCTGTCAACAGAAGAAGGGGATTCAACACAGATTAACACAAATCAGTTGAAGTGATCAGAAGATCTAAGTAGTTGGAGAGAGAGAGCTCCTTCCAAGAAGACAGCTGTTGGAACCAGGCTGTAAAGAAGGGTTCAGATTGAGATCTGGATCTTAAGTCAGCAGTGATTGAAGATCAGCTGCAGAGAATTAATCCTATTGTGTTCTACATTCAAGAAGCTTTGAAGAAATCCAAGTGAGGTTGATCTCAGCAGAGTTCTTCCAAGAACTCATCAAGAACCTGTCAACTCATCTCTCTTTTTTTTCTGAGTTGTAGGTATATACTTTGTATTCTAAATTTCTTGTAGGATCCTTAGGGATCTGAGTTGTAAGCCTGCAATTATAAAGGCTGTGTGGTAGGGCCTGTGTGCCTGAGTGTAGGAGATCTATATCTCTGAGTGTAGGCCTTGTGGCTGAGTGTAGGCCTTGTTGAAGGCTGAGTGTAGGTCTTTGGAGAAGACTGAGTTGTAGGGCCTTGGGCCTGAGCTGTAGGAACCATTTAGGGTTCTGAGTGTAAGATCTGAGGATCTGAGATATAGTGGAGGAGTTTGGCCGAATCTAGTACACTACTAGATAGGCGAAGGGGGAAAGTGGATGTACCCAAACCTTGGGGAACCACTATAAATCTGTGTGTTCACTGTGTGCATGTTTTATTCTGTGATTGCTGATTGATTGCTGTGAAGAAGTAGTTATAACTCTGTAATATAATCTGCAATCTGCCTAAAAAGTTTAAAAAAATTTAGTCACCTATTCACCCCCCCCCCCCCTCTAGGTGATTAGGTACAATTTCTTTCAAGTGGTATCAAAGCGAGGTTACTCAAAAAGTACATAACTGTCTGAGTAAATCCTGTTGGCAGATTCAGTATAAGTAAAGTGCAGAATCAAGAAAATTAAGAAAATGGGTTCAACAGAGAATCATAAGGAACTTGGATCCATGAAGTTGCCCATTTGCAGAAAAGAGATTTTTGGCATCTGGAAAGAAAGGGTGAGACTGTTTATGGAAGCTTCAGACCCTAGAATTTATATCACAGTTAAAGAAGGGCCATATGTGCCTATGAAGGTATCAGTCTTAGATGCAAATCAGAGAACACCTAAAGACTTTTCTGAAATGACAAAAGATGAGATTATTCTGGCCACCATGGACAAGAGGGCTCAGAATATCATTGTAAGTGCCATAGATGATGCTACATTTCAGAACTTGATACACTGTAAGACATCTAAGGAGATGTGGGATACTCTGATAGTGTATATGGAGGGTTCAGAAGAAGTGAGACAGGACAGAAAGTCTTTGTTAAATCAAGAATATGAAAGTTTCAGGCAAGGTAGGTCTGATAGCATAACAGAATGCTATAAGAAATTCTATAGGATTGTCAATGGGCTAATGTCCTATGGAAGAGAATTCAGCAATTATGAGCTGAATGATAAGTTCTTGAAGTCCCTAACAAAGGATTGGGACACCAAGATCTGTGTCATAAGGGAAATGGCCAAGTTAGCAGATATTCCTCCTCCAACATTGTTTGGAAAACTGCTATCCTATGAGATGCAATTGATGGTAAGGAAGGAGGAGGAGAAGACTACAAGAAGTGAGCATAAAGAAAGAACAGTGGCATTCAAGACAGAAGCCGCCAAGAAATACAAAAGTAAGTCTCCATCTCCACCTCTAAAAGTGGCTGAGACTGAGTCAGATGAATCAGAAAGCAGGAATTCTGAGAGCTGTGAGAGTGATGAGGACTTTGCAGCTTTCACAAGACACTTTCAGAAGTTTCTAAAGAAGAAACAGTGGAGGACTAAGCCATCCACAGCACAGAGGTCATCAAAGAATGACAGAAGAAAGCCCAAGTCAAATAAAACTTCATCTTCAAAGATAGTTTGTTATTGTTGTAACAAACAAGGACATGTTGTTGCTGACTGTCCAGAGAAGAGAAAAGAATCTATTGATAAGAAAAAGACACAATTCAAGGGCAAGAAGGAAAGGTCTTTTGTTGCAAAGAAGGACAAAGGCATGTCAGATATGTCTTCTTCAGAAACTGAGTCAGAAGCTGAAGCATACATAGGACTGTTTGCTGAATAAGAAGAAGAGGAGTTCATCCAGATAATGAACTCTATATATGAGCAAGAGGACATTCAGTGCCAAGGACTGATGGTCTTAACAGAAGGTGACAAAATCCAGGATCAGCCTGGACCTAGTCAGGTACAAAATTGTTCTTTAAGTTCAATTTCTAGTGCTAGTTCAGATTCAGCTACATCAGCATCAAGTGATGCCAGTGGATCTGAATCTGAAGGGGATATTCATCAATTGATTGATGAATATAGAGTTCTATTGCAAGCTTTTAAGAAAAGCAAATCCTTGGCCAAAAGTCAGGCTAAGGAGATTGCTAATCTTAAAGTTGCTGCAACTAATTTTGAGAAGCTGATTGATCAAAAGTTAAATGAAATAGCCAGACTGAAGAACATAACTGTTATTCAGATGGGAACTATAACATTCAAGAATGATCAAATCAGAAATCTGGAGATTAGTCTTCAGAAGGATAGAGACATTGTTGCAAGGTTTTCTAAACCAAAGTCTATTCTACCTTTGATTGATGAATTTGTACATCAAAAGGGTAAAACTGGATTAGGGTTTACAAAACCTACTAGGACTGTTCAGTCCAAGTCTAAGGGCAAAGCCCCAGTTCTCAACAAGCCTGCTATAGATAGAACAGCTAGGGTTGTACCTAAGTAAAGGTACAATAGATTTGAGTGCTGGTGCTGTGGCAAGGTAGGCCACTTTGCCATAGACTGTTGGCATACTTCTAATGCCAAGTTGAGTAGCAAACTGCCTGTTGGAAGATCTGCAGGTAGCTTTGTTAATAGGCAAACTAACCAGCACCAAGGACCCAAGAATTCTTTGGGTTCTAAGGTCAATTAATCTGTTTTGCAGGTAAGTCCAAGTGGTCATGCCCCAATATGGTACTTGGACAGTGGATGTTCCAGGCACATAACTGGAACTAGGGGATTGCTAAAGAACTTCACACCAATCAAGGATAGTCCTAAAGTCACCTTTGGTGGTTCTGAAAAAGGAATCATCAAGGGTTTTGGTAACATTTCTAGCAATCTTATTACTATTACTCAAGTGGCTTATGTTAAAGGTTTGAAACATAACCTTATTAGTATAAGTCAACTGAGTGATTTAGGATATGACATCTCATTTGTCAAAGATGGTTGTCATATCAGGAGGTCAAATGATCAAGAGATCATTCTGACAGGTTATAGAAAGAGAAATATCTATTGTCTAGACATTATGTATGAGAACAATGGTTCTCCAGTGTGTCTTGTAGCTGATGAGAAAGTCTCTCATTGTGTCAAATGGCACAAGAGGCTAGCCTATCTTAACTATAAGACAATTGGCCAACTCTATAGCAAAGAGTTAGTGAGGAATGGTCCTCAGCTTAAGTGTATTAAAGATGGAATATGTTCAGCTTGTCAAAAGGGCAAGCACACTAGATCCACCTTTAATAGCATTGAGAACAAAGATGCTGTGAGGTGCTTATACCTCTTGCATATGGATCTCTTTGGTCCTATGCCAGTTCACAGCCTAGGTAGGAAGGTCTACACATTTGTGGTTGTAGATGACTACTCAAGGTTTTCCTGGGTGTTCTTCCTTAGACAGAAATCTGAAACACCTAGTATCTTCTATAGTTTTGTCAAACAAATACAGAATGAGTTAGACAGTACAGTGGTCAAGATAAGAAGTGACCATGGTACTGAATTCCAGTCTGATAGTATGACAAAACTATGTGAAGAATTTGGGATATTTCAGGAATTTTCTTTACCAAGAACACCTCAGCAAAATGGCATTGCTGAGAGGAAAAATAGAACCTTGATTGAGGCTGGTAGAACCCTATTAAGTGATACATCTCTCCCAGAATATTTCTGGGCTGAGGTAGTTAATACTGCATGCCATGTAATTAATAGGGCTACCAGTACTAAGAGCCACAATAAGACCCCCTATGAGATTGTGAAAGGCAGAAAACCAAACCTATCCTATTTCAGGATCTTTGGTTGTAAATGCTATATACTTAACAATGGTAAGTCTTACTTGACCAAGTTTGCTGCCAAATCCCAAGAGGGGATCTTTGTTGGGTACAGTAACAATAGTAAGGCTTACAGGGTCTACAACTTGTCCACTCAAGTTGTAGAAGAGTCAGTCCATGTAGTATTTGATGAAGCTAGACTTATTAACAATGAGTTGTCTAGAAGTATTTGCAGCTCCACAGGTGTGACTAAGAAGATGGACAAGCTCACTATTGAAGAAGGATCTACTGCAAGTCAGCATGTAGATGATAGTGGCTGCTGTCCAGGGGGAGTACTACATGCACCTGATGCAGAAGAAGACCAAGGAGTGCAGCAAGTTGAAGAAGCTGAAGGAGTTCAACCTGAAGCCAGGCTGCCTCCATCTAGTAGACATTTAAGAGATCATCCAGCAGATCAAATTATTGGTGATCTAAGACAAGGGGTACAAATAAGGAGCAGAAATCTGAGTGCAGTACTCTACTCCAGTTTTCTATCCCAAGTAGAGCCAAAGAAGTTTGAAGAAGCCATCCTAGACCCTCATTGGATTGAGGCAATACAAAAGGAGCTGAATCAGTTCAAGAGATGCAAAGTCTGGGAGATTGTTCCTAAACCAAAAGACCACAACATAATTGGAACCAAGTGGATCTTTAGGAACAAGATGGATGAACATGGAGTGATTATCAAGAACAAAGCAAGACTGGTTGCTAAGGGATATAGGCAGGAAGAAGGTATTGACTTTGATCAAACCTTTGCTCCAGTAGCCAGACTGGAGGCCATAAGGATGTTCCTGGCCTATGCAACCTATCAAGGATTTAAAGTATACCAAATGGATGTTAAGTCAGCCTTTCTGAATGGTAATCTGAAGGAAGAGGTCTATGTGGAACAGCCATCAGGTTTTGTTGATTCAACTCAACCTAATTATGTCTATAGACTTAGGAAGGCTTTGTATGGGTTAAAACAAGCCCCTAGGGCTTGGTATGAAACCCTGTCTAGTTTCCTTATTGAGAATAAATTCACAAGGGGAAAAATAGACAAGACTCTATTCCTTAGGGAATCCAGAGGCAAGATCATACGAGTCCAAATATATGTAGATGACATCATATTTGGGTCTACTGAAAGTAGTCTTTGCAAAAAGTTTGCAAAACTAATGTAAGGACAATTTGAGATGAGCAGTATGGGGGAACTTAAGTTCTTCTTGGGTCTCCAAGTTAGACATACTGAGAATGGTTTATCCATATGCCAGTCTAAGTTCACCCTAGAACTGATAAGGAAGTATGGTATGGATTCATCCAGTACCATGAAAACTCCTATGGGGTCAAGTATGTCTCTTAGCAAAGATGATGCAGGGAAACCTGTAGATGAAACTTTGTATAGATGGATAGTTGGCTCCCTTCTATATTTGACTGCAAGTAGACCAGATATCATGTATGTTACATGTGTCTGTACTAGGTACCAAGCTTGCCCTAAAGAGTCTCATTTGACAGCAGTCAAAAGGATTCTGAGATATCTAAAGGGCACTCCTTATCTAGGCCTTTGGTACCCTAGGAATGGAGACTTTGAACTGACAGGTTATTCAGATGCAGATTTTGCAGGCTGCAAAGAAGATAGGAAAAGTACAACTGGTACCTATCAATTCCTAGGTGGAAGACTGATATCATGGAGTAGCAAGAAGCAAACAAGTGTGGCTATCTCCACAGTAGAATCAGAATATGTGGCTGCAGGAAGTTACTGTACTCAACTTCTATGGTTACAACATCAGCTTGAGGATTATGGTATTCAAGTAAGTAGAACACCACAATTTTGTGATTCTACTAGTGTTATATCTATTGCAAAAAATCCTGTTTCCCATAGTAGAACTAAACACATTAAAATAAAATATCATTTTCTAAGGAAACATGTAGAAAAAGAAGATATTTCACTGGAGTATGTTAATACAGATAATCAACTAGCTGACATATATACTAAGCCCCTAGAAGAAACCAAATTCAATAAGTTTAAAATTGAATTAGGTATGATAAACTTAGAATAAGTTTACAGAAATGGTAAGTAAAATAGTGTCGACACACAGACTTGTCTGTGTTGAGACAGAGAATTGGTGTCGACACTTCAGAGAAAAGGTGTCGACACATCTAGGAAGTTGGTGTCGACACTTCAGAAAATTAGTGTCGACACATACAGGGTAGGTGTCGACACATCCAAGGTGGTGTCGACACTTAGACTTTATGCAGAATTAGACAAGTAAAGTCTCGACTAAGTGTCGAGCTAAGTGGTGTCGACACATAAATAAGTGTCGACACATATATTCTATCGACTATACTTGTGTCGACACATAGTTGTCGAGACATTATAAGTCTGTGTCGACACTTTTCAACAGTGTCGACATAATTTGAGTTTCTTGACGCACCCTTTCATCTTCAATTCTAGAAAGGTATAAATAGGATTTCGCCATTGTCTGTCGACACGCTCACCAAAGTTTCGAGACCAAACTTGTGTGTCGACACCTCTCTTCTCTCAATTCAAATTCTTCAAACCCTAATGGCGCCCAAGCTCGAAGAGAACGTGAACGAAGGATATGAACTGGTGCGGCATGCGTTTGATGATGCAGAACCAGAGATCAAGGATGTGGTAACCCTAGTTACAAACTCTGGATTAGATTTTCTTGTTTCAGAGCCAACCAAGATATGGAAGAAAGAAGTTCTAGAATTTTTGAATGGAGCAACCCTAAACGAATCTGGATTCAAGTTAAAGTCAAGGGTTCATGGAGAAAAGGTGAAGATCACATCTAAGAGTTTGAGAAAGGTACTAAACCTACCAAGAACTAAGGAAGAAGATGAAGTTTCTACTTCTAAGACCAGAGAAGCTTTAACATGGTGTGGACTGGATTCCAAGATGAAAATTGGATCAGTATTCAACAGAAAGGGAATGAACAGTCAAGGAAAATTTCTCTCTGAAATTGTTGGCAAGGTGATCCTGTGCAAGTCTGGAGGACATGACAGGATTTCAGCTTATATGTTCAATCTGATGACAAGGTTAATCTTCCAGCTACATATTGATCGGTCTGCAGTAGTGTTTGAGAAGATTAAGGAGAGCCTGAAGAAACCCAATTTGGGTAGGATACTAAGTCTTTACTTGGCTGGTAGTATACCAGAAGTAATGAGCCAAGCTGCTGGATCTAAAATCAACCACATGAGGAAGATGGACATGAGAATCTTCTCTAGATGGGATAGGGTCTTGACCAAGGAATTGCCAACTCCTGAGAAGGTAACACCCCAAAAGAAGAAGAAGAAGATAGCTCCAGTGGCTCAAGAATCATCTAGTAGCTCTGAAGAGCAAGTTGTCTTTACTCCAGATGATGAACAAGACACTGTAAATGCTGGCCAGTCTCCAGTTAGACAAGAAGTTGCAGAGAGGCAGGGGGAGCTACCACCAGCAAGCCCACTTCACCAGGATCCAATCCAGGGGGAGCCTCTACTGGTAGATGAACCTACTCCTTTAGAAAGTGAAAGAGCCACCCACACCATACTTGAGGTAATCACTGATATCAATAAATTAAACTTCCCTATTGAGGATGATGTTTTGTCTAATTCATTACATAATGTTAATCAGCAAACTCAAACACATAGCCAACCCCAAGATGTTATCATGGAGGACACATCTGTTGCAGATCAAGTGGCACCTAATCAAGTAAATGATGAGATAAGAGAATCTCCACCACAACCTCAACAAGAATTTACTTTGGAAAAACTGTTTCCTGATCTTCTACAAATAGACTTTGAGAAGGAAAGTGCTGCTGCTGAGGGGGAGAATGCTCATGTTGAGGGGGAGCAAGTAGTTATTGTTGAGGACACTGCAAGGAAGGAACCTGAAGTGCAGAAGGAGTTACCTCCAAGCCCTAAGGACAGGGTTGATATTGCAAGCACATCTGCTTCTGAAGATGAGGAGGCTGCCAGAGCTAAAAAGAGAAAGTTTCAAGTCTTCAAGAGGAGGAGCCAAAATTATAAGAAAGCTCTACACCACCACAGCCTACACCACAGCCTGCACCATCTGTAGATTACAGTTCTCTGATGGTTGCAATGCAGATAAAGCTTGATGAGCAAACGAAAGCAATAGAAACGTATATGGATGAGGGGCATAAGTCTATGCAGTTTGATCTTGCACAAGACATTAAGTCCATTAGATTTGAAATGAATCTAAATAAGAAGGAGATGACTGACTGCTTCCATAAGGGAGGGAATGCAGTAGTCTATCTAGTCACTCATCAGGAGAAGATAAAAGCTCAAGTGGATGATATTGCACTGAAGCAAGGATATGTTCTGGAGAACCAGCTAAGGATGAATGATAATTTAACTGCTTCACACAATGCAATAGTAACAGAAATGAAAAATATAGCTGCTGGTCAGACTACATCTCATGCTACTACTAAGGCAGAATTTGATAAAGCATTACAAGAGGGCATAACTGCTGTTAAGACTGCTATACAAGACTCTCAGAAGGCTATAACTGACAAACTCCAAAGGTTGAAACCTTTCTTTAAGGATGGAGTTAACTATTTGGATGCCCAAATAAGGTTTCAGAAAGATGATCTGAGGGATCATATTGTTAGAGAAGTCATAAAGGGGGAGAGGGTGTTAGTCAAAGCCAGCTCTGATCATGCAAAATGGATTTCAAATTCCATCAGAGCCACCCTTGGATATCCTCCATTGTGTGATGATGATAATGTTGCAGAGTCTGGGATAAATCCTGCATATCTAGGAGGGGAGCAACCTGAAGTGGCTCAAGTAATCTACCCTCCTCCAGACTTTGATATGATACATGCAGATATACAATCAATGTATAGCCCTCCTGAGGGAATTGAGAAGGTCATCATAGAGAAAGTGGTTCAGCCAGTGCCAGAGGCCATACTGAAAGAACAAGAAGCTTTGCTGCTCAAAGAACAAGAGACTCAGTTGTCTAAAAAGAGATTCAGAGAGCAAGCTGAACAAAGGCCTGATTTTGAACAGTGGAGCCCCACCTCTAGGAATATTATCTTAACTGCATGGAAGGCTGCCAAAGACAATATTCAAGATAGAAACAAGTGGTTTTCTGAACTGGAGTGGAGGAAGCATGAGACCAGACAAGAAGCCATTATGCAGTATAGAAGAAAGGCAAAGATGGGAAAGCTACCTCCAACTGCCCAGGAGCCTAGCAAGTATTTTCCCAAGCCTTATCATTACTTTGAGAGGCAAAATATTAAAGCTGAAGAGTTAAAGAAGAAGGATCTTAAAGGCAAGAAGCCTGCTGCTGCTGAAGATGTTAAAGCCCCTGTTCAAGCAAAGATACATTCTGGCAAGGGCATAGTGATCAAGGAAACTGAGCAGAAATAGAATAGCATTATTTTAAGTTTACTATGTAATCACTTGTATTAAAACTTTCTGTAAACTTTTGGATAATGAGAATATTGAAGTTCTTAGAACTATGTGATGTGTGTTAATTCTTTTTACATAATTGTTCTGAGATATTGGTATATACATATTTTGTTTTAATACATGTTTATGTTTGTCCTGTTATGTAATCCTGCTTTACATCATGCTATGATTTTATTCTGTATGGTGTATATCATTGACTAAGGGTTATGACTTCTCCAAATAGGGGGAGATTGTTGGGTATATTGGAAACTATGTACCTGATTTGAAGAAGCCTCACCCTACTCAATGATATACATCAAAATGTATTTGATATGTTTTGAGTTTGGTTGTGCAGGTTAAGTATTTGCAGGGAAAGCTGAAAAGTTTCTAAGTCCATGTGTCAACACCCAGAAGGAATGTGTCGACACTTAAGAAGACTTGTGTCGACACCCAGGCAAGCAGTGTCGACACTTGGAGTACTTGTGTCGACACCAGTGATGCAGAGTCGACATCAGATAGAAAGTGTCGACACATACAGGTTGTGTCGACACTCAATGAAGAGAAGTCCAGAGAAGCAGTGTCGACACTTAGAAGTAGTGTCGACACCAAGAGGAACTTTGTCTACATCAGAAAGTGTCGACACTTGGAGGCTGTGTCGACACTCAGCAAAGTTCAACAAATTCTAAGTACAAGTGTCGACATAACAAAGAATGTGTCGACACACAGCAAAAGACTCAGTACATGAAGAAAGTGTCGACACTAGGATGCTATGTCGACACTCAGCAAAGTTCAACAAATTCTAAGTACAAGTGTCGATACAAAGGAAATGTGTCGACACTCAGCAAGTATCAACACAGAAGGCATGTGTCGACACCAAGAAGATGTGTCGACACTGAACAAGTTCAACACATGAAGATGTGTCGACACAAAAGAGTTGTGTCGACACTTACAAGAAATCAACTAAGTACTGAAGAACAAGGTGTTGTGTGGACACACAATATCAGTGTCGACACATATTGAAGAAGCAGTGTCGAGAAGAAAAATCTACAACACAAGGAGTTGTGTCGACACCTTGAAGGCTAGTGTCGACACTTAGTCTACTTGTGTCGACACTTAGTCTATAAGTGTCGACACTTAAAGACAGACTGTCTCGATACTTTTAGACAGTTACAGATATTTCAAGAAGTGACTGGATGACATGACAGCTGTCATTCCAACCGGTCTACTGCAACTGTCAGAGTTGTCAGAAAGCTGTTAGGAACCGGATCAGCCGGTCACCATGAAGAAGGCCTATATAAGGGCTTATTCTGTCAACAGAAGAAGGGGATTCAACACAGATTAACACAAATCAGTTGAAGTGCTCAGAAGATCTAAGTAGTTGGAGAGAGAGAGCTCCTTCCAAGAAGACAGCTGTTGGAACCAGGCTGTAAAGAAGGGTTCAGATTGAGATCTGGATCTTAAGTCAGCAGTGATTGAAGATCAGCTGCAGAGAATCAATCCTATTGTGTTTTACATTCAAGAAGCTTTGAAGAAAGCCAAGTGAGGTTGATCTCAGCAGAGTTCTTCCAAGAACTCATCAAGAACCTGTCAACTCATCTCTCTTTTTTTTTCTGAGTTGTAGGTATATACTTTGTATTCTAAATTTCTTGTAGGATCCTTAGGGATCTGAGTTGTAAGCCTGCAATTATAAAGGCTGAGTGGTAGGGCATGTGTGCCTGAGTGTAGGAGATCCATATCTCTGAGTGTAGGCATTGTGGCTGAGTGTAGGCCTTGTTGAAGGCTGAGTGTAGGTCTTTGGAGAAGACTGAGTTGCAGGGCATTAGGCCTGATCTGTAGGAACCATTTGGGGTTCTGAGTGTAAATCTGAGGATCTGAGATATAGTGGAGGAGTTTGGCCGAATCTAGTACACTACTAGATAGGCGAAGGGGGAAAGTGGATGTACCCAAACCTTGGGGAACCACTATAAATCTGTGTGTTCACTGTGTGCATGTTTTATTCTGTGATTGCTGATTGATTGCTGTGAAGAAGTAGTTATAACTCTGTAATATAATCTGCAATTTGCCTAAAAAGTTTAAAAAGATTTAGTCACCTATTCACCCCCCCCCCCCCTCTAGGTGATTAGGTACAATTTCTTTCAGTAAGGATGAGTAATAGCAACGAATTGCATTGGCTTACTCAAGCGATCAACCACAACTAGGATAGTAGATTTATCATAATTTTTAGGAAGTCCTTCCAGAAAATCTAAAGAAATGTCTTGCCAAATTTTCTCAAGAATAAGTAGCGGTTGTAAAACCCAGCAGTTCTCTGATTATCGCCTTTGTATTTTTGACGTGTGGCACATTACTGAATATATGCATATATTTTGGGTTTCATCTTCTTCAACCAAAACATGTGTTCGAGTCATTTGTAAGTTGTCATTACCCTAGAGTGTCCTTATATAGCCCCATCATGATACCACTGTAGTAACTAGTATTTAACACTCACCATATTGCCTGCCACCAATTTCCCTTTGTATTTTAATAGGCACGTGTTCCACTGAAATTTTGAACAAAATTGCTCACCATATTCCTTAATTGATATAATTTGTTGAATATATTGATCTTGATGCCAAGATTAATTGATCTGCTAGAGAATGTTCGAGGAAATTATACACATGGTCAATAGCTCTGTCTCTATGTTCTCAAATTATCGTGATAAGGCATTTGCATAGATATTGGTCTTTCCTTTCTTATATTGTATTTCATAATAGAACCTTATTAGCTTGGTGATTTAGCGTTGTTCAGTAGGTGTGGCGAGCTTTTGTTCTAACTAAAATTTAAGACTTCTATGATCCGTGAGGATGGCAAAATGATTTCCCAACAAGTAGTAGCACAAATGCTGGAATGCGAGAACAATGGCCAGAAGTTCATTTTCGTAAGTCGATAACTTGGCGTTCCTCTGACCCAATGCTTTACAGAAAAAAAACAACCAGACAACCTTCTTGGATCAACACGGCTCCTATTCTTGTGTTTGAAGCATCTGTATCCAAGTTGAAGGGTAAGGAAAAATCAAGCATCCTTAACACAGGAGGTTGGGACATCACATATTTAAGTCTTTTGAAGGCCTCTTCCACTTCTTCATTCTAATTGAACTTCTCATTCTTGAGAAGGTTCGTGAGCGGTTGAGCGATCACCCCATAATTTTGAATAAACCTCCTATAATAAACAATAATTCTAAAAAACATGCAATTCCTTTAAAGAAGATGGCATTTGCCAGTTAACATAGCCATGTTCTTCTCTGAGTCGGTGGCGGCCCAATCCCGGGACAACACATGTCCTACGTAATATATCTGGCATGGCATAGCCCAAATACATATTTACTCTCCTTCAAATACAATTGATGTATTTGTAAAGTAGTTACGGTAAGCTGTAGATGTTGAAGATGCTTCGACCATGTCTTACTGAAAACAAGCATATCATCAAAAGAATGATGATACAGTTCCTTAACAACAATTTGAACACAAGAATCATCAACCCCTAAATGTTGAAGTTGAACTTGTTAGATCAAAAGGCATTACCCGGAATTCATAGTGACATTTATTCATTATAAAAGCGGTCTTATAGATGTCTGCCTCAGCCATTCGAACCTGGTGATAGTTTGTCATTACATACAGTTACGAAAAGAAGGATGCTCCGTGAAGTTCATCTATGAGCTCTTTGATAATGGGTATATGGAACTTATCCTTTACAATGTTCTGATTGAGTTTCCTATAATTGAAATAGAACCGCCAAGTTCCATCAAACTTCTTAATCAAAACCATCATTATGGCATAAGGACTGTAGTTATGGTGTATCACCCATGCATGTCTACAACATTTCGTTAATCATTATCACATCTTTCTATATATGTGGATAACGATAGGGTCATGTGTTGATTTTGATGGCTTCATCTTTAACACAATGTGGCGATCATTGTCTTAGACCAGAGGTAATTCCACAGGGTCGACGAAGATATCTCTGAATTCCAATAGTAATTGTTGTAATTGTCACTAATCAGCTTCCTCTGTGTGTATTTCAAACAGGTGATATGAACTCTCACATTCTTCAGCAGGACACAATGTCTGATCTTGGATCGAAAAAATTAAAAAACATCAAACTTAACTGATTCTCTTTTCCTAGTAATTTTTGCATTCGACGTTGTTTCATTAACGTCCTAGCTAGCTATATTTTTCAAGCCATGCAGAGAGATTTTTTTTGCCTTAACTAGATAATTCCATATTTAGATTATTGAAATCCCAACTCACAACTCCTAAAGTCACTAACCATTGAATGCCTGGGACAACTTCACATCCTCATAGAGGCAACACCAACATATCCAAAATTAAAAACATGTCATGCATATACCAGCGGAATCCTATGATCTGAAGAGGTTATACGTTTAACATTTTTAAGTGGGCCTAATATCGGACCCGACCACTGGTTGGGATGAGAAGAATTGGATTTTTTATTGTGTGATATAGATTTTTTTCATATTTATTCCACTCTCTGAGGATGGGGCCTTCGGATAACCAAGAAAAAGCTGATGTTCTTGGATTCGAGCAAGAGAAAACACCTCCTACAATAATTTGGGTTGGAACATACGGATAACATAATAGATATCATCTCTAAGGCCCATGAGACAAAAGTTGATGACATATTCTTCTAATATATTTACACGATGTAGAAAGATATCAAACTCAATTAATATTATTGAACTGAAGCTTGTTGTTGTAGATTCTTCAACTCCCCCATTCGATCATAAAAAAGAATCGATCCAAATAGTTTTGCAGCACTTGGCCATAATCCTTCCAACTGGGCTAATGTCGCATCAATCGTGATCTAATGAAAGCTTGGTGCCAATAAAGAGCCTTATCTTCCATGTGCATTGCCGCCAATTTTACCTCTAGATCATCAGAGGTAGCATCAATTTAGAAGAACTGTTCACACTTGTACAAACATTCTTGTAAGGGGCAGGGGAGGATTTAAGGGGCGGCTCGTGGGGCACGGGCCCCCAAGAAATTTTTTTAAAAAATATAATACAGCTCGAATAGACCGCGGTTTTATAAAAACTGCTGTCTATTCTATGGTTCATGGTAGAATAGACATCGGTTTTTATAAAAACCGATGTCTATTCCCCTATTTTTTGCTATGATATACATCGGTAATTAGCTTTTGCTCTATCTTCTCAAATCTTAACCCTAGCTCGGTTGGCCGAAACTCTCCCACAGGCCGCAATTGCAGGTTCTTCTGAAATCTGAGACTCTCAACCCTAGGCAGAAGGATTTCTTTGCACTTCGGAGTTCGGACATTGCAGGTTCTTTTGAAATCTGAGACTCTGAGTTCTGATCTTCTCATTCATCTTCCATATATGATAGTTCATAGTTCCAACTACCATGTATTTACTTGAAATTCTTTGCTTCATTCTCAAATTTCTGATATATATCTCAAATAGATAACGTCTATAAGCTTAAGATGATTACACTTTTAGTTATGGTCATATCTCTTGATGCTTGAATTTGATAGATAATTTTTAAACCTATGCTTAAGATGCTTGAATCTTGATAGTTTTTAAGATGGTTATACTTTCAGTCTACTAGTCTAGTTTTTTTTTTCATTCAATGTTGAACACTTGAACTAAATTCATGTAATTAGGTTTTCATGAAGAAGTTACAGACTATTAACTCATTTTTCAACAAGAAGTCCTCAACTGAAGTCGACATACCTTCATCATCAGAACCAGTTAATGTTCAATCCTCTTTAATTATTGTTGATTTTTTCCTAGTTGAGAATTATTCACTGGCTTTCGAGCGTGATCCTGGATTACGTCCTCAAATTTAGGAATATCCTATAAATCAACAAGATGAAATGTGGCGAGCATATGTTAAAGCCGGGACTTATCGACACAAGCTTTTTTGACTCATGTTGGGAAGGATTGTTCTTCTCCACACAACATTGCAGTCAAATGTTCTGCAGATTTAATGTCTTAATGTCAACATATAGAAACAGTGATGGAAAGACAATCTTCTCAACAAATTGTAATTAACCGGTTGTGGGTTGAAACTTCAATTGATGCTTTGCGATATTGTGCATTTCAAGGTATTGCATTTCGAGGTCATGATGAAAGTGAAGAATCAATTAATCATGGTAATTTTGCCCAAGTTATTAAATTACTTAGAACTTATAATAAGGATGTTGATGATGTTGTATTAGAAAATGCCCCAGGAAATGCTATGTACATGTCACCAATTATTCAGAAGGATATTCTTTTTGTTATGTCAAGAATGGTGCAAGATATTATTCGTAGGAAAATTGGTGAATCTAAATATTACATAATCGTTGATGAGTCCAGATATGAATCAAAAAGAGAGCAAATGACTATCGTGATTCGATTTGTGGATGTTTGTGGTTTTGTGTAGAAAGGTTCTTAGATCTTATTCATGTTGCAGATACTAGTGACTAACTCTTAAGAATGAAATTTTTGCAGTACTCTGTTGTCATAATTTGAGTATTCAGAATATGCGGGGTCAAGGATATGATGGTACAAATAACATGAGAGGTGAATGGAAAGATCTAAAAATTTTATTCATTAATGAAAATTCACAAGTTTATTATGTTCACTGTTTTGCACATAAGCTTTTGCTAGTTCATGTTGCAACATCAAGGGAAGTGAAAGCAGTGCATAATTTTTTCAATGAATTGAAAATATTGTTAATACTGTTGGTGCCTCCTCCAAGCGCAATGATCAATTACGAGCTGCTCAAAAAGAATATTTCGTTCACATGATTGCTTTAGGTGAAATTGAGACATGAACATGAGTCAATCAAATTGGTTCACTATAATGACATGGTGACACTAGATGATCATCACATCTAAACTCTGTTTGTAGTGTTATAAATATGTACAATACCACGTGCTCTATGTTGCTTGAAATCAGCGAAAATGGAGGGACATCTGCTCAACGAGGAGATGCTGAAGCAGCATTTAGGAAACTTGGAGTATTTGAATTTGTATTTATCTTGCATTTGATGAAAGAAGTTATGGAAATCAGTGACGTATTATGCAAAGCACTGCAACATCAATCTCAGGATTTATTAAATGTTATAAATTTAGTTTTAACAACAAAAGCACTCATTCAAAAATTATGAAAATCTGGCTGAGAAAAGTTCTTAAAGATTGTGACCATATTTTGTGAGGCCAATGAAGTCAAAGTTCCAGACATGGAAACTCGATTTAGTGATCGTCGGTATTGAAATCCATGTGATATCATAACAGTGGAACATCATTTTTGAGTAGACATTTTTCAATTCCACAATAGGTTGTGTGTTGCAGGAGCTCAACCAAAGATTTAGTGAAAATTCTATGGAACTACTTCGTCTAAGTATGTCTTTAGATCCAAATGATGTATACAAATATTTTAATATTGATGATATATGTGCTCTTGCAAAGAATTTCTATCTTAAAGAATTCAGCAAACATGAAATTTATGTGTTGAATATTCAGTTGTGGCATTATCAGCTTAATATTTCTTCCCACAAGGAATTCAAGAATTTGTCTATAATTTCCATGCTTTATTAGAAATTGGTGGAAACAAAAAAATCGGAGATCCACTATCTTATCGACAAATCGATTCGACTCATTTTGACTCTTTTAGTATCAACAACAACCACAAAAAGAACATTTTATGTTATGAAACTTGTTAAAATGAGGCTTCACAATAAGATGGAGGATGAATTTCTTGCAAATTACATGACTTTATGCATTGAATGAGAAATAGTAGAGAAAATTGACAAAGATTGTATCATAGATTAATTCTGTGAGATAAAGAATCGGTGTGCACAATTGAAGTAACATGTATGGAATTGTTTGTATATTTTTTGCTTGTTGAATATATATAACATATATACTTTTTTATATTTAAGATTGTATTTAATTTTTTTTTATTTTGCTTGGTGACTGGGCCCCCTAGCCAAAATTCCTGCATCCGCCCCTGGTAAGGGGTCACCGGAGAAGCGAAGAACTCGATGTGTGGTAATCTTGGTACTCAATTTGAAGAGGTAGTATCATTAGCTCGTATTGTCGGTGCCGATGATGGTTTGATAGGATCTGATGTAATGACCAAAAACTAAAATCTCCTATGATGAAAATAATCTAACAACAGTATCGATACAACATTGCACTTTTATCGTTAAAGTTTGGAATTTTTGTGTTTTTGTGATGTTCGTCTCGTGTTAAGTTTCATTTTTTATTTAGATTTTCTTGAGATCAATAGCTTTATGTATATTTATTCTTATGGTGGAGGTGTAAAGTGATTTGAAACATATGTGGGTTGGCCGATTGTGCAGAAAAGATAATAAAAGATAATTTTTTTTTGAGGAGGGCTAAAAGTTATGTTGGATGGAGTGGTGTTATCCGCCGGTTTATTACATTATATATGATAATAGATTAAGGCATTGTTTGGCACAGTGGTGGCGGTCGTGAACACGTGAGTTAAATCGTCATTCGTAAAGGATCACCTAACAAACATCATCTGTTTGAACATAAAAGTGGATGAAGTTCCTTAGGCGGGCGTTAACGAATGATAATTTAACCCTAATGCTCATGACTGCCACCACTGTGACAAACGGAGCCTAAGTGAATTAATTTGAGGCAGTAGCTTATGATAAATGCATTGAGTGGTGGACTCCTAATTAGTCACTCAAAACTCTCCCCTCTCATCATTTCCATCTCTTTGAATGGTGTGTATTCACATTAAAAAGAAAAACCAAAGAAGTACAAAGACAACCTATGAAAGGGAAAGTATACCGTCCACATCCGCCTTGACCTAGTCAAGGAAATTCGGAACGACACTAACCGTGGTCTCCCAACAAAACTCATAAGAAAGAGCAAGGTGAGCATAAAAGTATGCAACCTGGTTTACCTCATGGGTTGCATGCAAAAACATAACTTGGGTGAAGTCGGAAAGGAAAACCAAGTCCTCCGCCAACGCAACATTCTCAACACAATGGCCCCGCCAGAGACTGTCCTGACAAAACTCCATCAGGTTCTTGCAATCCCCCTCAACATTGACGTTCTTAGTCGTCAGTATGGCCGAGAGAACAAAATCTCTGAGTGCCACCAGCACTTGTAGCACCACACCATCGGGATCCCAGTGCACCAAAGACTATATCAACTGCCCAGATCACACCACCAACCTCATCTCGCGCCACCATCCCCACACCCGCCCTACGACCCGCCAAGGCCCCATCCACTTTGATCTTTATCCATCCAAGGGGAGGGGGCACCATGAATTGGATTGAAATAGCTGGGATGGCTGATCAGTAACCTAGTGACCTTGAAGAGGATGATCATTGGAATGGGAGACAACAGTCATGATCGTGGCTGCAATGACGAGGGCATAGCAAACTCTTGGCGGTACACCTTTGCATTTCTGGCCCTCCAGCACAGGTATTCAACATTGCAAAGAACCCACAGGGGGCCCAAGTCCTGGTGTAAAGCTTTGCCACAAACCGCAATAAAGGCCTTGACAGTGGGGAAGTCCGGGAGCCGAACACCTCAACGAAGAAGGGTCGAGCCAACAACAACAAGATGATTGCATCCAAATAAAAGATGGTCAACAGACTCTACAATGTCACACCCCCACGAACAAGAGAGGACATCCAATAGACCCCAGCAACCAAGCCACGATCGGGTAGAAACTATGGGACTTTAATGACCTTTTACGGTGAACTGCAATTCCAGGGAAGATAAAACAAAAGGAAGAGAGCAACATATATTATATATATTCAACTACAATCTTGTCTTATATTGCTCTTATTTATAGGAACACAACAACCACATAATTAAGAATAGACACAACTGATGGTGGGAGACATATCCATTGGCAGGAGACAAGCCTAATGGAGAAGATACATCTGTTCACATATTATATTTACTTAAAATACTTAATTATGTATATTAACTAGCTGCTCTTACTTCTTCAGGTCTTGTCACAGAAGCTGGAGGTCTTGATTATAGCTTTCAACACTCCCTCTTAGTCATTACCTCCTGCATTTCTATGACTCCACTCTTTTTCTGCAGCGCTACAAAGCTCTCAACTGGCAGGGGTTTCGTAAGGAAACCTGCTATTTGATCTTTTGTGATGCAGTACTCCATCTCAATTTCTCCTTCTTTTACAAGTTCTCTAGTAAAATGATATTTAATTTCCACGTGTTTTGTTCGTCTATGCATTACGGGGTTCATGGTCATTGATATGACAGAGGTATTATTGACTAAAATGCTTATAGATCCTACTTCTTTCTCTTTTATTTCTTGCACTAGATGCTTTAACCACACGTTTTCCTTAGCTGCTTCTCCCAATGCTATATACTCTGATTCAGCGGTAGACAGAGATACACATTTTTGTTTACAAGTATTCCATGAGATGAGTTTTGATCCAAGGAAGAAGATGAATCCTGTGGTACTCTTTCGACCATCAATGCTACCTGCCCAATCACTGTCAGAGTAGCCTTTAAGAATTAAGCCATTCTCTTCACTCTTAGATAGCAGGCCAAGGTTTTGAGTTCCATTCAAATACCGTAGTATTTGTTTGATGCCTTCAAGGTGTTTGATACTCGGTTCTGCCATAAATCTAGATGTTATATTTACTGCAAACACTATATCTAGTCCGGTATGGGTTAAATAAATTAAAGACCCAACCATACTCCTGTACAATTCAGCATCAGCTCTTTTACTTCCATCTTGCATGCTTGGCTTCTCACTTGTAGATATTAGTGTACTAGTTAGTTTTGAACCAAGCATACCTGATTTCTTGAGAAGATTTATTATATAGCCCTGTTGAAAAATACTGGTTCCCTTAGTATACTGTTGTATCTGAAGCCCGTAAAATAATTCAGTAGACCCAAATCACTCATATCATACTCACTCTGCATGGCTGTCTTGAATGATTCAATCAGGCTATTATTAGTGCCAGTGATTATAACATCATCCACATATATACTAAGCAATAGATGTTGGGTCCGGCGTTCCTTCACTTGATCCGTGGCGCTCTGCTACTTATTTAAGAAATTAAGTAGCACCCTTTCCAACAGTCTGGGCTTTTGGAACAGTTGGGTATGCGCTTGATCCTACATTTGGTATCAGAGGAGGTCACAGGTTCAAGACCGGGGGCATTATTAAATCCCGATTTTTTCCTTCTACCTGTATGGGTATGGCGGGTCAGGCAACCGTGGACATGTGGTAACCCCACCTCCGAGCCATGTGGGCCATGCGGTAACCCCACCTCTGAGCCGACGGGTTGTGCTGGACACCAGTGGGGGAGATTGTTGGGTCCGGCGTTCCTTCACTTGATCTATGGCGCTCTGCTACTTATTTAAGAAATTAAGTAACACCCTTTCAAACAGTTCGGGATTTTGGAACAGTTGGGTATGCGCTTGATCCTACACTAGATAATCCCCAGATTCATAAATTTTGATATACAAAGTGGCTTCACTTGGGCTCCTTAAGAATCCCGCTCTTCTTAGATAAGTGTCTATTTTATAGTTCTATGCCCGTGGGGCTTGCTTCAGCCCATAAAGTACCTTTTTCAATTTATACACTTGTGATTCTTTCCCGACTATAACAAATCCCTGTGGTTGTTCCACAAAAACATCTTCCACCAGATCTCCATTTAGAAACACTGATTTCACATCAAGTTGATGAACATTGTGCTTCCTTTGAGCTGCTAAAGCTAGAAGAAGTCTTATTGTCTCAATCCTAGCAACGAGCACAAAGGTTTCAGTGTAATCTCTTTCGGGTATTTGTGAATATCCCTTGGCTACTAGACAGGCTTTATACTTATGAATTGTGTCATCTGAATTTCTCTTTAATTTATACACCCACTTGAGACCAATTAAGTCTCTATAAAGTGGTTTGTACACAAGTACCCAAGTATTATTTTTCTCTATAGCTTTCATTTCTATCTTCATGGCTTCTAACCAGGAAGTTTGAACAACTGCTTCTTGAAATGATTGTGGCTCAACTGTAAAAAGAGAAAGATCACAACTTAGGTATATATCATACAATCGCTTATATTTTTTGGGAGATGATGAGCCTGCAGAGCCTGAATCATTGTTGTCGGCATTATTTGGTGAAATTGGACAATCTAATGGCTCCCTGAGTGATGGCGCAATAGAACCTTGATCTGCAACCTCATTGAAGGATGGCTCATCAGATTCTTTAGCAACCTCAGGGCAATCAATGATTGACTATTTTGGATGACAAACTCTAATCATGTTCTTTCCAATTCCATTAATCTGATTCATCAAATATAACATCTCGTGCAATTACAAGTTTATTTTTAATTGGATTCCAGAGTCTATAACCCTTAACTCACGGCTATATCCAACAAGAATTGATTTTTCTACCTTAGGTTGCAACTTATCTCTGTTATTCTGTGGTTGTAAATGATATAATATGCTTCCAAAAACTCTGAAGTGCTGAACATCAGGCTTAATATTATAGAGTGCCTCATATGGAGTAACATGTAACATGGCTTTAGTAGAGCTTCTATTGGCGATGTAAACTGTTGTATACACAGCCTCTGCCCAAAAATTTCTGGGTAGTTTTTTGTGATCCAAATGCACCTAGCCATTTCTACTATCGTTTTATTTCGTCTTTTAACGACTCCATTCTGTTGTGGTGAGTTTGGTACTATCAGTTGTCGTGAGATGCCATTTTCAACACAAAAGTTATTAAATTTATTGCTCGTGAACTCACCCCCTCTATCACTCCATATTCTCTTTATCTTTGCATCAAATTCATTTTCCACAAGTGTTTTGAAATGCACAAAGTTGATGAAAGCTTTAGTTTTAGTGGATAAAAAATACACCCACATAAAGCATGTATAATCATCTACTAAGAGTAAAAAATACATTTTGCCTGATAGCAATTCTTCAGTGGCAGGACCCCACAAATCAATGTGAACAAGCTGGAGTGGCTTTTCAGCTCGCCATGTGGTTTTTCTTGGGAATGGTACCATTTGAATTTTGTTCTTTGCGAAATCTTTACTTGTTTGATTTCTAATTTTTAAACTTGGTAAACCTGTCACCAAAGATCATTTGCTTAACTGAGAGAGTTTCTGAAAATTCACGTGCCCATATCTCAGATGCCATAACTGATTTTCTTCTATGTTGGAGGCAGTAAGAACCAAAGTTTTTTTCTGTTGAAAGTTGATTGGAAACACTCTGTTGTGTGTCATTTGAACCATAAACACTACTGTAGAGGAGAATGAATCAATTATTTTACAAATCCTTTCCTCAAGCACAACCTTATAGCCTTTTTCTATCAGTTGCCCCACACTCAAAACACTGTGCGTTAGGCTTGGAACATATTGAACATCATGTATTAGTTTTTGAGACCCCTATGTGGTTATCACTGCAACTGTATCATGGCCTTCAACTGCTTGTGAATTTCCATCACCTAGCATTACCTTTGATTTCTTTTCAAGATCTAAGAAAGTGAAGGCTTCCTTGTGAGAAGTCATGTGGTTAGAACAACAACTATCTATATACCATGATTCATCTATAATAGGTACAATTTTTTGAATTGTTAGGGCAGTGTGAACCATTTGTTCCTGTTCAACAAGTAGAGCTGTGTTAGTATCTTCTTCTGTCGTAATTTTAACTTCTGTAGTTGACTCTTGAGTTTTAAAATCTTCTTTATACCAACAATTTTTATCACTGTGGGTAGGGTTTTTACACCTCTTGCACCTAAAATAACAATTTCTGGATTCATGATTCATTTTCTTGCGTATTACACAGGTGGCATGAGGAAAGACTTGGGCTGCACGATTGTCAGCCATACCACATCTACCTCTCCCCCTTCCTCTATTAGGAGATTTCTTTCATGGTCTTTGACTTTAATTTTTTGATCTGATAATTGTAAAGTACTCTTAAGAGCATGTTCTACTGGAGCATCAAATCATTTTAGTCTCGACTCATTGGCTTGCAATGAACCCATTAGCTCCGCAAGAGAAAAAGTATTCAAGTCTTTTGACTCTTCAATTACTGTAACTATGTGATCAAATTTTAGCGGGAGACTTCGAAGGAGTTTTAATACTATTTTCTTCTCATCTATGGTATCACCAAGACTACTGATTTGATTGATAATCCTGGTTGACCGAGTGAAAAATTCACTTACTTTTTCAGTGTCTGATATAACAAGACAGTCAAACTCCTTCCATAAAGCTTGTAGCTTAATTGACATTAATTTGTCTGTTTCTTTAAACTTTGTTTGTAACAGATCCCATGCAGCTTTGGACATGCTAACTGTAATCAACTGAGGAAAAATTATTTTACTGACACCTTGCAAAATAAATAACAGTGACTTTGAATCCTTTTTAATGGTTTCCTGATGATTTCTCAAGGTGGCCTCATCTCCCACTGCTTCTAGGTCTGGTGAATTATAACCTTCAGTCACAAGGTCTCATAGTCCTTGTGAAAGGAAAAGGGTCTTCGTTTAGAAATTACCAAAACTCATAGAACTCTCCATCGAAAATTGGTACTCCATTTTGGGAAAAGGTGAAGTTTTGATTTCCACAAGCCATATGATGTTACAAGATAACTACAAGAGATCTTATACTCACATGACTCAATGAACAGATAATGTGACTGATGGCTACGTAAAACACTATCACTTCTCAGTATTTTTCTTCCTAACTGCAAACACCAGCATTTGCAACCTTTGCTTTGATACCAATATGGGCCTCTAATGACCATGTACGGTGAACTACAATTTCAGGGAAGATAAAACAAAAGGAAGAAAGCAACATATATTATATATATTCAACTACAATCTTGTCTTATATTGCTCCTATTTATAGGAACACAACAACCACGGAATTAAGAATAGACACAACTGATGGCGGGAGATATATCCACTAGCGGGAGACAAGCCTAATAAAGAAGACACGTCTGTTCACATATTGCATTTACTTAAATAAAACTTAATTACATATATTAACTAGCTGCTCTTACTTCTTCGGGTCTAGTCACATGAGCTGGAGGTCTTGATTACAGTTTTCAACAGAAACAACGCTCCATGCCATATGCCACCATAAGATATGCTCTCTAGATGAAGTTTTAGCTTTTTGAGCCACTTGAAGATATCCACATGAGATTCAAACTGCACCGCAAAAGGCAGACTAGTAATGCTACATCCTGAAAAAAGGGGACAAGAGCTGGAGTATCTTGCACTAAAGGGCAGCCCTTCTTTGCACTCCGAGAATCACCTGCACAAACTGCCGTCCAAAATGCAGCTCAAGCTCTTCCCGAATCCAACGCTCGTCAGAGTTTAGTAGATCCGCCAGGGAAACGGAGCAGATAGTTTCGATATTAATAAGGTAGGTCATTTTCATCTCCTGGGGAACTCAACAGTGCTGGTCACCACTAGTGCTTACTCAAATTTTCTTCTCTCTGCTCAACAACCTATCATTCTCACGTTATCGGGTTCACTACAACATTTACCACCTATGACAACACGTTTTTGTATTATTTGCGGTGCTTTTTAAACGTCATCAATTATTCTGTGGTGTTTTTTAATGCAACACAAATTCGCCGCAAATGTTGGTGTCGCTGTAGAAGTTTTCGACTTTATAAACATCGCCAATTATTTGCGGTGCTTTAAAAAACGTCGCAAAAAGAACGCGGTCGTAGGTGTTATTTCTTGTAGTACGTTGAAAAGGCTCGACAAGTGATGGATTTGGCTTTTGTGGTGTTGTTGCTATTTGGATTCTCGGCTTCAAATCCTCAACTATGAGCCTTTTCGCTCTCCCCCCTTCTTCTTCTTTTCCTTTAAAACCGCTGGAATGGATTGCTGATACGAGGCTTTTCTGATTGTTGGAAGGATTTATTATGATAAATTTGACATTAAGGCTTTACAATTAATTTGGAGATTTTAGTGTTACTTTCTTTCCCCTTCTTATCCCTTATTTTTGAAAAAAAAAGTTATTAAATTGGTACCGAGAGTTGTCTGACTACCTTAATTGAAGATTTCATTTAGTTGCTTTGCTTTCTATGATGGCCAACCGGCTGTATTGGAGATTTTCTAGAAGAATTATTTATTGATATTGGGTTGAATTTTTTCCATACACATGAGTTGATTTTTCACTTGCTTATAGTTGCTTTTAATTCCTAATGATGGGCAGGGGTGTAACGCCCCGAAACTCAAAAGAGCGGCGGGACGTGTTCCCGGCCAAATTTGGAATTTGGCAGGAGGTACACGGCCTGGGACACGGGCGTGTCCCAGGGCGTGTCGTGTTGGGTTCGACGATTTGGCCGAGAGGTCGATGAAATTGGGTTCGACAATCGTCGAGCAGCAAACACGGCCATGGACACGGGCGTGTCCCAGGGTGTGTCGGGCTAGTTCAAAGTTGGTTAAACGATCAGGCAGAAAACTAGTTTCGACGATCGTCGAGCAGCGGTCGACGATCTGGTCACAATGCTGCGTTCGACGATCGGGCCAGCTTTTGGGTTCGACGATCGGGCCAGCTATCTGTGTTCGACGATCGAGCTAGCTTTCTGGGTTCGACTATCGGGCCGCGTGTTCGTCGAATAGGCAGCTTTCTGGGTTCGACGATTGGGCCGTGGGTTCGACGATCGGGTCGTGGGTTCGACAATCGGGCCGCGCGTTCGACGATTTGGCCAGAGTTTTGCGTTCGACGATCGGGCTATTGATCTCCGTTCGATGATCTGGCAGTGGTCGACGATCTTGGTTCGACGATCGTCGAGCGCGGGGCTGATTCTGGCGTGTCTAACTCGGTCGATGCAGAGTGTGGACACTGTGGTTTTGGCGGGAGTTGACTAAATATCCTGACACAATTTAATTGGCCGCGGACGTGTCTTGCTCCGGATTGGTGAGCCATGCGGTGTTTAACCCTATTTGTCCAGGTCAGACCTTAATCGTGTCCATGCATCCCTTTTTGTGGGATCCGTCGGCTGTGGTTAATCCCGAAGAGTTTATACCCGAGAGAAAGGGTTTCAGAACCCTTATTTTACTGCCGTGTTCTCTGTCTAAATTCTAGAGAGAAGGGAGAGACAAAAGAGGAAGAAGAAGCTTAGATCTAGTCTTTGGAGGAGTTTTAGAGGTCCAAATCGCGAGCCGACTTCGGATCTACGAAGGCTAGGAGATTGTGGTGCTTTTCATCCGCGTACTTTTCCATGGCGCCAAGGAAGAATGCTAGGGTAACGATTATCTACTTGAGCATGTGAAGATCTCCTTATTTTGCATAGGAAGCCCGCTCTCGTGAGTTTGCGGTGAGTTGGAGGCGTTCCTTCGGGTAGATATGTGAAGTCCCCGTTGTGTAGAGTCCGTAATCGGGAACGGACATAGGCATGATGTGTGAAGCCTATCCGGACATGTTGGTCTGGATCGGTGATGTTGCATTGCATAAATGCCGGAGAAGACTCCATGCGAATGTTTGTTTTTCGGGTTTTCTACGTGGTAGATAGCAACAGGGAGCCTTGGGGATTAACCCTAAGGTACACCCGGAAAACTGGGCGGATGCGTGATCTTGCCAACTTGTTGGCCTGGGAGCCAACTCGAACATAACCGGGTTATGTGAAGTTTGTGATGGAAACGGGACTCGGGAGAAGTTTGACCCGCGCATATGGATTAAATTGTCGTTGCGATGTGAGCACGGGTTAGGCGGAACCGTACCCTTCTATGTCATTCGGTTAGAGTCGTTGGCATAGATGAGGGTCTTCGGCGGTCTATGGCTTAAATTGACGTGACCCATGCCAAAAAGACAAAATGCTCATATGTTTGGCCGTCAAAGTGGTGGTGGTGAGTCCGAAATGTCTATGGCTTAAATTGACGTGATATTGGCCGGTTCACCGAGAATGTGCACTAAGTGCACGGGACGTGTGGTCGTGCATGCCAACGCCTGTGATGCAATGTATATATTTATATACTGCTTGGTTATGCTAATAAACTGCAGGGAAGGAGCATCGCCGCCCCGAACTAGGGGCGGGATCATTATAATTTGGTCAGCATTGCTGACCGTTGCTTTTGTTTGCCACCGTGCGGTGGTTTGTTGGTTGCAGGTGCTGCTGGACCAAGCAGTCAATAGCAGGCTAAAGCCCAAATTGCGAAGCCGGACCTCGAAGGCCTAATTGAAGTGTTTACTTGCTTTTGTTCATGTATGACCGACCTGCGTGCCGTGGTATGAAAAACATGTAATAAGAGTAAACTATTTGTAAGGTCTTAAGGCCAGTACTTGTGTATGTACTTCATTCCTATTTGGCTTGTTAGTGGACATTCATGCTTGTTGCTGGGTTCTTTTAATTGCAACTTATAAAACTGCTTATGCTAGAATGCTCTGTGTAGGACGTTGGATTGGTTGGATGGTTTCCATTGAGTAACCACCCGGTCTGTCTGTGGTATATGGCGTCGGGCCCCGGCCGGACCTACTGCTATATGCTATTTGACGGATAGGGGGTGTTACAATTTGGTATCAGACAACTGGTTTCGGTCAGCCTTAAATGAATTCATGGGCGAATTCTTTTTAAGGCGTGGTGAGCACAAGTGTGTGCGTCATCGTTATAACAGCAAAAGAACCCATGAATGTCCACTTAGGAATGAAAATACACGTGTTTGGGGAACCTGCGTGTTCCTATAATTGATGTTTGTAATTTTATTTGGTCACTTAACGGTGTTTTGTACCACTATAGGTGACCAGAAGCGGTGCTGGGCCGTCGGAACGTCGAGTTTCTGAGGCTAGCAGTGCACCAAATGTTGCTCCTGCAACATGTCCATCAGCTAAGACCATACGATTGGTTGCCGAAGCAGTGTTTGTCATGATAAATGCGCAGCCTACAAGGCAAATGCAGCAGCCCGCTTCTGCGATAGAGCAGGTACCACTGCAAGCGGCAGAGCAGAGAAGGGTGGAACGGGTAGTAGTGGAGCCGTTGGTGCCAAGGAGGACAACCGAGAGACAGCTCAAACATGTCATGAGCTTTAATCCTCCGGTATTCTCGGGGTTTGGAACCTCATCTCAAGCTGAAGACTGGCTCTCCAGGGTGAAGAGAGTCTTGATAGCAACGGAGACGAAAGAATGGCAAATGACCATTATTGCTACGTTCCTTTTGGACGGTGAAGCGAGATTGTGGTGGGAAGGTTTGGAGCTACATTTATTGAGAGGTAGACAACTTATAGACATCTCGATGGAGGAGTTCTCGAGAATGTTCTTGGCTAGGTACCTCCCTTCGACGCAGAGGATAGCATTGGAGAACGAGTTCCTGAAGTTGGTTCAAGGAGACAGTAGCGTGGATGAATATCTCCACGAGTTTACTCGATTGAGTCGATATGCTAGCTCCACCATCGCGGATGAGGAGCGCAAGACGAATCGATTCTACGAAGGGTTAAGAGATGATTTGAGGCTACTACTCTCGGTGCCGATGACGCAGGGTTTCTTGACCTTGGTCAACACGGCCCGGTCCTTGGAGAAGGACATGAAGAATGTTCAGGCAAAGAAAAGTTTGGGTGATAAGAGATCTGAGTTCAAGGTGCCGACTACCTCGAAGTCTGGGTACCGTAAATCCTTTAAGAAGGCTAGGACTTCGGGTCCAGCTCCCTCTTCTGGTGCTTCTGGGGCAACTACGGGTCGTACCCCGGGTGCATGTTTTACTTGTCGGAAGCCAGGGCACTTTGTCCGTGACTGTTGGAGCGGACGTCCCAAGTCCGAGAGAAAGCCGGGAGCAACTTATGAAGAGAAGGGCAAGGCGGTGGAGTCAACCGCGTCCCATTATGCTCCGGACCAACCGAGGGTTTATAATCTTGGCCAACAGGAAGCCATCAAATAGGCGGATGTGGTGACAGGTAAAGTTTAAATTTATAGCAAGTTATCTTTTAAATATTTGTTATGTACATGTTACCTTACCACTGCTTGTTTAAGATTTGTTTTGATTTGTGAAAATCCGGCAAGAGCACTCTTTGACAAGGGAGCTTCACACTCTTTCTTGTCCGAAGGATTCATATCGCGCATCGGAGTACCTTCTTCGATGGCGAAGGACAAGTTGGACGTGTTGTTGCCCAATGGGTGTTCGATGCGCGCGGATAGAATCTGTAGCGTGAAGATTCGAATTGGGAATCAAGAGTTCGATCTGCAAGCGTCATTACTACCATTGGTGGAGTTCGATGTTATATTTGGCATGAACTGGCTCTCGGAGCAGCGAGCCTATATTGATTGTGGTAGGAAGAAAGTCAAGCTGGGAGCAGGTCGTGAGATGACTTTCACGGGCTTGAAGGGGTCGAGCAAGACGTTGATGCCTGTTCTTTACGTGGTGAAGGCAATTCGTGCTGGTGCAGAACTGTTCTTTACACTAGTGTAGGTTGCAAAGCCTAAGTGTTGGGTACATTGGAATATATGTACCAAATTTGAAAAAGCCTCACCCTACTCAATGATATACATCAAGGTGTATTTGATGTGCTTTGAGTTTATATGTGCAGGTTAAGTAATTGCAGGAAATGTAGAAAAGTTTCTAAGTCCATGTGTCGACACCTAGAGATGCAGTGTCGACACTTATGAAGGCTTGTGTCGACACCTAGAGAAGCTGTGTCGACACTTGGAGTAATTGTGTCGACACCAGGAAAGGCAGAGTCGACAACAGAAGAAAAGTGTCGACACATACAGGCAGTGTCGACACACTGTGAAGAATTGTCAACATAATCTGTGTCGACACTTAGAGGCAGTGTCGACACCCAGAGAAGCTTTGTCGACATCAAATGTGTCGACACCAGAAGGCTGTGTCAACACTCAGCAAGCTTCAACAAAGTTAAAGTACTTGTGTCGACACAAAGGAGATGTGTCGTCACTCAGCAAGTTTCAACACATGAAGGCATGTGTCGACACAAAGGAGATGTGTCGACACTCAGCAAGTATCAACAACAAAAGAAGATGTGTCGACACAAAGGAGATGTGTCGACACACAGCAGAATTCAGCTAAGTGTTAAAGAAGAAGGCTTGTGTCGACACACTCAACCAGTGTCGACACATTCAACAGAAGGCTTGTGTCGACACACAGAATCAGTGTCGACACATTCTGAAGAAGCAGTGTCGAGAAGCTGTTACAACAACACAAGGAGTTGTGTCGACACCATCAAGGCTAGTGTCGACACTTAGTTCACTTGTGTCGACACCATCAAGGCTAGTGTCGACACTTAGTTCACTTGTGTCGACACTTGGTCTATTTGTGTCGACACATAATGAAGATCAGTCTCGACACTTTCAGACAGAGACAGTATTTTCAAGAAGTGACTGGATGACTTGACAGCTGCCATTTCAGCCGGTCTACTGCAACTGTCAGAGCTGTCAGAAGTTCGTTAGAAACCGGGCCAGCCGGTTACCTTGGAGGAAGACTATATAAAGGCCTTTCTCCTTCAACATAGAATATCTTTGAAATCAATCAAGAGAAAACACAATTAAAGAATTAATCAGAAGATTAAGAAGATCAATACAGATCCAGAGAAAACTGTAAAGCAGTATTTTGAAGAAACTTCAGATTTACTTGGAGAGAGAGAACTCCAGTAATTGAAGTCAAGAAAGAGACTTGTTAATCAAATCTCTTAAGGAGCAGATTCTGAACCAGACTGCAAAGTAGGATCCAGATTTAATTCTCCATCCTAAGAAGGAAGTTGTCAGACGGTCTACTTCAAGAAGATCATCTTTACTGAGTTCAGACTCAAGAAGCCTTGAAGAAAGCAAAGACAAAGTTGATCTCAGGAATCAGTACTATCAAGAAGATTACCCTCTTCATTCTCTCAAACTGAGTGGTGATCTAAAAACATTGTATTATCTTTTTGTAGGATCCTAAGGGATCTGAGTTGTAAGCCTAAATCTATAAAGGCTGAGGTAGGGCTTTTGAGCCTGAGTGTAGGAGAATCAATTCTCTGAGTGTAGGCCTTGTTGAATGCTGAGGTAGGGCTATTAGCCTGAGTGTAGGTCTTGTTGAAGACTGAGTGGTAGGGCTTTGTGCCTGAGTTGTAGGAGTGGGGACACTCTGAGTTGTAGGAACCTATTTGGGGTTCTGAGCTGTAAGATCTGAGGATCTGAGGAGAAGTGCTGAAGTTAAGCCGAATCTAGTACACTACTAGATAGGCGAAGGGAGAAAGTGGATGTACCCAGACCTTGGGGAACCACTATAAATATTGTGTGCACTCTGTGTATGTTTGTTTCTGTGGTTGCTGTGTTGTGATAGTTGTAGAATATTGCAAAAACAGATTTAATTGTACAGAGTTTCTGCCTTAAAATTAAAAAGGAAAAGTACACCTATTCATCCCCCCCCCTAGGTGGTTAGGCACTATTTATTTCAAGTGGTATCAGAGGGAGGTTGCTCAAAAAGGGACATAACAGTCTGAGTAAGATCCTGTAGGCAGATTCAGAACAAACAAGAATCAAGAAAATGGGTTCTAGTGAGAATCACAAAGAGTTGGGGTCCATGAAATTGCCAATATGTAGAAATGAGATATTTGGCATATGGAAAGAGAGGGTTAGACTCTTTATGGAAGCTTCTGACCCAAGAATATATATTACAGTTAAAGAAGACCCATATGTTCCAATGAAGATATCCATTCTGGATGCAAATCAGAAAACTCCCAAGGACTTCTCTGAAATGACTAAAGATGAAATCATACTTGCCACTATGGACAAGAGAGCCCAGAATATAATTGTTAGTGTCATTGATGATGCAACATTTCAGAACTTAATTCATTGTAAAACCTCTAAAGAAATGTGGGACACATTAATAGTCTATATGGAGGGCTCAGAGGAAGTAAGACAAGATAGGAAGTCCTTGTTAAATCAGGAATATGAAAGCTTCAGACAAGGAAAGTCTCATAGCAATACAGAATGTTACAAGAAGTTCTATAGGATTGTTAATGAGTTGATGTCCTATGGAAGAGAATTCAGTAACTATGAGCTGAATGACAAGTTCTTAAGATCTATAACTAAGGACTGGGACACCAAGATTTGTGCCATTAGGGAAGTGGCCAAACTAGCTGATATACCTCCTCCAACTTTGTTTGGAAAACTACTATCTTATGAGATGTAGTTAATGGATAGAAAGGAGGAAGAGAAGAATACTAGAGTGGAGCACAAGGAAAAGACTGTGGCCTTCAAGACTGAAGCCACTAGGAAGTATAGAAGTAAGTCTCCATCTCCACCTCAAATAGTTGCTGAAGCTGTGACAGATAATTCAGATAGCAAGAATTCAAACAGCAGTGAAAGTGATGAATACTTTGCTGCTTTTACTAGGCATTTTCAAAAGTTTCTGAAGAAGAAGCAGTGGAGGTCTAAGCCTTCCACTTCTCAGCCAAAAGATGACTACTATCAGAAGAGAAAGTCATCAAGGAATGACAGAAGATGGTCCAAGCCAAGCAAAGCTACATCTTCAAAGATTGTGTGCTATTGCTGCAATAGACAGGGACATGTAGTGGCTGACTGTCCTGAAAAGAGGAAGGAGTCAGCTGACAAAAAGAAGACTCAGTTTAAGGGCAAAAAGGAAAAGTCCTTTGTTGCTAAGAAAGACAAGAGTCTGACTGATCAGTCATCTTCAGAAACAGAATCAGAAGCTGAAGCCTACATTGGATTATTTGTTGAAGAGGAAGAAGATGAGTTCATGCAGCTAATGAACTCAATTTATGAGCATGAGGACCATCAGTGCAAGGGACTGATGGCTTTATCTGAAGGAGACAAGAACCAGGATCAGCCTGGACCAAGTAAGGTACAAAGTTGTTCTTCTAGTTCAATTTATAGTACCGAGTCAGAATCAGATACATCTGCATCAAGTGATGTGGGTGGGTCTGAATCTGAAGGAGATATTCATCAGTTAATTGATGAATATAGGGAATTGTTGCAGGCCTTGAAGAAAAGCAAAACCTTGGCAAAAACTCAGGCAAAGGAGATTGCTAGTCTTAAATTGGTTGCTGCTGATTCAGACAAGTTGTTAGATCAGAAACTGAATGAAATAGCCAGACTGAAGAACATTACTGTTATTCAGATGGGTACTATTACATTTAAGAATGATCAGATCAGAAATCTGGAGATTAGACTTCAGAAAGAGAGAGAGAGATAGTTGCAAGTTTTTCTAAACCTAAATCTGTTTTACCCTTGATAGATGAGTTTGTACCACAAAAGGGTAAGACTGGATTGGGGTTTAAAAAACCTGCCTGGACTGCTAGGTCCAAATCTAAGGGCAAAGCCTCAGCACAAAACATAAAGCCTGCTGTAGATACTTCAGCCAGGGTAGTACCTAAACAAAGGTACAACATGTTTGAGTGCTGGTGTTGTGGCAAGATAGGTCACTTTGCTTTAGATTGTTGGCACAATTCAAGTGTCAAGGAGAGTAGCAAACTGCCTGCTAGAAGATCTACAGGTAGTTTTGTTAAAAGTCAGACTAACCTACACCAAGGACCCAAGAGTTATTTGGGTTCTAAGGTTAAGTAATCTGTTTTGCAGGTGAGTCCAAGTGGCCATGCCCCTTTATGGTACTTGGACAGTGGATGTTCCAGACATATGACTGGAACTAGGGGGTTGCTGAAGGACTATACACCTATCAAGGATGGCCCTAAAGTTACCTTTGGTGGTTCAGAAAAAGGAATCATCAAAGGCTTTGGTAACATTTCTAGTAACCAAATTACTATCACTCAAGTGGCATATGTGAAGGGTTTGAAACACAACCTCATTAGCATAAGTCAGCTGAGTAATTTAGGATATGACATCTCATTTGTCAAGAATGGTTGTCATATTAAAAGGTCAAGTGATCAAAAGATCATTCTGACAGGATATAGGAAGAGAAATGTCTATTGTCTTGACTTTGTGTGTGAGAACAATATTTCTCATATTTGTCTTGTAGCTGATGAGAGAGTCTCACATTGTGTTAAATGGCACAAGAGGCTGGCTCATCTTAACTATAAGACAATGGCCAACTCTTTAGCAAAGAGTTAGTGAGGAATGGTCCTCAAGTTAAGTGTATAAAGGATGAGATATGCTCAGCTTGTCAAAAAGGCAAGCAGACCAAATCCATCTTTCATAGCCTTGAGAACAAGGATTCTGTGAGGTGTCTATACCTCTTGCATATGGATCTTTTTGGTCCTATGTCAGTTCACAGTCTAGGTAGGAAGGTCTACACATTTATGGTAGTAGATGACTATTCAAGATATTCCTGGGTGTTCTTCCTAAGACAAAAATCTGAAACCCCAAGTATCTTATATAGTTTTGTTAAACAAATTCAGAATGAGTTAGACAGTACAGTGGTCAAAATCAGAAGTGACCATAGCACTGAATTTCAGTCTGAAAGTATGACAAAACTGTGTGAAGAATTTGGGATTTTTCAGGAATTTTCCTCACCAAGAACACCTCAGCAAAATGGTATTGCTGAAAGGAAGAATAGAACATTGATAGAGGCTGGTAGAACCCTATTGAGTGACACTTCTCTCCCAGAATATTTTTGGACTGAGGCAGTTAATACTGCATGTCATGTGATTAATAGGGCTACTATCACAAAGAGCCACAAGAAGACCCCCTATGAGATTGTGAAGGGCAGAAAACCAAATTTATCCTATTTCAAGATCTTTGGTTGCAAGTGTTATATACTTAACAATGGAAAGTCTTATCTAACCAAGTTTGCTGCCAAATCCCAAGAGGGGATCTTTGTTGGGTACAACAACAATAGTAAGGCTTATAGGGTCTACAACTTGATTACTCAAGTTGTTGAAGAGTCTGTACATGTAGTTTTTGATGAAGCAAGGCTCATTAACAGTGAATTGTCAAGTAGTGTTTGCAGCTCTACAAGTATAACTGATAGACTGGACAAGCTTACCATTACAGAAGGTTCTACTGCAACTTAGCATGTGGAAGATGGTGGCTGCTGTCCAGGGGGAGTACAAGACTCTCTAGATGCAGAAGAAGACCAAGAGGTGCAGTTAAATGAAGAGGCTGGAGGAGTTCAACCTAAAGACAGACTACCTCCAGCAAATAGACACTTAAAGGATCATCCAGCCAATCAAATAATTGGAGATCCCAGACAAGGAGTGCAAATAAGAAGCAGGAATATGAGTACAGTTCTTTACTCTAGCTTCCTATCTCAAGTAGAACCAAAGAAGTTTGAAGAAGCAGTTCTAGACTCTCATTGGATTGATGCCATGCAAGAGAAGCTGAATCAGTTCAAAAGATGCAAGGTCTGGGAGCTAGTTCCTAAACCCAAGGACCACAACATTATTGGAACTAAGTGGATCTTTAGGAACAAGTTGGATGAGAATGGAATCATTATAAAGAATAAAGCTAGACTGGTTGCAAAAGGATATAGGCAGGAAGAAGGTATTGATTTTGATCAAACCTTTGCACCAGTAGCAAGACTGGAAGCAATAAGGATGTTCCTTGCCTATGCAATATATCAAGGGTTCAAGGTATATCAAATGGATGTTAAGTCAGCTTTCTTAAATGGAGATCTAAAGGAAGAAGTCTATGTAGAGCAGCCCTCAGGTTTTGTTGATTCTCTTAAACTTGATTATGTATATAGACTTAGGAAGGCTTTGTATGGGTTAAAACAAGCCCCAAGGGCTTGGTATGAAACCCTGTCTAGTTTCCTCATTGAGAACAAATTCTCAAGGGGGAAAATAGACAAGACTCTATTCCTTAGGGAATCTAAAGGCAAGATTATCTTGGTCCAAATATATGTAGATGACATAATATTTGGGTCTACAGAAAGTAATCTTTGCAGAAAGTTTGCAAAACTTATGCAAGGAAAATTTGAAATGAGCAGTATGAGGGAACTTAAGTTCTTCTTGGGTCTCCAAGTTAGACAGACTGAAGATGGCTTGTCCATATGCCAGTCTAAGTTCACCCTAGAGTTGATAAAGAAGTATGGTATGGAATCATTCACTACCATGAAAACTCCTATGGGGTCAAGTATGTCTCTAAGCAAAGATGATGCAGGGAAACCTGTAGATGAAACTTTGTATAGAGGGATAGTTGGCTCCCTACTGTATTTGACTGCTAGTAGACCAGATATCATGTATGCTACATGTGTCTGTGCTAGGTACCAAGCATGCCCTAAAGAATCTCATCTGACTACAGTCAAAAGGATTTTGAGATATCTTAAGGGCACACCTTATCTAGGCCTTTGGTACCCTAGGAATGGAGATTTTGTACTGACAGGTTATTCAGATGCAGATTTTGCAGGCTGCAAGGAAGATAGGAAGAGTACTACAGGAACCTGTCAATTTCTAGGTGGAAGGCTGGTGTCATGGAGCAGTAAAAAGCAGACCAGTGTGGCAATCTCCACAGATGAGTCAGAATATGTGGCAGCAGGAAGTTGTTGTGCACAACTTTTGTGGATTCAGCACCAGCTAGAAGACTATGGTATCCAGGTAAGTAGAACACCTTTATTTTGTGATTCTACAAGTGGCATTTCTATTGCAAATAATCCTGTCTCACATAGTAGGACTAAGCACATAGAAATTAAATATCATTTTCTTAGAGAACATGTAGAAAAAGAGGACATTTCCCTAAAATATGTTAAAACAGATAATCAGATTGCTGATATGTTTACTAAGCCTCTAGATGAAACCAAATTCCATAATTTTAAAATTGAATTACGAATGTTGAACTTAGAATAGGTTCATAAAATTGGCTAAGTAAAATGGTGTCGACACGCAGAGTTGTCTGTGTTGACACATAGAAGTGGTGTCGACATTTCAGAGAAATGATGTCGACACATCTAGACAGTCTGTGTCGACACTTCAGATAAGTAGTGTCGACACATCCAGAGTAGGTGTCGACACATCCAGGGTGGTGTCGACACTTAGGATTAACACAGAATTCGTCGAGTGAAGTATCGACTAATCGTCGAGCGCAGATGTTTAAGTGTTGACACATATATTCTGTCGACTATATTTGTGTCGACACATAGTTGTCGAGACATTAGAAGTAAGTGTTGACACTTTTCAACAGTGTCGACACATTTCAAGTATTTTGACGTGCCTTTTCACCTTCGATTTTAGAAAGGTATAAATAGGTCTTCACCATTGTTTGTCGACACGCTCACCATAGTTTCGAGACCAAACTTGTGTGTCGACATCTCTCTTCTCTAAATTCAAAATTTCTCCAAACCCTAATGGCGCCCAAGCTAGAAGAGAACATCAATGAAGGTTATGAGCTCGTGCGACATGCCTTTGATGACGCGGAACCAGAAATTCAAGGTGTTGTAACCCTAGTTGCAGAGACTGGGTTAGAGTATCTAGTTTCAGAGCCAATCAAGATTTGGAAGAAGGAGGTCCTTGAATTCTTTAGTGCAGCTACCCTTGATGAAACTGGTCTTAAGATTAAATCCAAAGTCCATGGAATTAAGGTGAAAGTCACCCAGAAAAGTCTGAGAAAAGTTCTACATCTACCTCGAACTAAAGAAGAGTAAGATGTACCTGCATCAAAGACAATGTTGCAGGTTGGAGACCGCGCGGTCTGTTGCTGTTTAGAGACCGGGCGGTCTGGCAGTTTCTCCTAGCCGGTCCGTGTGCCGGGCTGTTGCTGTTTGGTATCCTAGCGGTCAGGCGGCTTGTCTCAGGCGACTAGGAGACCGAGGGGTCTAGCGGTCTCCTGTGGCGGTTTGTTCTCTCCTCCTGCTAGTAGTCAGGCGGTTAGCCGGTTTGACTAACCGCACGGCTTGTCCGGCTTGTCTTTTGTAAAGCCGCATACACTTGTAATTTTTTAGTCTCACATTGATTATTTGTAATCTCTCTCATCCTCCTCCTCTAAACTGCGATGCATGTCAACTTGGCAAACATCACCGCTCGTCCTTCCCTCCAACGCAAAGTCGGGGCTCTTCCCGTCCGTTCGACCTCGTTCACTCTGACATATGGGGTCCCGCTCCTACCCTCACCATCGGTCGAGGTAGTTCATATTTTGTCACCTTCATTGATGATTTCTCTCGGTGTACGTGGGTTTATCTTCTCAAGGATCGCTCCGAGCTGTTCTCTGTTTGGACCTCATTTTATTCTATGGTTAAGACTCAGTTCGATACGTCTATTAAAATCCTTCGTTCTGACAACGCTAAGGAGTATCTTAGCCACGACTTCTCCTCTTTTTGTATTCACCATGGTGTTATTCGTCAAACAAGCTGTGTCTACACCTCATAACAAAATGGGGTGGCGGAACGCAAAAACCGTCACCTCTTTGATGTCACTCGCACTATGCTGACTCAAATGCATGTTCCTCGCTCCTATTGGGGCTATGCTGTCCTCCTCTCCTGCTATCTCATCAATCGCCTTCCCTCCACAGTTCTCCACGGTGCTACCCCCTTCTCCATTCTTTATCCGGACAAAGATCCCTTTCCTCTTCCTCTGCACATCTTTGGGTGCACCGCCTTTGTGCACTCTCCCGCTGCCACCCGTGACAAACTCTCACCACGTGCCACTAAATGTGTCTTTCTGGGGTACTCTCCCACTCAGAAAGGTTATTGTTGCTTTGACTCAGTTACCCGCAAGCAATTTGTCTCTGCGGATGTCACCTTCTTTGCCAATGCATCTTACTTCTCTCCCGCTTCCTCCTCTCCTCCTCCTAATCCTACTTCTCATACCAACCCATCCATTCCCTCGGCTCCCACTGATGTTCCGCCATCTCCACCCTCTCCACCATCTTCACCATCCCCATCATCTCCACCCTCTACTCGTTTTCTCCCTCCACTCTGATGCCATCTCTCTCTACTCCCGGGCAAGCTCTCTCCACCACGGATACTCCGGATACTGAGGCACCTGCTGATCTAGATCTCCCGATTGCTCTTCGCAAAGGGGTTCGGACATGTACCCAACACCCGCTTGCTGCAGTTGTTTCCTACGATCATCTTACCCCTTCTCGCAGAGCTTTTGCACTGGCTATCTCGGCCACTGCCACCCCCCCCCCTTTCCTACCAGGAGGCCCTTACTATTCCTCATTGGAAAGCTGTCATGGATGAGGAGATTGCTACTCTCACTGAACGGGGTACTTGGACCCTTGTTCCTCCTCCTTTTGGCACGGATGTTGTTGGTTGTCGATGGGTCTTCGTGATGAAGTTTCTCCCCGATGGCAGTGTGGATCGTTACAAGGCTCGCCTGGTTGCCAAGGGTTTTACCCAAACTTATGACGTTGATTACTTTGACACTTTCTCTCCAGTGGCTCATCTCAGAACTATTAGGGTTCTTCTCTCTGTGGCTGTCAACAGGGATTGGCCCATCTCGCAGCTCGATGTTAAGAATGCTTTCCTCTATGGTGATCTGCAGGAAGATGTTTACATGGAGCAACCTCCTGGGTATGTTGCTCAGGGGGAGACACGGGTATGCCGGCTAAAGAAGGCTATCTATGGCCTCAAGAAGAGTCCTCGTGCCTGGCTTGACAAGTTCAGTGGCATTGTTGCGGCCATTGGTTTTACAAGAAGCTCAGCAGATCACTCCTTGTTTGTTCGGAAAACCGCCTCTGGTCTTGTTGTTCTTGCGGTTTATGTTGATGACATTCTTCTTACTGGCGATGACCAGGATGGGGTATTGATGACCAAGAAACACCTTCGTCAACATCTGGTCACAAAGGACATGGGCTCCCCCAAATACTTTCTGGGGATTGAAATCTTTAGAAAGCCCAACTTCATGGTCCTTTCCCAACGGAAGTATGCTCTTGATCTTTTAAAGGAGGCAGGACTGACTGGTGCTAAACCTGCACGTTGTCCTATGGCAGCTAGAGAAGACAAAACTTGGACAGATGACTCGCCTCTTCTCTCCGATCTTACGAGATACCGGCGTCTGGTGGGCAAGCTCATATATCTCACGGTAACCAGACCCGACATCTCTTATGTTGTTGGCAAGGTGAGCCAGTTCATGCAAGCTCAGAGGGAGTGTCATCTACAATCTGCACTGAGGATATTAGAGTATATTAAAGCTGCACCAGGGAAAGGACTCCTCTTTCAGAAGAATGGTCACCTAAGGGTTGAAGCTTACTCTGATTCAAGTTATACGGATGACAAAGGGGACCGCAAATCGACATCAGGTTTCTGCACGTTTGTTGGAGGCAATCTTGTGAGTTGGAAGAGCAAGAAACATACTGTAGTTTACAGGTCTAGTGCAGAGGCGCAATATCGCAGCATGGCATCGACTACATGTGAGTTGAAGTGGTTGCGGGCTCTCATGCTTGACTTAGGAGAGGTTTACAACTATCCTCTTCCTATGTTCTGTGACAATAAGGCCGCGATATACATTTCCAAAAATCCGGTCTTTCATGAGAGAACAAAACACATAGAAGTCGACTGTCATTTTATTCGGGAAGAAATATTGAAGAAACAGATTTGCACTCCGTTTGTCACTTCCGACAACGAGTTGGCAAATATCTTCACCAAGCCGGTGTCTGCTTCATTTTTCCACATCTGCGACAACCTAGGCATGATTGATATCTATGCTCCAGCTTAAGGGGGAGTGTTGCAGGTTGGAGACCGCGCTGTCTGTTGCTGTTTGGAGACCGGGCGGTCTGGCAGTTTCTCCTAGCCGGTCTGTGTGTCGGGCTGTTGCGTTTGGTATCCCAGCGGTCAGGCGGCTTGTCTCAGGCGACTAGGAGACCGAGCGGTCTAGCGGTCTCCTGTGGCAGTTTGTTCTCTCCTCCTGTTGGTAGTCAGGCGGTTAGCCGGTTTGACTAACCGCACGGCTTGTCCGGTTTGTCTTTTGTAAAGCCGCATACACTTGTAATTTTTTAGTCCCACATTGATTATTTGTAATCTCTCTCATCTCCTCCATTCTATAAAAGGGAGGCTATACCATTGTAATAGACACCTTTTTCGGATAATAAAGTTTCAGTTTAAACCATTTCGGTTTGTTTTTGTTCGGTTTTGACAGACAAGGGAGGCACTGCAATGGTGTGGATTAGATTCAAGCATGAAGATTGGATCAGTCTTTAACAGGAAAGGCATGAACGTGCAAGGAAAATTTTTATCTGAGGTAGTAGGTAAGGTGATTTTGTGCAAGGCTGGTGGGCATGATAGAATATCATCTCACATGTTCAGTTTGATGTCAAGAATAATTTTCCAACTTAAAACTGATTGGTCAGCAGTATTGTTTGATAAGATTAAGGAAAGTCTGAAGAAGCCCAATCTGGGTAGGATTATGAGTTTATACTTAGCTGGAAGTATTCCAGAAGTGATGAACCAAGCTGCAGGTTCTAAGATAAACCACATGAGAAAAATGGACATCAGAATAATCTCTAGATGGGATAGAGTGTTAACTAAAGAAATGCCTACACCAGAGAAGGAAACACCTCAAAAGAAGAAGAAGAAAGCCATAGTGGCTCCTGAATCATCCAGCAGCTTAGAGGAGCAAGTAGTTTTTAGTTCTGATGATGGAGAGGCTGAAAATGCTGGACAGTCACCAACAAGAAATGAAGATGCCCAGAGGCAGGGGAGCTACCATCTGCTAGCCCCATTCACCTGGATCCACTCCAGGGGGAGCCTCAACATGTGGATGAGCCAACTCACTTAGATAGTGAAAGGGCAACCCAAACAATTCTTGAGGTAATCAATGAAGTTAATCAATCTATTTTTAATATTGAGGATGAAGTATTGACTGAATCATTACTTGATGTTGATCAGCAAACTCAGATACATAGTCAACCACAAGATATTGTCATAGAAGACACATCAGTTGCAGATTATGCTCCTGAGATAAGAAATTCTCCAGTCCATCCTCAACAGGAGTTTACACTAGAAGAGTTGTTCCCTGATTTACTACAGACTGATTTTGAGGGAGAGAAAGCATCTGTTGAGGGGGAGTCGGCTAACCTTGAGGGGGAGCATGTAAGGTCACAGGAGGAGACTGCTAGAAATGAGACTGAGGAGCTACTAAGAGCATAGAAGGAATTGCCCCTACTCCACAGGATAGAGTAGACATTGCTAGTACTTCTGACTCTGAAGTTGAAGAGGCTGCTAGAGCCAAGAAAAGAAAGCTATAGGTTTTCAAAAGGAGAAGCCAGACCTACAAGAAAGCACTGCAAACCATTGTTCCACAGCCTGCCCCAACTGTTGATTATAGTTCATTGTTGGTGGCTTTGCAGATCAAGATGGATGAGCAAAGGAAGGCTTTAGAAACTTATATGGATGAAGGACATAAATCCATTCAATTTGATCTGGCTCAAGACATCAAATCTATAAGATTTGAAGTTAATCAAACTAAGAAAGAAATGACTGATTGTTTCCACAAAGGAGGCAATGCAGTGGTATATCTGGCTACTCATCAAGAGCAGATAAAGAAACAGGTTGATGATATGGTAGTAAAACAAGGATATGTTCTTGAGAATCAGATTAGAATGAATGACAATCTAACTGAATCACATAATGTGATAGTAACTGAAATGCAGAATCTTGCAGCTGCTCAGACTGCAGTAAGAACTACTACCAAGGCTGAGTTTGACAAGCACTTACAAGAAAGCCTAACTGCTGTTAAAACTGCCATTGAAGATTCTCAAAAGGTTATTACTGAAAAAATCCAAAGGTTAAAACCTTTTTATAAAGATGGTGTTAACTATCTGAATGCTCAGATCAGATTTCAGAAGGATGATCTTATGGATCATATAGAAAGAGAAGTCATAAAGGGGGAGAGGGTATTAGTCAAAGCAGGCTCTGACCATGCTAAATGGATTTCAAACAGCATCAGAGCTACCCTTGGATATCCACCCTTGTGTGATGATGATAATGTAGCAGAATCTGGGATAAATCCTGCATATTTTGGAGGTGAGCAAGCTGAAGTGGCTCAAGTGATCTACCCTCCAGCAGATTTTGACATGATACATCAAAAGATACAATCTATGTATAGTCCTCCAGAAGGTGCTCAAAATGTGATCATTGAGAAAGTAGTACAGCCTGTGCCAGAGGCAGTATTAAAAGAGCAAGAAGCTCAATTATCTAAGAAGAGATTCAGAGAACAGGCAGAGTTAAGGCCTGATTTTGAACAGTGGAGCCCAACTTCTAGGAATATCATATTAACTGCTTGGAAGGCTGCAAAGGATAATTTCCTAGAGAGGGGTAAATGGTACTCTGACCAAGAATGGATAAAACATGAAGCTAGGCAAGAGGTCATAGTCCAATTTAGAAGAAAGGCTAAACTAGGGAAGCTACCTCCTAATGCACAGGAGCCTAACAAGTATTTCCCTAAGCCTTATCATTATTTTGAGAGATAGAAGATAAGGGCTGAAGAACAGAAGAAGAAAGATCTTAAGGGAAAGAAGCCTGCTGATGACAATGATGCTCCAGTTCAAGCCAAGATTCAATCTGGAAAGGGCATTGTTATCAAGGAGCTAGAGCAGCCATATAATAGAATTTTCTTAAGTTTACTACACTGTAATCATTTGCATTAAAATCTATGTAAACTTTTGATTAATGAAACTATTGGAAGTTGTAACAAAACAATGTTTGATGTTCAATCTGTTATATTTTTATTCTGTGAAGATTGTTTATACATGTTTTGTTTTGTATTTACCCTGTCATATAATATTGTTATACATCATATTGAGTATTTGTTATGTATGGTGTATATCATTGACTAAGGGTTATGACTTCTCCAAATAGGGGGAGATTGTTGGGTACATTGGAATATATGTACCAAATTTGAAGAAGCCTCACCCTACTCAATGATATACATCAAGGTGTATTTGATGTGCTTTGAGTTTATATGTGCAGGTTAAGTAATTGCAGGAAATGCAGAAAAGTTTCTAAGTCCATGTGTCGACACTTAGAGATGCAGTGTCGACACTTATGAAGGCTTGTGTCGACACCTAGAGAAGCTGTGTTGACACTTGGAGTAATTGTGTCGACACCAGGAAAGGCAGAGTCGACACCAGAAGAAAAGTGTCGACACATACAGGCAGTGTCGACACACTGTGAAGAATTATCAACATAATCTGTGTCGACACTTAGAGGCAATGTCGACTCCCAGAGAAGCTTTGTCGACATCAAATGTGTCGACACCAGGAGGTTGTGTCGACACTCAGCAAGCTTCAACAAAGTTAAAGTACTTATGTCGACACAAAGGAGATGTGTCGACACTCAGCAAGTTTCAACACATGAAGGCATATGTCGACACAAAGGAGATGTGTCGACACTCAGCAAGTATCAACAACAAAAGAAGATGTGTCGACACAAAGGAGATGTGTCGACACACAGCAGAATTCAGCTAAGTGTTAAAGAAGAAGGCTTGTGTCGACACACTCAACCAGTGTCGACACATTCAACAGAAGGCTTGTGTCGACACACAGAATCAGTGTCGACACATTCTGAAGAAGCAGTGTCGAGAAGCTGTTACAACAACACAAGGAGTTGTGTCGACACCATCAAGGCTAGTGTCGACACTTAGTTCACTTGTGTCGACACTTGGTCTATTTGTGTCGACACATAATGAAGATCAGTCTTAACACTTTCAGACAGAGACAGTATTTTCAAGAAGTGACTGGATGACTTGACAGCTGCCATTTCAGCCGGTCTACTGCAACTGTCAGAGCTGTCGAAAGTTCGTTAGAAACCGGGTCAGCCGGTTACCTTGGAGGAAGACTATATAAAGGCCTTTCTCCTTCAACATAGAATATCTTTGAATTCAATCAAGAGAAAACACAATTAAAGAATTAATCAGAAGATTAAGAAGATCAATACAGATCCAGAGAAAACTGTAAATCAGTATTTTGAAGAAACTTCAGATTTACTTGGAGAGAGAGAACTCCAGTAATTGAAGTCAAGAAAGAGACTTGTTAATCAAATCTCTTAAGGAGCAGATTCTGAACCAGACTGCAAAGTAAGATCCATATTTAATTCTCCATCCTAAGAAGGAAGTTGTCAGACGGTCTACTTCAAGAAGATCATCTTTATTGAGTTCAGACTCAAGAAGCCTTGAAGAAAGCAAAGACAAAGTTGATCTCAGGAATCAGTGCTATCAAGAACTGATCAAGAAGATTGCCCTCTTCATTCTCTCAAAGTGAGTGGTGATCTAAAAACATTGTATTATCTTTTTGTAGGATCCTAAGGGATCTGAGTTGTAAGCCTAAATCTATAAAGGCTGAGGTAGGGCTTTTGAGCCTGAGTGTAGGAGAATCAATTCTCTGAATGTAGGCCTTGTTGAAGACTGAGGTAGGGCTATTAGCCTGAGTGTAGGTCTTGTTGAAGACTGAGTGGTAGGGATTTGTGCCTGAGTTGTAGGAGTGGGGACACTCTGAGTTGTAGGAACCTGTTTGGGGTTCTGAGCTGTAAGATCTGAGGATCTGAGGAGAAGTGCTGAAGTTAGGCTGAATCTAGTACACTACTAGATAGGCGAAGAGAGAAAGTGGATGTACCTAGACCTTGGGGAACCACTATAAATACTGTGTGCACTCTGTGTATGTTTGTTTCTGTGGTTGTTGTGTTGTGATAGTTGTAGAATATTGCAAAAACAGATTTAATTGTACAGAGTTTCTGCCTTAAAATTAAAAAGGAAAAGTACACCTATTCACCCCCCCCCTCTAGGTGGTTAGACACTATTTCTTTCACTAAGCCCACGTTGGATAGTATTTCAGTGGTATCGGAGTACCCTGATGTGTTCCCTAGCGTTCTTCCTGGAGCCCCGCCGCAGTAGGAGATAGATTTTACGATAGAGCTCGTACCAGGTGCAAAGATTGTGTCACGCTCTCCATATCGGCTAGCGCCTAAGGAAATGACGGAGCTGAAGGTTCAACTACAAGAGTTGTTGGAGCAAGGGTATGTGCGTCGAAGCTCTTCGCCTTGGAGCGTGTTGGTCCTCTTTGTTAAGAAGAAGGACGAAAGCTTGAGGCTATGTATTGATTATCGGGAGCTCAACAAGTTGACGGAAAAGAACAAGTACCCGATCCCCCGGATTGATGATCTATTCGATCAGTTAGTCGGGTCGACGGTGCACTCAAAGTTGGACCTCAAGTCCGGGTACTATCAGCTGCGAATAAGGGAGAGTGATATCCCGAAGACAGCGTTCAGTACGATATACGGGCATTACAAGTTTACGGTCATGCCGTTTGGGCTGACTAATGCTCCGTCAGTGTTCATGGATTTGATGAACAAGACCTTCAGGGAGTACTTGGACCATTTTGTGATCGTCTTCATCGACGATATTTTGGTGTACTCGCAGAGTGAGGAAGATCACTTCAAGCATCTTCATTTGGTTTTGTAGACGCTAAGGAGGAATCAATTGTATGCTAAGTTCTCGAAGTGCATTTTTTGGTTGTCCTCAATGGCGTTCCTCGGTCATATAGTGAGTGGGGAAGGTATTGCAGTGGATCCGGCGAAGATTGTTGCGATACGGGAGTGGCCTGAGCTTGCTACGGTAGCGAAAGTCCGGAGCTTTCTGGGGCTTGCCGGCTATTATAGGCGCTTCATAGAGAACTTCTCGCGGATAGCATTACCTCTCACTACTTTGACGAGGAAGGAGCAGAAGTTCGTTTGGATGCTGGAGTGCGCGCGAGCTTTTGAGGAGTTGAAATGTCGGTTGACCACGGCGCCTGTGCTGAGTTCGCCGAGTGGGACCGAAGGTTATGAGATTTATAGTTATGCTTCGGGCAGCGGTTTGGGTTGCGTGCTACTACAACATGGAAGTGTGATAGCTTATGGCTCGAGACAGCTGAAAGTGCACGAGAGGAATTATCCGGTCCATGACTTGGAGTTAGCGGCCGTGATTTTTGCCTTGAAGCTGTGGATACATTATTTGTACGGTGTGAAGATTGATATCTACACCGATCATAAGAGTCTGACGTATTTGATTGATCAGAAAGATCTGAATATGCGACAGCGTAGGTGGATGGAGTTCCTAGGGGACTATACATTCAAGATCCACTATGTGCCTGGTAAAGGTAATGCGGTTGCGAACGCGTTGAGTCGTCGAGCCCCAGCTCAAGCCAATTGGCTATCGGTGCATGATGAGCGATTAGTTTGGGAGTTGGAGGCGTTGGAGATTGTTTGTGTAGATAAGCAGTCAAGTGCTGAAGCACTCTTGAATTGGACTGAAGTTCAATATGACTTGGCTGATCGGATTCGGCAGGCTATGGATTTGGATGGCCACATGAATCAACTCATGATAGAGGCTCTGGATGGGTCAAATTCCCAATATGAAGTTGTGGATGGATTGCTTTGGAAAGACGGTCGTCTTTGCATCCCAAGCGTGGGCAGTTTGCGGGTGGATTTGTTGTACAAGACGCACCATACCAAGTACTTGATTCACCCGGGGAACACAAAGATGTACCGCGACGTGAAGAAACTGTTTTGGTGGCCGGGTTTGAAGAAGGATGTGGCGCTCTATGTGGAAAAGTGCCAAACTTGCGCCTTGGTGAAGGTGGAGTGCCAAAAGCCGGGAGGATTTCTGAAGTCCTTGTCTATTCCGGAGTGGAAATTCGACGACATCACTATGGACTTTGTGCACTGGTTGCCAAGGTCGCAAGAGGGTAACAATGTCATCTGGGTGATCGTAGATCGGCTAACGAAGGTGTCGCATTTCATTCCGCATAGGAAGGATGATCCGGTGGAAAAGTTGGCAAAGTTATATGTGGATAACATAGTGCGGCTTCACAGTGTGCCCCGCAGCATCGTGAGTGACCGAGATGGGCGGTTCACGTCCAATGATTGGAGGCTAGTGCAGTAAATGTTGGGAACAAAGTTAAAATTCAGCACAGCCTTCCATCCGCAAACAGATGGGCAGACCGAGATGGTCAATAGGACTATGGAAGACATGCTCCGCATGTGTGTCTTGGAATTTGGAAAGCAATGGGAATACCATCTTTATTTGGTGGAATTTGCGTACAACAATAGCTACCAGGCGAGTATCCAAATGGCGCCCTTCGAGGCCCTTTATGGTAGAAGATATCGCACGCCGTTGTCCTGGTTGGAAACGGGTGAGTCAAAGTTGTACAAGCGTCAAAAGGTGGAAGATGCTACTTCGTTGGTGCGAACCATTCGGGAGACATTGCTTATCGCTCAGGTGTAACACCCCCTATCCGTCGCATAGCATATAGCAGTAGGTCCGGCCGGGGCCCGACGCCATATACCACAGACAGACCGGGTGGTTACTTATGGAAACCATCCAACCAATCTCAACGTCCTACACAGAGCATTCTAGCGGAAGCAGTTTATAAAAGTTGTAACAAAGAACCCAGCATCAAAGCACGAATGTCCACTAGTACAAATTAGGAATGTTATACAAAATACTCAAAACAAGCCTTAAGGCCTTACAAAATGTTTCACTTGAATATTACATGTTTTACAAACCACGGCACGCAGGCCGGTCATACATGAATAAAACAGTAAACACTTCCATTTGGGCCTTCGAGGGCCAGCTTCGCAAAAAGGGCTTTAGCCCGCTATTGACCGCTTGGTCCAGCTGCACCTGCAAGCAACAAACCACCGCACGGTGGCAAAACAAGGCAACGGTCAGCAATGCTGACCAAATTATAACGATCCCGCCCCCAACTCGGGGCGGCGATGCTCCTTCCCTGCATTTCATTAGCATAAGCGAGCAATGTATAACAATAGCCATTTCATCACAAACGTTGGCTCGCACGGCCACACGCCCCGTGCACTCAGGGCACATTCTCGGTGAACCGGTCGATGTCACATCAATTAAAGCCATTAACATTCCGGACTCACCACCGCCACTTAGACGGCCAAACCTATGAGCAATTCGTCTTCTCGGCATGGGTCACGTCAATTTAAGCCATTGACCGCCGAAGACTCACATCTATGCCAACGGCAAGTGCCACGTAACCTTAGGTCTCTTTAACCGAACGACATAAAGCGGGTACGGTTCCATCTAACCCGTGCTCACATCGCAATGACAATTTAAGCCATTTGCGCGGGTCAAACTTCCACCGAGTCCCATTCTATCACAAGTCACATAACCCGGTTATGATCAAGTTGGCTCTCAGGCCACCAAGTTGGCAAGATCTCGTATCCGCACAGTTTTCCGGGTGCACCTTTGGGTTAGTCCCCAAGGCTCCCTGCTGCAATCTACCGCGTAGAAAACCCAAAAAACAACCAATAGCACGGAGTCTTCTCCGGCATTTATGCAATGCAACATCACCGATCCAGACCAACATGTCCGGGTAAGCTTCACACATCGTGCCTATGTCCGTTCTCGCTTATGGACTCTAAACAACGGGGACTTCTACCCGAAGGAATGCCTCCAACGCTCCGCAAACTCGCGAGAGCGGGCTTCCTATGCAAAGAAAGAGAGCGACTCATGCTCAAGATGAGGATCGTTACCCTTGAGTTCCTCTTTGGTGCCATTGAAAAGTAATCGGATGAAAACCACCGCACTAGCATTGCCTCCGTGGATCCGGAGTCGGCTCGCTATTCGGAGCTCCGAAGCTCCTCCAATGGCGGGATCTAGCTCTTCTTCCTCCCTTGGCTCTCCTCTCTCTCTAAGGATTTAGAAAGAAGATAAGGTATGAAAAAAGAGGGATTTCCAAGTCCACTCACGGGTATATCCCTTCAGGAACAACCCCCAGCCGTTGGATCTTCAGTTAAAGAAATGAACGGCTTCGATTCGGGGCTGAAATGCCCAATCTGGACCGAACACGGCCTGGCACACGCCCGTGTCCAGGGCCGTGTGCCGCATTCGCCGTCAAAATCGAATCACCTGGAACCTCACACGGGTATCGAACACGCCCGTGTTCGAGCTGACACGCCCGTGTTCCACCTGACACGGCCGTGAGGCCGGCCGTGTACCCCATGATTTTTCCCCAAAATCAACCCGAGCACTGCACGGGTTCTCGGACACGCCCGTGTCCGTTCCCGTGTCACTTTGACACGCCTGGACCCCAGGCCGTGTACACGGTCTCGACATTTCGTCGAGCGAAGATCGTTGACCTGATGACACGGCCTTTGACACGCCCGTGTCCTAGGCCGTGTGCCTTGTCTCGACGATCGTCGAGCGAATCTCGACGACTCCCCGGGACGATCGTCGACACGGGTCGACACGCCCTGCGACACGCCCGTGTTGCGGGCCGTGTGCCCAGTCTCGACGAATCGTCAAGTAAATCTTGACGATTTCGCGGCTAAGTGTCGACACGGGTCGACACGCCCTGCGACATGCCCGTATCACAGGCCGTGTGCCCATTATCAGCGAATCATCGAGAGAATCTCGACGACTTCGCGGCTAAGTGTCGACACACGCTTGACACGCCCTGGGACATGCCCGTGTCCCAGGCCGTGTGCCTTCAGCCAGAACCCAAAACTAGCCCAAAACGTCCCCCTTCGCTCCTTTGAGTTTCGGGGCGTTACAACTCTCCCCCTCTTAAAAGAATTTCGTCCACGAAATTATATAAAGGAAAGACATGTACAAAACCAAAATTTGTACCTGAGCGGAACAACTCCGAATACTCGTCAAGCATAGTCTGCTCTCGCTCCCAAGAGAGCTCCTCACGACCGCAATTGTCCCACCGGACCTTGACCATCCTAATCTCTTTATTGCGTAGCCGCTTGACCTCCGAGTCCTCAATCCACACGGGCTTGACCTTTTTCGTTAGCCCACTTTCCACCGGCACTTGATCGACCGCGATCACTTGCGTAGGCTCTTGCACCGCCTTCCGAAGCACCGAAATGTGGAATACATCGTGTAAACCACTAAGCTCCACTGAAAGCTTCAACCGATAGGCCGCTTCACCAACTCGCTCCAGAACCTCAAACGGTCCAAGGTACCTCGGGCTTAGCTTTTTCAATCGCCGCACCCGCGAGACACCCTTGAACGGCTTGATCTTTAAGTATACATAATCGCCCACAGCGAACTCCACGTTTATGTGCTTGGCATTATAGTACTTTGCTTGCCGGTCCTGAGCAGTAAGCAACCTCTCCCGAATGGTTCTCACCAAAGAAGTAGCCTTATCCACTTCCAATCGCTTATACAACTTTGACTCACCCATTTTTAACCAAGACAACGGCGTGCGACATCTTCTACCATAAAGGGCCTCGAAAGGCGCCATCTGAATACTCGCTTGGTAGCTGTTGTTGTATGCGAACTCCACCAAATAAAGGTGGTCTTCCCATTGCTTTCCGAAATCCAAGACACACATGCGGAGCATGTCTTCCATGGTTCTATTGACCCTCTCGGTCTGCCCATCCGTTTGCGGATGGAAGGCTGTGCTGAACTTCAACTTTGTTCCCAACATTTGTTGCACTAGCCTCCAATCGTTGGACGTGAACCGCCCATCTCGGTCACTCACGATGCTGCGGGGCACACCATGAAGCCGTACTATGTTATCCACATAAAGCTTTGCCAGCTTCTCCACCGGATCATCCTTCCTATGCGGAATAAAATGTGACACCTTCGTTAATCGATCAACCACCACCCAAATGACGTCGTTCCCCTTTTGCGACCTTGGCAAACCGTGCACAAAGTCCATAGAGATGTCGTCGAATTTCCACTCCGGAATAGGCAAGGACTTAAGAAATCCTCCCGGCTTTTGGCACTCCGCCTTTACCAAGGCGCAGGTTTGGCACTTTGCTACGTATAGTGCCACATCCTTCTTCAAACCCGGCCACCAAAACAGTTTCTTTACGTCGCGGTACATCTTTGTGCTCCCCGGGTGAATAGAGTACTTGGTATGGTGTGCCTCGTACAATAACTCCACCCGTAAATTGCCCACACTTGGGACGCACAGACGACCGTCTTTCCAAAGCAATCTGTCCTCCACGACGAATTGGGAATTTGACCCATCCAGAGCCTCTATCATGAATTGCTTCATATGAGCATCCATATCCAAAGCCTGCCGAATCCGAACAGCCAGGTCATATTGGACTTCAGTCCAATTCAGAACTGCCTCAGCACTTGCTTGTCTGTCCACACAAACAATCTCCAACGCCTCCAACTCCCGCACCAACCGCTCATCATGCACCGATAGCCAATTGGCTTGAGCTGGGGCTCGGCGACTCAACGCGTCCGCAACCGCATTCCCTTTGCCAGGCACGTAGTGGATCTTGAATGTATAGTCCCCCAAGAACTCCATCCATCTACGCTGCCGCATATTCAGATCTTTCTGATCTATCAAATATTTCAGGCTCTTATGATCGGTGTAAATATCGATCTTCACACCGTACAAATAGTGCCTCCACAGCTTCAAAGCAAAAATCACGGCCGCTAACTCCAAGTCATGGACCGGATAATTCCTCTCGTGCACTTTTAGCTGTCTCGAGCCATAAGCTATCACGCTTCTGTGCTGCAGTAGCACGCAACCCAAACCGCTGCCTGAAGCATCACTATATATCTCATAGCCTTCGGTCCCAACCGGCGAACTCAGCACAGGCGCCGTGGTCAACCGACACTTCAACTTCTCAAAAGCTCGCGCGCACTCCGGCGTCCAAACGAACTTATGCTCCTTCCTCGTCAAAGTAGTGAGAGGTAGCGCTATCCGCGAGAAGTTCTCTACGAAGCGCCTATAATAGCCGGCAAGCCCCAAAAAGCTCCGGACTTCTGCTACCGTAGCAAGCTCAGGCCACTCCCGTATCGCAACAATCTTTGCCGGATCCACAGCAATACCCTCTCCACTCACTATATGCCCGAGGAACGCCACTGAGGATAGCCAAAACTCGCATTTCGAGAACTTGGCATACAACTGATTTCTCCTTAGCGTCTCCAACACCAAATGAAGATGCTTGAAGTGATCTTCCTCACTTTGCGAGTACACCAAAATATCGTCGATGAAGACGATCACGAAATGGTCCAAGTACTCCCTGAAAGTCCTGTTCATCACATCCATGAACACTGACGGCACATTAGTCAGCCCAAACGGCATGACCGTAAACTCATAATGCCCGTATCTCATACTAAAAGCTGTCTTCGGGATATCACTCTCCCTTATCCGCAGCTGATAGTACCCAGACTTGAGATCTAACTTCGAGTACACCGTCGACCCGACTAACTGATCAAAGAGATCATCAATCCGAGGGATCGGGTACTTGTTCTTCTCAGTCAGCTTGTTTAGCTCCCGATAATCAATACATAACCTCAAGCTTCCGTCCTTCTTCTTAACAAAGAGGACCGGTGCGCTCCAAGGCGAAGAACTCGGGCGCACATACCCTTGCTCCAACAACTCTTGCAGTTGAACTTTCAGCTCCGCCATTTCCTTAGGCGCTAGCCGATACGGAGATCGTGACACAGGCTTTGCACCTGGCACTAGCTCGATCGTGAAATCTATCTCCCGTTGAGGCGGGGCTCCAGGAAGATCTGCAGGGAACACATCAGGGTATTCCGATACCACTGAAATACAATCCAAAGCGGGCTTCGGCTTTGCAACCTCCACTAGTGTAAAGAACAGTTCTGCACCGGCACGAACCGCCTTCACCACCTGAAGAGCAGACATCAACGTCTTGCTCGACCCCTTTAAGCCCGTAAAAGTCGTCTCACGACTTGCTCCCAGCTTGACTTCCTTGCTACCGCAATCTATATGGGCCTGCTGCTCCGAGATCCAGTCCATGCCAAATATGACGTCGAACTCCACTAACGGAAGTAAAGAAGCCCGCAGGTCGAACTCCTGCTCCCCAATACGAATCTTAACATCGCAGATCCTAACCGCTCGCATCGAACACCCATTGGGCAACAACACATCCAACTTATCCTTCGCCATCGAAGAAGGGACTCCGATGCGTGATATAAATCCTTCGGACAAGGAGTGTGAAGCTCCCGTATCAAAGAGTGCTCGTGCCGGATTTTCACAAATCAATACAAATCCTAAACAAGCAGTGGTAAGGTAACATGTGCATAACAAGTATTTAAAGAAAGTGACTTGCTATAAATTAAATCGTACCTGTCACCACGTCGGCTTGTTTAATGGCCTCCTGTTGGCCAAGATTGTAGACCCTTGGTTGGGCCGGAGCATAATGGGATGCGGTCGACTCCACCGCCTTTCCCTTTTCTTCATAAGTAGCTCCCGGCCTCCTCTCGGACTTAGGACGTCCGCTCCAACAGTCACGGGCGAAATGCCCCGTCTTTCCACATGTAAAACACGCACCCGGGGTCCGACCCGTAGTCGCCCAAGAAGCGCCAGAAGGAGCTGGACCCGAAGTCCTATGCTTCTTGAAAGACCTCCGATAGCCGGACTTTGAAGTAGTCGGCACTCTGAACTCAGATTTCTTCTCACCCAAGCTTTTATTTGCTTGCACGTTTTTCATGTCCTTCTCCAAGGACCGGGCAGTATTGACCAAGGTTAAGAAACCCTGCGTCATCGGCCCTGAAAGTAATAATCTCAGCTCATCCCTCAGGCCTTCATAGAAGCGATTAGTCTTGCGCTCCTCATCCATGATGGTGGAGCTAGCATAACGATTCAAACGAGTGAACTCATGGAGATATTCATCCACGCTCTTCTCACCCTGAACCAACTTCAGAAATTCGTTCTCCATCGAAATCCTCTGAGTAGAAGGGAGGTATCTTGCTAAGAACAATCCCGAGAACTCTTCCATCGGAACATCTATCAGTTGTCTACCTCTCAAATGATGCAACTCCAATCCTTCCCACCACATCCTCGCTTCACCGTCCAAAAGGAACGTAGCGATGGTGGTCATTTGCCGCTCCTCCGTCTCCGTCGTTGTCATGACTCTCTTCACCCTAGAGAGTCAATCTTCAGCCTGAGATGGGGTTCCCAACCCCGAGAAAAACGGAGGGTTAAAGCTCATTACATGCTTCAGCTGCCTCTCAGTTGCCCTCCTTGGCACCACCGGTTCCACAACCACTTGCTCCACCCTCCTCGGCTCAGCCTCTTGAAGAGGTACTTGCTCCATCACAGGAGCGGGCTGCTGCGTTTGCCTTTCAGGCTGCGCATTTATCACGGCCAACACCGCTTCAGCCACCAATCGAATATTCTCAGCCGACAGAGGTGTTGCGGGAGCAACATCCGGTGCACTGCTAGCCTCAGAAACTCGGCGTTCTGACGGCCCAACACCACTTCTGGTCACCTATAGTGGTACAAAACGCCGTTAAGCGACCAAATAAATTGCAAACAGCAATTATAGGAACACGCAGGTTCCTCAAACACGAGTATTTTCATTCCTAAGTGGACATTCATGGGTTCTTTTACCATTATAACGATGACGCACACAATGTGCTCACCACCCCTTAAAAAGAATTCGCCCACGAATGCAATTTAAGCCCAACCAAAACCAGTAGTCTGATACTAAATTGTAACACCCCCTATCCGTCGCATAGCATATAGCAGTAGGTCCGGCCGGGGCCCGACGCCATATACCACCGACAGACCGGGTGGTTACTTATGGAAACCATCCAACCAATCTCAACGTCCTACACAGAGCATTCTAGCGGAAGCAGTTTATAAAAGTTGTAACAAAGAACCCATCATCAAAGCACGAATGTCCACTAGTACAAATTAGGAATGTTATACAAAATACTCAAAACAAGCCTTAAGGCCTTACAAAATGTTTCATTTGAATATTACATGTTTTACAAACCACGGCACGCATGCCGGTCATACATGAATAAAACAGTAAACACTTCCATTTGGGCCTTCGAGGGCCAGCTTCGCAAAAAGGGCTTTAGCCCGCTATTGACCGCTTGGTCCAGCTGCTCCTGCAAGCAACAAACCACCGCACGGTGGCAAAACAAGGCAACGGTCAGCAATGCTGACCAAATTATAACGATCCCGCCCCCAACTCGGGGCGGCGATGCTCCTTCCCTGCATTTCATTAGCATAAGCGGGCAATGTATAACAATAGCCATTTCATCACAGACGTTGGCTCGCACGGTCACACGCCCCGTGCACTCAGGGCACATTCTCGGTGAACCGGTCGATGTCACGTCAATTAAAGCCATTAACATTCCGGACTCACCACCGCCACTTAGACGGCCAAACCTATGAGCAATTCGTCTTCTCGGCATGGGTCACGTCAATTTAAGTCATTGACCGCCGAAGACTCACATCTATGCCAACGGCAAGTGCCACGTAACCTTAGGTCTCTTTAACCGAACGACATAAAGCGGGTACGGTTCCATCTAACCCGTGCTCACATCGCAACGACAATTTAAGCCATTTGCGCAGGTCAAACTTCCACCGAGTCCCATTCTATCACAAGTCACATAACCCGGTTATGTTCAAGTTGGCTCTCAGGCCACCAAGTTGGCAAGATCTCGTATCCGCCCAGTTTTCCGGGTGCACCTTTGGGTTAGTCCCCAAGGCTCCCTGCTGCAATCTACCGCGTAGAAAACCCGAAAAACAACCAATAGCACGGAGTCTTCTCCGGCATTTATGCAATGCAACATCACCGATACAGACCAACATGTCCGGGTAGGCTTCACACATCATGCTTATGTCCGTTCTCACTTACGGACTCTAAACAACGGGGACTTCACATATCTACCCGAAGGAACGCCTCCAACTCTCCGCAAACTCGCGAGAGCGGGCTTCCTATGCAAAGAAAAAGAGCGACTCATGCTCAAGATGAGGATCGTTACCCTTGAGTTCCTCTTTGGCGCCATTGAAAAGTAATCGGATGAAAACCACCGCACTAGCGTTGCCTCCGTGGATCCGGAGTCGGCTCGCGATTCGGAGCTCCGAAGCTCCTCCAATGGCGGGATCTAGCTCTTCTTCCTCCCTTGGCTCTCCTCTCTCTCTAAGGATTTAGAAAGAAGATAAGGTATGGAAAGTGAGGGATTTCCAAGTCCACTCACGGGTATATCCCTTCAGGAACAACCCCCAGCCGTTGGATCTTCAGTTAAAGAAATGAACGACTTCGATTCGGGGCTGAAATGCCCAATCTGGACCGAACACGGCCTGGCACACGCCCGTGTCCAGGGCCGTGTGCCGCATTCGCCGTCAAAATCGAATCACCTGGAACCTCACACGGGTATCGAACACGCCCGTGTTCGAGCTGACACGCCCGTGTCCCACCTGACACGGCCGTGAGGCCGGCCGTGTACCCCATGATTTTCCCCAAAATCAACCCGAGCACTGCACGGGTTCTAGGACACGCCCGTGTCCGTTCCCGTGTCACTTTGACACGCCTGGACCCCAGGCCGTGTACACGGTCTCGACATTTCGTCGAGCGAAGATCGTTGACCTGATGACACGGCCTTTGACACGCCCGTGTCCTAGGCCGTGTGCCTTGTCTCGACGATCGTCGAGCGAATCTCGACGACTCCCCGGGACGATCGTCGACACGGGTCGACACGCCCTGCGACACGCCCGTGTCGCGGGCCGTGTGCCCAGTCTCGACGAATCGTCGAGTAAATCTCGACGATTTCACGGCTAAGTGTCGACACGGGTCGACACGCCCTGCGACACGCCCGTGTCGCAGGCCGTGTGCCCATTCTCAGCGAATCGTCGAGAGAATCTCGACGACTTCGCGGCTAAGTGTCGACACACGCTTGACACGCCCTGGGACACGCCCGTGTCCCAGGCCGTGTGCCTTCAGCCAGAACCCAAAACTGGCCCAAAACGTCCCCCCTTCGCTCCTTTGAGTTTCAGGGCGTTACATCAGGACCGGCAAGCGAAGTACTATAATGCCAAGCACAGGAACGTGGAGTTCGCTGTGGGCGACTGGGTGCACTTAAAGATCAAGCCGTTCAAGGGTGTCTCGCGGGTGCGACGATTGAAAAAGCTAAGCCCGAGGTACCTTGGGCCATTTGAGGTTCTGGAGCGGGTTGGTGAAGCAGCCTATCGGTTGAAGCTATCGGTGGAGCTTAGTGGTCTACATGATGTATTCCATATATCGGTTCTACGGAAGGCGGTGCAAGAGCCTTCGCAAGTGATCGCGGTCGATCAAGTGCCGATTGATAGTGGGTTGACGACAAAGGTCAAGCTCGTGCGGATTGAAGACTCGAAAGTCAAGCGGCTACGCAATAAAGAGATCAGGATTGTCAAGGTCCGATGGGACAATTGCGGTCGAGAGGAGCTCTCTTGGGAGCGAGAGCAGACTATGCTTGACGAGTATCCGGAGTTGTTCCGCTCAGGTATAAATTTTGATTTTGTACTTATCTTTCCTTTATGTAATTTCGTGGACGAAATTCTTTTAAGAGGGAGAGAGTTGTAACGCCCCGAAACTCAAAAGAGCGACGGGAGGCGTTCCGGGCCAAATTTGGAATTTGGCAGGAGGTACACGGCCTGGGACACGGGCGTGTCCCAGGGCGTGTCGTGTTGGGTTTGACGATTTGGCCGAGAGGTCGACGAAATTGGGTTCAACAATCGTCGAGCAGCAAAGACGACCCTGTACACGGGCGTGTCCCTAGGCGTGTCGGGCTAGTTCAAAGTTGGCAAAACGATTAGGTAGAAAATTGGGTTCGACGATCGTCGAGCAGCGGTCGACGATCTGGTCACAATGCTGCGTTCGACGATCGGGTCGGGCCAGCTTTCTGGGTTAGACGATTGGGCCAGCTATCTGTGTTCGACGATCGGGCCAGCTTTTTGGGTTCGACTATCGGGCCGCGTGTTCGTCGAACAGGCAACTTTCTGGGTTCGACGATCGGGCCGTGGGTTCGACGATTGGACCGCGCGTTCGACGATTTGGCCAAAGTTTTGCGTTCGACGATCGGGCTATTGATCTTCGTTCGACGATCTGGCAACGGTCGACGATCTTGGTTCGATGATCGCCGAGCGCGGGGCTGATTCTGGCGTGTCTGACTCGGTCGATGCGGAGTGTTGACGCTGTGGTTTTGGCGAGAGTTGACTAAATGTCCTGACACAATTTAATTGGTCGCGGACGTGTCTTGCTCCGGATTGGTGAGCCATGCGGTGTTTAACCCTATTTGTCCAGGTCAGACCTGAATCGTGTCCGTGCATCCCTTTTTGTGGGATCCGACGACTGTGGTAAATCCCGAAGAGTTTATACCCGAGAGAAAGGGTTTCAGAACCCTTATTTTCCTGTCGTGTTCTCTGTCTAAATTCTAGAGAGAAGGGAGAGCCAAAGGAGGAAGAATAAGCTTAGATCCAGTCTTTGGGGGAGTTTTAGAGCTCCAAATCGCGAGCCGACTTCGGATCTACGAAGGCTAGGAGATTGCGGTGCTTTTCATCCGCGTACTTTTCCATGGCGCCAAGGAAGAACGCTAGGGTAACGATTCTCTACTTGAGCATGTGAAGCTCTCCTTCTTTTGCATAGGAAGCCCGCTCTCGCGAGTTTGCGGTGAGTTGGAGGTGTTCCTTCGGGTAGATATGTGAAGTCCCCGTTGTGTAGAGTCCGTAATCGAGAACAGACATAGGCATGATGTGTGAAGCCTATCCGGACATGTTGGTCTGGATCGGTGATGTTGCATTGCATAAATGCCGGAGAAGACTCCGTGCGAATGTTTGTTTTTCGGGTTTTCTACGTGGTAGATAGCAACAGGCAGCCTTGGGGGTTAACCCTAAGGTGCACCCGAAAAACTGGGCGGATGTGTGATCTTGCCAACTTGGTGGCCTGGGAGCCAACTCGAACATAACCGGGTTATGTGAAGTTTGTGATGGAAACGGGACTCGGGAGAAGTTTGACCCGCGCATATGGATTAAATTGTCGTTGCAATGCGAGCACGGGTTAGGCGGAACCGTACCCTTCTATGTCGTTCGGTTAGAGTCGTTGGCATAGATGAGGGTCTTCGACGGTCTATGGCTTAAATTGACGTGACCCATGCCAAGAAGACAAAATGCTCATATGTTTGGCCGTCAAAGTGGCGGTGGTGAGTCCGGAATGTCTATGTCTTAAATTGATGTGACATTGGCCGGTTCACCGAGAATGTGCCCTGAGTGCACGGGGCATGTGGTCGTGCGTGCCAACGCCTATGATGTAATGTATATATTTACATACTGCTTGGTTATGCTAATAAACTGCAGTGAAGGAACATCACCACCCCGAACTGGGGGCGGGATCGTTATAATTTGGTCAGCATTGCTGACCGTTGCTTTTGTTTGCCACAGTGCGGTGGTTTGTTGCTTGCAGGTGCTGCTGGACAAAGCGGTCAATAGCGGGCTAAAGCCCAAATTGCGAAGCCGGACCTCGAAGGCCTAATTGAAGTGTTTACTTGCTTTTGTTCATGCATGACCAGCCTGCGTGCCATGGTATGGAAAACATGTAATAAGAGTAAACTATTTGTAAGGCTTTAAGGCCAGTACTTGTGTATGTACTTCATTCCTATTTGGCTTGTTAGTGGACATTCATGCTTGTTGCTGGGTTCTTTTAATTGCAACTTATAAAACTGCTTCCGCTAGAATGCTCTGTGTAGGACGTTGGATTGGTTGGATGGTTTCCATTGAGTAACCACCCGGTCTGTCTGTGGTATATGGCGTCGGGCCCCGGCCGGACCTACTGCTATATGCTATGTGACAGATAGGGGGTGTTACAATTTGGTATCAGACTACTGGTTTCGGTTAGCCTTAAATGAATTTGTGGGCGAATTCTTTTTAAGGGGTGGTGAGCACATGTGTGTGCGTCATCGTTATAACAGTAAAAGAACCCATGAATGTATACTTAGGAATGAAAATACACGTGTTTGGGGAACATGCGTGTTCTTATAATTGTTGTTTGCAATTTTATTTGGTTGCTTAACGGTGTTTTGTACCACTATAGGTGACCAGAAGCGGTGCTGGGCCGTCGGAACGTCGAGTTTCTGAGGCTAGCAGTGCAAAAAATGTTGCTCCTGCAACACCTCCATCGGCTGAGACCATACGATTAGTTGCCGAAGCAGTGTTTGTCATGATAAATGCGCAGCCTACAAGGCAAATGCAGCAGCCCGCTCCTGCGATGGAGCAGGTATGTAACACCCCCTATCCGTCGCATAGCATATAGCAGTAGGTCCGACCGGGGCCCGACGCCATATACCACAGACAGACCGGGTGGTTACGTATGGAAACCATCCAACCAATCTCAACGTCCTACACAGAGCATTCTAGCGGAAGCAGTTTATAAGTTGCAAAACAAGAACCCAGCACAAGCATGAATGTCCACTAACATGATAATAGGAATGTATACAAAATACCCAAATATTCGGCCTTAAAGCCTTACAATGTGTTTCACTTGTCTTTTACATGATTTCCAAACCTCGGCTCGCAGGCCGGCCATACATGAATAAAACATAAAACATAACACTTGGGCCTTCGAGGGCCAGCTTCGCAAAAAGGGCTTTAGCCCGCTATTGACCGCTCGGTCCAGCTGCACCTGCAAGCAAACATACCACCGCACGGTGGCAAACAAAGCAACGGTCAGCAATGCTGACCAAATTATAACGATCCCGCCCCCAACTCGGGGCGGCAATGCTCCTTCCCTGCATTTTATTAGCACAAGCGAGCAAAGCATATAATCATAGCCATATCAACACAGACGTTGGCTCGTACGGCCACACGTCCCGTGCACTCAGGGCACATTCTCGGTGAACCAGTCGATGTTACGTCAATTTAAGACATTAACATTCCGGACTCACCACCGCCTCTTAGACGGCCATTCCTATGAGCAATTCGTCTTCATGGTATTGGTCACGTCAATTTAAGCCATCGACCACCGAAGACTCACATCTATGCCAACGGCGAGTGCCATGTACTTTAGGTCTCTCTAACCCGAACGACATAGAGCGGGTACGGCTCCATCTAACCCGTGCTCACATCGCAACGACAATTTAAGCCATATTCGCGGGTCAAACTTTCACCGAGTCCCATTCTACCGCAAATCACATAACCCCGTTATGTTCAAGTTGGCTCTCAGGCCACCAAGTTGGCAAGACCTCGTGTCCGCCCAGTTTTCCGAGTGCACCTTTGGGTTAGTCCCCGAGGCTCCCTGCTGCAATCTACCGCGTAGAAAACCCGAAAAACACCAAATAGCACGGAGTCTTCTCCGGCCTTATGCAATGCAACATCACCGATCCGAACTACATGTCCGGGTAGGCTTCAACCAAAATGCCTATGTCCGTTCTCGCATACGGACGCTAAACAACGGGGACTTTACATATCTACCCGAAGGAACGCCTCCAACTCTTCGCCAACTCGCGAGAGAGGGCTTCCTATGCTAAGAAAGAGAGCTATCATGCTCAAAAGTGAGGATCGTTACCCTTGCGGTCCTCTTTGGCGCCATCGAAAAGTAATCGGATGGAAATCACCGCACTCGCGTTGCCTCCGTGGATCCGGAGTCGGCTTGCGATTCGGAGCTCCGAAGCTCCTCCAATGGCGGATCTAGCTCCTCTTCTTCTTGCCTTAGCTTTTCTTTCTCCAAGGGTTTGGAGAGATAACAAGTGGAAAAAGTGAGGGTTTTCTAAGTCAAAACCCGGGTATATCCCTTCAGGAACAACCCCCAGCCATTGGATCCTCAGTCAAAGAAATGAACGGCTTCGATTCGGGACTGAAATGCCCAATCTGGGCCGAACACGGCCTGGCACACGCCCGTGTCCAGGGCCGTGTGCCTCATTCGCCGTCAAAATCGAATCACCTGGAACCTCACACGGGCATCGAACACGCCCGTGTTCGATCTGACACGCCCGTGTTCAACCTGACACGGCCGTGTAGCTGGCCGTGTTCCCCAAGATTTTCTCCCGTTTCCAACCCGAGCGCTGACACGGGTTCGGACACGCCCGTGTCCTTGCCCGTGTCACCTTGACACGCCTGGGCTCCAGGCCGTGTATAAGGTCTCGGCACTTCACGGCTAAGTGTCGACACGGGTCGACACGCCCTGCGACACGCCCGTGTCGCATGCCGTGTGCCATGTCTCGACACACTGTCGACACCAAAGTGTCGACTTCGCGGGACGAGTGTCGACACGGGCTGACACGCCCTGCGACACGCCCGTGTCGCAGGCCGTGTGCCGTGTCTCGACACAACGTCGAAGCACTGTGTCGACTTCACGGCTAAGTGTCGACACGGGTCGACACGCCCTGCGACACGCCCGTGTCGCAGGCCGTGTGCCATGTCTCGACACACTGTCGACACCAAAGTGTCGACTTCGCGCCTTAGTGTCGACACAGGCTTGACACGCCCTGGGACACGCCCGTGTCCCAGGCCGTGTGCCTGCAGCCAGAACCCAAACTGGCCCAAATTATTCCCTTCTGCTCCTTTGAGTTTCGGGGCGTTACAACTCTACCCCTCTTAAAAGAATTTCGCCCACGAAATTACATAAAGGGAAAAACATGTACAAAACTAAAATTTGTACCTGAGCGGAACAACTCCGGATATTCGTCAAGCATCGTCTGCTCTCGCTCCCAAGAGAGCTCCTCACGACCGCAATTGTCCCACCGGACTTTGACCATCCTGATCTCTTTATTGCGTAGCCGCTTGACCTCCGAGTCCTCAATCCGCACGGGCTTGACTTTTGTCGTTAGCCCACTATCCACCGGCACTTGATCGACCGCGATCACTTGCGTAGGCTCTTGCACCGCCTTCCGAAGCACCGAAATATGGAATACATCATGTAAACCACTTAGCTCCACTGAAAGCTTCAGCCGATAGGCCGCTTCTCCTACTCGCTCCAGAACCTCAAACGGTCCAAGGTACCTCGGGCTTAGCTTTTTCAATCGCCGCACCCGCGAGACACCCTTGAACGGCTTTATCTTCAAGTATACATAATCGCCCACAGCGAACTCCACGTTCCTGTGCTTGGCATTATAGTACTTTGCTTGCCGGTCCTGAGCGATAAGCAACCTCTCCCGAATGGTTCTCACCAAAGAAGTAGCATCATCCACTTCCGATCGCTTATACAACTTTGACTCGCCCGTTTCTAACCAAGACAACGACGTGCGACATCTTCTACCATATAGGGCCTCGAAAGGCGCCATCTGAATACTTGCTTGGTAGCTGTTGTTGTATGCGAACTCCACCAAATAGAGGTGGTCCTCCCATTGCTTTCCGAAGTCCAAGACACACATGCGAAGCATGTCTTCCATCATTCTATTGACCCTCTCGGTCTGCCCATCCGTTTGTGGATGGAAGGCTGTGCTAAACTTCAGCTTTGTTCCCAACATTTGCTGCACCAGCCTCCAATCATTGGACGTGAACCGCCCATCACGGTCACTCACGATGCTGCGGGGCACACCATGAAGCCGCACTATATTATCCACATAAAGCTTCGCCAGCTTCTCCACCGGATCATCCTTCCTATGCGGAATGAAATGCGACACCTTTGTTAATCGATCGACCACCACCCAAATGGCGTCGTTCCCCTTCTGCGACCTTGGCAAACCATGCACAAAGTCCATAGAGATGTCGTCGAATTTCCACTCCGGAATAGGCAAGGACTTAAGAAATCCTCCCGGCTTTTGGCACTCCGCCTTTACCAAGGCGCAAGTTTGGCACTTCGCTACATATAGCGCCACATCCTTTTTCAAACCCGGCCACCAAAATAGCTTCTTGACGTCGCGGTACATCTTCGTGCTCCCCGGGTGAATCGAGTACTTGGTATGGTGCGCCTCGTACAACAACTCCACCCGTAGATTGCCCACACTTGGGACGCACAAACGACCGTCTTTCCACAGCAATCCGTCCTCCACAACGAATTGGGAATTTGACCCATCCAGAGCCTCTATCATGAACTGCTTCATATGAGCATCCATATCCAAAGCCTGCCGAATCCGATCAGCCAGGTCATATTGGACTTCAGTCCAATTCAGCACTGCTCCAGCACTAGATTGTCTATCCACACAAACAATCTCCAACGCCTCCAGCTCCTGCACCAACCGCTCATCGTGCACTGATAGCCAATTCGCTTGAGCTGGGGCTCGGCGACTCAATGCGTCCGCAACCGCATTCCCCTTGCCAGGCACGTAGTGGATCTTGAAAGTGTAGTCCCCCAGGAACTCCATCCACCTACGCTGCCGCATATTCAGATCTTTCTGATCTATTAGATACTTTAGGCTCTTGTGATCGGTGTAGATATCAATCTTCACACCGTACAAATAGTGTCTCCACAGCTTCAAGGCAAAGATCACGGCCGCCAACTCCAAGTCGTGGACCGGATAATTCCTCTCGTGCACTTTTAGCTGTCTCGAGCCATAAGCTATCACGCTGCCGTGCTGCAATAGCACGCAACCCAAACCGCTGCCCGAAGCATCGCTATATATCTCATAGCCTTCGGTTCCAACCGGCGAACTCAGCACAGGCGCCGTGGTCAACCGACACTTCAATTCCTCAAAAGCTCGCGCGCACTCCGGCGTCCAAACGAACTTATGCTCCTTCCTCGTCAAAGTAGTGAGAGGTAGCGCTATCCGCGAGAAGTTCTCTACGAAGCGCCTATAATAACCGGCAAGCCCCAAAAAGCTCCGGACTTCTGCTACCGTAGCAAGCTCAGGCCACTCCCGTATCGCAACAATCTTCGCCGGATCCACCGCAATACCCTCTCCACTCACTATATGCCCGAGGAATGCCACTGAGGATAGCCAAAACTCGCACTTCGAGAACTTGGCATACAACTGGTTTCTCCTGAGTGTCTCCAACACCAAATGGAGATGCTTAAAGTGATCTTCCTCACTTTGCGAGTACACCAAAATATCGTCGATGAAGACGATCACGAAATGGTCTAGGTACTCCCTGAACGTCCTGTTCATCAAATCCATAAATACTGACGGCGCATTAGTCAGCCCAAACGGCATGACCGTAAACTCATAATGCCCGTACCTCGTACTAAACGCTGTCTTCGGGATATCACTCTCCCTTATCCGCAGCTGATAGTACCCAGACTTGAGATCTAACTTCGAGTACACCGTCGACCCGACTAACTGATCAAAGAGGTCATCAATCCGGGGGATCGGGTACTTGTTCTTCTCAGTCAGCTTGTTTAGCTCCCGATAATCAATACAAAGCCTCAAGCTTCCGTCCTTCTTCTTAACAAAGAGGACCGGTGCGCTCCAAGGCGAAGAACTCGGGCGCACATACCCTTGCTCCAACAACTCTTGCAGTTGAACCTTCAGCTCCGCCATTTCCTTAGGCGCCAGCCGATACGGAGATCGTGACACAGGCTTTGCACCTGGCACTAGCTCGATAGTAAAATCTATCTCCCGTTGAGGCGGGGCTCCAGGAAGATCTGCGGGGAACACATCAGGGTATTCCGATACCACTGAAATACAATCCATCGCGGGCTTCGGCTTTGCAACCTCCACTAGTGTAAAGAACAGTTCTGCTCCAGCACGAACCGCCTTCACCACCTGAAGAGCAGACATCAACGTCTTGCTCGACCCCTTTAAGCCCGTAAACGTCGTCTCACGACTTGCTCCCAGCTTTACTTCCTTGCTACCGCAATCTATATGGGCCTGCTGCTCCGAGAGCCAGTTCATGCCAAATATGACGTCGAACTCCGCCAACGGAAGTAAAGACGCCTGCAGGTCGAACTCCTGCTCCCCAATACGAACTTTAACGTCGCAGATCCTATCCGCTCGCATCGAACACTCATTTGGCAACAACACATCCAACTTGTCCTTCGCCATTGAAGAAGGGACTCCGATGCGTAGTATAAATCCTTCGGACAAGAAGGAGTGTGAAGCTCCCGTATCAAAGAGTGCTCGTGCCGGGTTTTCACAAATCAACACAAATCCTAACAAGCAGTGGTAAGGTAACATATACATAACAAGCATATAAAGGAATTGACTTGCTATAAATTAAACCGTACCTGTCACCACGTCAGCTTGTTTAATGGCCTCCTGTTGGCCAAGATTATAGACCCTTGGTTGGGCCGGAGCATAGTGGGATGCGGTCGACTCCACCGCCTTTCCCTTCTCTTCGTAGGTAGCTCCCGGCCTCCTCTCGGACTTAGGACGTCCGCTCCAACAATCATGGGCGAAATGCCCTGTCTTTCCACATGTAAAACACGCACCCGGGGTCCGACTCGTAGTCGCCCCAGAAGCGCCAGAAGGAGCTGGACCCGAAGTCCTAGGCTTCTTGAAAGACTTCCGATAGCCAGACTTGGAAGTATTCGGCACTTTAAACTCAGATTTTCGATCAACCAAACCTTTCTTCGCCTGCACGTTCTTCATGTCCTTCTCCAAGGACCGGGCAGTATTGACCAAGGTTAAGAAACCCTGCGTCATCGGCCCCGACAGTAATAGTCTCAGCTCATCCCTCAAGCCTTCATAAAAACGATTAGTCTTGCGCTCCTCATCCATGATGGTGGAGCTCGCATAACGACTCAACCGCGTAAACTCGTGGAGATATTCATCCACGCTCCTCTCACCCTGTACCAACCTCAGGAACTCATTCTCCATTGAAATCCTCTGAGTAGAAGGGAGGTATCTTGCTAAGAACAATTCCGAGAACTCTTCCATCGGAACGTCTATCAATTGTCTTCCTCTCAGATGATGCAGCTCCAAGCCTTCCCACCACATCCTTGCTTCACCGTCCAACAGGAACGTAGCAATGGTGGTCATCTGCCACTCCTCCGTCTCCGTCGCTGTCATGACCCTCTTCACCCTAGAGAGCCAGTCTTCAGCCTGCGATGGGGTTCCCAACCCCGAGAATAACGGAGGGTTAAAGCTCATTACATGCTTCAACTGCCTCTCAGTCGCCCTCCTTGGCACTATTGGTTCCACAATCACGTGCTCCGCCCTCCTCGGCTCAGCCTCTTGCAGAGGTACTTGCTCCATCACAGGAGCGGGCTGCTGCGCTTGCCTCCCAGGCTGCGCATTGATCACGGCCAACACCGCTTCAGCAACCAATCTTATATTTTCAGCCGACAAAGGTGTTGCGGGAGCAACTTCCGGTGCACTACTTGCCTCAGAACCTCGGCGTTCTGACGGCCCAACACCACTTCTGGTCACCTATAGTGGTACAAAACACCGTTAAGCGACCAAATAAATTGCAAACAGCAATTATAGGAACACGCAGGTTCCTCAAACACGAGTATTTTCATTCCTAAGTGGACATTCATGGGTTCTTTTTACTGTTATTACGATGACGCACACACTGTGCTCACCACCCCTTAAAAAGAATTCGCCCACGAATTCACTTTAAGCCCGACCAAAACCAGAAGTCTGATACCAAATTGTAACACCCCCTATCCGTCGCATAGCATATAGCAGTAGGTCCGGCCGGGGCCCGACGCCATATACCACAGACAGACCGGGTGGTTACGTATGGAAACCATCCAACCAATCTCAACGTCCTACACAGAGCATTCTAGCGGAAGCAGTTTATAAGTTGCAAAACAAGAACCCAGCACAAGCATGAATGTCCACTAACATGATAATAGGAATGTATACAAAATACCCAAATATTCGGCCTTAAAGCCTTACAATGTGTTTCACTTGTCTTTTACATGATTTCCAAACCTCGGCTCGCAGGCCGGCCATACATGAATAAAACATAAAACATAACACTTGGGCCTTCGAGGGCCAGCTTCGCAAAAAGGGCTTTAGCCCGCTATTGACCGCTCGGTCCAGCTGCACCTGCAAGCAAACATACCACCGCACGGTGGCAAACAAAGCAACGGTCAGCAATGCTGACCAAATTATAACGATCCCGCCCCCAACTCGGGGCGGCAATGCTCCTTCCCTGCATTTTATTAGCACAAGCGAGCAAAGCATATAATCATAGCCATATCAACACAGACGTTGGCTCGTACGGCCACACGTCCCGTGCACTCAGGGCACATTCTCGGTGAACCAGTCGATGTTACGTCAATTTAAGCCATTAACATTCCGGACTCACCACCGCCTCTTAGACGGCCATTCCTATGAGCAATTCGTCTTCATGGTATTGGTCACGTCAATTTAAGCCATCGACCACCGAAGACTCACATCTATGCCAACGGCGAGTGCCATGTACTTTAGGTCTCTCTAACCCGAACGACATAGAGCGGGTACGGCTCCATCTAACCCGTGCTCACATCGCAACGACAATTTAAGCCATATGCGCGGGTCAAACTTTCACCGAGTCCCATTCTACCGCAAATCACATAACCCCGTTATGTTCAAGTTGGCTCTCAGGCCACCAAGTTGGCAAGACCTCGTGTCCGCCCAGTTTTCCGGGTGCACCTTTGGGTTAGTCCCCGAGGCTCCCTGCTGCAATCTACCGCGTAGAAAACCCGAAAAACACCAAATAGCACGGAGTCTTCTCCGGCCTTATGCAATGCAACATCACCGATCCGAACTACATGTCCGGGTAGGCTTCAACCAAAATGCCTATGTCCGTTCTCGCATACGGACGCTAAACAACGGGGACTTTACATATCTACCCGAAGGAACGCCTCCAACTCTTCGCCAACTCGCGAGAGAGGGCTTCTTATGCTAAGAAAGAGAGCTATCATGCTCAAAAGTGAGGATCGTTACCCTTGCGGTCCTCTTTGACGCCATCGAAAAGTAATCGGATGGAAATCACCGCACTCGCGTTGCCTCCGTGGATCCGGAGTCGGCTTGCGATTCGGAGCTCCGAAGCTCCTCCAATGGCGGATCTAGCTCCTCTTCTTCTTGCCTTAGCTTTTCTTTCTCCAAGGGTTTGGAGAGATAACAAGTGGAAAAAGTGAGGGTTTTCTAAGTCAAAACCCGGGTATATCCCTTCAGGAACAACCCCCAGCCATTGGATCCTCAGTCAAAGAAATGAACGGCTTCGATTCGGGACTGAAATGCCCAATCTGGGCCGAACACGGCCTGGCACACGCCCGTGTCCAGGGCCGTGTGCCTCATTCGCCGTCAAAATCGAATCACCTGGAACCTCACACGGGCATCGAACACGCCCGTGTTCGATCTGACACGCCCGTGTTCAACCTGACACGGCCGTGTAGCTGGCCGTGTTCCCCAAGATTTTCTCCCGTTTCCAACCCGAGCGCTGACACGGGTTCGGACACGCCCGTGTCCTTGCCCGTGTCACCTTGACACGCCTGGGCTCCAGGCCGTGTACAAGGTCTCGGCACTTCACGGCTAAGTGTCGACACGGGTCGACACGCCCTGCGACACGCCCGTGTCGCAGGCCGTGTGCCATGTCTCGACACACTGTCGACACCAAAGTGTCGACTTCGCGGGACGAGTGTCGACACGGGCTGACACGCCCTGCGACACGCCCGTGTCGCAGGCCGTGTGCCGTGTCTCGACACAACGTCGAAGCACTGTGTCGCCTTCACGGCTAAGTGTCGACACGGGTCGACACGCCCTGCGACACGCCCGTGTCGCAGGCCGTGTGCCATGTCTCGACACACTGTCGACACCAAAGTGTCGACTTCGCGCCTTAGTGTCGACACAGGCTTGACACGCCCTGGGACACGCCCGTGTCCCAGGCCGTGTGCCTGCAGCCAGAACCCAAACTGGCCCAAATTATTCCCTTCTGCTCCTTTGAGTTTCGGGGCGTTACAAGGTACCACTGCAAGCGGCTGAGCAGAGAAGGGTGGAACAGGTAGTAGTGGAGCCGTTGGTGCCAAGGAGGGCAACCGAGAGATAGCTCAAACATGTAATGAGCTTTAATCCTCCGATATTCTCAGGGTTTGGAATCCCATCTCAAGCTGAAGACTCGCTCTCCAGGGTGAAGACAGTCTTGACAACAACGGAGACGGAAGAATGACAAATGACCACTATTGCTACGTTCCTTCTGGACGGTGAAGCGAGATTGTGGTGGGAAGGTTTGGAGCTGCATCTATTGAGAGGTAGGCAACTTATAGACGTCTCGATGGAGGAGTTCTCGAGACTATTCTTGGCTAGGTACCTCCCTTCGACGCAGAGGATAGCGTTGGAGAACGAGTTCCTGAAGTTGGTTTAAGGAGACAGTAGCGTGGATGAATATCTCCACGAGTTTACTCGATTGAGTCGATATGCTAGCGCCACCATCGTGGATGAGGAGCGCAAGACGAATCGATTCTACGAATGGTTGAGAGATGATTTGAGGCTACTACTCTCGGGGCCGATGACGTAGGGTTTCTTGACCTTGGTCAACACAGCCCGGTCCTTGGAGAAGGACATGAAGAATGTTCAGGCAAAGAAAAGTTTGGGTGATAAGAGATCTGAGTTCAAGGTGTCGACTACCTCGAAGTCTGGGTACCGTAAATCCTTTAAGAAGGCTAGGACTTCGGGTCTAGTTCCCTCTTCTCGTGCTTGTGGGGCGACTACGGGTCGTACCCAGGGTGCATGTTTTACTTGTGGGAAGCCGGGGCACTTTGCCCGTGACTGTTGGAGCGGACGTCCCAAGTCCGAGAGAAAGTCGGGAGCAACTTATGAAGAGAAGGGCAAGGCGGTGGAGTCAACCGCGTCCCATTATGCTCCGGCCTAACCGAGGGTTTATAATCTTGGCCAACAGGAGGCAATCAAACAGGCGGATGTGGTGACAGGTAAAATTTAAATTTATAGCAAGTTATCTTTTAAATATTTGCTATGTACATGTTACTTTACCACTGCTTGTTTAGGATTTGTTTTGATTTGTGAAAATCTGGCAAGAACACTCTTTGACACGGGAGCTTCACACTATTTCTTGTCCGAAGGATTCATATCGCGCATCGGAGTACCTTCTTCGATGTCGAAGGACAAGTTGGATGTGTTGTTGCCCAATGGGTGTTTGATGCGCGCGGATAGAATCTGTGGCGTGAAGATTCGAATTGGGAATCAAGAGTTCGATCTGCAAGCGTCGTTACTACCGTTGGTGGAGTTCGACGTTATATTTGACATGGACTGGCTCTCGGAGCAGCGAGCCTATATTGATTGCGGTAACAAGAAAGTCAAGCTGGGAGCAGGTCGTGAGACGACTTTCACGGGCTTGATGGGGTCGAGCAAGACGTTGATGTCTGCTTTTCAGGTGGTGAAGGCGGTTCGTGCCGGTGCAGAACTGTTCTTTACACTAGTGGAGGTTGCAAAGCCTAAGCCCGCGTTGGACAGTATTTCAGTGGTATCGGAGTACCCTGATGTGTTCCCTAGCGATCTTCCTGGAGCCCCGCCGCAGCGGAAGATAGATTTTACGATAGAGCTCGTACCAGGTGCAAAGCCTGTGTCACGCTCTCCATATCGGCTAGCGCCTAAGGAAATGGCGGAGCTGAAGGTTCAACTGCAAGAGTTGTTGGAGCAAGGGTATATGCGTCCAAGCTCTTCGCCTTGGTTTCCATTGAGTAACCACCCGGTCTGTCTGTGGTATATGACGCCGGGCCCCGGCCGGACCTACTGCTATATGCTATGTGACGGATAGGAGGTGTTACAAGGGGAACCATATAGCTATTGTTATTTGCTTGTTGTTGGTTGTTGTAGTTGAACCTTGTATTTCCACATAATTAGACAGCTATATGGTGGAAGTTGCCTTAGAATTTAGCTGCCTTTCGGACTGCTGTTGTGAGCTGTCATGGGCTGCCAAAAGAGGCTCTTATTGGCTACACTTGATGACTCTTGTGGCGGTCACTAGAGACTATTATTGGCTACCCTTTTGTATTAATTGTTGATCTATTCCTCCTTGTACCATTATACTTAGCTCAAGTGGCTGAAACATGACATAATCTATAACTGAATTTGATGCTACATCATTACTTGTTACAATTTGTAATTTAACTTTTTGTAAATCCATCTAAGTTTTTCCCCGCCTTAGACAACTCTCATTGAGTCGTAGTTGTAATTGTCTTTGGAATTAAATCACATCTAATTAGCGATGCAATCCTAAAGTAAATGATTTCATTGATACTACAATGGATGAAGTTTGGTGATAGGCACGATGAAAATCCTAAAACAAATAAAGGCAAAAGGAAAGCATTGAGTACTTGTCTATTTAATTATGAGTAACTTTATGTTATTTTCAGAATACAAGTTGTATAGTTTTTTATACCATAGAAATATTCTAGTGATTGTGCATTGACATGAAATTGAAACAGTTCAAATTTTTGAATCATTGATAAGAAAAGGTGCAAAAGTCAAAATAACAAGAATTAAACAATGAATTCTGAGGGGAATTGTAAATAAAGCACGCCTATGTGTAATTTGACATCAATACACAACTAAGAATCAAAAATGAAAAAAAAAAGACGAATAAAAGATATTATACGATAAGGGTTAACCCAATAGTCGTGGGAGGGGGGATGAATACTCTATGATGGAATACTCTTGAAGTTAATATTCGGTCGTTGCAGGCCATAGACATTGAATGCCTAGAGGTCATTGAAGACCAAGAAATGATGCATCTCAAACATACTCGTAGGATTCCCTAATTTAATAAAAGACTTATAAGCAAAAAAATTGATGTGGAAATGAATATGAATGCAAAGAATGATACTGAAAATGAATGGAATCAATTATGAATGAAAGGAATGATAATGAACACAAAGTGAATAAGTTACAAACAGAACAAAGATGGAAATAGATGAAAAAAATCCATCGGAAAGATAAAGAAATGCAAAGACATTGAAAAACCATAAAGACTGAATAAAGAGAATACAAACATTTGAAATATAATTTAATGTTGCATACACACACACTTTTCTTACTGATTTTTACTGACATATTTATTGTATTTTTCTCTACCAAAATTTAAATACTTATGCATTTTGCTACTAACGTTTATTGTCTGCATGTACAACATTTAAAGATGTATCTTCATCACTTAGTCATATTCTTTATGATTAAACCCGTCGTGGTTTCTCTTGTTAGGTAGTCGGGATGATCCAGAGTGCACTAAGGAAGACTAAGTTGACCAAGAAAGAACAAAAAAGTATCGCTGCAGAACGACCCAAAGTATGGGTTAAGCATTTTATGTGTTTATTTTGTACTCATGCAATATATATGCTGTAACGGCCTCTCCGGCCCACGGCCTGAAAGGACGGTCGCCGATACTCCCAGCATCCAGCGCGAAAGGGTTCAGCCTCAACAAGTCTGCAAATCATGCACCCCAACCTCTCTTCGCGCTTGTTTCTCAGCCACGATGGGTTGTTGAGACCAGGGATCAAACCCGAGACCTCCATGATAAGGAGCCTTCAAACCACTCATCATCACCAATTGAGATGCACGGTACTAGGCCACCCCTCAGTCAATTGGTGATGAAGAGTGGTTCGGAGGCTCCTTATCAAGGAGGCCTCGGGTTCGATCCCCGGTTTCAACAACCCACCGCGACTGAGAAACAAGCGCAGAGAGGGGTTGGGGTGCATGATCTGCGGACCTGTTGAGGCTGAACCATTTCACGCTGGATGCTGGGGGTGCCGGTGACCGTCCTTTCAAGCCGTGTACTGGGGAGGCCGTTACATATGTTGTGAAGAATGCTTGACAAACTTAGATACATAATTTATGCGAGGTCGGAAATGGGGCCTCATATCTGACACCTTCACTTAAGCCTGATTTGTGTGCTCATTGACCGATCTCTCAGACCGCAAAAGAGAAAACATATTTCTCACCTCATATCACAAAGACTATTTTTTGATCTGGTACCCTCGCTTGCGGACATTATCTAGTACCGCCACTTGTAGAACGACACAAGGTATGATCAATCGCGACAATATCTCAACTGCAATAGTGCACGGATGGCTCTCGTGCCGCACGCGATATTATCCCGATCACAAAATTGTCCCGTCGTGACGGCGCTCCTGCCGCTCGCAATCCTCTATGAGCTTTATATCCCGTCTGTCACTCATTTTTGCAGTGTACATCAGGATTTGTCAGCGGCCAGGAGAACACAATTTTTTTGTAGGTAGAGTTATTGGTCTATTTGAGAGCACAATTTTTAAAATAAAAAATACCTAAAGTTTAAAAATTAGAATTTTTTATTAAAGAGCGGAAAAATTGAATAGTAAATGTTCACTGAAATGAGGTTTTTTCTTTTTAATATAATATAGTATAGGTACGTTTAGTGTAAAGATGTCATTTTAATATGATAATTTTATTGGCAAACCATGTTTAGATATTGGCAAACCGTAATTCTTTTAAATCCCCTCTAAATTTACCTCTATTTTAAAACCTAAAGGCAACCCAAAAACCTAAAAACCCGATTCCTCCCCTCCCGCTCCCAAAACCTAAAAACCCGTGCGATGTTCCTCCCCGAATCCCGCTCCAGGTCGCCGTCGCCGCCTTTCTCCTCCACGTCGCCGGCGCTGCCTTCCCGCTCCAGCTCGACGCCGCCGCTCGATGGATCCTCTGTCGGAATCCACTCCGTCGTTGACGACTTCCTGCTGATCTTGCCCCCGCCGCTTCCGCGTAACTCGATCGAAGATCTCGAAGGTCGGGATCTAACTTTTTTGCATTCCCATTTTTTGGTTTGTTTTGCTTGATTTGAGAGTTTCGTATACATTTTTTTGAGATTCCATGCCCTTTTTATCCATATGTAGAGTAGGCCTGCACAAAAGGCCCGGGCCCAGTGGGCCGGCCCGAGCCCGGCCCGGCGAAAGCCTTTTTCGGCCCGGCCCGGAAAAAGCCCGGCCCGGGCCGAGACCGGGCTCAGGGCCCTTACAGGGCCCTGGTTTTAGGGGCTAGCCCGGCCCGATGCCCGGCCCGGGCCGGGCCGGGCAAAGCCCGAAAATCGGGCCGGCCTGGGCCCGGACCCGGGCCCAGGCGAAGCCCGGACCGGGCCCGCACGCCGGCCCGGTCCTGCTGCCAACGGCTCTAAGAGCCGTTGGAAATCCAACGGCTCTTAGAGCCGTTGGAACTGCAGCCAGCAGGGCTGCAGCAGCCCTGCTGGCTGCAGTTTTTTGGCCTAGGGCCTAGGCAAAAGCCTAGGCCCTAGGCCATTTTTTATTAAAAAAAAATAAAAAATTTTTTTTATAAAATCCCCCCCCTCCTACCCGATCCCCCCCTCTCTCTCTTCCACTCTCTCTCTCTCTCTCTCTCTCTCTCTCTCTCTCTCTCTCTCTCTCTCTCCACTCACTCACTCTCTCTCTCTTCCACTCTCTCTCTCACTTATTCTCTCCCTCTCTTACTCTCTTACTCTCTCTCGCTGCATGGCATCCTCGTCCTCAACGCCGGCGTCGTCGACTCAAAGCACGGCCGAAGTGGTGGAGCATAATCGGAGGGCGCCCGTCTGGGAGCATTTCGACAAGGTTAAAGTCGGCGACGAATTCAAGGCGCGGTGCAAGTTGTGCTCAAAGTTGCTAACTCTTACCGGCAACTCAACACTAGCGAGACACGCTAAGTCCTGTTTTGCAAAGCAAGCTCCCGAGTCCAGTCAGGGACAAATATCAGCATCAGGACAAATTTGGACGTACGATCAAGCAAGACAGCGAGACCTACAGGTGAAAAACGTCATCAGACGTGGGTTGCCATTCAGTCACTACGACAACGATGAGACGACGGAGTATATACACGAAGGGCTTCAGCCCAAATATCAACAGGTAAGTAGATCCACTATTAGACGCGACGCACTTAAATTATATTTTGACGCAAAACAAGATTTAATAAAATTTTTTGAAACTTTCGAGGGACGTGTGAGTTTAACGAGCGACGTTTGGAGTAGTAGCGTTAGGGTAGGGTTATCTTATATTTGTATAACGGCTCATTGGATCGATCCCGTTTCATGGGATTTAAATAAGCGCGTAATATGTTTTGAAGGTTTTGAATTTCCGCACACCGGTAAGGCTATATATTCAGTAATTATTAAATGTTTGCGTGAATTTAAAATAAAGGATAAAATAATGAGTATTTCTTTTGATAACGCTAGTAATAACAACACCGCAGTAGAGTGGTTAAAACGTGAATTAAAACCAATGCTCAACGGTGCGTTTTTTCACACTCGATGTGTGTGTCACGTTTTAAACTTAGTGGTACAGGATAGTTTAGAAGCTATGGAACCATATGTTGAGAAAATTCGTACTATGCTTAGATTTATTTATTGTACCAAACAGCGAAGTCAAGATTTTCGAAAATTTGTGATCGCACAAGGTCACAAATATTTGAAACCTCAATTTGATATGCCTGTAAGATGGAACTCCACATATAAAATGTTAAAAAGAGCGTTTCAACAAAAAACACTTCTTATGGAATATTACACTATGACAAATAATCATAATTTAACTGATAATGATTGGGACGTACTATTTCATTACATGGATTTATTAAAATGTTTTTATAGGGCGACTGTTTTTTTATCTGGTGTTTATTATCCCACTAGCTCGTTAGTAATTGAAAATTTTGTAAATATCGCACAAAAACTTAACTATTTTAAGCAACACTCCGGATGGCTTCCTTTAATTGAAGTAATAGAAGAAAAATTTTTAAAATATTATAGAGAAATGCCTCCTGCATTTTCATGCGCCGCCGCTTTAAACCCGTTATTCGCTGTAGACGGCGTAGAAAATTTAATAGATGAAATTAACGTTAACTTAGACATAAATATAAGTTTCGATGACGTTGACGACGTTAGTACTACTAAATTTAATTCTATTTTTACCGAATGTTTTAATTATTACGACAACTTATATGGCTCACGACCACGAGAAGAAATAACACAACCTAGGACAAAAGATTCTTTTACAAATAAAATTTTAGAATTAGCTTCCAGAAAAAAAGCACGCACATCGAGTAGTTTAAACGAATTAGGACTGTATACGAAAACACAATTTCGTGATTTTATGACTACGGAAGAGATCGAAAACTTCGATATCTTAAAGTGGTGGAAAAGTAAAGCTAATACCTATCCTATTTTGGCCTATATGGCCCGTGATTTACTAACAATTCAAGCTAGTACAGTAGCTTCGGAGTCCGCTTTTTCTCTTAGTGGCAGGATTTTGAACACGCGGAGGAGCCGACTAAATGAAGAATCACTCGAACTATGCATCTGCTACAAGGATTATTTGGATGCTACGAATAGGAAGCAACACATTTCAGCGTTGGAGGAGAGCTCCGAGGAAATTGAAGAGGAGATGGACAATCTGAATTTATAAAAATGTAATTTTTTTTATTATCATTTAAAATAATAAATTTCTTTTTTTTTCTATTTTTTTTTTAAAGTGTAATTTTGTTTTTTAAAATTTCAATATTAATAAAATTTTTTATTCTAATTTTTATTTCATTTTTTTAATTTTTTTAATTTTTTTAAGTAATTTTTTTCTTAAGAGGGCCCGGCCTGGGCCCGGCCCGGCCCGGCCCGGCCTGGCCCGGGGGGCCGGCTCGGGCCCCTTCCCGGGGTCAAAGCCCGGGCCCGGCCCGAGCCCGATAAAGAAAGGGCCCGGGCTCGGCCCGGTTTGCAAAAGCCCGGGCCCGATCAGGCCCGGTCCGGGCCGGCCCGATCGGGCCTTTTGGGCAGGCCTGATGTAGAGATGAATTTTGTAGGGATTTTTTGGCTTTGGATCTAGAGTTACAAAATGTTGGTTTTTTTATGTTTTTCTATGGAGCAAGAGTCATTAACAACAAATGGATTCTCTCAAATTTCAGCGGTTTCATGTACACCTCAAAGCGGCTTTATGGACACCATGAATCCGTTTGGTAACTTAATATTTTTAAATAAAATTGTGTTCTACACTTATTTGGTGTGTATTTTGCATATTGCACTATTGATAAATGTATTTTTTCTTGTTTTTGCTTAATTATAAGATCCAATTTATTATGAATATTAAATAACATATCAAGTTATGATTTCATTTTTTTTATTTTTTTCTTGGTGTGCCATTAACAAAGTGTTTTGAGATTAAAATTTTACGATCTGTCATTAACAATGACTACTATTAGCGAAAATCGGTTTGTCAATAAAAGATGATCCTTTTAATATTAAATAAATAATATAATTTTCCTTGAGTCGAGTCGGCGAGGGAAGGATTTTGTAGCCCTACCCTTTGCTTCCTCCTCATTTTCCTTCGTATAGCTGGGGGGAGAATCTAAGGAGCTTGAAGGAGGAGACGAGACCAACACCGACGATCCTCCATTGTCACCTTTGCTCCTTGTTCTACCCGACTTATCTGAAGAAATCCCAGGCAAATTCATTTTTCCATACGAATACATCCATTTTTTATTGCGGGATCATTTCGCTTGATCGTTCTCATTCGCGATTCATTGGATGTAGATTTGGCCTCATAATCGGATCTATTTTTATGATCCATGGATCCCTCAATCGCTAATCCTATGTCGCGAGTCTAATCTGTCCAGTTTTCTGATTTCCGGAGTATGTTTTGGTTTGGGATTTTGTCGAAGAGGGTTGGTAGTGGTTGTAGATGATTTGCGTGGATCTGTTAGATCTCGTATAACGTTTATTGTTTTGATACTGATTTTGAGTATTTGGGTGTGCTGTAGAATAGAGAAAGATGGGGCTGACCTTTACGAAGCTCTTTAGCCGTCTCTTTGCGAAGAAGGAGATGAGGATTCTGATGGTTGGTCTTGATGCTGCCGGTAAAACGACAATACTGTATAAACTTAAGCTGGGAGAGATTGTCACCACCATTCCTACCATTGGTGAACACTCTACTTTAATTTTTCTGCTTTTCTGTCCCTATATATGTATCAGGAAATATGTGTTATGAGTTTCCACTACTAATTCGCTAAAACTGAATTTTTCACCATATCTTTGATGGATGGTTTGGGAAGAAGATAAGAATCACGAGAACAAGATGAATGGTGCAGTTTTTCTTAATTAATCTGAAAATTTTGCTTATTTATTGGCCTTGTGATTATATTTTTACTCCAGCTGTTTGTGGGTGACCTTGCCGTTTCTCCTGCTAAGTATATCACAATCCAGACTTTTCTAAATAAAAACAATTTTTTTGACATATCATTTTTCATTTTCCAACCAAAGATGCACAGCTATACTGCTTTGGATGTAATGCACAGTAGTGAAATGATGGTACTAGCTGCGAAGGGGCTTGGTTGGTCATTAACTCCATAATTTAAAACAATTTGTACAGACTTTCTCATTGGTTGACCTAAATCTGCTAGAGAAGTAATTATACCCTTTTGTTTATGATGAATCTAATCCTTTCCGCACACGAGACTATGTTAATGGATTGAAGCTTATATTTTTTTTCTAAAACTAAAACAGTTTGGAAATCATTTTTAAAATTTTCCTCCCTAGCGTCTACTTTGGCTTTCAAACTCTGATTGTTTTTTTTTATGTTTCATGATTCTCACACCACTTTTATGTTGTCATAATGTTGCTTATCACCTATCAAGTACCGATACGGGTACGAGTACCGGACATGATGTGTATTTGCACATTAAAAAACGGATACGAGAACATTCAGGGTATGATATGATTAAAATTGTATATGTTAGAAGACATAAGGAAAAATGATGTAAAGGCCCATTTATAGGCCCCTTTCCTCCTCCTTTAGTCCCACATCTATTGTATAGGATTCTTCCTTCTCTTCTCCTATATATTTGTATTCTCTCTTGTATTTAATTAATGAAGAAATATCTACAAGGTTGACCCATTGATTTCTACATGGTATCAGAGGGACCCGGTCCGGCCTCTGACCGCCTGACTTCTCTAGTTCTCTGTCCGCTCGGTTTCACTTTATGACCGTGGCGGCTTGTTTTTTACTTTCTTACCGCTTGTTGTTGCGGCTTCTCTCTACTCTACCCGCTTCATTCTCATCTCCCGTGGATCCACCGCCCTTCCCTATCTTTATAGCCTTCCTTTCCCTAGTTCGTGGACCCCACCTCAGTTCAGTTTGTTTTCCTATCCGCTGCGGTCTCTCTCTTCTCCTGACCGCCGCGGTCTGCTCGTAACCGCTCAGCCTCCGCTTGGGTGCGGTCTATTTCTAAACCACATTTTCCGCTACCTACTTTCACGCGACGTCTATCTTTACCCGTGGTAGCATTCTCTTCTCGTCGCGGATTTCTCTACCCGCAGCAGCTGCTTTTACCCGCAGCGACCTCTTTTACCCGCAACCACCTCTTCTACTCTGCTATTTTATAGCATTCCTCTCTTTGCCGCTTTGCCGGTTTTCTGCCCTGCCGACTTGCTGCTCTCTGCGGTCTCTGTATCCGCGCTGTCAGTTCTTCCGGATTGCCGGATTGCTTGCTTCTTCTCTCCGCTGCGGCCTCCCTCTTTGTTCTGTTCTCGCTTCTTTACTCCCTGCTCACCGCGACTTCACTTTGTTGCCGCGACTTCTCTTCTCTTCTCGCCGCAAGTTGCTCCTTACCCCCTGCGAGCTCCGCATCTAGGTCGTGGCATCGTCCTTTGCCGCTGGTGTGCTCACCGTGATCGATGCCGACTTCTCACGCGGCTTCTTCCCTTGCTTAGTCATTGCGGCTTACCTTCCTACTGCTGCTTTCCCTACCCCCTGCAACTTCCCCCACGACCTTCTCTTAGCCGTTGCGGCTTCTTTACCTGCTGCGGGCTCCGCCTCTTGACCGCTAGTGTGTTGACACCGAGACCAGACGGCTTCCCTGCTCCGCTCCGCTTTCTTCTGGTTGCGGTTTCTCTCTTCTCGAGCGGCTTGTTCTCGCCGCTGCGGCTTGTTCTCGCCGCTGCGGCTTGTTCTCGCCGCTGCGGCTTGTTCTCGCCGCTGCGGCTTGTTCTCGCCGCTGCGGCTTGTTCTCGCCGCTGCCTCTTCTCGCGCGGTTGCCCCGTCTCGCGCGTGCTTCCTCTGTAGTAACCGATGGTTCTGTCTGGCAAGCCGCGTGCTTTCTTGCCGCCCGGTTTCTGTGGCTAGTCGTTGATAAGGATTATGGCTTCTGCCTCCACCACTGCTGATGAGATTGCTGCGTTGCGTGCTCAACTCCATCAGCTTCAAGAGGTAGTTCGTTGCTCCTCTGGCTCCGTGACCTCGATCTTCCTGGAAGGTATATCGTGCCTCTCACACAGCTCTCACTGGATTGTGGACTCGGATGCTATAAATCATCTCTCTCCGCAGCAGCTGCCCAAATACTTAGATATTGCTTACCCCCAACATATTTCTCTCTTTTCTGTTAGCCGTCTTACACAAAACCTTGATTGTTGTGTTACTTTCTCACGCTCTTCCTTTGTGGTGCAGGATCGACTAACACAGAATATACTTGTAGAGGATGACTGTCTAACAGACTATATCTTCTTGATGTTCCTCCCACTGCTCTCACTACTGTCTCCACTACTGATTGTCATCGTCGTCTTGGGCATGCCCCTCTTCCAATCCTCAAGAAAGTTGTTCCTACTGTATCCCTTCATGAGTTCTTTTGTGAATCATGTATTTTCGGCAAACAACACCACGTCTCCTTTTCTCCTTACTGTACCCGGAGCGATGCTCCTTTATCCTTAATTCACTCTGATATCTGGGGGCCCTATAAGGTCCCTAGTATTTTTGGGTATCGATACCTTGTTACCTTTATCGATGATTACTCACGAGTAACCTGATTTTATTTACTTCGTGATCGCACCGAACTCCCAACCACGCTCCGTACATTTATTACGGAAACTTGCGCTCAGTTCTCTGCCCGTGTCAAAACTCTTCGTACAGACAATGTTCGAGAATATACTGGTCGCACATTCTCCAATCTATGCGCTGAGTTCGGTATTATACATCAGACTTCATGTGCCTACACTCCTCAACAAAATGACATCACGGAAAGGAAGAATCGCCACCTCCTTGATGTGACTAGATCTCTTATGATCCAAATGCAGGTTCCTCCCATCTATTGGAACTTTGCAGTCTCTACTGCTTGTCACCTCATCAACCGCATGCCTTCATTTGTCCTCAACTTTGTGGCACCCATTACTGTCTTTTACCCATCCACGAATCTCTTCTCTCTCACACCTCGTGTTTTGTCCACCATCTTGGTCCTTCCAATGACAAGCTAGCCCCTCATGCTACCAAAGCCATGTTTGTTGGGTACTCCCGCACTCGGAAGGGGTATGTTTGCTTTAATCCTATCACTGGAAAGGTGGTTGTGTTTGCTGATGTCTCCTTTTATGAAGACCAACCATATCACGCAAGTCCTTCTGATCCCCTTCTTCCTTCTTCACTACCTCGACCCATCATTCCCGTAACTTCTTCGCTTCCACCACTTCTCCCTACTCCTCCTCTGCTTTCGATTCCTACACCACCAGTACCCTCCAAACCCGTCCCCTCCAAACTTCCTATCATTGAAGTTTACACTCGTCCTCCTTGTCCAGCTGCTCAGCAATGACTTCCCTCGAACGATGTGATCTCGCGGCCTGTTGATCCGGCTTCCTCCTCGACGGCCCATCCCTTGGCCAATTATGTCTCGCTACATCAGCTCTCTCCACCTCTTCTTACCTTTGCTCTCTCTCTCTCTCATCTATCTCTATACCTAACTCTGTGCAGGAAGCTCTCCAGCATCCGGCGTTGCGTGCCGCCATTGATGAAGAAATGATTGCTCTGTGGGGTAACCATATTTGGGATCTTGTGTCTCCTTCTCCTGACCACAGTTGTGTTAGCTGCAAGTAGATCTTTACAATCAAACATGCCGCAGATGGGACAGTTGATCGCTTAAAGGCTCGGCTTGTGGCACGTGGTTTTACTCAGCAGTACAGGCTTGATTATGAGGAAACGTTCTCCCCAGTCGCGAAATTAAATATGGTTTGGGTCTTGCTCTCTTTAGCTGTTCATCACCACTGGCCTCTCCACTAGCTGGATGTCAAGAATGCTTTTTTGAATGACGACCTTCTTGAAACTATCTATATGCAACAATCGCCCGTGTTTGTGACCACGAAGGAGTCTCGTGTTTGTTTACTTCGCAAATCCATTTATGGTCTCAAACAGTCTCCACGGGCGTGGTTTGGCAAATTCAGCAAAGCTGTTTGTGAGGTTGGCTTCAAACAAAGCTCGGCAGATTCCTCTCTCTTCACTCGGCACCAATCAACAGGGACTACAATACTTCTTGTTTATGTGGACGATATTCTGATCACTGGTGATGACTCCGCTGAGATACAACATGTTAAGTAACATTTAAACTCTATCTTTCAAATCAAAGATCTGAGAAATCTTCGATATTTTCTTAGACTAGAGGTAGCACGGCGACCTGATGGCCTTGCCTTATCCTAACGTAAGTATTGCATTGACCTTCGGCAAGATGCTGGTCTCTCGGGTTGCAAACCAGCGGAAACCCCGATGGAAGTCAACCATAAGTTGTGTGCTCAGAGATCTGAGGCTAACTCTCTACTTCCAAATCCAGAATACTATCGTCGTCTTGTGGGAAAATTGATATACCTAACTAACCGTTACGAGACCAGATATATCATTTGTGGTTGGAGTGGCGAGTCGGTTCATGCATACCCTACGGGTTTCTCACCTTCAGGCAGTGGAACGGATTCTCAGATAACTGAAGACTGCTCCTGAGCAATGACTTGTGCATAGGCCATCTTCCTCCCTTTCTCTTATTGCATACTCTGATGCGGACTATGTGGGCTCGTTGGATGATCGACGTTCAACTACTGGTTTTTGTACTTACTTTGGAGGAAATCTTATCACATGGCAGAGTAAGAAGCAGACGGTGGTTGCTCGCTCGTCTGTTGAAGCTGAGTACCGTGCGATGGCAACCGTCACATCTGAACTAACCTGGCTGGAAGGTCTTCTAATGGATTTGGGAGTTAAATTGTCATCACCATCGACGTTGTTTTGTGACAGTCAAGTTGCAATACATACTGCGAAGAATCCTGTGTTCCATGAGCAGACTAAACATATTGAAGTTGATTGTCACTTTGTTCGGGAAAAGGTTCAATCAAAGGTGCTAAAGCTTGACCATGTTCCTGCGTCTGGGCAAATTGCTGACATCCTTACCAAGGCTTTACCTTGCAAATTGTATTAACAGTTTTTGTCCAAGTTTGGTGCCTACGACTTGTACGCTCCAGCTTGCGGGGGAGTGTTAGAAGACATAAGGAAAAATGATATAACGGCCCATTTATAGGCCCCTTTCCTCCTCCTCCTTTAGTCCCACATCTATTGTATAAGATTCTTCTTCTCTTCTCCTATATATTTGTATTCTCTCTTGTATTTAATTAATGAAGAAGTATCTACAAGGCTGGCCCATTGATTTCTATAGTATATATAAATATGTTGTATATGCCACCTTTTCAAAAAAGGAGGACTATAAAATGTTGAAAAATTCATATTGAGCAAGTATTAGTACTATCAATTTAAAACATTTAATCCTCAATTAGAGAATAAACAAATTAAATAAATAAATTTGAATTAGATTCTTCGTAATTCTTATGATAAAAATAACTTACATTTGGAGCACATTTTGTTATTGTAATAAACAAACACCACTAGTTTGTATGTTTCGTCACAATTTTTTCCAGTTTTAAAGGTATGGAGACCGGAGAGGTGTTTTGTTTACTTTAGAAAACAGACCCCAAGGTGTTTTGTTTACTTTAGAAAACAGACCCCAAGGTGTTTTGTTTACTTTAGAAAAACAGACCCCAAAGACAGTATGCAGAATGATACGCCATGTCCAAGCATACCCACAAACTATAATAGCAGAAATATCCACCAAGTATTGAGTATGCGTCTGATACTGGAAATGTACCCGGTACGGGTATGCGCCTCCCAGGGAAGTACCAGTGCTTCATAGCTTATCACACTAAACAATTAACTGGATATCTTATATCATTATGAAAGTATTTGTTTAGCTAATCTATCTCAATTTATGAAACAGTACAATATAAATTTGGTTATGATTTTTTTAATTCTTGTGCAGGGTTCAATGTCGAGACGGTAGAGTACAAGAACATCAGCTTCACTGTCTGGGATGTTGGGGGTCAAGACAAGGTTTATTTCTTTTCTCTTTAATATGACTGGTTATATCTCAAAGTTGTTAGGTGTTCGTGAAACTATAACTGCAGGAGTTATCAGTTGGGCTTGAAATATGACATTTATCACTCATATAATTTTGTGCGTATGGGCATTCAACATGTGTTTAAAGCATTTTGCATCAATTTCACCCATTATATTATGTTTTAAATTTTTTTAGATCATAATCCACATTTTATATTATTTCAATACATTGTGACCAATATTTTATGATAATCGAATGATTCATGTCATGTAATTTCTTTTTAAAAACAGATCCGACCACTGTGGAGGCACTATTTCCAAAATACCCAGGGTCTTATCTTTGTTGTGGACAGCAATGACAGAGACCGTGTTATTGAGGCAAGGGATGAGCTCCACAGAATGCTCAATGAGGTATGCTGTCACATTTGCAATTTATTTCATGGATTGTACCCATTTAGTTGCCTGAACATATTTGTTGGAATTTTCTTATTCATGACCCATGGTGCAAACACAAAGGTTGTAAAAATAAATATGTCCTTTATTTCTTATCTGTTTTGCTTAGTAAGCTTGATCTAATAAGCTAATACAAAATTATTGCAGGTTCCAAAGTTCCACTTTAAGCTATTTCTAGTATCACGTTTATGGTGTATTTGGGTTAGGGGAAATTGAGTATGAGCATCAATGGACCGAATTAGGATGCTAAGGAGGTGTTGGATTTATTTTTTGTGGTCCATGAGGCCCTTTTCTTAGTGCTTGTGTTTAAGATATGATGACAAATTATATTGACTTGTTTCCATTGCAATTTATGGTCACCTCAAATCGCCACCCCGAGTCTACAATTTGAACTAGGGTCATAACCACTACAAGTCCATAAATAGATTTATCGATCATCTGGGTTTCTCAATACAAAATAATATCAAATGATAAGTTGACGACGAGTATGTTTAGTTAGATTGCATAAATGCATTATAAGGTCATGTATACGCTCGAAAGATCACAACATAAGGTAGGATTCTGTGATTAGTATCCCTCCCGAACTCTCGGAACAATGCTTTTAATTATCCTCAATTTGGTTTGTTTTCATCTTTCTTATTTAAAGTCCTTCTACTTCGTGATTGTACTGGGGCTAGTCCTAGCTCCATATAATTAAATAATTTGTCAAAATAGAGTTGTGAAAAAAGTTCAATTTACGTTAAGAGATTTAGAGTTTTTTCTTCTCCTTTGGTTTGGTTTGAAAATGCCAAGTTGCGATTGATACCCTCCGTAAGACAACCACTGCAAGTCTCCTCCTTTAACATCACTTTAGGACACTCTTGGGTTTGAGAGAACCCTCAACTGACTTCTTCCTCTTCTACAAACAATTACTATCCCTTGAATAGATCCTATTCAATGGCCTATATCAACTTGATATCAGAGCCAATCGTCATGGTGGAAGAGATCAACTAAATGAGATGATGGATAAGGTGAGTAAATTATATTTTGGCGCAATACCAATATTGGTGTAGAAATCAATAACTTAACATATAAAATTTTAATGCATCTTCCCCCGAAATTCAGGATCTTATTCAGCGCATGAAGTTCCCACTATTACCGGGTTGAGCAATGCAGTTGAGATTATTTCTATCTTGGACCTCCAAAATACATAATCAAACTCTTAATGTGCGGAGCATAATTGATTTTTTTGTTCTTATTTTCTTATAAAATTACTTGCTCAAGTGCCATTCACTTAACAAACGACCCAAACACAAGCAATTAGTGAGCTGAATAGAAGTTGTTCATCCTTCTTTTTTGACACTAATTGTGAAATTTGCATATTCTCCAATCTAATATAATCCAGAATTTCTATTGTTTGTCATTGCGTGCTTCTCTTGCATTGGTGATCTTGGGAGTAAATTCTGTTCAGATTTTTAATTCCCTTGGATTATTGCAGGTGAATAGGAGAGCCTAATCTGGAATGGTTTCTGTTGTCCTTTTCAGAATTTGTGTGAGGCATCAAAGAAGTGGCGTGATAACTGCAAATATGGAGGCAGAGCGTTCATGAGGGATAGATCGCAGGTGTGATGGGAGAGGCGTCGCCAAAAGAGAGGCGGGGAGAGGGGGTGTGGTTGTGTTGTGTCGTGGGCGTGAGGTGGAGAGGTCTTGCCGGCTCTCAGGAGGGATGCGTCTCCGCTGTGCAGGGGGGATATGTCACCGGCAAGAGGTGGGAGCTTCATTGCCGTTGAGAGGTATGGCGAGGTCGCGGGCTGGGTACATGTGAAATTGAGAAGTATGGAGCCCTTGGTTTACTTATTACATAAATTAGGATGAAAAAAAGAGGGATATTTCTTTTGAACCTCGTTTTTTGTTTGCTAATAGCTTAAAAGAGTTTGCTTATAACATTGCCCTTTTTTATATAAAAGTATCGGTGTATAGTATTATCCATCTAGGATTAACAACTAGATTCAGGCTTTAAAACTTGGACACTTGCTGATAATGAGGAATTCAGTGGTATGGTGGATAAGCTTCTGCCAGTGTTTAGGGGCTGGTGGTTGGCCTTCTGTTGGATTTTTCTATGCTACATCTTCTCTAGCCAGTGCATTTCATTAGAATATTTTAATTGCTCCATGGCTTGGTAAGTGGCTAATGGTTTAATTTGCTCTATGACAGGATGAGCTACGGGATGCTGTTCTCCTTGTGTTTGCAAACAAACAAGATCTTCCAAATGCAATGAATGCTGCTGAAATCACCGATAAACTTGGTCTTCATTCTCTTCGTCAACGACATTGGTATTTACTAAAATTATCCTCATTTTTGTTATCACCACAGAATGTTTGTATACCCCATATGGTTCAGTTGGATTGGCTACTAGTTAATTTTATTGGTATTGTACTTGATGTTGAGTAAATAAGTGTTGCTGTGGGCATGATTCATCATCTTCATCATTTGCATTGGCCAAATCATTTGGGATCGGATTTACATACCCTCATTTTCTATTCATTTCCACTTGATGTTGTGACACTGGACAAAAATAGTGAACGCTGACTTATGAATGGCTAAATGAATTAGACATGTATTTGGCGACTAGGCTTGCAACAATTGAAATTGTAAATAATTTGACACAACAATCACGATCATGTAGAAATTGTAGGATAATATTTTTACAAAGATTGCAAATTGCCATTATCCAAAATAGTTAATTTACATAAGGTTCAACAAAGAAAGAGATTACTGCCGATAAACAAACTCACAATTACATGATAGAAGACTCAATGGATGGCAGATGATACGTCGTGTCTGTGACCGGGAAGACAACGGTGGGATGAATCTGGTTTTTCAGAGAGAAGTTGGACGTGCGATTGTCTCGGTATATTAAGACAATTTCAGTGTGCTGGTGAGGAGTGACAATGGATGTGAATGGAACTGGTTGGGCCCAGGAGGGTGGCTGGAGGGGATAGTGGACTGAGTGGAGTTTAAGACTGCTCAGAAATTAATTCCATAGACTGGAATTAATTTCCAGTGACGTTTCTAGAGAGGTAGCTGGCTTGTAGGGTTGCTGGGTGACTGGATTTACTTCCTGGAGGGGGAAGATGGTGGCTTAGATGAATTTGGATCAAGCGGGAGACAGGGAAGCCGGCTGGGAAGAAGTTTTAGGGGCTGGGATGATTGGAACGTAGCTGCTGTAGGTTGTAGAGGTAACGTGAGAACTTTGGATGATGACTGGAAAGATTCCAGTTACCAGAATTTTACTCTACTGAGTTTCCAGAACCGGTACTGGGTAAAGTGGTATGAAGTGGTTCAGGGGTCAGAGATGGATTTGTTTCAGCAAACCATAGGGGGCAAAAGTGTTAGCAAGTCTTGGAAATGGGAGGGTTGGAGTCTATAGGTGGGGAAGTTGCGAACTGGAAGAGTAGTTGGTAAACTGGCCGTTAAAGAACAGTTCACAATTAGTAATAGAGACACCGGCTGTTTTAGGACTGGTGTGAGTGAATTAGGATAATGAGTTATTTAAGTAATGGGGTGGCTATAGGTAGTTACTAAGTAGTTACAGTGATTTTGAGGCAGTAGCCTAGTTAATGGGTAGTTGTAGGAGGTTGATGAAGGTGGTGGTGTGGGGGAGGGGCTGCCAGCCAAGGAGGTGGCCGGTGGTGGTGTCTGGAAATGAGTGGTGGAGGGAAGGGGGCTGCCGGCCAAGGAGGAGGGGAGGTATTTCTTAGCCTTAGTGCCTAGGATTAGCATTGGGAGGCCAAAAGGAGGAACTCTCTTCTTCAACTTCCGATCCCTTCTAAATGAGCTTCATATATCTATTTATAGACTAAGAGGCCATAGATAGTTACAATTCTCCGATAAGGATGATCTTCAAAATACATAAAAAAATACAAAAATAACTAAAATTCATAAATCACCGATCCACACAAAGTGAACTGCTCCGATTGTTGTGTAGATCCTTTCGTGACGTGGTCTCCATCATTTTGCTCGAATTATTGAACTTATTCTTTGCAAATCATTTTGAAGGCATATCCCATGCTAGTGGATATCTATTTCTTCTCTTTCTTAATCCTTCAAACCTAATTTATCTACTTTTGTGCCAAGCAAATTTTCTATTTTTTTTTGTACAAACCACAAAAAATATTTTTTTTCTCAATTACTAATCTTGAGTAGATGTGACTCCCAACCATTCCTCTAGGATTATCATTCTTTCATGTATCCTTTTTAATTCAAATTTCACCATACGTTCTATTAAGGTGGTCATGATAGACAGCGCTTTTTTATTTAAGCTGTGGATAAGCTCATCATATTCTGAAATAAACATCTGATTTTTTTAACCAAAAGACTTTTTGTTAAATTTGACAGAACTAAATTATTCCATCTTAGTGGAAGGACCCACCCAGCCTTCTGATTTTCTGCTCATTTTACTGTGTGGCATGAATATTTTTTGCACTATTTAAAATCACTACGTTCCTACACTCTCGGAGCTATTTTCATGCTTCTTTGTTATGTACAGAGATAGAACTAATGAACCGTTCTAGGATTGCTTCATTTTCTATCATCTCTGAAATTCATATTTCCTTTGACTCTTGTTATCTGATTTATATATTCCACAATTCTTGTTATACCTAAGTTTTTCAAGACAAATGACACCCATCATTAGCTCATTACCTATATCAAGCATCTTTTATTTTTTTCACAATGAGTTGAATTTAATATTCATAGTGATGATAAATGCTAATCAGTCACATCTTATATAACGTGTATTAATTATCAAATTTTATTTGTAGATTCTAATTGTGCAGTCAAAGTTTAATGGCTGAAATCAGATAGTATATTTATGAAATCAATGGACCTCATATGTCTGAATGCTACTCTTTGCTGATCCACTTTTATTTTTGTGCTTTATTAATCCCTTTCAGGAAGCATAAGCACGAATGACATCTAGATTTTATTAAAACTAATGATAGTTTTTTACTTCCAAGCAATTTCTAATTATCTAGTGAGTGCTCTTTCATTTAAGGTTATAGTTTTAAACATAGAAATCAAAGAGAAGGCACACTTTTATAGATAAATTTAGAATTTGGTATTTTCCATACCCAAAATATAACACAAACAACCACAATTATTTGGAACTACACATGAAATTAAGGAAATGCATGGTTTTGAAAGGTAATTTTGATAAGAACAAGAATATAAATATTTCCAAAAAGAAGCTTAGTCAACAAAACCATAACTAAAAAATAGAATTAAAATATGGGTGCTATTTAGTTGACGCGACCCGCTCCGAGCGAAGTGATTTTTTATCATCTAAGGCAGGCAGTCTAAGAAAAGCTTTACAGATCAAGCCCCTATCTATCTTAATCATTTTTTAGGACCAGGCTTAAGAGAGAAGCCTACCGTTATGACACGTGATGAGTCGGACCTGCACTGGGGCCGCACGTATCAACGCCGAACACATGCGACGCACGTATGAATGCTATCTTTTTGTTTTTAATAGTTTCCACTACTCGTGTATTTTTATTGGTTATGAAGGAATTTTGTGCCTTACATGTTTTTTTTAATAAGATACTGGAGTCAAAAAGGATGCCAGACAAATGGAGAGAAAATATTTTGGTACCTTTGTATAAGAACAAAGGAGATATATCAAATTGTGTTAATTACAGATGAATTAAATTGATGAGTCATACCATGAAATAATGAAAACGAGTAATAAAAAAAAGAATAAGACGAGAGACTAACATCTCGAAGAATCAACTTGGATTCATGCTAGGGCGGCCGACCATGGAATATATACATCTCTTGAGGAGACTCATTGACAACTACTGAGAAAAAAAACAAGATTTGCATATGCTGTTTATCGACCTTGAGAAGGCTTATGATAAGAGTTCCAAGAGAGATCTTATGGAGAGTCTTAGAAAAGAGAGGTGTAAATGTATCATACATTGACATAATCAATGATATGTATCCAAATTCAGTGACAAGGCCACAGGGGTGAGGACATCTGGAGGATTAACACAGGAATTTCCTATCAATGTTAGCTTACATCAAGGTTCAGTTTTAAGCCCTTATCTCTTCACCCTTATCTTGGATGAGCTCAGCGGACATATCCCACAAGCAATACCTTGGTGCTTATTATTTGCGGATGATTCGTTTTGGTCGATGAAATGCACGACGGTATAAATGCAAAACTTGAATTTTGGCGAGACACTTTAGAACGAAGGGTTTTAGCTTGAGCAGGACAAAGATAGAGTATATGGAGCTTAAATTTAGCAGTGCAAGAAGGAAAAATGACTTCGTTATTAAGTTGGGTGATCGAGGTATTTCCCGTAGTGAATGTTTTAAATATCTTGGATTGATAGTTCAAAAATACGGAGGTATTGATAAAGATGTGACACAAAATCCAAGCAGGTTGGTTGAAGTGGAGAGGTCCGTCAGGGATCTTGTGTGATCGTTAAGTACCATTAAAACTTAAGGGCAAGTTCTACTGTACTGCGATTAGACTAGCGATGATCTATGGTTCCGAGTGTTGGACAGTGAATTGTGTACATGAGCAAAAAATGGGAGTTGCGGAGATGAGAATGCTTCGGTGGATGTGTGGACACACGAGACTGGATTGAATTAAGAATGAATGTATCAGGTATAAGACAGGAGTAGCACCAATTGCAGAGAAGATGCAAAAAGCTCGACTAAGATGGTTTGAACACGTACAAAGGAGACCATTAGAGGCACTTGTTAGGCGTTGTGTGAGTCTAGTCGCTAGACATGTTAAACGAGGGAGGGGTAGACCGATAAAGACTTGGAATGAAACTATAAGGAAAGACATGATGTACTTAGGCATTAGTGAGATTATGACACAAGATAGGGCACAATGGCGATAAAGGATCCATATAGCCGACCCCACTATAGTGGGATAAAGGCTCGAGTGTTGTTGTTGTTATGATATTTGTGTTCCCACGTGTCTAAGCCAAAGTGAAGGGTGAATTTTGTGAACCGGTTTATGGGGCAGGCCGTGCCTTGGTGTGGGTATGCAAGTTTTAATTCCTCTATTCCTCTCTCTCTAAATCCTCTCTCTCTAACCCTTCACAAGTCTCTCTTGATTCCTCTTGGTAACCTAGTTGCACAATTCGCCCATTCATCGGCGGCGTATCCTCCGACTTCCCCTCTCCTGGTCAGTTTCTCTCCATCTTCCAGCCGTAGCACCGCCGGGCTCCAAGAAGGGACAAGTTGATCCCTTGTGGGATTCCCTCTCTCGCACCCCGACACAAGATCTCAGTCAAGAGCCCGTAACAACTTGGTTTCAGATCCAAACGTCGTCGTTCCCATCTCTGGTACCTACCGTGATGTCCTCTGCTCACCCCGCCGGTCCCTCGCCGTCGGCCAACACATCATCCGACCTACTGCCCTCTCCTTCCACGACCCTCCAATAGCCCTCCTCCATGGACGAAGGCAACCCATAGCTCACCCAGGCCGTGGAGTTCTTCCAGACCATGTTCACCATCCAAAATGCAGAGATGAAAGTCCTAAATTCTCGCTTGGACGCCTTACAAGGCACCCCGCCTCCACCTCCGCTGCCAATGCGGCCTCACCCGTGATCAATCAGGTGGACTCGGCCCTTCCTCGGACGAACGACCCCCTTCTCTCGCTCCATCCGTATGGATTCTCATCTACGAAGGTCATGAAGATCCTCTTCTGTGGCTCACATGATGTCATATCTTCTTCTCAAATCAGCGCACTCCGAACGATGAACGTGTCAAAATCTCTTCATTCGTCCTCGGGGCGACACAATTATGGTTTACCCAACTCTTACGGGAACACCCCAACTCTTCGAAGGACTTCTGGGAGGCTTGCACACTTTGGTGCGGGTCGGCGCTGTTGGAAAATCCCGTCGGCGGCCTTGTTGCCCTCAAACAATCGAGCTCCATTGAAGCATACTTGCATCAATTTCAGATTTTGTTGTCGCGAGCGACCTTCATTTTGCTAGAGCAACAAGTTCCCCTCTTCACTGTTGGTCTGCATGAACGATTGCGTTGGGATGTGGAATTCCAACACTCGCATGATCTGACGGCCGCAATGAGCCTCTCGTGGGCTTGTGAATGCTGCCTTCTGCTTGACCATACGTGATGCAACCCGCGCCGGTTTGTTTTTATTAATTTTATCGCACGTGTCTGTTATTATTGTAGCCCACGTTTTTGCGCATTTTTGGATTTTTGTGTAGCGTCGAGTTGTATCGCGCATGTATGAGTGCTTAGATGTTAATTTTATATTGCGCACGCTTTCACACAATTTTTTATTTGGCTCGTTGGGGTGACCGACCAACGAGACCCTAAATGCATAGATCCGATATTTTAGGAGATAAGTTAATTAGGGCAAGCTAGAAATAATTAACTATAATTTATAAGTTTTGAAAATATAATTCCCTTTGAGAGCCTTATTTAAAATTTCTTTTACTTTGGCCCACTTGAAAGCCCATTCCCAAAAGCCCACTAACTCTTACATGAAACCCTAAACCCATTCTTTAAAAGCAAACCCTCCTAACCCTAATCGGTGGCTGGGAATAGAATTGAACTAAACAGATTTGTTTTGGTTCCTTCCCCAGTGCCGCAAGCCCCGTTCTCCCACCCCATCCGATTCTGCCGCCGCCTCTGGAGCTCCATTCATAGACCGACGAACACATCTTCCCCGTCTTCAAGTTGATTGCCCCTTCCTCCACTGTTAGCCAACGATCTCGACGCCGTTTCCCGTCCCGAACGACCGACTCTATCTTCCGTCCAATACTCCTGGCACAGTCATCCGTCCAGATCTGTTACTTCCTGTCCACGACGACATCATCTCTTGTTTCGGCCAGCCCCGGTGGCCGCCATTTCTGCTGCCTGAAGCTTCGCCAGCCACCGACGAGGCCTCCTCTGCCTTCCTCCGGCGGATTCAGCTTCCTCCAGCAAACCATCGAGCTTCCAACCACCTTCCCTTCCCTCCAGCCTCTGTTTGGTGAAATCGTGCCCGAACCCGAGCCCTGTTGGTATACCTCGACCTCTCCTAGTCCCATCCTGAAGTTAAATATTGTGCTCAAATTATATAAATGAATGGTTAATTATTTAGAGCTTGCCCTACTAATCGTATCTCCTGATCATCGTTGTTTTTGTTACACGTGCATGCCACCAATTAATTCTAGTGCCTGTGGAATGAAGATTCATGACGCTAATACGTTTGTGCGGTAGTCTTGAGTTCGCGAGTGACGCCTTGACCGTTAGTTCGTTAAAATAGCCCGCGAAAGTCTCTCGCGCCGCATTTATTTTAAAATGTCGCATTTATTATATTTCAAAAACTACAACCCTAGGTTTCAGTTTACATCAGTTTGGTGTGCCTGCTGGGACATCTCACTCCTATTGTGGGATAGCCGAGCACCCTTCGTTCTAGAAGTTTTTAAGTTTTCAAAAAAATTTTATCGATGGAGTCAAGAGTCAGACACATCGAGGGAAGTTCAGGAGACATGGGTAAACGCATGGAAGAACTCATGGCTGCTGTCACTACACTCACTGTCTCCATGAGATACGAATCACGTCTTGTTAGGGTTACGCACTTCGGTCAACAACTTGGAAGCACAATATCACTTAGGGGGTCCCCCTGCACAACCCCCTACTCCTGCACAACCTCCTATACCTCCACCACCAGAACCCCAACTAGCAAATCAAGATAATAGGAATCCCCCTAGGTGGGATGCCAATATTAAACTAGATGTTGGGGATTTTGAGGGCACACTAGAGCTTGAGGTGTGTCTTGATTGGTGCGAACGACTTGAGCGATTCCTCAGTTGGAAGCGCACACTTGCCCACCAACCGGTGGAGTATGCTACCCTGAAGCTGAAGGGCCCCACACTCACATGGTGGGGGCAAGTCGAGCGGATGCGATACACTATGAGACAACCACCTATCACCGCCTGGGTTGAATTCAAGGCTCAACTCAAGAGGAGGTACATCCCTGCTGATTTCATGCAGACCTTGTATCGTAGGTATCATAACCTATGACATGACAAACAAACTATCGACGACTACACAAATGAGTTCCTAGTCCTCCAGTCACGCTTAGATCTGAAGGAGGAAGATCACATGGTGGTGGTCCGTTATTTGAATGGACTACGGTACGCTATACGAGACCAGTTAGAATTTCATGATTTTCGGGACCTTGGAGAGATCTCCAGCCGAGCACGTCGAGTGGAGGCCCTCCAAAAGAGGACATCTGGTCAGAGGTCTACTTATGGACCTAGATCTACTGATAGACCTACTTCGAGCAGCATGACTACTACACCCACATCTTCTACTACTGATTCCCCACCTCTTGCCATTGCTGGAGCCCCGAATCCTCACCCTGGCCCTTCCCGGGGTAAGGAGCCCATATGAGCCCGACCCCACACTGGAGTGTTTCGATGCTTCAAGTGCATGGAGCCTGAGCACAAATCTTCTGAGTGCCCGCGACGCCAGTTCGTCGCAGTGATTGACTCTATCACCGGCGGTGAACCTGAATATGGGGTCTACCTTAGTGACACCTAGCCTGAACCCCTGCCCGAGGCTGATCACGTCATCGAGGTCGAGGAAGAGCAAGCAGAGCACCTAGTCTGTGTTCTTCACTCTAGTTTGGTTACCTCTGGCGAGAGCACTGAGCATGATCCTCGGAGAAAGGAAATCTTCCGCACTACCGCCTGCATTCAGGAGCATTTCTGTTCTATTATTATGGATAGCGGCAGTATGGAAAACTACATGTCTCAGCGTATGATGGAGAAGTTGGGACTTGTGACGCGCCCCTTAGAGCAGCCGCACCACCTAGTCGGGGTTAGTAGTCCTTTGACTATACCCATTACTCATCGTTGTCAGGTCGAGTTCTCTATCAGGGATGTCTATCGAGATTCGGTACTATGCGACATCGCCCCCATCAATGTCTGCCGCATACTTCTAGGACGACCATAACAGTATGACAAACATGTCCTGCATGATGATGTGAGGAACTCCCATTCTTTTGATCATCATGGGCGCGAGATTATTCTTCTTCCCCAGAAGAATGGTCTTGTTCCTAGAGCACTTAGGAAGACCTCACAAGCATCTACTTCATTGTCCTTAGTCTCCACTACACCACTCCTATTTAGTACTACGCTTCGGCCTGGGCCCTCGCTCCAGGAAGTGGCGTCTGATTCCCGAGAGTCATCTATCTTGGGTGCTCTGGAAGCACCACATTTTATTGACTTCGTATTTGACGAGCACGCGTTTAGTCCGCATCGTTTTTCCTTAGTGACAGTCGAGCACATTGATTCACCTCACCTCGATTGTTTGATGTTTGAGATTTTTACGTCGACTCGTACGAGGAGAGTTGAGATGACCCGCAGATTTTTCATGGGGACACCCGTTTCCATGTGTTTTTGTGGAAGATCTTGATCAAAATATTTGGGATCTGTTTAAAATCTTGTGACTCGAGGGGGATTTCATCGGGTGAAATCAAAGCGATGGTCGACCTTGGTCTAGCGGACGATCGCAAGTGTCTACCAAGCAAGAATATGTTGCGTCATGAATTACTGGTTCCACGGCTTGCTTCCATTTGTTTCACGCTCTCCCTCCCACCACTTGTTTGATACACACACCACCCTGTCATGCTCTGAAAGCTCTAATAATTACTGTTTATTTAACTAATTGACATGAAATTTTGACTAATGGATTGCGAGCTTTTGGGATGAGAGGTTACTTGCAGGTTTTAGGCCGCAGCCATGACATCAACAAGAAAGTATGCATAATCTCTCCGATCGACGCTGGGTTTTTCTACTTGCAGGTTACATCGAGTCTCGTTGGGGTTGAGTTCTTTCAACCACAGGAGAATTGATGCAACCCGCGTCAGTTTGTTTTTATTATTTTTATCACATGTGTCTGTTATTATTGTAGCACACGTTTTTGCGCATTTTTAGATTTTTGTGTAGCGTCGAGTTGTATCGCGCATGTATGAGCGCTTAGATGTTAATTTTGTATTGCGCATGCTTTCGCGCAATTTTTTGTTTGGCTCGTTGGTGTGACCGGCCAACGAGATCCTAAATGCATAGGTCTGGTATTTTAGGAGATAGGTTAACTAGGGCAATCTAGAAATAATCAAATAATTAACAATAATTTATAAGTTTTGAAAATATAATTCCCTTTGAGAGTCCTATTTAAAATTTCTCTTATTTTGGCCGACTTGAAAGCCCATTTCCAAAAGCCCACTAACTCATACATGAAACCCTAAACCCATCCTTTAAAAGCAAACCCCCCTAACCCTAATCAGTGGCTGGGAATAGAATTGAACTCGACAGATTTGTCTTGGTTCGGTTCCTTCCCCAGTGCCGCAAGCCCCGTTCTCCCGCCCCATCCGATTCTGACGCCGCCTCTGGAGCTCCATTCAGAGTCCGTCAAACGCATCTTCCCCGTCTTCAAGTTGATTTCCCCCTCCTCCACTGTTAGCTAACGAACCCGACGCCGTTTCCCGTCCCGAACGACCGACGCTATCTTCCGTCCAGTACTCCCGACACAGTCATCCGTCCAGATCTATTACTTCCTGTCCACGACGACATCGTCTCTTGTTTCGGCTAGCCCCGGCGGCCGCCATTTCCGCTGCCTGAAGCTTCGCCAGCCACCAACAAGGCCTCCTCTGCCTTCCTCCTGCGGATTCAACTTCCTCCAGTAAACCATCGAGCTTCCAACCACCTTCTCTTCCCTCCAGCCTCTATTTGGTAAAATCGTGCCCGAACCCAAGCCCCGCTGGTATACCTCGACCTCTCCTAGTCCCATCCTGAAGTTAAATATTGTGCTCAGATTATATAAATGAACGGTTAATTATTTAGAGCTTGCTCTACTAATCGTATCTCCTGATCAACGTTGTTTTTGTTACACGTGCATGACACTAATTAATTCTAGTGCCTGTGGAATGAAGGTTCATGACGCTAATACGTTTGTGCGGTAGTCTTGCGTTCGCGAGCGACGCCATGACAGTTAGTTTGTTAAAATAGCCCGCGAAAGTCTCTCGTGCCGCATTTATTTTAAAAGGTCACATTTATTATATTTCAAAAACTACAGCCCTAGGTTTCAGTTTACATCCATACGCCACCGGGACATCATGATTACGTCGTCATCCGCCCATCCTTCGGGCCTACTGACTCCAAGCCAACCACCAGAGGGGAGAAACTGCGCCCCACTTTCCGCTGCTGTTTCTCCCGCTCCGAAATTGGGTCCCGCTGCGAGAAAGACTTGTGTTTCAACTATGATGAACCCTTCACCCCGAGTCACCAGTGCAAGTGGATATTCTGGATTGAAGTTGATGACCCATCATAGGATGATGACGATGGTGTCAAGAACACTGACACACCTCGACTCTCTATCAACGCCATGGCGGGATCACAGGAAGGTTGCACGATTTAGATGTATATGGATATTGAGGGGGGGGGGGGGGGCTCAACTCCTAGCTCTCACGGATACTGACAACACCCACAGTTTTATCTGCCAGGACAAGGCCATCAGTTTGCGCCTCCTTTCGCCTCCCGTAGCCACATCAAGGTGGGATTGGGCAATGGACATCAAATGTCGTGCCCTGGAGTTATTCTGCACGTGACCTTTACGGTGGACCTCTTCATGGTGGACCTTCGCGGCTTCGAGATCGTCTTGGGCGTTTGTTTGCTGCGCACCCTGGGATCCCTCACGGGGAACTTTGACCGTCTTCCTTTTTAGTACAGGCCGAGCCTCTTCCCACTCCTTTGGCGACTGCAAACAACCATCCACTCGATCTCTCGAAGCTTCTCAACTCATTTGCCGACCTTTTCAACCCCCGATTGGGCCTTCTGCCCTGCTGCCGACAGTATCATCACATCTGTCTCATTCCAGGGAAGCCCCCAATTGTGGTACTGTCGTATTGTTATCCTTTTCATCAGAAGGATGAAATAGAGAGACGATGTGACCTCCTTCAACAAGGCCTCATCCAACGCAGCTTGTCACCTTTTCCCTACCCGGTTCTGTTAGTGCACAAGAAAGACAACTCCTAGAGGCTTTGCGTCTACTACCAAACACTTAGTTCCCATATGGTGAAGGATAAATTTCCTATTCCGATGGTGGAAGAACTCTTAGATGAACCGCAGGGTGCGTGCTTTTTCTCCAAACTGGATTTTTCTTCGGGCTATCACCAAGTCCGCATGGCGGTCGACGACGTGGAGATGACTGTTTTTCGCACCTACCACAGTCATTTCGAGTTCTTTGCCATGCTGTTCGGTCTCACGAACGCCTCTCCTCTTTTCAGGCGCTAATGAATGAGGTATTCCACCGTCTCCTCCGCAAATATGCACTTGTTTTCTTTAATGATATTTTATTCGACAACAAGTCTTGGACAGAGCACCTGCAACACCTCCATATTGTTCTCCGGTTAATTCAAACTCACCAGTTGGTTCTCAGATCATCAAAGTGCTCCTTCTGGCAGGGCTCCGTTACTTATCTGGGGCATGTTGTCCACCGTCCATGGTTTGGTGGTTTCGGCCGACCCAGACATTTTTCAGGTGGTGGCGTCGTGGCCTATGCCACAAACACTTACCGACCTACGTGAGTTTCTTGGTCTCACAGGCTATTACAGCCGCTTCGTCCGCAACAACGGTACACTTGCCCAGCTTTTGGTGAGCCTCCTCCGCAATAATACCTTCACGTGGATGGACGTCGTACTCGGGACTTCCACACCTTACATGATACCTTGATATGTCCACTTTAGTTCTCTGACTTCCGAATTTTTCTTTGCCATTCCTCCTGGAATGTGATGCATCGGGGCTAGGCTACCTAGCCGTGCTACAGCAGGAGGGGCATCCCATAGATTATTTCAGTCGCCGTGCAACCCTACACTGTCCAAATTGCCGGCTTATGAACAAGAACTCATCGGCCTCGCCAAAGCCGTTCAGCATTGACATTCTTACTTGTGGGGCCGCACGTTTGAGATTCGTACAGACTACTACAACCTCAAGTACTTGCTCCAGCAATGTCTTTCCATGGTACTGCAACCAAGGTGGGTGAGTAAGTTACTCAGCTTCTACTTTCAGGTGGAGTATAAAGCTAGAGTGCTTAACCGCGCCGCCGATGCCCTCTCCCGACGTGATACTCACCCCGATGCCTCTCTACATGCGATCTCGTTCCTGACGTCCGACATTCTCTCTTTGCTCCGCCAAGAGACCTGTTGAAGCCAAATATGACCTCAACTGGAGTTCGAAGAAAAAAGAGTGCAGCCAAAACCTACTTCTCCCAAGTCTCAACCCTCGACTGGATTCAAAGGACCTAAGACTGACCCAAAAGCCTCAGCAGGGAGGTCCCACCTCACACCCGGAAGATCTCTGAGAGCTTCCCCTCCAAAGCCAAAGCTGGGCTAGGAGCTCCTCAGAAAGCACTGGAATTTGAGAGATAATGATAGCTTGCCTTCTGAAGAGCACTTATGGGTCTATTTATAGCATCGTGCTGACCTGAAATTACTGAAAAGCCCTAGTTGGTCTGCCAATAGCCGAATCCCGCTGTTTTTCTGAGGGCATATGGGTTAAATTTACCTGAGGGCAATTAGGACATTTTACCCAAGGCCCTGGGCCCCACTCGGCGAGAGCTGTGCCGAGGTCCTCCTGTCCAGAGCATGGCGCGAACGCTCTCGCCTGCCTATAGGCGAGAGCCCTTTGAGATTGGAGCCTGGCGCAAGCGCAAGCGTTCCCGCGCAGGCCGCGCTCGACGATCTTGGTCTGCTGTTCTCCGTTCGACGATTTGGTTACGCTCGTCGATCTTAGATCGACGATCTGGCGCGATCGCTCCCGCCAACTTTGGCGAGATCTCTTTTTGGGCGGGAACTCCTTTGACTAGCTCAACTGTTGACCATTGTGCCTCCTGGTCTGACTCAGCGAATATGGGGTTGTACACAATCCCCGCTCTTTTTGAGCTAGCTCTGCGCTCGAAAAGACACGTCCAACCCAAAAATATTCGCTGAGCACGTGTCAACATCAGGGAATCTTTTGGTCGGCCGTACGGTGTCTATAAATATGTGTGCTGATAGACGACCATAATACTTTCCTCGAGTCGTCATTCCTCGCCTGAGCTCTCGCCCCCTTTCGCGATGCCTTCCAAGCGCGCCGACAAACCGCTTCCGCGGGATCTGCAAGACCGCATCAACGCGGCACAGGCGCGAGCCAGGGCTAACAGCGCCCTGGTTGCCCCATGGCTGGCGAGACATTCGTCGGCCGCTGAGCCTTCTCTGCCCAAGAAGAAAAAGAAGAGGGCGAAGGTGATTCAGCGGGACCTGCCTCACGAGAACAGGAGCCCGCCTACCCCAACCCCTAGCCGCGCAGACGATCCCTTGCCGCGGAAGGTATGCTCGATTTGCTAACCATCGAAAACACCAGTTGCTTAGTAGTTGACGCGGTACCTCTCGCAGGAGACGGTTCCCGATGCTGCCGCGTCCTCGCACGAAGTCTTGGATCCATCCTCTAGCCACCCCGAGGATCAACCACGGGTTTCGGAGGTGGCTTCTCCACCTGACCCGAACACCGCAGGTAACTGTTCCCCTCTCGCCCTTAACTCAAATCTTTGAATGCTGAACTGTTTTCTCGCAGCGCGAGTTTTCGCACCGCCGGATCTCGCCACCCGGGAGAGCGGGGCGAGAGCTGCGCATCAGCCTGCCCTCGCGGTTGATTCCTCCCTACCGGCGGGAGGGAATACCGCCGAATCTCCCGCGCCTTCGCCAAACGCCAGCCATCCTGTGGGAGAGGAGACCCGCTCCCCCGCTCCCGACCAAGCCGGGATCACCATTCGCAATGTTTACCCCCCCGGAAAAGAAAAGCCAATTCACCTACTCTTTGGAGCTGAGGGGGGGGGGGGGGGCTGGGCCTTCTCGCCTGCCGTCGACCGGGGGCCTCGTCATGCTGCAGGTATATGGAAATTTTATCACAGCAGTCCTCTAGCTCTCGCTAAAATAGGAACTCTTTTGCCAGGGGACATGAGCTCGCGGCTTGGAGCTGAGGTAGAGGAAGAAGAAGAAGAAGAAGAGGGGGAAGATGGCGAGAGCTCTCCCTTCCCTTCGTCTGACGAGATGAAGGAGATCTTGACCGGTGCCGGGAGCACAAAAAGACGGGGGAAGAAGGTCGCCGCCGTTCTATCGAAGCTCATCCGGCGAGAGCGGGTCCGCGACCTTGCGACAAAAGAGTTTCGCCAGTCAGTGGAGAAGAGACTAGAGACTCTGGAGCGGGACTATCTCATCGGCGAGATGAACCGGCCGGGGGGAGCTACCGCCGGATCCTCACCCGAGAGGTGCATCGAGCGAATCCGGGATCTGTCTCGCCGGGTTGACCTGGGATGCAGTGTTCTGTCGTCCTACTTCAACCCGCAGGCGCCACCCCGGACCAAGCTGCGGGAGCGAGGAAAATGGCGGTGGGAGCAAGGGAAATGGCGCTGGGAGCCTTATTGAACTGCGAGACCTCCCCTTCTCTTTCCCAGGCCTTCCTCTTCTCAGATGTACCCTTATTTATTCGCTTAGAACTGTAACTAATTATTCTGCACTTATCGCTTACTTTTTTATCCCGTTCTCGCTCAGCGAGAGCAATAACTCGGCACTTGTTACTTTTTATTATTGCATGCGTATGTGTTATTTTCCTGGGCTCTTGGTTGACGAGAGCTACCTTGCTTCCGCCTATCTTGCCTATCGCATGTCATCTCACAATGTTTGCGCTAGTCATTTAGTCAATCGGTCACTATCAAACTCGGGCGGGAAAAACGAAGCGTCGCTGACCTAGGACACGCCGGCTGTACCCCCGCCGCCTTTCTGAAAACAGCCATCATTATCACGGTTTTCTATAAATAGGGAAGCTCACCTACCACATTCATTTCTCCGATCCCAGTCTCTCTCCTCTTCTGTTGCTTTCGCAGTCTCTCCAAAGCTCTCGCATGTCTCCGCCTTCTCCTTCCGTTCTCGTACCGTTCTCGCTCTCGCCTTCTTCTTGAAGCTCTCGCCTTTAAACCCTTCATCGCGATGCCGGGCGGAGGTGAGGGACGATCCAACTGCGCGGAAGCTTTTCAAAAGCATCTTTTTCCTTCCTGCACTCTCACCGTGGATGAGTTCAACCTAATCAAGACTCAACACGTTCCCGCCAGCTTAACCGCGCGGAACCCGGACAATCATGACTAGGTAAACACCGCAGGGGAGGGGGAGCTCGCCATCCCCATCGAGCACTTCGAGGTGGGCTTCCGCCTCCCGCTGTGGCCCGAGATGCGGCAGGCCCTCCGGTATTACGGGGTGGTCCCCGCGCAGCTGAACCCAAATTCAGTTGCGATTCTCGTGGCTTTCATATGTTACATGCGGTCCGAGAGGATCGAGTTCAGCTTGCCGATCTTCCGCAAGCTGTTTACTTTCCGCGCGAAAGGAGGGGTGGTATTCTTCTCTGGACAACTGCTCAAGACAATTGGTCTCGCCAACAAGCACCATCACTGGGGCGAGAGGTTCATCTTTGTTTCCGGCGACTTCGGGAACGTACCTCTCGCCCCCATCCAATACGAGGATGCCGCCTACAAGCCCCCCTCCTTGGGCTCGCGCGAGAGCGCCCTCCTTGAGTTCTTTGGAACCAAGGATTTCGACGTCCTCTACCTTCGGCGAGACGTCGATTCTCTCCTCCCTGTGCTTCCAGGAGAAGGTAAAGTCTCGCCTTTATCTTGCTTTTCCTTGTCTTCTTCAAGGTTGGAACTTAGTATTATCGTTTTCGCAGGAGAGCGCGAGATCCCCCTACGCCAGCCCTTTGACGAGGCTCGCGCTGGAGGGAGTCAACCTCCAAAAGACCCGCTGGCTCTTGCGAAGGCCGCTGCGCAAGCCTGCCGGAAAGAGTCGGCCCCTCCTCCTTCAAGTGGTGCCGTGAAGCGAAAGCCCGGTGCCCCTGCGCCCCAACCAATCAAGAGACCCAAGACAACCGATACCGAGAAGGGCAAGGCCGTTGTGGTGCCGCCCGCCCAACCTCTCCCTGCTGGCCGCTCCTTTGAGGAGGTCTTGCAGGCTGTCAGCGAGATCGCAGCCACCAGGGGCGGCCGTGAGGCCCCTGCCGAGAACCCTCAGGCCCCTGTCGCTGCCGAGAGCGAGGGAGTCGCCGCCGAGACCTCCGGCCAGCCCCCGTCTGGAGAGGTGCCGCGGGGCCATCGCAATTTTGGTCTCGGCATGAGGTGCCTGGACGCGGAGAACAAGCCGCTGCTTCAGTGGGATCCTGACGTCAACAAGGTCTCGATCTCGTCCCTCTTGCCAAGCTGGGCAGAGCGAGACGAGGTTACCAGCGAGGCTTTCGCCTTAGGCTACTGCCTCTACAGCCGGGAGGATGCCAGTGTCTACGACAGGATGTCGACCCGGCTGCTGGCCTACGACTCCACTCGCGCCCTGATGCGCGGGCTGGAGCATGCGCACATGTGTGCTCGCCGGAGCATCACAATAGACCGCAATTTTCAGGACATGTTCAAGGCTAGGGATGATGTGGTGGCTCAGGCGGCCACTCTGGCCAAGGAGCTGGCCGAGGCCCAGCAACTGCTATCCTCGCGCCAGGCGGAAAGGGTAAGCGAGATCTTTCACAGCGCATGCTCTCGCTACTTTATATCTTCTCTTTTATGCTAACCTTTTGTTGCTCAGGATTCCGCCCAAGCCACGCTTCGTGAGGAGCTATCCCAAGCTTGATACGACAACATTCTCCTGCGGGAGTAGGTTGCGCGTCTGGAGGCGAGTGCGGCCCCCCGCTGGACGAGAGACTGAAGAGCCGGTACTACTCGGTTTACGACATCGACAAGCTGCTCCAGGCGAACGCGCAGGCTACAGTAAGGTTGACGCTGGAGACGCTGCGAGACGTCAACTGCTGGGATGGGAGGGGCAAAGACATCACGGCTCAACAGCTCGTTCCCTGGCTTTTCGAGCCCATTCCAAAGCCCCCGGGCGCCCCGGATACCCCACCCTCGGACGTCCCGAAATCTCCTGCAGCGGGTGGCGAGACCTCCGGGGAGAGCTCCGGCGAAAGCTCCAGCGGGAGCTCAGAGGGGTACAACTTGTCCCCATGAGGGGGCCCCTCTTCCTTTTCTTTCCGCCTCAATGTAAAGCGCGAGACGCTACCAGTTTGTACTTATATATAATATATTTAATGCAAACGTTTCCATTGTAAATATCTCGTCCTGTTATTGTGAACGTGCTCGATGTAATTGTTGTGGCCGAATGTTTCCTGCGTGTGCTTCCGCCGAGGCCCTTGGCCTTCCTAGGATAGTCTTCCTTAGCGATGGATCGGCGGGAACCTGCTGCAAACTACCAGCCGGAAGCGTGGCTCACGAACCCTTAGGACGGAACCGTCCCCTTTAGCCTGCGCGAATCCCTTCAGGCCCGTCGCATAACGATTCCGCCTGTTTGTTCGAGAATATTAAGAGGAGCCTTCTCGGCGAAAGCCCCCCCTCTGCGAGACCTCTTTGACGGGGACTTCCCCGTCGAGATCTATCCCTGCCGAGACCTTTCCTACCTTTTCCATTTTGTGTTTCCGATGCACTTCCTGCCTTGTCCAAACCAAGCCAACCAAACCAAACCTTATCCCCCACAGGCGAGCTTTCGGACCTGCCAGCTAGATGAGAGCCTGCGCAGCGGGTCTACCTGGGGCCGAGCCGAGCTCGGGGTGCCGACAACGTTCTCAAACCAACCAAACCTACCCCCCACAGGCGAGCCTACAGACCTGCCAGCTAGATGAGAGCCTGCGCAGCGGGTCTACCTGGGGCCGAGCCGAGCTCGGGGTGCCGATGAAGATCTCAAACCAACCAAACCTATCCCCCACAGGCGATCCTTCGGACCTGCCAGCTAGATGAGAGCCTGCGCAGCGGGTCTACCTGGGGCCGAGCCGAGCTCGGGGTGCCGATGAAGATCTCAAACCAACCAAACCTATCCCCCACAGGCGAGCCTTCGGACCTGCCAGCTAGATGAGAGCCTGCGCAGCGGGTCTACCTGGGGCCGAGCCGAGCTCGGGGTGCCGACGAAGATCTCAAACCAACCAAACCTATCCCCCACAGACGAGCCTTTGGACCTGCCAGCTAGATGAGAGCCTGCGCAGCGGGTCTACCTGGGGCCGAGCCGAGCTCGGGGTGCCGATGAAGATCTCAAACCAACCAAACCTATCCCCCACAGGCGAGCCTTCGGACCTGTCAGCTAGATGAGAGCCTGCGCAGCGGGTCTACCTGGGGCCGAGCCGAGCTCGGGGTGCCGATGAAGATCTCAAACCAACCAAACCTATCCCCCACAGGCGAGCCTTTGGACCTGCCAGCTAGATGAGAGCCTGCGCAGCGGGTCTACCTGGGGCCGAGCCGAGCTCGGGGTGCCGATGAAGATCTCAAACCAACCAAACCTATCCCCCACAGGCGAGCCTTCGGACCTGCCAGCTAGATGAGGGCCCGCGCAGCGGGTCTACCTGGGGCCGAGCCGAGCTCGGGGTGCCGATGAAGATCTCAAACCAACCAAACCTATCCCCCACAGGCGAGCCTTCGGACCTGCCAGCTAGATGAGAGCCTGCGCAGCGGGTCTACCTGGGGCCGAGCCGAGCTCGGGGTGCCGATGAAGATCTCAAACCAACCAAACCTATCCCCCACAGGCGAGCCTTCGGACCTGCCAGCTAGATGAGAGCCTGCGCAGCGGGTCTACCTAGGGCTGAGCCGAGCTCGGGGTGCCGATGAAGATCTCAAACCAACCAAACATATCCCCCACAGGCGAGCCTTCGGACCTGCCAGCTAGATGAGGGCCTGCGCAGCGGGTCTACCTGGGGCCGAGCCGAGCTCGGGGTGCCGATGAAGATCTCAAACCAACCAAACCTATCCCCCACAGGCGAGCCTTCGGACCTGCCAGCTAGATGAGAGCCTGCGCAGCGGGTCTACCTGGGGCCGAGCCGAGCTCGGGGTGCCGATGAAGATCTCAAACCAACCAAAGCTATCCCCCACAGGCGAGCCTTCGGACCTGCCAGCTAGATGAGAGCCTGCGCAGCGGGTCTACCTGGGGCCGATCCGAGCTCGGGGTGCCGATGAAGATCTCAAACCAACCAAACCTATCCCCCACAGGCGAGCCTTCGGACCTGCCAGCTAGATGAGAGCCTGCGCAGCGGGTCTACCTGGGGCCGAGCCGAGCTCGGGGTGCCGATGAAGATCTCAAACCAACCAAACCTATCCCCCACAGGCGAGCCTTCGGACCTGCCAGCTAGATGAGAGCCTGCGCAGCGGGTCTACCTGGGGCCGAGCCGAGCTCGGGGTGCCGATGAAGATCTCAAACCAACCAAACCTATCCCCCACAGGCGAGCCTTCGGACCTGCCAGCTAGATGAGAGCCTGCGCAGCGGGTCTACCTGGGGCCGAGCCGAGCTCGGGGTGCCGATGAAGATCTCAAACCAACCAAACCTATCCCCCACAGGCGAGCCTTCGGACCTGCCAGCTAGATGAGAGCCTGCGCAGCGGGTCTACCTAGGGCCGAGCCGAGCTCGGGGTGCCGATGAAGATCTCAAACCAACCAAACCTATCCCCCACAGGCGAGCCTTCGGACCTGCCAGCTAGATGAGAGCCTGCGCAGCGGGTCTACCTGGGGCCGAGCCGAGCTCGGGGTGCCGATGAAGATCTCAAACCAACCAAACCTATCCCCCACAGGCGAGGCTTCGTACCTGCCAGCTAGATGAGAGCCTGCGCAGCGGGTCTACCTAGGGCCGAGCCGAGCTCGGGGTACTACAAAACAAACGATTACGTTATACTATGAAAAATTTGGCAATAGTTAAGAGAAAGTCAATCGACATAGTATAATAAGTTTATTTTTGAAATACATGGTTACATCCTCCCCCCGTCAGGGGTAGAAGCGTTTTAGGTCATCACCGCTCCAAGTGTGGCTTAGGGCTCTCCCCTCCACGTCTTGGAGGTAGTATCCCCCTGTTCCGAGGACTTCCTTCACTATGTATGGACCTTCCCAGTTCGGGTGGAGCTTACCCACGGGAGCCGACCTTCCTGCTGCGTCAACCTTTCTCAGCACCAGATCCCCTTCAGTAAACTGCTTGACCCTGACATGCTTATCAAAATGCTTGGCCATCCGTTGCTTGATCTCTTCTTGCCTGATAGCCGCCACGTCTCGCAGTTCCTCCACCATATCTAACGAGAGGCGCTGCCCCTCCTCATTCTCCACCCTCCAAGTCTCGTCTCCTTCGCCCGCGGCTGTGACTCGCGGGGATCGGACCTCGAACTCCACTGGTAGGACGGCCTCACACCCATGAGAGAGCTTGAAGGGGGTCTCACTGGTGGCCGTGTTCGGGGTCGTTCGCAGGGCCCACAGGACCGAGGGGAGCTGTTCCACCCAATTCCCCTTTAAGTTCTCCACCTTTTTCTTTAGTAGGTTTACAATGATTTTGTTTGCTGCTTCCACTTGGCCGTTACTCCGGGGGTGGTGGACGGAGGCAAACCGGAGATCTATCCCTAGTTGGGCGCAGAAGCTGATGAACTCCTCGCTGGCAAACTGGGGGCCGTTATCAGTCACTATTGCTTGGGGCAACCCATGTCTACAAATGATCTCCCCCCAGACGAAGTTCCTTATGACCTGCGAGGTGACCCTGGCCAAGGCTTTAACCTCTAGCCACTTCGAGAAATAATCGACCATGACCAAGAGGAATCTCCTCTGCCCACTAGCCGGAGGAAAGGGCCCAACTAAGTCAATTCCCCAGATAGCGAATGGCCACGGTGCCGTGATACTTCGGAGCCTCTGAGCTGCCAAGAGCTGAAGGGGGGCGTAGAGCTGACATTTTTGACACCTCCTCGCAAACTCCATGGCATCCTTCCTTAGGGTGGGCCAGAAGTACCCTTGCCTGACCACCCTTGCCTCCAGCGTCCTTCCTCCAGAGTGACTGTCGCACTCGCCCGAGTGCACCTCCCTCAATATTTTCGGGATCTCTTGTTCGGTCACACATCTAGCTAGGAGCCCTGACAACATCTTACGATGCAGGCCCCCCTCCATCATTAAGTAGTGAGCTGCTTTGCGCTTGAAGCTTCTCCCGACCTTGGTCCCCTCAGGAAGTTCACCGGTGGTTAGGAAGGTCACAAATGGATCCATCCACGAGGGTTGCCGATCCACCACCATCAACTCTCCTTCCTCGATAGCCAGTCGGAATAGCTCCGTCAAGGTCCCTCCTCCCCGAGGTCCGAGCTTGGCTAATCGATCGGCGGCTACACTTTCTTCCCTTGGAACATGTTGAATTGAGAATGACCGGAATCCTCCGATGATCGCCCTTACCTTGGAGAGGTATCTGATGAGGGTAGGCTCCCGAGCTTCAAACTCTCCCCGGATCTGCGATCATTCTTGTCATGGCGTCGCCTAGGCGTCACCTAGGCGTCGCCTAGGCGTCACGACGCCCAATTGTAAACAAGGCGTTTGGCGCCTTTTTTTTTTACAAAAAATATGGGAATAGACTGCGGTTTATATATAAACCGCAGTCTATTGTATGAAACCGAGAATATACTGCGGTTTGTACAATAACCGCAGTGTAGTGTAGAATAGACTGCGGTTGTGATATAAACCGCAGTCTATGCTACTATAAACTGCGGGTATTGTATAAACCGCAGTCCATTCTCACACCGACTGTGGTTCTTTTCAAACCGCAGTCCATTCCTTCCAGAGAATAGACTGCGGTTGTCTAAACCGCAGTCCATTCTCATATCGACTGCGGTTATTATACAAACCGCAGTCTATTCCTTCCAGAGAATAGACTGCGGTTTGTACAATAACCGCAGTGGAATGTAATATAGACTGCGGTTATTTTCAAACCGCAGTCGATTCCTTCCAGAGAATAGACTGCGGTTGGTATGATAACCGCAGTGGAATGTAGTATAGACTGCGGTTTATATAGAAACCGCAGTCGTCTCTATCTTTTTTTAACCGTGAGCCGTAAAAATCTTGTGTTTCCCCGTGTTTTTGGTTCTTCTTTTTACAGTCCCTGCGCTTTGCGAGAAACCCTAAAGACGATTTTGTTCAAGTTGCTGCTCTCCTTTGCTTCGAACGATTCTTCTTCGACAAAACTAATATTCTCACTTAGGTATACTATTTCTTAATACCTTTTCTCGGTTTTTGAACTTTTGATCTCTTTGCTCTTTGCTAAGCATTGTGTGTTTATTATTATTATACATTTATACATGTCTAAACCTCCTTAGGAACCTTGTTAAACATTTATACATTTATACATGTATAAACATTGTGTGGTAGTAAGTAGTAACTACTAACTACTAACTAATAACTAGTTGCTCAATATCATTGCGGTTTTGTATGAATTTTGTTTAGGTTTTTTGTATGGTTTAGGTTTTTTTTAGGGTTTTACCGGAAAATGTCGGACAAGGGAGCTTCATCGAGGTCAACAAGAGGCTTCACGAAAATGAATGAACTGAATAAGCTTAGGCTAGAGGGGAGGAAGCTTATTATTTCTTTCCGTGATGATGGCCGCATTATTCCCGGTCCTGAAACAAATAAATTGATGAGTTTGATGGGATCTCTTGTGAAGTGTTATGTGTCAATTACATATGTTGCATGGAGGGATGTTGATAAACAAATTAAAGATCACATATGGGCAGAATTAAATGTACGTAACCTTGTTATGACTTATGAGTGATTAGTGATTACATATCTTTGGTGTTTTAGTTACTTTTTAAGTGATATTTTCTATTATTTTCAGATATTTTTTGATAATATTGATGGTCATTACAAGGCATTAATGAAAAGCATGGGTGAAAGTTGGAGGACTTGGAAATCCAAACTTTTTGTCAATTATGTAAAAAATGTTGATTTGGAGCATCGATACAATGTTCCTGTCAAATATAGTTTTATTACTGCCGAAGACTGGAGAGTTTTTGTCGACCATCGCACTACTACAGAATATATGGTTGTGTTCTTAACTTCTTATTAAATTCAATGTTTATATCATTTTTTAACTTTATAACTTATAACCAAATTAAGTATTAACACATTTATTTTTGTAGGAGAAAAGTAAGGTTAATACTGAGAGAGCAAAAGCACGAAAGGCCTTTCATACTACTTCCAGAATGGGTTATTCTGGATTAGAAAAAAGAATGGTATTATCTCTCTACTTCTCTCTCGTTTTTTGTATTTTAAAATTTGGTTTCTCAATTATTTGTATGATAATTTATTTTCATTTTATTGTCAAGATTGAACAAGGTGAAGCTGCACCAATTTCACGTGCGGAGTTATGGAAAGCCGGTCATAAAAGAAAGACGGGTGAATACATTAGTAAAGATGTAGCTGAATTGACATCTAAAATGGTAAGTGTAAATGAATCATTTCATCATTTGTAAATTATCGATAGTAATATTTCATGAGAAGTATATTTTCTTATCTGCAATTCTGTTCCAACTTCCAATATTTATTGCTTTTGTTTAGGACGAGTTGTCGAGCCAAGAGTCCTGGAGTGCTGAAACAGTGTCACAGGGAAGAAATGACATCCTTGCATCTGTTTTAGGCCAAAAACATCCGGGCAGAGTTAGAGCTGGTGACAAGTTTTCCACCATTACAAGATTTTTCAAAAATGATAGGCGGAGTGATAGGACACCAACACCAATAGCTCGTATTGAAGATGTTGAAGCTATAGTACAAGAAAGATTGAGCCAGCAACAAGAATTATGGATCCAAAAAGAACAAGAGCAACAAGAATTATGGATCCAAAGAGAACAAGCGCAACAAAAATTATGGAGCCAAAAAGAAGAAGCGCAACAAGCCGAGATTAGCACTATGAAGAATCAAATTGAAGAGCTTATGCGCATGTTTAGTGCTAGAACTGGAACAAGTGCTGCACTTCCAGTTGCACGAGTATTATTATGTTTAAATATTTATACTTTAGCTGAAATGTTGTCTTCTCTTTTTGTTGCGCAGATAATTAATTATTTTTTGTTACTTTTTGGTTTCTCAGTCTCAGCCGGAGTACGAATCCAGGTCACATGAACCTGAGAGTAGTCAGAGTAGACATGAACAATTATCTTGCACGGTATTATAATTTATAATATTTTTTTGACTTTTATGTAATCATTGAATTCAATATTGATGTCCACATTCCACAATATTAATTCTTTTATTTCCACAGGCTAGTGAGACTGAGACTACAAATGAATTCATTGATATCTTGCCCAGTTTTATAAGTAAGATGGAGAATGAAGATAAAATAATATCTCTAATGTTAGATTCAACAGTATTTGGGAGTGTTGAATCAACATGTACGTACTTTGAAAATTCAGAGTTGTATGATTTTCTAAATATGAAAATGATTGGAGCTAACATCATATTAGCATGTATTGGGTGAGTATTGTGCATCTGACTACTGAGTATCAAATATTATAAAAGTAAGAATTTTTATTAATATATAAATTGATTTTGAATTTACATGTTTTTGCAGGTACATAGACTCACAATTAAAGGAATTTACATACAATACTGGTGTATATTTTCATAATCCACATTCCATTTTTGCTATTAATGATGACTATGCCAAAGAACATTTAAAAACACGAGTTGAAGATCTAAAAATCAGGCTTAGGACGCTTAGTCAACTCCAATCAGATTCTTTATTATTTGTGCCCTATAATAGATTGTAAGTATGAAAAATCTTTGTATCAAATATCAATGATTATTACTATTTTTTATTCTAATTAAGTTATTAATTATTTCATTTGTTTCACAGGGAACATTGGATGTTGGCTATTATTGATTATAATAATTATACAGTTTATTGGCTTGATCCCTTAAATAATGACATTCGTGATGATATTAAGAATGTCATTACAAAGTAAGTTTATTAATGTGTTATTTACTTACTTTCCTAGTTGTTTACATTTTGCTATAAACTTATTCTTTTTTTATTTTATGAAGAGCATTAAAAGATTTAGCAAAAGAGCAGCGTACCAGTTTTTAAAAAATAAAACTTACAAAGTTGATTCCGGTAAGTTTTAGATGTATAGCATATATGAGTATGTATTGTAATTTAAACCTTTGTAATTAAAATACTTACCAATTTTTTATTTATGTTATTGTGTAGTGCCCAAAACAACCAGATAGTATTCAATGTGGCTATTATATCATGTGCTACATGATTGATATAGTTGATGCTCTTAAAACTAGGCCAATGTCATCATTGATAAAGGTATGTGACGTTACTATCTAGTGCATGTAGATTGGTAATAATTATGTTGAATTGATTTTAACCATTTTTGTTTTATTGCAGATCTATCATGGAGTGACACAATTTTCGCAGGAGAAAATAGATAATATTAGAAATATGATTTGTCATTATATAATCACTTATTGTGTTTCATGAATCATGATTTGATTGACACATGAGTACATGACAAATGTATTTTTGTATTGCTAGATTTATCATGTAGTGTCTTGTCTATAGTGATGAACTGATGATCTTATGGTCTTGTTGACTCTTCTAATTTCTAAATGAGCATGTCTTTTAGAGTTCTTTAAATTGTTCATTGTGAATTTGTGATGACTGATGAGTGATGACTGATGATTTCTTTAGCCGTTATTTATTTCATTGTCCCGACCTAACTCTGCAATCTATAGGTCCTGTTTGTGAAAGATGGAAGACCAAAACACCAACACTCTTGCTCCATCCATTGGTAGCAATGACCTTGATCCAAAAACTGATCCTAAACGAAAAGCAAAGTCAAATGATCCTGGTTGGAAGTATGGTCATTGGCCCAACCTAGAAGATAAAAATACAGTTAAATGTAATTTGTGTGGTAGATTGATAAAGGGTGGTATCAAAAGGTTGAAGCAACACTTATGTGGCGGGTATGAAGATGTATCAAAGTGTTTGAAGACTACTTCTGAAATAGCAGCTGAGATGTATTCAGCTTTAAATGCTAAAAAAAAGGACAATGTGCATCTGACTGTTGATGATGACAATGAGAGTGACCAAGAAAGAGAACCAACGGGGTCACAAAATGTATCCCCGACATTATCTACAGCTAAAACGTCATTTGTCCCAAGTTCTGGGACAAGTGCCAAAAAAAGGAAAGTAATTCACTTGCCACAAAAAAGGGGGCCTATGGATGCTCATGTGAGGCGTGCTCCTGAAGATGTAGTAGATGATAGACGTGCAAAAGGTCCTGCACAAACTACTATCGAGAGATGTTTTAGAACACCTGAAGAGAAAAAGAGAGTTGATAGTTATGTTGCTGATTGGTTCTATGAATGTGGAATTCCATTCAATGCCGCAAAGGCACGAAGTTTTGAAGTCATGCTTGAAGCAGTTGGACAGTATGAGCCTGGTTATAAAGGCCCTAGTTATCATGATTTGAGAGTCCCATTGTTAAAAAATACAAAAGATAAAGTCATGGAGATGAAGACAAACTATCAAGCGTACTGGAGGAGATATGGTTGCACACTTATGTCAGATGGTTGGACAGACAGGAGAGGGAGACATTTGATCAATTTCCTAGTCAACTGTCCAGAAGGATCCTATTTTATGGGTTCCGTAGATGCATCCAGTCATATTCAAGATGCCACAATGTTATCAGATTTGCTTGATAGTAAGATTAGAGAGATAGGAGCAGAGTGTGTTGTTCAGGTAATTTTTTTGGTTTCATTAATTTAGTAATTTTCAAATACAAGTTTAATAGTCTACACTCTACAGCTTTCAATAATTACAAATGTCTGCACTCTGCAGGTGGTGACTGACAATGCTTCTAATTACAAGGCAGCTGGTAAAATTTTAATGGAAAAAAGACCTACATTATTCTGGACTCCTTGTGCAGCTCATTGCATTGATCTAATGCTAGAGGATATAGGCAAGCTACAACAGAACAAAACAGTGATAAGAAAGGCAGGAATGATTACAAATTTCATCTACAGACACACTCGTTTACTTGATGCAATAAGGACTACTATAGGCGGTGATCTAGTTAGGCATTCAGTAACTAGATTTGCAACATCATTCCTTACTCTACAAAGTGTGCTTAAGCATGAAGAGAAGCTGAAATTATTCTTTGTGTCGCCCTCGTGGAATGCCGCTAATTTGGCAAAAACTGAAGCCGGAAAACAGATTGTTGAAATAATACTTTCAACCAATTTTTGGAATGGAGTAAGAGATTGCCTAAAAGGGGGAAAACCACTGATTGCAGTTTTGCGATTAGTAGATGGAGATGAAAGGCCGGCTATGCCTGAAGTATATGCTGCAATGGAAGAAGCCAAACAAAAGATCAAACAACATTTTGATAACAAAGAAAGATTATTTAAAAAGATTATTGAGATTGTTGAAAATAGATGGACAAATCAAATGGAGCAAAAGTTGTATAGGGCGGCTTTGTTTCTAAATCCAGGCAAATATTTTGAATATGAGGAACAAAATAATGATGATGCCTGGAAATTTCAAGATGCTTTCAATGATGTTATTGCAAGACTAGTACCCGATCAAGAATTGCAAGACAAGATTGCCGAGCAAGGTACTAACTACAAAGCATCTCGAAATAGTTTTGGAAAGCCTATGGCTATTAGGCAACGAACCACCTTAAATCCAAGTAAGTATTGTTTACATTTTTATTTTTTCTTAATTTATTTATATGTCAAACAATTTATATCTGTCTTAAATGAATAGTGGACTGGTGGGGTGCACATGAAGGACCAAATGTTGACCTTACAAAGGTAGCATTGCGCATAATTGGCTTATGTTGTTCTTCTTCTAGTTGTGAGCGCAATTGGAGTACTTTTGAGTTTGTAAGTAATCTAAGTATACAAATATTCAATAAAAATTTTAATATTTTTATTTTAATAATTTACCAATAAGTTTGAAATTATCTTGATTCAGATTCACACAAAAAAAAGAAATAGATTGGAACATCAAAGGCTTAGTGATCTTGTATACATCCAATATAATCGGCGTCTACAAGCACGATTCCAAGACAGACGTGAAAAGGGAAGAAATTACAATCCTTTGGTGCTTGATGAGCTCGACTGGAGTAGTGAGTGGATGGTGAATAAACCAGAGGAAGCTCTAGTTTTTGATGATGATAATCTCACATGGGATGCTGTAGAGAGAGCTCTTGGAACTGAGGCTCGAAATTTACGAAGTGGAGTTGGAACTAATCTTCAAATAAATGAACTAATAGCTCAAGGGGATGAAGATTTAGATCATTTTGTAGTTGCCAGTGATGATGAAGATATTTATGATAATTATGGGCAAATGCCGAGTACCTCCATCCAACCAAACACCTGCAATGTCAATGACGACTTACTAGATGATGATTCTAGTTGACCTTGTATGATTATTTAAAGTTAATGTTAAAAATATTATTCATGCTAATATGCTATTTTTGTGTTCCCTTTTTTGTTATTGCTTTCTCTGAAGTTTGTCTTGACTCTTGAGTCTTGACTCTTGAGTCTTGACCATTGATAGATGATTGCCACTGTTTTTTCTTACTGTTACATGCTTACTGCTTCATGGTATTTGAGAATTGAGAATTTGAGATAGGTCATAGGTATGAATGTATTGATGTTTGAGAATTGAGGATTTGAGATATCATGAATTCATGATTCATGAATACATAATACATGATTTTGGTAGTTGGAACTTGGAACTTGGAACATTTGTGCTTGCTAGTTGCTAGTTGCTAGTTGCTACTTGCCTACTTCTTGTCATATGATCATTCAGAAGCTATACTTAGTTGCTAAGTGCTAACTGCTATGCTTAGTTGCTTACTGCTAACTGCTAACTGCTAGTCTGCTATGAAGAACAAAAAAATCTCCAGCTGTGTTTGTAATTGGTAAACAATTTATTTTTTTAAAAAAAAGGAGCTGTAGACTGCGGTTATTATAGTAACCGCAGTCTAAAGATTGACAGGCATACTATAGACTGCGGTTATTTTTGTAACCGCTGTCTATATATGACTATCGACTGCGGTTATTAGAATAACCGCAGCCGATGGTCAATAGATATATACTGCGGTTATTCTATTAACCGCAGTATATATAACATATACTGCGGTTATTAAACAACCGCAGTCTATAGTATGTGTACTATAGACTGCGGTTATTATACAACCGCAGTCTATAGCATGTATACTATACACTGCGGGTATTATACAACCGCAGTATATAGCATGTATACTATACACTGCGGTGATTTTAATAACCGCAGTCTATAGTAGAGACTGCGGTTATTATAATAACCGCAGTCGATATGCTGCTTTTTTTTTTTAAAAAAAAAAATGGCGCCTTGCGACTTGCTCGCCTTAGTGTCGCCTAGGCGTCCGCCATGACGCCTAAGCGTCAAGGCGCCCAGCGCTCGCCTTGGTTTGCCTTGACGCCGAGACAAGAATGTCTGCGATGCTACTACCTTTGAATCAGTGAAAGCTTCCACATCCCGAATCTCCAGCTCCTTTGCCAGGCGGAGGCCGGCGATCACGGCCTCATACTCCGCTTGATTGTTGGTCACGGGGAAATGTAAAATGACCGCTTGCTCTATGGTTACCCCCTGAGGACTTGTCAATACCACCCCTGCCCCGAGGGAGTGCCTTCTCGAGGCTCCATCAACCATCAACTTCCATGCTTCTCGAGGTTGCTGCTCTCCCCCCTCGACTTCAACGATGTAGTCTGCTAGGAAGTCCGCCACTGCCTGTGCCTTGATGGAGAGCCTTGGGACAAAGGCGATGTCGAACTCGCTTAGCTCAATAGACCACTTAGCCAGTCTCCCCGAGTGCTCCACTCCTTCGAAGATCTTGCGAAGAGGGTGGTCGGTCACCACCCTAATCGAATGTGCTTGAAAGTACGGCCGGAGTTTCCTTGCCGAGATGACCAAGGCGTAAGCGAGCTTTTCCAGGATGGGGTAGCGAAGCTCTGCTTTCCTCAATATCCGGCTGACGTAGTAGATGAGCAGCTGCTTCTTTCCTTCTTCCCTCACTAGGACGGAGCTCACCGCCTCCGCTCCTACTCCGAGGTATAAGGTCAGGTCCTCTCCTTCTTTTGGGCTCTGAAGCAGAGGAGCCTGAGAGAGTTGTCTTTTCAGCCCTTGGAAGGCCTCTTCGCACTCGGTTGTCCATTCGAACCTTTGATTCCCCCGCAGCACCTTAAAGAATGAAGAACACTTGTCTCCTGCCCTGGAGAGGAACCTGCTTAGCCCAGCCAGCTTGCCTGTCAAGCGCTGGACCTCTTTGGCGTCGCGAGGTGACTCCAAATCCAGGATGGCCTTTACCTTGTCCGGGTTGGGCTCCACCCCCGCCGGAGTCAGAAGATGCCCGAGGAACTTCCCGCGGCTGGCCCCGAAGACACACTTCAAGGGGTTCAGCCTCATCTTGAACCTTCTTAAGGTGGCGAATGTTTCCTCCAGATCTTGTATGTGCGAAACCATGCACTTGCTTTTGATCATTAGGTCGTCGACGTAAACCTCCAAGTTCCTCCCCCTCTGATCCCGGAAGACTCGATCCATCATGCGCTGATAGGTAGCCCCTGCGTTCTTTAACCCAAAGGGCATCATTTTGTAACTGAAGCATCCCTCCCTCGTGATGAAGGAAACATCCTTGGTATCAGGAGGGTGCATCCGGATCTGGTGATAACCTGAAAAAACATCTAAAAAGCTCATGACAGAAAAACCGACGGCTGAATCAACCAACGCGTCGATCCGAGGCAGGGGGTAGCAATCCTTAGGACATGATTTATTTAACAAAGAAAAGTCAATACACATTCGTCATTTTTCACCTCCCTTCTTTACCATTAGCACATTGGAGATCCAGCCTGGATACTGGATCTCTGAGATGAAGCCCGCCTCCAGGAGCTTCTTGACCTCCTCTCGTATTGGCTCCTCCAGCTTTGTTGCGATGGTCCTCATCTTCTGGCGTATGGGGCGAGTTCGGGGGTCCAAGTTCAGGCGATGGCAGGCCACGTCTGCGTCGATGCTTGGCATGTCCGCCGCGCTCCAGGCGAAGATGTCGACGTTGCCTTGAATGCAAGCCCGCACTTGCTCCCGGGCCTCGGGACTCAAGCCCCCGCTGACCCGCACCCTTTGTACTTTCCCTGCGCTGGTGAAGACCTCCATCTCCACCACTTCTTCGGCCGGCTCCAGCCGCGACTGCTCCCAGCCGGCCCTTGCCTCTTCCTCCAGCTCCAGCTCTCCTCTTTCTACTTCCTCCTCGATCTCCATCGCTTCTACCAGCCCCTCCTGCTGCTGCACGGCTCCCACGCCCCTCGGGGCCTCTCCCTCTACTCCTCCTGCCGCTTGCTCTCCTACTTCCATCGCCCCTTCTGGGCCCTCCTGCTCCTCGTCCCCCCGAACCACCTGTACATCTCCTTGCTGCTTCTCGGTCTCCTCTTCTCCCACTTCCACTTCAACTATCTCTCTCGCCTCCTCTAGGCCCATTCCCTCTTCCTCAACGATCTCCTCAAGTGCCGCCATCTCAATCTCCAACTCCTCTGTCTCTGCCATCCATGACACGGTGTTGACTGCGGTAACGTAACATTGTCTTGCCACCTTCGGGTCCCCTCTTACTATGACCTGCACCCCCCCATTGTTGAACTTGAGACATTGATGGAACGAGGAGGGGACGCAGCGAAAGGCGCTGATGAGGGGGCGCCCAAAGATGACATTATAACTGCTCGGGGCGTCCACGATCACGAACCTACAGTTCCGTGACACGCCCCCCAACCTTACGTGAAGCCCTACTCCTTCTACCTCTTTCCTCTCTCTGGAGAACCCGAACAGAGGTCCATCCGAAGCCAAGACCCTCTTCCCTTCAACCCTCATCTCATCAAAGGCCTTCTTGAAGATGACATTTACCGAGCTCCCGTTATCTACCAGTATCCTTGAGACCGTATAATTTTCCACCGCCGTCTGGATCACCAGGGCGTCACAGAATGGATCCTCATAGTCTGGCATGTCTGCTGATGAGAAAGTGATCTTTTCTTCTGGTGGGGGAACCTGGGAGGTAGAGGCCACCCCCCTTCGGTACATGGTTTGCAGGCTCCCCTTGCGGGCTGCCTCAATCCCCACTCCTCCGTGAATCACCCCGATTCCTCCCCAGGTCCCTACATCTACCCGATCTTCGCACCTATCTTCCACCTCGCCCTGCTGCACCTCTACTATCCTTACCGGTGGATCCTGCCTCCCTGCTCCTCTTGCTTCTCTTAGCTCTAAGAACTCCGGGCAGATGGCCGTTGCGTGACCTTCCTCCTGGTGGAAGTCACAAAAAAGCAACGCCTCCCCGCCCCTTCTTCCCTCTCCTCTCCCTCTTCTCCCTCCTCCTCGAGCTCCTTTCCCAGCTCCTCTTCCTCTTCCCACTTCCATGGCCTCCTGCGGTGGTGGGGGACGACCCCTCGGCTCCTGCCTCCATGCCGGTCGGTCGAACCTCCGGGGCTCCCGCAGGTTATCTCTCCCCTGGTAGCCTTCTCCTGGGCCCTGGGGGCGACCCTCCTGGGGCCTCCAACCTAACCGGTTGTTCGGCTCCCGGGCCCCCCATCCCTGCTGCTGCCCAAACCTTCGGGGCTCTTCCCTTCTCCTTTCTTCCTTTTGCTCCCTCTGTTCCCTCGGCTCCTTCTGTCTTCCCGCTGCTGGTTCCTTCACGTCGTCCTCCGCCAGCTTGGCCAACTTCCTGGCGAATGTTGGGTTTGCTCTCTCGAAGTCAATTTCCTTTGCCGCCCTCTCCATGAGCTCCTCAAAGGAGAGGGGAGGGACTCTCTTCAATTCCATGCTAAAGAATCCCGGTCTCAGCCCCAGCATCAGTGCGTACCCTGGGACCTCCTGGACTAGGAGGATCTCTTCCTGAAACCGGTCGACATAGTGACCCAGCGTCTCATCCGGCTTCTGCCTCACCGCAAACAGACACTCCGCTTCCTTCTTCCGCTTCTTCGAGGTTGAGAACCTCAACAGGAAACTTCTCCGCAGATCCTCAAAACAGTAGATTGATCTTGCTGGCAACTGGTGGAACCAGTCCTGAGCCTTCTCCTTCAACGTGATGGCAAACAGCCGGCACTTGAAGACATCCGTCATCTGCCTTATCGATACAACGTCCTCAAACCACTGTACGTGCTGTACAGGGTCATCCTTCCCCGAGTAGTAGGACATGTCAGGCTCCCGGAACCCCTTCGGCACCGGAGCTGAGATGATGAGCTCGCTAAATGGGCTCTCGCCTCCAGCCTGGCGAGATGGTACGTCCCGCGGCCTCGGCTGACTGGCCCGATCCGCGAGACCGTGCCCCGGGAAGAGCTCCCGCACTGCCGCTTCCTTCTCGCCCAGATCCGTCAGCGCCTCCTTGCCCGGGCGCTGGCTCTGGCCTGGGAAGAGTTCCCGCGCCGCCACATCTCTCTCGCCAGCCTCCCCCGGGACCTCCTATCCCGGGCGCTGCACTGGGGCGTTCTCGCCCAAGAGCGGGACCTCTTCTATTGGGACCTGAGGGGTGGCCCACTCGCCTCTCGCCGAGAAGGCCAAACTGATCGTCTGCAGAACCTCTCGCCTGAACTCATCCGGCATCCTCTTCGTCGCTTCCTCTCCCCGGGTGGGGGAGCCTCCAGAACCTGACCCTTCACCTTCACCTCCAGCCATGGGACAAAACTTAAGGCTTTCTTGTATCAGCTGCCTTCCACGCTCACCGCACCAGAACTGTTGAAGCCAAATATGACCTCAACTGGAGTTCGAAGAAAAAGGGGTGCAGCCAAAACCTACTTCTCCCAAGTCTCAACCCTCGACTGGATTCAAAGGACCTAAGACTGACCCAAAAGCCTCAGCAGGGAGGTCCCACCTCACACCCGGAAGATCTCTGAGAGCTTCCCCTCCAAAGCCAAAGCTGGGCTAGGAGCTCCTCAGAAAGCACTGGAATTTGAGAGATAATGATAGCTTGCCTTCTGAAGAGCCCTTATGGGTCTATTTATAGCATCGTGCTGACCTGAAATTACTGAAAAACCCCTAGTTGGTCTGCCAATAGCCGAATCCCGCTGTTTTTCTGAGGGCATATGGGGTAAATTTACCTGAGGGCAATTAGGACATTTTACCCAAGGCCCTGGGCCCCACTCGGCGAGAGCTGTGCCGAGGTCCTCCTGTCCAGAGCATGGCGCGAACGCTCTCTCCTGCCTATAGGCGAGAGCCCTTTGAGATTGGATCCTGGCGCAAGCGCAAGCGTTCCCGCGCAGGCCGCGCTCGACGATCTTGGCCTGCTGTTCTCCGTTCGACGATTTTGTTACCCTCGTCGATCTTAGATCGACGATCTGGCGCGATCGCTCCCGCCAACTTTGGCGAGATCTCTTTTTGGGCGGGAACTCCTTTGACTAGCTCAACTGTTGACCATTGTGTCTCCTGGTCTGACTCAGCGAATATGGGGTTGTACACAAATCGTCCACTGTTTGACTGAGCTCCTCCATCTCGCGAAAGAAGGCCTCACTAATCCACATTGTACAGCCCGCCATGGTCTTATTCTATGCCCGGATCGAGTTTATGTGGAGGCCTCGTCACCCCTCATTTCCACCATTTTGGAGGATGTTCACTACCACAGTCGTGAATGCATCCACCGTACACTTCAACGTCTCCACCCAAAATCTTTTTGGAAAGGGATGCGTAAGCACGTGCACGCCTTCATTGCAAGCTTTGCGGAGTGCCAAGGCGGATCATCTACTTTCGGCATGTCTATTCCAACCTCTTCCGGTGCCTACACAATTTGGTTGGATTTACTCATGGATTTTGTCAATGGGTTGCCCTCCTCCCGCGGAAAATCAACTTTGATGGTGGTGGTGGATTGTTTTTTGAAAGGGGCCCATTTTATTGCATTGGCACGCTCGCTCCTCGCCGAGAGCGTCGCTCAGATCTCTTTTCAAGAGATCTTTCGCTTTGCACAGGATGCCAGTCAGATCACGACAAGGTTTTTACTAGCTCCTTTTGGAAGGAACTCTTCGCTCAAAGTGGAACCAAGCTCGCATTTTCCTCGGCCTACCACCCTAGTTAGATGGACAATCGGAGGTGGTAAACCGCACCGTAGAGATGTATTTATGATGTATCACTGGAGATCGATCACGAGATTGGCCTCGCTGGCTTCCTTGGATCGAGTATTGCTACAACACCATATACCATACGACGCTCAAGACCACACCATTCCGCCTTATTTATGGACGGGAACCGCCACGCCTCTTTATACGTACGGCTTGACCTGGTTGGACATCGTAGACTGAGAATTTGAGGACAATGATGAGTTCTTGATTGCAGCCCAGAACCGCCTTATACAAGCTCGACAACGCATGAAAGTCATCTACAACTCCGTTCACCGCGAGCTTACCCTTGCCATCAACGATTGGGTATGGGTTTGGTGTCGACCTTTCCGCCAAGTGACTACAATGCCCACCTCCAACAAATTGGGACCAAATTATTTTAGCTCTTTTCCGATCACGAGCCGTATTGGAGACGTGACGTACCGTTTTGGCCTTCTTCCGGAGGATCGCATTCATGATGTTTTTCACATCTCTCAGCTAAATCTGTTTGTGGGCTCCCCGCCACCATCTCCACTTGTAGACATTCCGGTCTAGCTTGAGGACAAGCTTCCTCTCGACGGTGGCGGCTATGTTATGACATATGTCAAGTCAGACCAACGCTAGGGCCGAACGTATCTGCGCCGACCACATGCGGCGAACGCATGAATGCTTTCTTTATGTTTTTATAGTTTCCGCTGCTCGTGTATTTTTATTGGTTATGATATTTGTGCTTCCACGTGTCTAAAGCCCAAGTGGGGGGTGAATTCTGTGAACCAGTTTATGGGGCCGGATGGACCTTGGTGTTGGTATGCAATTTTTAATTCCTCAAATCCTCTCTTTCTAAATCCTCTCTCTCTAACTTCTTGCAAGTCTCTCTCCGATCCCTCTCGCTAACCTAGCCGCACGATTCGCCCGTTCTCCACCGGCGTCTCCTCCAACTTCCCCTCTATCGGTCGGTTTCCTTTCATCCTCCCGCCATAGCACCGCTGGGCTCCGAGGAGGGACAAGCCGATCCCTTTTGGGATTTCCCTCTCTCGCGCCTCATCACACCACAGATTGGTTACTTTTGACTAAGGGGGAGCTGATAAGCAGGTTATCATATCTGTCATACACTCATACTTCTATCAAAAAGGAATCTATAACATCGATCAAAGTAATTTATGTACCTGCGGATGGTTTGACCGACCCTAGTCCTGCCATAACATCTGTACATTTAATGCTACCACCATATTATCAAGATGATTAGCTGCCAAAAGTATTTATCCAGCACATATATCTCACAAACTGAGGTTCCCGATAAATTTACATGTTGCTTTAAACCTACATAAGTGAGTCATAAACTGGGGGTTGATGTGCTTGCACAAGTTCTAAATATGGTTTTGCTCCTTCATTTATTATGCAAATTTAACAATTGAGAGTTATCCAACATCAGATAGGAAGTCGATCACTTAAATTTGTCAGAATGTTTATGCATATGAAGGACATGTAAGCATGTTGGGAAGTATTTCTTTAAAAGTAACTATGATAAAATGAGAAGGAAAATAACCAAGCAAAGAAAAAGAAACTAAAAAGCAAATTTCCGCTTCTGGCTATATACAAACCTGCACTATATAGGGTGATGTTATATATAGACCGTTTTTGGTTATATACAAACCCTCACTATATGCAAATCAGTGCAATTAAAATTTTGTTATAAGCAAACATAATGCACAAGAAGGACATATGACTTCGTTATTAAGTTGGGTGATCAAGATATTTACCGTAGTGAGTGTTTTAAATATCTTGGATCGATAGTTCAAAAAGACGGAGGTATTGATAAAGATGTGACACATTGAATCCAAGCGGGTTGGTTGAAGTGGAGAGGCGCGTCAGGGATCTTATGTGATCGTAAAGTACCACTAAAACTTAAGGGCAAGTTTTACCGTACTGCAATTAGACCCGCGATGCTCTATGGTTCTGAGTGTTGGGCAGTGAATTGTGTACATGAGCAAAAAATGAGAGTTGCGGAGATGAGAATGCTTAGGTGGATGTGTGGACATACGAGATTCGATAAAATTATAAATGAAAGTATCAGGGATAAGAGTATAAGACAGGAGTAGCACCAATTGCAGAGAAGATGCGAGAAGCTCGTCTAAGATGGTTTGGACACGTACAAAGGAGACCATTAGAGGCACCTGTTAGGCGTTGTGAGAGTCTAGTCACTAGGCATGTTAAACGAGGGAGGGGTAGACCAATAAAGAATTGGAATGAAATTGTAAGGAAAGACATGATGTACTTAGACATTAGTGAGATTATGACAAAAGATAGGGCACAATGGCGACAAAAGATCCATATAGCCGACCCCACTATAGTGGGATAAAGGCTTGAATGTTGTTGTTGTTGTAAACATAATGTTTATATACAAACCAGTTCAAAATTTAGGAAATTGATGAAGTTTATACAACAAAAAGGCTCAACTGATATTCGGAAAACCACAGATGCATCCGAAGTTTCATCTAATCAAACTCCATGAACACCAGCTCGCTTGCAGGCTCATGAGAAAATGGGTATTGCTCCAGGCAAAGGAGCGAGTGCATTTGATGCAGCACGAGTCTACAGTTGACGGACGACACACAAAAGCCTTAAATCAACAAATGAAAATGCAATCTAAATACAGTGCACGTGTGGTCATGAGATGACAGTCCAAATTAAGATCATTAAGCAAATAATTAAGATTCATAAAGCATTTAAATACCAATAGCACAATTGTTTAACAAGCACTGACGAGTACAGAGTAATCATAATCAACCGGCGAAATGAGGCGTAATTCCATTCAAGTGCGTCGAATACGCTCCGCAAATTACAACACAACGATACGAATGCCAATGAAAGTTAATACCCAGAGCAAGAGTTTAAACCAAAGCAATCAATGGAAAGAAATAGAACATCCATACCTAGATTTACTTATGCACGCGGCGGCCTACCTTCGGGATGGAGAACCGTTGGTGGGAGTGCTTCCGACTTGACGGTGGTTCCACGGCGGGGCTGCCAAAAATCAGGAAAATTCGGATTTGAGATATTTGGGAGGGTGGAAAGTGAGATCTGTAGGAGAACGGGCGGGAGTGAGTGACGTCCTGTGTGATTCGGAGGATGGGAGAGAGAGGGTGGCCGGCCGGCGAGTTAGGGCCGACGAAGGAAGCTGGAGTCATGTGGGTCGGACGAAGGGGCGGCGAGGCTTGGGGATGGGAAACAGGGAAGGAGAAGGATGGCCGGGAGGTGTTTGTGGCTGGGTGTGGGCGGAGAAGGATAGGGCTGCCGGAGGAGGACTGTACGGGGTCGGCGGAAGGCTGCGAGGGAGGGAGATGGGCCGGATCCGGACGGGGACGGAGAAGGGATGCAAGAGGGGGAAGAGAAAGGCCGAACCTCGGCGGGGACGGGCGGACGGAGGCGGCGGGCTGGGCATACTCGGAACAGTCGGGACGTGCCCTTTGGAATCCACCGAAGGAAGACCGGCAAGTTGCAGTAGAGCAACTCTCGATCCCCAATTCAGCCTCACACATAAGTATATATAGAGGAATATGAAAAATAAGCCCAGGGCATCCGATTGGATGACTAATAATGTCTGGGCCAATCAGGGGGCCAAATACATCATAAAAATATAATATATAAATCTGACTCGGAACAACCATCCGGGCTCATTCGCGGACTCAGATCGCCCAAACGGGTCACCGAACACCGCCTCCTGCAGGAATAGGCGCGGGAGTGCCGTCGATCGCAATCAACAACCCCCGACTTGAAAGCACTCATCTTCGGTGAGTGAAGACGATCGTACTCTCGACGTAAGTCCGGGGCGAGTCTCTCGAGCTGCACAGCAGAAATGCAAGTGTCATCGAAAGTCGGGCGGGCAAGCCAATGGACCATGTACCGCAGGACCACTGAACCGCCTGTCGTAGTGAAGTCATGACCAACAACCTGCAGTGCCTCTCTGGTAGGCTTAGGCAACTGTAGCAGCAATGTGTCTCCGTCTGAATGTTGTGTCACTGGTACTGCCGACTGGGGAGTGGACTCCTCCGAGCGGTGCTCAACCGCCCGCGACTGCCCGAGCATAGTAGGTGGAGAGGTGTTAAGGAAGGGTGGGATAAGCAGTGGCTCAGGGGTAGCTAGAGACCATGGGTCCACTTGCACTCGCTCCTCGCATTATTGAGTTAAATCCTCCATATTGACCACCCGGTGAATTCCCATTGTCGGTGAGATATCAACCTTATAAGCGTTCACATGAATACGTCAAGTGACTGTATGGGGGTCCATTCGGCGAGCACTTAACTTCTTCGCGGCCCCCAGGGGGAGCCCTCAGGTCGATGACAGATCATATCTTGATCTCCATTGTCAAAAACTTGTTCTCTCCTGTGCAGATCAGCCTAAGCTTTATAAATTTCATTACCGGTCGCGATCTTTCTCCGGATTGTCTCATGTAGTGTGTGTATATGATAAACAGACAACTCAACAGACCAATGCTACAAATGACAAACCCAAATGATGTCATGAAATGCATGTGTGAGCGGAATGGACGACTCTGCAGACTTATGCAAATGATGAACCCAAAAGATGACATGCTCGCATGAATGATGCATGAAAAACTCGTCAGACACGGTACACTGACATTCAACAAGTTTTATGCGGCGAAGGTTCCTTGCAAGAGGTGATTTATCAAGGGGTTCGTCGGGAGGAGTGTAATAAAACTCAGTGAGTGTGCGATGAGTGTTAGAGTGATTGTGCGAGGCGCCAACACCCCAATACGAACTCCTATGGTCACTAATATCTCTCAAGGAACGTGTTGCATCAGGCAGATCACCAGGAGGTACGTATGAAAATTCTTCGCGAAGACGACGATCGCCTGAGTGAGCGGCAAAGACATCACTAAAAGGATATGATAATCGAGTGAGGTGAGTGTCGCTGATAGGAAAGAACTCATCTGGCGGGTCAGCCGACGGTATGTCGAAAAACTCATCGCGAGTGGGGTGGGTCATACACTCAATTCTTCGCACATCCGAAGGGTGCTCAAGTATGCCTCGGAAATGCCCTACATCATCATTGCTACACTCAAGACCTGCTCTCCAAAGCAACGTACGGGACGTGAATGAGAGGGGTGTCAATAAGTCAGCGTTCACAGATGACGCGCTCAACGAGATGTCAATCTCACAGGGTAGTGGCGGTTCATCAGAAGGCTTGTTAGGGGGATCATTAAAGAACCCGTCAGTAGGTTCATGATCCTCCAAGTGGGTACTGCCAATAAGGGTGATGTTTTCAAGAGCGGGTGAGACCACCGCCATGATAGCGATGCGAGGCTCGAGGATCTCAGTCATGACATGACTTGAGATAAGTCTAAGGGGAGAGTGAGATGAATCCATACTATAGCGACGCGAGGCTCGAGGATCTCAGTCATGACATGACTTGAGATAAGTCTAAGGGGAGAGTGAGATGAATCCATACTCAAGTGGGGGTTGGTCGGTGAGGTGTCAAGAAAGGGGTCTACAACCAAGGGGGTGACGAGGCCAACATGAGGTATAGAAGATGGGTGGACCATCAAAGTCTCGTTGGGTCGCTCAGCCTCACTCTCGTGACCAAACTCATTAGGCATGCTAATGACGCTCTCCCCCCGTGCAACACGGCCAGGGTCATACTCTACCTCTAAATCGCGTGGGCATGGAGGCTCATCAAGGGAAAGAGTACCAAAATCAGGTGATGAATCACTCATAACTATGGGGGTACTGCACATATCAGTGGTTTGACTTGAATCCTGACGTGTCACACTATAGGCTTCCCCATGGGCATATTTCAGGCTGTCCATTTGAGCAGGTACGAGATCAAATTGTTCAAGAACCAATCGTTGAAATTCGGCTTCAGGTATCTCTATTGGTGGAACAATAATGGAATCCAAACGCGTGAGGTTATCCACATAGTGGTGACCCCAATAAGGGTCCGGATAGTCCTCAAAATGCTCGTCCCTAATAGACTCACAGTGTGTCAGAGGGTGACTGTGATCCTTACGAGTGGGCGGCGATGAGTGAGGGTGATCATCAAAATAGTATGAAGATCTCTCCGGAGGGGCTTTACAAAGAAACTCAACTCTACTAACGTCAAGTCGTGGCTTGACATAGTGACGGTATTAGGAAGTTCTAGAATCATAGCGATCGTCTCTAGCAAATTATGGCGATGGGTCGGCCCGATATCTAGGAGGAGCGGAATGTGAATAAGGATGATCGTCAAAATGATATGCCATGAGATTCGACATATAGACTTCACTACTGCATATAAAAGTGTGGCGCAAATCGAACCTCCCTCTGATACCAAATGATGCAGCACGAGTCTACAGTTGGCGGACGACACACAAAAGCCTTAAATCAACAAATGAAAATGCAATCTAATACAGTGCACCTGTGGTCATGAGTTGACATTCCAAATTAAGATCATTAAGCAAGTAATTAAGATTCATAAAGCATCTAAATACCAATAGCACAATTGTTTAACAAGCACTGACAAGTGCAGAGTAATCGTAATCAACCGGCAAAATGAGGCGTAATTCCATTCGAGTGCGCCGAATACGCTCCGCAAATTACATCACAACGATATGAATGCCAATGAAAGTTAATACTCGGAGCAAGAGTTTAAACGAAAGCAATCAATGGAAAGAAATAGAACATCCATACCTAGATTTACTTATGCACGCGGCGGCCTACCTTCGGGATGGAGAACCGTTGGTGGGAGTGCATCCGACTTGACGGTGGTTCCACGGCGGGGGCTGCCAGAAATTAGGAAAATTCGGATTTGAGATATTTGGGAGGGTGGAAAGTAAGATCTGTAGGAGAACGAGCGAGAGTGGGTGAGGTCCTGTGAGATCCAGAGGATGGGAGAGAGAGGGTGGCCGGCCGACGAGTTTGGGCCGTGGATCTGGAGGGTCATGGGCCGACGAAGGAAGCTGGAGCCAGGTGGGTCGGAGGAAGGGGCGGCAGAGCTTGGGGAGGGGAAACATGGAAGGAGAAGAATGGCCAGGAGGTGTTTGTGGCTGGGTGAGGGCGGAGAAGGACAAGGCTGCTGAAGGAGGACTGTACGTGGTCGGCGGAAGGCTGCGATGTAGGGAGACGGGCCGGATCGGGACGGGGACGACGAAGGGCTGCAAGAGGGGGAAGAGAAAGGCCGAACCTGGGCTGGGACTGGGCGGACGGAGGCGGCGGGCTGGGCAGACGCGAAATAGTGGGGGCTCGCCCTTCGGAATCCACCAAAGGAAGACCGACAAGTTGCAGTAGGGCAACTCTCGATCCCCAATTCAGCTTCACACATAAGTATATATAGATGAATAGGAAAAATAAGCCTCGGGAATCCGATCGGACGACTAATAATGTCTGGGCCGATCGGGGGCCAAATACATCATAAAAAATATATAATATATAAATCTGACTCGGAACAACCATCCGGTCGCATCCGCGGACTCGGATCGCCCAAACAGGTCACCAAACACCGCCTCCTGCGGGAATAGGCGCGTGAGTGCTGTCGATCGCCATCAACATTCCTCCCAAACCTATCCTCATCGTAGAATCTAGCTCGAACCTTCCTTCCGCCGAAGTACCGTCCATCGAGATCGATGAGAGCCTTGGTTGTCTCCTCCAATCTCTCAAACTACACAAAGATTCACACAGCTTCGTCGACGGGAATGTTGGGTTCCGTGATCTCGAATATCAGGACTCGCGGTACCATTCCATACTTAGCACTCTCGGAAGCGACCTCGTCTTCAAGCTCATCGTCCAGGTTGAAGCGAATGGTTGAAGCGGCAAGGCTTCCGATCGGGAGCAAAAGGCATGTCGCGGGTGGGGGTTAGGGCACGGGAGAAGTTCTAGCCAGAATAAGGCAAAAAGTTATTAGATTTTGGTATTTAATTTGTTTGTGTATAGTAATTTTAAAAACCCTCAAAACAGTTATTAGATTTAGGTATTTAATTGGTTTGTATATAGTAATTTTAAAGACCCTCAAAACTCCAGATTTTTTATTTGTATATAACCAAACTTGGTCTACTTATAACAATTCCCATTTTTTAACGTACATTTCCTAATTATCAAGTCTATTCTCTATTATCTTATCTTTGGTAGTTGCCTCCTACTACTTTATAATGTTCCTTCAATGCAATAATTTCTTAATTCATCCCTTAATACCGTACGCTAATCTTTGTATTCTTATTTCTATTATGCTCAAACTAGATATTTATTACTATTTATTGGCCAACAGATTCATATAACACGGTTGACCTAATTGTGCTCTTATATAATTTATATCCAAGTCTGTGGTATTCTCTCAAGGCACTGCTCCATTTTCACCACCAAGCATTAACCCTAGATGTTATTTTCTCTTCTGCATTCCTTTTTCTATTTATTACTACAGATGCATGATTCGTGATAAAAAAATATTATATGTTGGAATCAGGATATATTTTTAAAATTTTTTTTATCAAATTATAACTGTAAATTAATATGAAGACACGTGACATTCATGACTTCTTTATTTTCTTAATCATTTTATTTCTTATATTATATGTTAATGAAGATCTAGTTTACCCATGTTACAAAAACACATCATATCCTTGACAGGAGCTGTGAATGAAATTATATAATCAATTGAGTACAACCACTTATCATCGGATACTCTCTCTTTCTCACCCTTTTCGTTGTATCATCACAATATACACAATTTTAGAGCATTTGAGCATGCTCGGACATATCCTAGAGTATTTCAGAGTATTCAAGACTTTTTTCCCTTCAAGATAAAGGAAAAGTCAAGGGTTTTGAGGGCTGGTTTTTGAGAGTTTCCAGACTCGGATATATTTTAAATGCGATAAGTCAGGATGTTGCATGTGAGCGCTCTATCTTAAAAAGATATATTGATTCATAATTGTTAATTTCACACACACTGAAGTTGGGTATCATGTGCATAGTCTTTGTTATACTAATTGTAAGCCATTTATTCTCTAAACAATATTTATTGTTTCAACTCTTTACCTGTATTAACTGATGTCTTCCCGATCAGAACTATATCATCTGCAAAAATATATACTAAGTTCTCTCACTTTGGTTATCTATTGTAAGCAAGGTTGTAAATATAAAATGTTAGTAATATGCCAGATTGAGTTTTTAAATGTCGGATGCCAGAAACATGTCAGAAATATTTTAAAATATCGATTTTTTTGTATCTTATAATAAAAATTTGTTTTTTTTATGTATAATAAGTGTAATTTTATGTTATAAAAGTAAAAAAAAACATAACAAGTAGAAGAATAATAAGTCATATATATCCCAAACTAAATGCGAAGAGGATCCAAAATAAAATATTATTAACAAGTACATATTAATATATTGTAAAATATAATTTATATTATACAATAATTTTATTTTGATAGTGAAATAATTTTATACAATAATTTTATTTTGACACGAAATTGTGTTAATTAGAGAGGGATTAAATTAATGAGCCATACCATGGAACTATGAGAATGAGTGATAGAAAGAAGAGTAAGACGAGAGATAGTATCTCAGAGAATCAATTTGGATTCATTCCAAGGCGGTCGACCATGAAAGCTATAAATATCGTGGAGACTCATTGATAACTATCTAGAAAGAAAACAAGATTTGCATATGCTCTTTATCAATTTTTGAAGGTTTATGATAGGGTTCCAAGAGAGATCTTATGGAGAGTCTTAAAAAAGAAAGATGTAAATGTATCATTCATTGACATACTCAAAGATATGTATACAAATTTAGTGACGAGGGTGAGGACATCTGGATAATTAACACAGGAATTTTCTATCACTGTTGGGTTACACCAAGGCTTTAAACTCATATCTCTTTACCTTTATCTTAGATGTGCTCACCAGACATTCAACAAGCAATACCTTGGTGTTTATTGTTTGTTGATGATATCGTTTTGGTTGATGAGACCCGCGGGGGTATAAACGCGAAACTTGAATCTTAGCGAGACACTTTAGAAAAGAAGGGTTTTAGATTGAGCTGGGCAAAGATGGAGTATATGAAGCTTAAATTTAACAGTGGAAGGACGGATGACTTCGTTATTAAGTTGGATGATCAATATATTTCCCGCAGTGAGTGCTTTAAATATCTTGGATCGATAGTTCAAAAAGATGAGGTGTTGATACTTGATAAAGATGTGATACATAGAATCCAAGCAAGTTGGTTGAACTGGAGAGACACGTCATGGATCTTATGTGATCGTAAAGTACCATGGCAAGTTTTACCCTAATGCAATTAAACCAACAATGCTCTATGGTTCTGTGTGTTGGACAGTGAATTGTGTACATGAGCAATAAATGGAAGTTGCGGAGATGAGAATGCTTAGGTGGATGTGTGGACACACGAGATTGAATAAAATTAGGAATACATGTATCAAGGATAAGACTGGAGTGACACCAATTGCAGAGAAGATGCGAGAAGCTCGACTAAGATGGTTTGGACATGCACAAAAGAGGCCATTAGAGGCACTTGTTCCCCATTGTGAGAGTTTAGTCACTAAGCATGTTAAACGAGGTAAGGGTAGACCAATAAAGACTTGTAATGAAACTATTAAGGAAAGTCATGATTTACTTAGGCATTAGTGAGATTATGACTAAAAATAGGGCACAGTGGTGACAAAAGATCCATATTGCCGACCCCACTATAGTGGGATAAAAGCTTGAGTGTTATTGTTGTGTGCAATGATTATATAAAATTGATTCTAAGAATAGAACATTAAAATGAAAAAATAAGTTTAATTGATTTAAGCATACATATTATAACACATATAGATGATTTAAACATATACTATTATTTTGAATCATAAAATAAAATAGCGGACGATATATGTAAAAGTTGTGTAGGACAACATATCAAAAAAGTCGGATATGCCGACGGTCGGCCTACATTTGCAAAAAGACAATCTATTTTTTAAGAAACCAATGTCGTTTTTCACTCAAAAAACGACATATCGACAGACATGTCGGACACATCGGATTGTAAGTATCTAATTACTAATAAAAAAATATGAACTCAATATTGATCATTGTTGTAACATATTTTAATTAAAAAATATTTGGTTACTTCACATGAGAGCCTAGCACCTCACTTGCGACATGAGAGCATATTTTTCCTTTGACATACTTTTCCTTTATGATGTGCTCAAAATGATTTGTTACCCAATAACCCAAGCGTACCACCTTGCTTGCGACATGAGAGCATATATGGGAGCCGCCTTGTAAGTTTCATACGAAAAGTTATTTAATTTATAATTAATTAGTATGAATTAATTTGTTAATGTTAATTAATATTGATTTATTAATTATTGATAGGAAGAAGACGGGGGGGGGGGAGAGAGAGAGAGAGATCTAAGTAGGAAACTAGAGAACTAGGGTTTGAGGAGAAGAGGAAAGAGAAATACCTTGACTGATCTTGCATAATCCTCCACATGAGAGCAGCCCGGGTATAAATACCCGGGCCAAGGAGTGGCTGGCCGGCCCCTCCAAAAGGGGCTGAACCCGTTGGTTTAGCCCCGGCCGGCCGGTTCACTGAGAGGGGCTGAACCAGATGGTTCAGCCCCGTTGCCGCTTGTCGACTCCTTGCGCCTACGAACATACTGTCGTCCCGAGAAACGTAGTGGCGACGTAACATTCCCCTCCCCATCAAGAACCAACTTGTCCCCAAGGTGGTAGTCGGGGTAAAGCTCCTTGCAGTCCAGTAAATCCACCCAGGAGTTGTGCGCCGCTGAGAGATTCTTCCACTTGACCAAGAGCTCCGGTCGGTACTCAACGCCTCGTAGTTTTCACTTGAGTCGCACAATATCCTTCGGAAGTGGGCGAAGCTCGTCCGCACTGGTAGTCGCGTGCAGCAGAGCGCTTGGTTGGACATTGGCTCCGACCTTCCGCTTGAGCAAGGATACATGAAAAGTTGGGTGAATGCGGGAACCCATCGACAATGCCAACTTGTATGCCATCGGCCCCACCCTGCTGAGTATACGAAAGGGGTCGTAATACTGGAGAGATAACTTCTGATTCAGACGACGAGCGACTGACAACTGTCGGTACGGTCGTAGCTTGAGAAACACCTCGTCGCCCACTGTAAATTCCCTCTCCTTGCGATGCTTGTCTGCCTAAACCTTCATGCGATCCCGGGCAAGGCGAAGGTTCTCACGCAGGGTTGCTAACATGCGATCCCTGTCCCGAAGGGCACGATCAACCGCCGGCATGGCCGCGCTGCCCGGCTCATAGCTAGCTACTCAGAGTACGAGGTGGGCGGCCGTAAACAACCTCAAACGGGGTCATCCTGCTGGCCGAGTGGTAGGAAGTGTTGTCGCAATATTCGGCCCAGTGCAACCACCCCGACCAAGTTCGGGGTTCATCCATAACAATACAACGGAGGTAGGTCTCCACCCCCTGATTTAAGACCTCTGTCTGGCTGTCCTTCTAGGGGTGATGTGCGATGCTGAAACGTAGACATGTCCCTTGCAACCAAAATAGTTCGTGCCAAAAGTTGCTCACAAAGGTGGGGTCCCGGTCGGAGATGATAGCTCGGGGCAGGCCGTGCAAGCGGATTATCTCCCGGGCGAACAGAGCGGCGACAGATTCGCCAGTATATGGGTGACTCAAGGCAAGGAAGTGGCCGTTCTTGGAGAGTTTGTCAACCACCACCAAAATTACGGATTTCCCCTGGGATTTGGGCAACCCGTCAATGAAATCCATCGACACTGTATCCCAATTCTGCTGCGGAATCTCGAGAGGCACAAGCAGCCCTGCGGCGAGGTCATCTCGTACTTTTGATGCTGACAAGTCTCACATTGCCGCACAAACTATTGTATGTCACGGTGCATGCCAGGCCAAAAAACATTTGTTCGCGCCCACTGAAGGGTCCGGAGCACTCCCGCGTGGCCGCCTGTCGGTGAAGAATGAAACTCGTGCATCATCACAGTTTTCCATGCCGAGTCCGGAGGAAGAACCACGCGACCATGATGGTAGAGGCGGTCATTCTGAAGGTGATAGCCCGAGTCCACGATCTCGCCGCGCTGTAAAGCCTCCTCCACGGTGTGTAAATCAGTAGTTCGCATGACCTCCTCCTGTATATCATCCAGGGAGTCCACTAGTGGCCCCGAGATGTGAGCAACCATACCCTCAGGAATACGAGAAAGAGCGTCAGCCACCACATTATCTTTGCCGCTTCGATAGGAAATCTCATAATCAGAACCCAAAAGCTTGATCACCCACTTTTGTTGAAGATGGGAAGAAACTCGTTGGTCCAAGAAATGCTTCAAGCTCTGGTGGTCGGTGCGAATCGTAAAATGCCGGCCTAGAAGGTATGGCCGCCACACAGCCACCGCGTGGATGATAGCCAACAGCTCGTTCTCATAGGTGGACAATCCCAGCGTGCGAGGGGCCAGTCCCTTGCTGTAAAAGGCTAGGGGTCGGCCCTCCTGCATCAACACCGCATCAATGCCACCTCGGAGGCGTCAGTTTCCAGCACAAACTCCTTGGTGAAATCTGGGAGCGCCAGGACTGGTGTTGACGTCATGGCCCCCTTAAGTGGCTGGAACGCTGCCTCTGCCTCGTCTTGCCAAACAAAGGCATCTTTCTGTAACAACTGGGTGAGAGGTCGGGCAATCTTGCCATAGTATTTCACAAAGCGGCGGTAGTAGCCTATGAGGCCCAAGAAACCCTCAATGCTGATAGTCTGAGGGCCGGCCAGGATAACATGCTTGCGATCTGTTGAGGGTCCTCCTTGAGACGTCGACCGACACCAAATATCCCAAATACTCAATCTCCGCCTCCCGAAAGAGCATTTGGATTGCTGCTACAGTTGGTGTTGGCGAGAATGGCGAAGACCTGCTCCACATGGTGTAAATGTTCCGCCCACCTGACACTGTAGATTAGAATATCATCAAAGAATATCAACACTGACTGACGGAAGGGGGCAGAATATCTCGTTCATGACGGTCTGGAATGTGGAGGGGGCGTTGGTGAGCCCGAACGACATCCCAAAAACTCATAATGCCCGTAGTTGCGGAAAGCGGTTGTGGACATCCTCTTCATGCATGCAATTTGGTGGTAACCCGACCTGAGGTCAGTTTGGTGAAACGGGAAGCACCGTGTAGTTCATCAGTAGTTCTTCAATCAGCGGTATAAAAACTTGTCTTTTACGTGGACAATTTAGGCCGCGGTAGTCCACGCAGAAGCGTCACGATCCGTCCTTCTTAACCAAGATGGTTGTAGGAGATAGACGTCTGTGTGTCCGGGTGAGTACTACTGTATATTTAGTTCCACGCCTTTCATGACCCCCTCGCACCGGAGTTTGCGGGGAAGATCCCATCAGCCACCATAACGTGAAAAGCAGCAGCTCGGTCCTAACCTCGTGTCCCACCCTCTGCACCACTTTCGGGTGGATGAAATCGTGCGTACTCCCGCTGTCTACTCGGATAGTCACCTTCTCCTGGAGGACTCTCCTAGCCATCCTCATAGTGAGTGGTGCATTGCATCCCTCCTCGCCTGAAGTGACACGCCGAACTCAGTCAGATCCAAGTCCCCTTCCCACTCTGATACAAGTGTGCCCTCGTCCTCCGTGTCCTCCCGTAGCATAAAGACATGTATCTTTTGACATTTGTGCCCGGGAGCGAATTTCTCATCACAATTATAGCACAATACCTTTTCCTTCCGCGCCTGAAGTTTCGACCAAGTCAGCCGAGTGTCAACCGGTTTACCCGGTCCCTGAGAGTCCCTCTTCGCCACTTGCGTAGTGGTAGTAGAACGGGTTGAGCTGCGGTAGCGTTGCCGGTTGTAGCGTTCCTCCTATATCCGACCTAAACTGATCGCATGGTTGAAGCTGCGGGGCATGTACGACTGGATCTCATCCCGCAAATAATCCTCGAGTCCGGATACAAAACAACTGAGTAGTGTTTTCTCCTCCCATTGCACTCAGTTAGCCAGCTTTTCGAACTCGGTTCGGTACTCCATCACTGTACCCTTCTGGTGCAGCTTCTGTAAGAGCGCCTCAAAGTCTTCGTACTCGAGAGGTCCAAAACGAGCGGTGAATCCATCCACGAAGTCGGTCTAGAGTACGTAGTCCTTGCCTCTCAGGAACCACTGCACCCATTGGAAAGCATCATCCTCCAGATGAAAAGAGGCCAACTGCACCCATTGCCCCTCGGGAATCTCCTGGTAGCTGAAAAAGAGTTCCACCTTCTGCAGCAACTCCAATGCATCTCCGCCATTGAACTTGGAAAAATTCATCCACGTCAATTTTGGCGGCATGTTTGGCCGGTGTCCGGCTTGTCCACGCCACCCTGCCTCCTGTCCATACTCCGCCGGTCTTCTTGGTTCCCCGAGTTCCTAGCACCCATTGGAAAGTACTATTTCTCTGCCGGTCTTCTTGTCCGACTATTTCTATTGATAGTGATGAACTTCAGGACTGTGCATGAATTGACTAACTAAGCCAACAACGAAGGAGATATCAGGTCTGGTAATTGTCACATAAGTCAACTTTCCCACAATACGTTGAAATTCTGACTCTCTCAAGATCAAGAGAAGTATCCTTATTAATGCCATAATTAGGGTCCACAGAACTATCCGCAAGCTTGACACCCAAATATACAGTGTCACTGAGAAGGTCCAAGACATATTTACGCTGAGAGATCATAATATTTCCTGCAGATTGAGCAATTTCAATTCCAAGAAAGTACCAAAGAAGACCCAAATCCTTGATTTCAATGGCAGAAGCCAATTCCCCTTCAACTAGAGTAATGTGGTGGTCATCTGTTCCGGTAATAATGATATCATCCACATAGACTATGAGAATAGTGGTACATTCCTCCTTTTTGTAGACAAAGACTGAGTGGTCTGAAGTACAACGAGTGAAATTTAGATGAACAAATTTGTCTCTAAGCTTGGCAAACCAGACACGAGGTGACTGTTTGAGACCATATAAGGATTTCTTAAGGTAGCACCCATGTCCTCTAGGAACATCCATAACAGGAGGAGTCATATAGATTTATTCCTCCAATTCACCATGAAGGAAGACAATTTTTACATCAAGCTGGTGCAAAGTCTAAGACTTATGAGCAACAATAGACATTAAGATTTTGACTGAGTTCAGTTTAACGACTAGTGTAAATGTCTTTTGGAAGTCAACTCCATCAACTTGAGTGAATCCTTTGGCAACCAATCTCGCTTTATATCTATCAAGAGTTCTATTTTGAAGAAATTTAGTAGTATATATCAATTTGCATCCGACTGGATGACGCCAATGTGGGATAGAGACAATTGCCCAAGTCTTTTGATGTTGGAGAGCATCCATCTTCTCCTCCATAGCCTTTATCCAGTGAGGATTCAAGCTAGCTTCTTAAAAACTGTTAGGAATAGAAATAGATAAAACAAATGCAAGATATGCTTGTAATGAGTGAGAGATGGAGTGATACCCTACTTATCAATAAGATATCTAGTACAACCACTATGAATTTGAAGCGCAGAAGTGGTCTCCTAAGTGGTGTTGTTGCTTCGATCTGACAGAGTGGTGGTGGGTGGTGGAGCATGAGTGTGATATTCTTGACCAATATTTCAGTTTTGTCTTCTCTGGTAGACTTGAAGATCCTTCCTTCTTCTGTACACCCGAAGATCATTGGTTGAAGCTTCTTTTATGACAGAAATATCCACACTTCTTGGAGCAAGCACATCAACCAGAACAGGTAGGGGTGGCAACATGTCACTCTCTTCTTTGCTTTTCTCCCGAAATATGACAATTTTGACCTCATTGGAGCAGTAGGGAGTTTTTCAAAAAAAGCAACATCTTTGATATAAACCTTTTCCGGAGAGCAGGAGAATAACACTTATATCCTTTTTGGTTGGCTGAATATCCCATAAAGACACATTTTATCGCTTGTGGGTCTAATTCATCCTTATGAGGCCCCATAATATGGAAAAAATCAGCACATCCGAATATCTTAGGAGAAAGATTGAATATAAGCATATTTGGGCAAAGAAGCTTTAGGGGGTACTTTCCCTCCAAAGTACCAGTGACCATCCGATTAATTAGATAGATGGAGGTGAAGACACCTTCATCCCATAGTCCCTTAAGGACGTGCATCTCTTGCAACAGACAACGAGTGGTTTTCAAGATATGGTGATTCTTCCTTTCGGCTACCCCATTCTGCCGAGCAGTCCCTGGACAGGAAGTTTTGAAAATAATGCTATGGTTTCCCAAGAAACTTTGAAGATCACTGCATGTGTATTCATCTCTGTTATCACTTTTAAGAATTTTAATTTTAGTTTCAAATTGAGTCTGCACATGATGATGAAACAACTGAAATATTTCTGAAAGCTCATTCTTCCTTTTCATGAGGCACACCCAAGTAAAGCGTGAGTGATCAATAAAAGAAGCAAAATATTGAAAACCATTCATAGAACAAATTGGAGATGTCCAAACATCAAAAAGTATCAAATCAAAACATTTCACACTTCGACTCAGACTAGGAGCATAGTTGCTTCTACAATGCTTAGCCAATTCACAAGGCTGACAATCAAAAGTAGTTTTTTTAACATTAAGGAAATGCAGAAATATAGCTTTTAAGGTCTTCACACTAGCATGTCCAAATCTCTTATGCCACAACATCAACTAATAAGGATTGGTAGACTTCTCAGCACTAAGAGCTTGATAGTTGTCCATGACTTACACATCACCTGACTCATATCTACCACCAATCATCTTCCACTTGCCAGATCCTGAAAAACACAATGAGGAGAAAAAAATGATAAAACAGTTAAGCTGCTTAGTTAAACTGCTCACAGATAACAAATTTGTTGGAATAATAACCATTGATTTGAGGGAAACTGAGGGAGAAAGATGAATAACCCCTTTATCCAGTCATACCGAAGCTGAGGATCCATCAACGAGTTTCACACTGCCAGTTGCGGGAGAAATATAAGAAACTCCCACAGAAGACCCAGTCACGTGGTCAATGATCCAAGGAGCAGATAAGTAGTATGAACATGAGTAGCCGTACTTGCCAAGTCACCAACAAGCGATCTTCCCGCGGCATTGTCTTTCAGAGCCTTGAGTTCTCTAGTCAAACTCTCGTTTTCTGCCAGAAGATACCCAGTATTCTCAAGATTGCCATACATAGCGGTTTGAGATCTACATATTTCCCATCTAAACCACGAGAACCTCAAGGCTCTGAAGATGAAGATCCCAACATTTCTCTTTCTCATGACCTTTCTTCCTATAGTGGGGCACTTCATTTTACTCTTGTTTTCTTGTCTCATATTTCTTGATTGCCATTTCTTCTGCTTAGCAATGAGGGCAGATTTCTCATGGCCAACATGAATATCTGAACAAAGAGAATTAATACGACTTGCCTCCCCTCGAATATAGTGGGTCACTGTCTCTAGATCAGGCACAAAATCTCTTCTCAATATCTGAACTCTCTGGAATTCAAGTTCCGGAGGAAGACCAGAAAACATTTCAAATACCCTCAATTGCATAAGTTCAGTCTTGTTGTCTTCTATGGTCTGGATAGCAGAATATTGATCAATTTCTGCCCACTTATGAGTCAGTTTGCTATAATATTCCTCGAAATCACCCATCCCTGTCATGTGGATCTACTCAGTCTGGAGTTAATATATTCTAGCCATGTCCTTTTTGAGTAATTTTGTTCGATCAGCTCCCACATTTCTTTCGCAGTTTGACAGAATAGAAAGAGACTTGCAATCTTAGGTTCCATAAAATTGACAAATCAATTTATCACAATAAAATTCTCACCTTCCCATTTCTCATATAGAGGGTTAGTCTTGCTTGGAACTGGCTTGGATTCAGTGAGAAACCAAAGTCTTCGACGACTCCTAATGAATATCCACATAGATTTCTCCCATAGGAAGTAATTTATCCCATTGAGTTTGTTTTGAGTAACACCTTGATTGAAGAGCTTCCTCCACAATAGTGTTTTGGTTGATCAACCACCCCTTCGGAGGCATTGACACCCTTCAATTTGTCCTCCATAGGAACAATCACTAAGGAGAAGAGGGAAAGAGGTCGAGACAGAAAAGACAGCCGACAACCACAAGCAATAGGCCCCCCAACCAGCAACAACATCGGCAACAGGAATTTTTGGAGCAGCAACAACAAGAAAGTCCGGATGAATTTTCTGAGAGATGGGATAACAACAACAAAAATGCCTGGAGGAGGAGACAGTGGCTTCAGCCGGAGAGAAGCATGATGGAGACACCCGCGACAGGAACAGAAAAGTCACGGCAGCTTCAGCTGGAGAGAAGCGCGACAAAGACAGTCGAAGGAAAGTAGCTACAAAGGCGAGAGGCAGTGACAGGACGAGCGCGACAGAGACGGGCGAGCAACAACAGAAACGAAAAGCAGCGGCTTCAGTCGAAGACGGGTGAGCCCGACAAAGATGAAACAACGGCGAGCATTCAGGTCGACGTCGAGGCCTCTGGTACCATGTCGATTGAGAGAAAGCACAGGAGAGCGTACCTTAGGGTTTTCTCTTCCTTTCTTGTCTCGAGCAAATGAGCAAATCTCCTTTAATACAATAAGCCACTATTTTGGTTATGGTCATCCCCCGATGAACATATGTTAGCTTGATTCTTAACAATTTTTTCTTATTAAACATGCCCTCCCATTTATAGAAGGGGGAGGGGTATGAGTGATTGGATATCTTTGGTATCTTTGGTCTTTTGGGCTCTCATTTGAGAGTTTTTTTTTTGTAGGACTTACTAACCTAGCCTCTGAGAGCTTGGCCGGTGACCTCCACAATATGTGTAATAGACACTTATAAACTGACGATCATCAAGGGAGCTGAGACATCGGGCCATATATTACAGTATATTAGAGTATATTAGAGTATAATAGACACTTATAGCCAATTAATGATATCGAAGAAGATGACTTACACACACAGATCCTTGTCCTAGAGCATTCTTCATATATTAGAGTATTCACTTGACAACTTGGATGTGGGATACCGAGGAGCATGCACAAAGCGACTTAACAACACCACCAACAAATGAGACATCGGGCCATTTGACAGTCAGATAGATAAGCTTGCAAAAAAGTGGCTTCAGATTAAAATTTTAATAGAAAAATTAAAGAAAGATGATAGAAATTTGTTACATTTTCCACACTTAATAAGTTGTGGTATATTTGAAGAACCCAAGTGAACTATGCAAAATAACAGTTATATTAGATTAAGACATTGCCAAGATTTTAAGATATTAATAATAATATACAACATTTACATACCTTATGATCAAAATAGTTGTGTAATATATTGAAATTCTCATTGTTCTGCCACTTGTTCATGATATCTTATCCACACTGGAAATATTGACAGTTGTGGAATTCTTCTTTCATTCGCAATTCAATGAAGTGGTTGTCATTTAAATAACTCTTCTAATATCTTGCGAAGTTGAATGTAGTGGTAGAAATGCGAAGGATTGTTAACTTCAGAAATGAACTAGCTGTATGTTGTAGCATGTTGCAACGAACAACCCCATGGTCCACCTATCTAGTGGGGCCGATACCATCCAACAATCTAGTGATTTTAGTAATTCTAATTTCCTTGATGTCCTAAATATTTCAGTATACAACAATGATCAATCATGTAGCTCACCTGCAAGATCAGGTCATAATTGCATCCAATTATCTCCTATATTTAGAGCAATACTTATAATCATGTATCTGCAATGCCCGTCTCCTAAAACATCAATGACATCAATGAGATGTGGACACACATATGGTGGCATTTGTTTGCGCACATTTTCAAGAAAACCACCCCTTCTAATTGTAAGTTTTTTAGCCGCCTTAACCATTTTTACCTTACCGTATTGTTGTTGTTTCTCATTTAGAACATGCTCTCAAAATGCAAAGGGTCACTTTTTGTGAATTTATAATCCTTCAATTTTTTTTTCAAACTTCCTTTTGAGCGACCTTTCAATTTTGCGGGCATTTTAGGTTTCATTGTCTGACTTGCATTTGGATTGACAAGTTCGTGCAATTTTCTTTTAATTTCTTTTCTTTGGAGATCACTTGTACTGTTATAGTTTCTTAATATTCTTTCTACATCATTCTCCATATAAACACGTTCATTTTGTTCTTCCTTCACTTTGAAATCATGCTTGTCAAGTAATGTTAACTATTTTCTCTGTTTGTGCATCATCCATAAAGGAAATGCACGACTCTCTTTATTGTACGTAACAAGCTCATGTGCACAAGGCAATCCAAGCATATATCTGTTCTTATGTGTACATTGCCCATCTCAACATACTCAGATTTTATTGAATCTTCTTCCTTTTTTTATTATTTTTAATGCAGTAATAGAGATGTTACCAAGAAGCTCTGAAAAAAATAAAGTTTTGAAATTTGAGAAAATTTGTATCTTACAATCATAGGTTAAAGGGGTGAAATAGAGGAGCAACAAAGAAGCCTAATAATACCTCAATGTATCTGAAATAGCATCTAAAGGAAGGAGAAAGAGCATTCTACTTGGCCAGTGGAGGGATTTCGACGGGCGGCTGCTGGAATGGAGTAAGACAACAATATATGGGGCGACCAAGGTGAGGTCGGGCTCCAAAAAACAAGAAGGGTATATCTGTCAATCTACTAGGCCGGAGGAAATGCTAGGCGGGCGACACTACGGAAAAGGCTTTGTATCGGGGGAGAAACGATGCCGAGCAAGCCTGCTGGAAGAGGGGTGCGAATATTAGGTTTTAGGGTTTAAAAGAAGATGTTTTAAAATGACAAATGGTGTGTGAATAGCATAATGTGATTTACAAGTAACAACGCCCAATAATAAACAATAGGCATGTAAACTTGATAATTAAGATTTAGGGTTATTGAAAGCAAACTGAAAATGGCTACCCGCAAACCAAATTTCGGTTTACATAGAACCATTTTTTATATTTTCTCCTCTGGCCTCCATGACTCTCCTGTCTTTAAATTTTCTGGAAGCATTTATAGTTAACGTTCATCATGTCGAATTCATCTTATGAACTGAAGTTAACTTCGTAGGGAAGATGAGCTCTAATGTTCTTAGCAGAGAAGATTTATTCTAGTGTTGAACCCATCTTTGTTGAGCCCAGATTTCTATTAGAAGAAGATTATGGTGAAGAGGGGATGTCAGCGGCTGTGCTGCTTGAGTGCGTTGAATTTTTGTGTAAAAGAAATCTCAAAGAAAGACTGAGCTTGGTCATGATGTCCGTGGGTTTGGAAGTAATGGCTGCTTCATTGAGTAGGGAGAAGTACTAGAAGAGGATAGAGATGGAATAATTTATTGTTTGATGTTAAAAGGGCAGTTTTGATATATATATATATATATATATATATATATATATATATATATATATATATATATATATATATATATATATATATCAACGGGCTCCGCCGTTCTCGAATTTCATCCTTCGCCCGCCCCCCGCACTTCGAACGGGCTCCAACGGGCGGAGCCTGTTCCATGCGTCGTTGCGGGCTTCGCCCGCAACGGGGCTTCGCCCGCATAAGCGGGCTTCGCCCGGAATCAAGCGGGCTTCGCCCGGAATCAAGCGGGCTTCGCCCGCAATAAGCGGGCTCGCCCGCTTACCCCCCGGCGGGCTTCACCCGCCCCCCGGCGCGCGAGGCCCGTCCCCCCGAGCAAAATTTAATAATTAAATAATGAAAAATAATTATTATTTTAAAATAAAATTATAATTTAATAAAAAATTACAGAAGAAAATAAATAAATAGCTCTCCTCTGCCGCCGCCGGCGAGAAGGATAAGGGCTTCGCCCGCTTGACCCCCCGGCGGGGTTCGCCCGCCTCGCGCATCTTCGAACGGGCTCCGCCCGTTCTCGAGCGTCGCTGCGGGCTTCGCCCGCACAAGCGGGCTTCTCCCGTACCCCCCGGCGGGCAGCCCGCCGCCCGGCGGGCTACGCCCGCCGCCCGGCGGGCTACGCCCGCCCCCGGCGGGCTAGCCCGCCGCCCGGCGGGCTACGCCCGCCCCCCGGCGGGCTACGCCCGCCCCCCGGCGGGCTACGCCCGCCCCCCGGCGGGCTACGCCCGCCCCCCGGCGGGCTACGCCCGCCCCCCGGCGGGCTACGCCCGCCCCCCGGCGGGCTACGCCCGCCCCCCGGCGGGCTACGCCCGCCCCCCGGCGGGCTACGCCCGCCCCCCGGCGGGCTACGCCCGCCCCCCGGCGGGCTACGCCCGCCCCCCGGCGGGCTAGCCCGCCCCCCGGCGGGCTACGCCCGCCCCCCGGCGGGCTACGCCCGCCCCCCGGCGGGCTACGCCCGCCCCCCGCGGGCTACGCCCGCCCCCCGGCGGGCTACGCCCGCCCCCGGCGGGCTACGCCCGCCCCCCGGCGGGCTACGCCGCCCCCCGGCGGGCTACGCCCGCCCCCCGGCGGGCTACGCCCGCCCCCCGGCGGGCTACGCCCGCCCCCCGGCGGGCTACGCCCGCCCCCGGCGGGCTACGCCCGCCCCCCGGCGGGCTAGGTACGCCCGCCCCCCGGCGGGCTACGCCCGCCCCCCGGCGGGCTACGCCCGCCCCCCGGCGGGCTACGCCCGCCCCCCGGCGGGCTACGCCCGCCCCCCGGCGGGCTCGCCCGCCCCCCGGCGGGCTACGCCCGCCCCCCGGCGGGCTAGCCCGCCCCCCGGCGGGCTGCCCGCCCCCCGGCGGGCTACGCCCGCCCCCGGCGGGCTACGCCCGCCCCCCGGCGGGCTCGCCCGCCCCCCGGCGGGCTACGCCCGCCCCCCGGCGGGCTGCCCGCCCCCCGGCGGGCTAGCCCGCCCCCGCGGGCTTGCCCGCCCCCCGGCGGGCTGCCCGCCCCCCGGCGGGCTGCCCGCCCCCCGGCGGGCTTAAAATTTAAATAATGAAATAATTTAATAAATAATTATTAATTTTAAATAATGGAATAATAATAATGAAATTATAATAAATAATTATAAAAAAAATGAAAAAAAACATCCCCCCCGGCCCCGCCCCCCGGCGGGCTGCCCGCCCCCCGGCGGGCTTCGCCCGCCCCCGGGCAAAATTTAAATAATGAAATAATTTAATAAATAAGTATTAATTTTAAATAATGGAATAATAATAATGAAATTATAATAAATAATTATATAAATAAATAATTATAAAAAAAAATGAAAAAAAACCAAAATCCCCCCCGGCCCCCGCCCCCCCCCCCCCGCTTCCGCCTGCTCCTGCGCAGGCTGCCCTCCTCGGTCGGCGGCGGCGGAGCCGCCGGCGGCCTGCCCGACGCCCTCCGGCGGGTTCGCCGGCCTCTGGCCGGCGAACCCGCCTGGTTGTCTGGCGGCGAGCGGGCAGGGCCATCGCCGGCGGTGGCCCTGCCCGTGAGCTAAAAACTGGAGCTCACGGGCAGGGCCACCGCCGGCGGTGGCCCTGCCCGCTCGCCGCCGGACCCCCCGGCGGGTTCGCCGGCCTCTGGCCGGCGAACCCGCCGGTGGGTGCCGGGCAGGCCGCCGGTGGCTCCGCCGCCGCCGAGAAGAGCAAGGGAACGCACGGGATGATTCAGAGATTAATCTTGAGAAGTATGAGAAATGAGATTAAAATTTAATTTAATCTAAAATTTAGTGGAGCAGGGGAAATGGTATATGCACCTTGACAGAACTTGTATATTCAACAGACTCTTGTTGAGGAATTTTTGTAACAATATTGCAAATTTCTTGCTGATTTTGGAATCGTGGGAGGGGTCAATTGCAGTAAAAATACAGCAAACCTGCAGAATAAAAATTCATTTAATATAAAATATCAATAAATGAGCATTTTATCAAGCTTTTGCAGAGCTACTTGTCAAATTAAATACAAACATATTCAGAAATATAATACCAACAAGCGGACCAAAGCTTAAGCTTCATTTATTTGTTTAAGTTATAACGTTTTGTTCTTAGTTTCTCATTTATCTATCAGTATAAATGCACAAACAGTAAGAAAATAAATGTTGTTCATAGACTCTATTGGTTCACTTAGCCTTTGGTCCACCTACTGTTCTAATTCTTTTAACAAATTCTTTATTTGTCTGATTAATCTATATGTAGCTTTTATTTTTATGTCCATACCACGTAATTTTATACTTTATTATCCTATCTTTTTTTTAAATATTTTTTAGTATTGCCATCCATGCATCTGGAATCAAACATAAAACATTGTTTTGGTGATTGGTGGTTCCAAATGGATGCTATTCAATAGAGAAAAAAATGCTCAAGCAAATGGAGCTTTACCGTTACTGTCATTTCTTAAACTAGATGTTCGCTATGCAAAATCATACTCTACAATGAAATAAAATATAGCTTCTCCCATCATATTTTTATATTTATTTCATACCCACCATAAATCCTCTCATAGCTCATCCTTTTAGAATCTATGTCAATTTAAGTCATCATCAATACTTAGTCTTCCCTCAAATATATTTTGTAGCAAGAGATTCATCTCTTTCCAAAACTGGTATTTAATTTATCTTCTAATTTTGCTTGAAATTCATATCACTAACCATATAAATGTGATGAGACAACTATAATTATCTTAATAGCAACCACCTTATCGCTATGACTATTCTCGTCAATAGTTTTCTCCTTAATTTGTTATCCACCATTATCCCACCTTAATTTTTATTATTTAATTTTTCAACTTATAATAATTTGTAATTATCCCAAATGTTCTTGGAATTTTCTCTCTTTTCATTTAGGCTATGTTTGACATGGTAATTTTGCTCCGTGGAAAGTTCCATCGCCATATAATGTATGTTTGTCACGACAACGGTTAGTACTACACCAAGAAAAAAAAACTAGTTTTGAACATAAAAGGGAATGAAGTTTCTTATGTGAGGTCGGGCATTCACGAACGATGGTTCATTACCACCGCGCTCATGACCGCCACCGCCACGCCAAAGGAAGCCCTAGTCTTTTTGTACGCGAACGATGGTTCATTACCACCGCGCTCATGACCGCCGCCGCTGCGCCAAAGGGGAAGCCCTAGTCTTTTTGTACGCGAACAATGTTTATTCTTTGTAATTATACTTGCCACTACTTGTGTCCTTTCTCATTTAAAGTTTCCAAATTCCAAGTAGCAAATCTCACTCTAATACTAAACCTAAACCCCAAACGGTAGCCTATTTTCCGCACATTTATTCTAAGATTAATAAATTTTGATATCACTCCCATTATAAACTGTAAAATTTGGCTGGTCCTAATAACATATTTAGTATTACACCCAAAAATATCAAATTTTTTAATTAGCAATTTTCTCAACAGTTTACAAAATGCATATATTTTATTTTTCCCACCATAGTTTCATGTTTCCCTAATTCTCACAAAGTTATGTATGTTATAAAAGTTGTTCTTTCTTGAATCTTCATATTATATCAAATCGGTATAGGATCAAGGACTTCAAATTATATTTGTGTATATATATAATTTATTTTTTCTAGAATAACTTCCATAGACCACTATGAGGGGCAGACCAATAAAGACTTGGAATGAAACTATTAGGAAAGACATCATGTACTTAGGCATTAGTGAGATTATGACAAAAGATAGGGGGCACAATGGCAACAAAGGATCCATATAGCCGACCCCACTATAGTGGGATACAAGCTTGAGTGTTAGTTGTTAACTTCCATTGATCCCTAGAAGGGGAGCCTTGGCACACCGGTTGACATGTTGCCATGTGACCTTGAGGTCACAGGTTCGAGTCCTAGAAGCAGCCTCTTGCAAAAACATAGGGTAAGGTTTGCCTACATTTTACTCTTGTGGTGAGACCGTTCCCAGGACCCTCGCTGCGTGGGGATGCCTTGTCCACTAGGCTGCCTTTTTTTGAACTTCCATAGACTGCTTTACGAAAAGAGAATGGGATTTTTTTCAGGTACATACAAAGTACCTGTGCAACTTCAGGCGAGGGACTCTACGAGGGGCTTGATTGGCTCTCCAGCAACATTGTCAACAAGGTTCGCTACATTCTCCTTATGAATCATTAATATTAGCTCCAACAAGATGGAAACTCTTGCCATGCAAAATATCAATGAGCAGCATTTTCTCCATTTTTTTAAAAACAAAATATTTCTTATGAATGTATATGCTGTAGTTTTCTTGCTGACAAGTAGGGGGTTCCATGATTATTTCAGGCCTAAGACTTGTGAAGGGGGCTTGAATGGAGGAGGTTAAGCTTAATTCTATTCTGTAGACGAGTTTTGAGTTTGGTTGGTGGCTGCTGTCCCCTTGGATTGTTGGTAAATTCATATGTGGTTTGTTATATTTATATAATAATTTGTACTTTCGACTCTAAAGAGGCTTTCTACAGTGTTTTGATTATCTGCTCAACTAAGAATCTTATTATATATACATATATAGTCTATTTTCCATTGCTGTGATCTTTGTTGTGTAAAAGAAATTTTTTGTTATGCTGGGCGCCAGCGGTGATGCGCCCGGATCCAATACTTCTGCCTTCTTCGTTCTTCAAAGAAATTATTTGTTATTCCTCGTTCGTCTTTTTCATTCCTTCTTCAACAACCAGAGCTCTCCCATCATCAGAAAGCATTTTCCCCCTCCGATCAACAACAATCGAAGCCCCCCTCCAGTTTTCGTCTCGTATCAATCATTCCTTCCTTCGTTCGCCTATGTTCTTCATTACCTGCTGCATTTATCAACCATGTCTGCTCACATCTATAGCGGGCCTAGCGGCATACATTCACCATGTATATTTTCACATTTTCACCGATTCGGGCTGGATTTTACGCAAAAGCAAGTGTGTGGGAGCCGTTGAGCATGGTTATATAGCTGATTGCCCTGAATAATGTCTTGTGAAATCCATTAGAAGTGGCTTTGTACTATTTTTTTCCACAAGGGAATGTTGGTAAACAGAATGAAGGATTCGACATGTAATCGTATATTTGTGCGCCTTTTGGGAAATCGTTGCATCCACACCTCATCTGAGAGTCCAAGGCTTAATTTTCAGTCACCTAATGAGCGTAAATGGAGCAGTATAAAACGGTTACGTGCCTGCATCTTATAAAATTTTATTTGCAGCCCAAATTTATATATATATGCTCATCACACTGAAAACTTAAAATCTCTATGGGCATATGATCACCCAGCTTGCCACTTGTCCACGCCTCAGCATTTCGACATTGTGGAGCAGCCATCATTCCACTATCACCATCTTCTTTCATCGAGCAGCTGAATAATTTTGACAGCAGCTCTTTTGTCCTTATAAAATGCCATAGTAAGCCTGCTGTGCGCTCCAACGGCAAACCTAAAGCCGAGATATAGCTGAGAAAGATAAACCATCAATTCATCTGTGGTATCAACAGCAGCGACTTTTCCGACTCTGTGGTCCAAAGTACATCTCCCAGGTTGTCTCATTTCGCCTCCTGACCTTAACGGCTTAACAGTAACTGTTGCGGGCTAACTCGATGCCCCGGTCGGACCGGATTTAATTGGACCGCCTTACCTTGCGGGGTGGTCGGGCGCACACACAGTTAGAGAAAATGAAAGATCAACTCAAGATGTGATGACGTGAAAAAACCCCTCAATTGGGTAAAAAACCACGTGACCGGATCTGTGTCAGTCAAAATTCATTAGCTGTTTGCGGTTACAGTGCGCTTGGAGAATTGGGGCGACATGCCGCTCCCGTTACAACTTGAGGTGAGAGAAGATGACAACTCCCCGCGGGCAACAGGCTGCGTCGCGGGAGCGTTTTGGATACTAGAATTCGAGTGGCGATCCTGGTGCTCTGTAGCCTGGATTGCGGGTCCGCCGCACGCCTACTTGCAAGGATTGTCTTCTTCCTCCTCTGCTCGCTCTGGAACTTGGGCGTTTTCCGGCTGGTGATGCTCTGGTGGTTCGTGGTGGCTCGAGGTGGCTGGAGGATGATCTGAGGGAGGAGTCCGGCAGAGCTCTGAGCTGAGGAAGAAGATGACATGGAGCCAAAAGATGATGAATGAGGAGGCCATGTGGCTCCTTTTATAGCCTCTAGGAGAGGTTCATGGCGGGCCCCACCACCATGTAGTGGGTTAGTGGGTGGTTACTGATGAATTGTAAATATACCTATTTTTTGTACATTAATTTAGTCGTTTTCATTTATTTTTGTCATTTTTTACTTATTTTTATTCAATAAATTGCTTCTTTTTTTGTAAATACTCCTAACTTAAATTTATTTTTGTTTCCTGAAATTTTCAGGAAAACTGCCAAAAATTGACAAGTCACGCCCGTGACTTATTGGTCACGCCCGTGACCAGGGCGTGACACGTCAAATTCCAGTGAAATCAGCAAATTTTGAAGAGCAAAGCTTGACACGCCTGGGGTCACGCCCGTGTCACCCGACACGGGGCGTGACCCAAACCCGTGTCCACCCGCTCGACGTTTTCAGCTCAACGTTCGTCGACCCCCTCGACACGCCTAGAGTCACGCCCGTGACCTAGGGCGTGACACCTCTTTCCGCTCGACGATTTTCAACTCGACACTTTCCGCTCGACATTCGTCGAGTGTCGACACCAACAGTCACGCCCAGTGTCACGCCCGTGACCTGGGGCGTGACCACTGCGCCTGGCCGACAAGACCCGCGCGACGACTTTTTGACGCACCGCGCCCAGATCCACCTGCTTGACACGCCCAACGTCACGCCCGTGACCGGGGGAGTGACCACTGCGAGACCGACACGTGTCCAGCCCGAAGTCAACTTTCCCGTCAAATCGTCGGCCGCCTTCTCAAATAGTACTGACACGCCCCCTGTCACGCCCGTGACCAAGGGCGTGTCCCATGTAAATTTTTGTCTATAAATTCCAGTGTTCTGCTTGAGTTCCTGTTCCCCTTTTGGGTTCCATTTTGTATAGGGTTGTGCTGCCGAAATGCTTCCAAGGGTTATGTAAGGGAAATTTCTCCCTCTCTCTTTTATTTTCATAGCTTTGTAATCTTCGTTTTTAGCTTAATAAAATTGTAGATTTTCTCCCTTTATATGGTTTTGGATTTCATCTAAACACTACTCTTATGCAATCTTATTTCATTTTGTTTTAACTTCTTTTTCCTTCTTTTGTAATGGGTGTGTGTGTGTATGAGTATAACTTCATAATTTTATGTTCTTAGTTTTGTTAACTTAGAATTGTTATAGCTTTATTTGCATTCCTATAGATCCGTAAAAAATGTTTTCAAAGTTATTTTAATTTTTTCTAACTTAGATTTTCGAGTTTTGATTGTAAAACTTTTTCGTTCTTTTCGCTTTATTTTCACTTTTTAATCGTTTTTACGGAGTTATAGGAATGATAATATAGTCGTTTTAATTTTTCGGGCACTTTGATTTTTCGTTTAAACTTTTGCTCCTTTTATTTTTCTGTTTTCATTTTAATCATTTCTACCGCATTTTAGCGGTAAAAATGTATTCATTTTTATTTTTCGAGCACTTGCATTTTCATTTTTGTTTGCAAAACTTTTTCGGTCGTTTAATTTTTATTTTCACTTTTTATGCATTTCTACCGCATTCTAGCGGTAGAAATGCAGTTGTTTTAATTTTTCGGTAACTTGGTTTTTTTTGCAATTTTTTATGTATGCGCATTTATTTCCGCCTACTCGTTAAGAGTTAAATGACGCTTGCTTATTTTACTTTCTGTAGAGTGCGTGAGTTTGTAATTTTCTTTATTTCCGCCTACTCATTCGAGTTAAATGACAGGTCTTTATTTTCCCTACTCATTTGAGTAGGATTTGTGTGTGTCCGTTTTACTTTATGTCGAGAGAGCGTGTGCGTGAGTTTTACTTTCTGTCGAGTGTGTGCGTGTGTTGCATTTATTTAGTCCTACTCATTTGAGTAGAACCCGCTTTCTTTCTCCCGCCCACGCATTTGCGCCGGGAATCGCAATTTACAGCTTTCTTCAGTCCTACTCGTTTGAGTAGGACTTGCAATTTTCAGCTTTTCTTTACTGCTTTATTTTACTGCTTTCATTTCCTGCTTTCCATTTTCCGCTTTCTTTTCTGCTTTTCCCGCAAGCCGTCCCCATTCCGATGAGTGGCTACTGTTCTTAGCCCTCGGTATCGAAGAGCATTGGGACAGATAAAATAGCTTTAAATAATTAAAGGTCTAATTTTTCTAATTAATTAAAAGTACTTAAGGTTTGCCCGGGGTTAACGACGCGTAGGACCACATATCGATGTGTGTGCCCTATTTCCGTTTTCCATACGCTCGCCGAGAGGCCGTGCGTATGGACAGATCACCCCATTGGCAAAGAGAGTTCCGCACTAACCCTCGAGAGAGGAGGCGCGCCAACTCTACCGGATTGGGTTCCCCACCCAATAGCGGGGTTCTTAGCGTAATGCGGGCGTTAAGAGGAATCCTTCGTCGGACGAGAGCCCGGTCGAATAGTCTTAGCATTCAGGTGAGCGATAGCCCTATAGCTAGGTGAGTTCATTTTAGTGGAACCTCCACGGCCAAGTCTCCGCCTTAATTAATTAGAAATTTAGGAGCTCTTTTTATTTAAAGTCTATTTTAGTTCAATTGTTTTTTCGGTGCCATCGAGCTAAGCTCTTCATCGGCACCACCTTCAAGCTTTCTTTTTATGTTTTCTTTTTATATTTTCTGTCTTTCTTATATATATATATAAATATCCCGACAAGATAATCATCGGTAAAATAATAGTCCCCTCCAGGGAAGAGTAGAAATAATCGAACCGGCCCCGAGAACAATACGACCTCGATATTCCACCCGGAATATCATGTACTACACACGATATGTGCACTTGCCTCCTTTCGTTAAAACTCGATCACACCGTTTTATATCCAAATAAATAAATACGCGCGCCCCGTTTTCTAAATAAAAAACCACTTCCGCTTTTCAACTTAAATAAAACCACCAGGTCGCCGCGTGAACCAGCTTCGTAAATCTTTTTGGAGTTTTAACCGCATTAAGTTTTCGGACTTGATGCGAGAAAATATCAATCAGTTACCCACTAGATCGGACGGCGAGGAAAGCCCACCATGATCGGACGGTGGGCAGGCTGTCCATGGTGGTGGGGCGGCCGGGCGGCGGCCCGGCGGCGGCCTGGCCGGCGGCCCGGCTGGCCGGCGGCGGTTTCCCCCTAAAGGGGTGGTTTTGGAGAGAGAGAGTGAGCCCCACCCCCATGTTCTCCTCATCATGGGAGGTGGGGTTGACTAGTCAACCCCATGATCTCCCATTTTGGGGGAGATCATGGGGGAACCTTCCTTATAATTAATGGTGTAACCCATCAATTGCCCCCCAAATTCTTCTTGCCGGAAAGCGCTGCAAGCGAGAGAAAAAGGATTTACTGCTGCCTCCCTTTCTCACCATCATGACAACCTCCGGCGGGAAGGTGGAGACGATGAAGGGCAGTGTTTCAAAGGTACTCGAAGCGATCTTGCCGCAGGAGGGTCAGCCGGCGAAAACGCCGAACTTGGCCATGCGCGGCCTAGCGCGCGTCCCGGGCGACCTGGCCGGCAGGCCGCGCGCCCCAGCCGCGCGCGCGGGCGGCCACGCGCGACCGCGATAGGCCGCGCGCGGCAGACCGTGCGCGCGACAGGCCGCGCTCGGCCGCGGCTGGCCGCACGCGGACGAGGCAGACCGCGCGCGACAGGCCGTGCACGCTCATGCAGCTCTCGCGGTAGGCCGCACGCGCCCAGGCCGGGTGCGCCCAGGTCACACGTGCCCTAGGCTGCGCGCACGGCAGGCCGCGTGTACGCGACAGGCCGCACGCGCCCAGGCCGCGCGTACGCGGCAGGCCCCGTGCGCCTAGTCCTAATGCGTACCGAGCCTCGTGTACGCGGGGATGTGCGGGCGTCTTTTTTCCTTTGACTGGGCGCGTGGTGCACGCTTGTTTTGCGCGTAGTTTGGGCAAACCTGACCCCTTTTATGTTTGCGCTGTGCCGGTCTCGAAACGCTCTTCTGGTCCGATGCGCTTGTGCTCCTCTTTAACCAAAGACGGTGTGGAGATTTGGAGGAAGAAATATGAGCTTCCTGCTAGTTTGGAGGTGAGGATCCCACGTGCCGAGAAGCGAGTCCAGAATCCTCCTCGTGGCTGGATGACGATTTGCGAGGTTCCTCTGAGGTCCGACTTCCGGCTCCCGCTGCGTGAGGAGGGGATCAAGATCTTGAAGTTCTGTGGGGTGCCAATTTCACAGTTTGTCTCAGTTGGAATTGCCCGAATCATGGGCTCAGCTACATTCTTTCGTGAGCATGGAGGACGGCTTTCCCTGGACCAGTTCTGAAATTGGTGCGACGTTCGCTCCGATGGTGGCGAGCGGGTGGAGGTTCGCAACAACATGTGCCAGCTTGTGTTTGAGTCCATTGTAAGTTTGACTTGTGGCGTTACTTTGTGTGAGTTGTAGTCGCAGCTTAGCTTGCGTAAGGCTGGCTCATAGCTTTGTTTGTGCGGGTTGTAATTGCGGCTTTGTTTGTGCGGGTTGTAATTGCGGCTTTGCTGTGAGGGGGGCAGGCCCCTACGAGGAGTTTGCGCGAGTCGGACTTGCAGTTTAGTTGGTTATGGACCAATTGAAGAGAATGTAAATACTCAATCCGGGTATGACAAGGAATGCCCTGCTCGGAGGTAGATGTGGTGAAGAGCGTGTTGCCGGGAGGCAGTTGCTGTGGGAAGCGCGCTGCCCGGAGGCAGTTGCTGTGGGGAGCGCGCTGCCCGGAGGCAGTTGCTGTGAGGAGCGCGCTGCCCGAGGGCGGTTGCTGTGTTGTTGCCCTAAGGTAGTTGTTGGGTGGAGCGTGCTGCACGGAGGCAGTTGCTATGAGCAGCGTGCTGCCCGGAGGCAGCTGCTGTGAGGAGCGCGCTGCTCGGAGGCAGTTGCCGTGAGGAGCGCGCAGCCCGGATGTAGTTGCTGTGAGAAGCGCGCTGCACGGAGGCAGTCGCTGTGAGGAGCGCGCTGCCCGGAGGCAGTTGTTGTGAGGAGCGCGTTGCACGGAGGCAGTTGCTGTGTGGAGCGCGCTGCACGGAGGCAGTTGTTGTAAGAAGCGCGCTACCCGAAGGCAGTTGTTGTAAGAAGCGCACTGCCTGAAGGCAGTTGCTGTAAGGAGCGCGTTGCCCGAAGACAGTTGCTGTGAGGAGCGCGCTGCACGGAGGCAGTTGCTGTGTGGAGCGCGCTGCACAGAGGCAGTTGCTGTAAGAAGCGCACTGCCCGAAGACAGTTGCTGTAAGGAGCGCGTTGCCCGAAGGCAGTTGCTGTGAGAAGCGCACTGCCCGAAGGCAATTGCTGTAAGGAGCGCGCTGCCGGAAGGCAGTTGCTGTGAGGAGCACACTGCACGGAGGCAGTTGCTGTGTGGAGCGCGCTGCACGAAGGCAGTTGCTGTATGGATTGCGTTGCTCGAAGGCAGTTGCTGTGAGTGTAAGTGGACGCCTTTGCACTTGGACGAAGTGAGTATGTCTTTCAAATTGCGCAGATGATGTTCGCCTCCTATAGGCCTAAAATAAAAAAAACTTTTAAAGTTATTAGAGTTACAGTCGTAAGTAGAGCTGTCACGGTTCCAGTTCGGTTCCGGTTCTGCTAAAACCATGAACCGAACCACTAAGATAACGGTTCTTCAAATTATAACCAAAATCTTATCTGATTTGACCGGTTCTGGTTCTGGTTTCGGTTCAAAAATAATTTTTAGAACCACCATGTCAACGGTTTCAGCTACGGTTCAACAAGAACCAAAGCCAAACCGACCATTAACTGTTCGGTCCGGTTCCATGAGGTTCAGTTCGGTTCCAAGTAGAACCAAAATCAAATTTGGCGAAATAAATGAGGGGGTCAAAAATAAAAAATTGGAGGAGAAATGTAAATTTATTCAATTTTTTTTCTAATAGGAACTTCAAAGTCCGAGGCCCAGACATAGCAATTTTGCATTACTCTAGGGGTGATTACTTTTTTGTATAATATAGTACGTAACGTTGAAAGTTAAAAAATGAAATCGCAAAACCACAAAATTGCACCAAACTGCACCGATTTTAAACCACATCGATTTTAAACCGCACTGAATGATTTGGTTGTAGAGCGGTCTCGTTGGTTGCAAAACAACATAGTTTGCAATGCGGTTTTTTGTAGTGCAAAATCGGCAAAACCGCGTCGCACCGTCTTTTTTGCGAGGGCCTGACATTCCAATCATATCCAACGAGTACAAATTACTTTAATTATTTCAGAAAATGTATAAGTAAAACTGAAAATACATTATATAATAGTATAAAAATTGAAACTGCATCGCAAAAACTGACTCCTAACCGCATCAATGTCAAAATACACCGCACGGTTTTGGTGTGGTGCGGTTTTGTTCGGTCCAAAATCGATGTCTTTTAGTGTGATTACGGTTTGAATTCAAATCGCGTCTGTTTCACCTATAATAGTAAGTATAAATATTATAGATAGATTATAAAAAAATAATAATATAATAATAATAATAAACAGGTTACGGTTCGATACTGCTTCGGTCCGGTTCTGATCAGATCTAAAAATCTTCGAACCGCTTGAGACTTATATGTTGCGGTTCTGGTTCCAGTCCGGATAATAAAATGAAAGAACCACGCCCATACCAATGTTGTTTACTGTTCCAAAATTCAAACCGGAACCCAAATAATTAGCAAACGATTTGATCTGGTTCTTTGTTGTTCTAGTTCGGTTCTGATTTGGTTTACGGTTTTCGGTTTTAAGTGATAGCTCTAGTCGTAAGACTGTTATTTTGGAAATTTTCATGAAGAATTCGTAAGAAAGTAAAACTGATAAATGCTACAATAGGCAGAGCCTTGCTGATAGGAATGAAGCCCTCTCTTGGGCTGGTCGACTTTGGGGTTGCCCCCTAGTCCGTTCTAGCAAGCGGTTGACCGATTTCCTGTCAGCGGATTTGGTGCTTAGCCCTGTAAGAATCTCCCCAGGTGGCCTTGCTTGATGAGATGCTCGATCTCCTCCTTAAGTTTTGAGCAGTCTTCTGTGTCGTGCCCTCGTCCATGATGGAACTCACAGTACTTTGTTTGGTCCCCAGTATTTTTAGCGAGGGGTCTGGGCTTGCGGAGCGCCTCGCTGCTTTGGATTGCGTAAAACACGTTTGTTCTGGAGGTATTGAGGGACGTGTAATCCTGGGGCGGTTGATCTCTCTGTTGGTCACGTCGGCGTTGCCCGTTCCGACGTTCTTCTCGGAATCTTCTTTCTTGGCTTTGAGGAGCCGGTTCCTTCTCCCTCTTGCGCTTCTGGTTCCCGTCGAACTGCTGACGATGAGCTTCAATAGCCTCGTCGGCTGCGATCTGCGCATCTATACGGTGTACAAGATGGGGGTAGCTAGGGACGGTTTCCCTCATTAATGCAGAATAGAAACCGTCAGGACGAAGACCCCCAAGGAATACCCCTCTTAACAGCTCCGGGTCGACACCTGGGATTTGGCGGGCTTCTGCAGAAAACCTGCGGAAGAAGTCCTTCAAAGACTCCCCTTCATTCTGACGGATACCTGATAAGTGGGAAGGGTCGCGGACGATCCTCCGATTCGCTATAAACTGATCCGCGAACTGTCTTGATAGCTCTGTGAAGTTGGGAATGGTGCCCACCCTCAAGGAGTGAAACCATGTGCGAGTCTACCCCTTGAGAGTGGTTGAGAACACTTGACAGAGTAACTGATCAGACACGTTGTAGATCCTCATAATGGTAGTGAAGTGATTGACATGCTCCGACAGGTCGTCTGTTCCATCGAACGTCTCGATGTTCGGCAGCTTAAAACCATGAGGAATTGGATGAGCCAGGATTTGTGGTGCGAGGGGGGAGCCTTGGCAGAGTGATCGGCGAATATGAATGTCCCGTTGGCCGGCTTGCCGGTATTCTTCCGCGATTACTTCTCGAATCTCTTCCTGGGTAATCCTCTCGAGTGGGGAAGTCGGGACTCGTCTCCCCAGTTGTGGCGGTGTTGCCCAGTTTCAGTTCCTCCACGGGCCTGGTGAGTGGAGTCGGCGGCGTCAGAGTATTCCTCGGGCGCCTCTTGTCTTGGAGCTTCTTGCGCCCTGCCACGACTTGGCGGTGGCAGGTTATCTGGTGCTAGAGGAGGAGCAGGCGGCGCTCCCAGAGTCCTGAGCAGAGCAAGCATCTCAGTTTGCTGCTCCTCCATTTGTCGAACTCGCCCCTCGAGGGCGGTGGCAGGAGCAGAAGCGGCCTCTGCGGTCAATGACACGTCCACCAGAGAGTGAGCGTGCTGGTTCAGTATTTCTTTCTGGGACGGGTCCTTCAGCTGTGCAGGCGCTTCTTTTTGCCATTAAAGCGGAGCTTGGATGTTGCAAAGAGGGAGGTCTTGACTTCTGAAGGATGTTGAGAATCAATATTCCCACAGACAGCGCCAAACTGTTGCGGGCTAACTCGATGCCCCGGTCGGACCGGATTCAATTGGACCGCCTTAGCTTGTGGGGCGGTCGGGCGCGCACACAGTCAGAGAAAAGGAAAGATCGACTCAAGATATGATGACGTGGAAAAACCCCTTAATTGTGTAAAAAACCACGTGACCGAATCTGTGTCAGTGAAAATCCACTAGCTGTTTGCGGTTACAGTGCGTTTGGAGAATCGGGGTGATATGCCGCTCCCGTTACAACTTGAGGTGAGAGAAGAGGACTACAGCTCCCCGCGAGCAACAGGCTGCGTCGCGGGAGCGTTTTGGGTACTAGAATTCGAGTGGCGGCAATGGTGCTCTGTAGCCCGGATTACGGGTCCGCCGCGCGCCTACTTGCAAGGATCATCTTCTTCCTCCTCTGCTCGCTCTGGGACTTGGGCGTTTTCCGGCTGGTGATGCTCTGGTGGTTCGTGGTGGCTCGCGATGGCTCGAGGTGGCTGGAGGATGATCTGAGGGAGGAGTCCGGCAGAGCTCTGAGCTGAGGAAGAAGATGACATGGAGCCAAAAGATGATGAATGAGGAGGCCCTAAGGCTCATTTTATAGCCTCTAGGAGAGGTTCATGGCGGGCCCCACCACCAATGTAGTGGGTTAGTGGGTGGTTACCCACCAGATCGGACGACGAGGAAAGCCCACCATGATCGGATGGTGGGCAGGCCGTCCATGGTGGTGGGGGCGGCCGGGCGGTGGAGGCGGCCGGCCGGCGGCCCGGCGGTGGCGGTTTCCCCCTAAAGGGGGCGGTTTTGGAGAGAGAGAGAGTGGGCCCCACCCCCATGTTCTCCTCATCATGGGAGGTGGGGTTGACTAGTCAACCCCATGATCTCCCATTTTGGAGGGAAATCATGGGGGAACCTTCCTTATAATTAATGGTGTAACCCATCAGTAACTTACCCTCCCAAGGAAGTGACGAAGATTGCCCTCAAACTGAATAATTTTCATGAATTCCTCCTCTTGGGAACCCTCTGCTGGTAATTTTTGGCCAGGAAGGGCTAGACAATAATTCCGCCCTCCATCCCAAGCAAAAGATCTATTTCATAGTTATATCAAGTTTGATCTCTAAATGTTAACATTACTTTGGACCAAAAAAAGTATTATAAAAAAACAAACTTTTTTAAAGTTAAAATTTGAGAACCATAGTTTTTTAAAAACTGAAATCCGTTCGCTAGTTTAACGTACCCGCTGTTATCTGAAACCCGTTAAAAAAACAGTGTGTGGATGAGATATCAGTTGTTCGATCAGCCATGACCAATCAAAAACCCGTTTAAAAAACAGAATTTCTGATCGAATGACCGTCAGCCAGCCAGCCATCCAACCCGCATGGCACTTTTCTGCCATAACAGTTTTTGAGTCACATCAGACCAATTTATAAGAACTAACGGCCCGGTCCGATTTAAAAATATTTATATTTTAATCTATTATTTCATGTTTAAAATAAAAAGATATAAAAAGTTGATTGTTATTAGCACCACAGTTTTGGCTAGTCGCACCGTATTTTATCTTAATTTTTCGCACCTTTTGGAAATACGTCTTGTACATGCATTTTTAAGAAAAGTGTTCAACACGAAAGTTGTAAATTTCGACGAGATCTACAACTTTTGTGTTGAACATTTTTCCTCAAAATGCATGTACAAGGTGAATTTCTAAAAGACGCAAAAGCTGGGCGCATTTCTAAAGTCTGCCTTGTACATGCATTTTTAAGAAAAGTGTTCAACCCAAATTATAGATCTCGACGAGATCTGCAACTTTTATGTTGAATACTTTTCCTAAAAATGCATGTACAAGATGTATTTTCAAAAGACGCAAAAAATTAGGAAATTGTGCGATACGACTTGCCAAAACTGCGGTGCTAATAACAATCACCTATAAAAATTACTTTAATTTATACAATTTACCAAAATAGTCCTCTAAAGTTACATTATCAGCACAGCACAAATAAAACCCAACGAAGGGTCTTTTTTTGTACATGTAAATGCTAACAGTGTAAACTTAGAAGAAGCTATAAATAATAGCTCCTTATAATTATCCACATTTAAAAGTCACTTAAAAATGAGACTAGCATTTTCAAGCTAGAATCAATGTCAAATCAACTGAACGAGCCTACAAGTGAACCATGGATTGAATCAAACCTTATTCTTTTTTTCTCGCACAATGCTAAGTTCGTAGACCACATCTGCTAAGTTTCGATCATTCTTGTTGGGTACATTGGAAAATGTGTAACAGATTTGAAAAAGCCTCATCTTACTCAGTGATATGCATCAAAGTGTATTTGATGTTGTTTTGAGTTTATATGTGCAGGTTAAGTAAGTGCAGAAATGCAGGAAAAATTTTCTAAGTCCATGTGTCGACACCAGAAAAAGCTGTGTCGACACTTATGAAGGCTTGTGTCGACACTGGAGAAAAGTTGTGTCGACACTTGGAGTTAATTGTGTCGACACTTGGAAATGCTGTGTCGACACCTGAAGAAATTGTGTCGACATACAGAGGCAGTGTCGACACACAGAGAAGCTTAGTCGACATCAACTGTGTCGACATACATAGGCAGTGTCGACACACAGAGAAGCTTAGTCGACATCAACTGTGTCGACATACAGAGGCAGTGTCGACACACACATAAAAGCTTAGTCGACATCAACTGTGTCGACACACAGAGCCAGTGTTGACACACAGAAGACTGTCGACATCAACTGACTCGACACACAGAAGCAGTGTCGACACACAGGACTTGTGTCGACACACAGCAGAGTTTCAACAAAGTTAAAGAGAAGAAATGATTGTGTCGACACACAGAATTAGTGTCGACACATTCTACAGATGTTGTGTCGAGAAGTAGTGTCAACACCAAAGGAGCTGTGTCGACACCACCAAGGCTTGTGTCGACACTTAGTCTACTTGTGTCGACACATGATGAAGTTCAGTCTCGACACTTTGCTGACAGAGACAGAGTTTCAAGAAGTGACTGGATGACTTGACAGCTGTCATTACCAACCGGTCTACTACAACTGTCAGAGTTGTCAGAAGTTTGTTAGAAACCGGATCAGTCGGTTACCATGAAGAAAGTCTATATAAAGACATTTTTCCTTGGACAGAAAAAAAGAATAGAGAGGAAAGAATATATACACATACAGTTACACAAAAATAAAATAAGATTTTCGTCAGAAGATCTAAGAAGAATTTGGAGAGAGAGAGAGAGCTCCATCTTTTGAAGTGAAGAAAGGAACTTACATCAAGAAGTCCCTCAAGTGCAAATCCTGAACCAGTCTGCCAAGAAGGATTCAGATTGAGATATGAATTTCAAGAAAGAAGCTGATTGAAGATCAACTTCAAAGGAGTTCAGCCCTACTGAGTTCAGATTCAAGAAGCTTTGAAGAAAGCTAAGAGTGGTTGTTCTCTGCCATCAGATTCTTCCAAGAACTGATCAAGAAGCCATCCATCCTTTCTCTCTCTACCAGGGTGGTGGTAAAATATATTGTTAAATCTATTTTCTGTAGGATCTTTATAAGATCTGAGTTGTAAGTCTGTGTTTATAAAGGCTGAGTTGTAGGAGATTATTTTCTCTGAGTGGTAGGCCTTGTTGAAGGCTGAGGTAGGGCTGTGAGCCTGAGTTGTAGGAGATTGTAATCTCTGAGTTGTATGCCTTGTTGAAGGCTGAGGTAGGACAGATTGCCTGAGCTGTAGGAGTGTGGACTCACTCTGAGTTGTAGGAGCCTTGTTTGGGTTCTGAGCTGCTATAAGATCTGAGGATCTGAGGTGAAGAGAAGAAATTAGGCCGAATTTAGCACACTGCTAGATAGGAGAAGGGGGAAAGTAGATGTACTCAGACCTTGGGGAACCACTATAAAATCTGTGTGCAATCTGTGATTGTGTGATTCTGTGAATTCTGTGCTGTGTTAGCTGTAGAATTAACTGTTTCTGATTAATTAACGGAATAGATATTCTGCTTTAAAAGAAAAAGGAATTACACCTATTTGCCCCCCTCTAGGTGTTTAGGAACTAATTCTTTCAAGTGGTATCAGAGGGAGGTTACTCAAAAGATAGACTTAACAGTCTGAGTGAGATCTGTAAGGCAGAAATAAGTTCAAGAAAATGGCTTCAGGAGAAAAACATAAAGAACTTGGTGCAATGAAATTGCCTATTTGCAGGAAGGAGATATTTGGAATATGGAAGGAAATGGTCAGATTATTTATGGAGGCATCTGATTCTAGAATTTACATAACAGTTAAGGAAGCACCATATGTTCCTATGAAGATTTCTGTTCTTGATGCCAATCAAAGAATTCCAAATGATTTTTCTGAGATGACTAAAGATGAGATCATCTTGGCAACAATGGATAAAAGAGCACAAAATATTATAGTAAGTGATATTGATGACTCAACATTCCAGAATCTAATTCACTGCAAAACCTCCAAGGAGATGTGAGACACATTGATTGTCTACATGGAGGGTTCTGAAGAGGTTAGACAAGACAAACAGTCTATGCTTAATCAAGAATATGAGAGTTTCAGACAAGCCAAGTCTGAAAGTATAACTGAATGTTATAAGAAGTTCTATAGGATTGTCAATGAACTCATATCTTATGTAAGAATATTCAGTACTTATGAGCTGAATGATAAATTCCTTAGGTCTTTGACTAAACATTGGGATACAAAGATCTGTGCCATAAGGGAAGTGGACAGATTGGATGAGATTTCTCCTCCAACACTGTTTGGAAAATTGCTGTCTTATGAGATGCAGCTATTAGCCAGAAAGGAGGAAGAGAAAAATACCAAGGGCGACTATAGATAAAAATCTGCGGCCTTCAATGTAGAAGCCACAAGGAAGAATAGGAGAATATCTCCATCATCTCCTAAGAAGGATGCAGAAGTGTTTTCAGAAAATTCTGATAATCACAGTACAGATAGCAGTAATTCTGATGAAGACTTTGCAGCATTCACAAGGCAGTTCCAGAGGTTCTTAAAGAAGAAGCAGTGGAAATCTAAGCCATCCTCATCTCAGTACAAGGATGACTATTATCAGAAGAGGAAATCATCTAGGAAGGACAGGAATGGGACAAAGCCTGGCAAGTCAACTACATCCAAGATCATATGGTATTGCTGCAACAAACCTGGACATGTTGTGTCTGACTGTTCAGACAAAAGAAAGGAGTCAGCTAATAGAAAGAAGTCTCAGCACAAGAGCAAGAAGGAGAAATCCTTGGTTGCTGAGAAAGAGAAAAGTTTGACAGATCAATCAACTTCAGAGTCTGAATCTGAGGCTGAGGCATATATTGGTCTGTTTGCAGAAGAAGAGGATGAGTTCATGCAATTACTGGACTCTATCTATGAGCAGGAAGACCATCAGTGCAAAGGACTGATGACAGTGTCAGAAGAAGACCAGTGCCAGGATCAGCCTGGCCCCAGTAAGGTAAAAGTGTATCTGTAGATTCTGATTACTTTACTGGGTCAGAATCAGATGCATCTCCACCAAGAGATGAAGATGAGTGTGAATCTGAAGGAGATATTCATCAGCTGATAGATGAATATGGAGATTTATTGCAGGCACTTAAGAGAAGCAAAAACCTGGCCAAAAATCAGGCTAAGGAAATTGCAGCTCTTAAGTTGGCTGCATCAGATTCAGAGAAGCTGCTGGATCAAAAGATGAATGAGATTGCCAAATTGAAGAACATAACTGTTATTCAAATGGGAACAATCACATTCAAGAATGATCAGATTAAAAGTCTGGAAAACAAACTTCAGAAAGAGAAGGAGATTGTGGCTAGTTTCTCTAAGCCAAAATCTATCCTACCCTTAATAGATGACTTTGTGTCACAAAAGGGTAAGGCAGAAATAGGCTTTAAGAGAACTGCATGGGCTGCACAATCCAATAAAAAAGGCAAAGCCCCAGCACAAAACAAAAGACCTGCTGCAAACAATACAGCTAAGATTATACCTAAAAAGAGGTATAATAAGTTTGAGTGCTGGTGCTGTGGCAAGATAGGCCATTATGCCTTAGACTGTTGGCACAATACCAGTGTCAAGGAGAATAGCAGTCTGCATGTTAGAAGAGCTGCAGGCAGATTTGTTAAGTTTCAGACTAACTTGAACCAAGGACCCAAAACTTATTTGGGTTCTAAGGTTAAGTAATCTTTGTTGCAGGTGAGTCCAAGTTGTCATGCCCCTATATAGTACTTGGACAGTAGATGTTCCAGGCACATGACTGGAACAAGGGGATTGCTGAAGGACTACTCACCTATGCTGAATGGGCCTAAAGTAATCTTTGGTGGTTCTGAAAAGGGAGTCATCAAAGATTTTGGCAACATTTATAACCACTCAATTACAATCACTCAAGTGGCCTATGTAAAGGGTTTGAAACATAACCTAATAAGCATAAGCCAGCTGAGTGATCTAGGATATGACATTTCATTTGTCAAGAATGAGTGTCATATCAAGAGGTCAAGTGATCAAAAAGTCATATTGACTGGATATAGAAAAAGAAATGTGTATTGCCTAGATTTTGTGTGTGAGAATAAGAATTATCCTATCTGTCTTGTGACTGATGAGAAAGTCTCTCATTGTGTCAAATGACACAAGAGGCTAGTCCATCTTAACTACAAGACAATTGGTCAACTCTTTAGTAAAGAGTTAGTGAGGAATGCTCCTCCAGTTAAGTGTTATATGAATGAAATATGTTCAGCTTGTCAAAAAGGCAAGCAGACTAGATCCTCCTTTCATAGCCTTGAAACCAAGGATTCAGTGAGATGCTTGTACCTCTTGCATATGGATTTATTTGGTCCTATGCCAGTTCAGAGCCTAGGTAGGAAGGTTTACACTTTTGTGGTTGTAGATGACTATTCTAGATTCTCATGTGTATTCTTTCTGAGACAAAAATCTGAAACCTCAAAAGTCTTCTACAATTTTGTCAAACAAATTCAGAATGAATTAGATAGTTCAGTGATCAAAATCAGAAGTGACCATGGAACTGAATTCCAATCTGAAAGTATGACAAGGCTGTGTGAAGAATTTGAGATTCTTCAGGAATTCTCCTCACTTAGAACACCTCAGCAAAATGACATTGCTGAGAGAAAGAATAGGACATTGATTGAGGCTGGAAGAACACTATTGAGTGACACTTTTCTCCTAGAATATTTCTGGGCTGAGGCAATAAACACTGCATGTCATGTGCTCAATAGGGCTTCCATCACCAAAAGCCACAAAAAGACACTCTATGAGGTTATGAAGGGCAGAAAAACAAACTTATCCTATTTTAGGATCTTTGGTTGCAAATGCTATGTGCTTAACAATGACAAATCTCACCTAACTAAGTTTGCTGCCAAATCCCAAGATGGGATATTTGTTGGGTACAGCAACAATAGTAAGGCTTATAGGGTCTACAATTTGGCTACTCAAGTTGTAGAAGAGTCAGTTCATGTCATCTTTGATGAAACTAGACGTATTAACAGTGAGTTGCCAAGTAGTTCTTGTAGCTCCACAGGTATACAACAGAAGATGGACCAGCTTACTATCAAAGAAGTTCCAACTGCAAAGCAGGATGAGGAAAATGGTAGTTGTTGTCTAGGGGGAGTACAAAACACTCAAGATACTGATGAAGACCATGAGATGCAGCATAATGAAGAGATTGGAGAAGGTCAAACTGCTGATAGATTACCTCCAGCAGTTAGATAGTTGAAGGATCATCCTGCACACCAGATCATTGGTGATCCAAGACAAGGAGTATAAACAAGGAGCAGGAACTTGAACACAGTTCTTTGCTCTAGCTTCTTATCTCAAGTGAAACCCAAGAGATTTGAAAAAGCAATACAAGACTCTCACTGGATTGATGCTATGCAGGAGGAGTTAAATCAATTCAGAAGGTGCAAGTTCTGGGATTTGGTTCCAAAACCAAAGTGCCACAATGTCATAGGGACAAAGTGGATTTATAGAAACAAGCTTGATGAGAGTGAGATCATAGTGAAGAATAAGGCAAGACTAGTTGCCAAAGGATACAGACACGAGGAGGGCATAGACTTTGATCAGACTTTTGCTCCAGTGGCTAGGTTGGAAGCTATCAGACTATTCCTAGCCTATGCAGCATATCAAGGCTTCAAAGTGTTCCAGATGGATGTTAAGTCTGCATTCTTAAATGGAGACTTAAAAGAGGAGGTCTATGTAGAGCAGTCCTCAGGTTTTGTTGATCCACTCAATCCTACTTATGTCTATAGACTTAGGAAAGCTTTAAATGGGTTGAAACAAGCCCCAAGGGCTTGGTATGAAACTCTGTCTACTTTCCTCATTGAGAACAAATTCTCAAGGGGGAAAATAGATAAGACTCTATTCCTTAGGGAATCCAAAGGAAAGATCATCCTAGTCCAAATATATGTTGATGACATAATATTTGGTTCTACTGAAAGTAACCTTTGTAGAAAGTTGTAAAACTTATGCAAGGGAAATTTGAAATGAGCAGTATGTGAGAACTTAAGTTTTTCTTGGGTCTCCAAGTAAGATAGACTGATGATGACTTGTTCATATCCCAGTCTAAGTTCACCCTGAAGTTAATTAAGAAGTATGATATGAAGTCATCCACTACCATGAGAACTCCAATGGGGACAAATGTATCTCTTAGCAAAGATGATGCAGGGAAACCTATAGATGAAACTTTGTATAGAGGAATAGTTGGCTCCCTCCTATATCTGACTGCTAGTAGACCAGATATCATGTATGCTACATGTGTCTGTGCTAGGTACCAATCCTGCCCTAAAGAATCTCATCTTGCTTCTATCAAAAGGATTTTGAGATATCTTAAGGGCACACCTAATCTAGGCCTTTGGTATCCTAGGAATATAGATTTTTTACTAATGGGCTATTCAGATGCAGACTTTGCAGGTTGCAAAGTAGATAGGAAAATCACAACATACACCTGTCAATTTCTAGGAGGAAGATTGGTGTCTTGGAGCAGTAAGAAGCAGACCAGTGTGACAATATCCACAGCTGAGTCTGAGTATGTTGCTGCTGGAAGTTGCTGTGCACAACTATTGTGGATACAACATCAGTTGAAAGATTATGATATTCAGGTAAGTAGAACTCTATTATTATGTGATTCTACTAGCGATATTTCTATTGCTCATAATCCTGTTTCTCATAGTAGAACAAAGCATATAGAAATAAGATATCATTTTCTTAGAGATCATGTAGAGAAAGAAGATATCTCTTTAGAATTTGTTAGTACTGATCTACAACTAGCTGACATGTTTACAAAGCCTTTAGATGAAACTAAATTCAACAATTTCAAAATTGAATTAGGAATGTTGAATATAAATTAGTTTGACAAATTTGGCTAAGTAAAATTGTGTCGACACAAGAAGTTGTCTGTGTCGACACATGGTAGTTGGTGTTGACATTTCAGGAAAATGGTGTCGACACATCTAGAAAATTGGTGTCGACACTTCAGAGAAGTAGTGTCGACACATCCACAAGTGGTGTCGACACATCCACAAGTGGTGTCGACACTAAGAGTAAACACGCAGATTTCGTCGAGCACAGATTCGTCGACCTCAGATCGTCGAACTCGACTAAGTCAAATAGAATTGATGTCGAGATATTAGAAGTCTGTGTCAACACTTTTCAACAGTGTCGACACATTAAGAGAATTATGACGTGTCTTTTCACCTTCGTTATTTAGAAAGGTATAAATAGGTCAACAACATAGTCTGTCGACACGCTCTCGAAACCCTGTGTCGACAACTTCTCTCTTCTAAATTCAAGATTTCTCTCAACCCTAATGACGCCAAAGCTAGAAGATAATGTCAACGAAGGCTATGAGCTGGTACGCCACGCCTTTGATAATGCGGAACCCGAAATTAAAGCAGTAGTAACCCTAATTGCTGAAAATGGGTTGGAATTTCTGGTATCTGAACCAACAAAGATTTGGAAGAAAGAAATACTAGATTTATATGGCGCAGCTACTTTAGATTCTACTGGACTTAAGATCAAATCTACAGTTCAGGGAACTAAGGTTAAACTTACTTTGAAAAGCTTAAGGAAAACTCTTCAACTCCCAAGATCACAAGAAGAAGAAGTTCCCTCATCAAAGACTAGGGAAGCACTTCAATGGTGTGGACTGGATCCCAGCTTGAAGATTGGATCAGCAATGAATAGAAAAGGGATGAATCTACAAGACAAATTCCTTTCAGAAGTAGTGGGAAAAGTCATTCTTTGCAAGCCAGGGGGCATGATAGGATTTCTGCCTATATGTTCAGCCTGATGACCAGGATTATCTACAGACTAAACACTGATTGGTCAGCAGTAGATTAAAAAAAGTATTAAAAAGCCAAATCTGGGAAGAATTATGAGTCTGTACTTGGCTAGAACAATTCCTGAAGTCATGGAACAAACTGCTGGTTCAAATATCAACCATATGAGAAGAATGAACATAAGGATTATCTCCAGATGAGATAGAGTCCTAACTAAAGATATGCCTGATGAAGAAAGGCAAGAGATTCCTGAAAAATCACCTGCACAAGATATTGGAGATAGTGCTCAAGTGCAAGGGGAGCCTCATCTTGAGGAAGAGCCAACCCACTTGGCAAGTAAAATGGCTACACAGACTATACTTGAGGTAATTCAAGAAATTAATCAATCAATTTTCATTAATAAAGATGAAACACTAACTGTGTCTTTGGATGATGCTGACCAGAACACACAACTAAACAGTGATGTTATCATGGAGGATACATCTGCTGCTATTAATGCTCCTGATTTGGTGGTCCCTCAAGTCCATACTCAACAAGAGTTTACCCTTGAGGAGTTGTTTCCAGATATAGTACAAGCAAGAACTGAGGGGGAGCAGACTGAATTTGAGGGGGAGAAAGCAGACTTTGAGGGGGAGCAAGTTAACATTGAGGGGGAGCAAGTAAGTCCTGAGAGGGAGGAGCAAGAGACTCAGGGGGAGATACCTAGGACTGAACAGGAATTACCTCCTAGTCCTAAGAAAAGAGTAGATATAGCCAGTACCTCAGCTTCTGAAGAGGAAGCAGAAATTCAAGCTAAGAAAAGAAAGCTAATGATATTCAAAAGAAAAAGCAGAGCTATAAAAGGGCATTACAAACTGCTCCACAATCAGCCCCAGCTACTGATTAGAGTTCCTTGTTGATCTCATTGCAGGTAAAGTTAGATGAACAAAGCATTACCATGGAAAAATATATGGATGAGACTCATAAAGATCTGCAATTCTCGTTGGCTCAAGATATAAAATCAATAAGGTTTGAAGTAAATCAAAACAAAAAGGAAATGACAGATTGCTTTCACAAGGGTGACAATGTTGTTGTCTTTCTTGCAAAACACCAAGAAGGAATAAAGAATCAAGTTGATGATATGACTGTTAAACAAAGCTATGTTCTAGAGAATCAACTTAGAATGAATGATAATCTGACAAAATCACATAATGTGATTGTTACAAAAATGAAGAATATTGCTACTGCCCAGACTGAAGCAAGGGCTACAACCAAGGCAGATTTTGATAAGCAATTACAGGAAGGCCTGGCTGCTGTACAAACACCTATTGAGCAATCTCAAAAGACCATTTCTGCACAGGTCCTGAAGTTAAAGTCATTCTATAAAGATGGTGTTAATTTTCTTGATGAACAAATCAGATTTCAGAAAGATGACCTCAGGGATCATATTGCAAGAGAAGTCATAAAGGGGGAGAGTGTTGGTCAAAGCTGGCTCAGATCATGCTAAATGGATATCTAATAGTATCAGAGCCACACTTGGATATCCACCCCTCTGTGATGATGACAATGTAGCTGAGTCAGGTATACACTGTAACACCCCCTATCCGTCACATAGCATAAAGCAGTAGGTCCGGCCGGGGCCCGACGCCGTATGCCACAGACAGACCGGGTGGTTACTTATTGAAACCATCCAACCAATCTCAACGTCCTACACAGAGCATTCTAGCGAAAGCAGTTTATAAAAATTGCATTAAAGAACCTAGCACTAAAGCATGAATGTCCACTAAACCAAAATAGGAATGTATTACAAATACAACCGTTAGCCTTAAGGCCTCACAAAATGTTTCACTTGATATTACATGATTTACAAACCACGGCACGCGGGCCGGTCATACATGAATAAAAACAACAAACACTTCCAAATAGGCCTTCGAGGGCCGGCTTCGCACTTGGGCGTTAGCCCGCTATTGACCGCATGGTCCAGCAGCACCTGCAAGCAACACAACCACCGCACGGTGGCAAACAAAAAGGCAACGGTCAGCAATGCTGACCAAATTATAACGATCCCGCCCCCAACTCGGGGCGGCAATGCTCCTTCCCTGCAGTTTTATTAGCACAAGCGAGCGATATAAGAGTATTCATTTCATCACAGGCGTAGGCTCACAAGGCCACACACCCCGTGCACTCAGGGCACATTCTCGGTGAACCGGTCGATGTCACGTCAGTTAAAGCCATGGACATTCCGGACACACCACCGCCACTTTGACGGCCAAACATATGAGCAGTTTGTCTTCCCGACATGGGTCACGTCAATTTAAGCCATTGACCGCCGAAGACTCCCATCTATGCCAACGGCAAGTGCCACGTAACCTTAGGTCTCTTTAACCAGAACGACATAGATATGGGTACGGTTCCATCTAACCCGTGCTCACGTCGCAACGACAATTTAAGCCATTTGCGCAGGTCAAACTTCTCCCGAGTCCCATTTTCGTCACACAATTTCACATAACTCGGTTATGTTCAAGTTGACTCTCAGGCCTCCATGTTGGCAAGATCACGCATCAGCCCAGTTTTCCGGGTGCACCTTAGGGTTAATCCCCAAGGCTCCCTGTTGCAATCTACCGTGTAGAAAACCCGAAAAACAAACAATATCACGGAGTCTTCTCCGGCATTTATGCAATGCAACATCACCGATCCAAACCAACATGTCCGGGTAGAATTCACACATCATGCCTATGTCCGTTCTCGCTTACGGACTCTAAACAACGGGGACTTCACATATCTACCCGAAGGAACGCCTCCAACTCTCCCCAAACTCGCGAGAGCGGGCTTCCTATGCAAAGAAAGAGAGCTACTCATGCTCAAGATGAGGATCGTTACCATAGCGTTCCTCTTTGGCACCATTGAAAAGTAATCGGATGAAAACCACCGCACTAGCGTTGCCTCCGTGGATCCGGAGTCGGCTCGCGATTCGGAGCTTCGAAGCTCCTCCAATGGCGGGATCTAGCTCCTTCTTCCTCCCTTGGCTCTCCTCTCTCTCTAAGGTTTTAGAAAGGTAAGAAGTTATGAAAAGTAAGGGTTTTCCAAGTCCATTCACGGGTATATCCCTTCAGGAACAACCCCCAGCCGTTGGATCTTCAGTTAAAGAAATGAACGGCTTCGATTCGGGGCTGAAATTCCCAATCTGGACCGAACACGGCCTGGCACACGCCCGTGTCCAGGGCCGTGTGCCTCATTCGCCGTCAAAATCGAATCACCTGGAACCTCACACGGGTATCGAACACGCCCGTGTTCGAGCTGACACGCCCGTGTTCCATCTGACACGGCCGTGTGGCCGGCCGTGTACCCCATCATTTTTCCCCAAAATCAACCCGAGCACTGCACGGGTTCTAGGACACGCCCGTGTCCTTACCCGTGTCACCTCAACACGCCTGGACCCCAGGCCGTGTACACGGTCTCGACACTCGACACTTCGTCGAGTGAAGATCGTCGACCTGATGACACGGCCTTGGACACGCCCGTGTCCTAGGCCGTGTGCCTTGTCTCGACACCATGTTGAGACCAAAGTGTCGACTTCGCGGGACGAGTGTCGACACGGGTTGACACGCCCTGCGACACGCCCGTGTCGCAGGCCGTGTGCCATGTCTCGACACATTGTCGACACCAAAGTGTCGACTTCGCGACTAAGTGTCGACACGGGTCGACACGCCCTGCGACACGCCCGTGTCGCAGGCCGTGTGCCCAGTCTCGACACAATGTCGAGACAAAAGTGTCGACTTCCCGTCTCAGTGTCGACACAGGCTTGACACGCCCTGGGACACGCCCGTGTCCCAAGCCGTGTGCCTGCAGCCAGAACCCAAACTGGCCTAAAACGTCCCTCTTTGCTCCTTTGAGTTTCGGGGCGTTACAACTCTCCCCCTCTTAAAAGAATTTCGTCCACGAAATTACATAAAGGAAAGACATGTACAAAACCAAAATTTGTACCTGAGCGGAACAACTCCGGATACTCGTCAAGCATAGTCTGCTCTCGCTCCCAAGAGAGCTCCTCACGACCGCAATTGTCCCACCGGACCTTGACCATCCTGATCTCTTTATTGCGTAGCCGCTTGACCTCCGAGTCCTCAATCCGCACGGGCTTGACCTTTGTCGTTAGCCCACTGTCCACCGGCACTTGATCAACCGCAATCACTTGCGTAGGCTCTTGCACCGCCTTCCGAAGCACCGAAATATGGAATACATCGTGTAAACCACTAAGCTCCACTGAAATCTTCAACCGATAGGCTGCTTCTCCAACTCGCTCCAGAACCTCAAACGGTCCAAGATACCTCGGGCTTAGCTTTATCAATCGTCGCACCCGCGAGACATCCTTGAACGGCTTGATCTTTAAGTATACATAATCGCCCACAGCGAACTCCACATTCCTGTGCTTGGCATTATAGTACTTTGCTTGCCGGTCCTGAGCGATAAGCAACCTCTCCCGAATGTTTCACACCAACAAAGTAACATCCTCCACTTCGAATTGCTTATACAACTTGACTCGCCCGTTTCCAGCTAGGACAACGGTGCGCTACATCTTCTACCATATAAAGATGGTCTTCCCATTGCTTTCCAAAGTCCAAGAAACACATGTAGAGCATGCTTTCCGTAGTTCTATTGACCCTCTCGGTCTGACCATCAGTTTGCTGATGAAAGGCTGTGCTGAATTTTTAACTTTGTCCCCAACATTTGCTGCACAAGCCCCCAACCATTGGACGTGAACCGCCCTTCTCGGTCACTCACGATGCTGCGGGGCACACCGTGAAGCCGTACTATATTATCCACATATAGTTTTGCTAACGTCTCCACCGGATCATCCTTCCTCTGCGGAATGAAATGCGACACCTTCGATAACTGATCTACGACCACCCGAATGGCGTCGTGTCCCCTTTTTCGACCTTGGCAAACCGTGCACAAAGTCCATAGAGATGTCGTCGAATTTCCACTCCGGAATAGGCAAGGACTTAAGAAAACCTCCCGGCTTTTGGCACTCCGCCTTCACCAAGGCGCATGTTTGGCACTTCGCTACGTAGAGCGCCACAACTTTCTTCAAACTAGGCCATCAAAACAGTTTCTTCACATCGCGGTACATCTTCGTGCTCCCCGGGTGAATCGAGTACTTGGTATGGTGTACCTCGTACAACAATTCCACCCGCAAATTGCCCACACTTGGGACGCACAGACGACCGTCTTTCCAAAGCAATCCGTCATCCACAATGAATTGGGAATTTGACTCATCCAGAGCTTCTACCATGAACTGCTTCATATGGACATCCAAATCCAACGCCTGCCGAATCCGATCAGCCAGGTCATATTGGACTTCAGTCCAATCCCGTACTGCTTCAGCACTTGGTTGCCTATCCACACAAACAATCTCCAACGCCTCCAACTCCCGCACCAACCGCTCATCATGCATCGATAGCCAATTGGCTTGAGCTGGGGCTCGGCGATTCAACGCGTCCGCAACCGTATTGCCTTTACCAGGCACGCAGTGGATCTTGAATGTATAGTCTCCCAAGAACTTCATCAATCTATGCTACCGCATTTTCAGATCCTTCTGATCAATCTGATACTTCACGCTCTTGTGACCGGCGTAGAGATCCATTTTCACACCGTATACAATTATGCCTCCATAGCTTCAAGGCAAAACTCACGACCATTAACAACAAGTCATGGACCGGATAGTTCCTCTCGTGCACTTTTGTTGTCTCGAGCCATAAGCTATTACACTTCCGTGTTGCAGTAGCACGCAACCCAAACCGCTGCCCTAAGCATCATTATAATCTCATAGCCTTCGGTTCCACTCGGCGAAGTCAGCACATGCGCCGTGGTCAACCGACATTACAACTCCTCAAAAGCTCGCGCGCACTCCGGCGTCCAAAAGAACTTATGCTCCTTCCTCGTCAAAGTAGTGAGAGGTAACGCTATCCGCGAGAAGTTCTCTACGAAGCGCCTATAATAGCCGGCAAGCCCCAGAAAACTCCGGACTTCCGCTACAATAGCAAGCTCAGGCCACTCTCGTATCGCAACAATCTTCGTCGGATCCACTGCAATACCTTCCTCACTCACTACAAGACCGAGGACACCACTGAGGGTGACCAAAACTCGCACTTCGAGAACTTGGCATATGACTGATTCTTCCTTATCGTCTCCAAACCAAAAGAAGATGCTTGAAGTGATCTTCCTTACTCTGCGAGTACACCAGACTATCGTCGACGAAGACGGTCACAGAATGGTACAAGTACTCCCGGAAGGTCCTGTTCATCAAATCCGCGAACACTGACGGCGCATTAGTCAGCCCAAACGGCATGACCGTAAACTCGTAGCGCCCGTATCCTGTACTAAACGTTATCTTAGGGATATCACTCTCCCTTATCTAATTTAGAGTACGTCGTTGACCCTACCAACTGATCACAAAGATCATCGATACTTGGGATTGGGTACTTGTTCTTTTCCGTCAACTTGTTGACCTCCCGATAATTAATACGCAGCCTCAACCTTCCATCCTTCTTCTTAATAATGAGGGTCGGTGCACTCCAAGGCGAAGGACTTGGACGCACATACCCTTGCTCCAATAACTCTTGCAGTTGAACTTTCAGTTCCGCCATTTCCTTAGGCGCTAGCCGATACGGAGATCGTGGCACAGGCTTTACACCTGGCACTAGCTCGATCGTAAAATCTATCTCCCGCTGAGGCGGGGCTCCAGGAAGATCTGCGGGGAACAGATCAGGGTATTCCGATACCACTGAAATACAATCCAACGCGGGCTTCGGCTTTGCAACCTCCACTAGTGTAAAGAACAGTTCTGCACCAGCACGAACCGCCTTCACCACCTGAAGAGCAGACATCAACGTCTTGCTCAACCCCTTTAAGCCCGTAAAAGTCGTTTCACGACTTGCTCCCAGCTTGACTTCCTTGCTACCGCAATCTATATAGGCTTGCTGCTCCGAGAGTCAATCCATGCCAACTATAACGTCCACCAACGGAAGTAACGACGCTTGCAGATCGTACTCCTGATTCCCAATCCAAAACTAAGCGCAACAAATTCTACCCGCGCACAATATAGTTCCTAATAAAGGAATGCGAAACTCCCTAAACGAACGGTGCTCTCGCAGATAAAGTAAAGTCGCAGCAAAGCTTAGCACAAATAGTTCTAAGCTAACATGCACAAGGGCGACAAGTATTTAAGGCAAAACTATCTTTAAACCATACCTGTCATCACGACGGCGTGCTTTCTCCAGGGCCTTAGGCACTCACGAGCATAATGCCCCGGCTCCCCACATTTGAAACATGTGCCCGGGGTCTGACCCGTAGTCGTCCCAGAAGCACCAGAAGGAGCTGGACCCGAAGTCCTATGCTTCTTATACCATTTTCGATATACAGACTTTGAGGTGCTCGACACTTTGAATGCCGTCTCCTTTGCATTTGAGTCCTTGACTGCTCCTGACATAACTTTCTTGGCCTTCCTAGCACCTTTCCAACAGTCTCGGGCAAAGTGCCCTTTCTTTCCACAAGTAAAACATGTGTAAGTAGCTTTGCTAGTCGATGTCATAGCCCCTTTCTCCAGCATTCTGCCGGATGCAGCTCTTATGGGGTTTGTATAGTTCGATACCATGGTCGCTGGCATCGGGAGGGTCTTCCTCAAATTTGCCTCCAAAGATCTAGCTGATTCCACCAAGGCTCGGAATCCCAATAACTTTGGTCCTAGCAGTAGAACTCGTAATTCGGCACGCAGACCATTATAAAATCTATCGACTGTAGTTTGCTCGTTATCCAACTCGAAGCATGGGTAGCGACTTATCATAAGAAATGCTTGCAAATATTCCTCAACTGTGTGCGCTCCCTGCACTAAATGCATATTCAGATGCTGCTCTGATGGTCTACCAAAGGTCATCTGCTGCATCACGCCCACCGGCGTTGAAGCCGCAACAGGGGCGCAGAGTTGTACGTTTCCTCCAAGCTGTGCACCCGTCACAGCGAACACCGCTTCTACGATCCTTCTAACAAGGAGGAGTCTCAAACACCTCACCGGGTGCACTACGCTCCTCAGAAACCGGACATTCTGGCTGTCCAGCACCGCTTCCGGTCACATATAGTGGTACAAAATACCGTTAAGCGACCAAATAAAATTGCGAACAACAATTATAGGAACACGCAGGTTCCTCAAACACGTGTATTTTCATTCCTAAGTGGACATTCATGGGTTCTTTTACCGTTATAACGATGATGCACACAATGTGCGCACCACCCCTTAAAAAGAATTCGGCCACGAATTCAGCTTAAGTCCGACCAAAACCAGTAGTCTGATACCAAATTGTAACACCCCCTATCCGTCACATAGCATAAAGCAGTAGGTCCGGCCGGGGCCCGACGCCGTATGCCACAGACAGACTGGGTGATTACTTATTGAAACCATCCAACCAATCTCAACGTCCTACACAGAGCATTCTAGCGGAAGCAGTTTATAAAAGTTGCATTAAAGAACCCAGCACTAAAGCATGAATGTCCACTAAACCAAAATAGGAATGTATTACAAATACAACCGTTAGCCTTAAGGCCTTACAAAATGTTTCACTTGATATTACATGATTTACAAACCACGGCACGCAGGCCGGTCATACATGAATAAAAACAGCAAACACTTCCAAATAGGACTTCGAGGGCCGGCTTCGCACCTGGGCTTTAGCCCGCTATTGACCGCATGGTCCAGCAGCACCTGTAAGCAACACAACCACCGCACGGTGGCAAACAAAAAGGCAACGGTCAGCAATGCTGACCAAATTATAACGATCCCGCCCCCAACTCGGGGCGGCAATGCTCCTTCCCTGCAGTTTTATTAGCACAAGCGAGCGGTATAAGAGTATTCATTTCATCACAGGCGTAGGCTCACAAGGCCACACACCCCGTGCACTCAGGGCACATTCTCGGTGAACCGGTCGATGTCACGTCAGTTAAAGCCATGGACATTCCGGACACACCACCGCCACTTTGACGGCCAAACATATGAGCAATTTGTCTTCCCGGCATGGGTCACGTCAATTTAAGCCATTGACCGCCGAAGACTCCCATCTATGCCAACGGCAAGTGCCACGTAACCTTAGGTCTCTTTAACCAGAATGACATAGATATGAGTACGGTTCCATCTAACCCGTGCTCACGTCGCAACGACAATTTAAGTCATTTGCGCAGGTCAAACTTCTCCCGAGTCCCATTTTCGTCACACAATTTCACATAACTCGGTTATGTTCAAGTTGGCTCTCAGGCCTCCATGTTGGCAAGATCACGCATCAGCCCAGTTTTCCGGGTGCACCTTAGGGTTAATCCCCAAAGCTCCCTGTTGCAATCTACCGTGTAGAAAACCCGAAAAACAAACAATATCACGGAGTCTTCTCCGGCATTTATGCAATGCAACATCACCGATCCAGACCAACATGTCCGGGTAGGCTTCACACATCATGCCTATGTCCGTTCTCGCTTACGGACTCTAAACAACGGGGACTTCACATATCTACCCGAAGGAACGCCTACAACTCTCCGCAAACTCGCGAGAGCGGGCTTCCTATGCAAAGAAAGAGAGCTACTCATGCTCAAGATGAGGATCGTTACCATAGCGTTCCTCTTTGACACCATTGAAAAGTAATCGGATGAAAACCACCGCACTAGCGTTGCCTCCGTGGATCCGGAGTCGGCTCGCGATTCGGAGCTTCGAAGCTCCTCCAATGGCGGGATCTAGCTCCTTCTTCCTCCCTTGACTCTCCTCTCTCTCTAAGGTTTTAGAAAGGTAGGAAGTTATGAAAAGTAAGGGTTTTTCAAGTCCATTCACGGGTATATCCCTTCAGGAACAACCCCCAGCCGTTGGATCTTCAGTTAAAGAAATGAACGGCTTCGATTCGGGGCTGAAATGCCCAATCTGGACCGAACACGGCCTGGCACACGCCCGTGTCCAGGGCCGTGTGCCTCATTCGCCGTCAAAATCGAATCACCTGGAACCTCACACGGGTATCGAACACGCCCGTGTTCGAGCTGACACGCCCGTGTTCCATCTGACACGGCCGTGTGGCTGGCCGTGTACCCCATCATTTTTCCCCAAAATCAACCCGAGCACTACACGGGTTCTAGGACACGCCCGTGTCCTTACCCGTGTCACCTCAACACGCCTGGACCCCAGGCCGGGTACACGGTCTCGACACTCGACACTTCGTCGAGTGAAGATCGTCGACCTGATGACACGGCCTTGGACACGCCCGTGTCCTAGGCCGTGTGCCTTGTCTCGACACCATGTCGAGACCAAAGTGTCGACTTCGCGGGACGAGTGTCGACACGGGTTGACACGCCCTGCGACACGCCCGTGTCGCAGGCCGTGTGCCATGTCTCGACACATTGTCGACACCAAAGTGTCGACTTCGCGGCTAAGTGTCGACACGGGTCGACACGCCCTGCGACACGCCCGTGTCGCAGGCCGTGTGCCCAGTCTCGACACAATGTCGAGACAAAAGTGTCGACTTCTCGTCTCAGTGTCGACACAGGCTTGACACGCCCTGGGACACGCCCGTGTCCCAGGCCGTGTGCCTGCAGCCAGAACCCAAACTGGCCCAAAACGTCCCCCTTTGCTCCTTTGAGTTTCGGGGCGTTACATACACCCTGCTTATTTTGGAGGTGATCAAGCTGAAGTTGCTCAGGTCATTTACCCTCCAGCAGATTTTGAAATGATTCATCAAGAAGTACAGTCAATGTACAGCCCTCCAGAGGGTAATAAAAATGTTATCATTGAGAAAGTTGAAATGTCAGGAGCAGCTGTGAATAAAGAGTAAGAAGCTCAACTGTCAAAGAAGAGATTCAGAGAACAGGATGAGTTAAAGCCTGATTTTGAGCAGTAGAGCCCTACTTCTAGGAATATTATCCTGACTGCCTGAAAAGCTGTAAAGGACCAGACCCATGACAGAGAGAAATGATACACAGAGCAAGAATGATAAAAGCATGAAGCTAGACAAGAAGCTATTTTGCAATATAGAAGAAAGACAAAGGCTGGGAAGCTACCTCCTAATATTCAGGAGCCTAACAAATATTTCCCTAAGCCTTTTCATTATTTTGAAAGACAGAGAATAAGGGCTGAAGAACTAAAGAAGAAAGATCTGAAGGGCAAGAAGCCAGCTGAAGATAAAGATGCTCCTGTACAAGCCAAGATCCAATCAGGCAAAGACATAGTCATCAAGGAGCCTAAGCAGCCTTAAGATAGATTTACTAAATTTTACAACTTTGTAAATTTTGGTGTTAAAAATCTATGTAAACTATTGCTAAAGAAACTTTTGAAATCTTATATATTCTGTGATGATATCTTATATATGTTTTGTTTAAAAGTTACCCTGTCATATAATGTTTTTGTACATCATCATATGTGTTTGTTATGAATGATGTATATCATTGACTAAGGGTTATGACTTCTCCAAATATGGGGAGATTGTTGGGTACATTGGAAAATGTGTACCAGATTTGAAGAAGCCTCACCTTACTCAATGATATGCATCAATGTGTATTTGGTGTTGTTTTGAGTTTATATGTGCAGGTTAAGTAAGTGCAGGAATGTAGGAAAAAATTTCTAAGTCCATGTGTCGACACCAGAAGAAGCTGTGTCGACACTTATGAAGGCTTGTATCGACACTGGAGAAAAACTGTGTCGACACTTGGAGTTAATTGTGTCGACACTTGGAAAGGCTGTGTCGACACCTGAATAAACTGTGTCGACATACAGAGGCAGTGTCGACACACAGAGAAGCTTAGTCGACATCAACTGTGTCGACATACAGAGGCAGTGTCGACACACATAGAAGCTTAGTTGACATCAACTGTGTCGACATACAGAGACAGTGTCGACACACACAGAAAAGCATAGTCGACATCAACTGTGTCGACACACAGAGGCAGTGTCGACACACAGAAGACTTTGTCGACATCAACTGAGTCGACACACAGAAGCAGTGTCGACACACAGGACTTGTGTCGACACACAGCAGAGTTTTAACAAAGTTAAAAAGAAGAAGTGATTGTGTCGACACACAGAATTAGTGTCGACACATTCTACAGATGTTGTGTCGAGAAGTAGTGTCAACACCAAAGGAGCTGTGTCGACACCACCAAGGCTTGTGTCGACACTTAGTCTACTTGTGTCGACACATTATGAAGTTCAGTCTCGACACTTTGCTGACAGAGACAGAGTTTCAAGAAGTGACTGGATGACTTGACAGCTGCCATTACCAACCGGTCTACTGCAACTGTCAGAGCTGTCAGAAGTTTGTTAGAAACCAGATCAGCCGATTACCATGGAGAAAGTCTATATAAAGGCATTTTTCTTTGGACAGAAAAAAAGAATAGAGAGGAAAGAATATATACACATACAATTACACAAAAATAGAAGAAGATTTTCGTTAGAAGATCTAAGAAGAATGCGGAGAGAGAGAGAGAGCTTCATCTTTTGAAGTGAAGAAAAGGACTTAAATCAACAAGTCCCTTAAGTGCAGATTGAGATCTGAATTTCAAGAAAGAAGCTGATTGAAGATCAACTTCAAAGGAGTTTCAACCATACTGAGTTCAGATTCAAGAAGCTTTGAAGAAAGCTAAGAGTGATTGTTCTCTGTCATCAGATTCTTCCAAGAACTGATCAAGAAGCCATTCATCATTTCTCTCTCTACCAAGGTGGTGGTAAAATACATTGTTAAATCTATTTTCTGTAGGATCTTTATAAGATCTGAGTTGTAAGTCTGTGTTTATAAAGACTGAGTTGTAGGAGATTATTTTCTTTGAGTGATAGGCCTTGTTGAAGGCTGAGGTAGGGCTGTGAGCCTGAGTTGTAGGAGATTGTGATCTCTGAGTTGTAGGCCTTGTTGAAGGCTGAGGTAGGGCAGATTGTCTGAGCTGTAGGAGTGTGGACTCACTCTGAGTTGTAGGAGCCTTGTTTGGGTTCTGAGCTGGTGTAAGATCTGAGGATCTGAGGTGAAGAGAAGAAGTTAGGCCGAATCTAGCACACTGCTAGATAGGCGAAGGGGGAAAGTAGATGTACCCAGATCTTGGGGAACCACTATAAAATCTGTGTGCAATCTGCAATTGTGTGATTCTGTGAATTTTGTGCTGTGTTAGCTGTAGAATTAACTGTTTCTGATTAATTAACGGAATAGATATTCTGCCTTAGAAAAAAAAGAAATTACACCTATTCACCCCCCTCTAGGTGTTTAGGAACTAATTATTTCAATTCTTAAGTCGAGGTTGTATAGTATAGTGAAATTAACCCGACGTAAAAATTTATGGACAAAACGACAGAGCCTATATATGAATTAACAAACAACAAAATGAAATTATTTTATTATTTTGTAGCCTATATATGATTTAGAATTTCAATTGTTAATATATAACATACATAAAAGAAATTATATATAAAATTAAGTATATAAATATAAAACTTTTGAAAGGCAATATATCCCCTAACATTAAAATCGACATGAAAAATTTAAATCAACGTATCTACAAACTTATTTTATAGACACAAATTGACCCGTCAACAAGTCTTAGTGACAAAACACTATCCGCATAGGCAGCAGGCTTCATCGGCAGAGGACGAATCCAGATTGCATGCCAACCAAATCATACATTCCATAGACATGGACATGTTTTGCATCACACAAACTCGAAACCATAAACCAGAGATAACATAAAACCAAAGATCTTATTAAGGCTCCCTTGACACGGTGGTGGCAGCCATAAACGCATGGGCTAAAATGCCATTCGTTAAGGATCTAACAAACATCATCTGTTTGAACATAAAAGTGGGTGTTCTTTAGATGTGCGTTAACAAATGATAATTTAACCCCCATGTTCATGACCGTCACCATTGTGCCAAATGGAGCCTAAATGTTCCTTGAGCGTTTTGCGAGTAAACAAGTTTGCCTTTGCCTGAGGGCTGTCATGTAGAGACCGCGGAGTCAGCGGATATCCATGCTTGATACAGTCCATGATGTTTAACCCTGGAAAAATAGATGTGTTAAGCTATATGCATTATCTGGAGAAAGATTGATGATCATGCCTGAAAACTCAAAATTTATCCTGCCTCTAAGGCTCGTTTGGCACGGTGGCGGCAGTCATGAACAAAGGGATTAGATTGTTAGTTGTTAACGCCCACCTAAGGAACTTCATCTACTTTTATGTTCAAACATATGATGTTTGTTAGGTGATCCTTAACGAATGACGGTTTAACCCATGTGTTTACGACCGCCACCACCGTGCCAAAAACGGAGCCTAAATAAATATCAATTTGTTCTAAAATTGAGAGAAGATGCCATTGGCGAAACATTCAAAATTGCAAAACATACCTTATTGTTTTAATTTAAATTGCAAAACATTCAAAATTGCAAATCAATGTGTTTATGACCGCCACCAACTTGCCTTATTGCAAAATTGCAAAACATAGCAATAAATTATAATCTATTAAAAAAATTAAATACAATATCAATTAAAATAATATGTAACGATGAAAATCCAGAAAATCGACAAAGTTTTTGATAGAGCTCATATATCTACTATGGTAGATGGTCATTAAGAATGTAACCAGTATTTTCGAGAAAGACGGACATTAGCCATGTCAGCGGTATTTTTGAGAAGCTATCATTAAACCTAAGACGCTGATATTAGCACCATGCTTTTGGCTATTCGCACTAGTGGTTAATCGCAAGCACAGTTTTAAGAGGTTAGCTGTACGCAAATAATCTTCTTTTAGAAGGCATTGCTTTTAAGTATTTGCTATCCGCAAGGTACACTGGATTGTTCTCAGAGGGGCAAAGCTCGTTGTTGATCGTGATCGCATCTCCGGCGGAGCACCGTCTGTAATCTCGTCTTTGGAGCCCATCAAGAGCTCTCTTTCCCTGAGTCATCCCACCCTCTACAGGCGGTTGCTAAATGTATCAAATGGATTTGTATCTTGTTTGCTGCCTACTTCTCCATGAAAGTTTGACTGGTACTTGCTTTGATTCTCATCAACTATAGAGCATTAGAGCTTGAGCCAGCTTGTCTGCCTCCACTGTTCCCAAGTAGAGAAAAGTTTGCTTTTTTTCTGCTACGATTCACCGTCGCCACGGCCGCGCCTATGCGGTCTCCTCCCGAGGATTTCCTTGTTCTCCAGAAGGAGTGGGCGACCATTAGAATACAGACATCATTTCATGGTTTCCTGGTAGAGTCACCACTCTTCATCTCTTGGGGCATCATCGTCCTCTGTGGATCGCTGCCGCCGCTCCATGATTATCAAGATCACGCTCCGGATCAGAATTTTGTAAATCGATCCGGATTTTACCTTGTATCTAAATCGGCACATATACGAGTGGGATCACGATCCGGATTTTATGATCTTTAGGATCATTATCCCGACCTGATTCTACCGGCCCGGCCAAAGGTAACTAGAAACAAGTCCAACTCTATCCCGACGCCATTACACCGGTCCAACGCCCATAACCTATTAATCTTATCCAAATCCCGCCTTTGTACTCTGTTGAAACCAAAACATGCTCTCAACGAGAGTTTGCACTTCTCCCGAACTTGCCCTCCTGACCAGACACTCGGAACTTGAAAACTGACCCTGGGTTGTGTAGCGTGGAGGTCTCACCACACACCCGAAAGATCTTAAGAGCGCTTCCTCTTCCAAGCCAAAGGCTGAGCTGGGCACCTTGGAAGGCTTTCACAGCCAACCCAAAATAACCCGAGGAAGAAGCCAAAAGAACTTGATCCCCTTCAAAGTGTCCACTGGGTCTATTTATAGAATTCCAAGTCTGGTCTGCAAACAACAACTCGCTGTTCAGAAATGTTATACGCAACCCAAATTGGTCTGCCAATAACGTAACTCCGAAGTTTTGAATGACTAATAACATGCCAAAACATAATTCTGCGAGGGGGAGGCGAATGCCTAGGCGAGAAGAAGAGCACCCGCCTATGCCTGGACGAGGGAGAGTGCCCGATGAGACTAGCACTCGCTCACTGCCCCATTGCCATCCTGAGCAAGTGCGTACTGACTATCACACTCGCCTATGGTGCGTGCGAGTCCCAGGCCTCGGGGCGAGTGCAGGCCCGACGGCCCCACTCGCCTGCCTCACTCACCTGATCAGCCACCCCGAGCCATGGGGCCCTCTAGTCCCTGTGACTCTCTGAGGGGCCCACTCAGCGAACCTTGGGTTGCACACAATCCCCGTTCTTTTCGAGATTGACACAAACTCGAAAAGAAACATTCAAGCTCAGATGTTCGGTGAGTTCCTGCTGACCTGGCGGGAATCTTCCGGTGGGTCCCCCCCCACTAGGCTATATATACATCCAGCCCCAGGTAGGTGATGCTTGCTCTTCTCGTCCTTCTCGCCCCTCTCTCTGGCCTTCAGCTCAATACCGCTCTCGAAGGAAGTTCAGGACCGTCTTGCCGCTGCGAGAGTAGAGGCCTAATCTTCTATCGCCGGGTTTGCTCCCTGGCTTGCTCAGAAGGCTTCAAGCTCATCCCCAAAGATAAAAAAAGGCCAAGATGGTCAGGCGCGACCTGACGGTGGACGGATCCATCCCGCTGACTCCATCACGCCCTGTGACTCCACATGTATCCACACTCGCCCCTCCACTCGCCACTCTTCTCAAAAATGACAAATGACACCGCTGTGGGTACTCGCAGGAGAATCCTTCAAAGGAAAAAGCCACTGGGAGGGGTCAACGAATGTCGGGCTGCATTCGCTCGAAGTCGGGAGCAATAAGCCGGCCCCAGAGATCAATTCCCAAACCATCCCAGATGACCTCCCACAAACTCCCGGTAAGTCATCCTTTGCACACTTTTTTCTACTCCCTTCTCTTAGTACCTCTCGCAGCTCCCATCTTTGCGACCACGGGTAAAGGCGCCTCACCGCCCAAGTCCCCAGCCCGCCGGATTCTCCCAGATCTCGCCTTGAGCTCATTGCCCCCGACGGATGAGGTTCCCAACTTCCCTCCTCATGCTGATAACCCGGCCACCGATCAGACGCTTCTCCGCCCAGGGCTTGGGAAGGCGCACATCACCTTCAACACACCCTTCGAGGGGCGGCCCAGTATCTCTCCTCGGCACCCAGTCAAGGATGTCAATACCATGTCAGGTAAATAACTGCATTCGCCTCTTTCTCACTAAAATTAGGTCATGCTCGGATGAACCCTATTCACTGCAGGCTATCGCGAGATCTCATCGACTGATGTTGACATCGATGAGGAGTTCTCGCCGCCTCCATCTCCTGACTCAATTGCTGCTTTCTTGGGCGACCCGAAGGACGCCGCGGTACTGAACCGGCGAATGGCCGAGCTGTTTCGAAAACACACCCTTATGCTACGTGAGATCTACAATCGGGTTCAGGAAAACCAAGACGCGGTCGAGGATTGATTCCTTTGTCAGGAGAACAATTACACAACTGTTAGCTGAGTTGGGGGGAGAAGCTGGCAGCAGGACGAACTTCCCTGAGATCCACATCGCGTGAGCCGAAGATCAATTACATTTAGCGCAACAGGAGCTGCAGACAATTTGCTCGAATCATTACTCTTGCATGGTGCCTAGGCCGGGGAGGAGAGGCCGGGGAAGGTGGTAACGACCCCAGATGGGTCTACCTGCACTCGTCTTCCTGCCCCTTATTTTTCCATTATATTTGTAATAATAAACAGTGTTGGCTCAGACGTACGACAAATGCAAAAGTATATTAGATATTTTCTTATGACCTCGCCTCCGGGCTTTCTTTTCCATTATTGATCCTTTTTTTTAGTCTAGAACATAGTATTAGCTCGGACTCGGCGGCGAGTAGGGGGAGTGCGGGATCGAACCAGGGTCCAAGGTAGAATGCGGCGAGTTGGCTATCCGCACGTCCCCTGTCCTGGATCCTTCCCGCCCAAAATTCCCTATAAATAGGCCCTCACACCTACCGCATTAACTACCGCTTCGAAAGCTTCTAGCCTTCCTTTCTCCAACTTTCACTTCTTGCACTTGCGCTTTTACGCTCTTCTTCCTCCACTCGCAAAATTACAGGTGATACAGATGGCCAGACCAAGTGCGCCGTAGCCTTTGCCGAGTACCCCTTCATGAATTGTAATCTGACCGAGGAGTTCCACGCGCTAGTCGGGCTCTACGTCTCGTCGGGCTTCACCGCGTGTCTCTCGGGGAAGGAGGAATCGCTAAACCATTTCTCGCCGACCGAGCTCGTGATTCCTTCCGAGCACTTTGAGGTAGGGCTTCGTTTCTCACTGTGGTCAGAGATGCGTCAAGCCCTGCAGTACTTTGGGGTTGTTCCCGCACAAATCAACCTCAACTCTATTGCCTTGCTGGTGGCATTCGCCTGTTACCTGCGGGAGTAACGAATTGAGTTCAGCCTCCCAGTTTTTCGCAAGCTGTTCAACTTCAGAGCCAAGAGAGACGAGATCGCCTTATTCTCTGGCAACAATCTCAAGGCCGTGGGTCTCGCCAACAAGAATCACCACTGGATCCGCAAGTTCATCTTCGTATCTGGTGATGTCAGCAACCTCCCTTTCTCATCTGTCCTACAGGAAGAATCGACCTACCGCCATCCCAGCCTTGGTGGTTACGAGGCCAAACTCCACCAATTCCTCTTCCAGAAGGACTTCGCTGTCCCTTACTTGAGGAGGAATGTCGACTCGCTCCTTCCCGTGCTCTCCGACGAAGGTACCCTTCACCCTTCTCTTTTAAACTTGGTTGAGAATTCTTTTCCTAACTGCTATATGCGCAGGGGCGCGATACCTGCCCCTTCACCCGCCTCACGCGAGTGGCAAAACTCTCACTTCCAAAAAGGCACGTGCGGAGGCCGTCGCCGCAACCAGCAGGAGCCAACCAGGATCCTTACCGAAGTCAAGTGGTCAGAAGCGGAAGACTGTCGCGCCCCCTGCCCCGTTGCTCCCCAAGAAGCTCAAGGCCACAACCCTAGCCAAGGGCAAGGAGGTCAGCACGGCTCGTCCCGCGAGAACCCTGGTCGCGGGTGAGACCGCTGGTAAGATCACCAGCAAGACCGGCGGGACCTCGGCGGCGCCCGAAGGGAAAGTGGTGCCGAGAAGCCACAGGAACTTCTGTCCGGGCGAGAAGTTGTTGGAAGACGCCGGCGAGCCCCTGCTGCTCTGGGATAGAGAAGCCAACAGGGCCTCCATCTCCGCTATCCTCCCCTCCTGGCAAGAGGGCGAGACCGTCTCCGGCCAAGCATACGCCTTCTCCTTTGGGCTGTATGGGCGGGACAACGCCACCTACTACGAGAACGCAACTACACAGTCCCTTGCGTATGAGAGCGCGCGAGCCCAGCTCCGCGCCATCGAGCTCGCTCACATGACAACGCGCTGTGGCATCCGCCTATCGCGGAATCTGGCTGATGTCAGCGACTCGCGAAATCTGCTATCTGGGGAAGTCACGACGTTGAAGAAGAAGGTGGAAGCTGCTGCGAAACTTATCACCGGCACGATGGTGGAGTGGTAAGTCCTCGCCTACCCTGCGCATTCGCCACTTTTCCTTCTCACTTTAACCCTTTCTTCAAACTTGATCGCTGCTCAATTGCACGCGCGCATCACCTGCCTTAAGGAGGAGAACCGGGGGTTGAAGGCCCAGAACATGCAGTTGGTTGACTCGCTCGTACCCCCCTCCCTGATGAGAGGAAAAAACTCTGATTATATTCTCAACACGAGATCGAGTTGATGATGCAGGAGAACGCCATCAGTGCGACGAAACACGCGCTCCAGGTGATGCGGGGCTCCAGCCTTCTGAGAGGTGAAGGCGCGAGAGTCACGTCCGAGGACCTACTGCCCGAGCTATTCCTTCCAATCGACGAGTCAGGCGACAACATCAGCGCCACCTCCTGCGAGAGCGAGAGGTCGACATCTCCGTCCTGAAGCTCTCGCCCTTTACAGTTTTTTTTCACGTATTTTTCTCTTCTTTTGGGCATGACCTTTTCTTGCGAGATGTAACACTGTTAATGAAATACAAATTAAAGTTTTGCTGTCTGAAATTACTCTTTGTTCTTTTTCTTTTATCTCTGATAGCTCTATCATGCGAAGCCGCACTCGGCCCGCGCTTTAACTTTAACTTTAGTAATTTTAACTTTTGTAATTCTTGGGAAGGATATCTTGTGAGACCTTAGCTCAGCCTCTCGCCACAACATCCCACAAAACGTCGATTTCGCGAATTCGAGCGATAGAATTAGGTTGGCCCCCTAAGGTCCGTTCTCGCGTTGTTCTCGCCTTATCGGACTCATGCGCGACTACTCTTTTTACCTCTATTGCTCGATATTGCACCCCCCCCCCCGACGAGTGCTCGACTAGCGAGATCTAGCCCCAAACACTCGCATTCGTTTATACCTTTTGTCCTGCCTCTTTTATGCCCTGGCCTCGGTACTTGCCACAACTTATTTTGAGTGATTCAGTCCTTTCGACTGGCGAGACCCTTGACGGTGAGATCTCCTTAAGACTGTACATTCTTACTTAAATATTCCTCCGACTCCCAGCCTTGTAGGCTGGAGAGAGCTTTGATAGCAAGATCCCCTTAGGGTTAACCTCTCGGCCTACCTCAATTTATCTCCAAGTGACTTCCAATCTATCTCCAAGTGACTTTCAGCCCTGCCAGCTAGTGGGAGTGGGAGCCTGGTCAGCGGGATCTTCTCGGGCCAATTTCTCATTCTACCACCGAGTGACTTCAAGCCCTGCCAGCTAGTGGGAGCCTGTTCAGCGGGATCTTCTCGAGGACAACATCTCAATCTATCTTCGAGTGACATCCAGCCCTGCCAACTAGTGAGAGTCTGGTCAGGGGGATCTTCTCGGGCTAATATCTCATTCTACCACCGAGTGACTTCCACCTCTGCCAGCTAGTGAGAGACCGGTCAGCGGGATATTTTCGGGGTCAACATCTCAATCTACCACCGAGTGACTTCCAGCCCAGCCAACTAGTGAGAGACTGGTCAGCGGGATCTTCTCGGACCAATATCTCATTCTACCACCGAGTGACTTTCAGCCCTGCCAGCTAGTGGGAGCCTGGTCACCGGGATCTTTTCGGGGTCAACATCTCATTCCCGAGTGACTTCCAGCTCAGCCAGCTAGTGAGTCTGGTCAGCGGGATCTTCTCGGGCCAATATCTCATTCTACCACCGAGTGACTTCCAGTCTTGCCAATTAGTGAGAGCCTGGTCAGCAGGATCTTCTCGAGGTCCGTTGTCAGTGACTATGGATTGAGGGAGCCCATGTCGACAGATGATCTCTCCCCACACGAAGTTGCGAATCACCTGGGAGGTCACTTTGGTCAGCGTCTTTACCTCCAACCACTTCGAGAAGTAGTCGATCATAACTAGGAGAAACGTCCTTTGTCCACTTGCCTAGGGAAAAGGTACGACCAAGTCCATCGCCCAAATGGAGAAGGGCCAGGCGCCGTGATGCTCCTAAGTCTCTGGGCTGGTAAGAGTTAAAGCAGAGCATACAGCTAACATTTTTGACATTTTCTTGTGAATTCTGCCGAATCCTTTCCTAGAGACGGCCAGAAGTACCCCTGTCAGACCACCAAGGTTCCGCCTCCCGAGTGGTTGCCACACTCGCCGGAGTGTACTTCTTCCAGGATCTTCAGAACTTCTTCCTCTATCACGCATCGGGCTAGGAGCCCCGAAAGTGTCTTCCGGTACAACCCTCCTTCATGCATTAGATAATAAGTTGAATTGTGCCTGAAGCGTTTTTTTACCTGATCTCCTCCGGGAGTTCTCCCGTGGTTAAGAAAGTTACAAAGGGGGGAGTCTACCCATGAGGGGCGCTGATCCACCTGCATCAATTCACCCTACTCAATAAACGGGCGAAACAGTTCCGTTAAAGTACAGCCGGCTCGGGATCCGAACTTGGCTAATTGGTCAGCTGCGATATTCTCCTCCCGGGGAATTTGCTGAATGGAAAACGCTCGGAAACCTCCGATGAGCTCCTTTACCTTGGTCAAGTACCTCATGAGGGTGGACTCCCATGCCTCGTACTGGCTTTTGATTTGCGACGCCACTACCATTGAATTTGTGAACACCTCCACATCATGTATACCCAGCTTTTTGGCTAGACGTAGCCCTGCTATCACGGCTTCATACTCCGCTTGGTTGTTAGTGACCGGGAAATGCAGGGCCACGACCTGCTCTATCATGGACCCCTGAGGGGCTTACGAACACTACTCCGCCTCCCAAAGAATGCTTCATCAAGGCTCCGTCTACCAACACCTTCCAGGCAACCTGCTGCGAGGACCTTTCACCTTCCACCTCGACGGCGTAGTAAGCCAAGAAATCGGCTACCGCCTGTGCCTTAATCAAGAGTCGAGGTACAAAGGAGATGTCAAACTCGCTTAGCTCGATGGACCACTTAGCCAACCTTCCTGAGTGCTCTACACCTTCAAAGATCCTGCGAAGAGGGTGGTCAATCACCACCTTGATCGAGTGCGCTTGAAAATATGGTCTGAGCTTTCTAGCTGAGATAACAAAGAGAAAGCCAACTTCTCCAAGATCGGGTTATGAAGTTCTGTCTTCTTTAAGACCCTGCTGACATAATAAGTGGACAACTGTTTCTTACCCTCTTCCCGAACCAAGACGGAATTTACGGGCTCAGCTCCCACTCCGAGATACAAAGTCAGGTCCTCCCCCTCCTTAGGTCCCTGGAGGAGTGGGGCCTGGGCGAGCTGACTCTTCAAGGCTTGGAATGCCTCCTCACATTCTTTTGACCATTAGAACTTTTGATTCCCTCGTAACACTTTGAAGAAGGGCGAGCACTTCTCCTCTGCCCAGGAGAGAAACCTACTCAACCCGACGAGCTTCCTTGTCAAGCGTTGAACTTCCCGAGTGTTTCATGGTGATTCCAACTCCATTATGACCTTCACCTTTTTAGGGTCGGGCTCCACCCCAGCTGCGGTGAGGAGATGACTCAGGAATTCCCCCTGCTCACCCCAAAGATACACTTCAAGGGATTCAGCCGTATCTTAAACTTCCGCAAGATGGCGAACGTTTCGTCCAAGTCAAGCAAGTGAGAGTCCACATCTTTGTTCGTTACCATGAGATCATCCACGTATACCTCAGGGTTCCTTCCCCTCTACTCTTTGAAGACCCGGTCCATCATCCGCTGGTGTGTAGCTCCTGCATTTTCAACCTGAATGTCATCATCTTATAGCTAAAACACTCTTATCTCGTGATGGAGGCGTCCTTGACGTCGGGTGGGTGCATCATGATTTGATGATAACCTGAAAAAGCATCTAAAACACTCATCACAAAAAACTAACGACTGAGTCAACTGGCGGGTCGATTCGAGGCAGATGATAACAATCATTGGGGCATGATTTATTAAAAAGAGAGAAGTCTACAAACATCCTCCATCGCCCATCACCGTTCTTAACCATTACCACATTGGATAACCAGCCGGGATACTGGATCTCCGATACAAAACTTGCCTCGAGGAGCTTCTCCACCTCTTCCTGGATGGACTCCTCCAGCTTTGCGGCGACGATCCTCCTCTTCTGGCGGATGGGGCGTGTCTTCGGGTTGAGGTTCAAGCGGTGACATCCACATCTGCATCGATGCCTTACATATCTGCCACACTCCACGCGAAGACGTTGATGCTCCTCTGGATGCACTCTTGTATCTTCTCCTGATCCCCGGAACTCAGCCCGTCGTTGACCCGCACCTTCTCTGTCTTCCCTGCCCTGGAGAAGACCTCCATCTCCACCACCTCCTCCGCTGGCTCTAGCCTGGACTGCTCCCACTCACTTCCCAATCTCACCCCCTGCGCAAGTACCTCCTCCATCTTTGCTTCTTCAATGTTCATCGCCTCGGCAAGAATCTCTTGCAACTCCACTCCCCCCACTCACTTCCCAATCTCACCCCCTGCGCAAGTACCTCCTCCATCTTTGCTTCTTCAATGTCCATCGCCTCGGCAAGAATCTCTTGCAACTCCACTCCCCTACCCGCTTGGGCACAAACCTCTCCTTCATCTTCTCCATCCACCTTCTTCACCACTACCTCCGGCGCCACCGACTCCTTAGCCACTTCCTCCTTGACCACTTCTGTCTCACCTCCTGACTCTTCCTGCGCTGCCAACTCTCTTCCCATCTCTTCCGCCTCCGTCATCCAAGATATGGTGTTGACGACAGTCACATAACATTGTCTTGCCACCTTAGGGTCTCCTCTGATCTGGACTTGGACCCCCCCCCCCCCCCCCCCCCCCGCTATTGAACTTAAGACATTGATGGAACGATGATGGGACGCAGCGAAAAGCGTTGATGAGAGGATGTCCGAAGATGACGTCGTAGCTGCTCGGAGCGTCAACGATGACGAACCAGCAATTCCTCGACACCCCCCAGCGGCACATGAAGTCCAACTCCTCCTTCGACTTCCTTTCTCTCCCCCGAAAATCCAAACAACGGTCCATCCGAGGCCAACACCCTCCTAGCCTCCAACTTCATCGCCTCGAAGGCCCCTTTGAAGATCACATTCACTGAGCTCCTATTGTCAACTAAAATCTGGGAGACCGTGTACTTTTCAATCGCCGTCTGAATCATCAGGGCCTCACAGATGGATCCTCGTAGTCGGGCATGTACTTCGATGAGAAGGTAATCTTCTCCTCCGGGGGTGGGGTTTGGGAGGTCGAGGCGACGCTCCTCCTGAACACGGTTTAGAAGCTCCCCTTACGGGTGGCTTCGATTCCCACTCCCCCATGAATCACCCTGATCCCCCCGCGAGCGCCTACGTCAGCCCTGTCCTCACACCTATTCTCTTCTCCTCCTGACAGAACTTCCTCTATCCGCACTGGTTGCTGCTGAACTCGACCTCTGGCTCCCCTCATCTCCAGAAACTCTGGGCAGGTGACCGTCGTGTGACCTTCATGATAGAAGTCACAAAAGGGCAACGCCACCCTGCCCCCTTCTCTCCTGCCTCTTCCATTCATTCTTCTCATCCCCCTCCCCCGGGCAATCACCATCGCTTGCCGCTGCGGCGGGAGGGGCAACCTCTGATCCTGCCTCCATCCTGGTGGGTTGAACCGCCCTTGACCTCCACGGTAATTCTCTCCACCTTGATATCCTCTCCCCTGCGCCTGGGCAAGCCCCTCCTAGGGTCTCCAGGCCAACCGGTTGTTCGGCTCCCAATATCCCCAGCCCTGCTGCTGCCCCTGGTTCCCCTCACCTCGGGGCTCTTCCCTCCTCCTTACTTCTTGCTGCCTTCCTGTTCCCCGCTCCTTCACCTCATCCACCGCCAACTTGGCCAACTTCTTGGCGAAAGCTGGGTTTGCCATCTCCCCCTCTATATCTTTTGTCGCCCTCTCCAGCAATTCTTCGAAAGAAAGGGGTGACACTTTTCAACTCCATGCTAAAGAACCCCTGCTTTAAGCTCAGGGTGAAGGCGAGCATTAGGGTATACTCTGGAACCTCCTGGACTAGAAGGATCTCTTGTTGGAATCGATCGACGTAACTCCCCAACGTCCCCTCCGGTTTCTGCTTGATCGCGAATAGGCATTTTGCTCCCTTCTTCCTCTTTTTTGACGACGAGAACCTCAAGAAGAACCCACGTCGTAAGTCCTCAAAGCAGTAGATGGAGCTTGCGGGAAGCTGGTGAAACCAGTCTCTAGTCTTCTCCTGTCAAGGTGATGGCGAAAAGTCGGTATTTGAAAGCGTCCGACATCTGCCTGATGGAGACGACATCTTTGAACCACTGGACATGCAGTACTGGGTCATCTCTGCCCGTGCAGTAGGACATCTCCGGCTCTCTGAACCCCTCTGGAACCGGGGCCGAGACGACCAACTCATTGAAAGGGCTTCCCCTTCCCGCCAGACAAGCTGAACCATCTCGCGCCCTGGGCTCGCTAACCCTGTCAGCACTCGCCTGGCCTGGGAACAGTTCCCGCACGACGAGATCCCTCTCGTCGCTTTCGACCGGGACCTCCTTCCCGGGTAGCAGACCAGGAGCGTTCTCGCCCAGAGATGGGGCCGCGACAACCAGGACAGAAGGCGTAGCCCACTCGCTCGTCGCGACGAATGCTAGGTGAATGGTTTGTAGGACCTCCCTCTTAAACTCTTCCAGCATCCCGACCGTGACACCACTCGCCTGAGGTGGCGAGTTGCCCAAGCCAGCTCTTTCTCCCTCGCCACCAGCCACAAAGCTTAGCTCATGATTTTCTTGTGCAGGATACGACCCACGCTCACCGCACCAAAGATGTTGAAACCAAAACTCGGTCTCAACGAGAGTTCGGACCCAAGGGGATAGCTTGCACTTACTTCTTCCAAACTTGCACTCTTGAACAGACACTCGGAACATGAAAACTGACCCTGGGCTGCAGCGCGGAGGTCCCACCACACACCTAAAAGATCTTAAGAGTGTTTCCCCTCCCAAACCAAAAGCTGAGTTGGGCACCTTAGAGGGATTTCGAAGCCAACCCAAAATAACCCGAGGAAGAAGCCAAAAGAACTTGATCTTCTGCAAAGGTGGCCACTGAGTCTATTTATAGAATTCCAAGTCTGGTCTGCAAACATCTTAACTCCGTTGTTCAGAAATGCTATACGCAGCCCAAATTGGTCTGCCAACAACATAACTCTGTTGTTCTGAATGACTAATAGCATTACAAAACATAACTACGCGAGGGGGAGGCGAATGCCTATGCAAGAAGAAGAGCACCTGCCTATGCCTAGATGAGGGCGAGCGCCCGATGAGACTAGCACTCGCTCACTGCCCCATTGCTATCCTGAGCGAGTGCGTACTGACTATCACACTCGCCTATGGTGCGTGCGAGTCCCGGGCCTCGGGGCGAGTACAGGTTCGACGACCCCACTCGCCTACCTCACTCGCTTAATCGGCCACCCTGAGCCATGGGGCCCTCTAGCCCCTGGGACTCTCTGAGGGGCCCACTCAACGAACCTGGGGTTGTACATACTCCATCATAGAATCATATCATGTTGCTATAACGTATCCCAAGTGTAGATTACCGACTGTAAACGGAGGCCAAGAGCGACGTTTTCAGTCGCTTCCAGTCCAGACAATGTCTTCCTTTTCCTTACCAGACTCCATTTCAAGTGGTGTCAATGTCTTATCTTATATTTTCGCGCATGAGCAATCCAGTGGTTGGTAATCAAGTGACTTTCTACTTCCTACTTTCAGGCCGACATCTTCCCTTCCTTCCTAGCGTACGAGCAATCTAGTGGTCAGAAATTCAGTATACGAGCAATTAAAGCTTCCTGCTTCTAGCGTACGAGCAATTCAACAGTCCGAGTTCATCTTCCTGCATCTAGGCTTTCACCAATCCATCAGTCCAGATTTATTTTTATTGTTAGTGGACATTGGGTGTCCCACCTGAAACTGAAAATGAGCTTACTATGATATTATATTTTTAATTTAGTTATTCAAAAAAATGTAATATAATTATTCACATACTGCTTAATTTATTGATTTTTTGTTAATTGAGCATGTAATTGGATGATACAAAATTCAATTTATATTTTGTCTTAATTTATGAATGTTGTAGTATCTTGCGATCCTCAATCAGATCATACGATCCGATCTGATTCAACCTCGAAACGATCTCACCTAGGATCTCAATGCTAACAACCTTGTGCTGCGCCTAAGCAACCGGTTTTCGCCTGCACATTTCAAAATGTTATTTTCTGGAAGAGGAGAGGACTACTTCATCGGCCTGGGCTGGCGAGGTTCGTCGGATTGTTGGAAACCGTGCCGCCTCGTGCAAACTGGTTAAAGGAAGAGAGAGACGCGAGTTTTTGCTTAAGGGAAGAGAGAGATGAGAAAGGCAGGAGGATCTGAGGAGGGCGGTAAGAGGAGGAGAGGAGGGATTCATATGGTTGGAGTTGCCAGAAAGCCAAGTTGAGGAAGGATTCAGGTCAATGAAAAGATTCAACAGTTGTACGGTTAAGGGATTATATTTGTGTAGTGCTAATAAAAATTGTAAATGTCTAAAAAACTCAAATTTTTCGTGCTAATAGTCAAAAGTGCAATGCTAATATCAACGTCCTAAATCTATCAACTTTATTAAAGTTGATTTGACATGTGCGGTGATATATGTATCGTGATGATTTTTTTAACAAAAATCGAAAAATGATGTATAATTACTTCACATTATTTATTGACAGTGTGTTTATTTCAAGCCCCTATTAATTAATTATAGGGGCGGAGCCTTGCACCTATCGCGGTCAGGGTATTATAGCAGTTGGACATAGGGGCGGAGCCCCGTACCTGTCACCAACGAAAGTCTTTGTTTCAAGAGTAGCTTTACACCTAGAGGGGGAGGGGGGTGAATAGGTTTCTTAGTCTTTTGACTATCTTTTTGGTTGGCTTTGTTGTGTGTTTAGTTAATTCAGTTAGCTTTCAAGAAAGAGACACAACACACAGGTATTTATAGTGGTTTCCCAAGATATGAGTCAAGGTTGTCAGGATCGAGATCCTAGGCGGGATTGTTTTGAGGTAGGATCGGATCTGATCGTAGGATCGGATTGAGGATCGCAGGATCCTACAACATTCATAAATTAAAACTAAACAAATAAAATTGAATTTTGTATCATTAAATTTCATGCTCAATTAACAAAAAAATAGATAAATTGAGTAGTAGGTAAATAATTATATTAATTTTTTCTAAAATAATTAAATCAAAAAGATAATATCATATTGATTTTAATTTCGGTTTCAGGTAAGACACTAAATGTTTACTAATAATAAAAATAAATTTGGACTGCAAGCGACCGAAAAAGCCGCTCTTGGCCTCAATTTGCAGTCAGCAATCGACACTTGGGATACGGTAAAGCAACATGATATGATTTTGTGATGGAGTATGAGGCAGGATTGAGATAAGGTTAAACAATGAGTTATGGGCGTGAATGAGGTCGGAATAGGGTTGGATATATTTATAGTTACCTTTGGCCAGATCGATAAAATCCGGTCAGGATCGTGATCCTAAAGATCCTAAGATCCGGATCGCGATCCCATTCGTAGATGTGTCGATTTAGATCCTAGGTAAAATCCGGATCGGTTTACAAAATCTGGATCGTAAGATCCAACGATCCGGATCGCGATCCTGATAACCATGGTATGAGTACATCCGCTGTCTCTCCCACCTTTCTAAAAGTGTGTTAGACAAAACCAACTTCTTCAATCTCAGCTCAAAGAGCTTACAACACAGATCCCTCAGGATCTCTCAGACTGCTCCAAGTCCTACCTCACACCCAAGGCCCTACCACTCAGAGTAAATGATACTCCTACAGCTCAGTGATCCACAGATCACCTACCTCAGACTTAATTAAAGTCCTACAACTCAGGATAGGAGTATAGCCCTACACTCAAATTCACACAGAACCCTACCTCAGAGAATAAATCTCCTACCTCAGGCACACATGCCCTACCTCAGATCCACAGAAGGATCCTACCCCTCAACCTTTATATTTAACGCTTACAACTCAGATCTAGAAAGATCCTACAAAGAGATTGAGTTTGTTGATGATGACTTGCTCCAGAGAAAGTGTTCTCTGAGCCTGCTTGCTGAACTGAGTACACTCAGCTCTTTCTTCTTCACAGCACCAGGAATTGATCTTCAAGGTTGTTCTGCTAGTGCTGAGAAATAACTGCATAATGTTGTCTCTTTTTCTTCAAAAAGAAAACTTTCTGACCTTACTGTTGAAAGTGGAATTAATCTTCAGTGAAATGTTTCTTCAACAACAACCTCTGTCTGTGATTCACAGACTAACTTTAAAGCAAGTTCTTGGTTAGCTTCAACTTTGTCGAGAGGAAGATGACCGGAAAACTTTTTCTCTAAAAAACTATCTTCTTCTTTCTCGGAACACTCCTTTTGTATCTAGCCGTCCAACGGATCTATGCACAGTGAGGACCACCGGAATGGGCAACTGCATCATAACTTTTGTATTAACTGCAGTACTAAAGGCAAGCGACGCTTTTTGTCTTTTAACAAGCAAACCCACATTATTTGAATTTCTGTTGACGTTAGCATGACTCAACTCCTGTGGACTTAGCAAATTCCAGACAAAATGCACAGACGCTGAGGGAAGCCTTGTCACTCAACGCAAAAGTACTTAGCTGAATTATGCATCTTAGGCGTTGAGTGCGTTGAGTGATCCTTCATCACTCAACGCATATAGACTTTTATAGTCTAATAGTTTAAGCGTCGAGGGGGCCTTCATCTCTCGACGTTTCGTGACTTAGTTCAATTTTTCTGTATGAAGGCGTTGAGTGTAGCTTCTTCACTCAACCCTTCTCTCCTTGGTCCGGCTTCTTGATGAGGCGTTGAGTGAACTATCTTCACTAAACGCTTTTGTCCTTAGACAGATTTTTGTTGAGTAGGCGTTGAGTGATCGGTCTTCACTCAACGCTTCTGTAATTTGACAGATTTCTTGATGAGGGATTGAGTTGTCTGTCTTCACTCAAAGCTTCTGTACTTAAGATGATTTCCAGATGAGTAGGCGTTGAGTGAACTGCCTTCACTCAACATTTATGTCCTTAGACAGATTTCCATACAGCAACCCTGAGGCTTTGACTGCTTGAGCTTCTGTCAACGCTTGTAGGCTTCTTGGTGTTGTGTGAACTGTCTTCACTCAACGCTTTTGGACTTAGACAGATTTTTGCTTTGCCAGCATCTGTCTTGAGTCAACAAGTATTGTGACCCTAACTACCTGTCAAATTAGTGCAACAAAAAACAACCTGCATACATTGAACTTAGAGCATGCATCAAATACATTCTTGTGTACACCATTGTCCTGTGGATCTTATTCAAATCTAGAACATTGTGATCAATGAACCCAACAACCCAGAATCAAATATGCTCAAAAGTTGACTAGCACAAGCTTTGATTTCATGTTCTAATGTTTCAAACTTCTAAATATCTGTTATGCCCCCACATCCGCTTGGGTTCTCGGGGCATAAATACTCGCGGCGGGTCAAGGAGCGCGCGCAAGACAACGGGGCTGAACCATCCGGTTCAGCCCCCATTCATTAAATCGGCCAGAAGGGGGCTGAACCACTCCGGTTCAGCCCCACTTGGGGGGGGGGGCGGCCGGCCCCCTCCTTTCCCCGGGTATTTATAGCCTGGGGCTGCTTTGGGGAGGATGATTGAAGATCTATCAGGTTTCTTTCTTCTCTCTTCCTCAACCCTAACCCTAGTTCTCTCTTTCTCTCTCTAGAATCTCCATCTCTCCTCTTTTTCTCTTGCTAGTTCATATCATTTGGTATCAGAGCATCCTTCCTGCGACCATGGTGACACGTTCGGAGGCGGAGACCGCACGACTGGCTACCCTAGAGGAGAACTACGTGGGGTTGGCGGATTCGGTGACGGCCATGGAAGGCCGCTTGAACACGACCACAAAAAACATGGAGGAACGCATGGATGGGCGTATGGAGGAGATCAAGGCGCTGTTGATGCAATCGTTGAAGGGCAAGGCGGTTCAAGGCAGCGATTCTGACGCCGAGGCACCACAAAATGTCCGATCTACGGGCAACGGAGGAAGCGCGGGGTCGGGACACTTCGGTCCCGACGGAATCGGGACCGATCCGGGCCGCACGGAACCAGCGGGCACCGGATCGGCCCCCGCTTGGATGGGAGCACCGCACGCCTACCACGGCTGGTCAACCGTGGCCGACGGGACTAGCGGAAGCCGGCCAGGGGGCGCCTACGCCGCACGCCAGCCTGCGGCCTGGGCCGGCCAGCCAACGCCACATCCGGGCGTGCCGACCGGAAACAAGGCAGGCGGTCCGTCCGCCGCCCAGGAAGGGGCCGGGGCCGACCTATGGAGAAACCGGGAGGCACCAGCGGCTCCCTTGCGACCACCGGGGGCTGTTGACGCCAATTTCGGAGGGAGAACGGGCCTTCTACCGACGCCGCAGCACATGGGAGGTCCAATGAGGTTTGGAAACGACGAGACATGGGCCGAGCAGCCACGCCATCAGGGATTTCACGGTGGGGGACAACAATGGGGCGGCGGCCAAGGGGGAGCTAATTTCCACGACCCATTCGGCCGACCACAGCATGGACCGGAGTTCAACGGGAGACATGGAGTTATGCAACAACGGCCCTACATGCCTCCGAAGAGAACTCGCATGATTTCCCGAAATTCTGCGGCGGGGATGCCTTGGAATGGGTGCAAAAGGCGGAGTTATTTTTCACTTATCAGGAGATACCGAATGATCAGTGGGTGCAGCTGGCTTCTTTCCATCTGGAGGAAGATGCATATCAGTGGGCTCAGTGGTTCATACGGGCCTACGGGTACACAACATGGGCGAATTTTGTGGAAGGGTTCGTGGCTCGTTTCGGACCGTTGGAGTACGAGGATGTGGAGGCTACGCTACAGAAACTCCGTCAGAAGGGCACAGTGATAGAGTACCGAGCGGATTTCGAGAAGCTCGCAAACCGGGTTAATTGGGAGGAGAAGACGCTCCTCAGTTGTTTCATATTCGGCCTGCGGGACCATTTGAGGGATGAGGTCCACGCGTATATGCCCCGCAGTCTAAGCCATGCTATCAGTCTGGCCCGCATCCAGGAGGAGCGCTTCAACCGCCAAAGAACTCGAGCTCCACCAAGGGCTCCACCCACCCCTGCAACGGGCCGAAGGGAGCAGGCACCGGCGGCACGGCCGACGGTGACACGACTTACGTGGCCTGAGCTGCAGGCCAGGAAGAAGAAAGGATTGTGTTTCAACTGCGATGAGAAATACGCACCGGGGCATCGATGCCAGAAGGTGCAGGTCTTCATGCTGCGGGAGGAGGACGAGGAGGAGGACCACCTGAGCCTCGAGGCAGAGGAGGAGTTGGATCTGGCTGAGTTTGGTGTTTCGATTCAGGCTATGGAGGGGTGTGTGGCACCCACCACCATGCGGATCAAGGGCAGGATTGGCAAGGAACGGGTCACCATTCTCATTGATAGTGGGAGTACCCACAATTTCATCAACCCTGAGGTGGCACTGAAGACAGGACACCCAGTTGACAGGAACGCGGCGTTCCAGGTGATGGTCGCGGATGGCAGCAAACTGCGGTGCGAAGGGGCACTGAAGGGCGTGGAGATACAACTTACAGGTTATGTGTGCCGCACCGACGTCTACCTCCTTCCGATTAAAGGGTCTGATATGGTGCTGGGGGTACAGTGGCTCCGCCAACTGAGGCGGGTGACCACGGACTGGGACCGCATGACACTGAAGTTCACGCAGCAGGGGACGGATTACTGTTTGCATGGTATCCGATCCTCCCCTCTCAAGGAGATCTCTCTACGGAGCCTACAGAGATTGGAGGAGCAGGGTAGTATGATGGCCGTGATACTCGGGATGGCGGCGGAGGGGGCCGACACGCAGAGGGCGCCGGACCCGATACAGTTTCTTTTAGCTCAGTATGAGGACGTCTTTCAGGAGCCGCACACTCTGCCTCCCTCGCGTTTCCGGGATCATCAGATACAGTTAAAGACAGGGACAGACCCTACCAATATACGTCTCTACCGCTACCCGTACGTGCAGAAGACAGAGATCGAACGTAGCGTCCGGGAGATGCTAGTGACGGGCATTATTCGGCCCAGCACCAGCGCGTTCTCTTCTCCGATCATCTTGGTCAAGAAGAAGGACGGCTCCTGGCGCTTCTGCGTCAATTACCGGGGGCTGAATAGCTCCACCATCAAGGACAAGTTTCCCATTCCTATGATTGAGGAGTTGCTGGATGAGCTGCATGGAGCGAGTTTGTTCACCAAACTGGACCTCCGGTCCGGTTATCATCAAATTCGGATGAAGGAGGAGGATGTCCACAAGACGGCGTTCCGGACCCACGACGGTCACTACGAGTTCTTGGTGATGCCGTTTTGGTTGGCCAACGCTCCCTCCACCTTCCAGGCTGTTATGAACGAGATCTTTCGCCCACTTCTTCGCCGGTATGTCCTGGTATTTTTTGATGATATACTAATTTATAGCAGGACTTGGGACGACCATTTGGAGCACGTGCGACATGTCCTTACTATACTGCGGGAAAACCAGTTATTCGCCAAAAAGTCCAAGTGCTCCTTCGGCCAGAGTCAGGTCGAGTACCTGGGGCACCTCGTGTCCGCCCGTGGGGTCCAGGCAGACCCACAAAAGATTGAGAGTATGGTGTCGTGGCCCCAGCCCACGACGGTTCGAGCCTTGCGTGGCTTCCTCGGGCTGACGGGGTACTACCGCCGTTTTGTCAAGGACTACGGCAAGATTGCTCGACCTCTGACACAGTTGCTGCAGAAGGATGCGTTCCAGTGGAGCATTGAGGCGGACGAGGCCTTCCGGGCCTTAAAGCAGGCCATGACCACTACACCGGTGTTGGCGCTGCCGGATTTTAGCAAGGAATTTGTGGTGGAGACTGATGCCTCGGTCGTCGGCCTCGAGGCAGTCTTGATGCAGGAGGGCCGCCCGCTCGCTTATTTCAGCAAGGCTTTGGCCCCACAGACGTTGGGGCTTTCAACGTACGAGAAAGAGATGTTGGCTATTATACATGCAGTCGAGATGTGGCGACCCTATCTCTTGGGCCAGCACTTCCAGGTCCGTACGGATCACCAGAGTTTGAAGCACTTCCTAGAGCAGCGCTTGGCGTCTCCACTGCAACAGAAGTGGTTGACCAAGCTGATGGGGTACGATTACGAGATTGTGTACAAGCAGGGCAGAGAAAATGTGGTCGCCGACGCTCTCTCCCGCCTACCTGAGAGCTCTCTCTCTCATGTATCGGGACCGGTGGTTACCACATTGGACGAGATGCAGGCAGCGGTACTCCAGGACCCCGAGTTACGCACCATTATCGAGACACTACAGCAGGGTCAAGCTACGGAGCCGGGTTACCATCTTCAGGGTCAGCGGCTGTACTTTCAAGGCAGAGTGGTCATTCCATCCGCGTCGCCATGGCGGACGGCGATGATGCAGGAGTTTCACGCATCACCCACAGGCGGCCATGCAGGGATTCTACGAACGCTTCAGCGGCTCCGAGCAAATGTATTCTGGAAGGGGATGCGTCGCGATGTCCAACAATTTGTGCGGGAGTGTGACATTTGTCAGCGGCAGAAGTATGAGACTACATCACCTGCGGGGCTTCTTACACCGCTCGAGATCCCGAACCAGGTCTGGGACACCATTTCCATGGATTTCATTGACGGATTGCCCAAGTCCCAAGGCAAGTCCGTCATACTGGTGGTGGTAGACAAGCTTTCCAAGTATGGTCATTTCCTTCCGTTGAGCCATCCGTACACGGGGGAGACAGTCGCAGAGTTATTTGCGCGAGAGATTGTGCGCCTCCATGGCCTCCCACGCTCCATCATTTCCGACAGGGACCCGGTCTTTATCAGCAGTTTTTGGCGGGAGCTTTTTCGACTCCAGGGCACGACACTGCGCATGAGCACCGCCCACCATCCCCAGACGGACGGACAGACTGAGGTCCTCAACAGGGGGGTGGAGACCTATTTACGGTGTTTTGTGATGGACGAGCCGCGCACGTGGACGCGTTGGTTGCATTGGGCGGAGTACTGTTACAATACGTCATTCCACACAGCCAGCAAGCTCACCCCCTTCGAGGTGGTCTACGGCCGCCCTCCTCCTACTTTGAGTTCTTATGAACCCTCCAGCACCGCTCTTCCAGCTGTGGAACGGACACTTCAGGACAGAGATCGCACTTTAGCTTTGCTCCGGGACAACCTGAGGGTCGCGCAGGACCGCATGAAAGCACAGGCAGACAAGCATCAGACAGAGCGCGAGTTTGTCGTGGGCGATGAAGTTTTCCTCAAGCTCCAACCTTACCGCCAGCTGTCAGTCTCTCGGCGGACGAATCAGAAACTCGCCCCACGTTACTACGGGCCATTCCGCATTCTTCGTCGCGTGGGCCCCGTGGCCTACACCTTGGATCTCCCCGCGGGGTCTCGCATCCACCCGACATTCCATGTATCTGTTTTGAAGAGAAAGCTTGGGGCTTCCGTTCAGTCCAGCCCTTCACTTCCTGAGGCGACCAGCATGGGTGAGTTGCGTCCATCACCGGAGGCCATTTTGCTAACCAAAATGGAAGAAGTCAGGCACGGAATATCGGCCGGCGGTGCTCGTCAAATGGAAGCAGATGGACACAGTGCATAACTCATGGGTTGACTTGTTGGACTTCCGCGAGCGGTTTCCGGACTTCCACCTTGAGGACAAGCTGGTGCTTGATGGGGAGGGGAATGTTATGCCCCCACATCCGCTTGGGTTCTCGGGGCATAAATACTCGCGGCGGGTCAAGGAGCGCGCGCAAGACAACGGGGCTGAACCATCCGGTTCAGCCCCCATTCATTAAATCGGCCAGAAGGGGGCTGAACCACTCCGGTTCAGCCCCACTTGGGGGGGGGGGGGGGGGGGCGGCCGGCCCCCTCCTTTCCCCGGGTATTTATAGCCCGGGGATGCTTTGGGGAGGATGATTGAAGATCTATCAGGTTTCTTTCTTCTCTCTTCCTCAACCCTAACCCTAGTTCTCTCTTTCTCTCTCTAGAATCTCCATCTCTCCTCTTTTTCTCTTGCTAGTTCATATCAATATCACACCTACTTTGAATGCAAATGATGCTAAGAATACTGAGACGAGCATAATAAGGTGAGGAACACAACCATTTCAAATATGACTTTCATCATCCGCACATATTTCACATCTCAAATCATGTTTCCACAATACTGAATGTTTGTTTTGACAATTTTAAAAGGAATGCAAATGATATCACACTGAGATTAACAGATTTAAAAAAGGTAACATAACAATGCCAATAAATAAAGCTACAATAGGGTTCACTATTCTTGAAATTAGAAATATATTTCATAGATGGTAAATTTGTTGAATTTAGATGTTTACATTACTAAGGGTCCGTTTGGCACGACGGTAGCGGTCATGTATGCGGTAGTTATGAACCATCGTTCGGGAACGCCCGACCTCGCCTAATGATCTTCATTCACTTTTATGTTCAAAACTAGTTTTTTTTTTCTTGGTGGCGGTGAAAACCATTGTCATGCCAAACATGTATTCTATGAAGGTGGCGTTTTTGTCCAAACTCACATGAACAAAAATGCCGCGCCAAAAAGAGCACCTAAGGCTCTGTTTGACACAATGGTTATGAACTGTAATTTGTGAATGCCTGAACTCACCTAAGGAGCTTCGTCCACTTTATGTTTAAAACTAATTTTCTTTCCTTGGTGCCGGTCATAACCATTGTCATGTCAAACATACATTCTATGACAACGGCGTTTTTGTCCAAACTCACCGGAACAAAAATGCCGCGCCAAATGGATCCTAAATTAAGGCTCAATTTCACACATAATATAAGTGGAAACTAAATATTCTTTTTTAATATGTTTTCTATCTGCAAACAATCAAATGAGCGCTTATACTTACAAGTAAATATCTCTCGGTTCAAATTCTCTGAACAGATTAGCGTAGAAGCGGAAACCATCGGGACTAACATCTCTGCAAAGAAGACCTGAAAATGACGTAGATTGAGGAAGACGAGGAATTGTGAAAGCATATGCAGTTGCACTTAAAATTCTGAAGGTGATATACTTCATATACCTTTACTTTCAGCATTTAACATGTGTTCTTTTGCGAGAGCTGGTGCTATACCCAGTGTTAAAGCTGCATCACTGGGGCTTATGCCCATTTTCAGAGCATCTGGCTTTTCTGCGAGGGAGGTGATTCTTGCAAAAACCTAAACCATATAAAATATTAATAACTAGAATTTAAGTAAATATGTGGAGAGAAATTATATATTAGAAATATTTCTAGTGAGTAATTTTAATACAGAAGTCAGGATTTTTTTTTAAATATCATCAAGGTGGAAGGCAGGCTTTTTGACTTTCCACCGACCTTTGACTAGGGTATATCATTTATTGGGGTCATTTAAGGGGACCTCTCCAACTTTGCGTAATTATAGGGACATCCCCTCTATCCTTCAAGTTACCAAAATCTCCCCTTTGAATTTACATTCTTGGCACAAATTTACATTGCTAACAATGCAAACTTAGAGGGGATGTATTGATAATTTAGGGTATAGAGTTTAACTGTTCCCATAATTATGCAAAATTGGAGGAGAATTTTTGTAGATGTACCCTATTTATTATAATGACAGCCCCCTCAACGTGTCGCTGAATTAAGTGTTTTTTATGAAAACTCTAAACCAAAACCTATTTGGAACAAAGGATTTAAAGTCCTCCTTTCTTGTTATTATTGAATACTTATACAAATCTCTTTGGTGGCCTTGGTCGATGAGTACAATACCTTTCATATTCATAGATCGCACATGCCTATCTCCTATTGCTTAGCGATCACGGAAAACATAAATTGAACTTGTATCTCCTGCTGTTTGGTGCTTACAGCCTAACTAAGCGAAGGCGGATTTAGAGGAGGGATTTGAATGTTTCAGTATTGACGTGATCAGATGCCTACTCTAGCAAATAAAGTTGCCATGTTGACTCAGATGGAAACAAGGAATCGATGGAGATGCATTCATCAAATACTACACCAGGATCGAGGTACCCAAGACCGTTTCTTCTATCCCTAGGAACGCACCACAAATGCTACTAAGGAAAATGTTAGAAACATGAAAAGAGATGAAGCTATGATGATGTGATGGTTGCTCGAGGAATTTAGAGTAAACCGAGTCCTTTTGAAGTGGAAACCTAGTATTCTTCAGGTACAATAGGTCAATGAATGCATGGGAATTAGACAGAGATTGACAAGCAGGAGACATATTTCAGCTTATATGAGTATTGTTAGAGATATTAATATTTTAGTATCTTAATGTTTAGTCCCACACCGCCTATCGGTGTTATGAGTCCTGTTGTAGTTCCTATATAAAGCCCCTTTGTGGATGAATATATGGCACCTTTTATTTTCCCATTACTTTCTACATGGTATCAGAGCCAGGTTCTGAAAACCTAAAATAAAATTTTTTTCCCCTTCCCTCCCCCGGACCCGACCCGTGCTTCTGCTTCCGCTTCCGCTCCCGCGCGCTGCTAGGGCTCACGGGAAATCCTGTCCTCCTCGCTCCCGTCGACGGAATCGTCGCTTGATTCCGCGATGGGAGCGGGACCTTCTCCCGTCGTGTCGACGCCTACTTTCGCTGCTGCTGCCCCGTGCGGCCTTCGTGAACGACTTCGACGAGCGGCTCAGATGCTTCTTCCGACATCGTCGACGTCGACGGCTTCTTCCATCGACATCGATGGCTCCGGCGACTTCTCCGGCTACTTCTTCTCCTCCTCTGGCCCGTCTTCTTCTCCTCCGACATTGCGCCCGCTTCTTCTTCTTCTCCGGCTACTCGGCGTGCCTCTGCTGCTGCCGGATGCTTCTCCCGTCGACAGCCGAAGGTGTTGCTGCCACCGGTGCTCATCTTCTCCGGCGTTCTTCTTCTTCGGCCTGCTACAGCCGCTTCTTCTTCTCCGGCTTCTGGCCTTTGCCCGTGCTGCTCTCTTCTTCTCCGTTGTTGGATGCTGCTCTGCCACCGCTTCTCCGGTCCAGCCTTCTTGCCGGCTGCTGCAGCTGCTACTTCTCCGGCTTCTGTCTGCACCCGCTGCAGCTCTCTTCTTCTCCGGCATGGCTGCTACTCAGCGCAGCTTCGTCTGCGGCCCCGTTTAGGGTTTAATGTTACTATTTTTTTCTCTTTCAGTTTTCTTGTTGTTGTGGTGTGTTAGTGTGGTCTCTTTACGATTTCCGCCTTCGTGCACGTGATCTACGTGAGGGGGAGTGTACGTCACGGCCTCTAGGCGTAGTTTATACCTTCAAGCACGTATTTCACGTGAGGGGGAGTGTTTGTGATATCGGAGACTCGGATGCTTCTTTCCCGACTCCTGCCTTAGTCACACATGGCCCCTAGGTATATCCTATGTCTTCTTGCACGTATTCCACGTGAGGGGGAGTGTTTGTGATCATGGCGACTCGGATGCTTCTTTCCCGACTCCTGCCTTAGTCACACATGGCCCCTAGGTTGATTTCATATGTTGTTTGTGTCTCCTCGTCGTTTTCTCTGGTTTTGGTAGGGTTGGTTTGGTCTTGCGTGGTTGACCTTGTTTCCGCTCCGAGTGTATCCAGCTTTGTCATGGTCGGTTTGTGGACCAACGTCGTGTGGCTCTTGCCCGGTTGAAGTATCCCCGGTGACACGCGGTTGGGCCTCGGTAGCTGTTGCTTTGTCCCACGCTGCCTTCCTTCTTTTACCCTCTATTTTATGTTGTGTCCAAGCTGTAGGCTTCCCCTTCAGCTTGAGGGGGAGTGTTAGAGATATTAATATTTTAGTATCTTAATGTTTAGTCCCACACAGCCTATCGGTGTTATGAGTCCTGTTGTAGTTCCTATATAAAGCCCCTTTGTGGATGAATATATGGCACCTTTTATTTTCCCATTACTTTCTACAAGTATGATACGATAAAGTGTCCTTTGTCTGTCTAAAATTAGGTGACCACATCTTGGCATGGTGGGATGCCCGCTTCAAAGAAATATGTCAGGAAGAAGTAACCTGAGAATGGTTTAAACATCTCATCCTCTATGAATTCTATCACACAGGTTACAATAAAGGTAAGTGGAAGAAATGAAAGTTCAAGGAAATGCCAAGGAGAATTAGTGGAAAATTACACCACTGACTTCCATTGGTAAACATCCTTAATTGTGAATATTGAGGATACAAAATTTCTAACAAAATACAATTTCTGACCTTATTCCCGTATGGCTGAAATACACCGCCAATCCCTAATCCTAGTTTATTTTAGGCTAGTGTGATGGTAATAGCACAAAGGCTTTAGAAATTAGAATGCATTACCATATTGATGGTCTGAGTATATGGACTAATTGACAAATATGTCATGTACTCTCTATTTAACGACCTCCCTGGGTCATAAAATGCAAGCAAAAAAAATTTCCCCCTACTCTCTCCAGTTCTCTCCCCCCTTCTTAGGGTTAGGGATATGTAGCTTTCCTCTACTGAGCTCCCAGTTAGGCAACCAAGATTCCAACTTCATAATATCTCCGCCACCTTCTCCATCTTTGCCACCTCTTTGACGAACTACCAACATGTTAAGATTTAGCCTGTAACAACTTTGTATTAGAGATAGGTTCCTCCACCTTTGTGGTTTTTACTCAAGCCGATCAACTGTAGTGCATCAATTGCAATCCATCTCCTCAAGCCCTCATTGTTTTTGAACTTTGTCAATGAGAATGGAAGGCATGTCATAACATCCTTGTCCATCGTCGATCTCCTCAACTGCAGCATGCTGCAGACACCTAATTGAGATCCTCATGATAACACAAAAGACGACATTGATCGCGTTCAGGGGACACTCGCTCGATTGCTCAACTCATCATTGTCGTTGATCAGTCAACCTAGTTCTACAAGGACGGACTTCGTGAATCACGTATGGCTCTCCTTCCAGTCAATCATGCGACCATTCACCTTGTCACAACCACTTTGTGCTTGTTTTCCCATCAAAACCCAGCGCAGGTCATAGGAGCAAACTGCATTTTGTCATTCTCGAGTCCCACGCAGACCACTCGAGCTACCCACTGCTTCCGATTTATTAATTATCAATTGATTACTCAATTTAATTAATCCCCCTTGGGGGAACCAATCAACATTCGTGTGAAGATGCCTTCATCTCTCACGAAGGCAAGCAATCCATGACATTGGTGTCTTAGTCAAGTCGAGCTTGTGCCAGCACCCACTGGGAACGCCACTATGATGTCAGCTAAGGTTGCCCGGAAAAAATATTGTGATATGGAAGTATGCAAATGTGGGCCATACCGTCACTCACAAGGCATTATAAGCATTTTATGACACCCTCGTCACCAAACCCAGGAGTATTTAGCCTTGCAAGGTGGTCCTTGTTGATTTACACAGGATTCCACGTGTCCCATGCTATTCGGGTCAGAGCGTAAGCTAGTGATACTTTCGGCTACAGGACTCTCGCAATCTAGGGTGCAACACTCCACTGCTCTGCCTAGCAGCACGACGCTTGTATTGCTCTCCCACAACCCCATTTCATGGTTTAGACTGCTCTCATTTCGCTCGTTGTTGTACAATAAGGTACCCAACAACCCATAACATGATCTAAACTCATGCCAAACAAGACACTTGACACCGTCAAGGGCCATGCCACCCACCTACAACTTGAGACTTCCAACAACCATCATTGCATCATCGTCGACACCCATTGTTTCCACACAATCAGTCGCTTCCTCGCCAGTGTTACCACATGCTCAACCATGCAGATGTCACCATCACGCAGGGTCCATCGTCAGGCCTCGTTGTCCACATCCAAGGGCTCTATCTTCTTCAACCCTAGTCAATGAGTTACAAAATTGGTCCACAACAGCTACCAGTATCGTCGATTTCATCATGGTGCAAGTAATGAGTAAATGAGAAAATGGGTGACTTGCATTCCATTGGTGCATAGGAATTGGTAAGAGATCACTACCAAAACCTCTTCTGGAGGGGCATAAAAGACTAGTAGACCTTACAGCCTGAGTCCCCTTCCAAAGCTTGAGGACAAGCTTGAATTGAAAAATGAGTGGGATGTTATGGTTTGCAAGATCCGTTAATTTTGTGCCGCGTTTAGTAACGTGAAATTGGTCATTATTAGGTGTCATGTTTAGTATAGTGCTTATGTGTCGGTGACTGATGAGTAATTAAATATTTAAATATGCATGTCATGTCATTTTATATTACACGCGAGTATTGTTATATGCTGGACATATTTGCAAATGTGTATTGTATTTGGAATGACATTGGGGAAGAAATGTGTTAAATGTAACTTTTGAAGATATTAAATACATGTGGAAGTATTAGAAGTAGTTGTTGAGTGACTAAAGAATTTTCAATCATAGTAAGTAATCCATATTTTTGTATTAGTTCTGTATATGCTAACAAAAAATATCTAAATTGAGGTGCCTTGGTAATATGATTTTGAAGATGACAGTGTGGGCCAACTCAGAGCGGTGTCCGAAGTAGTCGTTGGAGGCGGATATGATGGTGGTGGAGGATATAAGGAGTCTTAACCATGGCTGCCTAAGTGAGGCTTGCTCGTTAGAGAAGAGAGATACGAAGATCTCACATTCAAAGATAGATAATTAGAACTATTTCATTTCTTATCACATGGGACCCTTGAGGTCCTATAAATAGAGATACAAAGAGGCAAACATGTAACTCCCCCCCCCCCCCCCCCAACACAATAACAAAATAAAAATACTGAAAGAACACATATCATAATAAGTGGGTCCAGAGACCATAACATTATCATTGGGCACGCAGCCCATAACATATCTCCCGGCCTTCAAATCGAGCTTGTCCTCAAGCTTGAACGAGGTTTGTGATGCATGATCGTTTGGCTCTTTGATTTCACGTCAAAACAATTCTTGGTATCGTGTTGCTGTAGCAGAGATTGAGGTAGAAACCATGGTGATGAACAAGCGGAACGTCGGTAGCTCGAGGAGAGAGCGAACAACATCAGGCAGAAATGACGATGCTGACTTGGGACTTGCCGACTGAAGGAAGCAATCCAGGGGGGTCAGTAAAGCAGGGCCGATATGAGTGTGGTCAGAGGAAAGACTGGCTGGAGAGGCGGTGATGTGGCTGGAGGCAGGAACATGCCCGTAGAGGACGGCGGAGGGAAGACTGTAGGGATTGGCGATGGCGGTGAAAGCGGTCACGGTACATGCTGCAGCAAAAAGGCAGCTGTCGGATTCTTAATTTGGTGAAAGAGTGTGTCGGCGTCCTGCAGGAGTACGCCCATGGAGGCCATACAATCTTGTAATATGTAACAAATCAAACCGATGGCAACCCATCTGCGAAACTAAGCTTCAAGGCCATTATAATTAATTAATGAAGGTTGCAAAGACGAGCTATGATATGAAGTTAAAGTTATGCATAAAGTAGCCCAAGTAATGATCACGTGAAAGACATAACACATGTGAATAAGTTCCATGAACTTATTCACATAGGAGCCAATGGAGCCCGTTTGGAGGATCCTGCACAAGCATTCGATCATGTTGTCACAGTAGTGAAGATCATATCACTGAATAAGTGCCTCTAATGTCAATGCGGCGGTGGAGAAGAGGAGTCGGTCCCATCAGAGCAGGTTCCCCAAGGAACGATTCACTTAAGGATTCGAGGGCGAAAGTAGCATTGTCCACCAATGGTTGACCCGACTACATATCGCAGAGCAATGCAAAAATGGACGTGAACGGCTCATCTTGAGCATTGATACAAGCATTGATGGTGGTGAGAGCGCTCTCAAGGGAATCCACAAGGGTGTCATCATTTGACGTGTCTTGGGCATAAGAGGTAGATGTCGAAAGTTGTATGGATGACCTGCGATGTCGGCAAAGGGGCGTTCGAACTAGAGCTAGTGACCGAGAGGGATGTGGCAAAATTTCTGTTGGAGATAGAGAACGGATGAAGGAGGTTATGGCAGCTAGATGGAAGCACGCGGGCATGTTGCCAGAGAAAGAGGTTTGTAGAGACGACACTGGTTGGGAGGGCACTGACTAGGAAAACGGTGGCGGGAGCGTGAGGGTCGTTGCTGTTGGAACGAGGGACGGTCATGCAAGATCAACACTGGAGAAGAAGCGCAAAGCATTGTTGCTCAAAAACACTGGTAGAAAAGAATGGGACGGGCATAAGGGGAGAGGCACAATCGAGCCAAGCACTGGAAGGAGCATGGGAAGATACATTGCCAAGGCGAGTGTTGGGAAGAGCATGAAAGTCATGCAGTCTAGCCAAATAAGTGATGGGGAGATTCGATCAATCATTGATGATGCTTGGTGCAAAGGCAGTCTGAATCGAGGGAAAAAGAAGATCACATGTCGTTCGAAGCACAAAATGTGTGGGGGTGTAGTTATTACCCTCGCAAGGTAAATGACAAGCTGACTCCTAACGACTAGATTAACGGCAAAAAGGGCAGGTCAAACCAATTGTTACAAATAGGACAATTAGATTGCACTTGAACTTGAAAACATGATATAGATCACGAGGGAACTCCTGTCTAGCTCTAGGAGGCTGGTTCATTTTTGAAGTTCCTCTTTAAATGAGGGAGCCTAATGATCAAAAGATGCCTAAAACTCCTAAGTGTCCATCATTTCATACAACTTTTTTATTTAGAAATTGAGGATTTTGACAAAGAAGGAATTGCTTGAAGATGGCCCGAGAATCCGATCTCCCACGGAGCTTGACGACAAACTCATTTTGAAACCCGAGAGTGATGCTGAAGGCTTCGGGCTGATGTTTGGGATTCGGGTCTGGTTATCAAGTTGTTTTTATCAATTGACTTTTATATATTGTCAAGTTAGATGTTGTCTCTGATTTTAATTGTACTTTATTAGATGAAGTTTGTTGTTAAGCGGATTCATTAAGAGTAGTCATGTAAAGCTTATTTAAAAGCACATAAGGTGGTATGCAAGAATTAATTTATTCTCTTTGTCCTATGTAAGATATTTTGGTAGCTACCCCCGACCATAGAGCACCCCGCACTTAGCCAGTCGTGATTCAAGTTTCATAGAATCCTCCTCTTCTACAAGCTCTACCTCTGATCACTCCTTCGACAACTCTACCGAAGTTTTGCTCATAACAACTTGGTGTCAAAGTCAAGTTCCTTGCATTACATGGCCTCCATACCCAATCTTCCCTTCCGTCCCTTGCTAAAATGAACCTGAGAAAAGGCCATCTATGCGAACGCAGCAAATCGAGCCGAGCGAATTCTATCGAGTCTCTGCACGCCTACCTCCAACATAGACGATTGTCTTCCACCGAGTCGACTCCATCAACAAAAGCCTCAGTGAAACTTCCTCTATTCGAGTATCAAGCACCCCGCGTGAGGACGATCAATCGATCTTCCTTCCATTTCTGCATGCAAAACCACGTGCAAAACTGCACTAGACCGTGTCAACCATCCAACTGATGCTTCTTTGACTCACCCGATGCGAGCAATATTTCATCCGCCAACAAATACCGATAACGGAATTAGTTTGGCAACCTGCCATCTTTTTGATTTAGCTCACAATGGTTTGCTCGTTTGCATATCAAACAACTAAGGATGACTTGAGGCGAGTACAAACGATTTTGCAACATGCGATTATGTCCTCAGATTTGCAACAATCCCCATGGCACACTCATTAAATTATGACAAACACATTCTGTGGATGCATATCTGGAACAGTTTCAGGTTATAACACAACACGAGTAGTAGGTCGTAATCTTTATGACAGGACTTCAAGAACGCCTGCGACTGAACGTCGAGTTTGAAGACCACTGAGATTTATTTACTACGATGGGTTTGGCCAGACTTTGTGAGGACAGACTGCATATTGAATGCAAAAAGTATAAACCCATGAGGTTACTATCGTCGGTGAAAGCTCCTCTTTACTTTTGTCATTCAAAACTTTTTCAGATTGTAGATGACTTCGTTCTCATTCCGGAATGGGTTGTCACGTTTCGTAACTCTTCCCAGATTGAAAGTTATGATCGTTTGAAGTTTAACGCACAAAACTCATCCTTTTTGTTTTTTCTAAAGTGTATACACGCTTGGATCATATCCATGACCGAGGACTTGTCTTCTCGTTCAACCTGTACAACCGACACACTATAAACACACAAAAGACTAGATCAAATACATCAACGTATTTGTTATTCTCAAACAAGAGATATGGAACACATGCTCCAACATCCCCTCCATCAATTAGATATTAAAAACACATTTCTCAATGACGATCTTCAGGAAACTGTTTATATGCACAAACCTCCCGGGTTTGAGACCACTGGGGAGTCCTAAGTATGTCATCTCCGGAAGTTTATATATGGTCAAAAAAAGTCCTCGCGTGCTTGGTTTGAGAAATTCATCAAGGTAGTTCGCGAAGTTGGTTTTACATGGAGCTCGGTTGACTTCTCCCTCTGCACCCATCCTCAGTCATCTGGCACTGTGATTCTCCTTGTATGTTGATGATATCCTAATTACTAGTGACTCTGCGGGGATACAACAAATCAAGCAACATTTGAACTCGGCATTTCAGACAAAAGACCTGAGAAATCTTCGATACTTTCTTGGGCTTGAGGTTGCAAGACGATCTGATGGTCTTGTCTTATCCTAACGAAAGTATTGTATTGACCTACTTTAAGATGCTGACTACTCAGGGTACAAACCTGCGGGCACCCTTATGGATGTAAATCACAAGCTCTCTGCACATGGTTCTGATTCTGACCAACCGCTTACAAATCCAGAATACTATCGACGCTTGGTGGGGAAGCTGGTATATCTTACGGTTACTCGACCTGACATCTCATTTGTTGTGGGGGTTGTGAGTCGTTTTATGCATATTTCTCGGACATCTTATCTCCACGTTGTTGAGCGCATTCTCAAAAATCTAAAGACTGCTCCGAGACAAGGACTCGTTTACAAACCATCGACCTCTCTATCTCTTGTTGCGTATTCTGACATTGACTACTCAGGTTCTCTTGATGATAGACGTTCTACAACTGGTTTTTGTACATACTTCGGTGGACACCTTATTACCCGGCGTAGCAAGAAGTAGACCGTTGTTGCTCGCTCATCTGCTGAGGCCGAGTACCGGGCTATGGCTGATGTTGTATCTGAGTTAACCTGCCTTGAAAATCTTCTCAATGATTTAGGACTCAAACTCTTATCTTCGGCGACTTTATTTTGTGACAGTCAAGCTGCAATACATATTGCCAAGAATCCCGTTTTCCATGAACGAACAAAATATATTGAAGTTGACTGTCACTTTATTCGAGAAAAAGTTCAATCAAAGAAGATAGAATTGGAGCATGTTCCAGCTACAAGACAAGTTGCTGACATCCTGACTAAAGCCATCTATCGATCGTTATACTATCAGTTCTTATCAAAGCTTGGTGCCTACGACTTGTACGCTCCAGCTTGCGGGGAGTGTTGGAAAACAAATCTTGTAAATGCCCATTTAGTGGCCCATTATAGGCTTTCTTCTTTCTCTTATAATAGTCTGACATCTTGTAAAAAGGATTTCTCTCTCCCTATATATTTGTACTCACACTTGTAATTTGATTCTTAAGAAGTATATACAAGGTTTACTCCATTCTTCAACATTAAGAATAAAATATGTATGTTCTGTGATTAAAAAAATGTGTGTGCAAAACCATAAATTGCATTCAACTTCCATAAGAGGGTAGTCATACAAGGGCTAATACCAGAAGTAAATTTTGGCTAAAAATAAGTACAAATGCAATTCCTGATGTGTTATTGTTCATGACACACTAAGAATAAAATCAGATTTAGATGCTAAAAAGCATTCAATTGAGCTCACAATTGGCCATATTGAGCATTGTAATAAATGTCCACCAACATATAGGTTTAGAAGAAGAAACAATATTTTTTTCTAAGAAATAGATTATGTTGTTTAATAAAATATAGGCCGACATATCCTATATTTTCAATATATCATCCGATACAACTTTGGAAATATTGTTAGCTATTGTTGAGAGAGCTCAAAACTTGTATGTATTGCTTGTGTATGTAAATACAAGGAGAGAATACAAATATATAGGAAGAGGAAGAGAGAAGAAAATCTTATACAAGATGTGGGACTAAAAGAGGAGAGAAGATAAAACAATAAATGGGCCCAATAATGGGCCTTTTACATGGGCTATTTTAACACTCCCCCGCAAGCTGGAGCGTACAAATCGTATGCGCCAAGCTTGGACAAGCACTGATAGAATAATGTCTTGGAAAGAGCCTTTGTGAAGACATCTGCAACTTGTTCCGATCCTGGGACATGCTTTAAGTCAAGCTTCTTCATTTGAACCTTTTCCCGGATGAAGTGACAATCGACCTCAATATGTTTCGTCCTTTCGTGAAAGACCGGGTTCTTTGCGATGTGTATGGCGGCTTGACTATCACAAAGGAGAAGAGCCGGTGATGGTAATTTTACACCCAGATCAGTAAGAAGACTCTCAAGCCATGTTAATTCTGATACAACTGATGCCATTGCCCGGTACTCTGCCTCAGCTGAAGAGCGAGCAACGACCGCTTGTTTCTTACTTCGCCAAGTTACAAGATGTCCTCCAAGGTAAGTGCAAAAACCACTCGTAGATCGTCGGTCATCGAGAGAGCCAGCGTAGTCGGCATCCGAATATGCCACCAATGTTGGAGCAGAAGAGGAGGTCCTGTAGACAAGTCCCTGACCAGGAGCGGTTTTCAGATACCTGAGAATTCTTTCCACTGCTTGAAGATGAGATTTTCGAGGAGAGTGCATGTATCTGCTGACAAGACCAACAGCAAAGGAGATATCTGGTCTGGTAACCGTGAGATATATCAATTTTCCAACAAGACGTCGATAATATTCAGGATTCTGAAGAAGGAGATCGGAGTCAGAGGCCAGGACACACAGTTTGTGGTTCACATCCATAGGAGTATCACTGGGCTTGCAGCCAGACAGACCCGCATCATGAAGAAGGTCAAGACAATATTTTCGTTGAGAGAGAGTGAGCCCATCTGGCCTTCTGGCAATCTCAAGGCCCAAAAAATAGCGAAAGGGTCCCAAATCCTTTGTCTGGAAGACTGAATTTAGATGGACTTTGACTGTCTGTATCCCTTGAGAATCATCTCCAGTAATGATAATATCATCGACGTAAACTAACAGAATAACCGTTCCTGTTGGGTGGTGACGAGTAAAGAGCGAGAAGTCGGCCGAGCTCCGAGTGAAGCCAATCGCACGGAGGACCTTGCTGAATTTTTCAAACCATGCCCGCGGAGATTGTTTGAGACCATATAGAGCCTTTTTCAGATGGCAGACCTGAGACTCCCCCGTGGTCTCAAACCCGGGCGGTTGCTGCATGTAGACAGTTTCCTGGAGGTCCCCATTCAAGAAGGCATTCTTGATATCCAGCTGAAAAAGAGGCCACCGGCGATGGACAGCAACAGAGATGAGGACACGAACACTATTAAGCTTTGCCACCGGAGAGAACGTTTCCTCATAATCAAGCCCTTCCTGTTGAGTGAAACCGCGAGCCACAAGACGGGCCTTTAGACGGTCAATTGTCCCATCGGCAGCATGTTTGATGACAAAGACCCATTTGCACCCAACTGGTTTCTGGCCTGGTGGAAGAGGAACAACAGACCAGGTCTGGTTAGACCAGAGAGCAGACATTTCTTCCTCCATGGCTGCTCGCCAGCCAGGATGTTGAAGCGCCTCCTGCACAGAATTAGGAATAGCAACCGAAGAGAGAGAAGTAGCAAATATGCGTAAATGGGGAGAGAAGCGATGAAGAGAGACGGAGTTGGCCAGCGGATGAGCCGTGGAAGGCGATACCTGATCAGTCGGATGCGGAGTATCCATGGTAGAGACCGACGGCAAAGGGGCAACGGAAGGGGTAGAGCGACGAGTGTAGACACGGATAACTGGTGGTTTGGAGGGAACGACAGGCGGTGGAGAGGGAATGACAGGCAGTGGAGGAGTGGCAGGAATGACCGGGCGGGGAATGGATGGAGGTGTAGGTGGGGGATGGTCAGGTAAGGGAGCATAAAAGAAAGGCTGATTCTCGCGGAAAGTGACATCAGCAGAAACGGAGATCTTGCGGGTAGCAGGAGAATAACAGACATACCCCTTTTGGGTGCGAGAATAACCAACAAAGATATGTTTGGCGGCCCGGGGATCTAACTTATCCGAGGAAGGCCCCAAACGGTGGACATAACAGAGGCTACCAAACACACGAGGTGGGAGAGGAAAGGCTGTAGCGGAGGGAAAGAGGATGCTGAACAGAGTAGCGTAGTTGAGAATAGAGGAAGGGAGACGGTTGATGAGAAAGCAGGCGGTCGAGACCGCAAAATTCCAATACGGTTTAGGGACATGCATTTGAAGCATGAGGGAACGGGCAACATCGAGTAAGTGGCGATTCTTGCGTTCGGCAACACCATTTTGTTGCGGCGTGTACGCGCAGGAAGTTTGATGGAGAATCTCAAACTCAGAACATAAAGCAGTAAATTCGTGACTAGTGTACTCACGAGCATTGTCAGTGCGTAGGATTTTGATGGTCTTGTGGAATTGCGTACGGGTTTCGAGGACAAATGCCCGAAAGACACGAGGAAGCTCAGAGCGATCACGAAGTAAGTATAGCCAGGTAGTGCGAGAATGATCATCAATAAACGTGATAAAATACCGGAAACCGGAAATACTAGAAATTTTAAATGGTCCCCAAATATCTGAATGGACTAAATCAAAAGGAGCAGCGCTCCGAGTACAATGCGAAGAAAAAGATGAACGAGGTTGCTTGCCGAGGATGCAGGAATCACACTGAAAGGGGGTAAGAGAGACATCCGGGAGAGCCCGCCGGAGGACCGGTAGAGGAGCATGCCCAAGACGACGATGCCAATCTGTGGAGGAAATGGAGGAGAGGATGGTGGGAGAGTCGTCGAGAAGGTAGAGCCCATTCCGCAGCCGGCCTTTACCAATGGTAGTCTGCGTTCGTCGATCCTGTATAACAAAAGAAGAGGAAGTGAATATAACAGAACAATCCAAATCAGTAGTAAGCCGTCCCACAGAAAGTAAATTGAACGGAGAACTCAGAACGTGAAGAGCCGAGCGAAGGGAGATGGAGGAGGTGAGAGGAAGATCTGCCGAGCCGGAGACGGGAACAGTGGCGCCATTGGCCACAGTAATAGACGGTGGATAAGGGGAATTCAGGTACTGGGCAGGGCGATGTGGAGTAATGTGATGAGTAGCGCCAGAATCCACAATCCAGCCGAAGCCGGTGGAGAGACAAGCGGTACCTGTGTTGGAGACGGAGGCAACGAAGGCAGATGGGGGATGGAGCAAGCCCTGGAGATGCTGGAGCTAAAGACGGACACTTTCAAGATCAGGAGGACCAGCATCGGTAGCAACAGAAGCCGCCGGGCGAGGAGGATAGCCAACTTTCTTGTAACAGGTTGCCTCGAGATGACCGTCTTTGCCACAGAAGGAACACTTCGGCCGACCCCGGCCACCACGACCACGGCCGCGAGAGCCTGAACGACCTCCCCGAGTAGAAGGAGGAGGAGGGAAGGGTAGAAGCGGAGGTGCCTGCTGAAGAAGGGCCGGAGGAGCCGTAGTATCTGGAGGAGGTGAGACTCGGAGAATCATGGAGCACACATCAGAAAAAGATGGTGTGGTAGAGGACGCCAGGACCTGAGCACGAATGCTCTGAAGGTACGGGGGAAGACGAGCCATAAGGATGGCAGTACAGGCGGCTTCCTTCTGAGCGCGCTGAGCAAGAGCATCATTGGTAAACGGCTGATGCTGGATCCAGGCCTCAGCAAGAGTCTTCGCACGAGTAACAAAGGAGGACATATCGGAAGCCCCTCCAGCGTCCAGAGTAAAGAGGTCAGTGAGAATGTCGTAGAGATGCTGGAGGCTGTCCCGGCCAGAATATAAAGAGTGTAGCTCAGTCCACATATCTTTGGCAGTCTCATGATACATAGTCATTTGATAGGGTTCACTATCCAAAGAATTCAAGATCCAGGTCTGAACTCGGCCATCATTGCGGAGCCAGTCATCGGTAGGAGGGGTGGGTGGAGCCTGAGTAAGGTGAGGGAGAAGACCCTGGGCCTGGAGAACCCAGCGAACTGAATGGACCCAAGGAATGAAGTTCTTCTTTCCAGAAAGAGAAATGGTAGTGATGCGCAGCTCGTCACGAAGTTCTGGAGGGTAAGCCGCGCGGTCAGTTGGACAGGCCGAGCAGTCAGCAGGCGGGCTGGCTGTCGAGCCAGAAGAGTTACCGGAAGAGCCCATAAGGCAGACCGCGGCGAATAGAGGATAAGCCGCCGGCAAGAAAGACTAAGGAAGACCACGACCAGAGTGCGGATAGGAAGCAGTCCGCACGGTCAAGCCGGACACCAGCGAGTAGTCAGGTCGCGACCAAAGGGCGGATACAAAAAAGAGACTGCCCTGGTCTAGGTGAAGCCGGCAGCGGTCAGAAAAACAGCCCGGGCGGACAGAAAACCCGGAAAGAGGAGAGAGGCCGCGAGTAGGAACTCGAGCGGCTAGAGAAGAGAGGCCGCGAGGAGGAACTCAAGCGACTAGAAAAGAGAGGCCGCGAGTAGGATCTCGAGCGGCTAGAGAGGAAAGGCCGCGAGTAGGAACTCGAGCGGCTAGGAAAGAGAGGCAAAGGACAGAAGGCAAGGCCGCAGCGGTCTGAAGGCGAGTCCGCAACGGTCTGAAGGCGAAGGCCGCAGTGGTCTGAAGACGAAGCCGCAGCGGGGCTGGCAGCGGACAGAAGTAGAGAGCCCGCATCGGTTTGAAGAAAGGTGGGCCCCACGGAGCAGAGAGAGAGGATGGCTATAAGAAGCCTGAAGAGGGTGGAACCACGGAGAGGGATAGGAGAAGCGGATGCAAAGTTGCAAACCGCAGAGTCAGGGGCGGACAGAAGACCGGAGCGGGTAGGCTACCAGGCCGCAAGAGAGAAAGCAGCGGGTAGGCGGGAATAGAGACCGGGCGGGCTTGGCGGTTAGAAAAAAAACAAGCCGCAGAGGACAGCAACCTGGCTCTGATACCATGTTGAGAGAGCTCAAAACTTGTATGTATTGCTTGTGTATGTAAATACAAGGAGAGAATACAAATATATAGGAAGAGGAAGAGAGAAGAAAATCCTATACAAGATGTGGGACTAAAAGAGGAGAGAAGATAAAACAATAAATGGGCCCAATAATGGGCCTTTTACATGGGCTATTTTAACAGCTATTTTTAACGATTTTTATGCTTTAATACAATTCTGTTAAGTTAATTACAAAAGAATTAAATTGATGAGTCATACTATAAAACTATGGGAACGATTTATAGAAAGAAGAGTAAAACTGGAGACTAACATCTCGGAGAATCAATTTGGATTCATGCCAGGGCGCTCGACCATAAAAGCAATACATCTCTTGAGGAGATTCACTGACAACTACAAGAAAGAAAACAGATTTGCATAGGTTGTTTATCGACCTTGAGAAGGCTAATGATAGAGTCCAAGAGAGATCTTATGGAGAGTCTTAGAAAAGAAATATGTAAATGTACCATACATTGATATTATCAAAGATATATATACAAATTCAGTGACAAGGGCGAGGACATCTGGAGGATTAACACATGAATTCCCTATCACTGTTGGCTGACATCAAGGTTCAGCTTTAAGCCCTTATCTTAGATGAGCTCACCAAACATGTCCAACAAGCAATACCTTAGTGTTTATTGTTTGCCAATGATATCGTATGGTTGATGAGATGCGCGAGGGTGTTAACACAAAAATTGAATCTTGGCGAGATACTTTAGAAAAGAAGGTTTTAAGTTGAGCAGGACAAAGATGGAGTATATGGAGCTTAAATTTAGCAATGCAAGAAGGACGGATGACTTCGTTATTAAGTTGGGTGATCACGATATTTCTCGTAGTGAGTGTTCTAATTATCTTGGATTAATAGTTTAAAAAGACGTGGACATTAATAAAGATGTGATACATAGAATCCAAACGGGTTGGTTGAAGTGGAGAGACGCGTCAGGGATCTTATGTCATCGTAAAGTACCATTAAAACTTATGGGCAAGTTTTACCGTACTATAATTAGACCAACGCTGTTCTATGGTTCTGAGTGTTGGACAGTGAATTATGTACATGATCAAAAATGTGAGTTGCGGAGATTAGAATGCTAGGTGGATGTGTGTGTTGGATCTAGAAGCCAACCTTAGAGGGGGGGGGGGTGAATAAGGTTTGACACATTAATTAAAAGAATCGAAATATTTTGTTCCTAAGCTACTGTGGGGCGCTAACTAGATCCAACAGTGTGGACACACAAGACTGGATAAAATAAGGAATGAATGTATCATGGATAAGACAGGAGTAGAACCAACTGTAGAGAAGATGTGAGAAGCTCGACTAAGATGGTTTGGACACGTACAAAGGAGATCATTAGAGGGACCTGTTAGGCGTTGTGAGAGTCCAGTCTAGGCATGTTAAACGAGGGAGGGGTAGACCAATAAAGACTTGGAATGAAACAATAAGGAAAGACATGATATACTTAGGCATTAGTGAGATTATGACAAAAGATAGAGCACAATGACGACAAAGGATCCATATAGCCGACCCAGTATAGTGGGATAAAGGCTTGAGTGTTGTTGTAATACTATTTTGTTAAGGACAAAAGGACTTTTTGTTAATCAAAGTGATGGCGATCGACGACACGGGCGCTTCTATTCCCGCAGGAGGCGGTGATAGACGACCCGGTTGGGCGATCCGAGTCTGCGGATGCGCCCGGAGGGTCGTTCCGAGCAAATTTGATATATTAGTTTTTATATTTTGATGTATTTAGCCCCCGATTGGGCCGAACATTTATAGCTGTACAACCTCGGGCTCATAGGATCAGATCGGGATCGAAGAGAGGGGAAGGTAAGGCAAGATGTACTCTTTGGCAGAAGCCTGCTCACTAGCGAGTGGGTCCCAGGAAAAGGGCTACTCGCCGGGTTAAGGCCGGCTCGCTAGGCGAGAGGGCCCCAACAATTCGGGCGAGAAGGGCCCAGCGACTCAGGCGAGAGCCCTCCCAGGCGAGACGGACCCAGCGAGAGGGCCCAGCGGCTCAGGCGAGAGCCTCGCCAGGCGAGACGAGTCCCATAGGTGGGAGTTCTCGCCCGCGAGACGGTGCTCTCACCAAACGCCGGCTCAGTTGGAAGGCGGTTCACCTTTTTTGCCCTAGGTGATTTTACGCTTTTGCCCTCGGTGGTCTGCATATAACCCTTCAGAACAGCGGAGTTTGGCTGTTGGCAGACCCAACTAAGGGTGTTTTGGTAATTTCAGGTCGGTTCAGTTTGATTATTGGCAGTTCAAACTCAGAAAACTATAAATAGGCCCATAGGGGTTCTTCAGAAGCACTTTTTTCCCGGGATTTTAAGAGTTTTCTTGTGCTTTCTGAGGAGCTCCAAGCCCAGCTTTTGGCTTTGGAGGGGAAGCTCTCAGAGATCTTCCGGGTAAGCGGTGAGACCTCCCTGCTGAGACTTTGGGTCGGTTTCTGGTCCTTCACAATCAGTCGAAGGTCAGAGCTCGGGACAAGTAGGTGTTGGCTACGCCCCTATTTTCGAACTTTCATTGAAGTCAAATTTTTGCTTCAACAGTTCTGGTGCGGTGAGCGTGGAAGGTAGCCGATACAAGAAAGTTTTGAGTTCGGTCTCATGGCAGGAGATGAAGGTGAAGGATCTGGTTCAGGAGGTTCCCCCTCCCGGGGAGAGGAGGCGACGAGGAAGATGCAGGAGGACTTCAGGCGAGAAGTCTTGCAGACCATCAGCTTGGCCTTCTCGACAAGGAGCTAGTGGGCAACGCCTCAGGTCCCGGTGGAGGCGTTCCCGCTCTTGGGCGAGAACGCTCCTGGGCAGCGTCCCGGGAAGGAGGTCCCGGCGGAGGTTGGCGAGAGGGACGTGGCCGCGCGAGAGCTCTTCCCAGGACAGCGTCCCGGGAAGGAGATTCCGACAGAAGTTGGCGAGAGGGAGGCGGTTGTACGAGAGCTCTTCCCTGGGCATGGTCTTGCGGATCGGGCTAGCCAACCGAGGCCGCGAGACGTGCCCTCTCGGCAGGCAGGTGGCGAGAGCCCTTTTAGTGAGCTCATCATCTCGGCCCCGGTGCCGGAGGGGTTCCGGGAGCCCGACATGTCCTACCACTCGGGGAAAGATGACCCTCTACAGCACGTGCAGTGGTTTGAAGATGTTGTCTCGATAAGGCAAATGACGGATGCCTTCAAGTGTCGGCTGTTTGCCATCACGTTGAAGGAGAAGGCGCGGGACTGGTTCCACCAGTTGCCAGCAAGTTCGATCTACAATTTTGAGGATCTGAGTCGAGGTTTCCTATTGAGGTTCTCGACATCAAAGAAGCGTAAGAAGGAGGCGGAGTGCCTGTTTGCTGTGAGGCAGAAGCAAGACGAGACGTTGGGCCATTATGTGGACCGGTTTCAAGAAGAGATCCTCCTGGTCCAGGAGGTCCCAGGGTATGCACTGATGCTCGCTTTTACCCTGGGGCTGAGGCCGGGATTCTTTAGCATGGAGCTGAAGAGAGTCCCCCCCCCCCTCTCTTTTGAGGAAGCCATGGAGAGGGCGGCGAAGGAGATAGACTTCGAGAGGGCCAACCCGGCCTTTGCCAGGAAGCTGGCCAGGTTGGCGGAGGATGACGTGAAGGAGCCGGGAGCAGGAAGGCAGAGGGAGCAGAGAGGAGAGGAGGGAGGAGACCCGAGGACAGGGGCAGCAGGGGCAGCATCAAGTACGGGGGGCCTGGGAGCCGAACAACCGGTTAGGTTGGAGGCCTCAGGAGGGTCGCCCCCAGGAGCAAGGAGGAGGCTTTCAGGGAAGAGACAACTTTCGCGAGCCGAGGAGGTTTGATCAGCCGGCGAGGAGGCAAGAGCTGAGGGGTCACTTTCCGCATCAGCAGGAGGCAATGAAGGTCGGCTGAGGTAGAGGAGGAAGTAGAGGAGCTCGAGGAGGAGCCAGAAGAAGAGGAGGTGGAGAAGGAAGAGGGGGTCGGGTGGCGTTGCTTTTCTGTGACTTCCACCAGGAGGAGGGTCACGCGACGGCCACCTGTCCAGAGTTCTTGGAGATGAGAGAAGTCTGGGGGCTAGGGAGGCAGGATCCGTCGATAAGGATCGTGGAGGTGCAGCATGGGGAGACGGAAGATAGGTGTGAGAACCGGACGGATGTAGGAACCCAGGGGGGGATCGGGGTGATCCACGGAGGAGTTGAGATTGAGACAACTCGAAAGGGGAGCCTCCAGACCATGTTCCGAAGAGAGGTAGCCTCGACCTCCCAGGCTCCCCCTCCGGAAGAAAAATTTACCTTTTCTTCAGCAGATATGCCAGATTATGAGGACTCGTTCTGTGACGCCTTGGTGATCCAGACCGCAGTCGAGAACTTCACGATCTCCAGGATCTTGGTAGATAACGGGAGCTCCGTGAACGTGATCTTCAAGAAGGCCTTCAATGAGATGAAGGTCGAGGGCAAGATGGTACTAGCTTCGGACGGACCGTTATTTGGTTTTTCAGGAGAAAGAAAAGAGGTAGGAGGGGTAGGGCTGCATGTGAAGTTGGGGGGCGTGTCACGGAACTGCAGGTTCGTGATCAACGGTCAACTGCAGGTTTCTGAGGAGCCCCCTCATCAGCGTCTTTCGCTGCGTCCCCTCCTCGTTTCATAAATGCCTTAAGTTCAACAACGGAGGGGTGCAGGTTAGGATCAGGGGGGACCTGAAGGTGGCAAGACAATGCTACGTGACGACGGTCAACACCATATCTTGGATGGCAGAGGCGGAAGAGCTGGAGAGGGAGATGGAGGAGCAGGAAGAGGTTGTCGGAGAAGAGGAGGTGAGCCTGGAGGAGGCATGGGAGGAGATTGAGGAGGAGCAAAGAGGAGGAGGTGTGCAGGAGGTCCAGAGGGACGAAGAGTCGGAGCCGCAAGAGGGTCAGCAGGTGGAAGGAGTAGAAGGAGTTGAGAGGGAGGCCCTGAGAGGCGTGGAGGTTGAGCAGCAGCAGAGTGAGAGCCTGGGGGAGGCGATGGAAGTCGAGGAAGCAGGAGGGGAGGAAGAGTATGGGCAGGAAGAGGGAGCAAGAACCGGCTGGGAGCAGTCGCGACTGGAGCCGGCTGGAGAAGTGGTGGAGATGGAAGTCTTCACCAGCGCCGGCCAGGTGCAGAGGGTCCAGATCAGCGGGGGCTTGAGTCCCGAGGACCAGGAGCGAGTTCGGGCTTGCATCCAGAGCAACGTCGACATTTTGCTTGGAGTGCATCTGACATGTCGGGCATCGATGCAGATGTGGCCTGCCATCACCTGAACTTGGACCCCCGGACGCGCCCCATTCGCCAGAAGATGAGGACCATCGCTACCAAGCTGGAGGAGCCCATCCGCGAGGAGGTCAAGAAGCTTCTGGAGGCTGGCTTCATCTCGAAGATTCAGTATCCAGGCTGGATCTCCAGTGTGGTAATGGTAAAGAAAGGGGGAGGGAAGTGGCGCATGTGTATCGACTTTTCATTATTAAATAAATCATGCCCTAAGGATTGTTATCCCCTGCCTCGAATCGACGCGCTGGTTGATTCAGCCGTTGGTTTTTCTATTATGAGTTTTTTGAATGTTTTTTCAGGTTATTATCAGATCCGAATGCACCCTCCTGATGTTAAGGACGTCTCCTTCATCACGAGGGATGAATGTTTCAGCTATAAGATGATGACTTTGGGTTGAAAAATGCAAGGGCTACATACCAGTGCATGATGGATCGAGTCTTCTAGGGTCAGAGGGGGAGGAACCTGGAAGTCTATGTTGATGATCTGATGGTCATGAGCAAATGTGTGGACTCGCATCTTCCGGACCTGAAAGAGACGTTCGCCACCCTGCGAAAGTTCAAGATGAGGCTGAACCCCTTGAAGTGCGTCTTCGGGGCGAACCGTGGGATGTTCCTTGGACATCTTCTGACCCCGGCAGGGGTGTAGCCTAACCCGGATAAGGTGAAGTCCATCCTGGAGCTGGAGTAACCACGTAACGCTAAGTAGGTCCAGTGCTTGACAGGCAAGCTGGCTGGGCTAAGCAGATTCCTCTCCAGGTCGGGAGAAAAATGCTCATCATTCTTCAAAGTGCTGAGGGGCACCCAAATGTTCGAATGGACGGCTGAGTGCGAAGAGGCCTTCCAAATGCTGAAGAGGCAGCTCTCCCTGACTCCTCTACTTCAAAGCGCAAAGGAGGGGGAGGGCCTAGCCTTGTATCTCGGAGTAGGAGCAGAGGACGTGAGCTCTGTCCTGGTCAGGGAAGAGGGGAAGAAGCAATTGTCAATCTACTATGTTAGCAGGATCCTGAAGAAGGCGGAGCTCCGCTACCCCATCTTGGAAAAGCTGGCGTATGCTTTGATCGTTTCGGCCAAGAAGCTCAGACCGTACTTTCAAGCGCATTTGATCAGAGTGGTGACGGACCATCCCCTTCGCAAGATTTTTGAGGGAGTGGAACACTCGGGCAGGTTGGCAAGTGGTCTATCGAATTGAGCGAGTTTGATATCTCATTCGTGCCAAGGATCTCCATTAAGGCTCAGGCAGTGGCTGACTTCTTGGCGGACTACGTTGTTGAGGTCGGAGCCGAGGAGCCGCGGCCACAAGAGGCGTGGAAGATGATGGTTTATGGGGCCTCGGGAAAGCACTCCCTCGGAGCAGGGGTGGTGTTGATAAGTACTCAAGGGGTCACCATAGAACAAGCAGTGGTCTTACACTTTCCAGCGACTAACAATCAGGCGTAGTACGAGGCTGTGATAGCCGGCCTCCGTTTGGCAAAAGAACTTGAGATCTAGGATGTGGAGGCTTTAACAGACTCGATGGTGGTGGCATCACAGATCCGAGGAGAGTTCGAAGCTCGGGAGCCCACCCTTGTGAAGTACTTATCCAAGGTGAGGGCAATCATCGGAGGGTTCCGGACGTTCTCAATCCAACATGTTCCAAGGGAAGAGAGTATAGCTGCCGATCGGTTGGCTAAGTTTGGACCTCGGGGAGGAGGGACCTTGACTGAGCTATTTCGACCGGCTATCGAGGAAGGAGAGTTGATGGAGGTGGATCGGCGACCCTCGTGGGTGGATCCGTTGGTGACTTTCCTAACCACTGGCGAGCTTCCGGAGGGGACTAAAGACGGGAAAAGCTTCAGGCACAAGGTGGCTCACTACCTAATGCTAGAAGGGGGGTTGCATCGGAAGATGTTGTCAGGGTTCCTGGCTAAGTGTGTGACCGAGGAGGAGATCCCGAAAATTCTGGAGGAGGTGCATTCAGGAGATTGCGACAGTCACTCAGGGGAAAGGACGTTGGAAGCAAGGGTGGTGAGGCAAGGGTATTTTTGGCAGACCCTGAGGAAGGATGCGGCTGAGTTTGCGAGGAGGTGCCGGAAGTGTCAGCTATACGCCCCCTCCAGCTCTTGCCCGCTCAAAGGCTCTGAAGCATCACGGCACCATGGCCTTTTGTCATCTGGAGGATGGACTTGGTCGGACTTTTCCCTCCGGGTAGTGGGCAGAGGAGGTTCCTCCTGGTCATGATTGATTATTTTTCAAAGTGGCTAGATATCAAGGCATTGGCCAAGGTCACCTCACAGGTCATCTGGAATTTTGTCTGGGGGGAGATCATATGCAGGCACGGGCTCCCTCAGGCGATCGTAACAGACAATGGACCCCAGTTTGCCAGCGAAGAGTTCATCAGCTTCTGCGCTCAGCTGGGGATAGACCTTAGCTTTGCCTCCGTACACCACCCCAGGAGCAACGATCAGGTGAAGGCAGCCAACAAGATCATCGTGAACCTACTCAAGAAGAAGGTGGAGAACTTGAGGGGAAGCTGGGTGGAACAGCTCCCCTCAGTATTGTGGGCCTTGCGGACAACCCCGAACACGGCCACCAGCGAGACCCCCTTCAAACTTTCCCATGGGTGTGAGGCAGTCCTGCCCGCGGAGTTTGAGGTTCGATCCCCACGAGTCGCGGCCGCGGGTGACGGGGATGAGGCTTGAAGGTTGGAAAATGAAGGGGGGTTACGCCTCTCATTGGATATGGTGGAAGAGCTACGTGATGTCGCAGCTATCAGGCAGGAAGAGATCAAACGACGGATGACAAAATACTTTGACAAACATATCAGGATCAAGCAGTTCGCGGAGGGAGATCTGGTGCTGAAGAAAGTTGATGCTGCAGGAAGATCTGCCCCCGTGGGTAAGCTCAACTCAAACTGAGAAGGGCCTTATATTGTCGAGAGGGTCCTGAGAACGGGAGGTTACCACCTCCAGGATGTGGAGGGTAGGTCCATGAGCCACACCTGGAGCGGCGACGACTTGAAGCGCTTCTACTCATGAGAAGAGGGAGTAAAAATTGTAATACTCAAAGTCAAGTTTATTGTAATATATTCCTCAAATTACTTTTGCTTTTACCTACTGTGAAATTCTAACGGCAGGAAGATAAGACTCTTGCATTACCCCAAGCCTGGCTCGGCCCCAGGTAGACCCGCTGCGCAGACTCTCATTAGCTAGCAGGTCCGAAGGCCCGCCTGTGGGGGTAAGGGACCTCAAGCGCGGCTCGGGCTCAGGTAGACCCACTGCGAAGGCTCTCATTAGCTGGCAGGTCTGAAGGCTCGACTGTGGGGGAGAGGATTGGTTCTTGGTTCTTGGAGACTTTTGCACTACCCCGAGCCTGGCTCGGCCCCAGGTAGACCCGCTGCGCAGACTCTCATTAGCTGGCAGGTCCGAAGGCTCGCCTGTGGGGGTAAGGGACCCCGAACGCGGCTCGGCCCCAGGTAGACCCGCTGCGCAGGCTCTCATTAGCTGGCAGGTCCGAAGGCTCGCCTGTGGGGGAGAGGATTAGTTTTTGGTTCTTGGAGACTTTTGCACCACCTCAAGCCTGGCTCGGCCACAGGTAGAGCCGCTGCGCAGACTCTCATTAGCTGGCAGGTCCGAAGGCTCGCCTGTGGGGGTAAGGGACCCCGAGCGCGGCTCGGCCCCAGGTAGACCCGCTGCGCAGACTCTCATTAGCTGGCAGGTCCGAAGGCTCGCCTGTGGGGGAGAGGATTGGTTCTGGGTTCTAGGCTTTTGGTTCTTAGTTCTTAGAGACTTTATGCACCACCCCGAGCCTGGCTCGGTCCCCGGTAGACCAGCTGCTCAGGCTCTCCTCAAGCTGGCAGGATTATAAGCTCACTCGATGGCAGAGTGGTTGAGGAGACCTCCTTAAGAAACATCCTACTTAAACTCATGAAAAACAAATTATGAGAGGCAAAGGCTGGAGCAGTGCGAGTGGAAGCACTCGCAGCTGGTAGCTACGAGGATGGTCTCGCCTATGGCGACTGGGCACTCGCGCGGGACAGAAGGCTCGCTCTAATAATAGGGGAGCAAGTTAAATCACTAAAAGCCACTCGCGCCGGGAGTACCCTGAGGCGAGGCGAGAGGGTTATACTAGTTAGATCTCACACACAAATAAGACGAGGGAAGTGACGACTCGCGCTCTGAAAAAAGTCAACTCTCCAGCGAAGTGTCGAGATAAGACGTAGCACCGTCTCGCGGGCGTGAGCGCATCACGGGGTCGTCTTGCAGTAAACAAGATAAAGCAAAGTGAAAAAAAAGTAAATGTGAGTCGGCGAGACGGGGGCATAACACCGTCTCGCAAATAAAGGCAAGCAAAAAGAAACTCAAAAAGGAGTTAAGTTATACAGCAGCAAGTAGAATAAAGCAACATGACATGAGTATACATTTGATCAAATATCAGTTCATTACAAATGTCATCAATACATTTTTGATCACAAAAATAAACTCAAAAAGAGGTTTAAGTTCTACAGCAGCAAAAAAGAAGGGGGGGAGAGGGGTCCGGGATCTTGCAAGAAGCAGGTCATTCCTCCCCGCCGGAAGAAGAATCTTCGCTCTCCTCGCCATAGAGCTGGGGGACCAGGTCGCGAGCGATCACCGTCTCGGAGTCCTCCTTCACGACCCCCCGGCTCCTTCATCATTTTTAGGACCAGCTCCGCCGTCATGATCCTGGCGTCCCGGCACTGCTCCTCAACTTCATCCAAGGAATATTGAGGCGGATGGGCCGGGAGGGGTTCGCGGCGAGACGACGACGCGGCGTTGGCCTGAAGGCGAGTGACCTCAGCTTTCAAATCCTTAATCTCCTCCTCCTGGGCCGCCATGCGCGAGTGCATCCGCTCCGCCGTCTCGGCATCCTGCGAGACGCCCAGTCATTGGTAAAGAGTATTTTAAAGAGAATAATTCAAGGATAAGTTCAAGGCTTACCACGCTATGGCTGAGCATAATATTCGAAACTCGAAAGTCGCTCGAAAATTGTTCGAAAATTGAGCCGAATCGGAATCGGTTAAAATTGATTCGATTCAATTTGAGTCGATTCAATTTGACTCGAATCTGATTTCGAGTCGATTTCGAGCCAGCCCTGAATCGCTCGAAATATGATTCGAATCAACTCGAATTTATTTAAAAAATTATGTATTTATTAATATATTCCTATTTTAAGATTAAAAATAACAAAATTTAAACCTAAATAAAAAATGGAGGTTTTAATTGTTTCATTTTGCTAAATTTATACGTTTCCCAATTTAATTTTGAGCTAATTAGGAATAAAATGAAAAATTGCTCAATTTCGAGCCGATTTGATTCGGTTTCAAGCCGATCCAATTCGATTTCGAGCCGACTCGATTCGATTTCGAGCCGACTCGGAATCGAGTCATTTCGAGTCGAGCCGACTCGACTCGAAATCAATTTCGATTTCGAGCCGAGTTCGAGTCGAAAATTTCGATTTCGAGCCGAGCCAAAATCGCTCGAACTCGACTCGATATCAGCCCTATACCACGCCGCCCTGAGCTTTTGCGAGGAGGGTCTCGGCGTCAGATAGTCTTCTCGCGAGGTCGTCGGATTTCACTCGCTCTGCCGCCAGGCCCTCCTCGACGTCTTTCAACTTCTTGTTAGCATAGATCAGGCGGCGCGTGGTGCGATGCGAGAGCTCCAAGGCGCGCAGTTGGGCGTGGGAGGATTTCAGGACGAGCTCTCGCGAGGACTCGTTCTTGGGGGAGACCGCCTCAGGAGCACCATAAAGGCCATAGCCCACAGAAAGGGCATGGCTGGTGGGAACCTCCTGCTCTTTCCAAGAAGGAAGGAGGGTGGAGATGGACACGCGGTTGACGTCCTTTTCCCACACCAGAACGGGGGCGCCGACACCATCTTGGATCGCGGGGCCCAGGTTGAAGTTGGGATGAGAAGAGGGGGCTGGGAGACTGGGAGAAGCAGGCTCGTGAGATGTATCAATGGCGGGCAGATTAGAAGTGACTGCAGGCCGATCGGGTAGAGCCGTCTCGCGGGCAGGCGAGACGGCATGAGAGGGAGGGGTGTGGGGCGACTGGGAGTCCGCTATAGAGATGGGGCTCAAGGACCCCGATATTTCCTTCTCCTTCGGGGCCTTCTTCTTCCCCATGGAGATGACCACGACTTTCTTTATTTCCTGGGAGGGCCGGAGCGAGAGGGGGCCGTGTCGCCTGCAGGACTCTTCGGGGAGGGGGGGGGAGGGTCAGGAGCCAAGGACTCTCTCGCCGCCTCAGCTGTCGAGACTGAGGCCCTTGCATGGTTGGATGTTGCTTTTGTAGGGGGGGTGGACTGGTACGACTCGCTCCCCTAGAAACATGCAAGGAGGTGATGAGATGGCGAGATGAAAAATAATCAAACACACGACAAAAGAGCGAGAGTACCTTCGCCAGGGAGCACCGGAGGCAGCGAGTCGAGGCCTCGCCGCAGGAAGTTGACCTCAAAGTTTTTGCCGACGAAGAAATAGTACAGCAACTTGTCCGTGCCGCCCACCTGCGGGGACACGTAAAAGATCTCGGCGGGCGACACAGGCGCGAGCGGGACGCCCCCGAAGTTGCCGCGGATGAAGACGAATCTGGTGAGCCAATGATGATTTTTGTTTGGCGTCTCGCACACCTTGAGACCTTGCCCGGTGAAGTACGAGACGTCGTCGGCGTTGGCGTGGTAGATGAAGAGCTTGCGGAAGACCGTCAAGCTGAACTCAATGCGCTCTTGACGCATGTAGCAGGCAAAAGCGATTAATACCGAAATAGCATTCGGGTTAAGCTGCGCCGGGACGACGGCAAAGTACTTCAAGACATGTTTTACCTCCGGCCAGAGGGGCAATCTCAACCCCACCTCGAAGTGCGAGACGGGGAAGGCGAGTTCTCCCGGGTAATAAAGTATTGATCGCCTCGCCAACCTTGGGGGGCCGCGATTCAAGCCCCTCCTTATATTCGCAGACGAAGTTGCGGTAGTCCTCGTCAGGAAGCCGGCCGGGAGGGAAGTCATGGTCGGTAAACCGCTTCCCGCAGCAGCTGCGCCCCTCGCCTTCCTCAACTTTCTTCTTGCCCATTTTTTAGCGAGAGGGATGCTGGCGAGAGGGTTGAGAGAGAAGAAGGAGCGAGAAGAGAAGGAGAGGCGAGAAGAATAAAAGGGCGAGAGGGATCGACGAGACGGAAGAGGCAGGGGGGCAAAAGCTTGGACTCGGCAGAGGAGGAAGGGCCGCCTGTCTTTACCTTCTTCTGACGAGGCGAAGAGGACGGTAAGGAGGGTGGGGTACGAGCCAAAGTCTTGGTCAGAGCGACCACGTGGGCCTTATTCTGCTTGCACACCATTGCAAGACGTTCGCGGAAACTCTGACTATGAGACATGATTGCAGCAGGACCAAGGAGGTGAGAAGTGTGAAAGGGAGGATTTCCCTTATGGGGTAGGAATCCTATATTTATAGGCTCGGGTGTGGGGCCTCACCAAAGATTCCCTCATAAATACGCACATAAATACGCTTTAATGACACGAACCTCGGTTGGACTTTTTCTTTCTGAGCTTAAAATAATCTCGAAAAGAGCGGGGATTGTGTACAACCTCGAGCTCGTAGGATCGGATCGGGCTCGAAGAGAGGGGAAGGTAAGGCAAGATGGACTCTTTGGCAGAAGCCTACTCACTAGAGAGTGGGTCCCAGGAAAAGGGCTACTCGTCGGGTTAAGGCCGGCTCGCTAGGCGAGAGGGCCCCAGCAATTCAGGCGAGAAGGGCCCAGCGACTCAGGCGAGAGCCCTCCCAGGCTAGACAGACCCAGTGAGAGGTCCCAGCGGCTCAGCCGAGAGCCTCGCCAGGCGAGACGAGTCCCATAGGTGAGAGTTCTCGCCCGCGAGACGGTGCTCTCGCCAAACGCCGGTTCAGTTGGAAGGCGGTTCACCTTTTTTGCCCTAGGTGATTTTATGATTTTGCCCTCGGTGGTCTGCATATAACCCTTCAGAACAGCGGAGTTTGGCTGTTGGCAGACCCAACCAAGGGTGTTTTGGTAATTTCAGGTCGGTTCAGTTTAGTTATTGACATTTCAAACTCAGAAAACTATAAATAGGACCATAGGGGTTCTTCAGAAGCACTTTTTTCCCGGGATTTTAAGAGTTTTTCTGTGCTTTCTGAGAAGCTCCAAGCCCAGTTTTTGGCTTTGGAGGGGAAGCTCTCAGAGATATTCCGGGTAAGCGGTGGGACCTCCCTGCTGAGGCTTTGGGTCGGTTTCTGGTCTTTCACAACCAGTCGAAGGTCAGAGATCGGGACAAGTAGGTGTTGGCTACGCCTCTATTTTCGAACTTTCGTCGAAGTCAAATTTTGGCTTCAACAATAACCGTCTGATCGAGAGCCCTAGTTTTACTTTAGCTTTTCTCTTATTTATATGCTTGTTGGTGACTGGTTTTAGGGATCGATAGTTGCCCTACTGCAACTTCCCGGTCGACACTTTGGGGGATTCCGAAGGCTCCGTTCGACGGATCCGCGTCTGCACAGTCCGCCGCCTCTGTCTGTCCATTCCTCCTCCCAGGTTCGGCCCTCCTCTTCCTCCCCTTGCAGTCTGTCGCCTTCCCCGCCCAGGTCCAGCACTCCTACTCCTCCTCCACTCTCCCCGTCCAGATCCAGCAACCCAGCCACGAACAGCCCTCCCCGTCCATATCCGCAAATATCCCCCTCTTGCAGCGCTCCACCCTCCCCGTTTAGATCATGCAACCCAGCCACGAACACTCTTCCCCGACCAACCTCCCTCTTCTCTGTTCCCCCTCCCAAGCCCCACAACCCTCTATCCCTAAGCCTAGTCACCGCAAGCATGAGCAAATCAGGGTATATGGTGTCTTTATTTCTCTTATTTGGATGCTAGGGTTTTGAACTATTGTTGTGGTTGTGGAATTAATATGCTATCGTATTATATGTTGTTTGACTTGTTGGATCTTTACCGGCACGCTTAATCGAATCGCGCCTCGCTCGTTGACAACTTATAATAGTCTCTTACAATTAATTGTTGCTCATAATTGTGGATGTCGTGTTCTTAGCCTTTTATTCAAATTTATCACTTGCTAGTTGATCTACTAGGGTTGCTCTCATGTTTGCACGTGCACGGTACATTGGTCTCATACTCATTAGTTCGCATTTTAGAGTCCTTTAATTTTAGTCGGTCTACCACTACATCATTTGGTATCAGAGGCAGGTTTCGGGTCACATTTGCATGCTCCGTAGTGGTAGGTTGTTTCGAACACCGATGTCCGACCAAAACGTCACCGATGATCGAGCCACCAGTTCGAATTCAGACATGGCGGCCCCCGAGTTCCAGCGCTTAATCCTCGAGCAATTCGCCACCCTTAAAAACGAGATCGCTAGGGTCAACACTAGAGTCGATCAGATAGGAGCCCTTAAAGGTCCAGCCCTAGCACCCCGTTATGAGGAACCCTTGGAAGACCCACGGGACGCCCTGCCTTCACCTGATCGGCGAGGCAGAGAGCCACCACTCCGGGACCCCGCTCCACGGAGACGGACCCCCGAGCCGATACATGATTACTGTCGCGACCCCGCCCCGAGGGGTAACACTCGGCCACCCTACGAGCCACGCCTACCACCGGCCCGACAAGGGCGTGGCGCACCAGCACAATACGAGTACGAGTCTGACGATCCTCACGATGAGTATATGGCACCTCGCCAAGAGCGCACCCCGATTGAGGACGACCTCATCCGACGCCTCCGAATTGATGTGCCCTCCTTCGACGGTCACCTGGACCCGAAGGCCTTTTGTGACTGGATCCTAAACATGGACCACTTCTTTGATTGGTATGAGATGGATGACGAACGACGAGTTCGGTTCGCTAAGATGAAGCTTCTGGGCCAAGCCAAGATGTTATGGATTAGTGTGGAGAGGTCGCTCGAGAGAGATGGATATTATCTTGTTACCCGATGGGATGAGATGAAGCAGCGATTGAGGGACAAGTACCTTCCCGCATCATATCGTGATCAACTCCTCGACGAACTCTACGCGTTGCGGCAGGGATCACTTTCCGTAGCCGAGTACATGACACAATTTGATGAGTTAGTAGTGAGGAGTGACATTTTGGAGGAGCCTATTGTGACCGCTTCCCGATTTAGAGCAGGACTTCGAGCTGAGATTCGGAGAGAGCTTATACCACACCGCATAGAGACGGTCGAGCAGGTGTTCCAATTCGCACTCGAGTATGAGAACTACCTGTGCCTCGCAGGATCGAGGCAGACCACACATCGCTCAGATGCCTCAACCCGCGCCCCCTCAGATGCGAAGGGCAAGGCTATCATTCCGACCGCCCCTAGACCCGGACAATGTTATCGATGCTCGGGCAGCGGGCACATTGTTGCACAGTGTCCTACGAGGAACCTTCTGATGGAGGGTGACGATGAGGCGGGTGTTGAAGTTGACGATGCTATAGTGGAAGAAATAACCGCGGGGGTCGAGGACGGTTGGGAGAGCGACGCAGAGAGATCGTTAGAGTTGGGAGTCATCCGTCGACTCCTCCACGCACCCCGTACTGAGGGATATTGGCGACGTACCTCGATATTCTACACTTATTTTCAGAGTGCGGGCGGCCCCTGCAAGCTCGTCATAGATAGCGGTAGTTGCGTGAACATCGTAGCGAAGAAGGGCTTAGAGAGGATGCAGCTTTCCGCCGAGCCCCACCCACATCCTTACCGTGTCCACTGGGTGGACAAGTCGGCCATTCAGGTCACGCAGAGATGTCTTGTGCCGGTCCGCCTAGCGTCCATTGAAGACAAGGTTAGGTGCGACGTCATCCCGATGGACGTCGCACATGTTCTCCTGGACCTCCCCAGGCTTTACGATCGTGATGCCATGTGTTATGGCCGCTCCAACACGTGCGTCTTCTTTGACAAGAGACGAAAGATCACCCTCACACCGACCCAGCCCAGGGATCCCCCCAAGGGCCAAGTCGAGTCATCTATTAGTGCGGGGTCGACTAGACCCGGGCACATCCTGAGGAGGAGTGATTTTCTTCGTGAGAGTTTAGACTCGGGAGTTGTGTTTGTGGTGGCCGCCGCCTTGACATCTGGCGACAACACAGCTGTGGAGAGCGTGGACCCGGACATTCGACGTTTGTTAGCCGAATATATTGACATCATGCCCGAGGAGATCCCCGATGAGCTCGACCCTATGAGGGTTATCCAGCATGCAATTGATTTAATCCCGGGAGCACCTTTGCCCAACCTGCCCCCACTATCGCCTAAATCCGACAGAGCATGCCGAATTGAAGCGACAAATTGACGATCTTCTTAGGAAGAACTTTATTCGGGAGAGTTTGAGCCCGTGTGCCGTTCCAGCCCTCCTTACCCCTAAGAAGGACGGAAGTTGGTGTATGTGTATCGATAGTTGGGCCATCAATAAGATCACAGTGAAATATCGTTTTCCGATTCCCCGCCTCGACGACCTCCTAGATGCGATGGCTAGTGCCCAAATCTTTTCGAAGATCGACCTGCGGAGTGGGTACCATCAGATCAGGGTACGAGAGGGTGACGAGTGGAAGACGGCCTTCAAGATGAAGGATGGTTTGTATGAGTGGTTGGTTATGCCGTTCGGACTGTCGAATGCGTCGAGCACGTTCATGAGGGTGATGACGCAGATCCTACGGCCCTACATGGGCAAGTTCCTAGTGGTCTATTTCGACGACATATTGATCTTTAGCCAGGACCGCACAGAGCACTTGGACCACATTCGACTGGTATTTGATCTCCTTCGGAAGGAGCATTTATACATCAATCTGAAGAAATGCTCATTCCCGACATCCTCGATACAGTTCCTAGGATACATCGTCTCACAGTCCGGCATCTCCGTTGACCCCGAAAAGGTCAAATCTATTCGAGAGTGGCCCGTCCCGACCAATATCCATGAGGCCCGGAGCTTCCACGGCCTCGCTACCTTTTACCGGAGGTTGTTCGGGGGTTTAGTTCGATCATGGCCCCTATTACGAGCTGCCTCCGCAAGGGAGATTTCGCCTGGATTACAGCTGCCACCAGAGCCTTTGAGAGCATCAAGCAAAGGCTAGTGACTGCCCCCGTATTGTGCCTTCCTGATTTTTCCAAGCCTTTCGAAGTGGCTTGCGACGCGTCCGGGGTAGGCATTGGGGGAGTACTGAGTCAGGAGGGTCATCCAGTTGCTTACTTTAGTAAGAAACTGAATGACGCCCGACAGAAATACTCCAATTATGATCGGAAATTCTACGCTGCCGTACAAGCGCTCCGATATTGGCGTCACTATCTCCTACACAAGGAGTTTGTCCTGTACTCTGACTATCAAGCCCTGCGATACCTGGATTCCAAAAGAAGTTAGGACACCGACACACGAAGTGGGTGGAGTTCATGCAGGAGTACCACTACGTTCTCAAACACCGCGCTGGTGTTGAGAACAAGCCGGATGATGCGTTGAGTCGTCGAGTCACCATCCTCCATACCATGGACGCACGAGTTGAGGGATTTGAGCGCGTTTGCCAGGACTACCCCGAGTGCCCTGATTTTGGCGGTATCTTCACTGCCCTATCTAAGGACCCAGCCGAGCCCCGCGAGGGTTTTATCATTTCTGAGGGCTACCTGTTTTTTGGGTCTCGCCTTTGTATACCTCAGACTTCTCTTCAAGATTTTCTCATCTGGGAGCTTCACGCGGGCGGAGCCGCAGGGCACTTTGGGCGGGATAAGACGATTGCATTAGTTGAGGACCGCTTCTTTTGGCCTGGCCTGAAGAGGGACGTCACGCGGGTCGTCCGACATTGCCGAATCTGCCAGACGGCGAAGGGGTCTCGATAGCCCACAGGCCTATACACTTCGTTGCCTATTCCTCACCGGCCCTGGGCAGACATCAGTCTAGACTTCGTACTAGGACTCCCCCGCACTCCGCGGAAGTTCGACTCGATCTTCGTCGTCGTGGACCGCTTCTCGAATATGGCCCACTTCATTCCTTGCCATAGGACGTACGACGCCCCCCACGTGGCAGCCCTGTTTTTCAGGGAAGTATTCAAGTACCATGGGCTGCCCACTTCTATTGTCTCCGATCGTGACGTTCGTTTCACGAGTTATTTTTGGAAGACATTGTGGAAGAAGACCGGCACGACACTGAAGTTCTCCACCGCCTACCACCCACAGACGGATGGACAGACTGAAGTTGTCAACTGAAGCCTTGCGACCATGTTGCGTTGTCTAGTTCGGGATAGTCCGGCCACCTGGGATTTGGTCCTGCCTATTGCGGAGTTTGCATTCAATAGTTCGATCAATAGTACCACGGGTCTGAGTCCATTCTATGTCATATTTGGTCATGAACCTAGGAAACCCATTGACCTAGTGGACGTCCCGTTAGGAGCCCGACCTAGTGAGTCCGCTGAGTCGTTCATCCGGCATATACACACACTACATGAGACAGTCCGAAGGAAGATTGCGGCCAGTAATGAAAACTACAAGGCTCAGGCCGATCTGCACAGGAGAGAGCAAACATTTGACGTCGGGGAGCAAGTTATGATACGCCTTTGTCCTGAGAGGTCCCCCCAGGGGGTTGCGAAAAAGTTACGTGCTCGTCGGATGGGCCCCTACACTGTCACTCGACGGATTAGTACAAACGCGTATGAAGTTGACATACCGCCAGCAATGGGGATTCACCGAGTGTGCAATGTACGCGGATCCGTTACCTCCACCGGCCCTTGAGCACCAGCCTGACCCTCACCCCTCCAGTGCACCTACGCCCACCTTGCTCAGGCAGTCACGGACGATTAAGCACCGCTCGGAGGATCCCGCTCTACAGCCGATAGTTCCAGTGGCACCTCGTTCTGACGGAGATACATCGCTACGACAGTCGCCTACCAGAGATACACTACAGATCGTTGGCCATGACTTCACGACGATGGGCGGATTGACGGTCCTGCTGTACTTGGTCCATTGGTCTGCCCGCCCGACTTCTGACGACTCTTGGATTGTTGTTGAGGAGCTCGAGATACTCGCCCCGGACTTACGCCGAGAGTACGATCATCTTCACTCACCGGAGATGAGCGCTTTCAAGTCGGGGGGAGTTGATGGCGATCGACGACACGCGCACGTCTATTCCCGCAGGATGCGGTGATCGACGACCCGGCTGGGCGATCCGAGTCCGCGGATGCGCCTGGAGGGTCGTTCCGAGATAATTTGATATATTAGTTTTTATATTTTGATGTATTGAGCCCCCGATCGGGCCGAACATTTATAGCCGTCCGATCGGGAGCCCTAGTTTTACTTTAGCTTTTCTCTTATTTATATGCTTGTTGGTGACCGGTTTTAGGGATCGATAGTTGCCCTACTGCAACTTCCCGGTCGACACTTCGGTGGATTATCAAGGCTCCGTTCGACGGCTCCTCGTCTGCCCAGTCCGCCGCCTCCGCCCGTCCCTTCCTCCTCCCAGGTTCGGCCCTCCTCTTCTTCCCCTTGCAGTCCGTCGCCTTCCCCGCCCAGGTCCAGCACTCCTACTCCTCCTCCACTCTCCCCGTCCAGATCCAGCAACCCAGCCACGAACAACCTTCCCCGTCCATATCCGCAAATATCCTCCTCCTCTTGCAGCGCTCCACCCTTCCCGTCCAGATCCTGCAACCCAGCCACGAACACTCCTCCCCGGACAACCTCCCTCTTCCTCGTTCCCCCTCCCAAGCCCCACAGCCCTCTATCCCTAAGCCTAGTCACCGCAAGCATGAGCAAATCAAGGTATATGGTGTCTTTATTTCTCTTATTTGGATGCTAGGGTTTTGAACTATTGTTGTGGTTGTGGAATCAATATGCTATCGTATTATATGTTGTTTGACTTGTTGGATCTTTACCGGCGCGCTTAATCGAATCGCGCCTCGCTCGTTGGCAGCTTATAATAGTTTCTTACGATTAATTGTTGCTCATAATTGTGGATGTCGTGTTCTTAGCCTTTTATTCAAATTTATCACTAGCTAGTTGATCTACTAGGGTTGCTCTCATGTTTGCAAGTGCACGGTACATTGGTCTCATATTCATTAGTTCGCATTTTAGAGTTCTTTAATTTTAGTCGGCCTACCACCGCATCACAAAGCCTTCTTTACTTGCTATAAAACATAGTGATATATAAATAAAATTAATGTACAATGTATTACTAATATTTAATTTTGGATAATCTTCCACTTTTTTAGGGATATATATGACTAATCCTTTGTCTACTTGTCATGCTAATTTTCACTTCAAATATAATTTTATTTGTGAGATATGGAAATCCAATATTTCAAAATATCTCCGACATCTTAAAACTCAATTCGACATATCGCCGACATTTGATATTTACAACCATGATATTGAATTTGCTTCTTTTTTGCAAGTATTGAAAACAAAATAATAAATGAATGTAAGGTAAAAAGGAAATAAATGCAAGGAATGAGTACAACCTCCACATCACTTTGGTCCTTGCTCTGAATGACCATTAGTCCACTATCAAACTTTCTCAGCATCACAGGGCTGTTCAAAGTAATGAAACAAAAGGTAAAACATTAAGAGTACAAATATGAACATATATAAAAATAATAAATACAGCAATGATTCTTTATGTCACACTAATGTGATAATTAAACCACAAAGAAGTGCTAGAACCTGACAAGGTGGAAGGTTCTGTTGTTCATACACTTCATATTTTTCCCAGAGTACACAGGCTTGCAGAAGATCCTCCGGCGAAATTAATTCTGCAATTCAATTGAAAGTTAAAATGAAATCCAATGAGCAGTAATTTAAAAAGAAATTCAAGAAATACCTGTTCCTCTAGCACGATTAAAAAGGCAGTATACATCTATAAGTGCAATCATTCCTCCAGCTTTCTCGAGTGGTAATGTCACAAAATCAGCCAGCTGAAGAAGAACAATTCACCCTCATCATTATCCTTATCCTAATGTTTGGGTTTGCTTTATAAACCCTCAGTCTCCATTCATTTAAAAAATCTAACTGACAATTAATTGGATTAGCATGCCTTGGAAGTTGAATTTTATAATAATGAATATATGTAACATCATAACATCGCATAACATGTCATTTGACATACTGAAGATTTTTTTGGACAACAAAACAACAAAAAGTTCACCATTCCAAAATTTAATCAATATTTCAAATGTTCTTTAACATGTCCGATAGCAGGTTTTGAGGGAAAAATGGCATTGTTTTCCTGAAAAATAGGTTATGTCCTTTGGTGATAGACCGAAACATCCGATTTTTCCTTCAAAATTGGCCAGCGTGGCTTTTGAAAATATCATTCGCTATTTTATTTAAGTTACGCTAACACTGAACATGCTTAAATTACCTCAATGTATTACATTTAATAATACCAAAATCGATTAGACTTATTATTTTGTTCACTTCCATAAGTGATATTATTTCCATTAAGTTTGTATAATTGTTTGACATTATACATTTGTTAGTTTATATTAAACAAAGTAGGAAACATTCTACACATTATAAGTTGATGATTTTTATGCTTTTAATATATTTTATTAAGCAAAAAAGACGTTGCTATAAAATTTAGTGTTGTTTAAATAAAATTATACTATAATATTAAATATATTTCACAATTTTTCTATTTGTACTTGTTTTGGTTATTTATTAGTATTTTCATAATATGTTACTAATATTTTATTTTTGGTACTCTTCTAATTTATTATTGGGATACACATGACTCCATATTTGTTTGTTTATTCTTTTTATTTTTAGAACATATAAGTATACTTCGTATATACATTTATTTGTTTATGCGATAAAGAAATTCGATATTTTAAAATATCTCCGACATTGTGTACGACATATGATATCCGACATTTAAAACACAATTCGACATGTCATCGACATTCGACATTTATAACCTTCATTTGAATAACAATAAACGATCCAAAAATAACAATCTAAGCATATTTAAGAAAGGAGGGGGGAGTTAAGATCCATGAAAGTTTGCAAGTTTCCATTAGCTATTGAGGAGGAGCTGAGACGTGGACCCATAGCGGATGACGAGTTTTGGGCTTGTTCGGGGCCGATTGGTAACTTACCATATATGGTGTGCCCACATCGATGATCCAACTCTGCGAATGCGTCAGGATGCAGGCTGCAAAACGATTTCATATATTACTTTATTATTTTTGCATTTTAATTGATGTATTTTGAGTGGCCCCACTTACGGCCAATCATAGTCGTCGATGGTGAGATGCCCTAGTTATCTTATTATTATAAATATAATGTTAGTGGACTGATTTGAGGTATTGCAGATTTTAGAGAAAAGAAATCTTGAAATCTGACGATCCCTCCACGATGCCGACTCCGTGGAACCCTAGGTGACGACTCCTAGGCATGTATCTTCCTCCCCAAGGTATTCCTAAACCCTAGGCCTTCTTTCCCCCCTCCAAATCCCCTACCAACCTTTCAAACTCCCCGTCCAGCCGGCTAGTTGTCTGGTTTCACTTTTCCCCCACATCTGCCGTCCTCCACCCTTAACCCTAGCCGCTGGCCACCCTCTTCAGTAAACCACACCCGCTGACCTTGATTTTCCCTTCCGTGGAACCACAAACCATCCTTTACCCCACCCGATCCACCCCCTGCAGCCACTGTTTCAGCCCCGAACCCTATCTTCAGCTGACACCTCCTCTTGCCACCGCCCCACCCCCTGCAACCTTGTTGCGGCCAGCCACTTCCAGTGTCATCCCTCCCCCGGCAGCCACCCACAGTTCTTTTTCCCTCCCCGTAGAGCCACCAAACGTCCCTCTTCCCCCGATCTACCTCCCACCGCCCAGATCCGCTCCTAAACCAGCCGGATCCAGCTGCCTCCTTCACCATTCCGCCTCCGGTTCCACCTGGGATCATCATCAAAATATCTCCGACTCCGAACTCTCCATTGCCTTGCACATCCCACTACTTAGTGAGTTTGTATTGGACGATTATTTTCAGCATTATTATTATCAGTTGGACCTCATACTTATTTGGATCTCTTGTATTGTGGTTGTTTGCTTTTAAATTATTATTGTGATTTGCAGGGTCAATCCGCCACGCGGTCTTGTTTTGGCCCTCCACGCAGAGGAAAGCCTAACCCGCTTGCTTAAACGAATTATTTTTGCATTTGCCATATTTGGAGGTTTTGAGTCCACTTATACCCGCTCACATAGAGCCCCGTCGGGGAGATCCTTACGTTACTACGACGATTATTCTCAATCGCAGTACACCACTTTCAGAGATCATGTTGACCCACCGACACGACCCCATTATGCTATAGACAATCAGTACGATGATTGTCGTCGATCATTCCCTTGCATACAAGCGGATCGTGTTGATTCTTTGACATGACTCGATCACCTTACGGATAATTATTATGAGGATCGTTGTTTTGAGAGAGATCTCGAAAATCAGTTTCGTACTATTGCTCCTTTTGACGACTCATTGAGTCCCGAGTCTTTTTGTTATTGGTTCGTGGATATGAAGTATTATCTCGATCATTTTGAGTTATTCGGCGAGCGTCACATCAAGTTTGCGAAACTTAGACTATTAGATCAGGAGAGAGCGTATTGGTCTAGCGTTGAGAGGACCCGCAAGCGAGATTGTCTTCATCGCATCACGAGTTGAGTGGATATAAAGCGTGTATTGTGTCAAAGGTATTTGTCTTCATCGTAGCAAGAACCTATGTCTGTGGCTCAGTACAGAGATCGTTTTGATGAGTTAGTTGTGAGGAGTGATATCCGAGAGAAGTCAGCTATGACCATTTCCCGATTTTGGTTAGGATTTCGATTTGATATACGTACTGAGGTAGCTTATCACAGCTCGAAGTCACTTAAGCAGACATAACAGCTCGCTTTACATTATGAACAGTCCTTGAGATGAAGGTTGTCAGGAACGGGATCCGGATCATAAAAACTTACGATCCTACGATCCCGATGTTGTAAATCGATACTGATTTTGTAAAGCGATCCTCGATCCGAACCTACTATTTGATCTGATCCGACCTCAAAATGATCTCACCTAGGATCTCGATCCAGACAACCTTGCTTGAGATCCGCAAGAGCTAGTCGATTGGGTTCGCCACTTGACCACCGCAGTACGAGTCCCTCTCATACCGAGTTCACCATGATGCCTACCATTGTCATGTCAGACACGACAGAAATGATACCTGATACGGGTTTCTCTCATCCCAGTGAGGTGCATAGTTTGGTGAGTGGTATATCTTTTGTGTCCAGGTCTTCTCCAGTGACGTCGGCCGAGAGTGAGTCAGAGCGACCTATTGACACCCCTACCATAGACCAATTTCTTGACATTGCACCTACAAACTCATTCTAGAGAGTAGGTATATGTCCCCTCTCCCTTTCTCATTGCTCTGAGTCACGTCACGACCGAGAATCCAGAGCCTGGTGTTGATCTCGTAGTGGCTACCTTACCTACTTATGACGGCATTACTCCTTACGTTGGTACTCATTTGGAGGACCATGACCATATTGACGAGTTCTATGATGAGCCCCATGTCGAGCCTCCTGATTAGCCATCACATCTTGGTGAGGATGAGATTCAGGTGAGCCGGTTGCCTATGAGTTTCGAGTCATTGGCGTTTCTTTCGTTATCATCTCTGGCCTTGCCCCAGTGAATGAATCTTAAGTGGAGCAATACGTATCTAGGGCCTCCCTTGAGAACGCTTGAGCATACTCCAAATATTTTGAGGACTTACCTTATGTCACATCACACACTTGTTGAGTTTTGGGATACACAACCTGCTGACCCACCAGAGGAGCTCTTTTTTAGAGGCACTCACCACACTCTTGAGTCACATCCTATTGTCGGTGTCGCTGGTGCCCACTCAGGGGATCGTCACATCCGTGATGAATTTTTATACATACCTCCAGCTAAGCCCCCTAATGTGTCACAATCCCCAAGAGACATTTGACATCTTATGAGCTCAACTTTAAGTAATGATGTCTGACCCGATCATTTGGACACTCGTCGCAAACTGGATGAGTTTTTCAACACTCCACCGGGAGAGCATCCTGATAGGCCACCACATCTTAAAAACACCCGGGTCATTATTAGATTTTTTCATAGAAATCATGTTGTGTCTGTCGTGTTTCATTTGCATCATTGGCATGAGTCTGTTGCGTCGTTGCTTCATCACTTGCATGTGTCTGTGGAGTTATATGTTCATCATTTGCATGTATTACATGAGTCGGTCTGTCGAAAAATCAATATTGGTAATAAATTCTATAAATCACATGTTGATGTTCATTGGCAAGGGCATGTAAGTCATGAAGGTGAGCAGCTGATGGTGAGAACCCACGTTGTGAGGCTGCGTGCGAGGCCTGCTAAAAGTTTGAGCATTAGGAGAATGAATATCCCTATATAATCATGAGACAGATCGAAACAAATATCTATGATCTTGATATCCCTACAGGTATGGGTATCAACCTGGTATTTAATGTTGAAGATCTGACGTCATACTACGAGTCTCGCGACTATATGGACTTAAGCAGCGGGGACTCCCAGTCCACCCACGTCTGATGGTCACTACGGTTCACCCATTTCTAACACCTGCACACCTGAGGACTCGTCTTCTTTGGTTTCAACTACGGCACCGCCGATTGCACCGGGATCTACCACTTGTGAGTTGAACATTGAGAGCATTACAGAGACCAGATTCCATCAGCACGTTCCTACCACAGATGCGTATGATGCATGTATACTAGAGCCAGAGCTTGATTGATTCACCCCGAGACTTCGACTTCAGTAAGGTCGTCTCCATTAATCGGAGATGGAAGCTTTTCAGTCGAGGGGAGTTGATTGGCAAAGATACTTTCCCATCGATGACACTTAGATGACCTCTGGTGGGACTCATCGAGTCTTACCTGGCATACATCGAAAGAATTCAGATCTCTATTTATAAAGAGATGAATTCTTTCAAGTAGGGGAGAATGATGCAGAGCTGAGACGTGGACCCGCAGCAGATGACGAGTTTTGGGCCCGTTCAGGGCCGATTGGCGACCTACCATATATGATAGTGCTCGGATTGATGATCCGACTCCACGAATACGTCTGGATGCACGTTGTGAATCAATTTCATATATTACTTTACTATTTTTGCATTTTATTTGATGTATTTTTAGTGGCCCCGGCTCGGGCCAATTATAACCGTCGATGGTAGTATGCCCTAGTTCTCTTATTATTATAAATAGGATGTTAGTGGGCTGATTTAAGATATTGCAGATTTTGGAGAAGAGAAATCCTGAAATCCGGCGATCCCTCCACGGTGTCGACTCTGTGAAACCCTAGGTGACGACTTCTAAGCGTGTATCTTCTTCCCCAAGGTATCCCTAAACCCTATGCCTTCTTTTTCCCCTTCAAATCCGCTACCAGCCTCCCAAACTCCCCGTCCAGCCAGCTAGTTGGCTAATTACACTTTCCCTCATAACAACAACCCTCCTTTACCCTTAACCCCAGTTGCCAGCCAATTCACTCCACAACACAACTGACCACCCTCTTCAGTCAACCACAACCGCTGCCCTTGATTTTCCCCTCAGTGGAACGACAACCCAGCTTTTATCCCACCTGCTCTACCCACTGCAGCCACGGTTTCAGCCTTGAGCCCTATCTTCAGCCAACGCCTTCTCCTCCTGCCACCGCCCAAGCCCCCCCTCCCCCCGTGCAACCCTATTGCGGCCAGCTACTCCCCGTGACATCCCTCCCCCGTAAGCCACCCACAGTCCTTTTTCCCTTCCCGTGGAACCACTAACCGCCCCTCTTCCCCCGATCTACCTCCCGCCGCCCGGATCCGCTCCTAAACAAGCTGGATCCAGCTGCCTCCTTCGCCGTCCTGCCTCTGGTTCCACCTGGGATCATCGTCAAAGCATCTCTGGCTCTCAACTCTCCATTGCCTTGGACAGTCCACTACTTGGTGAGTTTTGTTGTATTAAACGATTATTTTCAGCATTATTATTATCAGTTTGATCTTATACTTGTATTGTAGTTGTTTGTTTTTAGATTATTATCGTGATTTGCAGGGTCAATTTGCCGCGTGCTCTCGCTTTGACCCTCTACACGGAGAAAAGCCTAACCCGCTTGCTTACACAAATTATTTTTACTTTTGTCATAATCATGTGCGAGTGATTAATGTAGAGAGAAATGAAAAGTGCAATTTTATTCTTCCACAAAGGGGCATAATATAGGAGATACAACAAGACACCCAACACGATAAGCGGTGTGTGACTAAACTCAATAATATAAATACTACTAACTCTAACACTCCCCCTCAAGCTGGAGGGGAAACCTACAGCATGAAAACAACATAAAACGAAAGGTAAAAGAAGGTTGGCAACATGAGACAAAACAACAGTCACCGAGGCCCAACCGCGTGTCACCGGGGATACTACAACCGGGCAAAGGCCACACGACGTTGGTCCACAAACCGACCATGATCACGCTGGATACACCCGGAGCTGAGACTAGGTCAACCAAGAATCTCAAACCATTCCTACCAAAAAGCGAAGAAAAGAAACGGGGAGACACAAACAACAGACGAAATCAACCTGGGGGTCATGTGTGACTAAGGCAGGAGTCAGGAAAGAAGCATCTGAGTCGCAGTTATCACAAACACCCCCCTCACGTGGAATACGTGCATGAAGGCATAGACTATGCCTGAAGGCCGTGACGTACACTCCCCCTCACGTAGACCATGTGCACGTGTGGAACCCTCGTTGGATACATGAACCCAGATCATGTGGAGGAAGGCCGAAATCGCCTATGGACGCAAACGAAGGCAGACACCATAACACAACAACAACAACAACAACTTTAAAAAATAAAAAAATAAAAAAAACTATAGTGGCACCATCATCATCGAGCGAAGGGGGCAGTGGGATTCATATCCCCGACGAACGGAAAGACAGGGCCAGAAGGTCTGCTCGAGAGCAGCGGCGGCAACGGAGCTCGACCAGAAGATAGAAGCAACAGTCCGCAGCAAAGCAGAGCACAACAACAGAACTGGAGGAGGCACATCACTGTAGGGCAGATCTGGCGCAGATGGAGGCGTCGGAGGAGGCACAACAACAACAAGAGGTCGACAAGAGAAAAGCAGAGTACGGAGCTCTCGTCGGAGAGAGAAGCAGCGCGCAGAGGAGCAACAGGCAAGAAGTCTTCCGGGCCGGAGAAGAAGCAGGCCCGGGCAGAGAAGCAGCACCGTTTGCTGTCAACGGGAGAAGGGGAAGCACGACAACAGTCGGCGATGACAGAAGCAGTAGGCGAAGTCGTCGGGAGAAGCAGCGCGACAGCAGCGGCGGAAGCAGCACGACAGCAACGGTGGAAGCAGTCCACGACGACGATATCGCAGGCGTAAGCAGCACACAACGTCGATGTCGCAGGCGGAAGCAGCACACGACGTCGATGTCGCAGGCGGAAGTAGCACACGGCAGCATCGGCGCCGCTCCTGTCGACGGGATCAACGATCGACTTTGTCGACAGGAGAGGGAGCGGATGTCGTATGCCCTAGCAGCCCGCGGGAGAAAGAAAATAAATCACGGGTCGGGCGGGGGGGGGGAGTGCAGTTGCGGGCCGGAATCACGGGAAAAAAATTTAATTTGTAGGTTTCAGATCGTTGCCTCTGATACCATGTAGAGAGAAATGAAAGGTGCAATTTTATTCTTCCATAAGGGGGTAAAATATAGGAGATACAATAAGACACCCAACACTGATAGGCGGTGTGAGAGTAAACTCAATAATATAAATACTACTAACTCTAACAATTACATTATTTAATGCTCAATTTGAATTATCTGTCGGATTTTGCATTGCATGTAGGGTTAGGGCAACATTATACCTGCCACCTAAAGATTTGTCCCATGTCAGCTATACTCTAAAACATACGAAGAATTATAATAGAATTTTTTTGGAGTGTATAACAGACCAGACGGGCTTAACACTTATGTCAAAACCTATTTCCTGGAAGAAGATAAACATTCAAGATGAGTATTTGCTGCAGGTATACAACATCATATTTGCCGCAGGTAATCTGAAAGTAATAAGTTACAAAAAGAATCCGTCAATCAAATTACCCAACTCTGAAATATTTGCTAGATATCTGTCCTTATCTCTAAGCATAGTACAAAACCCACCCAAGTTATTGACCTTATATTGAAGTATGCGCATTTTCTCCTTCTAGCATTTAAGGACAGTATCACCCTTAACATCTTTACACTTTTGAGCGTAGACTCCCCATTTCATATTAGCACATAATGAGAGGTTGATAAGAGAGGAGAATATTACCAAACTGCCCATGAAGCTTATTTCCAAATATAAATTCCTCTTCTTTCACACGCCCCTCAAGCTACCTTGCTATCTTCACAGCAAGTTTGCCATCTAAGTGCTCAAACTCACTCGTATACAACCCCTAGGTGAGAACATGTGCAATTTGATAAATTTTTTAAATGTATGACATACACATCGTACCTTTAAATCAAAGTGATCAGATCTAACCAGAGAGACGACGGTCTTGAATAGCTCGTCAAGATGATTTCTACAAGCCCAATTTTGCGCGTTTCGAGTTTGTTTGACACTTTGACCCAATAAATGAGCGCCTGATGGGGTTCTTGACTCGGGAACAACCCCAGTCAATCACCTCCTACGGAGGGCTGGGGCTCACACCAGGCGCTGATCAGATCTAACCAGAGAGACGACGGTCTTGAATAGCTCGTCAAGATGATTTCTACAAGCCCAATTTTGCGCGTTTCAAGTTTGTTTGACACTTTGACCCAATAAATGAGCGCCTGATGGGGTTCTTGACTCGGGAACAACCCCAGTCAATCACCTCCTACCGAGGGCTGGGGCTCACACCAGAGCGCCTGGTCGCAGCTCGCGACAAGAGTTGTGGTGGCCTTTCTGCCGCCGAAAAGGCTTGGGAGATTCTCAAGGAAAAGGCTTGGGAGGGGTGTCCCAGGCCGCTGGTGCCCGTGGGAGCCCCCATTCCTCCTTCCTCCAAACATCTTCAAATTGCAATTAATGGCGGTTTGGATCCGTACCATTGGAACATATCTTCCAAACTGCTTAACAAACCTCCCAACGACAATTGTGGGAGTTCCAGACCTCTGATCGAGAAATTGTCACCACTAACACATTTGTCCGACAAGGATTGCCTGGATCCGCTCAGGGGGCAAAGTTGTCCGACAATCAAAATTGATGATCCGAAGGGCATAAACTAAACGTTTATATTCGTGTGTTAAATAGTTAAAAAAGCGAAATTCCCTAAGTGCATACTCCAAAATCTATAAAAGTGGCTTGTTCCTTCATTCAAGGAGAGGGTAACTGGAGGAAGAGTAAGAATCCCGCGTTTTGTGTTGCGACATTGAAAAACCTCCAACGAGTGCCACCATTGATCCTTTGTGATGCCAGTGGTACGACTACACCGGGCAGCGCACAACGGGAGCATAAAAGACTCTGAAGAGAGGGCCCGTGCCCGTAGTTCCCTAGAGCGCGTCCCTCCACACAAAAAATCACTTAACCATTGTAAAAAGAGCGGCGACATGTCACCCTCGCCAAAGAAAATATGTCCTCAAATATTAACTAGTGGATTATCTGAACTGGGCCAGCTCCGTGGTTTTTCCCTTTCGAGTTTTTAAAGTAAAATCTTGTTGTCAGCTCTCTTCAACTGCTTGAGGGTTCGGCTCACTCTCAAGCTAAAGTAATCTGATCGGTCTGTGAGAGTGCTGAGCGACCCACAACAGTTGGCGTCGTTTGAAGGAACCACGTCCCAACCATTTGAAGAATTTCTAAAGTTAGTGCTCGCATTGTAGGAGTACTCTCGGGTGGCAGCAACAACAAGAAGAAACACTCGCGCTACCGACATGGCAGTCCCCAGGAGACCGAGCTCTCGCTAACTCGCTCGTCTGCAACATGTCACTTCTTGAAGAAGCAGTCAAGGCATCGACGGTGCCGATGGAGCAGCGGATGCGTCAAATAAAAGAGCGTTAGGCTGAGAAGCTCCCTCTCCTAAGAAAGTTAGGGCCTTTCGTACCCCTAATCCCTCCCCTGGGGAACCTAAACATCCCCAGCAGATCCTGCATCCTGTAATGTCCGGTAACACAACGTGCATGGAAAGCACTGATGGCGACGTGTTGTCTGACGCCGCTAGCTCCACACGCCCAGCACTGTCCAATTGGGCACCTTGTGGTGCGCAACGCAACCCCTTCCCGACAGGAGTAGACAACATACAGGCTGACGAAAGGCTTACACACGAAGAGGTGCGCAATATCATCGAGGATGAGAATGTGCGTTGCAGGAGGCGACTCGCTTGCCCGTGACACCCCTTTCGCCATGACTCTCCACTAACTCCGCAAGTTCTGGTACACCCCATACCATACGGGTTCAAGTTGTCGAATTTTAAGACATTTGACAGATATCAACCACTTCACCACTATTATGTGGATCTACTATGTCCCCGACCAACTGTTATGTCAGGTGTTTCCAACAACTCTGAAGGGACGTGCACACACCTGATTTCATTCCCTAGAGAAGTGGGGGATCGACTTTGATCAGTTCATCGCGAATTGTCGAAAAATTTGAGACGACTCACACCTCTCGAAAATCGCCAGAATGAGGGTGAATCACTCAAGGACTTCTTTCTCCATTTCACTATTGAAATACGATAAATTCTAGGGGTCGACCCCGAGCTTCTCCATGTTGTATTTCTAGGGGGGGTGGGGGGGCTTTGTCCTAGCGACGTATACTCGGCTCTGAGGAGACAAATAATACCCAACTACCCCGATCTTGTGCACCACGCTGAGCATAAATCGCAGCAAATGAGGCTCATCACCAATAATTGAGGGCAGTCTGAAGAGAAAGAAGGGATAGAAACTGCCCCCTCCCGCCTAGGGCGTTACAACAGCGAACCCGCCGCCCGCAAGAATTCCCCCGCGTCAACACTTCTCCATCAAATGTGATTTTTGCCATCCACGACAATGTCGTCCTTCGAAGGACCCAACCACTCACCCTTAAAACGGGTAATCAATCACAATATTGTGATTTTCATTGTGAACACAAACACAACACCGAAGATTGCACTAGGCTCAAGGAAGAAACCAGACAGCACATCCTCTATAGGCATATCGGGAGATTCTTGCAGATGTGGGTTCCAAATCAACCTATCCCGAATGAATGCAGGAGCCCATGGCGGGAGAGGTGGATTTCACCTTGACAGCCTACCCTGCATCATAATCTCCTCCACTTTCTAGTTTCTCCCCATATGTTTCTCCAACCACTTTGACCAAACCATAATATCAAGCTCAATCAACCTAATTGGGCGTAAGCAAACTGATTGGTGTAACCCAACCTACTGACCCAACTCAACCTAGCAAACATAGCCTAGCAATGAAACCAATGAAATAAAACTTCTTTCAGTCACTTTTATAAATAAGATGATCACTCAAACACAATGTATGAAGGCCTCTGCTCTTCCAGATATATCTCTTATTGTGAACTTTAAGCCTCTATGATGAGAATTTCATACCAATATTGCAAATGAAGGTGAAGTTCTTCAACATCGTCTTTTTCTGCTTGAAATGGGCTTCATAAACATAGTCTCTTCTTCAGATGGATTTCACTATGGCACAATCAATAAAGTCAACAGCCTATTCAACACTCCAGAGTATAACTCTTTGTAGCCCAGATGAATTAATACAATATGCACTTTAACCATCATTCCTTGGTCATCAGTTAATTTATTTGACAGTGCTTAACGCGTTGTGCTTATGGTATCATTCTTATTTGTTATTAGAACATATTTTTCATGAGATTATGACCACTATTATCTATAATAGGTCAAGAGTTGTCATTAGAATAGTTCGTTTTGCAAAACAAATTACCTTTTTGACACATCTCTTAGGATCAATACATCCATTTCTCCTAACTGCGGACTCCAAGTCGAAATAACATATTTGGAGAGTTAAAATGTCGTATGCCTCTTACATAAAAAATCCTGGTGGTGGAAAGAAGAAGTACAAGACAAAGTGAGGGCAAAGAGGTGTCGTTATAAAACACTATACGCTTGTAGAAATGATGAAAACTTAGTAAGGTATACAGTCACAAAAAAGAAGCTAAAAATGCAGCAAGTGAAGTAAAAAGTCAAGATTATGAAGAATAGCGTTATATATATATATATATATATATATATATATATATATATATATATATATATATATATATGTATATAATTGCTCGAGCTAGAGATGAAGACGAGATTTAAGTCAAATTAAATATATAAAAGATGAAATAAATACTGTTCTGATAGATGATGTGGCTATTAAGGAGCGATAAAAAGATATTTTTATTAACTATACAATGAAGAAAAAAATAAAAAAGACAATGAATCGAGTTTGAAAGAGTTATGTAAATCGGAGGAGTAAAGAACATAACTTTTTATCGTAAAATTCTAGTATTTGAGGTATATTATACTCAGAAGAAGATGAAAAATGAAAAGACGGTTGGACATGATGATATATCAATCGAAGTATGGAAATGCCTAGAAAAGGAATAAATTTTGTGGCTTTCATGTTGCTTCAATAAGATACTAAAGACAAAGAGAATCTCGGACTGATGGAGAGTATTTTTTTGGTATTTTTGTATACGAACAAAGAAGATATGCAAAGTTATGTCAATCATAGAGGAATTAAATAATAAGTCATACCATGAAACAATGAGATCGAATAATAAAAAGAAGAGTGAGATGAGAGACTAGCATCTCAGAGAATCAATTTGGATTTATGTCAGGGCGGTCGACCATGGAAGCTATACACCTATTGAGGAGACGCATTGACAACTATCAGAAAAAACAAGATTTACATATGTTGTTTATCGATCTTGAGAAGGTCTATGAAAGGGTTCCAAGAGATGTCTTATGGAGAGTCATAGAAAAGTAATATGTAAATATCTCATACATTGACGTAATCAAAGATATGTATACAAATTCAGTGACATGGGTGAGGACATGTGGAAGATTAACAGAGGAATTCTCTATCACTATTATCTTATATCAAGGGTTGTTTTAAGCCATTATCTCTTCACACTTCTCTTAGATGAGCTCATCAGACATATCCAACAAGTAATACCCTGACCTTTATTGTTTGTAGATTATATTTTTTTGGTCGCGAGGGTGTAAACACGAAACTTGAATCTTGGTGAGACACTTTAGAAAAGAAGGGTTTGGGGCTGAGTATGACAAAAACGGAGTATATAAAGCTTAAATTTAGTAGTGCAAGAAGGACAGATGACTCCGTCGTTAAGTTGGGTGACCAAGATATTTCCCGCAGTAAGTTTTTTACTTGAGGTGTGGATAAAAATGTGATACATAGAATCCAAGTAGGTTGGTTGAAACGGAGAGGCATGTTTGTGTTCTTATGTGATCGTAAAGTACCATTAAAACTTAAAGACAAGTTTTACCATGCTGCAACTAGACCCGCGATGCTCTACGATTCTGAGTGTTGGGCAATGAATATGTACATGAGCAAAAAATGGGCGTTGTAGAGATGAGAATGCTTAGGTGTTTGGGTAGACACACGAGATTGAATAAAATTAGAAATGAATGTATTAGAGATAAGTCAGGAGTGACACCAATTGTAAAGAAGATGCGAGAAACTCGATTAAGATGGATCAAACACGTGCAAGGGAGACCGTTAGCAACACATGTTAGGCGTTGCGGGAGTTTAGCTACTAGGTATGCAAAACGGGAGAGGGGTAGACCAAAAAATATTGGAATGAAACTATAAGGAAAGACATGTTGTACTTAGGCATTAGTTTGATCATGACTAAAGATAGGGCGCAATGGCGACAAATGATCCATATAGTCGACCCCATGATGGGTGAAATTTTTCGATCCGGTGCCCGTTTGGAAATCTAGGTCCGGGTTTAACCCTGTAGCGACACGTGGCGCGATCACAGCGGCACATTAAACTCCGCTATTTCTCTTCTTCTTCCGCCGTTTCTTCTGTTTCTCCCGCGCAAAATTTATAACCAGGAGCTAAATCTCATCATTCTCACGAATAATTGCCCATTCTTCTTCGTCATTGTTCTGAACCCTCGAAAAATTTCGACTTTCAATGGCTGTGGATTCTACCTGCAAGATATTTTCAGTTTTGACGTCGATTTTTCAGGAGATCACTCTACGCCACCATCGGGATTCTAGCTGAATGGCGAAGATACATGTATGTCAATAACGGAGCTCATGGAATACCATTTTATAACCTTTTGTAGTTCTTGATCTCCTGGGAGATCAAAATGATTTTCCGACAAGGAGAAACCTTATGATCTCTGTTGAGATCATTTTTGATCTCCTGGGAGATCAGTTTTCTGATCTCCCAGGAGATCAGAAATGATCTCAACAGAGATCATAAATGATCTCCCAGGAGATCAGAAATGATCTCCCAGGAGATCAGAAATGATCTCCCAGGAGATCAGAAATGATCTCTCAGGCGATTAAAATGATATTTTGATAAGAGAAAACTTATGATCTGTGTGGAGATCAAAAATGATCTCCTAGGAAATCAAGTGTAATATCCATGCTATTCTTTTTTAATTGTTTGATGCTATCATGTGTAAGATATTTTTCCAATTGTGGATAGTGAAGAGGAAGCTTATGAGTTATACTGTCAGTATGCTACTAAGATTGGATTTAGTGTGCGTAAAGAGCACATGCTCTTTTGGCCTAGAACTAAAATTTTAAAGTTACGTGAATATTGTTGTTGTAAGGGCGGATCAAAAAGAGTGTCAAAAGTCCCAGATTCAGAATTTAAGTTTCGTCGGCTAGATATTAGGACAAATTGTCCGGCTGTTATTATATTTAAGGCAAATAAAGAAGGTAAACAGTTGACTGTTAGCAAATTTGTGGAAGAACATAATCATCCTCTTGTTATGGAAAACGAACGACATTTGCTTCTGTCACAACGAATTATAAGTAAGGAGAGTGGTACTGTTCTACAGTCCATGACTGAAGCTGGCATAAGAACATCTGATACATACTCCTACCTAGCTGATGAAGTGGGGGGATCTCAAAATTTGGGCTTTACCAAACGTGATGCACATAACTTTATTGACAAGGGAAGAAGATCTAAGCTTGATGGCGGTGATGTTGCTAGTCTCTTAGAATTACTTAAGAAGCGTCAAATGCAGGATAATATGTTTTTCTTCAATGTTCAAGTTGACGACATGAACAGGTTGACAAATTTTTTATGGATTGATAGCCAAGGAAAAATTGATTATGATTGTTTTGGTGATGTAATTACATTTGACACCACATATATAATGAACAAGTATAATCTTGCATGTGCTCCTTTTGTGGCTGTTAATCATCATTGGCAAAATATAGTTATTGCAATAGCGTTTATATCTGAGGAAACAATAGAAACATTCACCTGGTTATTTGAGACATTTCTAAAATTTGTTTCCGGCAAACAACTTTTGACAATATACACAGATCAAGATCAAACAATGGCTGTTGCAATTGGGAGAGTGTTGAGCCAAAGCCGACATCGATTATGCCAATGGCATATTGCTAAGAAAGCTCCTTCCAAAGTTCATTCATTCAATGGAGACAGTAATATACGTTCTTTATTTTACCATTGTCTTAACAAATGTGATACCGTTGAAGAATTTGAAGAATATTGGGGTCGAATGATTGTTCTTGGGAACTTTCAAAATAACAGATGGTTGAATGATCTCTACAAATTAAAAGAGAAGGTGTCTACGGCATTTAATAAGAATGTTCTTGATCATGTTATTTTGTCTACTCAGAGAAGCGAGTCCATGAACAATGTATGTCATGCAATTACAAAGGTCTATTCCTCTTTGGTTGGTTGTTTTCTACAAATGGAGAAAATGATAATCAACTGTCGGGAAAGAGAAAAAGAAGAGGATTTCAGATACAAGCATGGGACTGTCCATGTTGATGTTAAAAATTGTCCAATCCTAAAACAAGTGTCCAAGTTGTACACCAGAAGAATGTATGGTAAATTCTATGAGAGCTTCAAAGTAGGGGCATTTGGTCTATTTATTGAAAAAGATTACATGACAAGTGAAAGCATATGCATTATGGAGATAAGGTGATGTGATCGAACTGAAAATAACAAATATTGGACAGTTGAGCTTGATCTGAAGACATTGGACATACATTGTTCTTGTTGCAAGTTTGAAACAAATGACATTTTGTGTAGCTATGCACTTAAAGCATATACACATAAGAATTTAACAAGCATTCCAGAAAAATATTTACTTCGAAGGTGGATGGTACATGCAAAAAGAAGCATCTATCGCCATGACAACTTGAAGAGAAGTGAATCTAATTGTAACCTTGCTTTTAGAAATCATATGTGTCGTGCTGCGTATGATTTGGCTCTCTGTGTAGAAAAGTGTGAAATTACCAAGAAATATGTGGTAGATGCAATTGAAGAAATATCTCAATATACAGACTCCTGCTTGGATAATAATATGACAGGATCAAACCTGAAGAAAAAATCCTCAATCAAGGATCCACCTTGCTTGAGGCCTAAAGGTGTTTCGAACGCTCGAATAAAAGATCACTGGGAAAAGCAAAGTGAGTTTTCTGCACTATACATTTTTTGGTTAAAGAAGCATTTGATAATTTAAACACTAATTCTATTTCAGGGAGAAAGCAAAATGTTAAGAGAAAAGAACAGCCAACGACGACCTCAAATGAAGATCCAATTAAAGAAGAACCAATTGACATCTTGTCCCAGTCAATGCAAAATATAGACGAGCAAACTGCACTCCAAGCAGAATTTCCAACAGAATTTAGCTGTAATAGTTTTGTTTTCAACAAATAAATGTTGTCCATGCTGAACACTGCAGTAAAAATATTTATGACTCGTCATCTACAGAAAATATTTTAAAGATTTCATAAGCAATTTCTGCCCTGAATAAGGGCATTTTCTCAGCCCAGTCATGGCAGCTTTTCCAATCTAGGACTCCAGGCTGTAAAATGTGCTTCATGTACTTGATGACGTATACACCACAATCATATGAATTAATCTGCCGGGGTAGGTTCTTAGCAAAAACCAAACCCCACCGATTGAAGTTATAATTTGTCCTCTTGTCCGTCGCCTTTTGAAGAACTCTAATCTGCACAAGGAAAATAACAATCAAATATGTTGAAAAGAATGCACTCCTAGGTACATAAATATACCATATGACATAGACTTACTGAGTCTCTTGTCATATCCTTTCGTTTAGAATTTGGAAGGGAGTCATGCAGAATCCATTTCTTATTTGGCGCTAGACCCACCAATAAAAACCAATGTTCATTGCGACACACCGTCATTAAAATGATTTGTGACGCTTCAATATTGATTTTAGTGATGTGGGATACAAAAGATTTCACCGATGGGTACTTTATTGCAGCGCTTGGATCTTGGTTGTGTAACTATAAAATTAAACATTGGTTAATAAAACCTCAATTAAAAATCTGAAATACAATATATTTCTGAAAAAACCTACCCATAGATTAGCACTAACGTAGAGAAATGGACGACATAATTTATCGTCCTTTTCTCTACAAATTTCCAAAATTTTTGCCCATGCATCGACATGGCAATCACCAATGTACCCGGTGGAAAAGAGATCTTCCATTGAGTCTCTAAAGGGTACAATGTTCCAACCGGTGAACGCTATGTGATTCATAAAACATTAATGGCAATAACAAAGTTAGTATTCATAACATAAAATCAACTTAATTGGCATATGAAAATACTATCATGGGGAACTTACTTCGAGGGAATAGAGCTCATCCTAGCATGAATAAATTGTCTTTTCTCTTCAGATAGAAGGAATTTTCCTGGATATTCTTCATTATAGGGTTCAATAATACTATCATTTGTTGGTATTTTAGGTCCTTTATATGGAGAGTCATTTATATCTACAATTGCTATCTCTAAACCCGTAGGAGAGCAAGGAGGGGTAGGAGGAGTTTGCTGCCGATGTATTAGCTCATCAACACGCTCGCTTAATGAATCATAGCACTCACTTAATGAATCAATTTTTTTATCTACATTTTTAACATATGAAAAAATCTTGTCTAAACGAGCAAATAACCTACTCTCTAAATCTATAATCATTTTGACAAAATCTGGTGGGGGTTGGGGCATCTGGTGGAGGAATGGATGATGTTGGATCATGTGGAGCTGCTTCTTGTGAATGAGAGGAGAGGGGTTCTTCATGTGTTTCAACAATCTTCAACCTCTTTTGTACAAGAGGAAGTGGAAGTAGGTCGGCTCTCTTTGACGTCTTTCCCTTTGGCACCTGAGATGAGATAGGATTATCAATAACAGAAAATAATTTCTTCTCATCTTCAGTTACATCCTCCATCTCCCTCCGAACCTACAAGAATAATTACATAATATGTTAGAAGATATGCATAAAATTTTTTTTTGAAATTTATTAATAGTATATTAATATTAACATGTTCATCAGTCATTCGAGGCACATTGGTCCACAAAGCCTTTAACTTGAATGTATATTTTTCAGACCATCTAAGCAGTCGTGGTCTTTGTTCAGGAAAATAAACGGGCATGCTTGTGGTATGCTTTAAAAACCATATCTAAAAGCATATAATAATTCAATTAGTGTATATAACAAACATAGAAAAGAAGTTGGTTTGTAAAATTAATATACTCACAATCAATGTCTGTGTGCATCCATATAGATATCCCAAGGACCCCTGAGGTCGTACATAAATATTACTTGCGGGGGTGGGAGTTAGTTTGCCCCTTACAGATCTCACACTTATCATCAAGTATGAATGTATGGCTTGAGCCCAATTTATTTTTTTGAAGGCTTCCAAGTCCGACAAGTTCTCAAATAACTGTGGAATATAATCTAGACTAGAAAGAAAAAATAGGTTGCATAATACATGTAAGAGAAGGGAATTCAAGCTAACAACACAACTACCACTATCCATTTCAGCAATTTCTTTCCTTCAAGTGGTTTTTGTCCTAATGGCATAAGGTTTTTGAACCATGACTAGGTTATCCTCATTATTTGGTAGCCCTATTATTAGTGCTACATCATTAGGGGTAAATGTAAGCTCCCTTGAACCAATAGAAAATGTATCCTTCCTTGCATCATATACTGAAACCAAGTAATACAGTAGAGGAATATTTTGTGGTACCATTGGAGCAGTGAAAATAGATAAAACTTTACATTCCCTCAGCTTTTCCTTCTCCTCGGTCAGCAGTCGATCAATTATTTTCTCAACCTGGCCCACAAAATTGGAGAAATAGCACCTTGAACTTAGAAAATGTCGGCTACCACCTTTCTCCATTTATATTTGTCAAACAAGGAGGAACCATTGACATCAGTTAACACATTTCATCAGTTAACACATTTCAGTTTTGCTCTCGGACAACATATTTCATCAGTGATTTTTCAATAATGATCTCCGGTCTGGATCACATTTCCCAAGAGATCAACTGTGTTCTCCATGGAGATCAACTGTGATCTCCATGGAGATCAACTGTGATCTCCATGGAGATCAAAAGTGATCTCCATGCGGATCAAAAGTGATCTCCATGGTGGAAAACACTTGTGATTTCCCAGGAGATCAACTGTGTTCTCCATGGAGATCAACTGTGATCTTCATGGAGATCAAAATTGATCTCCATGGAGATCAAAAGTGATCTTCATGGTGGAAAACACTTGTGATTTCCCAGGAGATCAACTGTGTTCTCCATGAAGATCAACTGTGATCTCCATGGAGATCAAAAGTGATCTCCATGGAGATCAAACGTGATCTCCATGGAGATCAAAAGTGATCTCTATGGTGGAAAGCACTTCTGATTTCCCAGGAGATCAACTGTGATCTCCATGGAGATCAAAAGTGATCTCCATGGAGATCAAAAGTGATCTCCATGGTGGAAAACACTTGTGATTTCCCAGGAGATCAACTGTGTTCTCCATGGAGATCAACTGTGATCTCCATGGAGATCAAAAGTGATCTCCATGGTGGAAAACACTTGTGATCTCCCAGGAGATCGTTATACAGATCATGGCGAGATCGTCTTCCATCGCCACGGTCAGGCATTGCAGGATGTAAGCAAGGAAACCCTAAAACAAGGGCAGGAACTGACCTGTAGAGGATATTCGAACGAGAGGCTGTAGAAACGGACTTCGGTAGGATGACGACGAGGATGCGCAGGAAGATGGTAAGTTTCGAGCACAGTTCGCCGGAGTTCCGAGCACAGTTCGCCGGAGTTCCGAGCACAGTTCGCTGGAGCACAGTTGGTTCGAAAAATTTCGCAGGAGAAGGAGAATAAATGACGGAAAAAGGAAGAAAAATAGCAGGATTTAATGTGCTGCTGTGATCGCGCCACGTGTCGCTACAGGATTAAACCCGGACCTAGATTTCCAAACAGGCACCGGATCCAAAAATTTCGCCCGTGATGGTGGGATAAAGGCTTGAGTGTTGTTGTAATTGCCCATGCCTTCCTCTCTGAGGTGTTATTCATCTCTTTTTTTTTCAATCTCTTTTCTCTTTACCTCACCATTTTTACAACGAATTATTCCTTTCCCAACAATTAAGATATAACAATTTCATCATGCTCTTCATTGTTGCCCAAATCATGTGTCGAGACTAAGAAAATTTGAAATGAAACAAAAGAGTGCATGCCTCGAAAAAATTTTATCCACAAAATCAACAAAAAGGAGAGCATAGTTAAAAATATTTATTTTAACTAGCTGTTTATGGAACACAAGTACGTTGAATATGGGCCTTAATAATTGTAAGCTATAATATGCTCATGAAAATTAGGGAGACCAAACACATTTAAGTATGCATTGATGAGTTACCACACATAAATCCAATTATCCAAATAAAATAATATTTCAACAAGATTCAAGCATATATAGACAGTGTCACTCCTTGGTAAGTTAGGTAATTTCTTCTAAAGGGCAAACCAATCAATTTGTCCATATTCACTGATAAAATAATGAAATTGCATTCCAAAGGGATTGCATTGAGAAAACATACAAAACATTATTGAAATCTCTAAAAAATCCAAGATGTAAGCTCAAACAATCTGAGAAACACTAGTAGAGCCTAAAAGAGTTTAAAAATGATCCTATATTCAAGGAAATTACTAAAAATGACACTTGTAACAAATAAATGGCGACCTTATATTGCAATCTGAAAGCAAAACAGAAATGGAGACAATTATGGGCCTACTCGGAGGTTGTCGAAGGAGTGGCCAGAGGTAGAGATGATGGTGACTGAGATACTACGGAGCCTTGACCGCGGATGCCTAAGCGGAGCTTGCTCGTTAGCGGAGAGAGCTACCAAGAACTCACACAAGGGAATAGGAATAAGATTTGAATTCATTCATACTACATACAAGACACCAAGGGTCCCTTAAATAGAACATATATGGGCATTACTGTAAATAGCCTGACGCACCCTAATAATAACAGATAATAAAGAGAACATATACCAAGATAATAGGACAACTTTATGGGCACATTTCCCATAACATCACTCTCACTGTCCAAAAAGAGCTTGACCTCATGCTCAAGAGAGGTCAATGGTGGTGCAACTTCATCTGACGTCCTCTTCGTCAGAGTCCTCGACGTGTGGGTAGAAAAGCTTGTTGCACCTGTGGCCGTGAGGGAATTGCTCGTCGCAGTTAAAACATAATCTCTGGGCGCGTCATTGCAACACCTCGGCTCGAGATAATCAGCGGACCGGTGGGGATGGTGGACCCTTGATACGGCCATGTTGAATGATGTTGTTGGTAAACTGGTAAGCACCTGTGCTAGCTGGAGGCGATGGTCGCAAATCCTGGCCAGACTCGTCGCAATCACTAATTCTGGAGGCCAAAAATTCGACTTCCAATCACAGGAGATCGTGAAGTTCGGAGGTGAAAATGGTGACATGCATATCTAGGGCAAGAGGGACATGCACCAAAAGAAGCTGAAATTGTTCCATGTATTTGTCCACAGACCCCGTTTGTCGTAAAGACGTGAGTTTGATGAGGGGGTTGTTGCGGATAAGAGAACTGAAACGCAGGTTGCAAAACATCTTAAAGTCTTGCCACATCAGATTCGGCAAGTCAGATAGGAGACGAGAAGCCCACAATAGAGCGGAGTCGAGCATATGGTAGGATGCTAGATGAATTCGTTCTACCGTCGGAGTTTGTTGGTGACCAAAGAATTGTTCACACTTGGTGAGTCAGTCAAATAGATTAGTTTTCCCGTTGTAGGTTAGGAAGTACAACCTGGTATATCGCGGTAGAATAGCCGCTTCCGGGCGGATGAAAGTTGGTGGCTCGTGGAGGATAAATGGCAGTGGTGGTGCCTGACTGTTGTTGGCTTGGTCCGTAGGTGGCGTAGTAAAAGCAAGAAAGGTGGCAGTCAACTCATTAAGCTTGATGGTGATGGCAGCCATGTCATCCTGATGACATACTTTGGCTTACCGCCTCTATGGGCGTCATGAATCCTTGGAGAGCAACCATGAAATCTTGTGTGTCGCCCATATCGCGGCTTGAAATAACACGAGAGAAAGAGCGGGTGACTGGGTGACTCGATTCCTCTAAAGAGGCTAGTTGGGAGTTGCTGCATGAACCACGTCGTCGCCTAATGGTGACAAATAAATATGCTCGAATCATTCGTTCTCTCATGTGTTGGAGGCAGCAGAATAAGTAGAAGACACCAGATTGGAGGAAATGAGATGGTGTGCGAGCTTTACAACAACACTCAACAACCCTCAAGCCTTTATCCCACTATAATGGGGTCGGCTATATTGATCATTTGTCGCCATTGTGCCCTACCTTCAGTCATAATCTCACTAATGCCTAAGTACATCATGTCTTTTCTTATAGTTTCATTCCAAGTCTTTATTAGTCTACCCCTCACTCGTTTAACATGCTTAGTGACAAGACTCTCACAATACCCAAGAAGTCCTCTAATGGTCTCCTTTGTACGTGTCCAAATCATCCTAGTCGAGCATCTCACATCTTCTCTGCAATTGTTACTACTCATGTCTTATCCCTGATGCATTTATTCCTAATTTTATCCAGTCTCGTGTGTCCACACATCCACCTAATTCTTCTCATCTCCACAACTCCCACTTTTTGCTCATGTACACAATTCACTGCCCAACACTCAGAACCATAGAGAAACACTGGTCTAATTGCAGTACGGTAAAACTTGCCTTTAAGTTTTAATGGTACTTTAAGATCGCATAAGATCCCTGACGCGCCTCTCCACTTCAACCAACCTTCATGGATTCTGTGTCACATCTTTATCAATACCTCCATTTTTTTGAACTATCGATCCAAGATATTTAAAACACTCACTGCGGGGAATATCTTGATCACCCAACTTAATAACGAAGTCATCCGTCCTTCTTGCACTGCTAAATTTAAGCTTCATATACTCTGTCTTTACCCTGCTCAACCTAAAACCCTTCTTTTCTAAAGTGTGTCGCCAAGATTCAAGTTTTGCGTTTACACCCTCACGTGTCTCATTGACCAAAACGATATCATCCGCAAACAATAAACACCAAGGTATTGCTTGTTGGATGTCTGGTGAGCTCATCTAAGATAAGGGTAAAGAGATAAGGGCTTAAAGCTGAACCTTGATGTAAGACAGCGGTGATAGGGAATTCTTATGTTAATCCTCCAAATGTCCTCACCCTTGTCACTGAGTTTGTATACATATCTTTGATTATGTCAATTCCTGTGTGGGATCTTTTATTAAAGAAAAATAAAGTCGTTGCCAAGTCCCAAGAGAAAAGTTACGCGTGGCTTTAGATGGAAGTCAATTGCTGTTATGGGATAGGAGAGGCGTACATGAGGCTTAAAAAAAATAAAGTTGTTGTTTGGGGAGGGGTGCGAGGCAGGCGACTCGATAGCCTGCAGAGTAACATGAGGCTCGAGGAAAATGACAGGAGGAGACGTGCGATAGAGACACGTGCAGGAGGCATGGAAAAGAAGTCGCTGGAGTCGATTTGACGATCATGCAGAAGTCTGTCCAGTCGGATCCCATGAAGATGAAGGAAGAAGCTGCTAAACGGAGAAGCAGACTCATCATCGCTGAAGAGATTGCGTCGGTGAGAGGCTCGGATTTGAGGATGCACTCAAATCTGGGTACCAGAGCGTCAATGGAGGATGGCTGTGTGAACTGTCTCTTTGGTCGCTGGTAGGGGGGTGGGGGGGGGGGGGGGGTCGAAGCAGAAGGATAAAGGATTTGGGTATACTTCAGGTGACAACGTTGTTGCTGCTTTGGTCATCTGCTGGGTGCGGGGTTGTCTGTTGGGAGCGTCAAAGCTGTTGCTGGTTGGTGTTTACGTACGACACTGGCGGAACCCATGCTTGAGGAAATCCACGGGTCAACGAAGTATCATTCAATCTTGATGGAATGACGTCGACTGAAGAGGACCGAGGGCTCTGATACCAAGTAGTTATGGGCCTACTCGGAGGTTGTCAGAGGAGTAGTCGGAGATGAAGATGACGGTGGAAGAGATACTATGAAGCTATGATCGCAGCTGCCTAAGCGGAGCTTGCTCGTTGGAGGAGAGAGCTACCAAGATCACACACACGGGAATATGAACTAGATTTGAACTCATTCATACCACATACAAGACCCCAAGGATCCCTTAAATAGAACATACATGAGAATTACTGTAAATAGCCCAACACACTCTAATAATAACATATAATAAAGAGAACAACATGTAACTAGATAATAGGATAACGTTATGGTCATGTTGCCCATAACAGAGACATCAAACAAGAGCAAACCAAGAATGTTGTGTTAAAGAAGGGGAAAAACTTAAATAAATTTAATAAACAAAATAGTACACAAATAATAAGCATAAACAATATATATATATATATATATACGAGCATCTTCAGCCCGTGCTCGATGCTCTCGGGCGGCCTTCGGCGGCATCCAGGCGGGCTTCGCAAGCCTCCGAACGGGCTTCTCCCGTGCTCGATGCGTCGTTGCGGGCTGTGCCCGCATCAAAGCGGGATGCACCCACATCAAGACGGGCAGTGCCCACAATATATACATATGAGTACTCAAAATGACCGTAAAAAAATATAAATCAATATTACAATTTTTATTTTATATAAAAAAATACGTTTTGTCTTAAAAACATTAATTTCACGCAATCTCTCTCCCTCTTCTTTCTCTCCCTTCCTCATCTCTCTCCCTTTCTCTCTCTCCCTCTCTCTCCTCCGCCTTTCTCCTCTCCCTTCCGCCATCTCTCTCCCTTTCTCTCTCCCTCTCTCTCTCCTCCCCTCTCTCTTTCTCTCTCCCTCCTCTCTCTCTCCCAACGCTCTCCCCCCATCTCATGCTCTCTCTCATGATCCAATGACTTTTGTTTGATCTATCGTGTGCCTCCAAATACCTATATTGCTTTATATAATAAGATATATATATAAGAACATAGATGAGTCTGACATAAATTTTCATCATCATCAGTAGCACTGAAAACCTTACCCAAATATCTGTAGTCATCTGTATTTATCTTACTCTACTGGAAGAGTCCATGCCTAATGCATGTATGTCCTCAGCATTGCCAGAACCCTTTTCAAATCCAACACATTACCTATATAGGTGACAATAAAGTCAACCTAGCCATAACTTCTAAGACAACCCAGTTTAACCTTCCTTTTTAGTTGGTGTATAAAATGTCTTTCATTATTTTTAATTATTTGATCACATGCATAAACAATGCTTCATGTGAACAAAAAATGAATTTTTCCCAATAACAAAACCAAGAAACAGGCACCTATGAACTATTCAAATCATTTCTAGTATAATTAGGATGGCTATAGAGATACAAGAAACAAACTCATCAATCCATATCAGTGTATTTTAAAAGCATAAATTTAAACTAAAAAGCATTCATTTTCAAAAGATAGTACCTGACGAGACAATTGCTGATGATAAAGAGCACCAGCAGACTCTTTCGTAACAGGGGATATAATACCAACACTAAGCAGCCAATCTTGCATCTCTTGCTTAGAACCCATCTCCTCATCATTTGTATGAGCAGCTGAACCAGATAGCAACTTCTGCCTCATTTTGTCAGCAAGTGCAACCATCTCTTTAGCTTTACCCTAGATAGAAATTGATAGATTTTAGTACACTTCAAATACGATCATAGTGATAACTTATAAAGAAAAGGTCTTTCTTGAAAAGGAATCAACAAGCCCTGAAAGAAGGTTGCTAGATGAAACTAAGCACTTCATCATTGAGTTCGGAGATTAAGGTGTCTTGAGTTGTTTAAGCCTTTAAGGTACATATACAAGTGAGATAGTCAAAAGAAATCCATAAACCATTCAGTGAGTAGAAACTAAGAAACTAAGAAATTCCTGAGAATTATCATCCAAAAAGTAAGTAAAGAATTGTTTTTATTACTAGATAAGTGTTCTGTCAAATTTGATGTATTCGGTTCAGCATTATTGTATTAGGGATGCAATAGTTATTTATTGTGTAACTATTAGAATACTTCCAACTGGAGTCGACCTGTAGTAAGATTATCATTTTTTGTTCAAATCTAGAATATTAAAGAGTTGATAGAAACATATTGAAGAATCGATAACCCTATGGAAGAATGAAAAAATAATGACAATGTAGAAACCGAATTGTCGATCTTCTCCAAGAGACTGACACTTTCATCATGTTTGGAGCCAAAAAGAGACCTACCTGTTGGAAGAATGACAATAGAGGAGGTTGAAGCAGGTCCATAGCTACTGGAGACCAATGGGCAAGAGCACAAGTTTCCTCGATCAAGAGAGCACAATTTTAGGTCAGTAAAAGTATGAGTCACCAAGAAAGTGAAAGCACTCTGACGCAGGGGCAGGCTGGGGTCGCGGGAAAACTAGACGTACTACGGGGTTTTACGATAAGGACGACCCAACACAGCACGGGCTTCACAAAATCCAAACGATGAAATTAGCGTAGATTATTTAAATAATTCTATGCCCACGCAGAGGTCCACCCAGGGGGTAGTGGCAAAGGAGAGAGGCACCTAGGCGTGGTTACGAATCGGGAGCGCAAAGGATTTAAATTAAAAGCGGATTGGCCCTGCAAGTTAGCACAAAATCAAGTAACACAAACACCAATTAATTGATAAGCAAAGCACTGAAATTTTAAGCAGAGTAATCCATGCCGAGAATCAAGTCCAAAAGACGACTTACAACCTTACGTGGAGCCAATCGGATGAGGGTGGGGCGCCGATTGTTGGGAGGAGTAGATCCGGAGCGGTGGAAGCCAATCGTGGGGGCGTGCGGTGGATTCTCGGGCTGCGGGGGAGTTGAGGCGGGGCTGAAGTGGACTGCGGGTGATGGGTGGCTGTCGGAAGCAGGGGAGGGGAGCTGGGTGTGGTCGACGGGGCTGTAGGAGGCTGGAAGAGGGGCGGCGCTGGCTGCTGAGCGGCGGAAAACTGGTGGCGGGCTGCTGGATGGCGGGAAGTTGGACGGCGGGCTGTTGGGTGACAGGGGGGTAGGACGGATGGTTGTTGGCGGGCGGAGGGCTGGACGGTAGGCTGCTGGCGGGTAGAGGAAGGCTCGACGGGGAGGCGGAGGGGGCTGGGTAGCACTATCGGAGGCGAGGAAGGGGACGGGAGGCAGCGGAACCCTAGGCGTCGCACCTTGGGGGTGTTGGCGTCGCACCAACCGACCGGTTGCAGAATTTCTCAAAACACTCGGTGCCTAAACCCATCCTCATGGCTCCTATAAATAGAGAAAGAGGCTAGGGCATCCGGGATCGATGGCTCAGATCGTCCAATCGTCCGGGTGCCCAAATAATGTCAAAACATGTCCAAATAAAAGAAAACAAAATACAAAAAAAGCTCGCGTCGACCTTCCGGACGCATCCACGGACTCGGATCGTCCGGAAGGGCCCTCTAAGTGCAGGATCATAAGATCACGCCCCGCTTTCGGCGGGAATACACATGCGTGGGCCAATGTTGATGTTGGCCTCCATCAACTCCCCCCGGCTTAGTAGCATTCATCTCCGAGGAATGGAGACGATCATACTCCTGGCGTAGCCCGGGGGCAAGTCTCTCAAGCTCTGCAGGGGCGATCCAAGTGTCATCGAAGCTGGGACGGTCCCTCCAGTGGACCAGGTAGCGCAAGGTGCTCGGGTCCGCTGCTGTCATGTAATCATGGGCTAGGATGCCCTCAATGGTCTCCAGGCCCGTAGTAGTCTCTGCGGGCAGTGGCTCACTCTCTAATGAACTCTCCGGTGGAGCAGCCGACGGTGGTGCGAAATCCCCAGGCGGTGACGCGGTGGGCAAGGACTGAGGGAGTGAAGGTGACAACGGGGAAAGTGGTGGCTCGAAGGGTGGCTCCGCGGGGAGGGGTTCGAAAGGATCCACATAAGTTTGCTCCTCGTAGTATGGAGTCAAGTCTTCTACATTGAATACTCTGCTGATCCCCATGTGCCGTGGAATATCAATTTCAAAGGCATTTGGTCCAATCTTTCGTACCACCGTATAAGGGCCCATCCGCCGGGCATTTAGTTTCTTTGCAGTCCCTGAGGGGAACCTCTCCGCGCGAAGACGAACCAAAACCTGTGTGCCAATCTCAAAACTCCTTTCCCTCCTGTGGACATCCGCATAGGCCTTATAATTATCATTACTTGTTGCGATTTTTTTTCGGATGGATTCGTGAAGCTCATGCATGTGTTGGATAAAGGATTCAGCCGACTCACTAGGGCGGGACTCAAGTGGGAGGGGAATGAGATCAACCGGCTTCCTGGGTTCGTACCCTAACAGGATATGGAAAGGGCTAAGGCCAGTAGTCCTATTCACCGAGCTGTTATACGCGAACTCGGCTAGGGGCAACACCGAGTCCCAAGTACACACATGCTCACCAACAAGACAGCGTAAGAGGGAGCCCAAACTCCTATTGACCACCTCAGTCTGGCCATCCGTCTGTGGGTGGTAGGCGGTGGAGAACTTGAGGGTGGTACACGTCTTCATCCATAGTGTCTTCCAGAAGTAGCTCATGAACCGGACGTCACGATCAGACACTATAGAGGAAGGTAATCCGTGATATTTGAAGACCTCTCTAAAGAATAGGGCGGCCACCGAGGAGGCATCGGCCGTCCTGCGGCATGGGATGAAGTGGGCCATCTTCGAAAAGCGATCCACGACAACGTAAATGGAATCATGTTTCTTGGGCGTGCGGGGCAACCCAAGAACAAAGTCCATGCTGATGTCAACCCAGGGTTTGTGCGGGATCGGCAACGGGGAATACAGACCGCCGGGTTGGCGGGATCCTTTCGCCGTCTGGCACGTCCTACAATGCCTAACCACGCGCGCGACGTCTCCTTTCATCGAGGGCCAATAGAACCGATCCTCAACCAAGGCAATGGTTTTGTCTCGTCCGAAGTGCCCGGCGGCGCCTCCCGCATGCATCTCCCAGATCAAGAAGTCACGGAGAGAAGTGGAGGGAATGCAGAGTCGGGCGCCGAAGAACAGGTATCCCTCGGAAACCGTAAACCCATCAATAGTGTCTGGAGGGTTCCGGGTGAGGGACCGATAGATATTTCCAAAATCCGAACATTCGGCATACTCAACAACGAGGCGCTCAAAACCAGTGACATGTGTGCTCATCGCCTGCAGGAGGCTAATCCGGCGACTCAGGGCATCAGCCGGCTTGTTTTCAACATCCGCGCGGTGTTTAATAACGTAGTGATAGCTCTGCAAAAACTCTACCCACTTGGCGTGCCGATGACTAAGCTTTGACTGGGACTCAAGATATCGTAAAGCCTGATGATCATAGTACAACACGAACTCCTTGTGCAAGAAATAGTGCCGCCAATACCGCAAGGTCTGGACGATAGCATAAAATTCACGGTCGTACGTGGAATACCGCTGGCGGGCCTCGTTCAGCTTCTCGCTGAAATATGCAATGGGATGGCCCTCCTGGCTAAGTACTCCGCCAATCCCTAGACCTGAAGCGTCACACGCTACCTCGAAGGCTAGGCTAAAATCTGGCAATCTAAGGACAGGGGCGGAAGCTAGACGATCCTTGATCTCCTCGAAGGCCTTAGTGGCGGCCGTGGTCCACACGAAGTCTCCCTTACGAAGGCAGCTCGTAAAGGGGGCCATAAGTGCGCTAAAACCTCGGACAAACCTCCTGTAGAAGGTGGCCAGTCCATGGAAACTCCTGGCCTCGTGGATGGTCGTGGGGACAGGCCACTCACGGATCGCTCTCACTTTGTCGGGGTCTACAGCGATGCCTGACGCCGAGATAATATAGCCAAGAAAGTGAACCGATTCAGCCAGAAAATCACACTTCTTCATATTGATAAATAAATGCTCCTTCCGGAGGGTGTCGAACACCAGTCGGACGTGGTGTAGGTGGTCAGTGCGCTCCTGGCTATAGATAAGAATATCGTCGAAGTACACAACTAGGAACTTGCCCATGTAGGGCCGCAAGACCTGAGTCATCACCCGCATGAACGTGCTAGGGGCATTCGACAATCCGAACGGCATCACCAACCACTCAAATAGACCATCCTTCGTCTTGAATGCCGTCTTCCACTCATCCCCCTCGCGGACCCTAATCTGGTGATATCCGCTCCTAAGGTCGATCTTTGTGAAAATACGGGCTCCAGCCATAGCGTCAAGTAAGTCGTCGAGGCGGGGAATCGGAAAACGGTACTTCACCGTGATCTTATTGATGGCCCTACTGTCAACGCACATGCGCCAGCTCCCGTCCTTCTTCGGGGTGAGAAGGGCTGGGACCGCGCACGGACTCAAGCTCTCGCGTACGAAGCCCTTCCTAAGTAAATCATCAACCTGCCGTTTTAGCTCGGTATGCTCGGTCGGGCTCATACGGTAGTGTGGGAGATTGGGCAAAGATGCCCCTGGCACAAGGTCGATCGCGTGCTGGATATCCCTCAGGGGGGGTAGCTCGTCGGGGAGCTCTTCGGGCGTAATGTCCATAAAGTCCCCCAAAAGTCGCTGTAAATCAGGATCAGTAGGAACGACACTCCCTCTAGGAGTATCCGGGGCCAAGGTAGCCGCTACAACAAATACGATCTCTGAGTCTAAGCCCTCTCTCATGAAGTCATGCATCCTCAGGAGGTGCAGGGGCCTGGAGGACCCGACACCGACGGGCGAGTCAACCTTGCCCTTTGATGGATCCTTGGGCTGGGTTGGGGTCAGGGTGATCTTTCGGCCCCGATCATAAAATACGCATGTGTTCGATCGCCCGAAGCACGTCACGTCGCGATCAAACAACCAGGGTCGACCTAAAAGGACATGGGCTACGTCCATCGGGATAACGTCGCACCAGACCTTGTCCTCGAAGGACGCGAGCCGCAAGGGTACTAAACACCGCTGGGTAACCTGGATAGCAGACTTGTCCACCCAGAGGACACGATAGGGCTGGGGGTGTGGCTCGGGGGTGATCTGCATCCGCTCCAGCGCCTTCACGGCGACAATATTCACGCAGCTTCCCCCATCGATAGCAAGCTTGCAGGGACCGCCCGCGCTCTGGAAGTAGGTATAGAAGATGGTGGTACGTCGCCAATCATCCTCCGAACGTGGAGTATGCAGGAGGCGGCGTATAACTCCTAACTCTAAAGATCTCTCTGCGTCACTCTCCCAGTCTTCCTCCACGGTTGCTACTATGTCGCCCTCAGTCTCTCTCGCCGGGTCTATACTTTCATCGTCCTCATCCTCAATCAACAGGTTCCGCATAGGGCATTGTGCGGCATAGTGACCTCGTCTAGAGCATCTATAGCACTGGGGGCCACTTGGCCTAGGAGGCCTGGTCATAACAGCCTTCCCTTTCACATCCTCAGGGGTGTGGGGGGGACCGGAGGCCTGGGGGTGAGGAGGGGTGGGCCTCCTGAATGTGGGGCCATCAGTCCTAGGAGCTTGCTGGCGGGTTCCGGTAGTCCGGAGGTAGAGCTCGTACTCCAAGGCCAACTCATAAATCTGTTCGACTGTTTCCCGTCGGTGGGGAATTAGTTCCCTCCTAATCTCCGACCGTAGGCCGTACCGAAATCGGGAAGCCGCGGCACTGCTCTCCTCTCGAAGGTCACTCCTCACCATCAGGTCGTCAAACTTGGTCATATATTCAGCTACTGACATCGTGCCCTGTCGAAGTGCATAGACCTGGTCTAACAAACGATCACGATACGACGCGGGGAGGTATTTCTCCTTCAGGCGCCTCGTCATATCTTCCCATCTAATAATGGGCCGATAGTCGTCCCGCTCTAAGGCTCGCTCTACGCTAGTCCAATAGTTCATCGCAGACCCCACTAACTTCATACGCGCGAATCGCACCTTGCGTTCATCACTCATGTCGTACCAGTCAAAGTAGTGCTCCATCTCCCGGAGCCAGTCACTAAATGCTCCGGGGTCTTGATGACCGTCGAATGTAGGAACGTCGATACGGATACGACGGAGAATGTCGTCCTCCCTAGGTGGTACCCCTTCTCGATGTTCGGGATAGCCGTCAAAGCGGTCACGACGGGCGAAGTCGTATCGGGGCCGCTCAGGGTTCCGTGGGGCATCATGAGCATAATCAGGGGGGTCCGGATACCGTCGGGGGGCGTTGTGGTCGCCTCGGCCTTCGTAGGCATCCTGGCGCGCACGAAGCTCATTGATGCGAGCGCCCAATTGATCAAAGCGGTCTAAGATCGTGCGTTGGAATTCAGCGGGGGACAATTCCGAGTTGGAATTGGAGTTGCCGGCCCGCTCATCAGTGAGATTCGGATCAGACATGTTGTGTCTAAATGGCCTACCACTACGTAACATACGATGCGCTCAAACCTCGCTTTGATACCAATCTGACGCAGGGGCAGGCTGGGGTCGCGGGAAAACTAGACGTACTACGGGGTTTTACGATAAGGACGACCCAACACAGCACGGGCTTCACAAAATCCAAACGATGAAATTAGCGTAGATTATTTAAATAATTCTATGCCCACGCAGAGGTCCACCCAGGGGGTAGTGGCAAAGGAGAGAGGCACCTAGGCGTGGTTACGAATCGGGAGCGCAAAGGATTTAAATTAAAAGCGGATTGGCCCTGCAAGTTAGCACAAAATCAAGTAACACAAACACCAATTAATTGATAAGCAAAGCACTGAAATTTTAAGCAGAGTAATCCATGCCGAGAATCAAGTCCAAAAGACGACTTACAACCTTACGTGGAGCCAATCGGATGAGGGTGGGGCGCCGATTGTTGGGAGGAGTAGATCCGGAGCGGTGGAAGCCAATCGTGGGGGCGTGCGGTGGATTCTCGGGCTGCGGGGGAGTTGAGGCGGGGTTGAAGTGGACTGCGGGTGATGGGTGGCTGTCGGAAGCAGGGGAGGGGAGCTGGGTGTGGTCGACGGGGCTGTAGGAGGCTGGAAGAGGGGCGGCGCTGGCTGCTGAGCGGCGGAAAACTGGTGGCGGGCTGCTGGATGGCGGGAAGTTGGACGGCGGGCTGTTGGGTGACAGGGGGGTAGGACGGATGGTTGTTGGCGGGCGGAGGGCTGGACGGTAGGCTGCTGGCGGGTAGAGGAAGGCTCGACGGGGAGGCGGAGGGGGCTGGGTAGCACTGTCGGAGGCGAGGAAGGGGACGGGAGGCAGCGGAACCCTAGGCGTCGCACCTTGGGGGTGTTGGCGTCGCACCAACCGACCGGTTGCAGAATTTCTCAAAACACTCGGTGCCTAAACCCATCCTCATGGCTCCTATAAATAGAGAAAGAGGCTAGGGCATCCGGGATCGATGGCTCAGATCGTCCAATCGTCCGGGTGCCCAAATAATGTCAAAACATGTCCAAATAAAAGAAAACAAAATACAAAAAAAGCTCGCGTCGACCTTCCGGACGCATCCACGGACTCGGATCGTCCGGAAGGGCCCTCTAAGTGCAGGATCATAAGATCACGCCCCGCTTTCGGCGGGAATACACATGCGTGGGCCAATGTTGATGTTGGCCTCCATCACACTCCCTGCAAGAATCCATTGTCTAAGGTTCATCCACAAAGAAAGGACTTTGACCAGGAATTAAGGCTTTGTAGAAAGAAAAAAAAAGTCTCTGCCTAGGAAGCACTGAAATGGGTACAGTTCGACAACAACAACACTCAAGCCTTTATCCCACTATAGTCTCCATTTCGGTCTCTGTCGACAACAACACTCAAGTCTCTGTCAAGGAAGCACTGAAAGGCTATAAGGATCGTTTGTCGCCATTGTACACTATCTTTAAGGTAGGGTTCGACAATATCACAAAAAAAGGATATGTGTACAATAGTGCAATGTAATTAAAATATAATATGTGCGAGCAAACAAACCATTTTTTAAAAAAGAGAACGAGGAAGTACAAGCAGGAGCAAATTTAGAATATTTAATCCTTATGTACATAATAAACAAGCACAACCAAATTAAAGTCAAACTGAACATAACTTTGACTGCAAAAAAGAAAGTTAAACTCACACAATACTAGCAATTTGGTCGTCTTCCTCCAAAATTGTGAGCAATTAGTCTCTCATCTATCACACAAGACTATAAGTGGAAAGCTCGCAACACTAAGGACTGTTTGAGAGCATTTAAGCTCCGGTTCGTTGGGCTCCATTTGCCACTGTTGAATAAACAATATAAAAATGCCCAATAACAAGGCCTAGCATGAGCCCTCTCTCTTTAGATTTTTAGTCCTACATCTTCGAATGGAATTCCTTTTCCCTTTTCTCTTCATATATAATTGAACAAATACTTGTATGTATTGCATCATGAGAAAGAAATAATTTTTTTATTATTTCTCCAATTTTGTACTTTTCTACATCGTATCACGGAGAATCGATCCTACAAATTAATGTTTTGGGGGTCTTGCTCACGCCCGTGCCTCCAGTCGGTATGGGCGGTTTGCTCTTTTCTGACTACAGCTCTGCATCTCCCGCACCTGCATCTCCTATTGTTTTCCCCATCCAACTGCTTTTAAAGCATTTCCTCTCCGAATCTCTAGGACCCACATGTCTGACTTGTCCGCGGTCTCTCGAGCGATTATCCGCTGTGACCGTCATTGCTCGCAACTCGCCCAGCTCCTGGTCGAAGATTCTGTTCGTCGGCCCTTGCGCTCCTTGACGCGTCGTCCGCTCCTGCTTACCGAGTATTGTCCGATCGCCTTGATCACCCAAGGCGTCTGCCCGCAAGCTCACCTGCCAGTTGGCTTCCTTCTCGCAGCTCCTGTTCGTCGAGGCTTCTCCCTGCAACTGCTCGACAAACTCCTGCGAGCTCTTTCCAGCTCCGACTACTAATCAATCTCGTGCAAGCCTTACCCGCAACAATTGCTCGCCTATCTCGTGCGAGCTCTTTTTTTCAATTGTTAATGCTCGCCGACTTCTCGCTTGTCTGGTCGCCATTTTTTGCCTATCCGCCGACAAAGATCGTCTGCCTGTCGAGCTTCTATTCTCGCATCACTGCAAGATCTTTCGCGCGATTGCCCGGCTCCTCGCGTGATCCTCTGCCTGCCACTGCTTGCCAACGTGCCTGTCGCTTGATCCACTGCCAGTCGTGCTTGTCGTGTGATCCTCTGCCAGTTGTGCTTGCCGCCAGTTCTTGCCTCCCGTGCTTCCCGCGCTCATCATCATTCCTGACCGCAGAAGTGTCCAGTCTCAATGGCCTTGAACAATGCCCCACTTCTTTCTGCCTATGCCACGTCTCCCCTTCATGAGATTCGTGATGAGCTCTGGATCACTACCATTTCTCTATACGGGAAGATGAACTTTGTTCAGTGGGTCCATTCCGTTCATCGTGTCCTACAGAGCAAAGGCTTTTCCCATCTTCTGACTAAGGCTATACCCACTGCGCCCATCGAGGAGTGACTCTGTGATGACGATCAGGTTCAATCCTGGATCCTCAACTCTATGGACAGTGAACCGTATTGAATGACCATGTATCATGAGAAAAAACCTTCTTTGTTGGGCGTTCCAAAACGTTGGTCGAGGTCTCGATTTAACATCAGCCTCAAACAGCGGATCTCACTGTCCAATGTGTCCAGAAAGAAGCAGTTGGCATCTCCATGATGATGGCTTGTGCTCCACCTCATCTCCACAACATTCAGGCTCAGATCCTTTCACCACCCACCATTCCTTCTTTAACAAATGTGTGTTTGATGCTCTTAAAAGTCACTGAAAGTGCAGCTAGATCTGATATACTCTAGAGAGGGGTGAATAGAGTATATAGTGCTTAAAAACTTTTTACAACAGTTGTTGTAATCTGAGTGAACAGGGAAGCAATTATTAAATCTAATCACAAGGTAACCTACAAAAGATATTAATCACAGATCTAAACTAATCACAAAACAATCACAGCCAGAAACAAAAGATAAAGACAAGAAAGCCAGAAGACACAAGGAGCTATAGTGGTTCCCCTAAACTTGGGTACATCCACTCTTCTACCACCCTAGGTAGGAATCCACTGCAGGATGAGTTGATCAGGTGTCCTGGGCACCAATGAACTTTTGGTAAGGTGCTCAAAAAGCAAATCAGATTTTTTGATCAGGTGTCTTGCCACCAATGAGCTTTTGACAAGGTGCTCAAAAACCAAGCACAAACTTTTGAAGGGAGTTTGAAAAACCCTTTACAGAGATGGGGATGAGAGAGTTATGGAAGTCCTCTCTTTCTCAGAGCAGCTGAGAAGACTATGTGGATTTGATGGTGTCAAAGCTCCCCCTGAGTTCTTGAGATGTTCAGGAAATGAAGCTTTGTTGTAGGGTGATAGGCCTTCAGAAGTTGATCTCCAGCAAATGATGATTTCAGCAACAGCTGAAATGTTAGGTGTCTGGAGTCTTGAAAGATGTTGGCCTTGAACATTTGAATCACAAGAGATCAGAAGATTTCAGATTTGTTGATCTCCTTTTGTGTGTGTTCTTGAGAGAATTCTTTGAGACAGAGAATATTTTGTTCTTGTTTTTCTTGTCTGTGTTGTCTATTCTGGTCTGTGTTCTGAGTGATGGAGAGATTCAAAATCTTGTATTTTATTCTCTGGTACTGAATAGAAAATCATCCTCTGTCAAGAATAGTCGTTGGTCTGTCATTAATTGCATCCTTAATTGCAAATGTCTTGTGGGGGAAACTCCAAAGAAACATTCCTTGATAATCCCTTGAAACTTGATCCAGAATAAATGAAAACGGCTAGAAAATCTTCTGAATTAATTGCTGAATAACTCCTTAACTGTTCTGAATTTGAATCTTGAAAATCCTTGAAGTCTTCAGAAAAACGTCGAACTGAGCTCTGCTATCGTCGAACTGAGCTCAGCGATTTGGACTTAGACAGCAACAAAAATCGTCGATCTGAGCTCAAAGATCGTCGAACTGAGCTCAGAGATAGAGAACTAATACTGAGTCAAGATCGTCGAACTGAGCTCGCAGATCGTCGAATGAAGTTCGACGATTGGTTGAAGTTGAGCTCAGCGATCGTCGAATGGAGTTCGACGATCTGTCGAAGTTGAGCTAGACGATCGTCGATTGGAGTTCGACGATTCGTCGTACTGAGCTCGACGATATGACTTAGTCTTCAAACTGAAAATCCTTGGTCTTGAGGGCAGCTTCCAAACATAAGTACTATCCCTTAGACTCAATTCTAATTGACCTTTAGAGCTATACAGGAGGTCAAAAGCAGGTTTCCTAGAGACATAGTGATCCTGACCCAAATTAGTAATAAGATGTTCCAACAATCTCCCCCTATTTGGGTTAGGATTATTATTTACAGAACTTGGAAAAAAATTAAATAACAGCATACAAAGCAACAAAACAGAAAAGCAATAAGCAGGACATAGCAGAACCACAAATATATATCATCCCAGACAGAAATCAGAAGTCAAAATGATTGTCACCTTACATAGTTATTTCTTCTTCTTGCTCTTTATAAGTTTGATTTCTCTGTTTGGGTTGAGAGTTTCTTTCTTTGACCTTCTGTCATCTGCTGCACCTAAAGAGGTTTGTTGTTTGGGCCTGAAAACTACAGCTTCAGGATGCAGCTCCATGTATCTATCAGAGTCAAAAATTTGCTTGAGCCATATCTTTCCAATTCTTTCTTTCTCTGTTCAGACAATGTAGTGATGTTGGAAGAATCTCTGTCTTGCTCTTTAGCTTTCTTAATTTGGTCCAGTGCAGCAAGCTCTTTCATCCTGGCAGTCCAAGCAGTTGGATTATTTTCAGGATCCTCAAATGGCACTGGTGGCTCATATCTATTGGATGGATTGTCCTGAGGAGCTCTGGAGGAGACTATTTCCTTCAACTTATAGGGAAAAGGACCTGAGGTTGTGTCTGATGAAGCTTGTCCTTCCCTGGAGTAAGGATGTTGCCTTAAATAACCTTTTGAACAAACCTGGACTTCCCTTTGATTTCCTCTATAGTTTCCTCTTCTAGATTGAGAACCCCTGGACTGGCTTCCCTTATGATAAGATCTGACATGAGGCTGATAGGGGGTTTGGCTTTTAGCATGAGGTTGAGCAGCTGAGCTTCCACCTGCACCTGCATCAGGAGGAGGTAGTGGAGGAGGATGAGAATGATGAAACTGGAAAGATCCTTTTTCATACTTCCTCTTTTTTTTCATGGCTTTAAGTTGGTTCTTTGAATACTGCATCCAGTGCTCATTTATGGGGCAGTCATGAAGAATGTAATATGGTATGTCATTATTGTCCTTGGCTTTGGCTGGAGGTACTCTTTTCATGGCTTTGCTCCTTGCCTTTCTCTTCCTGGCAATAGTGGCAGAGGAGTCATCAGAATCAGTCTTGAACTCATCACTTTCAGAACTTTGCTCATCATATAGAGCATCAATCTTTTTCATCAATTCTTTCTGAAGCTGGGTTGAAACAGATAAAGCAGCAGTGGTTGGAGCAGCAGATACAGCACTTGTAGCAATTGAAGTTGAAGCAGTAGCAGTAGCAACAGACACAGAAGTTGAGGCAGTAATAACAACAGACACAGAAAGTTCTGGAGCAGCACTCTTAGAAGGTATAGCAGCAGTAATAACAGTAGCAGTTGGGGCAGCAACAGTTTCAGATGAAACACTTTCAGATACAACAATATCAGCAACATCAGGAATATCATCAGCAAACACAGAAGACTCAAAATCATGTGCCTCTGTCATATGGATATCATCAGAAACTGGAACAACAGTAGCATCATTATTGACAGCAGCAGCAACAGGAATAACAACCATATTCTCAGCAGGAGTAGCAGCAGCATATACTGAATTGACAAAAGAAGTTATAATGTTGGTGTCACAACATGAGAAGGGCACAATGGCCTTGGACAAATCCTCTGATGGGTGGACAGCAACTCTCTCTGGAAGACAAACTTTCTCTGGAAGACAACTGAAATACATTGAATCAAACACTGAAAGTAAGGACCTGATGTCCACTGGGAAGACTGCAACTGGAGGTGGAACTGGAGCTTGAGGAAGAACAGCAGCAGCAGCAGCAACAATAACTGAAGAAACAGCAGGCAGGCTCACTTCATAAGGCATCTCCCCCTGCCTAGATTCAGATAAGGCTGGATCAAGGCACACTGATGAAGGGATTGCCTGAGGGAAGAGGGAGGATAGCCTGGCAAAAAGGGCTGCCACTGACTCAAGTAATGGAGTCAAGGAGGTCTCCAATAGAAGAGATAGCCTGGGGGCTAGCAATTCATATAACTTGTCAGCTAGGGCTGGAAGATCTACTTGCTCAACAGGGACTGGAGCAGAGGTAGAGGATGGAGGTGGAGCTACTGGTGATGGTAGTGGAGAGCTGGTGGATGGTAGGAGTGATGGTTGAGGTGTGGGGATAGTGGATATGGAGGACAGAGGGATTGAGATAGAGGGTGTGAAGGTGGGTTGATCAAGAATTTCCTGCAGAAGTTGTTGGTAAGATGTTGATGAGGAGGGTAGCTCAGGAAGAGATGAGGGTGAGTCATCCATGAAGGAATCATCAATAAGATTGAAGGATGGAATGGAGGGTGATGTGACAATGTCTGGTGGAGGGTAGGAATATAATGGATGGAAGATTTCTTCTGTTGTTGGTAGAGTTGGAATTGGAGATGGTATAGATGTTGGAGATGGGCTGGAGATGATGATAGTGGATGGAGTTTGAATGGTGGATGGAATTGGAGGAGGAGGAGAGGCAGCAGCAGGCAAGTCATCTGCAGGGGCAGAGACTTGAGGGGAAGTGACTATTACAGTCCTGGTGCCTGAAGGTGTGCTTGAAGAGGGTCTGCTGGGCTTGGTGATCTGTCTGTCTCATTTGCCAAATAGGGCACAGGACAATCTCTTAGATGCATTAATATGTATCCCAGATGATACAAGCAGAGTAGGGCATCTGTTCTGCAGAAAGAGGCCTAGAATCCTCCCAAAATTCACAAAATTCTTATTTATTTTCTTTTTAATCAAGTCAAAGAAAACCTCTCCCCAGTTCAAATTCTTCTTGTCCACAATAGCTCCCATTAAGCATAGCTGATACCTAGAAATGGTATCATGTGCTGAGTGCTTAGCCAGCAAAACTTTGCCTACTACATCAGCCAAGAATCTATATTTCACAGACAGGTTCTTCTTCAGCAACTTGCTAGGGTTAGCCTCAGAGTGACCCATTCTTGCAAGCAGATCAGCAAATTCCTCTCCAGATAAATCAGCAGAATCCCTTCCAGAGCTTAACTCAAAAACTTCTGTCAGAATAGTTGGAGTCAAGGGTACCTGGGTGCCAGAAATTGATCCAACTATGGTGTTTTGGTCCTGGTTGTGGGCAGTGTAGACCCACTCCTTGATCTCATCAGCAGCAAGTTTGATTCTGGTGGTCATGATTGTAGCAAGTTTCTGCTCCTTGAAGAGTTCCAAAATATCTTGGAAAACTTGATCAGTAGTGCTGAAGGACTCCATGTCAATGTCGAAGCCGGCATCAAATTTTATTGCGGCAAGAACAGCAACAGAAACGGCCATGGTTACCTGCAAAAATCAACAAACAAAACGACCAAGTGCAGAAATGTTTGGAAGAAAAGAGAGTTTTTGCAGAGAAATCAAAAGCGCAAAAGGAGAACGACGGCGAAAAATGAATTTTATATTAGGGTTCGACGCAGAAAAGGAAAGATCGTTGAACTCAGTTCGACGATCGGGAGTTCTAAAGGAATCTGAAGAGTCTCCAATATCGTCGATCTCCGTTCGACGATATTGGAGAGCGTCGAGCTCTGTTCGACGATCGTTCAGAGAACAAAACCGTCGAGCGCCGTTCGACGATCGTAGACCGAAGAGATAGTTCATACTATCTTAGAAGCGCTGAACTCAGGTCGACGATTTCGGAAATCGTCGATCTTCGTTCGACGATCTGGGGGAAAATCGTCGAGCGCAGTTCAGAGACCAGAAATACACTCTAGACACTAAGAAAAATCAAGATGTTTGCCTAGTTTTGGTCAATTTTTTAAACTTTTAAAATCTTGGATATTATTTTAGACTTGCTTCATCTAACTTTTCTAACTGATTTAGGAAGAAGGTGTGATTTTTTTCATCCAAGGGCTTGGTGAAAATATCTCCCCTTTGTAAATCAGTTGGGATATATTCAGTTCAATTTTATTCTTTTCAGCATTATTCCTTAAGAAGTGATGTCTAATCTCTATGTGTTTTGTCCTACTATGGAGGACTGGATTTTGAGCTATAGAAATAGCACTGTTGTTATCACAAAAGATTTTAGACTTCTCTAAGTTGTAGTCATAGTCTAGGAGTTGGTTTTGAATCCACAAGATTTGTGAACAACAACTGCCTGCAGCCATATATTCAGCTTCAGCAGTTGAAGTTGACACCGAAGTTTGTTTCTTACAAAACCAAGAGACAAGTCTGTCACCAAGGAACTGACAAGTTCCACTGGTGCTTTTCCTGTCAATTCTGCATCCAGCATAATCAGCATCAGAAAATTCAGTTAAATCAAATGCTGAATCTTTTGGATACCAGAGACCTAGATTTGGACAACTTTTAACATACCTGAGAATCCTCTTTACTAGTGTTAGGTGTGACTCTCTAGAGCTTACTTGGAACCTAGCACATATACATGTAGCAAACATTATATCTGGTCTACTAGCTGTAAGGTACAGTAAAGAGCCAATCATTGCTCTATATGTTGTCTGATCAACAGGTTTCCCATGTTCATCAGCATCCAATACAGCATTGGTGGGCATGGGTGTTTTCATGCAAGATGCTTCAGACATACCAAATTTCTTAACCAATTCATTTGCATACTTGGTTTGAAAAATAAAGATGCCTTCAGCATGTTGTTTGACTTGCAATCCTAGGAAGAAGGATAGCTCACCCATGCTACTCATTTCAAATTTAGAATGCATTATGTTGGAGAACCTTCTGCACAATTTTGAATCAGTAGAACCAAAAATAATATCATCTACATAAATCTGTACTAGTAGGGTATGGGACTTAAGGGTTCTAATGAAAAGAGTTTGGTCTACTCTACCCCTTATAAATCCATTTTCCAAAAGGAAGCACGCTAGGGTCTCATACCATGCTCTAGGAGCTTGCTTGAGACCATATAATGCTTTGTTCAACCTAAAAACATAATTAGGATAAGTTGGAGAGATAAAACCTGCAGGTTGTCTGACATATACTTCTTCTTTGATGTCTCCATATAAAAATGCACTTTTCACATCCATCTGATATACCTTGAAGCCTTTATGTGCTGCATAAGCTAAGAATATTCTGATGGCTTCCAATCTTGCAACTGGTGCAAAAGTCTGGTCATAGTCTATGTCTTCTTCTTGAGAATATCCTTGAGCAACTAGCCTTGTCTTGTTCCTTACAATTACTCCTTGATCATCCAGTTTATTTCTGAACACTCACTTTGTTCCAACAATGGAGTGATCATTAGGCTTTAGCACTAGTTCCCACACTTTGTTCCTTTCAAATTGATGCAACTCTTCTTGCATTGCAATGATCCAGTGTGGATCTTGCTCTGCATCTTGAATGGACTGAGCTTCAATTTGAGATAGGAAGCAAGTGTGCAACAGGTTTTGGTTGACCTGATTTCTGGTTTGCACACCAGCTGAGATGTCTCCAATTACTTGGGAAATTGGATGGTCTTTTGATGTTACTAAATCAACAGGGGGTGTTGATTGTTCACCAACCTGTGTTGTTGTTTCCTCTTGTAGTACAACAACTGGCTCTTCAAGTTGTTCTTCAATATGTTGAATGCTTTCTTCATCTTCACTGCTTTCCTCTTTTTGAGTAACCTGTAACTTGTTCAAATCTTCAACAAGAGAATGTTCCTGCAAATATGCTATGGTAGAAGTGTTCTTCTCCTTGAAAGACATGTTAGATTCATCAAATGATATATGAACAGATTCCTCAATTTTTAGAGATGATTTATTATAACCCCTATAAGTCTTACTGATCATGGAGTATCCCAGAAACACTCCTTCATCAGCTTTAGCTTGAAATTTTGCTAAATATTTCTTGTCATTATTATGTATATAACAAATACAACCAAAAACTCTAAAATAATCAACTTTAGGTTTCTTCCCTTTGAGTAATTCATAGGGAGTCTTTCCCTTTAGTTTATGTATCAAACTTCTATTCAGCACATAGTTGGAGGTGTTCACTGTCTCTGCCCAAAAGGATAGAGGAAGGTGAGCATCTGACAACAATGTAGTGGCAGATTCAATAAGGGTTCTATTTTTCCTTTCAGCTACCCCATTTTGTTGAGGAGTTCTGGGAGCTGAGAAAGTATGTCTGATCCCTTCACTCTGACAGAACTCTTGCATAAGAAGAGAATCAAACTCTGTCCCATGATCACTTCTGATCAGGGCAATGTGAGTATTGAACTCAATCTGTATGCATTTGAGAAACTCTGTCAAACACTTAAAGTTATCAGACTTCTTCCTCAGAAAGAACACTCATGTGAATCTAGAAAAGTCATCTACAACTACTAAGGTGTAAGATTTCTCTCCTAGGCTTTGTACTGTGATGGGTCCAAAAAGATCCATGTGTAACAGATACAATATCCTAGGTGAATCACTCTTATTAAGTGACTTAAAACTATTTTTAGTTTGTTTGCCTAATTGACAGGCCCTGCAGAGTCCTTCCTTCTTGTAGGGGCCAGAAGGTAGTCCTCTAACAAGGTTGTCCTTCGATAGCCTAGCAATAGTTCTAAGGTTTAAGTGTCCTAGTCTCTTGTGCCATAAAATATTAGGTCTACAGACAGAATTGAACAGGCAAATATTTACATCTGTTGAAAGAAAATCTACTACATAGATGTTACCTTTCCTTTTACCTGTCAACACAGTTGTGTTGTCCTCTGACTTGATCTTGCATAAAGCTTTGCTGAAGGTCACCTGGTAGCCTTCATCACATAGCTGACTGATGCTTATTAAGTTGTGCTTCAGTCCTTCCACATAAGCTACCTTCTTGAATGTTACTGATGCAATCTGGACTGCACCATATCCTTTAGTTTGTCCAGAGTTTGAATCACCAAAAATAACTTTGGGTCCAAGCTTGGCTTTAAAGGATGTGAGGTTGTACTTGTTTCCTGTCATGTGTTTAGAGCACTCACTATCCAAGTACCATTGCTGGTTTGATGTTGGATAGGTCTTCACCTGCACATAAAATAATCCATTTGTTTTTGACCCAGTTTACCTTGGGTCTAGGTTGATAACCTTTAAACTCTGAAATAAAAGACATCACAGGTTGACTCTTATAACCTTCAGGATGATATCTCCTTGGAGGTATAATTCATTCAGTATAAGGGTTAAAGATTTGGGATGTAGGACCCCTAGGATTGGATTTTGATTTGCCCTTGAAGGAATTTCCAGAGCTCTGATCTCTGTTCGACGATCGTGGAGCTGCGTTCGACGATCTTGGGTCAGATCGTCGAGCTCCGTTCGACGGTCGACTATGGCAGAGTTCAGGAATTAGAGATCGTCGACCTGAGTTCGACGATTTTGCCTGAGATCGTCGATCTGCGTTCGGCGATCGTCGAGCTCCGTTCGACGATTTCTGCTGGAACTTAGTTTTCTTGGGCAGATCAGAATTTTTCCTAGCTACCTCTACAACTCTCTTTCCTTTATCAGAAATGAACTTGATTGAGGTTGTTAGAACTATGGGTTGGCTGGATGAAGCACCCAAGCCCAGTGTACTATTAAATCTGGAGTTCACTGTGCTTGTGATATCCATCAGCTTGATACTTCTCCTATTAAGGGATTCTTCAAGCTTCTTGGCCTCAGATAGCTCACATTTCAGTGAAACTATCTGCTCCCTACAGCACTCCAACTCCTGAGAGAGTTTGAGGTTTTCTGACTTTAAGGTATTATGTTCAGACAAATGATTTCTAAGAGAAATAATTTCCTTCTCAGATTTTAGCAAGTCTAAACATAATGCTTTAAACTCAGATTTAAAGTCCTCTGAATTGAAATTAAATGAACTAATTACCTGGTCCTCTTCAAGTTGAGTCTCTGAGTCTGACTCTGACTCTTCTTCATCTGAATTATGTTGAGAGGCATTGATTGCCATCATGCAGAACTCCTTCTCTTCTGCATCATCTTCATCATCACTGGAGCTGGATGAGGCTTCTGACTCCTCTTCAGTCTCACTCCAGGATTCAGCATCAAACCCCTTTCTTGTGTGTTTATTTTTGCTTGAGGATGGTTTGTCATTGTCATTCCTCTTGGAGTCTTTCTAATTTCTTCTTTCTTTCTTGTCCCTTCTGTCCTTGTTTTTGTTTTCTGGACAGTCAGGTATAATGTGCCCTGGTTTCCTGCAACCAAAGCAAACAATTTATTTATTGTTAGACTTATCATACCTTGGCTTATCATGCTCCTTGTATGATCTCTTTCTGAAGTCCTTTCTGGCCATCTTGTAGAATTTTTTGGCCAACAGACTGAGCAGTTCATCATTGCCTGTGACTTTGTCTTCAGGCTGATCTTCAGTTGCTTTGAAGGCTATTGTCTTCTCTTTTCTTGTGGCTGGTGAGGCAGCTTTCTGCTCTTCTTCTCTGTTCTTAATGAGCAGCTCATAAGATTTGAGTTTGCCCAAAAGAGCTTCTGTGGTGATCTCATTCAAACTTCTGATATCCTTGATTGGCCAGATTCTTGAATCTCAAGTGCTAGGGAAGCACATTAAAATTTTGTCATTAAATTCAGTTAGTGATATCTCTTTATCCAAAGTCCTGAGTTCACTGACTATCAGACTAAGTCTATTGTACATATCTCCAACTGATTCAGCTTCTCACTTCTTGAAATTCTCATATTGAGATATGAGGTGGGATCTCCTGTCCTTTATCTCATCAGCTGAGCCTGAGACTATTTCAGAGAGTTTATCCCAGATTTCCTTTGCTGAATTGCATTCGGCCACCTTTTGAAAGATGTCATCAGACATGGTCTGGGCTAAGATGTTCATAGCCTTGGCATCAGCTACCTTCCATTTCTTGATATCAGCATCTGTTCCTGATGGAGGTGGAACAACATTTGTACTTGAGTTCTCTGGAGGTCTTGGGCAAACTGTTAAAACAGAATTAAAAATATCCTCGTCAATAGAATTCATGTATAATTTAATCCTTGCTTTCCAAAGTGCAAACTTGGATAGATTGCACACTGGAGGTCTGGTGCTAGCATAATCTTTGTTTTGGGTCATGATCTGTGAAAACAAAATCTAATAATAAACTTCAAAAGAAAACAGATCTAACTAGAAATCTTTGGGTTCATGTGTTAGCATGTGCAACCACCAAGGTGTGGTATGTTTAATCAATCTCCCTTTGATACCAATTGAAAGTGCAGCTAGATCTGATATACTCTAGAGAGGGGTGAATAGAGTATATGGTGCTTAAAAACTTTTTACAACAGTTGTTGTAATCTGAGTGAACAGGGAAGCAATTATTAAATCTAATCACAAGGTAAACTACAAAAGATATTAATCACAGATCTAAACTAATCACAAAATAATCACAGCCAGAAACAAAAGATAAAGACAAGCAAGCCAGAAAACACAAGGAGCTATAGTGGTTCCCCTAAACTTGGGTACATCCACTCTTCTACCACCCTAGGTAGGAATCCACTGCAGGATGAGTTGATCAGGTGTCCTGGGCACCAATGAGCTTTTGATAAGGTGCTCAAAAACCAAATCAGATTTTTTGATCAGGTGTCTTGCCACCAATGAGCTTTTGATAAGGTGCTCAAAAACCAAGCACAAACTTTTGAAGGGAGTTTGAAAAACCCTTTACAGAGATGGGGATGAGAGAGTTATGGAAGTCTTCTCTTTCTCAGAACAGCTGAGAAGACTATGTGGATTTGATGGTGTCAAAGCTCCCCCTGAGTTCTTGAGATGTTCAGGAAATGAAGCTTTGTTGTAGGGTGATAGGCCTTCAGAAGTTGATCTCCAGCAAATGATGATTTCAGCAACAGCTGAAATGTTAGGTGTCTGGAGTCTTGAAAGATGTTGGCCTTGAACACTTGAATCACAAGAGATCAGAAGATTTCAGATTTGTTGATCTCCTTTTGTGTGTGTTCTTGAGAGAATTCTTTGAGACAGAGAATATTTTGTTCTTGTTCTTCTTGTCTGTGTTGTCTATTCTGGTCTGTGTTCTGAGTGATGGAGAGATTCAAAATCTTGTATTTTATTCTCTGGTACTGAATAGAAAATCATCCTCTGTCAAGAATAGCCGTTGGTCTGTCATTAATTGCATCCTTAATTGCAAATGTCTTCTGGGGGAAAGTCCAAAGAAACATTCCTTGATAATCCCTTGAAACTTGATCCAGAATAAATGAAAACGGCTAGAAAATCTTCTGAATTAATTGCTGAATAACTCCTTAACTGTTCTGAATTTGAATCTTGAAAATCCTTGAAGTCTTCAGAAAAACGTCGAACTGAGCTCTGCTATCGTCGAACTGAGCTCAGCGATTTGGACTTAGACAGCAACAAAAATCGTCGATCTGAGCTCAAAGATCGTCGAACTGAGCTCAGAGATAGAGAACCAATACTGAGTCAAGATCGTCGAACTGAGCTCGCAGATCGTCGAATGGAGTTCGACGATTGGTTGAAGTTGAGCTCAGCGATCGTCGAATGGAGTTCGATGATCTGTCGAAGTTGAGCTAGACGATCGTCGATTGGAGTTCGACGATTCGTCGTACTGAGCTCGACAATATGACTTAGTCTTCAAACTGAAAATCCTTTGTCTTGAGGGCAGCTTCCAAACCTAAGTACTATCCCTTAGACTCAATTCTAATTGACCTTTAGAGTTATACAGAAGGTCAAAAGCAGGTTTCCTAGAGACGTAGTGATCCTGACCCAAATTAGTAATAGGGTGTTCCAACAGTCACCCCCCCCCGATCCTCTCGACACTGTCTTCGGCTCTCCTCCAGCAAGCTTCTCCCTCTAACCCCGCTCCTTCACCAACTCATGGGGCTCGCACTGGGTCTCGTGGACGAGGTCGCACCGAAAAGCCTCGTCCTCACTATTCCCACTATGATCGAGTTGGTCATTTTGAGGCAACATGCTTGTATTAGTCATTTTTGTCATGTCGTCGCCAAGGCGTCGCCAAGGCGTCGCCAAGGCGTCGCCTAGGCGTCCAAGCGCCCAATGGTAAACTAGGCGTTTGGCGCCTTTTTTTTTTACAAAAATATGAGAATAGACTGCGGTTTATATATAAACCGCAGTCTATTGTATGAATCCGAGAATATACTGCGGCTATTTTAAAACCGCAGTTTATCCCATGAACCAGAGAATCGACGGCAGTTTATATATAAACCGCGGTCTATTGTAGGGGCAGTGTAGAATAGACTGCGGTTCATATATAAACCGCAGTCTATTGTAGGGGCAGTGTACAATAGACTGCAGTTCGTATATAAACCGCAGTCGCTCCGCCCATCGACTGCGGTTTTGAAAACACCGCAGTCTATGCCACCAACCCGACCATATACTGCGGTTATTTTAAACCTGCAGTGTATTCCTTCCAGAGAATAGACTGCGGTTTGTACAATAACCGCAGTTTAGGTTTTAGAATAGACTGCGGGTCATATAATAACCGCAGTCTATCATACCCTGAACAATAGAATAGACTGCGGTTTATGTAGAAACCGCAGTCTTTACTATTTATTTTTAACCGTGAGCCGTAAAAAACTTGTGTTTTCCCGAGTTTTTGGTTCTTCTTTTTACAGTCGCTGCGCTTTGCGAGAAACCCTAAAGGCGATTTTGTTCAAGTTTCTGCTCTCCTTTGCTTCGAAGTTCGAACGATTCTTCTTCGACAAAACTAATATTCTCACTTAAGCGAGGGCCTAAGTAATTAACCTCTAATAGGGGGCACCACCCATTCAAGATTGTTTGTATAGTAAATATTAAAATGATTTAAGTCAATTAAAATAAGAAAGATGATAATTATATTGTATGCAATAAAACAGATTTTGGTGGTAGAGAAGTAATCCTATCTTATCGTTATTGGTGAATAGATAGATTGAAAAGAACCGTGCTTCCCATAATTATTGGCACTATTATTATCATTGTCGCCTTCATACTTCTATTTGGGCCCCCTTCAATTCTGTGTTGATATATTTAGTTTTTTTTTTGCCGAACTTATTGTCAACGTCATATTTTGAGAGAGCCTAAAGCTCTGTTTGGCACGGTGATGACATGACGGTCATAAATGTACGAGTTAAATTGTCATTTGTTTAGGATCATCTAATAAATATTATCCCTTTAAATAGAAAAGTGGATGAAGTTTCTTATATGAGCGTTAACGAATGATAATTTAACCCCTATGTTCATGACCGCTACCATCATGACAAACAGAGGCTAAATGATAGATTTTTGGATTAATTAAAATATGAGCTCTCTGATTTTTTAGAATCATTTTAAGTATTAGATTGACTATAATTCGATCATACTGACATCCGAATTCATTTTAAATACAATCATTATAAGAAAAACTATATTTAGCAAGAAGTTAAATATCTTGCTAAATAACTAAATTTATTACTAGTTTTAATTAACAATAAAATTAGAAATAAAAAAATTTTGTAACTAATATAATCCTAGCTAATTTTAAGAAACAAAAATTTTCATTGTTGTTGGAATTGAAAATTCGGTCTCTTGTGGAGTTCACCCTTGGAGAAGGGGTGATCGCACACCTACTTCTCTCCTGCAAATCGAACTGCAAAAGGAAATGAGAACTGACCCAAGGGCTCGGCGTGGAGGTCCCACCACACACCCGGAAGATCTTAAAGCGCTTCCCGTCATCAGCCAACGGCCGAGCTAAGGTTACCTCAGAAAGCGCAAGAAGATCTGAATACTGATACGCGTGCCTTCTGAGGTGTCCCGTGCGTCTTATTTATAGATTTCCGAAAACGATCTGTCAATAGCCAACCTCAGCTGTTTTGAACGGCTATGTGCAGCCCAACTGGGTCTGCTAACAGCGTAACTCCGTCGTTCTATTATGCTATTCGCACCCCTGACAAGGGTAAAATGGTAAAGAAAAACACCTCGTAGGAGACAGGGCGAGTGGAGCATCATCACTCAACGCCAAAGCAAGGAGGGCGCCGAGCGTCGAGTGGAGCAACGTCACTCAACGCCAAAGCCAGAAGGGCGCCAAAAGCGTTGAGTGGAGCAACGTCACTCTACGCCAAAACCAGAAGAGCGTCGAGAGCGTTGAGTGGAGCAACGTCACTCAACGCCAAAGCCAGAAGGGCGTCGAGAGCGTTGAATGGAGCAACGTCACTCAACGCTAAAGCTAGGAGGGCGCCGAGAGCATTGAGTGGAGCAACGTCACTCAACGCCAAAGCCAGAAGGGCGCCAGCGGGGGTAAAGTCTGGATGAAGTCTCATAAAAAAGCTGGACGAGTAGCCCTCTGATACCTTCGCTCGTCCGGGACAGTCCGAGATTATTAATACAGAAGGAATTTTAGAAGACTTGAGTTTGTCGAGCTTTGTTCGACGAATCTAGGATTCTAACTCACGAGGTCAGCTCGAAGAACGGCGAGCTCTGTTCGACGAACGCCGAGCCCCACTCGACGAACAACGAGCTCCGTTCGACGAGAGCCGAGCCCTGCTCAACGAACATCAAGCTCTGTTCGACGAAAACCCGATTCGGTTCGACGAACCCCGGGCGGACACGGGCTGGTTGGGCCGACTCACGCGGCTCGCTCGCCTAGCTTTGGCGAGAGTGAGTTGGCTGTTCTGAACTCGCCCGCATGCTGTTCTGGCGCGGACAGGTCGCCTACGTCCGCTCGTCTTGCCCGATGGACCCTCTCGGCGAACACGGGGTTGTACACAATCCCCGCTCTTTTTGAGCTTGACCAAGCTCGGAAAGAATCATCTAACCCACGTGTTCGGTGAGTGCTTTGCTAAGATGTCAAGGAATCTCTTGGTGGGTCACACCCTCACGCTATAAATATGTCACCGGACCCTCTGGAAAAATCCGGCCTTCTTTAGCCTTCTCAGTGAGCTGCAGCTGCACGATGCCTATGTCCGAGGAGATGCGAGCTCGCCTTACGGACGTGAGGGAAAAGACTAGGGAGGAGGCTCTTGAGGCCGCTCCATGGCTGGCGCGTGGATCGCCCGGCCCCCTCTTCAGGCTGGTAAAAGGGAAAATCGTCAGGCGGTCCCCGGTAAACGGCCCCCCAGGCTCCAGCTCGGCGGTGGGCACTGAGGTGGACCACGAGGTATGCGCACCTCCCTCCTGACTCGTCTCTTTGCTTCTGACTTCTCTTTCCGCAGGTACAACCTTGTGAGGATGGAGGCAGTGGGGAAGGGGATCATTCCCTCCCGCTGTCAACCGAGCGGGTCGCCAGCCCCTCGGGCCTGGGACATCCCCCTCCGGAGACTTCCCGAAAGCCAATTCCTCCTGAGTTGGGAAAATCCTCCGCGGTTCTTGAGGAAGGACTCTTCCAGGGCCGGTCGGGCTCTTCTCGGCCACCAGCTAGTGCGTGGGACATGCCGACTCCCGATGAGCTCATGCTCGAGCCTGTGTTACCGTCTGCTCTTTCTGACCTATCCCTTCGCAGGTTATAACATGATTTCCACCTCCGAAGCCGATATTAGAGAGGGGTATTCGCCTTCCCCTGACACATATCACATCTCCGAGTATCTGAGCGATCCGGCGGATGCGGCGGGGATGAAGAAACATGTGACGCGGTTGTTCCAGAAGCACACACTGCTACTGCAGGAGGTCTTCAATAGGGTTGACAAGGACAAAGCCGAAATGGAGGAGCGTCTTGCAGTCCTGGAGGGAATGAGGCGCCCAGCTGACGGGGATGGGGTTACTTCTCCCGGGGTGCAGATAATGCGGGTCGAGGAGCGGCTCAGGCATGCCACGGAGCATGTCGGCCTGGCCTAGCAGGAACTGGTGGCGGTTCCCGAGTACCATTATCCTCGCTTGCCCTCCCGATTTGGGACGCGGAGGCGGGGCAGATGGAAGTGGATCCAGTACTGATCCGCCTGCCCCCTCCCCGCGGTCGGTTGCCAGGTCAGGGCGCATCCACACTCTAAATCGAGTGGCTCAGGAGGGTTATTCATCCTAAAATACTTTTAATGTCTGTAATAATTTGACTCTCTCGACCGCCAATGAGCTCGACGCTTGTTGCGCGATCCTTTTATTTCATTTACCGTTGTTTTTTCTGGTTGAATGTGAACGAGGCGCTCCTGCTCGCCTTTCACTTTTTTAAGCGGGTGTGAGGTCGTTGAATTGGCTCGCCTAACCCGCCCATTTGATCTCGGTGAGAGCGTACTGGGAGCTCGATGATCGTGAACACGCGCGATTCGCCTATTGCTTCAGGCGAGTGCGAGTTGCAGCCCGCCTGCCTCTTACGCGGGCGGGGGCGGGCGAGACCCGCTGTCGAACGGTCTTCGTAGCGCGGTTGCGAGCCGGGAAGTCGAAACGTCAGGAGACGTTTTGCTATCCGCACTTTTCCCAGCAACGGAATGTTTTCCAGCCCTTTTTTCTTTCTATAAATAGTCTCTGCCGGTTCTTTCTCACCCACCACATTTAAGATTTCTCCTTCTCCCTTGCTTCCTGCAACCCTCGACTCGTCCGCCTCCTACGAGAACTTTCCCACCTCGCTTAGCAAGCTCTCTGCGAAATGGACAGTGGCAGCGGCGATGCGGATGGGCGGAGTAAGTGTGCTTGGACCTTTTCTGAGCACGACTTCCCCCCGACGCCATTTCTGAGGGCGAAGTTTTTGACGCCATAGGCAACTACGTCCCGCCAGGAACGAGTGCGAGAGCTGGATGCCGCAGCGGCCCTCCCGCCGCCCTCCAACAGCAGTTGCCAGCTCGTGCACTACACCGAGTACGAGCTGGAGGAAATGATGCAGAAGAATGCTGCGTGCGCGGCGAAATACACACTCCAGACTCTTCGGCGGGCCGATCTTATCAAGAGCGATGGCGCGGGCCTTTCCGCAAGCGACGTGGTACCGGCATTGTTCTTGCCGGTACCTAAGCCGAGAGACAAGTCCTATCAGCCTCTCTAGGGCTTGTTACCCGAGAGCTCGCCTCGCCTCTTATATGAGCCTTTGTTACAAATGTAAACGCGGGTTGAATCCCGGTCATGTATTTTTGTTCATCAACGAACAAAAATATAGTTTTATTACTGCCGAAGACTGGAGAGTTTTTGTCGACCATCGCACTACTACAGAATATATGGTTGTGTTCTTAACTTCTTATTAAACTCAATGTTTTATATCATTTTTTAACTTTATAACTTATAAGCAAATTAAGTATTAACACATATTTATTTTTGTAGGAGAAAAGTAAGGTTAATACCGAGAGAGCAAAAGCACGAAAGACTTTTCATACTACTTCCAGAATATGTTATTCTGGATTAGAAAAAAGAATGTTATTAGCTCTCTACTTCTCTCTCGTTTTTTGTATTTTAAAATTTGGTTTCTCAATTATTTGTATGATAATTTATTTTCATTTTATTGTCAAGGTCGAACAAGGTGAAGCTGCACCAATTTCACGTACGGAGTTATGGAAAGCCGGTCATAAAAGAAAGACTGGTGAATACATTAGTAAAGATGCAGCTGAATTGGCATCTAAAATGGTAAGTGTAAATGAATCATTTCATCATTTGTAAATTATCGATAGTAATATTTCTTGAGAAGTATATTTTCTTATCTGCAATTCTGTTCCAATATTTATTACTTTTGTTTAGGACGAGTTGTCTAGCCAAGAGTCCCAGAGTGCTGAAACAGTGTCATAGGGAAGAAATGACATCCTTGCATCTGTTTTAGGCCAAGAACATCCGGGCAGAGTTAGAGCTGGTGGCAAATTTTCCACCATTACAAGATTATTCAAGAATGATAGGCGGAGTGAGAGGACACCCACACCAATAGCTCGTATTGAAGATGTTGAAGCTATAGTACAAGAAAGATTGACCCAGGAACAAGAATTATGGATCCAAAAAGAACAAAAGCAACAAAAATTATGGATCCAAAAAGAAAAAGCGGAACAAGAATTATGAATCCAAAAAGAACAAGCGCAACAAAAATTATGGAGCCAAAAAGAAGAAGCGCAACAAGCCGAGATTAGTACTATGAAGAATCAAATTGAAGAGCTTATGCGCATGTTTAGTGCTAGAACTGGAACAAGTGTTGCACTTCCAGTTCCACAAGTATTATTATGTTTAAATATTTATACTTTTATGAAATGTTATCTTCTCTTTTTGTTGCGCAGGTAAGTAACTATTCTTTTGTTACTTTTTGCTTTCTCAGTCTCAGCCGGAGTATGCATCCAGGTCACACGAACCTGAGAGTAGTCAGAGTAGACATGATTATGAACAATTATCTTGCACGGTATTATAATTTATAATATTATTTTTGACTTTTATGTAATCAATGAATTCAATATTGATGTCCACATTCCACAATATTAATTCTTTTATTTCCACAGGCTAGTGAGACTGAGACTACAAATGAATTCATTGATATTTTGCCTAGTTTTATAAGTAAGATGGAGAATGAAGATAAAATAATATCTCTAGTGTTAGATTCAACAGTATTTGGGAGTGTTGAATCAACATGTACGTACTTTGAAAATTCAGAGTTGTATGATTTTCTAAATATGAAAATGATTGGAGCTAACATCATATTATCATGTATTGGGTGAGTATTGTGCATCTGACTACTGAGTATCAAATATTATAAACTTAAAAAATTTTATTAATATATAAATTGATTTTGAATTTACATGTTTTTGCAGATACATAGACTCACAATTAAAGAAATTTACATACAATACTGGTGTATATTTTCATAATCCACATTCCATTTTTGATATTAATGATGACTATGTCAAAGAACATTCAAAAACACGAGTTGAAGATCTAAAAATCAGGCTTAGGACTCTTAGTCAACTCCAATCAGATTCTTTATTATTTGTGCCCTATAATAGATTGTAAGTATGAAAAATCTTTGCATCAAATATCAATGATTATTACTATTTCTTATTCTAATTAAGTTATTAATTATTTCATTTGTTTCACAGAAAACATTGGATGTTGTCTGTTATTGATTATAATAATTATACAGTTTATTGGCATGATCCCATAAATAATGACATTCGTGATGATATTAAAAATGTCATTACAAAGTAAGTTTATTAATGAGTTATTTACTTACTTTCCTAGTTGACTACATTTTGCTATAAACTAATTCTTTTTATATTTTATGAAGTGCATTTAAAGATTTAGCAAAAGAGCGGCGTACCAGTTTTAAAAAACTAAAACTTACAAAGTTGATTCCGGTAAGTTTTAGAATTATAGTCTATATGAGTATGTATTGTAATTTAAACATTTGTAATTAAAATACTTACCAATTGTTTATTTATGTTATTGTGTAGTGCCCAAAACAACCAGATAGTATTCAATGTGGGTATTATATCATGTGCTACATGATTGATATAGTTGTTGCTCTTAAATTTAGGCCAATGCCATCATTGGTAAAGGTATGTGACGTTACTGTCTAGTGCATGTAGATTGGTAATAATTATGTTGAATTGATTTTAACCATTTTTGTTTTATTGCAGATCTATCAAGGAGTGACACAATTTTCGCAGGAGAAAATAGATAATATTAGAAATAAGATTTGTCATTATATAATCACTTATTGTGTATCATGAATCATGATTTGATTGACAAATGAGAAATGTATTTTTGTATTGCTAGATTTATCATGCAGTGTCTTGTCTATACTATAGAACTATAGAAGTAGAACTAATGAAAATAGTCTTATGGTCTTGTTGACTCTTTTAAATGAGCATGTCTTTGAGAGTTTTTTAAATTGTTCATTGTGATGATTTCTTTAGTTGTTATTTATTTCATTGTGCCGACCTAACTCTGCAATCTATAGGTTCTGTTTGTGAAAGATGGAAGACCAAAACAACAACACTCTTGCTTCATCCATTGGTAGCAATGACATTGATCCAAAAACGGATCATAAAGCAAAGTCAAATGATCCTGATTGGAAGCAAAGTCAAATGATCCTGATTGGAAGTATGGTCATTGGCTCAACCTAGAAGATAAAAATACAGTTAAATGTAATTTGTGTGGTAGATTGATAAAGGGTGGTATCAAAAGGTTGAAGCAACACTTATGTGGCGGGTATGGAGATGTATCCAAGTGTTTGAAGACTACTTCTGAAATAGCAGCTGAGATGTATTCAACTTTAAATGCTAAAAAAAAGGACAATGTGCATCTGATTGTTGATGATGACAATGAGAGTGACCAAGAAAGAGAGCCAACAGGGTCACAAAATGTATCCCCGGCATTATCTACAGCTAAAACATCATTTGTCACAAGTTCTGGGACAAGTGCCAAAAAAAGGAAAGTAATCAACTTGCCACAAAAAAGGGGGCCTATGGATGCTCATGTGAGGCGTGCTCCTGAAGATGTAGTAGATGATAGACGTGCAAAAGGTCCTGCACAAACTACTATCGAGAGATGTTTTAGAACACCTGAAGAGAAAAAGAGAGTTAATAGTTATGTTGCTGATTGGTTCTATGAATGTGGAATTTCATTCAATGCCGCAAAGGCACGAAGTTTTGAAGTCATGCTTGAAGTAGTTGGACAGTATGAGCCTGGTTATAAAGGCCCTAGTTATCATGATTTGAGAGTCTCATTGCTAAAAAATACAAAAGATAAAGTTATGGAGATGAAGACAAACTATCAAGCGTACTGGAGGAGATATGGTTGCACACTTATGTCAGATGGTTGGACAGACAGGAGAGGGAGACATTTGATCAATTTTCTAGTCAACTGTCCAGAAGGATCCTATTTTATGGGTTCCGTAGATGCATCCAGTCATATTCAAGATGCTACAATGTTATCAGAGTTGCTTGATAGTAAGATTAGAGAGATAGGAGCAGAGTGTGTTGTTCAGGTAATTTTTTTGGTTTCATTAATTTAGTAATTTTCATATTTCAAGTTTAATAGTCTACAGCTTTCAATAATTACAAATGTCTGCACTCTGCAGGTGGTGACTGACAATGCTTCTAATTACAAGGCAGCTGGTAAAATTTTAATGGAAAAAAGACCTACATTATTCTGGACTTCTTGTGCAGCTCATTGCATTGATCTCATGCTAGAGGATATAGGCAAGCTACAACAGAACAAAACAGTGATAAAAAAGGCAAGAATGATTACAAATTTCATCTACAGACACACTCGTTTACTTGATGCAATAAGGACTACTATAGGCGGTGATCTAGTGAGGCATTCAGTAAGTAGATTTGCAACATTATTCTTTACTCTACAAAGTGTGCTTAAGCACGAGGAGAAGCTGAAATTATTTTTTGTGTCGCCCTCGTGGAATGCCGCTAATTTGGCAAAAACTGAAGCCGGAAAACAGATTGTTGAAATAATACTTTCAACCAATTTTTGGAATGGAGTAAGAGATTGTCTAAAAGGAGGAAAACCACTGATTGCAGTTTTGCGATTAGTAGATGGAGATGAAAGGCCGGCTATGCCTGAAGTATATGCTGGAATGGAAGAAGTCAAACAAAAGATCAAACAGCATTTTGATAACAAATAAAGATTATTTAAAAAGATTATTGATATTGTTGAAAATAGATGGACAAATCAAATGGAGCAAAAATTGTATAGGGCGGCTTTGTTTCTAAATCCAAGCAAATATTTTGAATATGAGGAACAAAATAATGATGATGCCTGGAAATTTCAAGATGTTTTCAATGATGTTATTGCAAGACTAGTGTCCGATCAAGAATTGCAAGACAAGATTGCCGAGCAATGTACTAACTACAAAGCATCTCGAAATAGTTTTGGAAAGTCTATGGCTATTAGGCAACGAAGCACCTTAAATCCAAGTAAGTATTGTTTACATTTTTTTTTCTTAAATTATTTATATGTCAAATAATTTATATTTGTCTTAAATGAATAGTGGACTGGTGGGGTGCACATGGAGGACCAAATGTTGACCTTACAAAGGTAGCATTGCGCATAATTGGTTTATGTTGTTCTTCTTCTAGTTGTGAGCGCAATTGGAGTACTTTTGAGTTTGTAAGTATACAAATATTCAATAAAAATTTAAATATTTTATATTTACTAATTTACCAATAAGTTTGAAATTATCTTGAATTCTTGATTCAGATTCACACAAAAAAAGAAATAGATTGGAACATCAAAGGCTTAGTGATCTTTTATACATCCAATATAATCGTCGTCTACAAGCACGATTCCAAGAAAGACGTGAAAATGGAAGAAATTACAACCCTTTGGTGCTTGATGAGCTCGACTGGATTAGTGAGTGGATGGTGAACAAACCAGAGGAAGCTCTAGTTTTTGATGATGATAATCTCACATGGGATGCTGTAGAGAGAGCTATTGGAACTGGGGCTCGAAATTTACGAAGTGGAGTTGGAACTAATCTTCAAATAAATGAACTAATAGCTCAAGGGGATGAAAATTAAGATCATTTTGTAGTTGTCAGTGATGATGAAGATATTTATGATAATTATAGGCAAATAACGAGTACCTCCATCCAACCAAACACCTGCAATGTCAATGACGACTTACTAGATGATGATTCTAGTTGACCTTGTATGATTATTTAAAGTTAATGTTAAAAATATTATTCATGTTAATATGCTATATTGTGCAATGGATGAAGATTTTTTGGATTATGACTGATATTTTTGTGTTCCCTTTTTTGTTATTGCTTTCTCTGAAGTCTGTCTTGACTCTTGACCATTGATTGCCACTGTTTTTTCTTACTGTTACATGCTTACTGCTTCATGGTATTTGAGAATTGAGATAGGTCATAGGTATGAATGTATTGAGGTTTGAGAATTGAGGATTTGAGATATCATGAATTCATGATTCATGAATACATGATATTGATAGTTGGAATATTTGTGCTTGCTACTTGCTATTCTTAGTTTCTTACTGATAACTGCTAGTCTGCTATGAAGAAAAAAAAATCTCTAGCTGTGTTTGTACTTGGTAAATATTTTATTAAAAAAAATGGAGCTTTAGACTGCGGTTATTATAATAACCGCAGTCTAAAGTATGACAGACATATTATAGACTGCGGTTATTATTGTAACCGCTGTCTATATAGGACTCTAGACTGCGGTTATTGTAATAACCGCAGTCGCTAGTCATAAGATATATACTGCGGTTATTCTATTAACCGCAGTATATAGACAATATACTGCGGTTATTAAACAACCGCAGTCTATAGCATGTATACTATCAACTGCGGTTATTATAAAACCGCAGTCTATATTATGTGTATTATACACTGCGGTTATTATGCAACCGCAGTCTATAGCATGTATACTACACACTGCGGTTATTATTAAACCGCAGTCTCTATTATGTGTACTATACACTGCGGTTTGTATAATAACCGCAGTGTATAACCTCCAGAGTATAGACTGCGGTTATTATAATAACCGCAGTCGATATACTGTCTTTTTAAAAAAAAATGGCGCCTTGCGACTTGCTCGCCTTAGTGTCGCCTAGGCGTCCGCCTTGACGCCTAAGCGTCAAGGCGCCCAGCGCTCGCCTTGGTTCGCCTTGACGCCGAGACAAGCATGGTATTAGTATGGTATGTCTCCCGCAACACCATGCATTCATTGCGGTTGTCCCAACTTCCACCACCAATACCGGCATTGATGATCTGCGCACACAGCTTCAACATCTTCAGGGGATGCTTAGTCGTATATCTGGTTTTATTGCGTTTATCTCCAATGAAGGTATCTTTTATCTCTCGAATATTTCAACTTGGATTGTGGACTCTGGTGCCACCCACCATATTACTCCCTAGAAACCACCGCAGTAATTGGACTCCATACATCCCAAGTTCATCACAGTGTCCAACGGTGACACCACCCCGATTTCTGGTTCCACTGATGTTCCCCTTCCTTTATTTCCCTTCGCTCGGTTCTTCATATTTCGGGCTCTCCTTTCAATTTTCTTTTTGCTAGTCGTCTCACTCAAGATCTTGATCTCACTATAACATTTTCTCCCTCTTCCTTTGTTGTGTCGGATCGACGAACGCGGAATATCATTGGTGAAGGGAAATTGTCTAACAAGCTCTACATTTTGCATGTCTCACCCACAGTACTCTCTTCTGTCACCTTGGTAGATTGGCATCGGGGTCTTGGGCATGATCCTCCAAATTATCAAAAAAGCTCTTCCAGATTTCTCCTTTACCGACTTTATTTGTGAATCTTGTATCTTTGGCAAACAACATCACATTTCTTTTATTTCTCATTGTACTCAGAGTGATACTCCTTTTTCTTTAGTTCGTTCTGACATTTGAAGATCATAAAAACTGCCACTGTTTTAGGTTACCGTTATTTTCTCACTTTTATTGATGATTACTCTCGCATGACGTTGTTATATCTACTTCACGATTGTTCTGAACTCCCTCGTGTGTTCCATGCGTTTCTTGTTGAAACTCGTACACAATTTTCACTCCGCATTAAAATAATTTGCGCTGACAATGTGCGTGAATACACAAAACGTGAATTTAATAAACCATGTAATGAGTAGATGATCATCCATCAAACCTCACGTGCTTATATACCCTAACAGAATGGTGTTGCAGAGAGAAAAAATCGTCACCTTCTCGAAGTCGCTCACTCACATATGTTTCAAATGCAAGTTCCCAAACTTTATTGGCATTTCACGGTTTCTATAGCTTGCTATCTCATCAATCACATCCCCCTCTATTCTTAACTATGTGACTCCCTTCAGCCTTTTATTTTCCTTCACACCCCCTTTTCAGTCACTCCTCGCATCTTTGGATGTACATGTTATGTCTATATTTTTGGCACCTCCACCGACAAGCTTGCTCCTCGTGCAACCAAATATATGTTCGTTGGTTATTCTTGCACTCCAAAAGGTTGTCTGTCATTCTCCCGATGATCGCAAGGTTGTTACATCTGCGGATGTCACCTTTCTCGAGCATCAGACCTTTCATTTTTCCTCCTTCGTATACAACTCATATTCGTCAATGGTAGGCTTGTTCAAGCCACGTCAGTAAAATTCAAAGTCAACAAAGTCAAGTTATCACTGTCAAAGTCAGCAGACGTAAAATTAGCGTGGGCCATTACCCCTTTAGTAGGCGAGGAAACACTCCAAGTCTCCTACAAAGCAAGGATGTTTTACAAGTCACATGATAGGCGAGGAAACGTCGTAAGTCGCTGGTCCGGCGAGGAAGCCCTTCAAATCACCCGTCGGCAGGAAATCACTTATAAGTCGCCGCTTGACGAGGAACTCCTTAGTTCTCGCGGCAAGTACGTCGCGAAGAGAGGCCATTCTCGCAATAATGACTTCCCCCCTCCTAGGATTTGTGTATAAATAAGACCCCAAGGGTACCATGAATGACACCTAAAAATCTTGACCCCCCTTTGAAACTACAACTCTCTAAGTGGTGAATTTCTCGTACCTTGCTCAGCTGTTTTGGTTGTGGAGGGGAAGTTTTCTCCCAAACTTTCGGGTATGTGGTGGAACCTCCCTATTGTAGCGTTTGTGGTCCTTTGGTTTTTTTTTTCTCTTTTCTTTTTGCTAGTCTTCAGAACCAGTCGGCCGAATCGCGGCACGAGTAACCTGAGGCTGCACTTAGATCTCAATATTTGAGGTAGGGATTTTCCTTGCTTCAACACTTTGGTGTGGTGAGCGTGGATCACAATTAGAGGAGGAAAGTCCAGTAAAGAGCCAAGATGGTGGATGGAGGTGAGCAAGGAGTAGCAGGTAACTCGCAGGGGACGAGAGTATATGACCCAAGCCAAGTTCAGTGGTTTCGCGCAGTATCTCGAGGACACTGTGTGCTCATTGCTAGCTCCTCACACTGAGATCACTGTGACCTCGCCTCGTCGCGAGACTCCGTCGGAGGACGCCACACCATCTAGGCGCGCAGGAAATGAGCCGATGGTGGAGGAGCTGGAGCGACCTGTGCATTCGATGTACTGCCCGACGAGTACTCAAGGAGTCTGGATCCGAGAAGGGGAGTACTAGGCGAGGTTTCAGGATACTTGCACATGCAAGCTTGACATTTCTCGCTAACTCGCTAGTCATCGCCAATGAGGGAGGGGCTTGTTCAGTGAGGAGGTGTTGTCGACGCCAGTCCTCAAAGGTTTCAGGGAGCTCGTCTTAAGCTACTACTCGGGAAGAGATGACCCGGTTCGACATCTTCGGTGGTTTGAGGACGTGGTGTCAATCCGTAATATGACGAATGTTTTCAAGTGTCGGTTCTTCGCCACCACCTTCGAGGTAAAGACCAAAGAATGGTTCCACCAGCTGCCGCGGTGTTCGATCTACTGCTTCGAGCACCTGCGCCGATGGCTGATGATGCTGTTCGCTACGTTAAAGAAGAGGAAGAAAGAGGCAGTTGTTCTCTTCCATCTGAAGTAAGGGGAGCATGAGACTCTTGGTCATTACATTGACCACTTCTAGGAGGAGGTCCTCGGCATCTAGGAGGTGGATGACTATACCTTGCATTTGGCCATGACGATCGGTCTGAAACATGGTCCATTCAATATGGAAATCAACACGGATCCCCTGGTGTTCTACGAAGACCTGATCGAGAGGGAAAACAAGTTTGTGCAGGGAGAGTTGAACAACCCCGGCTTCCTAGCAAAGCAGGCAAGGGTAACCAAAGAAGAAGATGATGAAAAGGAAGAGGCACCCGAGCGAAGGCCCTATGGGGAGCATAGAAAGAGAGAAGGGAAGAAGCAGGAGGGCAGGAAAAAGGAAGAACCGAGGAAGGAAGAGTTGAAGAGGAAAGAAGAGCCAATAAGGCGGGAGGAGCCTCGAAGACAGGAGGAGAGGAAGCCCTTCGTGGCTATGGAGAATCGGGAAGAGGGGAAGGGGTTCTAGTTCCCAGTGAACCGACCCTCGTGGAGGCCAACAGAAAGACCCCAACAAGCGGGTCCCGAGAGGAGGTACTCCCCGGAGAGGAGGAACAATAACTACTGATCAGGAGGGCATCGAGGAGGAAGAGATCGGAGAGGCGATGGCGAATGCCAGGCAGGGGAATCAGAACCAGAGGATGAGGAACATGCCAATGGAGGTTCCCCTCTATTGCAAGCTGCCCCAAATCGAGGGACACGACACCATGACGTGTCCAAACTTCCTGGAAGCGAGGTGGAGGGCAGGAGGAGTCAGAAGAGGAGAAGTTCAAAGGCAGAGGGATCCGGAGGACCCGGAGAGGCAGCAAGCTCCCGTTCGGAGGAGGAATGAGAACAGAGTCGACCAAGAAGCACATGGAGGAGTTGGCTAAGGAGGAGGCAGAGAAGTCGGAGTGTTCCAAGAGGGAGCAGGGGTGGGAGCCTCTCACAAGGGAACTCTCCATACCATAAACCACAGGAGTGTCTCTTCGACCTCCCAGGCTCCTCAGTCGCTGGAGGAGATGACCTCCTCAGAAGACATGCTAGGGAATGAGAACCCCTTTCATGATGCTCTTGTCATCCAAGCAGCCATGGAGGACTTCACCGTCAATCGGATCGTCGTGTACAACGGGAGCTCTGCGAACGTTATCTTCAAGAAGACGTTCAACGAGTTGGAAATGGATGTCGGAAGGGTAATAGCGTTAGATGTCCCTCTTTTTGGCTTCTCGGAAGAGAGGGAGGAGGTGGAAAGAGGAGTGGAGCTGCAGGTGACCGTTGGCGGAACAACGATCAAGTGTAGGTTCGTCATCATTGGCGCGTCAAATTGTTACAGTGCCATCTTCGGGAGGCCTTTAATCAACTCCTTCAAGGCGGTCCCGTCCTCCTACCATCAATGCCTAAAGTAGTGGCAAGGGGACGTCCATGTGAGGATCAGGAGCGATCCAAGAGCCACTCATGAATGTTATTTGAATGGAGTGAGCACCATCAACTGGATGAAGGAAGCAGAGGAGTTGGATCGGGTCTTGGAAGGAAGGGCCAAGCTGGAGATTGCGGAGGAGGTAGAAGAGGTGGAAGTGCTAACCGAGGGCGGGATTCTCGGGATGATGAAGATAGGAGGGGCTCTAAAGGCCAGAGAGAAGGTGGAGATGGTGGCATGCTTGCAGGAAAACACGAACATCTTCCGGAGTGCCACAGATATGCCCGGGGTCGATGTCGATGTGGTTTGTCATCGCATCAACCTCGACCCTGAGGTCAAGCCATCAGGCAGAAGAAGATAGAAGTGGCAGTTACATTGGTCGAGCTCATCAGGGAGGAGATAAAGAAGCTGCTAGAGGCGGGCATAGTATTAGAGATCCAGTACCCAAAAAAAGTCTCCAACGTCGTGATGGGAAGAAGGTCACTGGGGGCTGGATGATGTGTGTTGATTTATCTTTGCTTAATAAAATCTGCTCGAATGATTGTCATCCCTTGCTTCTAATCAACGCACTGATTGACTTAGTCGTCGATTTTTCTATAAAGAGTTTCCTAAATGCTTTTTCAAGATACCACCAGATCCAGATGCATCCCCCTGATCGTCGCGACGTCTCCTTTATCATAAATGATGGTTGTTGCAGATACAAGATGATATCCTTCAGGTTGAAGAATGCGGGAGCGCCCTACCAATGGATGATGGTTCAGGTCTTCAAGGAGCAAAAGGGACGAAACCTGTAAGTGTACATCAAAGATTTGGTGGAGACCTTCGCGATGCTTCAAAAATTCAGGATGAGGCTCAATCCGGCAAAATGCGTGTTCGGGACAGACAGATGAAAGTTCTTGGGGCATCTTCTCACCCCTGAGGGGGTAGAACCCAATCCTGACAAGGTCAAGGTGATTGTAGCGATGGCATCCCCAAAGAGCGTCAAGAAAGTCTAAGGGCCGACAGGAAGGTTGACGGGCCTTAGTTGCTTCCTGGTTAAGGACAGAGAGAAGTACTCTTCATTCTTCAAAACTCTTCGAGGTCATCAACAGTTCGAGTAGGCTGGGTAGTGCGAGAAGGCTTTTGGCCAGCTCAAAAGGCAGCTGACCAAGACCCCTCTACTCCAAGGCCCGAAGGAAGGGGAAGACCTGCTGCTCTACCTGGGAGTGGGAGCAGAAGCGGTGAGCTCGATGCTAGTCTAGGAAGATGGGAAGAGGCAGCTCCCCATTTACTATGTGAGTCGAGTGCTCCAAAAAGCGAAATTGCGGTACCTCATTTTGGAGAAGTTGGCTTTTTCCTTGGTGATCTCTGCGCGGAAGCTAAGACCCTATTTTCAAACACACTCCATCTGCGTGGTGACGGATCACCCTCTACGAAGTATCTTAAACGGGGTGGAGCACTCAGGGCGGTTGGAGAAATGATCGGTAGAACTCATTGAGTTCGACATTTCCTTCTCTCCTAGGGTTGCGATCAAGGCTCAAGTCATAGCCGATTTACTAGCAGACTTCTCAGCAGAGGCGAATAGAGGCGGAGAACTATCTAGAGTGGTCCTCTGGAAGACGTTCGTGGATGGGGCCTCAGACAAAAGTTCTGAAGGAGTGGACATCGTGCTGGTGAGTGATGCGCGTTCGACAAGTACACCAGTCTCTCAAGTAATATAAAATGCGGGAGTAACCCCCCAAGTACCGATCTCTCAAAGAAAGCAGGTTGGGGCGCGTGATTCAATTGTTTAGAAAATTAATTGTAAGGGCTAAAAGAAAACACGGCTTTGTCTTGGTTTAGAGAAATCAGAAGAAAAATAATTACACTAATGCGGGTGGGTCGCAATCACCGCTCCGCAGGGTGGATGGAGGTTACGCAGGCCGCGATGCACTGCTTCGGTAGGCGGATGGACAAGAAGGCTAGCGGAGGGAATGACTCAAATAGGCGGAATGAGGGTCGTAGGCACCTCTTCGCAATGCACACAACTACCAAATGCTAGTGTGGCACTCACACGATGATGTGGGTGGCGAGATGAGATGGGGGCGCTCCTCGCAAGCATAAAACACAAAAAAATCACATAGACGTGAAAGATTGCATTTAATAAGAAATTATGGTTTACACAGACACACAAACAACCAAATATTCAAAGAGAAATGTACTACAAACGGAAAGGAGGGAAGAATACAACTGAAGCATATGACTCATCCAAGTTTCACTGCCGGAATCGAGGGTTGTCAAGCCTCGTCCGAGCTCAGACTTCGACTGTCATTCGAGGTCCAGAAGAGTTGTCACCTTCTTCCACTATACCCGTCTTCTTCGTCAATAGCCTTCGATCACGACCTTCGTCGGAGAACTCTCCAAATGCGGCAAAAAATCCATAGGAACAGATCTTGGAAGCTTACGAATGATGGAGGAGGACGAAAGGAAGCTCTAGCTTGAGTTTTGAGAGAAAAGTGTGGCTGGAGCTCCTCAAGATGAAGGCCGGAGGTGGAGCGGCGGAATGGGGCGAGCTGAAACTCTTGGGCGCGAAAAAGAAGAATCCCCAAAAATGGGCGGAGTCCTGGGACTTAAATGGTAAATAGTCACAAAAATGTTCACACACAGTTGAACACACGATTGTGCGTGAATCGTGTGTTATTAACAACACAGAACTCCCTCAGCCTGATACAGCAAGAAACCATGCGTTTTTGATAACGCACGGGCAAAACAGCCCGTGCGAGAACAAATCGCACAACTAGTAACAAATCACTGAAACTCAGGCAAAACAGGATGATCGTGTGTTTTCGAACGCGCACGGTTGAGTCCAATCGTACGTGAAGAAAATGCACGGACAATAAAAACATAAAATTTCAGACAAAAAACGAGGTCGTGCAATTTGGCCACGCACGGGCAAAACAGCTCTGCGCGAGCAAATCGCACGGCCCGGGGCAGATCACCAAAATGAAGGAGTTGTAGGCATCGCACAACAACATCAACCGTGCGTGAAGAAAAACGCACGACCGTGCGATTCCTACGGGGAAGAATCTGACAACAATGGAGATCTGCCCACCTGCACAGCAATCGCACAGCCTAGAGCACACCTCCAGCACACAAAAACAACAGAAATAACAACATAAAACCAAGTTAGGGAACACCATGTGCTTACTCCTAACAAAAGCGCGCAATTGCACACCACAACGAGCCTAAGAGTGCACTATGTGTACAATTACAGAAAAAGAGAGATATGAGCAATAACGACCCAAAAGTGCAGTACACGTGAGTGAAAACTAGCCCAGATGAGTCCGAAAAACAGTACAAATATCGGACTTATCACACCCCCAGATTTAAGCATTTGCTCGTCCCGAGCAAATCATCTCTCGACGGAAAGAACAAGAACTAGTTGGCTTAGTAATTGCAAATGCGAAGTCGCATACTCACGCTCACATAAAATCAGTAGAAGAAATTTCTAATTATACTTATTAGTTTATAATTTCTAGGAGCGTATTAATATATTACTTCTACTCAAAAATTAAATCACGGTGAATCATCCGGTCACGTGTAGGAAGAAAGTAGACTAAACGATGAGGTGAGCATTGCCAAAGACCGGGTATCGGGATAACCTCCAAAAAAATTCATCAATATCGGTGACCATAAGCTTGCCCGTTCACACTCTCTCCATGGCACAAGTTTGACTCAATGCCCGAATCAGTAGGACTTTAGGTGTAGAGTGGGGCTTGGGTTTAGGTGAGGTAAACAATGATAAAATCGAAGACTCACGCACCTAATCCCAAATGAGTTAGCACCAAAAGAACTATCCTCAAGCACCACCAAATAATACACGGGTGCAACACACCCCCAGACTTGGACTTGACTATGTGGTTGTGTGCACCGCCTACTCTAAATACACATCAAATAAAGATTTTTAAGTAACTATTCTTCTTTCCCTTTTTTCAAATATCATTTGTTTCTTTCTTTTTTACATTTCTAATTTTTTTTCACAATATTTTTAGTACATCCACATATCCACAACATAATCACCACATCAATACCCCAATCATAAAAAAATACACTAAAGCCCAAATTTGGGTGTGCGACTAGGATTGACTATTTGGCTTTGGTGAGATAAATGTGGAGTTGAATCAACGGATGGGTAGGCAGAACGGGGCTAGCGAGGATAAGACGATATGAGCGGTACAAAAGCTCAATCGGGCCAAAATGATGACCTACATCACACTCTCGCGCTTGATTAGTCGTGTACTCATGCTTCGAGAGTAGCTTGGGGCAAGTTCTTAGCCACTAAGAAAGACTATCATTTCTCCTGACTGAAGCAATACGAGGCTAACGAATGTCTACACACATTCCTGCGCTACTGTTTGATTCACACCGAATTCATCAATTTTGAGTAGAGTAAACAATATCTACGCTAATAGAAAAATATAAACTAAAAGCATAAAAAGAAATTGAATCTACACAAATTTCTATGTGAGACGTGAACACTCGACTAGGAGCACTACAAGAGTCAACATTTTACTCTGCCTCACAATCCTAAGCCAGCATTGTGATTTTTAAATTACACGCGAAAGAATGAGCAAGCTCGTGACGTGCTAATGATTAAGCACACACTCGAGTGGGTGCTTTGGTGTGCGGTGAATATGAACATGATATTATAAAAATGAAATAAAAAGTACTTATAGTATGTTGTGCAATGTGCATGTGCACGGGTAACACGCAATACCACACCCTGCCCCAAACTTAATCTAAACATCCATAACTAAGAGATAAACATAAAGAAAAAACAAAGGAGTTGAGGAAGAGAGATTGCTCATGCTCAGAAATGAGCATACTAGAAGAGTTGCCCCCCACACCAAAGAAGATTTAAATTCAAAACATCTGCACCATCTGCGGAAAGATACCTCCAAGCAAACACAATATAATATCTAAAAAACAAAATAGCACAAGGCTATACTATGCTACCACAGAACATGAACCACATCACAAAAATAATAGTAAGAACTAGATAGCTAGAGTAGCAATGTCAATAAACCACCCCGGGGACAAAGCCCCAGCCGAATAAAGTCAGGTACAAACAAATATCTCAGAAAAATTAAAATAAAAAATTAAACGGAAGCAAATCACTGGAAGCCGCAGAAAAACCCTGGAAGAGGAGCTCGAGCTATCACTGCTACAGAGGTAGATACTGCGGAGGAGGAATAGGCCGACGCCGCCGCTGATACTGCGCAAAAGAATGCCTCGTCGGCTCAGAAGAATCATCCACAACCAAATGTGCCTCAATCCGAGAAGACATCGTGTACTGCCTGACCATGAACTCCTCCAAGTGATCGAGCCTCGCAATAATAGTCGGATCCTGCTGCTCATTTTGCCGAGAGGCACGCCTTCGGGGAGCAGGAGCAGCAGGAAAAAAGGGGCAGAACGGTCGGGAACCCCGGTCCCGGACGAAGAACTCATCTCAGCAGCATCAAAAGAGCCAGCAACATCCGCACGGACCTCGCGGATCATAAAACGTCAATCTCCCTCAATCCGACTTCGCTGAAGCAACTTGAAGGCGACCATCATAGCCACAATGATGGGATGGCCCCTGGAGACGACACTAATCGGGGGCAAACTCTCTCAGATCCCCAATCCCTTGGCAATCCGGGTGATGTGGTGCGACACTCCTATCGACTTTAGGGGGAGATAAGTGGCCTGGTGAAGAAGATAGTGGGCAAGAACCCTCCCGAGGTGAAGAGGCACACGCCGGTGCATACTGAAAAGGTAGAGGACCTGCCACCCCGCCACGTTCTGGCTCATGGCTCGGGCGTTGATGTTGTGCCCGATCAAATGCTAAAAGTAACGCAGTGCAGGAGAGAGGATTTGGGTAGACTTTGCAGCGCGGGCCTCGTACGGCTGATTCCTTCCAGTGATGGACTACCAGAACTCGCTGTGGGAGACTCTTGAGGGGAACTCATGTGGCCGGTAGAGAACATCCGACTGCATGAGGTCATCCTGGGTGTAAATCTCGGCATAGACTGCCAGTGTGCCCATACCACATGTGTAAGTATGGCCACTCATACGAAAAGAGACAGACACCGACTCACTGGTGTTCTCATCCAAGCGATCTGGAGTGCAGAAGGTGGAGAGGAACTCGAGTGTGAGTTCGCGGTATCCGTATTCCTCAATAGAGAAAAGGCTCTGCCATGAACCTACCGCGAGTAACCTGTCCACCGCCTCATTTAGGTGAATGGATGCGAGCTCAGAGTCAGATACTAAGTGATAATCAAGAAAGCTTTTCTGCCGCAACACATTGTACCGCACATGATGATCATGCCCCTCGAACGTAAGCATCGCCTTCATTGTAGCACCAACCATGGCAGCGTCCGCCCTCGAAGAGGACGAACCCTCTCCACGGAACATCCTGGTCACAAGCTTCTTGAAGCCCATAATAACCCGCACAAGTAGTCAAGAAGGAGGAGAAGAGAGAAATGGAGGAAAAGAAAGAGAAAACAGAGGAGAAAGCACCAAAAAAACAGAGCCGGGGGAGCTTGCACGTCGCGCCATCGGGAAGAAGGTTTAGGGTCAGCGTGTGAATCAGGAAGACGATGTGCGGTTTTTATAAAATAAAAATCGCACGATCGTGCGATAAACCTGCGCGATGGCGGTCTAACCGTGCGATTTGCAAATTCTGCCCAAACATCAGATTTTTCGGGAAGAATACTACGCAACAACATCAAACAAAATGACACTGGACAGTGATAGTTCAACCAAACTCTGCACAGAGTGCGCGCAGCGCACAAAATTTCAAAACAACAAAATTGACCAATCCAGCGACCAGCAAAAAGAGAAAACTGCAAACAAAAGGAATAAATTTAACTACTACTACTAGATAAGTACTGAGGTTACTGTCATCCCAGCACGACTTATTACATAAGAAAACTAAGCTAACTGATAGGACTATGAAAACTTAAATGAACCGGTAGTTGTTTCATTATCCGTTTCGGTAACGGGTACCGATACGGAGACAGAACAACTACTCCCATACCTGAATATACATACATGCGCTGAGTGTTAGGGAGGGGTAAGCAGTATGATGCGGATGTCTCTATGCCTGCCTCCTCAAGCAGTAGGTCCAAACTCGTGTCGAACAGCACTGTAGGCTCGACGACATCCTGAACTAGCTCCAATGTGGAGCCCTACAAAGGAGAAGACAAGATACCAGGATCAAGGAAAAAATCAGAAGAACTAAAAAAGATAGCAACTTCGGGGGTGAGCCCGGTATCACTCTCGATAGGTAGATCTAGCGGAAAATTGTCGGTATTGCCAATAACGTCACATGGTTTGGCAAGATCAACAGTGGCCTCCGCGACTTGGATTTCCTCCACTGGTGTTGAAGTAATCACTTCCTCACCTTGAAGGGCGTCCTTGAAAGAAGTCGGCACAACACTGCAGGTACCTGCGTCATCCTGAAAAATATCTTCAACAACAATGTCAGAAACAAATGTAGTATTATGCATGGAAAACGAGGAAGTAGTGCTCTGCGAAAAATCGAGCACTAACTCCTCACAAGGAATCAAATCCATACAAGGTGATATATGCAAAGAGGGGACGTGCGCAACCATGTCGGGACTCAAATCAGCCACATCTCTGATGGCCGCATCCGCATCATTCCCTTCGAAATACAAAGGTGATACAGACACATAACCGGAGGTAGAAGGTGTGCAGACTGAAGCAGTACATGAGATGATTCAGATATCTGCCTCATCATCCTCATCCATCTGGCGAAGATATTCAGCACAATCCTTCAGAGAGTGATCCATGCTCCGACAAAACTGGCAATGTTTTGAATTTTTTTTTGGTCCAGAAGAGTTGTCACCTTCTTCCAATATGCTTGTCTTCTTCGTCAATAGCCTTTGATCACGACCTTTGTCGGAGAACTCTTCGAGTGCGGCGAGAAATCCCTAGGAATGGAGCTTGGAAGCATGGGGATGATGGAGGAGGCCGAGAGGAAGCTCTAGCTTGAGTTTTGAGAGAAGCGTGGTCGAATCTCCTCGAGATGATGGCTGGAGGTGGAGCGGCGGAATGGGGCGAGTTGGAACCCTTGGGCGCGAAAAAGAAGAATCCTCAAAAATTGGCGGAGTCCTGCGGCTTGAATAGTAAACAGTCAGAAAAATGGTCACGCATGGTCGAACGCACGACTGTGCGTGAATTGTGTGTTATTAACAACACAGAACTCCCCCAGTCTGATACAGTAGGAGACCATGCATTTTTGATCACGCATGAGCAAAACAGCCCCTGCGAGAACAAAACGCACGGTTAGTAACAGATCACTGAAACTCAGGCAAAGCAGGATGATCATGTGTTTTCCTTCGCACATGGTTGAGTCGAATCATGCGTGAAGAAAACGCACGGACAATAAAAACATAAAATTTTAGACAAAAAGACGAAGTCGTGCGATTTGGTCACGCACGGGAAAAACAGCCAGTGCGCGAGCAAATCGCACGGCCCGGGGCAGATCACAAAAATGAAGGAGTTGGGGACATCGCACGACAATATCAACCGCGCGTGAAGAAAAACGCACGACCGTGTGATTCCTACAAGGAAAAATCTGGACAGCAATGGAGATCTGCCCACCTGCACAGCAACCACACAACCTAGAGCACACCTGCCCGCTCTTCGCTCTGCTTTAACTGCAGCCGGCCCAGTGGCTTCGTTCCATTACAGCCCCTTGGTCGTTCACCATCCGAGGAATGGATCTGATTGACCCTATTCCTCAAGCCAGCGGGCAGCGAAAGTTCGTTCTTGTGATGATCGACTACTTCTCCAAGTGGATCGAGGTCAAAACTCTTCGTACGGACAATGCTCCAGAATATACTGGTCGCACCTTCTCCAAACTGTGCGTTGAGTTCGGTATTATACATCAGACTTCGTGTGCTTATACGCCTTAACAGAATGGCGTAGCGGAACGAAAAAATCGTCACCTCCTTGATGTGGCTCGATCTCTCATGATCCAAATGTAGGTTCCTCCCCTCTACTGGAACTTTATCGGCTCTACTGCTTGTCATCTCATCAATCGCATGCTTTCGTATGTCCTCAACTTTGTGGCGCTCATTACTCTCCTTTACCCATCCATAACTCTTTTTTCTCTCCCACCTCGTGTGTTTGGGTGTACCTGTTATGTTCACCACCTTGGTCCTTTCAATGACAAGCTAGCCCCTCGCGCTACCAAAGCTATGTTTGTTGGGTACTCACGCACTCACAAGGGGTATGTTTGTTTTTCTCCAACCACTGGTAAGGTGGTTGTGTCTGCTGATGTCTCCTTTCATGAAAACCAACCATATCACACAAGTCCTTCTGATCCCCTTCTTCCTCCTCCGCTACCTCAGCCCATCATACCCGTGACGTCTCCACTTCCACCACTTCTCCCTACTCCTCTGCTTCGGGTTCCCACACCACCATCAGTTCCTTCCAAACCTCCTATCATACAGGTTTACGCTCGTCGTCCTCCACGTCCAGATGCCCTGCAGCAGCTTTCCCCTACCGGTGTGCTCTCGCGGTCTGTTGATCCGGCAATCTCCTCCACAGCACATCCAATGGCCAATTATGTCTCTCTACATCGGCTCTCTTCGCCCCTTCTTCACTTTGCTCTGTCTCTCTCTCTTTTATCTCTATACCTAACTATGTGCAGGAATCCCTCCAGCATCCACGATGGCGTGCCGCCATGGAGGAAGAAATGCATGCTTTATGGGGTAATCACACTTGAGATCTTGTATCTCTTCCTTCTGGTCACAGTTGTGTTAACTGCAAGTGGATCTTTACTATCAAACATGCTGCGGATGGGACGGTGGATCGCTTAAAGGCTCGGCTGGTAGCTCGGGGTTTTACCCAACAGTATGGCCTTGATTATGAGGAAACTTTTTCTCCAGTTGCAAAATTGAATTTCGTTCGGGTTCTGCTCTCCTTAGCTGTTCACCGCCGATGGACTCTTCATCAGATGTCAAGAATGTTTTCTTGAATGGCGATCTTCTTGAGACCGTTTACATGCATAAACCGCCAGGGTTTGAGACCACGGGGGAGTCGTGTATGCTTACTTCATAAATCTATCTATGGTCTCAAACAGTCTCCCCGAGCATGATTTGGGAAATTCAGCAAGGTCGTTCGTGAGGTGGGCTTCAAACAGAGCTCTGCAGATTCCTCTCTCTTCACTCATCACCAGTCAACTGGGGTCATAATATTTCTGGTTTATGTAGACGATATTCTGATCACTGGTGATGACTCAACCGGGATACATGTTAAGCAACAGCTAAACTATATCTTTCAAATCAAAAACCTGAGAAATCTTTGATACTTTCTTGACCTGGAGGTAGCTCGACGACCCGATGACCTAGTCTTATCTCAGCGTAAGTATTGTGTTGACCTTCTGCAAGATGTCGGCCTCTCGGGGTGTAAACCTGTGAATACCCCGATGGAAGTCAACCACATGCTGTGTGCTCAGGGCTCTGAGGAGGACTCTCTACTTCCAAATCTAGAATACTATCGTCGTCTTGTGGGTAAATTGATCTACCACCGTCACAAGACCAGATATATCATTTGCGGTTGGTGTGGTAAGTCGGTTTATGTATACTCCACGGGTCTCTCACCTCCAAGCTGTGGAGCGCATTCTCAGGTACCTGAAGACTTCTCCTGGGCAAGGACTTGTGTACAAACCATCCTCTTCTCTTTCTCTTATTGCATACTCAAATGCGGATTAGGCGGGCTCGTTGGATGATCGACGGTCTACAACTTGATTCTGTACTTACTTTGGAGGAAATCTTATCACAAGGCGGAGTAAGAAGCAGACAGTTGTTGCTCGCTCGTCTGCTGAGGCTGAGTACCGTGCAATGGTGGCTGTTACTTCTGAACTAACTTGGCTTGGAAGTCTCTTAGGAGATTTGGGAGTTAAATTGTCCTCACCTCCAACGTTGTTTTGTGACAGTCAAGCTGCAATACACATTGCAAAGAATCCGGTGTTCCATGAGCGGACTAAACATATTGAGGTTGATTGTCACTTCGTTCGTGAGAAGGTCCAATCAAAGGAGCTAAAGTTTGAACATGTTTTTGCATCTAAGCAAGTTGTTGACGTCCTCACCAAGGCTTTACCTCGCAAGTTGTATTACCAGTTCTTGTCCAAGCTTGGTGCCTACGATTTGTACGCTCCAGCTTGTGGGGGAGTGTTAGATGACATAGGAAAGATTGTTGTAAAGGCCCAATTATAGGCTCATTTCCTTCTTCTCTTTTAGTCCCACATCTCTTGTATAGGATTGTTCTCCTTCTCTTCTCTTATATATTTGTATTCTCTCTTGTATTTTACACATGAATAAGTATATGCAAGATTTGCCCATTCCTTTTTACACATGCCTGTTTTTTAGGCCTAAATATAGAATCATTATTTGTTTCCTGATGTGTGTTGCTGTATCTGTTTTTCTTTTCTTCAAGTGTTAGATTGTAGGTGGGTATTGTATAAAAAAGGGGCAAACCTTATCCTGCTGGAAGAATTTCGTCATATAACGTGACATTATATTTTTGTATTAGCTGTTAAATGCAACTCAGTGGTACCATACAACGTGGCATTATGTCTATTCTTTTTATTTGCTTAAGTACACCAAAAATAATTTTGTATTATGAACATATAAAATTAATTTTGTTATTTCTTTTCTTACTGGCCCAAATTTTTGCATGCTTTGTACGTGCGTCAGATTTCTTCCAGCTCTTAAAATGGATGCAAGTGGTTCTGGTTCTTCCAGCATCCAATCAAGGATTGATCCACGCTGGAAGTACTGCGTCAGATTTCTTCCGCCAATAAAAGCGACTTGGCTTGCATTTTCTGTGATAAAGTCACGAAGGATGGAATTTATCGTGCTAAACAACATATTGTTGGAGGATTTAGAAATGCAAAAGTTTGTCTCAAAAGCCCCCCACATATGCGCAACGAAATTCAAAAATACATGGAGAAAAAAGCAAGTGCGGACAACACATACAACCAAGCATTGCCTGACTTTGCATATATCGACACGTTTGGCAGTAATGAAGAAATAGAAGCCAATGTGGACAAGATTCATAAAAAATAAGGCTTCTCCAAGAGGCATCAAACAAAAGGACAATAGATGTGTTTTTTGCTCTAAAGGTTGAAAATGTAGGGGCAAAAAAAGGAGCTGAACAAAAGATGAAACAAACTTCTATTAATGAAGCTTGCAAGAATGAGTTGAGAGGGCTAGCTTGTAAACATATAGCTCAATGGACGTACGATGCAGCTAGTCCATTCAATACTGTAAAACATCCAAATTTTGCGATAATGGTGGAATTCATTGGACAGTTTGGAGTAGGATTGAAGCCACCGAGTTACCATGAGATTCGTGTTCCTTTGCTAAATGATAAAGTCAATGCAGTGAAAGACATGATGAAGACATACGAGGATGAGTGGAGGGCCTTTGCATGTTCTATTATGGCTGATGGATGGACAGATCGAAAAAAGAGAACGTTAATCAATTTTTTAGTCAATTCACCAGAAGGAACATTTTTCCTAGAATCTGTCGATGCATCTGACTACTCGAAGACGGGAGAAAAATTGTTTGAATTGCTAGATAGAGTGGTTGAAAGGGTTAGAGAGTTGAATGTGGTGCAATTTGTTACGGATAGTGCCAATTGTTACGGATAGTGCAAATTATTACGGATAGTGCAAATTGTTATGGATAATGTGCTAGCAGGAAAATTAGTAATTATTCATTACTAATCTTAATCATTTTCAATTTTTATTTCTTGTGTACACAATTGTATGATACTTTCATACTCCATTAGTCATTAGAGAGGCTACTACTCCATTAGTCATTAAAGAGACTAATATTCCATTAGTTCTCGGAAATGTTGATGACGTCGATGAAGAGGAATTTGAAGACAACGAAGAAAAAGAAGATTATAATGATAGTGGAGAAGACGATGAAGACAAAGTCTTTTCAGATGATGAGTAGCTAGGTAAGTAATAGATTATTTAAATTTCAGAGTACTTTAATTATTTTATTTAAATTATAATAGATGTTTTCTGATTACACAAATAATAATATTTTTCAGGACTGATTTTCAAATGGTGTCTCAATCTTCTGATCGGACCACTTGATGTCGCTATTTGATTGTCACTTCGATCTTTTGGCTGGACTATTTGATGTTGCATATTTGATTCACGTTTTATTTATGTTTTTGAACTTTGGTGTGTTTATTACATTATCCGTCCTTTTGTTGTGATTTTTCATGTTAGCATTTTACTCTCGTTTTGCTCAAGATAATTTTTGATGTGGTATTACTTTTTTTATAATAAGAGTGTTTGGTTCACGCTGTCTTACTGATGCCACGTTTTGAAATAACATTATAATTTCATATGGAGGTAATCTAGCTGTTGGCCTAAATTGGTGGGTGAGTTAGTTCAGTTTTTTGTTCTCGTAGTGCAAAGGTTGCTTGAATTGAAGAATCAAATTCAGTTCGCATGCAAAGGATGACCAAACAACATACAGTTATATGACGACTATTCTGATAATTGTGTGTTTTTTATGGTCTGTCTTTATGGATTAGAACCTGCGTATGTTTAATGAACTACATTTTTGTAGTATTTGGTTCCAATTTCAAGAATCACAAAATTTCAGCGAAATAAGCGCCCAATTCGCTGAAATGCTCAATTTCAGCGAATTGAGCGCCCAATTGGCTCAATTTCAGCGAATTAGACGCATAATACGCTGAAATTCAGCGAACTGCGCGCTCAATTGGCTTAATTTCAGCGAATTGGGGGCTCAATTGACTCAATTTCAGTTAATTGGGCGCCCATTCGCTCAATTTCAGCGAATTGGGCGCCCAATTCGCTCAATTTCCTTTTTCCCACATTATTGCGCCTCACGTTCCTCAGGCTCGCGTCTGCGCCTTGCGCCTAGGCTCCAGGGCCCCTTTGTGCCCCGGTGCGTCTTACGCCTTTGACAACATAGTTACTAGGTTGAATCATGCAGTTATTCTCTTTGTGATTTTCATGTCTCATCCTTCTTCGGATTCAGGAATCGAAGTTTCCTTTCTTTCCCTTCTATGACAGCCTCTTGTGAGGTCGATTCCTCCAAACACGATAGTTTCCTCCAGGTACCGTAGCTCCCCTCTTTCTTTTCAATAAATGCCCTTATGCCGGCTTTGTTCCGAGTTTCCATTTAAGTTGTATGATGTGTATGTAGTGGATCATTTGTGACAATCAAGGTTGTGGGATAGACAACATCTAATTTAAGCGCTACCGTTTCTGTTTCAGGAATTGCAACCCTCCACTGATAGAGAAGCGGTAAGTATTCACTTCCCTTTTCAACTCATTCTTTCATGTGAAGTTCAAGGAGTGTGAAGCATTTTTCGTATTTTGGTTTTGATGGATAAAGGGCTGACAACTCCTCCATCATCGATAAACAACAATTGTATCTTTCCTTGTGCTTAGGGCAAGGTGAGGTTCCTCCTCTATCTCGAGTTTTTCCTGTTAATGGTCATTCTCCTTCGTTGTGAATTACTATTCCTGGAATTTTAGGATAAATAAATGTATGTTTGATTTGCCCATTTTACGGTTCCTGAGGAGATTTGGTAAAGTGAGCCCTGTGGTTAAGTGGAGGAAAATACCACATGTTTCCAGAGTAATCTAGTCAGCTATGTCGCCGCATCGCGTTTATGAACGTCGTAACACCGACGTAAAAAATTTGATCCCTTTTAGTCAAACATGTCATGTAAAGTATGCATGTTAATATGTCAATGCAATTACGCTATTTTAAGAGGAATAAAAGAGTCACGTGACATTATGAAAAACTACCTCAAGAATAAAGTAAAAGGAATTTGTAGTTAAATTATTCAGTTATAATGATATGGGTAATGTGAATTAAGACGCAAGAAACTTTGTATGAAATTTCGATACAATCACATGTAAAATATATGTATGTTACGACACAAGAAATTTAAGATCACAGAATAGTTAATTCATAATGTTGATATCGTTAATGTTAAGACGGGTCATAAGACAAAAACATGATGAAATTTGTTATTTGTAGTTTAAGATTGTACTCATATGCGGGTGTCCTCATATGATTAATCACGTCATCCCTAACATAAGTCAAGGATTAATGAAACCCTAATAAAATATAATTAGGATGCATGATCAAAGTTTCCTCTCATGACAGATAGCACATTATCTTACTCATAGGCCTTAGCATACCATATGAGTCATAAGTTGGGGAGTCATCACCTCATATAAAATATTAGTAGATACAAGTCTGTGTTCGTGACCGAGAGACACTAGAACACCTATACTCGTTAGTAGGGACTCAAATCACTAGAACGTGCATAGGAATGTACTTAACTAAGAATGAGAAAAAAGGAATGTATAAGACATCTCAATTTCAAATGCAAGCCAAAATCTAAAATCCCTATAATTAATGATTTCAAAATTGAAAAGAAAACACAGTTTAAGATCACGTAATAGAACAAACATTTATGTTCAAGTACTTTTATAGAAAAGCATGCATAAAATTATAGTACACTTTTCCTTGTATAAAATACTGTTTAAAAGCATACACGCATATTTTATTCAAGTTAGTGTTAATAGAAGGGATAGTTTTTCTTCGTCACCAAATGGGTTGATCCCGTTTTCGGACATTTCTTTTTAGGGGCCAGAGATGGGGAGACACACCAAGGATAAGTTCAGAGGATGTGTACTTTAGTTTAGTTTTTCCTTTAAGAAATATTGTATCATTTAATAAAAAATTGAGATGTATCAAACTTTTTGCAATTTTAGTATATCAGACTATTTGCTCATTTCAATTATGCTTGATTCTGTAAATCAGATTTTAAGGTATTTCTTTAACTTTAACTCTAGTTTTTAAATATTTCAATGTGTGCTTTAGATATTTCCTATTGTGTGCTAATTTATATATTATTGCTTAGTTTGATTCATATCACAAGTGTCGGTCAGACTTATGAATTGATGTTATACTACGTATGGGTGTTTCAATTGGTATTAGAGTTGGGTTAGGATCCATTACAACAACACTCAAGCCTTTATCCCACTATATTAGGGTCGGTTATATGGATCCTTTGTCGCCATTATGCCCTATCTTTTGTCATAATCTTACTAATGCCTAAGTACATCATGCCTTTCTTTATAGTTTCATTCCAAGTCTTTATTGGTCTACCCCTCACTCGTCTAACATGCCTAGTGACTAGACTCTCACAATGCCTAATATGTGTCTTTAATGGTCTCCTTTGTACGTGCTCAAACCATCTTAGACGAGCTTATTGTATCTTCTCTGAAATTGGTGTTACTCCTATCTTATCCCTGTTACTTTCATTCCTAATTTTATCCAATTCTCGTGTGTCCACACATCCACCTAAGCATTCTCATCTCCGCAACTCCCATTTTTTGTTCATGTACACAATTCATTGTCTAACACTCAGAACCATAGAGCATCGTGGGTCTAATTGCACTACGGTAAAACTTGCCTTAATTTTTAGTGGTACTTTACGATCACATAAGATCTCTGACGTGCCTCTCCACTTCAACCAACCCGCTTGGATTCTGTGTCACATATTTATAAATACTTCCATCTTTTTGAACTATCGATCCAAGATATTTAAAAAACTCACTACGGGAAATATCTTGATCACCCAACTTAATAACGAAGTCATCTGTCCTTCTTGTACTGTTAAATTTAAACTTCATATACTCCGTCTTTGCCCTGCTTAACCTAAAACTCTTCTTTTCTAAAGTATCTTGTCAAGATTCAAGTTTTGCGTTTACACCCTCGTGCGTCTCATCAACCAAAACGATATCATCCGCAAACAATAAACATTAAGGTATTGCTTGTTGGATATGTCTGGTGAGCTCATCTAAGATAAGGGCTTAAAGCTGAACCTTGATGTAATCCAACAGTAATAGGGAATTCCTGTGTTAATCCTACAGATGTCCTCACCCTTGTCACTAAATTTGTATACATATCTTTGATTATGTCAATATATGATACATTAACACATTTCTTTTCTAAGATTTTTCATAAGATCTCTTTTGGAACTCTATCATAAGCTTCTCAAGATCAATAAACATTATATGCAAATCTTGTTTTCTTTTTCAATAGTTGTCAATGAGTCTCCTCAAGAGATGTATAACTTCCATGGTCGACCTCCCTGGCATGAATCCAAATTGATTCTCCGAGATGTTAGTCTCTCGTCTTAATCTTCTTTTTATTACTCATTCTCATAGTTTCATAGTATGACTCATCAATTTAATTCCTCTGTAATTAACACAATTTTGTATATCTCATTTATTTTTATACAAAGGTACCAAGATACTTTCTCTTAATTGGTCTGACATACTCTTTGACTTCAGTATTTTACTGAAAAAATATGTAAGTCACAAAATTCCTTCATTTCCTAGACATTTTCATACTTTGATGGGTATATCGTCTGGCCCAACCGTATTTCCATTTTTATCTTATTTAGAACATCTTTTACCTCTGATATTTAAATTTTACGATAAAATGTTATGTTCTCATACTCCTCTGATTTACTCAACTCTTTCAAGTTCAATTATTTTCCTTTTTTCATTATAAAGTTGATAAAAGTGTCGTTTTCATCGCCCTTTAATATCTGCATCATCCATCAAAACTATATCTGTCTCATTCTTTATGCATTTTACTTGACTTAAATCTTTTGTCTTTCTTTCTCTACCTCGAGCAATTTTATATATGTCACATTCTTCATCTTTGATATCTAGTCACTTATAAAATTATTCATAAGTTTTACTTTTTGTTTTACTTACTGTCTGTTTAGCTTCTTTTTTGACGACTTTATATTTGTCTAAGTTTTCATCATTCCTACAAGCGTAGAGTGATTTATAGCTGGCCCTCTTTGCCCTCATTTTGTCTTGCACTTTCTCTTTCCACCACCAAGATTCTTTATTTGGAGGCTCACGACCTTTTGATACTTCAAGTAAGTTCTTTTCACTTATCCTTGAATGTGAAGACAACTTCTCATGAGTTATTAGGATTAACATAAAGGTCATCAATTAGTTGTTCCATAACTGGCTTCTTGAAAGCTAACCTGTTTTTTCATCTTCAAGTTCCACCATCAAATTTTTTACAACATTTTTGTTCGTCTTAAATTTATAATATTTAATTTGTACATCTAACAACACCAACCTATGTTGTGTCGTCAAATTTTCTTCTGGTATGATTTTGCAATCCTTACAAATCATTTTATTCATTTTGCAAGTCATAAAATAACCAATTTGTGACTTATTTGGTTCGCTTTTAAACGTAATTAAATGTTTTTCACTTTTTATGAAAATCGTATTTGATACTATTGGAAAAGCCCATGTAAAGGGCTCATTATTTGGCCCCCTTTCTTTGTTTCTCTCTCCTCTTCTTTTAGTCCCACATCATGTATATGATTTATTTTTCTCTCATCTTTCCTATATATTTGTATTCTCCTCTTGTATTTAAATACTGAAATACTACATACAAGCTTTTGGGCCATTCTCTATATGGTATCAGAGCCAGGTTCCGTCTCCTGCGGATTCAGATTTTTATCCGCCCAGCGGCCTGCGGTCTCCTGCGGATTCACATTTCTATCCGTCCAGCGGCCTGCGGTTTCCGCGGCCTGAGTTTGTGTGTCCACGCCTCCTAGTCGCGTAGCCCCTGCGGCATGCCTTTGTCCAATCTGCTCCTAGTCATGTATAGGATTTATTCTTCTCTCCTCTTTCATATATATTTGTATTCTCCCCTTGTATTTAAATACTAAAATACTACATACAAGCTTTTGGGTCATTCTCTACATGGTATCAGAGCCAGGTTCCGTCTCCTGCGGATTCAGATTTCTATCCGCCCAGCGGCCTGCGGTCTCCTGCGGATTCACATTCCTATCCGTCCAGCGGCCTGCGGTTTTCGCGGCCTGAGTTTGTGTGTCCGCGCCTCCTAGTCGCGTAGCCCCTGCGGCCTGCCTTTGTCCAATACGCCTCCTAGTCATGTATAGGATTTATTCTTCTCTCCTCTTTCCTATATATTTGTATTCTCTCCTTGTATTTAAATACTGAAATACTACATACAAGCTTTGGGTCATTCTCTACATGGTATCAGAGACAGGTTCCGTCTCCTGCGGATTCAGATTTCTATCCGCCCAGCGGCCTGCGGTCTCTTGCGGATTCACATTCCTATCCGTCCAGCGGCCTGCGGTTTCTGCGGCCTGAGTTTGTGTGTCCGCGCCTCCTAGTCGCGTAGCCCCTGCGGCCTGCCTTTGTCCAATCCGCTCCTCTCCTCCCGTGGAACCACTCCTCTTCACTCCTCTTCTGGTCCTTCTTTATAGCCCTCTCTCTGATCTGTGGGGTCCACTGCTTCCCATAGTCCGTTGCGGCCTCTTCCTGTCTGATGCGAGCTCGGCGAACTCGCTCCCTAGCTCCGCGGTCTCCTGTCCGGTGCGAGCTCGGTGAATTCACCTCCTCTTCTTGCTCTCTTTTGTCCGCTGCGAACTCGGCGGCCTCCTTCTGTCCGCGCTTCTCTCCTGCCTGCGGCTGCTCTCCTTCCTCTTCTGGCGGACAAGTTCTTTTCCCTGTCCGCCGCGGGCTCACTCCTCTCTGCGATTTCCGTCTTGCGGACTGGTCCAGCCCGCTACGGTCGTCCTCGAGTCGTCGCGACTTGCCGAGCTCCCGCGACTTGTCGAGCTCCCCCTTGTAGTCGCCGCGACTTACCAAGCTCCCGCAACTTGCCGAGCTCCGCCGGCTTGCCCTCTCTTCTCGGCCAGTTGTTGTGCTCTACTCGTCGCGGCCTAATCCAGTCCGCCGCGGCCTAATCCAGACCGCCGCGGCGTCTAATAGCCCGCTCTTTGCCGAGCTTGTCTGTACTCGCCGCGGCCTGCCTTCTGCTTTGCATCAGTCCGCTGTTTCTGCCCGTTTCCTCTCCTCCAGGTCGTCATGTCCTCTAGTGACTCCACTACAGCTACCCCCACGGCAGACCACGTGGCTCCTCACGAACTCCCGATGAGCTTCGGATTACTACTCTTTCCCTCTCTGGCAAGTCGAACTTCATCCCATGGGTTCACTTCGTTCGGAGGGTCCTGCAAGCCAAGGGCCTTGCACGTCACCTTACCCAGGGACCTCCGACTCCTACTACTGATGACTGAATACGGAATGACGGTCGCGTCCAGACCTGGATTCTGAACTCGGTGGAGGGTGAGCCTTACCAGATGATCATGTATCATGAGACCGCCAAAGCAATGTGGGATGAACTTCATTCCTTGTACTCGGGCAAGGACAGCCTTCAGCACCTTTTTGACATCATCACCGATCTTCAAGCTTTGGATGTTGGCAAAGCTATGGACATGACCTCCTTTGTGGCTCGTGCTAAGACTCTCACGGAGGCCTGGATTCAGCACCAGCCATCTACTACTGATCTCACTGCTCAACGCGCTCAGAAGGAGGCGGTCTGTATTGCTATGATTATGGCTCGCATCCCGCCACACCTTCACAGTATCCGGGCCCAGGTTCTGACATCACCTGCTACCCCTTCCTTCTTAGAAGTCTGTTCTATGTTACTTCGAGTACCACCTCCCCTGGAGACGTCTGCACCACCATCGCCGGCCCTTCTTCAACAGGCCCTTCCACCCATACTTCCCCCACCATCTTTTACTCGGGGTGGACGTACGGGCTCCCGCGGACGGGGTCGTGGTGGTCGAGGTCGGTCCAAGTGCACATACTGCGGCCGGGATGGACACACTGAAGCAGTATGTCACAAGAAACATGGCTACCCTCCTCGCTCGCCTACTGCTGTTGTTACTGATAGCTCTCCACCCACTGTTACGGATTTTGAGGCTCTTCGCCTTCAGCTGCAACAACTCCAGGGGCTTATCCACCCTCTGTCTGCTTCGGTTGCTTCCACCTCTACTGCAGGTATTGCTTTCACCTCTACTACAGGTACTGCCTGTCTTTCCTCCAGTTCCCGTTGGATCCTGGACTCGGGAGCCACCCACCACATCACCTCACTGATGCCGTCAAGGTTCTCAGATGCTCCTCATCCCACGTCTATTACTGTGGCTAATGGTGAGATTGTTCTGGTCTCTGGATGTGCTGATCTCTTGATCCACCCCTCCATCTCTCTTCGCTCCGCTCTTTATGTGTCGACATCACCATTTAATTTACTATTTGTTGGTCGTCTCACTACTGATATGAACTGCTATATCACCTTCACCTCTTCTGGTTTTTTGATACAGGATCGGCAGACGCAGATTACCATTGGTAGGGGTCGACTGCAGAATGGGTTCTACCTCCTCGATGTCTCTTCTACCGCCCTTTCCTCTGTCTCATCCAGTGATTGGCATTGTCGTCTTGGGCATGCTCCTCTACCTATCCTCCAGAAGGCGCTTCCTGACGTATCCCTTCCTGCTTTTACATGTGATTCTTGTATTCTTGGCAAACAACCACGTTCTTCTTTTCCCTCCCACTGTACTCGGAGCTCTGCTCCTTTTGATTTAATACATTCTGATATTTGGGGTCCGTACAAGGTTTCAAGCATCTCTGGCTATCGTTACTTTATAACGTTTATTGATGATTACTCTCGCACCACATGATTGTATTTACTTCATGATCGCTCCGAGCTTACTCGTGTCTTTCGGGAATTTGTGTTAGAAACTCGTACGCAATTCTCTACTACTATCAAAACATTCCGCTCTGATAATGCTCGTGAGTACACTAGCCACGAGTTTGCCAATCTATGCGCAGACTTTGGTATTGTTCATCAGACATCTTGTCCCAACACCCCTCAACAAAACGAGGTCGCCGAACGAAAGAACCGTCACCTTCTTGATGTTGCTCGCTCCCTCATGTTTCACATGCATGTTCCCAAAGTCTACTGAAACTTTGCGGTCTCCACTGCGTGTTTTCTCATCAACTGTCTCCTATCTTCGGTTCTCCAAAATGCTACCCCATTTAGCCTTCTCTTTCCCTCCGCACCAGCCTTTCCTCTCACATCCAGGGTTTTTGGTTGTACTTGTTTCGTCCATAACCTGGGTCCCACTATGGACAAAATGGATCCCGGAGCAGCGAAACAGATGTTCGTCGGCTACTCCCGCACCCAAAAGAGCTATGTGTGTTATTCTCCGGCTACCCAGAAGGTCTCTGTGTCCGCCGACGTTACCTTCAGGGAGGATCAACCCTTCTTCCCTCCTCCTTTACCACCTCTTCAACCACCAACCACTCTCCTGCCTTCCATTCCACGGCCGGTTATCCCCGTCAACTCGCCTCCTCCAGCCTTTCCTCCCACCAGCGCTCCTCCGAAGGCGCCCGTTATTCGGGTCTATACTCGCCGCCCTCTTCCCTCCGTTGCCCCTATGCAGTCGGCTTCGACCTCGGCTTCTCTGTGTTCTGCAGCTCCGGTGCCCGCCTCTACAGCTCACCCGATGGCCAACTATGTTTCTCTACATCGCCTCTCTCCACCTCTTCAGACATTGGCTACTTCTCTATCCTCGGTCTCTATTCCTAACACCGTCCAGGAGGCTCTTCAACATCCGGGGTGGCGCGCTGCCATGGAAGAAGAAATGGCTGCTCTTTGGGCAAACCAGACTTGGACCCTGGTGCCCCTTCCTCTCGGACAGAAACCAGTTGGGTGCAAATGGGTCTTTGTAATCAAACATGCCCCTGATGGGACTATTGACAGACTCAAAGCTCGTCTGGTAGCTCGTGGCTTCACACAGCAACAAGGTCTCGACTATGACGAGACTTTCTCTCCGGTCGCTAAGCTCAACACTGTCCGCGTTCTCATCTCGGTGGTTGTCCATCGCCAATGGCCCTTACTTCAACTCGCCATCAAGAATGTTTTTCTGAATGGCGACCTCCACGAAACGGTTTACATGCAACAACCTCCCGGGTTTGAGACCACGGGGGAGTCTCGGGTGTGTCACCTTCTAAAATCGCTCTATGGTCTCAAACCATCCCCTCGGGCATGGTTCGACAGGTTCAGCAAAGCTCTCCGGGAAATTGGCTTCACTCGGAGCTCGGTCGACTTCTCATTGTTTACTCGCCACCAGGCAACGGGTACAGTTCTCCTATTGGTATATGTCGACGACATCATCATTACTGGAGACGACTCGAACGACATACAGGCCGTTAAGCAACATCTGAGCTCCGTCTTCCAAACTAAAGATCTGGGACATCTTCGCTACTTCCTAGGTCTGGAGGTTGCTCGACGATCAGATGGTCTGGTTCTCTCTCAGCGAAAATACTGCCTAGATCTTCATGATGCAGGCTACTCTGGCTGCAAACCTGTGAACACTCTCATGGATGTCAATCACAAACTATGTGCTCAAGCCTCAGATTCTGATACTCTTCTACAAAATCCAGAATATTATCGTCGTCTAGTTGGGAAACTAATCTACCTAACGGTAACAAAACCCGATATATCCTTCGTTGTGGGGCTCGTTAGTCGGTATATGCACTCTCCTCGAAGCTCTCATCTTCAGGCAGTGGAACGGATTCTCAGATACCTCAAGACAGCTCCTGGCCAAAGACTTGTATACAAAACCTCATCTTCAATCCCAACATTAGTGGCATACTCTGATGTCGACTACGCTGGCTCTCTTGACGATCGACGATCCACTAGCGGGTTCTGCACATATTTTGGAGGACATCTGATTACTTGGCGGAGCAAGAAACAAGCAGTGGTTGCTCGATCCTCAGCAGAAGCAGAATACCGGGCAATGGCTTCTGTGGTCTCGGAACTCACATGGATTGAGAGTCTCCTTGCCGACCTTGATGTAAGGCTATCTTCACCAGCTCTCCTCCTATGTGACAGTCAAGCTGCTATACATATTGTCAAGAACCCGATTTTTCACGAAAGAACGAAGCACATTGAGATAGATTGTCATTTCATCCGAGAGAAAGTCCACATGAAGAAGATCGAGCTCAAGCATGTTCCGGGTACTGAACAGGTCGCAGACGTCCTCACAAAAGCACTACCAAGTACCCTCTTCTATCAGTGTCTATCTAAGCTTGGCGCATACGACTTGTACGCTCCAGCTTGAGGGGGAGTATTGGAAAAGCACATGTAAATGGCCCATTATTTGGCCCTCTTTCTTTGTTTCTCTCTCCTCTTCTTTTAGTCCCACATCATGTATAGGATTTATTCTTCTCTCCTCCTTCCTAATATATTTATATTCTCCCCTTGTATTTAAATACTGAAATACTACATACAAGCTTTTGGGTCATTCTTTACAGATACAATTAGCTCATGTGATACGACAAAGTCTAAAATGGTTCGTCTTTCTTCATTTCTTTCTTCATATTCATATCCTCCATGAATGGCTGTGTAATCAACATTTTCCTTCCATATATGTCAATTTAAGTCTCTTCATATGAAAATCTTCTCTTTTTTTGGAATTTCTCTAACTAAATCATTTAAGTCTTCCCAAAATTGCACTTTAATAGGTTCACTTAATCTTACTTGTGACACGTAAGCACTGATCACATTAATAGTGTACTTTCCTATGACCAATTTAAAAGCTGAGATTCTATCATCTTTTCTACTTACCCCAATAACTTCATTCTTTTAAGTAGTATCCACAATAATACCTACTTCACTGCTTATTTTATTTTTCCTGTGTATCATAATTTAAAACCTAAATTATCTAAAAATTTAGCTTTCTCACTTACCCATCTAGTCACTTGCAGACATAAAATATTTATCCTTCTTTTTATCATCGTATCCACTACTTCCAACGCTTTTTATATTAGCATACCTATATTCCAACTTCCAAACCTAAGTTGATCACAATTACTACGACATGCTTCCCTAGGACGTCTAATATGTGAGGACTTTTGCCTATTTAACAATGCACCTAAGTCCTCTTGGAGGTTCAGGTCCTTGCTAAGACGCCGCATTCGGACCATATGCCGAGAACTCTTGCAAATTTAACATTACACTCAAGTCCTGGAGATGCAGTGGTCCTTGCCAAGAAGCCGCATTCGGACCATACGACGTGTTCCTTAAGGGGAACAACCTAGCTTTTGCACAAATTCTCAAATGATCCATATTCATAAGGGTGACTAAATTTTATGTTGATCGTCTACCTAACACAAGCTTCACCATTTTTCATCTGGGCTTGGGACCGGCATAGGCTGGTTTTGGGTAAGGATCCATTGAACCCAATAAATTCAATGGGCCTTAGGATTTCATCTGAATCATTCGTTCTACATTAGAGTCACTAAGCTTATTCTTGTCCTTAGATTTAACAAATGGACGTTGGATATTTTCATCAGGGAAAAAGTCAGATGTTTAATGGCTCATGAAGAAGAAGGAACCTCTAGCTCTCAAGAGGTATTAGATTTTGATTCTTTTAATTTTACTTCACCTAAATTTAGAAACATTTTTTGATAACCTATGAAATAATAATCTTGTGTCTGAAAGGAAACTTAGAGCTCTTCTTGCAGAGAGCAATGAAGTCACCTGGTGCAATGATGCATTGCATGAGAAGCTGTTATCATAAGCTTCAAGAAAGGTCATTGATTGTGACTCTTGGGAGGAAAAAAAGAAGAGCTAAGAAAGTCTTTTAATGAAAACAAAAGAAGGTTTGCTGAGTTAATCAAAGCTCGAGGTGTTGTTAGCCTAAATTGTAGAAGTAAGAAGATCCAAGACATCACTAAGAACCTTCAAGTGAGGTTCAGTAAGTAGGGTGTTGAAGTTAATTCTACAGTCCTAACTGAACAAAGTTTTGCACCCACTATTAAGATTGTTGTGTACTTTAGATATTACCTGTCATGTACTAATTTATATATTGTTAATTAGTTTGTTTCATATCGCAAGTGTCGGTCGGGCTTATGAATTGATGTTAAACTAGGTAAGGGTGTTTCAAATATTTTGTGAAGGCAACCTTGCCGCAGAGAGGGTGGCTAACTCACATAAGATTATGATGTTTTTTTTCAGTTCAATAAATTTTGTGAATTGCCCAACTTGGTCAAGGCACATTTTCTATTGGATAGACAAGGCAAACCATCCTTTCAGCGACATAAGAGTTGGTTTCCTAGATGGCCCTTTCTCTGGCACATACACTCAGTCATACTATTTTATACCCCATTAATGATATGGTTTTTATATTTAGCCCATCCATGCGCATTTTTTGAAATGGTTTTTGTATAGGTGCGACTGTTCATTATGTATATGACTGATTGGCTGTAGGGAATTGTGGCTACGATAACGTGGGAAGTAATGTTTCGGTTTTGTCTTACTACCGGCTTAATACGGGAGTTAACAGGTTTTATCATGTAGTTTGATTCTCGGTGAGTATTTATGTTGGTGCTTTTCCGGCTTGTTTTCTGGCTGCGACACCCTTATTGTAATTTTGTTACCTTACCTGCTGGTTGTACTACCTTGTCAATTATACTGCTATCTTTCCTGTAATATAGTTGTGCTTCAATTTTGGGCATTTGATGGGTACGGTCGTTTGATTTTTGCTGGATTTATATTGGAAATCTCTATGGTCGGGTTTGTTGCCTATGATGGGTACGGTCATTTGAATTTTGTTGCCGCTTCATGCTTAACAGCTTTTATGTGGTTATTGAGATACTACACTTACTGAGGCTTTCTTAACTTTACCCTCTTCTCTCTTTTATTTATTCTAATGACAACATTTTATCACCCGATTTTTTAGCTACTCTGCTTTGTACGTTTTATTACAGGTTTAATTGGTTCTGAAAGCCCGGTTTACAACTCTCGGGATTGGATTATGCATCAACCTTTGTTGTGGCCATGGTGCAAAGATTTTGGTGACTCCATCCCTCAGAGCTTCATTATCACTTGGTATATTCGAGGTTTTATAGTTCCCCACGCGTATGATAATGTGTATTTTTTAAATTTTTATGGGTTGTCCACCTAATTTTGGGTTCCCTTTTTTTTTCCTCCCCATCTATTTATGCGGGATGGATAGGATGAGTAGCTTAGTGAGGGTGGGAATTGTATTTTGGGTAGGGTGGGCAACCAACCCTACTATACTATGTGTGTTGTAACCTCTTCTTCCATATTAATAAAATATGTCTTCTATTAACATAAAAAAAATGTGTGAAGAGGAAATATTGTTCAAGAGACTGTTATGGGTCTCACGTCGTCAGTTATCTATTAGCGGTAATATTATGCATGTTTTATTACAAGTATTTATAAAGTTCGGTTTGTTCATCCCTTTTATATTGGGATTATTTAGTTATTGTAGTTTATACCCCTTGGGACATATATGAGGGCATTAAGGAATTAAATCAAGTTTCTTTAAGTTGTCCAAGCGCTTCTCCTTCTCTCTCAAGTCTCTTCCTCCTCTCTCCCTAGTTCCTCCCCCATCATTCTCCATTTTAGGGTTAAGGTTGAGCAAGCCCTCCCCACTATGTTCCTTTTTCAACAACTTCGCCTCCTTAGGCTGAGCTTAGCTTCCTTGTATCTCCGCTTCCGCCATCTCCTCGGACAAGATCCGAAATAAGCCCATAACAACTTGGTATCAAAGCAGCTTTTCTCTGTTTCATGTGATAACACAACAAACAGCCCACTCCCACGTCGTCTGCAACAAAATTCGCGCAGCCTTTCCTCGTCGTCATGAAAGACCTTCTTCTTGCAGCACCTCAACGGATCCTTCCTCGCTACAACCAAGGCGGGGTCCAACTGCTCCTCTATTTGCAACCCGCAGAGCCGCACACTATGCACGACTGTGATTGTGCTTGATTCCTCCTCCGTGTGCAAGCCCCAGCGAATACGCACAAATCCTGCGCACTGGAGCCACGCCACTCGGTCGAAACTCCTCAATCGACAGCAACTCCATCTCCCTCGGCAACAACGTGGATCGTCATCATCCTCAAGATCATCCGTGATGTCTTCCTCATCATAACCTCTTGCGATCTCCTAGCGCCGATTTCGTAGTATTGATCTCCTGCAAGCCGACGCCCAATAGCATATTTTGTCCAGTCGAGCTCTCGCTTTCCCTCGAGAAGCACGTCGCATGCCTTCTTTTTATTGAGCGCACACGTCTATCATTATTTATTAAATTGAGTATTTCTTTCCGAAGGAATTGATTCAGTAAATGATCTGGTATGAGTATAAGTGTCGCAGAACTAAGTACCATTCACTCGATGCTTCTTGGAAATGCTAGTGTCTTATCAAGTCTTGATGTCGTGACTCACCACCAGCATTGACTGAGTCTACTTTGGAGACCCGCTTCCACTGACGCAGTCATCGATCCCACCAGCGTCTTAAGATACTTTGCAGGTATCCGCAATTCTTGTCGCTTTACCATCGTCTCCAGTTGTTTTCTCCCCGCATTCACACAACCAATATCGTCGCCTCCAAGCCCTGCGATGGTGCAGCCAAAAATTGTGCCACCACAATAAAGCAAAGGTTTATGTACTACTAGAGGCCTCCCTCATACACCAGATCAGAGGAGGGGTTGATGTCAAAATCTTACCATATCAGAGGAGGCGTTTGCCCTTCACCCTGATAGTAGGCTCATTCTTCCTCTTTTGACTCTCTTGCTCTTGCTGGAGAGGTGTTCCTTTGGGTGTGGTGCCTTCATCGGTCGGTGCCACCCGAGTCTATGCATAGCACATTGCGCGGGCCACCCCATTGAACGAGCGGTGGCTCGAGGGGAATAATGTCTGGGTTACAGGCGTATGATATTCCTCCGGGGACTTAGGGGTCCCTTCCCTTACCAGGATGAGCGCCTAAGCCTGACGTTCCTCCATCTGGCGCATCCGCTCTTCTACTGAATAGGCTAGTGTGGAGATTATCTCCTCAAGGCGCGACGTATTGCTGGCAGGCGAGTTACTGGAAGCTTGATGGTCAGATTCCTTACAAATTACTAGGTTCGTGTCGTGCACGCCTCCTCTTGTCATCACCGCCAGATGGGGGTGCTTGTGAGGGGCAAGCGTTGTTTCCAGGGAGTTGTTGCAGAGTTGGGAACACTTTTTCACATACGGCGCCAAACTGTTGCGGGTCGCCCAGTTTTCCTCCGATCTGGAGAATCTGGCCACCTTAGCTCCGAACCAGAACAGGCACGCAAATAGTCAAATAAGAATCCAAGCAGCAATGACAAAAGACTTTTTTAACGTGGAAAATCCGAAAAGGGTGAAAACCACGCGGGTGGATCTGTATTGGACAAAAATCCATTATTCTCTCTTTGTTTGCAAGTATTTCCGTTCCTCGGAGGGTGACAGGCCACCTCTTCATGACAAACATTGAGTACAAAGTAAAGGGAAAAAAGTTAAGTCCACAAAGCCTCCACGAAATGTCTGCAAGAGTGTTTGTCTTTTCCTTCTCCCGAGCTCACCGAAGCATCCAAGTGAGCATTGGGTGTTGAGCGAACTAGAGAGAGCGGAGCAAATCCCGAGAAAAATAACGATCTAAGTCTCATGTTCTAGCCGAAAAACCTCAGAGCTCTCTCTAGTCTCTAGTCTCTGGAATTGTTTGTCTTCAAATGATGGCCTGGAGACCTTTTTATAGCTTTCTGAAGGGGCGTGTTAGTAATTGTGTGTGACTGAACCTTGTGTTGACGAATGAGGTCGCTCTGTTCTAATCACCTGGATTGCCAATTTTTTCGAAATGACGAACATGCCCCCGGGGCGGTCGGGGCGGCCAGGGTAGGTTGTCCGGCGGTGTCGGCGATCAGAGGCGGAGGAGGAGGCGGCAGCCGCTGGCGCACACGCGCACAATAGGTGCACGCTTGCGCGCCCGTACACCCGTGCGTCGTGCGTGCACGCGTGCGCAACCCGCGCACGCGCGTTGCGGGACGCTTATGCGTGTGTGTGCCTACGCGCACGCGGGTGCGTGCTAGCTGTGCGCCTGCGTGCTTTTACGCGTTTGGGCATTTGTCTTGATCGTTTCTTCCGAGGAGATTTTGCGCCACTCAAGCTGGCACGGCTTGCCAAGTCAGGATGCGTTGCTAAAGTGCTTTGGTCGAAGTTCTTCCAGTTTGGCTCCGAAACCTTTAGGGGGAACCCCATCAATAACATTTAAATGACACTTAAACAAAGAACCTATAAAATAAGAAGATTTTATATTTTTCATGTTATTAGAAAATAAACCACCAAAATGGGGAAAATTATTGAACTCAATGTTTCACTAGATTTCTCTTGTATGTCTAAGAATTAATTGACACTTTCCGAAGTAAATCAAAGATAATTGAAAAGAATGAATTGAAATACAAAAAATACATCAAAAAATGCAATGAACACTACAAAAAAATAAATGGAAGATATGTAACAAGACCAAGTGACAAAAAAATCAGTTTGAATCCAAAAGAAGAAGTTTTTAAAGCCTAAAAGAAGAACTATTCATAATAGGATACAAGTTATCACCGCGCAGAAACATTCTTAAAAGACCAGAACAACAAAGACATTGCTGCAGTAACAAAATGAATGAATACAGATAACTCGGAGACCAAAAATAATTATAGTACTGATTGTGTCCAGTTTAGAAGAAAACCAATTGCAGATCTCATGTATAATTTTAGCTTCAGACTACCACTTATAAAACATAGAATAACATGTTGCAACTTGCAACTTGCAAGATACAACCGAGTCGGAAAAAAATGGATTACATTATGATTTTACCATTAAAGCGTTGAGGTCCTGGAAAGCATCCTGCAAGCTCTTATCCGTGCTCTCCCACATTTCCTGCTCCTTCCTCAGTATACCGGCAACACCAACCACCGCCACTCTGGCCCTGCTTGACGCTTCTCCGGTAACGGAAGCTCGCCTGTCCCTGGCGTTTTCCTTCTCCTTCGCCTCCTCAACCTCCCATGATTTGGACTTCAAGACCTCCCACAATTTCCCGTAAAACGATTCTGTATCGCTTTTACTCCCTCGCATCACGATAGTTATCACCAGAGATGTGGCGCCGCTACCTCCGACGACCTTTCCATCCACATTGGCGGAAACCTGGATCCGAACCCTAGGGCTAGCGAACATGCTTTTGATGGATTTTTTAGGGGGGAAGGTATGGATGATAGAACTGAGGGGAACGGAGCGGGCCAAACGGGCGGCGTCGTTAATCCATATAAGGCGGTGGGAGGTGAGAGCGAGGAGGCCGGAACGGAGGGGGGTAAGAGTAGTGTTTTCCTCGGCCTCGATGTCGACGGATGAGAGAAAGAGGCGCTCAACCTCGCCTGGGAGGAGAGCCGCCCGGCCGGAGGCAGTGAGTTCTACTGGCGGGAGCCACGCACCGACGGCCATGGTGGAGAGGAGGACGTTAAAGTACTTTGCGGTGGCGCGATCTATACTTATATAAACACAACTGGGCGGAGCGGCGACGGGTGAGTCAAAACAAACAGAACTGCCTAACCGAACTAAACAAAATCAATCAACATCGTTGGATTTGGTTTTAGTAGACTGTCAAGGTTTCAACATTTGAAAAATCACAAACGAGACAAGCTTTTTACGCGGTCGGAACCGGGTGAAAAATCACGGTCGGGACTGTGCCGACAGGAACTCTACTAGAACGGTTCGGATTACAATGCTTCTTTGGCAGAATCAAATGTGACAAGGTGCAACTAGTTACAACTTGAGAGAGAGAGAGAGAGTGACGACGTTCGGCGTGCAGGAGAGTGCTTGCGCATTTCAGGATGATCGCAGGCTGACTGCCTGGGTGGAACTGTGGGTGCTCTGCTGGAAGCACGCTCTGGATTTTGGTGGTGCGGACGGCGAACGAGCAATTTCCTACGAGCACTGATGTGCACGGAGGAGGTTGCGAACAGACTTTGATTTGGAGGCGAACGCGGGGGGCTGCAGACCTTTGTCGTAGCGGCGAGCATGGTGGCAGCGGACCTGCATCAAGAGAGAAAAAAGCTAGAGAGAGAAAGAGATTCCGTAGAGATCCGTCCTTCCCAGTTGGAGAAATGAGAAGGATCATAGGTCTATTTATAGGCTTGGAGACGGGCGACCTGGAAATTTCCCTTAGTAACCACCGCACGGACCGATAGGAAGGCCCGATAGTGATCACGCGGATTACCATTTTTAAGAAAATACTGAGTCCGCCCCTAGGACCAAAATAGGCTCACCCGAACTGGGGAACGGGTGAACGGGCATCGGGGGTTGTTACGTACGGTAACCACCCCCAACCGCCCACTAGGTGGGTGGTTACGAGCGACGTCCGCCCCCTTGGGGCCGGCCAAAGCCCCTGGTGGGCCTCCCGCTGGCCGGTCGTAGGAGCTCGGGCGACAACTCGGCTGCCCAAATAGCGGGCTGCCGAAGGGGGGAGGCGGCCAGTACCTTAGGGTCTGGTGCTGATGAACTGTAAATATGCGTATTTTTATGCACATTAATTTAGTCATTTTCATTTATTTTCGTCGTTTTTACTTATTTTTGTTCAATAAAATGTTCCTATTCTTGTAAATTTTCTCCTAACTTGTTTTATTTTATTTTGCAGAAAAATTCCAGAATCTGCCAAATTTTGGGAAGTACACGCCCGTGACACATGGGTCACGCCCGTGACCGAGCCGTGACTGTGCATTTCCCGTGAAATCGGAAAATTTCTGAAGAAAAGGCTTGACACGCCTGGCGACACGCCCGTGTCACCCGACACGGGGCGTGACCCAAGCCCGTGTCCGCTCCTCTCGACGAATTCCACTCGACGATCGTCGAGTGTCGACACCAACTGTCACGCCCAGTGTCACGCCCGTGACCTGGGGCGTGACCCAAGTTCAGCTCAACGATTTCGACTCGACACTTTCCGCTCGACATTCGTCGAGTGTCGACCCCAACTGTCACGCCCATAGTCACGCCCGTGACATGGGGCGTGACCTTTCCAGCTGGCCTGACAAGATGCTGCCGAGGACATTTGACGCAACCCGCGCCCGGTTCTACCTCCCCGACACGCCCATGGTCACGCCCGTGACCTAGGGCGTGACTGCTGCGAACTCAGCCCGAAGTCAACTTTGCTGTCCAATCGCCAGCCGCCTTCATGAATAGTACTGTCACGCCCCCATGTCACGCCCGTGACCGAGGGCGTGTACTTAGAATTTTTTTTTATAAATAGCCCAGTTCTGTAAGGTCCAAGGGTTCAGATTTTTGGGCCAAGTTAGTGTCTTTTTGTGGGCTGCATCCGTGATTTTCAAGGCTATGTAAGGAGAATTTTTCCCTTTTTATTTCATAACTTGTTTTGCTTTAGTTTTAGCACTTGTAATAGCTTGTAATAGTTTCATTTTGATCAAATAAAATGTTAAATTTTCTCTTCATATATGGCTTTGGAATGAACACTTGTGCCCACTTTCCTTCTCCTTTTTATTCTTTGTTCTTCACTTGTTCTTCATTTATGAAATGTGTGTGTGTGTGTATGAGTGTAATTTGCTTACTTTACATTTTTTTTACTTGTTTTCATGCTTAGGAATGTTAGGTTTTCCCCTTTTTCTCCTTGTCTTTTTCCTTTAACTAGTTTTCATGCTTAAGATTTTGATTTCCTCCTTATGATTTTATAAAAGAGATTTTAAAAAAAAGTGATTTTGTTCTTTTTTACTTAGTTTTCTTTTAGGATTGTAAAACCTTTTTTGTTCTTTTCAACTTCTTTTTCACTTTTTTATCACTTTCATAACATCATAAGAATGAAAATGTTGGTATTTTAATTTTCCAAAAACTTTGATTTTTAATTTACTTTGAAAAACTTTTGTCTTCAAAAAATTGAAATTTTCTCTTTTTATTCATTTTTGGCAAAACCTAAGCATGAAAAAGTTAAAGTTTTAATTTTTGAGCACCTTTGATTTTGACTTTATTTTGTAAAACTTTTTGCTCATTCTCTTTTTGTTTGTTCTTTTATGTGTTTTGGGTAAGTTTTAGGAGTAGAAATCTTGTTATTTTCATTTTTAGGTAACTTTGATTTTTTCTTTGTTATTAGTGTGTGTGAGTGTATGAAAATAAACTTTCTTTTGTTCTTCTTTAATCATCATGAAGTGTGTGTGAGTGTAGGTGTATTAACTTTTATGCTTTGATTTAAATTATGTAGAGTGTGTGAGTGTAGGTGTTAAATTTTCATGCTTTGTTTTAATGCTTTCTTTTAATGCTTTATTCAAATTATGTAGAGTGTGTGAGTGTAGGTGTATAATTTTATCGCTTTCTTGAATTTCAAATGGAGTGTGTGTGTTCGTGTGCATTTATTTCCGCCTACTCGTTAAGAGTTAAATGGCGCATCGTTTCCATTTTCAGTCCTACTCGTTCGAGTAGGACTTGTAATTTTTCTTTCTTTATTTTTCCGCCTACTCACTTGAGTTTAAATGGCCGGACTTTATTTCAGTCCTACTCGTTTGAGTAGGACTTGCAATTTTACTTTCTTTATTTTTTCCGCATACTCACTTGAGTTAAATGGCCGGACTTTTTAGCCATATAATCGCATTTATTTTCTCCTACTCATTTGAGTAGGACTCGCTTTCATTTCAGTCCTACTCGTTTGAGTAGGACTTGCAATTTTCAGCCTTTATTTACCGCCCCCACTCGTTTGAGTGGGACTCGCAAATTTAAATTATGCAAATTTTCTTTTTATGTGTAACTTAGTTCCTTTCTAATTTATAATTTGGAGTGTGCGTGAGTTCTTGTTCTAGCTAATCTTTTTAGTTTTCTAAATGTTGTTATTTTTCTTTTGTCCCTTTCTTATAAACGTTTAGTGTTTAATTTCGAACTCGCGCCTCACTAAATTATAAGCCGTCCCCATACCGATGTGTGGCTAATCGCTATTAGCCTCGACATCGAAGAGCATTGGGACATTTGAAATGATTTATAATAATTAAAGTTCTTTTTTTCATTTTAATTTAAGCACTTAGGGTTTACCCCGGGTTTACGACGCGTAGGACCACATAATCGATGTGTGGGCCCTATTTCCGTAGTCCATATGCTAGCTAGCCGAGAGGCCGTGCATATGGACCGATCACCCCTGGGTAAATAGAGTTGCGTGCATACCCTCGAGAGAGGACTAGCGTAATTCTACCGGATTGGGTTCCCCACCCAATAGCGGGGTTCTTAGCGTAAAGCGGGCGTTAAGAGGAATCCTTCGTCGGACTAACGTTCGGTCGAATAGTCTTAACGTTTAGGTGAGCGATATCCCTATAGCTAGGTGAGCTCACATTTGTGGAACCTCCACGGCCAAGTTGCCTTATTATTAATTTGAAAACTAAGTCTTTTTATTATTAAAAATTGTTTTAGTCTTAATCCGATTCGATGCCGAGCGTTAACCCTTCATCGAATATTTTATAAATCGTTTTTCCGCTCCTTTGCTTTGCCGTTTTTGTTAGTTAATTAAAAAATCTACCTTATTTTCAGTAAAATAATAGTCCTCCCGGAGGAGTAAGAATAGTCAACGCGACCCCGAGAACAATACGACCTCGGTATTCCCCCGAATATCGAGTACTACTTGCGATAGGTGCACTTGCCTACCCGAGCAAGCCCGCGGCGATCGACTCACCGAACCAACCACAGTAAGAGTCTGTTCGCGGGCACATCAAGTTTTTGGCGCCGTTGCCGGGGAAATCTCTTTTCGAGTTGCTATTTCGAATTCCGGAGTCTATTAATTTTACTTATTTTCTAAAAAACAAAAAAACTAAAAACTTTATTTTAAAAACAAAAAAAGTTTATTTTTTGTTTTATTTTTGTTTGGGTGTATGACCCGAGGACAACCCTCAGAGTCTGAAGATTTAGACTTCGACCCTGAGATCGAACGCTCTCTTGCGCGTATCCGATCTCATCGCCGAAATCCTTCTTTAGATCCCGAGGAATCTATCGGAGAACCCACTGTTGTAGTTATGGCCGCCCCTAACCTTCCCCCGGCGGCCGAGCGTACTATGTCTTATTACGCCCGGCCTAACCTGGATGATTCAGGGTCGAGTATTGTTCGCCCTGCGGTGGCCAACAATAATTTTGAAATTAAGTCAAGTGTCATTCAAATGGTCCAAAACGCCGTGCAGTTGGATGGACTGCCGGATGAGGACCCGAATGTCCACTTGTCCAATTTCTTGGAGATATGCGACACCTTCAAGATCAATGGCGTCACTGATGACGCCATTCGTTTGCGCTTATTTCCTTTTTCCCTTAAGTCCAAAGCCAAGGCGTGGTTGAATGCCCTCCCGCGAGGATGTATCACCACGTGGGCTGAGTTGACGGAACGGTTCCTAACGAAGTACTTTCCGCCCGCCAAAACTGCAAAGTTGCGGGCGGACATTTCTTCGTTTGTGCAGAACGATCCTGAGTCTCTATACGAGACTTGGGAACGATTTAAGGAATTCCTCCGCCGTTGCCCGCACCACGCGCTGCCAACGTGGTTGCAAGTTCAAATTTTTTATAATGGGCTGAATTTTCAGACGCGTCAAATGATTGACGCGGCTGCCGGGGGTACGCTTAACAACAAAACCCCCGAGGCCGCCCAGGCTTTATTCGAAGAGATGGCTATGAACGCCTATCAATGGAATGTCCCGCGGGGACGGCCAAAGCCGGCGGCTGGTCTTTTTGAAGTGGATGCCACTGCTCTCTTGACCCTTCAAGTTGAAAGGTTAACAAAGCAGGTGGCGGAGATGTCTGCTGCCTCCTCCACTCCGCCTTGTTTTATTCCCCCTAACGTCTGCGTAGCTGAAGAGTTCGTGGACTTCATGGGAAATTCGGGTCGTCCTCCCTTCAACCCCAACAACAACCCTTATAGTAATAACTATAATCCGGGTTGGAGGAATCACCCCAACTTCTCGTGGAGCAACCCGAATAATGCTCAGCGTCCCCCTATTTCTTATGCGCCCGGATTTCTTCCTCCCCCTCCTCTTCCGAAACCCTCCCCGATGGAGGAAAATTTTTCGAAGTATATTGCGTCCAACGAGTCAAATATCCGGAACATCACCGGATCGCTAAAAACACTCGAACAACAGGTTGGACAGCTGGCGAGGATGATGTCCGAGCGCGCGCTCGGGGCACTGCCGGGAAACACGGAGCCCAATCCGCGGGAAAACGCCAACGCTATAACCCTCCGTAGCGGAAAGGAGGTGGTCGATCCAAAACGGACCGACCCTCAGGTACATATTTCACCTCCGACCCCTCTTCCCCTTTCTTCGCTCACTCCACCTTTACCTATTATAAAAGAAAAAATTATTTTAAACAAGGCTCTCCCGTATCCGCATAAGTTAGAAAACGAGCGTAAGGACGCGCAATATGAAAAATTTATTTTATTATTAAAACAAATTCACATTAATGTTCCTTTTTGCGAGGCTATCTCGCAAATGCCCAAATATGCGAAATTTTTAAAAGAACTACTTTCTAATAAACGCAAATTAGAGGATATTTCGCATGTATCTCTCAACGCTGTCTGCTCGGCGGCCCTTACTAATAAATTGCCCGCAAAACAAAACGACCCGGGACGGTTTTCCATCCCGTGCCTTTTTGGCGATATATTAGTAAAGTACGCCTTAGCTGATTTAGGGGCTAGCATTAATCTGATGCCGTTCTCGCTCTTTTCGCGTTTAGGTTTGGGTACTCCTAGTCCTACGAATATGCGCATCCAATTAGCGGATCGCTCGGTTAAGTTCCCTATCGGGGTAGTGGAGGACGTCCTTGTCCGAGTCGACAAGTTTACCTTCCCGGTAGACTTCGTCATCTTAGATATCGAGGAGGACGCCGAGGTACCAATAATACTCGGTCGCCCTTTTCTCGCCACCTCCCGCGCACTAATAGATGTTAGTAATGGTAGCCTTCTCCTCCGAGTAGGCGATGACCAAGTTACTTTCTCTATTAATCCCTCGATGGACAATTTGTCATCGAGCGACGATTTCTGCTATTCTTTAGATACCTTTTTCGGAGATCGTTCTTCTCCTATTTTCGAGTCCGTATTTTTAAATGACGATATTTATGCGCTCGAAAATTTTAACTGCGATGAGGATACGTCTATAGACTTGCCTTTCGAACCAATTGGTAAGAAAGACATAGGAATTAAAACCTCCCTAGAAGAACCGCCCATCCTAGACCTCAAACCCTTACCCGCCTCGCTCAAGTACGCTTTTTTGGGAAAAGGTGATACGCTCCCCGTTATCATTTCTTCGGACTTGAGTGATTCGGAGACTTCCGATTTATTGGAAGTTTTATTTAAACATCGCCACGCAATTGCGTGGCAAATCTCTGACCTAAAGGGGATTAGCCCCTCCTTTTGCACCCATAAGATTTTCCTTAACGATAATTGCCGCAAAACGATACAGCCGCAACGTCGTCTTAACCCAAACATGAAAGACGTCGTTAAAGCCGAAATCATTAAGTTATTAGATGCGGGGATTATCTACCCTATTTCGGACAGTGCATGGGTTAGTCCCGTGCATGTCGTGCCCAAGAAGGGCGGTCTTACCGTAGTGGCGAATGAGCATAACGAGCTTGTCCCAACTCGTACTGTTACGGGTTGGCGAGTGTGCATCGACTATAGGAAACTTAACGACGCCACCCGCAAGGACCATTTCCCTCTGCCATTTCTAGACCAGATTTTAGAGCGTTTATCCGGTCATCCGTATTATTGTTTTCTTGATGGTTTATCGGGGTTTTTCCAAATCCCCATTTCCCCCGATGATCAAGAGAAAACAACTTTTACTTGCCCGTTCGGCACCTTCGCATATCGAAGAATGCCATTTGGACTCTGCAACGCGCCAGCTACATTCCAAAGATGTATGCTAGCGATCTTTGGCGAGCTAGTAGAAGACATTATGGAAGTCTTTATGGATGACTTCTCTGTTTTCGGACGCTCTTTTCCCGATTGCCTTAACAATTTAGATCGTGTCCTTCAACGGTGCGAGGACACAAGCCTTGTTTTAAATTGGGAAAAATGCAACTTTATGGTTCGAGGAGGTTTGGTCCTCGGCCATATGATTTCGTCTAAGGGGATAGAGGTGGATAAGGCCAAGATAGAAATTATAGAAAAACTTCCGCATCCAACAAACGTAAAATCTATTAGGAGTTTCTTAGGCCATGCGGGCTTTTATCGACGCTTTATTCAAGACTTTTCAAAAATAACAAAGCCGCTAACTCACCTCTTGGAAAAGGAATCACGCTTCATCTTTAGTAGCGAATGCGAGTCCGCATTTAATTTAATAAAACAAAAACTTATCTCTTCACCAATTTTAGTGGCCCCTAATTGGTCCCTTCCGTTCGAAATAATGTGCGACGCTAGTGATATTGCCTTAGGTGCCGTTCTTGGCCAACGCGTAGAAAAACATTTTCATCCTATTTATTACGCTAGCAAGACGCTCACTTCCGCACAAGTAAATTACACAACAACGGAAAAGGAACTCTTAGCCGTCGTTTTCGCTTTCGATAAGTTTCGCTCGTATATAACGCTTTCTAAAGTTATCGTTTTTACCGATCACTCCGCGCTTAAATATTTATTAGCTAAAAATGATGCGAAGCCCCGCCTTCTTCGATGGATTCTCCTCCTACAAGAGTTTGATTTGGAGATCCGAGATAAGCGGGGAGCGGAAAATCTAGCGGCGGACCACCTCTCCCGTTTAGAAAATCCGGGTGCGGAAGCGCTCGTCGAATCTGAAATAAATGACAGATTCCCCGAGGAATGCCTTCTTGCCATTAATAAATCTTCGTCATCTTCGCCTTGGTTCGCAGATTTTGCAATTTTTTTTAGTAGCGCGGGTCCTTCCAAAAGAATTTTCCGGTCACCAAAAGAAGAAATTCTTTTCTGACTTGAAAAATTTCTTTTGGGAGGACCCATTTCTTTTTCGTATCTGCGCGGACCAAGCGGTCCGAAGATGCGTTGCGGGTGTGGAGTGCTTACAAATTCTTAAGCACTGCCACGAGGGTCCAGCCGGTGGGCATTATCAAGCCAACCGGACCGCTCGGAAGGCGCTAGAGGCGGGCTACTTTTGGCCCACTCTCTTCAAAGACGCGCATAATTTTGTGCGCGCATGCGATAGCTGTCAGCGGTCGGGTAACATCTCTCGACGCGACGAGATGCCCCAAAACATGTTTTTAGAATGCGAAGTCTTCGATTTGTGGGGCATAGATTTTGTTGGCCCCCTACCTCCGTCTTTCAAAAATATGTATATTTTAGTGGCGGTCGACTACGTATCGCGGTGGGCGGAAGCGCAAGCTCTCCCCACCAACGATGCGCGAGTCGTCGTTACATTTCTTAAAAAATTATTTTCTCGCTTCGGCACGCCTCGCGCAATTGTTAGTGATAGGGGAACGCATTTCTGTAACGCTCTTATGGCTAAGACGTTAGCTAAATACGGAGTCACGCACAAGCTTGCCACCCCCTACCACCCGCAAACAAGTGGCCAAGTCGAGGTAGTGAATCGAGAGATTAAGCGAATTTTAGAAAAAACCGTTTCGCTAAATAGGAAAGATTGGTCTGTTAAACTCGATGATGCGTTGTGGGCGTATCGGACGGCATACAAAACCGCTATTGGATGTACGCCGTTCCGGTTAGTCTACGGCAAAGCGTGCCATTTACCCGTAGAATTAGAACATCGCGCACTTTGGGCTTTAAAACTCTTAAACCTCGACTCCAACTTAGCCGCTCAGAATAGAAAACTGCAACTAAACGAGCTCGATGAATGGCGTGCGAACGCTTACGAGAGCAATAAATTCTATAAGGAGCGCTCTAAGTTATATCACGATCGAAAAATCAAGTCCCAAAAATTATTTTCTCCGGGCGATCTTGTCCTTCTTTACAATTCACGCCTTAGGCTTTTTCCAGGTAAATTAAAATCTAGATGGTCCGGTCCCTTCTTAGTTGAAGAAGTTTTTCCTTATGGAACCGTACTCGTCTCCCACCCGGACAAAGGCTCTTTTAAAGTAAACGGTCATCGGGTAAAGTCTTACATCGCGGGCGACCCAGTGATCGGTTTTAGCGAAACCATAACTTTCCTCCACATTATAAACCCGCCAAAATAGTCAAGCTACACGACTATAAACAAAGCGCTCCTGGGAGGCACCCCTCGCTTATCTTTTTCGCCCTTTCCTTATTACCTTTGCTGCTTTTTCTCATAAACGCAGGGTTTCTGATCGGCCTCCCCCTACGCGTTTCAGGGAAGCTTCTACCCCTTCCCTTTCTTTTCTTTGTACATATTGTCTTTTTTTATGTTCCGCATACTTACGATACAACATTGGGGACAATGTTGGACTTAAGTATGAGGGTATTTTCGTGCTTTATTTTCTGCACTTCAATTTTTCTGCATCTCAAAAAAAGAAAAATACAAAAAAATACATATAACAACAAAACAAACACAAAAAAATTTAAAAACATTTTAAAATGAAACAAAAAAAATTTTAAAAGAAAAAAAACAAAAAAAAAAAATTTAAATGAAAAAAAAACAAAAAACAAATTTTTAAATCAAAAAACACAAATCCAAAAATTTTTTTTTGTTTCTCTTTGTCTATATTTTTTTGTTTTTTTTCTCTCTCCCCCTTCCTCATTCTTGTACAAACATTTTTCTCCCTTATTTTTGTACATATTATGAAAATTCTCTTAAAAAAATACAAAAAAAAAAGATAATAGTTCAAAAAATTTTCAAACAAAAAATTGAGAAAAACAAAAATACACAAAAAAAGATAATAAATGAAAAACAAACAAAAAAATGATGATAACAAAAACTATAAAAATCAAAAAACAAAAAAAAATGTTTTGCAACAAATAAATCAAATATTCCATACTTAACTTTTCTGCTATCCAAAAATTCTGTTCTGAGTTTATTTATATGTGAATACTATTAATTCTCTGTTTGTTACCCGTTTGTTAATTATTGATTGAAACATTTAAATAGCCGAGGTTAAGTTTTAAAGAATTCATTATACTTTGTTAAAAATAGCGAACTCGTTTTAGGCACTACTTCTGATTTTTCATTGATAGGAGCACGTATATTATGTTAGGAAATAACGACTATAGAATTCAATTATACTTACTTTTAGCTTTCTGAAAAATATTGGGACATACAAATTATTAAGGTTGCTCTCAAAAATTTTTAGGATTACAATCTAGTTTTCCTTTCTCCCCTCACTTTTCATGACCTACTTGGCATGAAAAATTTTATCCTTAAAAGATCTTATGTCAATGGGAACAAGATTTCGTTCCGTAAACATAGGCACCCAATAATTTTAAAAGATTATATAGGGAGTAAGAGGATAAAATTCATTACTCCCACAAATATACATTGGGTTAATTTTATTATTATGAAGTTGAAAAACAAAAATCATATTAGGAAAATAAGATTTCGTTTTCCTAATAAATCCAAAAGAAAAAAAATGGAGGTTCGAGAAAAAATTACCTCACCTCAAATATCAAAACCCTCTTCATAAACCACACTACCCCCTTAGCCAATTACACGATTCTAGAATTAATTCAAAAATCTTTTTGAGAGCATAATTAGTAAATTGTATTATTTCCGATAGCACTCGTATAAGCTAGAATTCTTATAATTCCAAACTATTTTCGTTAATCTAACCATTACAAATGTTGCCTTCTATTTGATTACATCAAGAAGTCTTTTGGCCAAAACTTTTGCTCTATTTAAATCATCTACATAATTTTAGGACTTAACTCTTACACCCCGTATATTTATTTCGATCTCTCTTATAATTGATTAAGCGATAGCCAAAACTTAGAGTTTTTTTTTATTCCTTATAGATTCACCTCAAACTTTTGCTCTGGAATAGCAAAAGCCTAAGTATGGGGGTATTTGATGAACTGTAAATATGCGTATTTTTATGCACATTAATTTAGTCATTTTCATTTATTTTCGTCGTTTTTACTTATTTTTGTTCAATAAAATGTTCCTATTCTTGTAAATTTTCTCCTAACTTGTTTTATTTTATTTTGCAGAAAAATTCCAGAATCTGCCAAATTTTGGGAAGTACACGCCCGTGACACATGGGTCACGCCCGTGACCGAGCCGTGACTGTGCATTTCCCGTGAAATCGGAAAATTTCTGAAGAAAAGGCTTGACACGCCTGGCGACACGCCCGTGTCACCCGACACGGGGCGTGACCCAAGCCCGTGTCCGCTCCTCTCGACGAATTCCACTCGACGATCGTCGAGTGTCGACACCAACTGTCACGCCCAGTGTCATGCCCGTGACCTGGGGCGTGACCCAAGTTCAGCTCAACGATTTCGACTCGACACTTTCCGCTCGACATTCGTCGAGTGTCGACCCCAACTGTCACGCCCATAGTCACGCCCGTGACATGGGGCGTGACCTTTCCAGCTGGCCTGACAAGATGCTGCCGAGGACATTTGACGCAACCCGCGCCCGGTTCTACCTCCCCGACACGCCCATGGTCACGCCCGTGACCTAGGGCGTGACTGCTGCGAACTCAGCCCGAAGTCAACTTTGCTGTCCAATCGCCAGCCGCCTTCATGAATAGTACTGTCACGCCCCCATGTCACGCCCGTGACCGAGGGCGTGTACTTAGAATTTTTTTTCTATAAATAGCCCAGTTCTGTAAGGTCCAAGGGTTCAGATTTTTGGGCCAAGTTAGTGTCTTTTTGTGGGCTGCATCCGTGATTTTCAAGGCTATGTAAGGAGAATTTTTCCCTTTTTATTTCATAACTTGTTTTGCTTTAGTTTTAGCACTTGTAATAGCTTGTAATAGTTTCATTTTGATCAAATAAAATGTTAAATTTTCTCTTCATATATGGCTTTGGAATGAACACTTGTGCCCACTTTCCTTCTCCTTTTTATTCTTTGTTCTTCACTTGTTCTTCATTTATGAAATGTGTGTGTGTGTGTATGAGTGTAATTTGCTTACTTTACATTTTTTTTACTTGTTTTCATGCTTAGGAATGTTAGGTTTTCCCCTTTTTCTCCTTGTCTTTTTCCTTTAACTAGTTTTCATGCTTAAGATTTTGATTTCCTCCTTATGATTTTATAAAAGAGATTTTAAAAAAAAAGTGATTTTGTTCTTTTTTACTTAGTTTTCTTTTAGGATTGTAAAACCTTTTTTGTTCTTTTCAACTTCTTTTTTACTTTTTTATCACTTTCATAACATCATAAGAATGAAAATGTTGGTATTTTAATTTTCCAAAAACTTTGATTTTTAATTTACTTTGAAAAACTTTTGTCTTCAAAAATTGAAATTTTCTCTTTTTATTCATTTTTGGCAAAACCTAAGCATGAAAAAGTTAAAGTTTTAATTTTTGAGCACCTTTGATTTTGACTTTATTTTGTAAAACTTTTTGCTCATTCTCTTTTTGTTTGTTCTTTTATGTGTTTTGGGTAAGTTTTAGGAGTAGAAATCTTGTTATTTTCATTTTTAGGTAACTTTGATTTTTTCTTTGTTATTAGTGTGTGTGAGTGTATGAGAATAAACTTTCTTTTGTTCTTCTTTAATCATCATGAAGTGTGTGTGAGTGTAGGTGTATTAACTTTTATACTTTGATTTAAATTATGTAGAGTGTGTGAGTGTAGGTGTTAAATTTTCATGCTTTGTTTTAATGCTTTCTTTTAATGCTTTATTCAAATTATGTAGAGTGTGTGAGTGTAGGTGTATAATTTTATCGCTTTCTTGAATTTCAAATGGAGTGTGTGTGTTCGTGTGCATTTATTTCCGCCTACTCGTTAAGAGTTAAATGGCGCATCGTTTTCATTTTCAGTCCTACTCGTTCGAGTAGGACTTGTAATTTTTCTTTCTTTATTTTTCCGCCTACTCACTTGAGTTTAAATGACCGGACTTTATTTCAGTCCTACTCGTTTGAGTAGGACTTGCAATTTTACTTTCTTTATTTTTTCCGCCTACTCACTTGAGTTAAATGGCCGGACTTTTTAGCCCTGTAATCGCATTTATTTTCTCCTACTCATTTGAGTAGGACTCGCTTTCATTTCAGTCCTACTCGTTTGAGTAGGACTTGCAATTTTCAGCCTTTATTTACCGCCCCCACTCGTTTGAGTGGGACTCGCAAATTTAAATTATGCAAATTTTCTTTTTATGTGTAACTTAGTTCCTTTCTAATTTATAATTTGGAGTGTGCGTGAGTTCTTGTTCTAGCTAATCTTTTTAGTTTTCTAAATGTTGTTATTTTTCTTTTGTCCCTTTCTTATAAACGTTTAGTGTTTAATTTCGAACTCGCGCCTCACTAAATTATAAGCCGTCCCCATACCGATGTGTGGCTAATCGCTATTAGCCTCGGCATCGAAGAGCATTGGGACATTTGAAATGATTTATAATAATTAAAGTTCTTTTTTTCATTTTAATTTAAGCACTTAGGGTTTACCCCGGGTTTACGACGCGTAGGACCACATAATCGATGTGTGGGCCCTATTTCCGTAGTCCATATGCTAGCTAGCCGAGAGGCCGTGCATATGGACCGATCACCCCTGGGTAAATAGAGTTGCGTGCATACCCTCGAGAGAGGACTAGCGTAATTCTACCGGATTGGGTTCCCCACCCAATAGCGGGGTTCTTAGCGTAAAGCGGGCGTTAAGAGGAATCCTTCGTCGGACTAACGTTCGGTCGAATAGTCTTAACGTTTAGGTGAGCGATATCCCTATAGCTAGGTGAGCTCACATTTGTGGAACCTCCACGGCCAAGTTGCCTTATTATTAATTTGAAAACTAAGTCTTTTTATTATTAAAAATTGTTTTAGTCTTAATCCGATTCGATGCCGAGCGTTAACCCTTCATCGAATATTTTATAAATCGTTTTTCCGCTCCTTTGCTTTGCCGTTTTTGTTAGTTAATTAAAAAATCTACCTTATTTTCAGTAAAATAATAGTCCTCCTGGAGGAGTAAGAATAGTCAACGCGACCCCGAGAACAATACGACCTCGGTATTCTCCCGAATATCGAGTACTACTTGCGATAGGTGCACTTGCCTACCCGAGCAAGCCCGCGGCGATCGACTCACCGAACCAACCACAGTAAGAGTCTGTTCGCGGGCACATCAGGTGCCTCCCCGGCTGACCTTGTCGTTGGCGGGTGGGGAGAAAGGGGCGGCCGACCCCTTGGGGGTCGGCACCTCCCCGACCGCCCTTATCGTAGGCGGTCGGGGAGAAAAGGGGCGGTCGGTCCCTCGGGGGGTTGGCACCTCCCCTACCTGCCTTGCCATAGGCTGTCGGGGAGAAGAGGGGCGACCGGCCAGTCAGGGGGGCTGGGCCTCCTCGGTCGGCCTTGTCGTATGCAGCCGGGGAGAAGAGGGGTGGCCGACCCCTCGGGGATCGGCGCATCACCGGCAGGCCTTGACGTAGGCGGTCGGGGAGAACAGGGGCGGCTGGCCTTGCCGTAGGTAGCTTGGGAGAAAAGGGGTGGCCGACGCTAAGGTGGCCGGTCGGCCGCGAGGAGGCCGGTGCGCGGTATCCCAAACGGTAGTTGGCGATCACGCATGCGGGAATTAGATCACGCGTGCGGGAGTTGGGATCTCGTGCACGATGGTTACGATCCGGTGCGTGGAGGTCATAGCGTGGATCGGGTGCGGTGATCGCGCGCAAAGTGGTTTGAACTGTAACCCTCCACTTTCATTAGTGGGGGAAGTGGACGTTTTGGCTATGTGCAACCTGATTTGCTTATAAATTGGGTACTACCCCATCAAATGCTCCCCAAAGCCTGTAAAGTCCGAATTCAAAAGAGGAGTGCGAGGCTTTATTTCATTGTGCAGATCTTCAACATTGATGGCAGAGAAGAACAACGAAGCACGAGAGGCGACAGTCAAGTCCGGAAAGGTACACCAATGAGCGAGTGGAGGCGAGGGAGAGAAGGGGCACATGCATACACGGGCACGCGTGCCAGTGCGCCTGGGGCGCGTGCGCGAAAGAGACAGGGAAGCACTCGTGAGCGCATCTGCGTGCATGCGAATGTACGAGTGGACGAGCAGACGTGACTTACGCGCGTGCGCATGAGCTGGCGATCATGCCCCGTGCATGCGGGCGCGGGCCCGAGCCAAGCACATGAATGCATTCAGGCCTTGCGCGCGCGAACTCGGGCCTTGTGCGTGCGCGCTTGGTCGCGTGCGCGCGCTCGGGGCCCAGAGCGCGAGCGCTCGAATGCGTGCGCGCGCTTGGGTCCCCGTATGCCCGTGCGTGTGTTTATATTTACGGGACTTGCTCTCAATTCCTTGGGGTGCTGCATTTTTTCCCTTTCGTGATTATTCATATGTGCATGCTACACAGCGCATGGCGCAAGGCAGACCGATGTGGCTCTGTTCTACTCTTACTCTGGAGCAGGTCATCGCTTGAAGGGGGTGATACAATTTGTCTGCCAAAAATGGAGATCTGGATTCCTCGTGCCGAATAGCGGGTGTAGAATCCGCCAGTGGGTTGGATGACTCTTTGTGAGTCGTCTATGAAGTCCGGATTTTAGTTGCCCTAATGCGAGGAGGTAGTCGAGATCTTGAAGTTCTGCGGGGTGCTAGTGTCCCAGTTTACTCCTTTGTCGATGACGCGAATTGTGGGGCTGATGGTCTTCTTCTGTGAGCACGAATCCAAGCTTTCCTTGGAAATCTTCAAGGATTAGTGTGAGGTGTGCAACGATAGCGGTGGTCGGGCTGATATCTTCAGCAACAAATGCTGGCTGGAGTTTGGGAGCCGGGTAGAGCGACACCATGGGAATACTTTGTATGGATATGTTTGTAATTATTGGGAGTTGCCGGAGCTTTGGAACGCCCTTCCTGATCGTTGCCGCAGGGTAAAGGGGTGCGAGAGTGAATTTATTCCAGTGTTGGGATTTTCCGAACCCAGAGAGCTGGTGAATCGTCTCTTCAAAATTTCATCTTTCGTGGAGGAAAAAGTTCTGTTATTATGCGGCCTTTCGGCTAATGGGGAGTGTTCTACTGCTGTTCCATTGGTTCGTGACTGAAAGAGGAAAATGGTATTTGAAGGTTGCGGTGATTCAGTGGTCGAGCGTCGCCCTTCGTGGCGATCGGACGCTCACTTAGGGACGACTCCGTGCTCTTCTGGGGTTGAGGGGAATATGCATGCTACCCTGACATTGGATTTTGGACTCTTCTCCCCCCCCAAGTTCCTGGGAAGGCTTCCGTGCCGCATCCGGGGAATGGCAGGTCCGTGCTATCTTCAAGGCCGATTATGGCAGTAAGGGTGTAGTTCCTCGTGTCGATTTTATAAAACTACTTTGATTTTCTCGAACTTATTTTTTTGTTGCGGACCGACTGTAACCCCCCCCCCCCCCCGATTTTCTAATGTCATTATTTGGTTGGTCAACGTCATAATTTTGACGTCAGGGCGTTACCATTTTTCGTTTTGTTGACGGCGCTGCACCGTTTATGCGTTTTCGCGTCCGTTGAGCTTGTTTATCCTGATTTTGGGATTCTGATGGGTTGGAATGTTTTCCTTGATATTAAAGATGAGGCTTTGAGGCCTTGGGCATGTCCAGTTCTGTTTCATTCCGAGCATTTTGGAGTCTCGACGCGTGTTTGGACCCTTGTGGTGATTTTTTTTTGCTTGTGAAAGCATTTGCTGTTATGTCTCAAGAATGGTACGTCGGATTCTAGGGTTGTCTTCGCTGTTTAAATCGTTTAATTCGGCGCGTTTGGGCCTCTGTTTTGAACTCACATTTCCATGTTCAACTACTTGAGTATGATAATTACTATATTAAAGCCTTGAGCTTGTTCTTGATTCTCGGGAAGCCCTCCTTAAGGGTAGGTTTTTTTTTCGTCGACCAGAGGCGGGAGGCGTTTTTATTTTTTGGGCGTTGTGTTGAGCTTGACGAAACGTCGAGCAGAGCTCGAGGAAACGTCGAGAGGAGCTCGAAGAAAGGTCGAGCAGAGCTCGACGAAACGTCGAGCGGAGCTCGACGAAACGTCGAGCGGAGCTCGAGGAAGCGTCGAGCGGTTATGGGTTATGGGTTCGACAAACTTCGAGCAGAATTCATCGAACGAGCCTTGCGTTCGACGAATTTCGAACTGACTTCGTCGAGCGGGTTCTTCCTTTGTGTTTGACGATGTTCGACCTGATTTCGTCGAACGGGCCTTGCGTTCGACGAATTTCGAACCGAGTTCGACGAATGAGATTTTTCTTCCTCCTTGATTTTGAGTAGTCCATCTGCTCCCGAGTTATGCTCTTCTGGTACTCGAGAACTGTTCTTCGTTCCCTAGAAATGTTATTCTTATTCCCGAGAGGTGTTGCTTGCTTGTTCTCGAGAATGTCTGTTTGTTCTCGAGAATATTTCTTCTTGTTCTTGAGAACTGTCATCTTGTTCTCGAGAACTAGCTTTTTTTCTCGAGATGTGCTCTGTTCTCGAGAATTTGCAGCCTTGATCTCGAGAAACCCTTCTTGTTCTAGAGAACAGCCTTTTTGTACTCGAGAAGTGCTTCCTGATTCTTGTGGTCTGCCTGGTTGTTCTCAGGATGAACTTCTTGTTCTCGAGAACTGACATCTTGTTCTCGAGAACTGGCTTCTTGTTCTCGAGAACTGGCATCTGGTTCTCGAGAACTGGCATCTTGTTCTCGAGAACTGGACTCTTGTTCTCGAGAACTGACTACCTTGTTCTCAAGAACTACCTTCTGTTCTCGAGAAGGACTTTATTGTTCTCGAGTATCTGTTCTAGTTCCCGGGGAAGTTTTCTTCTATTCTCAAGTAATCTTTCTTCAGTACTCGAGTACTGCATACCTTCTTCTCGGGTAACCTTTGCCTGTTCCCGAGTGATGTTTTCTCTACTCGAGTAAATTTCTTCCACTCGAGAAATCCTCTCTTCATTTTGAAAACCCGGTTCAGCATAACCCGGTTCATTTCTTAAGTTTGGTTATCCTAATACTACACTCATATATATACCTACTTCTTCTTCTTCCTCTTTTAGTCGACCGAATTTCTGTCTATCACCCGAACCAGAGCGGTGTGAGCGAGAGTGAGAAGCTTTTCCCCTATCCTTTTGGTGGCCGCCGACGGTGCTCCGATGCTCGAAATCTACAACCGAATATAGATCCGGAAAGCTCTTAGCGAAAGCTTCGTCATCGTGGTAAAATTTTCCTCATTCCTTGAGTTTTTTCTCGTTAGGGTTTTCGGCCATAACTCCTATTTTTGACAATTCTTGTTAGATTTCGACTTCCCTCGTCTTCTTTAGCCCTGATCTACGCTGTGGTGCGATTTGGATGTCTTTCTCTTGTGAAGTCAAGGCAAGTGATGGTTTCCTCATTCTCTTCCTTTCTTTACCCCGATTTACAGGAATTTCTAACTTTTGTTATCATGGTATTTAATTAACTTGCTGATTTTTAGTGCTGCTTAGATCTCTTGTCTAGTTCGTTTATAATCACCATGTTCGTTTATAACTGTTCCTCAACGTTTAAGTAGGACGTGTTAGAGTCGTTTAGGATTGTAAATTCTTCCTAAAGATTGATCAACCGTTCCTAATCTAGAATTGTCCAGTAGATTCCGATGTCATTGTTGTCTTGAGACTTATATCATGGTTTCCTTTGTGGTCACGTCGTGGGGCGAGACATGCCTCAAGACCAGGAGGGGTTGTGGTGGGCCTCTGAGCTCTAAACCCAGGTCATTACAGGGTTTTCATTCCGGGTTTCCTTGATTGCGGGTGTTATTTATGGACGAAACCACCGCCGTAACGTTTGTTCTGAAGGTTGTGGTGTTTTGAAAGTTACTTCATTTTCTTGTATACTAAGTGTTCATGATTCAAATGTTGTAGTTACATTTTGTTCCTTAATTGTATGGCATATCTCATGTAAGTTTCGAGAAGATGCTCTTGGTTTTGAACCATAGAACCATGCGTTTTATTATGTCATGTAATCTTATGTTTTCCTCTGTTTTGTGGTTGTCAAAGGGAACATTGATTACCGAGTGAAGATTTTCATATTGGTTAAAGTACATTGGAGTTCTATAAATGTTGATAAAAGGTTATCGTTTAATCATATGACAATGTATGTACACGTGAGTACGTACATATTGAGGTTGACCTATTTTAGTTGTAACATTATATGTAATGTGTTTAGTGTCATTAATGTTCACAACGTGTCTAATGAATTGGAGATATGAGATCTGTAGATTTAGCGAGTCGATGTGAACAATGTGATTATAGTTGAAGGCCATATTTTGATGGTGATAAATATCGTGATTCATGGTTCACACTTACGCATAAGAAATTTGCATATCGAAATATCGTTTGTCCCCAATTTGTTTGGGTACTGATTTGGTCGGGCCCCTTGGTTAAGCGATGTTGTAATGCATGCAAATAACTGAAGTAGTTATAAATACAACTCACTTATGAGACCGAGAATGACAGATATAGTGCAGAAATGACACGGTCATATTTTGCAATATATTCATAATATCACGTGACAAGGGTAGACATAGGTCATTTTTGTTTCGTTACCTACTATTATATTGTTGTGGCGACTACAATGCCTTGATAAAGCCTCTTGCAGTCTATAATATAAGTTGTTATATTTTTGCTGCGACGACATGGAATCTCTGTAACGTCACACCAAATGAACAAGAACAGTCTTTGTTTGACTTATTTGTGCGCTTGATTTCATACAGCATGCGATCAAGATAATATAATAAGTGCGCTTTCAAGATGTCATTTTTTTGACATGCTTAGACCAAGACGACACAATTTCCTATCTCACTCATATATATATATATATATATATATATATATATATATATATATATATATATATATATATATATATATATAGCATCTTCGAACGGGCTCCGCCCGTTCTCGATGCGTCGCTGCGGGCTTCGCCCGCAATCAAGCGGGCTTCGCCCGCTTGGCATTCCGGCGGGCTTCGCCCGCCCCCCGGCGGGCTTCGCCCACATTCCGCTTCGCCCGCCCCCCGGCGGGCTTCGCCCACATTCCGCTTCGCCCGCCCCCCGGCGGGCTTCGCCCACATTCCGGCGGGCTTCGCCCGCCCGCCCTCCGGCGGGCTTCGCCGCCCGACAAACAATTTTAAAATTTTAAAGTTCAAATTTTTTTTTTTGATTTTTAAAATAATTATTTAATTATTTATTAATTAGTTATTATTTTTATTTTTATTATTTATTAATTCAAAATCTTTTAATTAATAATATAAATTATTTAAATATAAAAAAAAACCGAAAAAATTCAGTTTTTTCCCGATACCTCCGTCCCGCATCCCGCCCCCCACGGCTCACGCCGCCGCCGGTGGCGGAGCCGCCGGCGGCCTGCCCGCCGCCCCCCGGCGGGTTCGCCGGAGCCGGCGAACCCGCCGGGGGGCGGCGGGCAGGCCGCCGGCGGCTGCCGCCGGCGGCGGCGTGAGCCCGTGGGGGGCGGGATGCGGGACGGGGGGTATCGGGATAAAAGCTGGAGTGAACAGTAAATTTTGTTTTTTATTTATTTGCAGGCCACCTGCTTTGAATTCAACGGTTCCTATTTGCTGTAGTTTGATCGGACGGTCCAAATGCTTTTCATGGTGTGATCCAAATATGACTATTGTATTATATAATAAAGATATATGGATATATCTCAAATGCGGGAAAGCTTAGGTGCGGGCATACGGACAGGCATTTTTGGGGGTCAAGATGGCTTCAAATCGAAAAGTGATCAACATGAAAGTTGTTCGTCTCGCCGAGGTATACAACTTTCATGTTTATCACTTTTTGATTTGGAGCCATCTTGGATTTCGATTTGGGCCCCGAAATCTGGGTCGGCGGACGCTTTACTGTAGCAGTTCCGCCGCCCCAGATTTCGGAGCCCAAATCGAGGTCCAAGACGGATCCAAATCAAAACGTGATCAACATGAAAGTTGTTCGTCTCGCCTAGATCTACAACTTTCATGTTTATCACTTTTCTATTTGAAGTCATCTTGACCCCCAAAAAGACCTGCCTGAACGCCCGCACTTAAGCCTGCCCGCATTTGAGATATATCTATATATATATATATATATATATATATATATATATATATATATATATATATATATATATATATATATATATATATATATATATATATATATATATATACATATAGATGTGTATATATATATACATATAGATGTGTATATATATATATACATATAGATGTGTATATATATACATATATATATATATATATATATATATATATATATATATATATATATATATATATATATATATATATATATATATATATATATATATATATATATATATATATATATATAGAAGCTTGATTAAGGGTTTTGATCAAGAAGCTTTGATTAAGGGTTTTGATCAAGAAACTTTGATCAATGGTCTTTGATTAAGGGTTTAGATTAAGGGATTTGATCTAAAGCTTTGATTCAAGGGATTGGATCAAGGGTTGAGAGTGAGATATAAAAGAGAAAAAAATGGGGGATATGTCAAGAAGACGTTTTTTGGCCCCTTCGGTTCTGCCCTGGAGAACCCGACCGACAGCTGCCCTTTTATCGAAGGCGATTTCCCGAGCTTGGAGAATACGTCTTCCCGAGCTTGTTAAGGGCGGCGACCGGGTTTTCTTAGAGCAGCGTTTCACCATTTTCTGCAGGTGCTCCGGCGTTTGTGCGTGGCTGGGTTTTCTACCCGACGGCTTCAAGCTTCAGGATGTAGCCTCATGGTTTCTCTGCTTGTTCGCTCTTCTTCCCGACGCCAGGTGTGGCTTGGCTACTGGACGTCTCCAACGAGTTGAAGAAGGACTAGGTCTCTACCTTCCTCTCCCCTCATCAACGGAGCGGATTGCTTTGACTGTTAGGGTTCAAGGTGAACTAAGAGGCGAGGTGTCGACCTCAATTTTGCGGTGGAATCGCCACCAACCTCTCCAACGTGTTTCCTCTTCCGCCTAGAGATCTTGTTCTCTAGAGGTACAATCTCTAACCCCTTGTGATGGTTAGATGTGATGAGTTAGGTTCCATTTTGTTTCCTTAGCCCTGTTTTGGCCATTGTCATTGGATATCCGTTCCTTTGTGTTGTTGGTGCTTGAATAATTTTTTTAAAATAATATTCGCCCTACCGCTACACTATGGTTTCCTTCCGTGGTATCAAAACCAGGTTAATGATATCTCATGACAATGGGCCTCCTTTTGGGCCTAGCGGTTTGGATTGGTTATGTCCCAACTCTTGATTCAAGATTCTGTAATCCGTTGTTTTGTGGATTATGAGAGGATTATTTTTGGATTTAAAATAATCTAGTTGAATCATGTTGGGATGTTGAAAGAATTGGTTTCAAGATGAGCTAAACACCTAGAGGGGGGGGGGGGGTGAATAGGTACAATTCTTTTTTTATTGCTTAGACAGACAAATTTATAACAATAAGACCTGTTATGCACACTGTCACAACACAGATAAAAATAAACATAACACACACAGAATACACACAGTTTTATAGTGGTTCCCCAAGTGATGGGTACATCCACTTTCCCCCTTCGCCTATCTAGCAGTATATTAGATTCGGCCTAACTTCCTTCTTCCTTCTCAGATCCTCAGATCTTACAACTCGGAACCCTGAATGGTTCCTACAACTCAGACTTCAGCAAGTCCTACAGCTCAGATTCTCTCAAAGAATCCTACCTCAGAGTGAGTCCACGCTCCTACAACTTACGCACACATGCCCTACCTCAGCCTCTTCCACAGGCCTACAACTCAGAGATATTAATCCCCTACCTCATGCACTCAGCCCTACCTCAGCCTTTATAATTTAGGCTTACAACTCAGATCTATAATAGATCCTAACAGTAAACTGATAATAGAAAAGAATAAATCCTTCACCCAGGTAGAGAGAGAAAAGGATGAAGGTTTCTTGATCAGTTCTTGATAGAACATATAACTTAGAATCAAACTGTCTTAGCTTCTTCAAAGCTTCTTGAATTTGAACAAAGTAGGGTTGATTTTCTTGTGAAGTGGAGTTGATCCTCAATCCAGCTTCCTTCTTCTTTTCAGAATTAAATCTGAATTCTTCATGCAGACTTGTTCAGGATCTGCTAGAGACTTGATGACTTATGGATGAAGACTTCTCTTCTTCTTCTTAGATTGGTTCCGTCTTTTATGCTTCAAACTCTCTATCTATCAGATGATAGAACATGTCTTTATATAGGCTTCATCCAAGGTTACCGGCTAATCCGGTTCATAACAACCTTCTGACAGCTCTGATAGATGCAACAGCCTTGTTGGTCATGACAACTATCAAGTCACCAGTTACTTCATTATACTTTGTCTCAGTCAGCAAAGTGTCGAGACATTCCTTTAAATGTGTCGACACAAATAGACTATGTGTCGACACAATCCTTGGTGATGTCGACACAGCTCCCATAATGTCGACACAACACACTTTAATCTTCTTGACACAACTCCTGTAAAATGTGTCGACACAAGTCCTGTGCGTCGACACAAATACTTCTTGTCTTGACATTGTGGTTGTCTTAATACAATTCTAGAATGTGTCGACACAAGTCCTGTGTGTCGACATAATTGTTGTAGACATAATTCTGTGTGTTGACATAAGTCTTGTGTGTTGACACAATCTATCTCCTGGTGTCGACACAGTTGGTGTCGACAGATTTTCCGTGTGTCGACATAAGTTCTGTGTGTCAACACAATCTTGCTTCTGGTGTCGACACAACGTTTCCCAAGTGTCGACACAGTTGTTGTCGACAGATTTTCTGTGTGTCGACACAAGTCCTGTGTGTCGACACAAGTCCTGTGTGTCGACACAAACTGGCTTCGGGTGTCGATACTTATACTTAGAAAATTTTTCTTGCAATTTCTTAACCTGCACAATGAAACTCAAAACATCATCAAATACACATTGATGAATATCATTGAGTTAAGTGAGTCTTCTCCAAATTTGGTACACATTTTCTAATGTACCCAACAATCTCCCCCTATTTGGAGAAGGTATAACCATTAGTCAATGATATATATCACTTATAATAAAACACAAATAATGATGTGAAAACATTTCTCAGACATGGTAATTCATAGACAAAAACAAAATACTATATCAACACAAAGTATGATAACATGTAATGAACAAGAATCAAAGTTTTGTTGAATTACAAAAGTGTTTAACATTCAAATGATTACATAGATTTACACAGTGTTAAAATCTAATAAAACTATCCTAAGGCTGATCAGGCACCTTGATCACTATTCCTTTGCCAGATTGAACCCTTGCTTGTACACTAGTTCCAGTGTCTTCAGCTGGCTTCTTTCCTTTAAGATCTTTCTTCTTAAGCACTTCAGCCTTGGTCTTCTGCCTTTTAAAATAATGGTAAGGCTTAGGGAAGTATTTACTTGGCTCCACAGTAGTAGCAGGTAACTTCCCAGCTTTTTAATCTCTTCTAAACTGATATATGACATCTTGCCTTTGTTGATACTTGTTCCACTCTAGTTCATAATACCACTTACCTCTATCATGCATTTTATCTTTCACAGCTTGCCAGGCAGTGAGTATTATGTTCCTTGAAGTGGGACTCCATCTTTCAAAATCTGGCTTTGATTCAGTCTGCTCTCTAAATCTTTTCTTGGAAAGTTGAGCTTCTTGCTCTCTTTTTAAGGCTGCTTCAGACATCTCAACTTTCTCAATAACCACATTCTGAACCTCCTGTGGAGGACTGTACATTTGTTGAACAATAGCTTGAATTCCTTCAAAGTCAGCATGTGGATAAATGATTTGAGCCACTTCCTGCTGAGCCCCTTCATTGTAAGCAGCTTGAATGCCTGGCTTAGCTGTGTTGTCATCATCACACAGGGGTCGATATCCAAGAGTGGCTCTGAGAGAATTAGTTATCCATTTAGCATGTTCAGAGCCTGCATTGACTAACAATCTCTCCCCCTTTATGACTTCTCTTTCAACATGGTCTCTTAGATCATCCTTTTGGAACCTTATCTGATTGGCTAGATAATTTGTTCCATCTTTGTAGAATGCCTTGAACTTCAGCAGCTGACCAGAAATTATCTTCTGAGATTCTTGAATAGCAATGCTAACATCTGTCAATTTTTCTTGGAGGTGTTTATCAAACTCAGACTTTTCTTTTGTAATGTTTGCAGTTAAAACAGTTGCTGTATTCTTAAGTTCTGTGACAATCACATTATGAGATTCAGTAAGATTGTCATTCATTCTTATTTGATTTTCCAAAACATAGCCTTGTTTGATTGCTATATCATCTATCTGTGTTTTGGCTTCCACTTGTTGTTTGGCTAAATAAACTACAACATTACCTCCCTTATGGAAGCAATCTGTCATCTCCTTTTTATGCTGATTTACTTCAAATCTGATAGATTTGATATCTTGAGCCAAAGTAAATTGCAGTTCTTTATGGTTCTCATCTACATATTTCTCAATTGCTGCTCTTTGCTCATCCATCTTAACTTGCAGTTGTACTAGAAGGGAACTGAAGTCTACTGTAGGTGTTGGAGTTTGTGGAACAGCCTGCAAGGCCTTTTTATAGCCAGAGCTCCTCTTCCTGAGTTCCACAAGCTTTTTCTTCTTGGCCCTAGAAGCTGCTTCATCTTCAGAAGTTTCTGAGGAACTTGCTATGTCCACAGTGTCTTTGGAAGTAGGGTCAATGATTGGCTGATTCTGCTCAGTACTTAGCAGCTCCCCCTTAGTCCTTGGCAGCTCCCCCCCAGTCCTTGATTCTTCGATATCAGGAAACAACTCCTCTAGAGTGAACTCTTGCTGCATTTGAACAGGAGGAATATCTTACTCCTGTGCAGTAGATGGAGTGTCATCAACTGCAGATGTGTCCTCCATTGTAATGTCTTGTGCTGGGACATTGTCTTGGGTAGTCTGTACAACATCAGTCAGATGCACAATTAGTGTTTCTGGCTCAGTATCTAGTGTAGTTTGATTAATATCATGTATTACCTCAAGGATAGTTTGAGTGGCTGTTTCACTCTCTAATGCAGCTTGCTCTTTCTCATGAGCAACTTCTGAAGGTAATGCCTCTTATTGAGCTGAAGCTGGAGAAAGCTCATTGGCTCCCCCTAGATGAGGCACTTCCTGAACTTGATCCAGTTGGATGGTGCTTTCTGGAATCAGCTCCCCCTGCACCTGACTATCATCTACATTCTTAGGAGCAGGTGATTTCCTTATAGATTCTGGTTATTCTTCATCTAAACTGAAGGTCACTTGTTCTTCTGAATCACTATAAGATTCAGGTCTCCTGGGGGTTTGTTTCTTCTTTTTCTGTGGTAGTTGTTTTTGTGGAGTAGGAATATCTTTTGTTAGCACCCTTTCCCATCTGGAGAGTATTCTTAAATCCATCCTTCTCATGTGGTTGATCTTAGATCTTGCTGTCTGGTGCATCACTTCAGGTATAATCTCAGCCAGATATAGACTTAGTATTCTCCCTAGGTTTGGTTTCTTGAAGCTTTCTTTTATATTCTCAAATATTACTGCAGACCAGTTAGTGTTGATCCTGAAGATGACTCTGGTCATGAGGCTGAACATGTAGGCAGATATTCTATCATGTCCTCCTGGTTTGCATAGAATCACTTTTCCAACTATTTCAGAAAGAAATTTTCATTGGGAGTTCATCCCCTTTCTATTCATAGAAGATCCAATCTTGGTGATGGGATCCAGTCCACACCATTGTAGAGCTTCTCTGGTCTTGGAAGATGCAACCTCATCTTCTTCTTGAACTCTAGGCAGGTGTAGAGTCTTTCTTAAACTCTTCAAGGTGAGTTTGACCTTTGTGCCTTGAACTGAGGACCTAATCTTTAGTCCTGTTGCATCTAGAGATGCTGCTTCATAACATTCAAGGATCTTCTTCTTCCAAATCTTTGTCGGTTCTGACACAAGGTATTCTAATCCATTGACTGTGATTAGGGTAATCACAGCTTTGATTTCGGGTTCCGCACTATCAAAGGCATCACGAAAGAGTTCATAGCCCTCGTTAATGTTGTCGTCTTGTTTGGGCGCCATTGGGAATGAGAGAAATTTTGGATTAGGAAGAGAAAGAATTTGTCGACACAAGGATTTTGTCTCGAGAATTTGGACAACGTGTCGACAGGGTTTGTTTTCGACCTATTTATATGTTTCTAAATACAGAAGGTCAAAAGGCACGTTGAAATACACTTAATGTGTCGACACTGTTGAGACAGTGTCGACACAGACTACTAAGGTCTCGACAGAGGTATTTACTACTATGTGTCGACACCAAACTGAGTGTCAACACAACTTTCTTGATGTGTTGACACCAACTACTAAGTGTCGACATAGACTTCTTTATGCGTCGACACAAAATTACTTAGTCAAATTTGTCATTCTATTCTATGTTCAACATTCCTAATTCAATTTTGAAATTATTAAATTTAGTTTCATCTAGTGGTTTGGTGAACATGTCAGCAATTTGATAATTAGTATTCACAAATTCTAAACATATATCTTCTTTTTCTACATGATCTCTAATGAAGTGAAATCTGATTTCTATATGCTTAGTTCTGCTATGTGAAACAAGATTTTTAGCAATAGAAATAACACTTATAGAATCACAAAATAATGGAGTTTTACTTACCTTGAGACCATAGTCTTCAAGTTGATGTTGAAACTATAATATCTGAGCACAGCAGCTGCCTGCAGCAACATATTCTGACTCAGCAGTAGATATTGCCACACTAGTCTGCTTTTTAATGCTCCAGGACACCAATCTTCCACCTAAAAACCGACATGTGTCAGTTGTGTTTTTCCTATCTTCTTTGCATCCTGCAAAGTCTACATCTGAATAACCTGTCAGTAGAAAGTCTCTATTCTTAGAGTACCAAAGGCCAAGATTAAGTGTTCCCTTGAGATATCTCAAAATTCTTTTAACTGCAGTATAATGAGATTCTTTAGGGCTTGCTTGATACTTAGAACAGACACATGTAGCATACATGATGTTTGGTCTACTAGTAGTTAAGTATAAAAGGGAGCCAATTATTCCTCTATACAAAAACTCATCTATAGGTTTTCCTGCATCATCTTTGCCTATATGCGTACTTGACCCCATAGGAGTTCTCATGGTGGAGGATGACTCCATACCATATTTCTTTATTAACTCCTTAGTGAACTTAGACTGGGATATGAACAAGCCATCATCAGTCTATCTAACTTGGAGTCCCAAGAAGAATTTAAGCTCACCCATACTGCTCATCTCAAACTTCCCTTGCATAAGTTTTGCAAACTTCTTACAAATGTTATTTTCTGTTGATCCAAAGATAATGTCATCAACATATATTTGGACTAGGATGATCTTGCCTTTTGATTACCTAAGGAATAGTGTCTTGTCTATTTTTCCCCTTGAGAATTTGTTCTCAATGAAGAAGGTAGACAAAGTTTCATACCAAGACCTAAGAGATTGTTTCAGTCCATATAGGGCTTTCTTAAGCCTATAAACATAATTAGGATAAAGAAGATCTATAAAATCTGAGGGCTATTTGAAAGATATGGTACCTAAACACCTAGAGGGGGGGGGGGGTGAATAGGTGACCTAATCCTTTTTGACTTTTGTTTGGCAGCACAACAGCTATTTCACAGAATTCTACAGCTAACAGCAATTACAGCATATAAACAGTAATTCCACAGCACAGCACATAAGACACACTAATTTATAGTGGTTCCCCAATCTTTGGGTACATCCACTTTCCCCCTTCGCCTATCTAGCAGTGTACTAGATTCGGCCAAACTTCTCCACTAACTCAGAACCCAACTAGGTTCCTACCTCAGACCCAAAGCCTTACACTCAGCCAAAAGGCCTACACTCAGCCACCCAGGCCTACACTCAGAGTTCTTCAACTCCTACACTCAGGCAACCAAGCCCTACCCTCAGCCTTTATAAAATAGGCTTACAATTCTCTCAGATCCAATGGATCCTACAAGTTAAAATAGAAATACAATTGCTAACTCTACAACTCAGAAAATGATAGAGAAGTTGAGAGTTTCTTGAAGAGTTCTTGGAAGAACTCAGTTAGATCCAAACTGACTTAGCTTCCTTCAAAGCTTCTTGAGTTAGAACTGAATTAGTCTGAATCTTCTGCAGTTGATCCTTGACCTCTGCTTCTTGAGATCCAGATGATTCTGAATCCTTCTTCTCAGCCTTAGTTCCAAAGACTAAATTCTTGGTTGGAGCTCTCTCTCTCCAACTTCTTAGATCTGCAGTTGGACTGCATGATCTTCTTTTGTTGATCCTCTGTGTATCACTTCTTGATTTAATCTGATCAACCACTTCAATTATTCTCACAACTTGTAATGATTATTATCAATCTTATCAATCAGTTTCTGTAAACTATGGGTGCCTATTTATAGGCTTCCTTCATGGTAACCGGCTGGTCCGGTTCATAACAGACTTCTGACTTCACTAACAGTTGCTGTAGACCGGCTGGATTGGCAGCTGTCATGTCAACCAGTCACTTCTTGAAATTCTCTAACTGTCAGATAGTGTCGAGACTTTCTGTTCTTAAGTGTCGACACTTATAGACCAAGTGTCGACACATATTGTGTAAATGTCGACACAAGTCTACAAGGTGTCGACACAATTCCTTGTATGTCTCGACACAGATTCTTCTGCATGTGTCGACACTGAAATTGAGTGTCGACACAAGTACTTGTTCTTCATTCTTTAACTGTATTCTTCTAAGTGTCGACACATCTCCTTTGTGTCGACACATCTTCATGTGTAGAAACTGTCAAGTGTCGACACTGCTTCTTGGTGTCGACACAAGTCTTCAATCTTGATTCTTCAGCTGAGTGTCGACACATTCCCTTAGTGTCGACACTTGTACTTAGAATATTTTGTAAACTTTTCTGTTCTTTGCTAAGTGTCGACACAGCTCCTTGTGTCGACACTTTCTTCAAGTGTAGAGTCTTCAACTAAGTGTCGACACATTGTGCTGAGCGTCGACACTTTCTTCAAGTGTTGACTCCTCTGGTTGTGTGTCGACACTTTCTTCAAATACTGAGTCTTTAGCTAAGTGTCGACACATTGTGCTGGGTGTCGACACTTCCTTCATATGTTGACTCTGCTGATTGAGTGTCGACACATTGTGTTGAGTGTCGACACTTGTACTTAGTTTCTGCAGAATTTTGCTGAGTGTCGACACAACTCCAAGTGTCGACACTTTCTGGTGTTGACTCAGCTCTTCTAGGTGTCGACACTTCTGCTAAGTGTCGACACAGCTTTTCTGCATTCTTCTACACTAAGTGTCGACACAGCTCCAAGTGTCGACACTTTCTGACTGGTGTCGACTCTTCATTCCAGGTGTCGACACAATGACTCCAAGTGTCGACACTGCTTGTCTGGGTGTCGACACAAGCTTTCTCAAGTGTCGACACTTTCTCTCTGGGTGTCGACACATGGACTTAGAAACTTTTAGCTTCAGTCCAGTGTATACCTAACCTGCACAAGTAACTCAAACAAACATCAAATACACTATGATGTATATCATTGAGTTAGGTGAGGCTTCTTCAAATCAGGTACATTTGACCAATGTACCCAACAATCTCCCCCTATTTGGAGAAGTCATAACCCTTAGTCAATGATATACATCACTCATAATTAAAAATTAGAGAATGATGTAAAGCAGGTATATATCAACAGGGTATACTTAAACATGTAATAAAGCACACATGTATACTCATACAGCATTACAGAACAAACAAGAATTAGACACATTCTACTGAACAATCATGAAATATATATTTATCAAAAATTGTTCATACATTGTTTGCAATATATTTTCAAAGATTTACAATAATGTTTAGATGTAACAGAGTACAACATTCTTCAGTCTAAGCTTAGTCTAATTCTGCTCTGGTTCTTTTATGACTATGCCTTTTCCAGCTTGCACTTTGGCCTTTACAGCAGCAGCAGCAGCAGGCTCAGCTTCAACAGTCTTCTTCCCTTTGGAGTCCTTCTTCTTCTGTTCTGCAGCCTTGATTTTTTGCCTCTCAAAATAATGATAGGGCTTAGGAAAGTACTTGCTAGGCTCCACAGCTGTAGGAGGTAGCTTTCCTAACTTAGCCTTCCTTCTAAACTGGACAATGGCTTCCTACCTGATCTCATGCTTTCTCCATTCTGGTTCTGAGAACCACTTGTTCCTCTCATATGCATTGTCCTTGGCTGCTTTCCAGGCTGTGAGAATGATGTTCCTAGAAGTAGGGCTCCACTGTTCAAAATCTGGTTTTTGCTCAGCTAGTTCCCTGAACTTCTTCTTTGATAGCCTTGTCTCTTCTTCTTTGTCCATAGCCTCTTGCATAGCTGCTATAATAGGTTGAGTAACCTTTTCTAAATGGACATTGTCCTTGCCCCCAGATGGGCTATACATAGTACTCACTTCTGCATGAATCATTTCAAAAGCTGGAGGTGGATAAATGACTTGAGCTACTTCTTGTGGCTCACCTCCAAAATAGGCAGGGTTCAGTCCAGATTCAGCAACTTCATTGTCATCACACAGGGGAGGATATCCAAGTGTAGCCCTGATTGAATTTGAAATCCATTTTGCATGCTCAGAACTGGCCTTGACTAACACTCTCTCCCCCTTTATGACTTCTTGGGCTACATGGTCTCTTACATCATCTTTCTGGAACCTGATTTGGCTGTCCAAATACCTTATGCCATCCTTAAAGAAAGGTCTAAGCTTGGTAAGCTGTTCAGAAATGACCTTCTGGGAATCCTTGATTGCAGTCTTGACAGCAGCAATGTCTTCTTGAAAAGCTTTATCAAATTCAGCCTTTGCAGCATCAGTAGAAGCAGATGGTTCAGCAGACTTATTCTTTAATTCAGTTACTATAGCATTGTGGGAGGCAGTTAAATTGTCATTCATTCTTAATTGATTCTCCAGCACATAGCCTTGCTTTAGTGCTATATCATCTACTTGAGTCTTAATCTTTTCCTGATGAGTTGCCAGAAAGACTACAGCATTTCCACCCTTGTGGAAGCATTCATTCATCTCTTTCTTGTTCAGGTTCATTTCAAACCTTATGGACTTGATATCCTGAGCAAGGTCAAACTGTAAGGACTTGTGCCCTTCATCAATATACTTCTTTATAGCCCTCCTTTGCTCATCCAGCTTAACTTGCATTGCTACCATTAGGCTACTGTAATCTGTTGATGGAGCTTGTTGGACTAAGGAGTGTTGAGCAACAGTCTGGAGAGCCTTCTTGTAGCTCTGGCTCCTTCTTTTGAAAACAAAGAATTGCTTCTTTTTAGCTTGTGCAGCCTCATCTTCCTCAGATTCTGAAGTACTGGCAATATCAACACTGTCCTTAGGGCTTGAGGGTTTGTCATCTTGCACATCAAGTGCCTTTTCAGTATCTAGCCTAATAGGCTCTTCCTGAACTTCCAAGATCTCCCCCTCAACAGCAGCACCCTTCTCTTTATCAGCAGCAGTCTTGTCAATGTCAAAGTCCTCTTGATCTAGATTCAGAAAGAGGTCTTCCATTGTATATTCTGGGGGTGACTGAGCAGGAGATGTACTTGTTTCTTCATCCACTTTATCAGGTATCACAACAGATGTGTCTGGAAGAACAACATCTGGTGCTGTACTTGCTTGCTGAATGTGCTCATGGACATCAGACAAATCAGAATCCATTACAGAAAAATCTAATGTATTTAGGTCAGAAAGTACCTCTTGGATAATAAGAGTAGCTTGCTCACTCTCCAGTGTAGAGGGATGTTCTACAGCTGGAGGCTCCCCCTGGCTTGGATCCTTGGGGTTAGCTGGAGGCAACTCCCCCTGGATCTCAGCTGGCTCTTGAGGAGCAGGTGACTTCTCTGCAGCCACATCTATTGGACTATCAGGAGTGAAAACAACATGTTCTTCACTGCCTGAGCTGCTGGAGGACTCCTGAGTCACAGCAGTAGTCTTCCTCTTCTTCCTGGGAGGAGAGTCTTTCTTTGAAACTTGCTTTTCTGGGGTTGGAACTTCTTTGGACAGCACTCTTTCCCATCTAGAGAATATCCTTGAATCCATTCTCCTCATGTGATTGATTTTAGTTCCAGCAGCAGTGCTCATTACCTCTGGAATTGATCCAGCCAGGTAGAGACTTAGTATCCTGCCCAGATTGGGCTTCTTCAAATTTCTTTGGTTCTATTTGAGACAGAAAACTTGAATATACTACAGCATTCTGATTTCTGCTCCTTGTCTGAACACCTTGTCTTGGATCTCCAATAATTAGTTCTACTGGATGGTCTCTTAGATGCCTGTTGGCTGGAGGCATCCTTACTTCTGGTTGAACTTCTTCAGCATCTTCATCAAGCTGAGTTCCTTGTACTTCTTCAGCTCCTTGTACATGTAGTTCTCCCCCTGGACATAAGCCATCTTCTTCTACTTGCTGTCTTGTAGCAGGTATATCTTCTATGGTTAGCTTATCCATCTTCTTAGTAAGACCTGTGGGGCTGCATATATTGCTAGACAACTCATTGTTAATTAGTTGTGTCTCATCAAAAACTACATGCACAGACTCCTCTACAACTTGTGTAGTCAAGTTGTAGACTCTATAAGCCTTACTATTATTGCTGTACCCAACAAATACTCCCTCTTGGGACTTGGCAGCAAACTTAGTTAAGTAAGACTTTCCATTGTTAAGTATGAAGCATTTGCAACCAAAAATCCTGAAATAGGATAGATTTGGTTTCCTGCCTTTCACAACTTCATAGGGGGTCTTGTTTAACCTTTTAGTGATGGTAGCCCTATTTATCACATGACATGCAGTGTTAACTGCTTCAGCCCAGAAATATTCTGGCAGTGATGAATCACTTAATAGGGTTCTACCAGCTTCTATCAAGGTCCTATTTTTCCTTTCAGCAATGCCATTTTGCTGAGGTGTTCTAGGTGAAGAGAATTCTTGAAATATCCCATAGTCTTCACACAGCTTTGTCATGCTTTCAGACTGAAACTCTGTACCATGGTCACTTCTAATTTTGACCACTGTACAGTTCAATTCATTCTGAATTTGCTTAACAAAACTATAGAAGACACTAGGTGTTTCAGATTTCTGCTTTAAGAAGAACACCCAGGAAAACCTTGAGTAGTCATCAACAACTACAAAGGTATAGACCTTCCTACCTAAGCTGTGAACTGGCATTGGACCAAATAGATCCATATGCAAGAGGTATAAACACCTCACAGCATCTTTGTTGTCTAAGCTTCTAAAGGTGGATTTAGTCTGCTTGCCCTTTTGACAAGCTGAGCAAATGCCATCTTTGACACACTTAACTTGAGGACCATTCCTCACTAACTCTTTGCTAAAGAGTTTGCTAATAGTCTTGTAATTAAGATGGGCAAGCCTCTTATGCCATTTGACACATTGAGAGACTGTCTCATCAGCTACAAGACAAACTGGAGAACTATTGTTCTCAACCATAATGTCTAAACAATAGACATTTCTCTTTCTATATCCTGTCAAAATGATCTCTTGATCACTTGACCTCTTGATATGACAACCATTTTTAACAAATGAGATGTCATACCCTACATCACTTAACTGACTTATACTAATGAGGTTGTGTTTCAACCCTTTAACATAAGCCACTTGAGTAATGGTAACAAGGTTTGAAGAGATTTTACCAAACCCTTTGATGATCCCTTTTTCAGAACCACCAAAGGTCACCTTTGGACCATTTTTGATTGGAATGTAGTCCTTCAGTAGTCCCCTTGTTCCAGTCATGTGTCTGGAACATCCACTATCCAAGTACCATGTAGGGGTATGGCCACTTGGATTCACCTGCAAAACAAATTAATGAACCTTAGAACCCAAAGTAAACTTGGGTCCTTGGTGATTGTTAGTTTGCAACTTAACAAAGCTACTTGTTGGATTTCCACCAGGTAACTTGCTACTCAACTTGGCACTGGCATTGTGCCAACAGTCCAAGGCAAAATGGCCAACTTTGCCACAGCACCAGCATTCAAACTTGTTGTACCTTTGCTTAGGTACAGACTTGGCTGACTTGACTACAGCAGCCTTATTGAATGTTGGGGCTTTGCCCTTGGACTTGGACTGATCCTGAACAGTCCTAGCTAATTTAACAAAACCCAGTCCATCCTTTCCTTTATGATGAACAAATTCATCAATCAAGGGTAGCACTGATTTAGGTTTTGAAAAACTAGCAACTATCTCTTTCTCTTTCTGAAGATTGATCTCCAGTCTCTTAATTTGATCATTCTTAAATGTGATAGTACCCATCTGAATCACTGTAATGTGTTTCAGCCTGGCTACCTCATTAAGTTTTTGATCATACTGTTTCTCAAAATCTGTTGCAGCTGCCTTGAGATCAGCAATCTCCTTTGCCTGACTTTTGGCTAGGATCTTGCTTTTCTTATAGGCTTGCAACAGTACTTGATATTCATCTAAGAGCTGATGAATATCTCCCTCAGATTCAGAAACACTTTCATCACTTGATGAAGATGATTCTGACTCTGAACTAGAACTGGAATCTGAACTTAAGGTTAGACTTTGTACCTGACTAGGTCCTGGCTGCTCCAGGATTTTGGTACTTTCAGTCAATGCCATCAGTCCTTGGCACTGAACCTCTTCTTGTTCATAGATTGATTCCATGATTTGCATAAACTCTTCTTCCTCTTCAGCAAATAGCCCTATGTAGGCTTCAGCATCTGTCTCAGTGTCTGAAGAAGAAATGTCTGAAAGAGTCTTCTCATTCTTTGCAACAAAAGACTTCTCCTTCTTTCCTTTGAAGTGGGTCTTCTTTTTGTCACTGGATTCTTTTCTTCTTTCAGGACAATCTGCAATTACATGACCCTGTCTATTGCAGCAGTAACACACAATCTTAGACCCAGTTGCCTTGCTAGTCTTTGTCTTTTTCTTGTCCTTCTTTGAAGGTTTCTTCTCCTGATACTGGACTTCTTTCCCTTTGGAAAATGAAGGTCTGGACCTCCATTGTTTCTTCTTAAGGAATTTCTGAAAATGTCTGGTGAATGCAGCAAAATCTTCATCACTTTCACTGCTTGTAGATTTAGTGCTAACAGACTCATCAGATTCTGATTCAACTACCTCTGGAGGAGGAGTTGATGACTTAGTCCTGTTCTTTCTAGGTACTTCTGACTTAAAGGCAACAGTCCTTTCCCTGTGTTCAGTCCTTGTTGACTTTTCCTCTTCTTTTCTCACTGTCAGCTGCATCTCATAAGACAGCAACTTGCCAAACAGTGTGGGAGGAGGAATTTCTCCCAACTTTGCCATTTCTCTGATGGCACAGATCTTGGTGTCCCAATCTTTGGTTAGGGACCTTAGGAATTTGTCATTCAATTCATAGTTTGTGAACTCTCTTCCATAGGACATGAGTTCATTAACAATTCTGTAGAACTTTTTGTAGCATTCAGTGATGCTATCTCCTCTTCCTTGCCTAAAGCTCTCATATTCTTGATTAAGCAAGGACTTCCTATCTTGTCTTACTTCTTCAGAACCTTCCATGTAGACAATGAGGGTATCCCACATTTCTTTTGCTGTTTTACAGTGAATAAGGTTCTGGAAGGTGGCATCATCAATTGCACTAACTATGATGTTCTGTGCCCTTTTGTCCATTGTAGCTAGGACAATCTCATCCTTGGTCATCTCAGAAAAATCCTTTGGAGTTCTCTGTGTAGCATCCAAGACTGAAATCTTCATGGGCACATAAGGCCCTTCTTTGACTGTGATGTAGATCCTAGGGTCAGAGGCCTCCATGAACAGCCTTACCCTTTCTTTCCAGATTCCAAAAATCTCTTTTCTGCATATGGGCAGTTTCATTGAACCCAATTCCTTGTGATTCTCTGAAGAACCCATGTTTCTTGATTTTCTTGAAACTGTGTGCTAACTTATACTGAATCTGCCAAACTGAATCTCCTCAGACAGTTAGTCCTTTTTGAGTAACCTGGCTCTGATACCACTTGAAAGATATGGTACCTAAACACCTAGAGGGGGGGGGGGTGAATAGGTGACCTAATCCTTTTTGACTTTTGTTTGGCAGCACAACAGCTATTTCACAGAATTCTACAGCTAACAGCAATTACAGCATATAAACAGTAATTCCACAGCACAACACAGAAGACACACTAATTTATAGTGGTTCCCCAATCTTTGGGTACATCCACTTTCCCCCTTCGCCTATCTAGCAGTGTACTAGATTCGGCCAAACTTCTCCACTAACTCAGAACCCAACTAGGTTCCTACCTCAGGCCCAAAGCCTTACACTCAGCCAAAAGGCCTACACTCAGCCACCCAGGCCTACACTCAGAGTTCTTCAACTCCTACACTCAGGCAACCAAGCCCTACCCTCAGCCTTTATAAAATAGGCTTACAATTCTCTCAGATCCAATGGATCCTACAAGTTAAAATAGAAATACAATTGCTAACTCTACAACTCAGAAAATGAGAGAGAAGTTGAGAGTTTCTTGAAGAGTTCTTGGAAGAACTCAGTTAGATCCAAACTGACTTAGCTTCCTTCAAAGCTTCTTGAGTTAGAACTGAATTAGTCTGAATCTTCTGCAGTTGATCCTTGACCTCTGCTTCTTGAGATCCAGATGATTCTGAATCCTTCTTCTCAGCCTTAGTTCCAAAGACTGAATTCTTGGTTGGAGCTCTCTCTCTCCAACTTCTTAGATCTGCAGTTGGACTGCCTGATCTTCTTTTGTTGATCCTCTGTGTATCACTTCTTGATTTAATCTGATCAACCACTTCAATTATTCTCACAACTTGTAATGATTATTATCAATCTTATCAATCAGTTTCTGTAAACTATGGGTGCCTATTTATAGGCTTCCTTCATGGTAACCGGCTGGTCCGGTTCATAACAGACTTCTGACTTCACTAACAGTTGCTGTAGACCGGCTGGATTGGCAGCTGTCATGTCAACCAGTCACTTCTTGAAATTCTCTAACTATCAGATAGTGTCGAGACTTTCTATTCTTAAGTGTCGACACTTATAGACCAAGTGTCGACACATATTGTGTAAATGTCGACACAAGTCTACAAGGTGTCGACACAATTCCTTGTATGTCTCGACACAGATTCTTCTGCATGTGTCGACATTGAAATTGAGTGTCGACACAAGTACTTGTTCTTCATTCTTTAACTGTATTCTTCTAAGTGTCGACACATCTCCTTTGTGTCGACACATCTTCATGTGTAGAAACTGTCAAGTGTCGACACTGCTTCTTGGTGTCGACACAAGTCTTCAATCTTGATTCTTCAGCTGAGTGTCGACACATTCCCTTAGTGTCGACACATTCCCTTAGTGTCGACACTTGTACTTAGAATATTTTGTAAACTTTTCTGTTCTTTGCTAAGTGTCGACACAGCTCCTTGTGTCGACACTATCTTCAAGTGTAGAGTCTTCAACTAAGTGTCGACACATTGTGCTGAGCGTCGACACTTTCTTCAAGTGTTGACTCCTCTGGTTGTGTGTCGACACATTGTGTTGAGTGTCGACACTTTCTTCAAATACTGAGTCTTTAGCTAAGTGTCGACACATTGTGCTGGGTGTCGACACTTCCTTCATATGTTGACTCTGCTGATTGAGTGTCGACACATTGTGTTGAGTGTCGACACTTGTACTTAGTTTCTGCAGAATTTTGCTGAGTGTCGACACAACTCCAAGTGTCGACACTTTCTGGTGTTGACTCAGCTCTTCTAGGTGTCGACACTTCTGCTAAATGTCGACACAACTTTTCTGCATTCTTCTACACTGAGTGTCGACACAGCTCCAAGTGTCGACACTTTCTGACTGGTGTCGACTCTTCATTCCAGGTGTCGACACAATGACTCCAAGTGTCGACACTGCTTGTCTGGGTGTCGACACAAGCTTTCTCAAGTGTCGACACTTTCTCTCTGGGTGTCGACACATGGACTTAGAAACTTTTAGCTTCAGTCCAGTGTATACCTAACCTGCACAAGTAACTCAAACAAACATCAAATACACTATGATGTATATCATTGAGTTAGGTGAGGCTTCTTCAAATCAGGTACATTTGACCAATGTACCCAACACTATTCAACATAGACTTCCTCTTTTAAGTTACCATTTAGAAATGCTGACTTGATATCCATTTGAAATACCTTGAACCCCTGGTAAGCTGCATATGCAAGGAATAGCCTTATTGCTTCCAATCTTGCCACTGGAGCAAATGCCTGATCAAAGTCTATTCCTTCTTCATGCATATAGCCCTTGGCAACTAATCTTGCTTTATTCTTGACTATAATGTCATTTTCATCTAGTTGTTCCTGTAGATCCACTTAGTCTCAATCACATTGTGATTCTTTGGTTTTGGGACCAGCTTCCATACTTTACATCTCCTGAATTGATTCAGCTCCTCCTGCATTGCATCAATCCAGTTTGAATCCTGTATGGCTTCTTCAAATCTTTTGGGTTCCAACTGAGACAGGAAGCTTGAACAAAGAACTGTGTTCATGTTCTTGCTTCTGGTTTGAACACCATGTCTTGGATCACCAATGATTTGGTGTGCTGGATGATCCTTTAGATGTCTTATTACTGGAGGCAATCCTTCTATAGTTTGAACTTCTCCATTCTCCCCATCATGCTGTACTTCATTGTCTTCATCAGCAACTTGTGAGTCTTTTACTCCCCCTGGACAGCAACCAACATTTTCCTCATTCTGCCATGTAGTTTGGCCTTCACTAACAGTTAGCATGTCCATCTTTTCTTTTAAGCCTGTAGAGCTACAAGAATTGCTAGACAGCTCACAGTTAATTAGCTTAGATTCATCAAATACTACATGAACAGATTCTTCTACAACTTGTGTTAAATTTTCTCAACGTGGTCAGCAAGATAACCCAAACGCCAAATTAATATCTTCGGAACTACCCAGTTCTCACGTTGAACCAGCGGAAACCAAGGACCAAAGGTTAAACCCAACAAACAATGGAAGCACAAGCAGATCTATTATCATTCACTTCTTTACAATCCGAGGCATACATAGCGAGACATGATTTCGCTAGTATAATAGCTGTAAACAGAAAGCACCAAAAAACACGCCGGGCGGACAGCACCGGAGTCCGCAAGACCGCGAGGTCGCCAAAGGTCGCCGAGTCCGCTGAGCACGCCCAAGCTAAGCTGCAATCCGTCGAATAGCCACGGAGTCCGCCGAAGCCGCGAGGCCGCGCGGACACACCGTTATTCGTCTCCTGCTGAACCTGAACTGAGGAACACCCCTACCCGCCTGAAGCCGGCGGACAGGTTATTGAAGCTGGCAAAGATGAAACAGAACTGACAAGCCGCAGAGCGACCTCCTACTGAGTCCGGAGAGACCACACACTTCCAAGCACTTGACCGAAGTCACAGCCAAACTCCTGGCTCCTTGAAGCTATCCGTGCGACCTGCACACAACAAACCGTCAGCCTGAAACAATCCGCGCGGACTGACAAACACAGACCGCAGCTCCTTGCACACCCCAACTTACTGTTCACTCAAGTTACTTAGGTTACTGTAGATGTGCCAGGGGGGTCCTATTTATAGGCACGGTGAGGAGTGTGGTCACCGCCCAAGAGATAGTGACACCGCCCCAGCCCGCGCGATAGCAAAACTCTGTCCGCCGAGTCCGCAAGGACTTAGCCGGATACCAAGGAAAACTGCCAGGAGCAAGGCAACCATTGACGAACCCTCTCCAGTCCGCCCAATCTATGCGGACAAGGCATCATCCCGCAAAGCTCCAGCCACTGCAGGACAGCAACCCCCTTCAATGGCAGTCCGCACCAACCCGAGGCAGTCCGCAAGACTCACACCTCAATCCGCGATAAGTCCTCGACCAAAGGCAGATAGTAACAGTCCGCCCGGTCACAGCGGACTTGGCGGATACCGCAGACACCATGGCCTTGGCACAGTGTGACCAAGTCCAAAACCATCAAAGGCCAATGCGAGCATGGCAGACGCAAACCCCCGTCCGCCAAACACCAAAGCACAGACCGCCAGTAGTCCGCGAGCTCCTCGCACTCCTGTCCAACACAGCAGCCTCCTCCCGGACTCCAAACACCAGTCCGCCAATCGACCTCCATAGCAAAGCACCTGCTGTGCCACCAGAGCTCAACAAGGCCTCAGCCAAGCTCTAAACCCAGTCCACAACAGCCAATATTGCGGACACATCAGTCCGCAAGCTTCCCGCAAACATGAGCCAACCCGCCTATCAGCACAAGCTTGCACCCGCGGCCACTGAGCAATGCACCAGTCCGCAAGCCTCCATCCGCTTAGGCCGCTCCTTGGCAAAGCCAAACAACAAACACCCAATCCGCAGAAACCAGGTCGCATAGTCCGCGGACTCCATGCAACAACCCGCTCAGAAGACAGCCGGCTTTCCAATAGACCTTCCACCAGGCCGCACATCACAGTCCGCCCAGTCCGCCCAGTCCGCCAAAGTTGTCCGCCCCAGGCCGCCCGGCTTGTCCCGTCAACCACTTCCACTTCACAATTTTCAACACTCCCCCTTGAAGTGGGAAGTGGTGACCAAGCCCGGCAAGCTGCGCAAGCGTTCAAAGGGCCCCTTCGACAGTGGCTTCATGAAGATGTCAGCAAGATTATCTTCACTCCGAACTTGCCCGACCAGCAGAGATCCTTCTAACACCTTCTCCCTGATGAAATGGTGATCAATCTCTATATGCTTTGTCCTGGCGTGACACACTGGATTGTTAACCAGTTTGAGAGCACTCTCATTGTCACCCCGGAGTAAAGTAGGCCCTTGCACTTCTTCATGAACATCCTCTATAAGCCTCCTCAACCAAACGGCTTCCCGAGCAGCCAAGGCCGAAGCCTTATACTCCGCCTCCGTGGTTGAAACCGACACCGAGTCCTGCTTCTTGCTACACCACGAGATGCTAGCTGAACCGCAAGTGAACACATAACCTGAAGTAGACCTTCGATCATCTGAATCACCGCCATAGTCAGCATCCGTGTACCCGAGCAACGCAAACTCCGCGTCCCTTCTATAGAGGAGTCCCATATCAGAAGAAGCCTTGACATACTTCAGAATTCCCTTTGCCACCACTAGATGAGATTGCCTTGGTTCAGCCATATACCGACTTACTCGGCCAACAGCATAAGCTATATCCGGCCTTGTAATCATCAGATAAATCAAGCTCCCAACAAGAGCCCTGAACACCAAGGGATCATGAAGAACCCTTCCCTCATCTCGTCGAAGCTTCAGCCCAGATTCCAGTGGAGTAGAGCACTTCTTCCCTTCGCCCATGCCGAACCGCTTCACAATACGATCAACATATCCTTTCTGGCTAATGAGAACCCCGCACTCCTTCCTCTCCACTTCCAGACCAAGAAAGTGATGCAACTCTCCCAAGTCCTTCATCTCGAAGCGTATAGCAAGCTCAGCTCTGAGCCTTGCTACTTCCTCCTCTGAATTCCCTGTGATGATCATGTCATCCACATACAGCAGGACCAAGACTTGTAGCTCTCCATTCTTCTTGACGAACAAGCTTGAATCTGAGTTGGAAGCAAGGTATCCACAGAATTGCAAGTACTCTGCAATCTTCCCATACCATGCTCTAGGAGCTTGCTTCAACCCATAGAGAGCCTTCCTGAGTTTGCAGACATAGTCCGGATGCTTTTCAGAGACAAAACCAAGCGGCTGATCCATGAAGATATCCTTGTCAATCTCTCCGTAAAGAAAAGCATTCTTCACATCGAGTTGCCACAACCTCCATCCCTTGCTAGCAGCCAAGGCGATCACCACTCTTACAGAAGTCATCTTCGCAACTGGACTGAATGTCTCCTCATAGTCTTCTCCATACTATTGTGAGAATTCTCTAGCGACCAGCCGAGCCTTGAACCGATCAATGCTCCCATCAGCCTTCTTCTTCAACTTATACACCCACTTGCAAGTAACCGGAGTAATGCCATCAACCTTGGGCACAAGGTCCCAGGTTTCATTCTTCTTCAGAGCATCAATCTCTTCTTTCATGGCAACTTCCCACTCCTTCACTCCAGTGGCCTCGTTGAATTTTGCAGGCTCTCGCTCATCCAGAGGACCTGCAAAGAAGCAGGAGACAAAGCTCACTGCATTCCCATCACAGTATCGAGCCGGTGGCTTAACCACCCTCTTCGATCTCCGAAGACACGGCTCCTTGCTCACGGCTTCCGTTGCTTCTTCAGGCTCCACTCCTACCTGGGGCAAGCATTGAGCAGTGCTCCCCCTGCTTCCTGAGCCAGAAGGCTCAGCCTCGGAGTTCGAAGCAACAGGAGCTGCTGGTGAAACAGCAAGCTCCTCTTCCAAGCCTTCAGCAGCCACCACCGGTGCTTCATCAACCTTGCTACTTCCGGTTAGCTCCACCGAGCCACCTCCATATGACGTCAGCTCGTCAAAGACAACGTCTCTTGACACCACGAACTTCTTCGTCACAGGGTCCATGCATTTCCATCCCTTCTTCCGCTCATCATAGCCAACAAAGACAAGTTTCCTTGCCTTCGCATCCAGCTTTGTCCGTGAAGCATCCGTGACATGCACGTAGCAAGTTGAACCGAACACCCTAAGGTGTCCAACACTCGGCTTCTCCTTCAGCAACAGCTCAATAGGAGTCTTCATGTTGATAGGGCTGAGTGGCATCCAGTTGATAATATAAGCAACACAAGACATTCCCTCCGCCCAAAAGGACCTTGGGATATCTTTCGCACGAAGCCAGCATTCGTAGGTCTCCGTCAGATGACGGATCTTCCGCTCCGCTACCCCATTTTGTTGTGGAGTGTGGGCACAAGTAAGCTCCCGTTGGATCCCGTGCTTCATGCAGAAGTTAGAAAACTCGGAGGAGACAAACTCACCCCCATTATCAGTTCTAAGCTTCTTAATCCGCAAGCCAAGCCGGCCTTCTACCAACTCCTTGAACTCCACGAACAAACGGAAGGCTTCCAACTTCTCCTTTAAGAAGTACACCCAAGTATACCTTGAGTAGTCATCAACCAAGACAAGCATGTATCTGCTTCTACCAAGGCTGACAGTAACCGTCGGTCCCATCAGGTCGCCATGAATACACTCCAATGGTTTCTTGCTCCTTATTTGTGATTTATCAAATGGAAGGCGATGTGCCTTACCATATTGACAGCCCGCACAAACATGCCCATCACCAAAGGAGGACAACTTCGGCAACCCCCTCACCAGACTTCTACTAGCCATTGCCTTCAGTTTGTCCATGCCAACATGTCCCAGCCTCTCATGCCAGATAGCAGCACTATCATTGGCTCTCTTTCTATCAACATAAGCACTGGTGGAAAGAACAAACAAGTTCTTCACCCTCCTCCCAACATGAGCAACATCAGCCTTCACCGCTGATACGTTGCGAAGGAACCTCACGTCTGTTGGCCCAAACAGAACGTGATACCCAGCGTCCACCGCATTGGTCACCGAGAAGAGGTTCTTCTTCATGCCCGGCACGTGATACACACTCCTTAACGTGAGTGGCCCCTGATCACTACCCAAAGACACGACTCCCTCTTTCTCTACTACATAAACAGTATTATCAGCAGTGATAATAGCTTCATTACCTGAGTAAGCCTGCATGGAGGTGAACTTCGATTTGTCTCCGGTGAGGTGATGACCACACCCGGAGTCCACGATCCACTCGCTGTTGAAGTCCTCAGCAGACAAGGCCCGGACACAAGTGTCCGTCATAAAAGCTCCGCCCCATCCTGCTTCTTCACTTCTCGAGCAAGCTTCCTCCTTTCCCGCAGCATGCCCAGGCTGTAGTTTGACCTTGCAGTCCCGCTTGAAGTGCCCTCGCTGATGACACCGGTAGCACTTCAGATTCTTCTTCCAGTCCTTAGGAGCATTGCTCCTCTCCGGCGGATATGAAGTTGAAGTCTCCTTCTCAACAGCGGCCTGCACCTTCTTCTTCTTCTTCCCTTCCCATCCTTTCTTCTTGCCTGAGAAGAGAGCTTCGCTGCCTTCCTGATTCAGGTTGACTCCAGCCATCTGCCTTACTAAGCTCTCCTGCGAGGCAAGCAGATTCTCCAGCTCCAGCAAAGACGGCTGAGTAGTCCACCCTTGCACAGATGTGATAAAGGCCACATACTCCTTCCGCAAGCCGCGGATAATGTGCCTTTTCATCTTTGCCCCAGAGATAGGCTCATCAGGATCCAGTGCCGATAGCTCAGCGCATAAGCTCTTCATCTTTAAGAAGTACTTGGAGATGGAAAGGTCTCCCTGAGTTGCCATGGCCAACTCATTCTCCAGGAACTGAAGCCGCGCCACATTCTTCCTATTGAACAACTCATCAATGGTTGTCCAAATATCAGCAGCCGACTCACACCCAACGATGTGATCAAACAGTTCCGGAGACACAGCTCTCTTCAGAATGAACTCCGCCTTAGCATTTGTTCTTCTCCAGAGCCTCACCTGCTCAGCAGTACCGAAAGCAGCAGTAACTTCCTATCTGTCGTCACCACCGACGACTTCCCACAGTTCCTCGCCAAGAAGATAACTCTTCATGCACGACTTCCACTTCTTGAAGTTAGTCGGCGTTAAGAGTTCAATGCCCAGACCTCTTGCAAAGCTCCCTTCCATTGCAACACCTATTGGCAACCTTTCAGCAGCACCGAGCAACAACACAGGTTGCTCACCACTCAATCACTGAGTAACAACACTGGCTGACTTCCGCTCACGCAACTGAACCTCAGTAACCTCCCTCTGATACCATGTTAAATTTTCTCAACATGGTCAGCAAGATAGCCCAAACGCCAAATTAATATCTTCGGAACTACCCAGTTCTCACGTTGAACCAGCGAAAACCAAGGACCAAAGGTTAAACCCAACAAACAATGGAAGCACAAGCAGGTCTATTATCATTCACTTCTTTACAATCCGAGGCATACATAGCGAGACATGATTTTGATAGTATAACAGCTGTAAACAGAAAGCACCAAAAAACAAGCCGAGCGGACAACACCGGAGTCCGCGAGACCGCGAGGTCGCCAAAGGTCGCCGAGTCCGCTGAGGACGCCCAAGCTAAGCTGCAATCCGTCAAATAGCCACGGAGTCCGCCGAAGCCGCGAGGCCGCACGGACACACCGTTATTCGTCTCCTGCTGAACCTGAACTGAGGAACACCCCTACCCGCCTGAAGCCGGCGGACAGGTTATTGAAGCTGGCAAAGATGAAACAGAACTGACAAGCCGCAGAGCGACCTCCTGCTGAGTCCGCAGAGACCGCACACTTCCAAGCACTTGACCGAAGTCACAGCCAAATTCCTGGCTCCTTGAAGCTATCCGCGCGACCTGCACACAGCAAACCATCAGCCTGAAACAATCCGCGCGGACTGACAAACACAGACCGCAACTCCTTGCACACCCCAACTTACTGTTCACTCAAGTTACTTAGGTTACTGTAGATGTCCTATTTATAGGAACGGTGAGGAGTGTGGTCACCGCCCAAGAGATAGCGACACCGCCCCAGCCCGCGCGATAGCAAAACTCTGTCCGCCGAGTCCGCAAGGACTTAGCCGGATACCAAGGAAAACCGCCAGGTCCAAGGCAACCATTAACGAACCCTCTCCAGTCCGCCCAAGCTATGCGGACAAGGCATCAGCCCGCAAAGCTCCAGCCACTGCAGGACAGCAACCCCCTTCAATGGCAGTCCGCACCAACCTGAGGCAGTCCACAAGACTCACACCTCAATCCGCGACAAGTCCACGACCAAAGGCAGATAGTAACAGTCCGCCCGGTCACAGCGGACTTGGCGGATACCGCGGACACCATGGCCTTGGCATAGTGTGACCAAGTCCAAAACCATCAAAGGCCAATGCGAGCATGGCGGATGCAAACCCCCGTCCGCCAAACACCAAAGCACAGACCGCCAGCAGTCCGCGAGCTCCTCGCACTCCTGTCCAACACAACAGCTTCGTCCCGGACACCAAACACCAATCCGCCAATCGAACTCCACAGCAAAGCACCTGCTATGCCACCAGAGCTCGACAAGGCCTCTGCCAAGCTCTAAGCCCAGTCCGCAACAGCCAATACCGCGGACACATCAGTCCGCAAGCTTCCCGCGAACATGAGCCAACCAGCCTATCAGCACAATCTTGCACCCGCGGCCACTGAGCAATGCACCAGTCCGCAAGCCTCCATCCGCTTAGGCCGCTCCTTGGCAAAGCCAAACAGCAAACACCCAATCCGCAGAAATCAGGCCGCATAGTCCGCGGACTCCATGCAACAACCCGCTCAGAAGACAACCGGCTTTCCACTAGACCTTCCACCAGGCCGCACATCACAGTCCGCCCAGTCCGCCCAGTCCGCCAAAGCTGTCCGCCCCAGGCCGCCCGGCCTGTCCCGTCAACCACTTCAACTTCACAATTTTCAACAACTTGTGTAGTCAAGTTGTAGACCCTGTATGCCTAACTACAGTTGCTGTACCCAACAAATATCCCATCTTGGGATTTGACAGAAAACTTAGTTAGGTAAGTCTTGCCATTGTTAAGTACATAGCACTTGCTACCAAAGATCCTAAAATATGATATATTTAGTTTTCTGCCTTTCATAATCTCATAGGGTGTCTTTTTGTGGCTTTTGGTGATGGAAGCTCTATTGAGAATATGACATGCAATATTTATTGCCTCAGCCCAGTAATATTCTGGGAGAGAAGTGTCACTCAGTAGTGTTCTTCCAGCCTCAATAAGTGTCCTATTCTTTCTTTCAACAATACCATTTTGCTGAGGAGTTCTAGGTGAGGAGAATTCTTGATGAATCCCTAGTTCTTCACAAAACTTTGTCATACTTTCAGACAGAAATTCAGTTCCATGGTTACTTCTGATTTTGACCACTGAATTGTTAAGTTCATTCTGAATTTGTTTAACAAAATTGTTGAAGATAGTTTGGGTTTCAGATTTCTGCCTCAGGAAGAAAACCCATGTAAATCTAGAATAGTCATCCACAACCACAAAGGTATACACTTTCCTACCTAGACTATGAACTGGCATAGTACCAAATAAATCTATATGTAAGAGGTACAAACACCTCACTGTGTCTTTGGTATCAAGATTGTGAAAGGAGGATTTGGTCTGCTTGCCTTTTTGACAAGCTGAACATATACCACCCTTAATGCACTTGACTTGAGGACCATTCCTCACTAACTCTTTACTAAAGAGTTGTCCAATAGTCTTGTAGTTAAGATGAGCTAGACTCTTGTGTCATTTGACACAATGAGAGGCTTTCTCATCAGTAACAAGACAAACAGGAGAATCATTATTCTCACTCACAAAATTTAGGCAATAAACATTTCCTTTTCTATAACCAGACAAGATGACCTTCTGATCACTTGTCCTTTTAATCTGACACCCATTCTTAATAAATGAAGTGTTATAACCAAGATCACTCAGTTGGCTTATGCTTATTAGGTTATGTTTCATACCCTTCACATAAGCCACTTGAGTGATAGTGATGGAACTATTAGAAATGTTACCAAGCCCTTTGATGACCCTTTTTTCAGATCCAGCAAAGATCACTTTGGGTCCATTCTCTATAGGAGAGTAGTCCTTTAGCATTCTCCTTGTTCCAATCATGTGCCTGGAACATCCACTGTCCAAATACCATATAGGGGTATGGTCACTTGGACTCACCTGCATCAAATAAAATTACTTAACCTTAGAACCCCAATAATTATTGCGTCCTAGGTTCAGGTTAGACTAAAACCTGTCATACTTACCAGCAGTCTTTCTGACAGGTAAGCTGACATTCTTCCTGACAGTTGTGTTGTACCAACAGTCAATGGAATAATGCCCCACCTTGCCACAACACCAGCACTCATATCTATTATATCTTTTTTCAATACAGTTTTAACAGCATTGCTGTCAGCAGTCTTTAAAAATGTAGGTTGAGTGGTTCTATTCTTGAGAGCTAGGGCTGGAGCATCAACCATTGATGATTCATGATGACCATGTGTGATATCATGATCATATCTGTTAGTTGGCTGCCACACTTTTCTGAAGGAAATGGGGGGGGGGGGGGGTTGAAGGCTAGTGGCTGAACTGGGGCTCTGCCTTTTCTTTTGGAATTGGCAGCCCTTGCATTTCCCTTACAGCCTAATCCTGTCTTACCCTTTTGGGGAATAAAGTCATAAATTAAGGGTAAGACTGATTTTGGCTTAGAAAATTTAGCCACCAGATCCTTCTCTCTCTGAAGTTTGACTTTCAGACTTTTGATTTGATCATTCTTGAATGTAATTGTACCTATCTGAATAACAGTTATGTTTTTCAGTTTGGCAACTTCATTCATCTTTATATCCAGCATTTTTTCTGAATCTGATGCAACCATCTTAAGAGATGCAATTTCCTTAGTCTGACTTTTAATAAGGTTCCTGCTTCTCTTAAGTGCTTTCAACAAATCACCATATTCATCAATGAGTTGATGAACATCCCCTTCAGATTCAGATCCATCCACATCTCTTGATGCAGATGCTTCTGATTCTGATCCAGTGTAATAATCAGAACCCGATGGCATATTGTTTACCTTATTGGGACCAGGCTGATCCTGGCACTGATCTTCATCAGTCATAGCCATCAGCCCTTTGTAATGAGGATCTTCAATCCCATTGATTGAGTCCATTATTTCCAAGAATTCTATCTCTTCTGAATCCTCTTCAGTTGTAAACAATCCAATGTATGCTTCAGCTTCAGCTTCAGCTTCAGAATCTGATGATGAGGAATCTGTCCAGCTTTTCTGCTTCTTTGCAACAAAGGATTTCTCCTTCTTGCTCTTGTATTGAAGTTTCTTTTTGTCAATAGATTCCTTTCTTTTGTTAGGACAATCAGCAACTACATGTCCAGGTCTATTACAATAATAACAAACAATCTTAATTGAAGTTAATTTGCTAGGTTTAGTGTCATACCTGTCCTTTCTAGAAGATTTCTTTTTCTGATAATAATCATCCTTGGACTGTGAGGAGGATGGCTTGGATCTCCACTGTTTTTTCTTTAAGAATCTTTGAAATTGCCTTGTGAACGCAGCAAAGTCCTCATCTGAATTATGGCTGTCTGATGTGTGATTGTCAGAACTTTCTGAGATAACTTCAGCAGCTTTCCTAGGAGGAGATGGAGACATCCTCCTGTCCTTTCTTGTGGCTTCAGCCTTGAAGGCCACTGACTTTTCTCTGTATTCAGCCTTATTGCCTTTTCTCTTCCTCTTTCCTGGCCATAAGCTGCATTTCATATGATAGAAGTTTTCCAAATAGGGTAGGAGGAGAAATTTCTGCAAGTCTGGCCACTTCCCTGATGACACATATCTTGGTGTCCCAGTCTTTAGTTAGTGATCTAAGGAATTTATCATTGACCTCATATGTGCTAAAAACTCTTCCATATGACATCAGTTCATTTACTATCACTACTAGAAAAGTGAGTATTGGCTACACTTTGTTTGGCCAGGGACTAAAAATTGTGGCTAATACACCGATATTAGCCACGATTGCCAAAATCGTGGTTAATAGTTATTTTATAGCTAGGGTTATAAATAGTGTGGCTAATACATATGTATTAGCCATGAAAAATAAAATTCATGGCCAAAACCCACATATCAATCAAAACCCGCACATTTTTTACGCTCCAACTATTTCATCCCGATCTCAACCCTAGCCATCACTCCACGCCGCAGCCCCTCCCCTCGCAACTCCCTCTCTTCCTCGACAGACCGCGACATCCCCTTGACAAATCGACAAAGCAGTTCTTCCTCCCCCATTCTCCTCTTCAATGGAGATCAGGTATTCCATTCATTTGACACCCTCTTTTGCTCTCCAAATCGATTTTACCCCCTTTCTCGTTCCTCTCTTAACGTTTTTAGTGACCGCCGAAGTCTAACGCCTCTGCAATGCAATGGAAAAGCCCAAACTCTGGAGTCCCCGCAGGCTATTTACATGATTTCTGCATGGACGAGGAAAAGGTCGGCGCTCGCGAGGTCTCTCCTAGGTCTAAAGGAGGCTGGCGGTCACTGCTAGGACACAAGGAGTTCAGAGGTTGTTGCTTCGGAAGAGGAGAGGTCAAGGTGTTCCCCGATATTTTTTCCGCTCCCAAGTTGGAAGCGTTTTGAGCAGATGTCGGCAAGGTGTTGCTTGATCTCATTCCTCTACAGCAATCCCGGCTATCGATCAGCTTCCTCAATAGAGGTCCAGATCCGATCGCAATCAAGCTCCCGATCTGGACAAGGTAACACCTACCTCTTCTATCTTCAATGATTATGGTAATATGTTGCCTCCTATGGTATCTGTAATGATAGGAAAATAATTTTAGAACTCCTTTATTTTCTTGTTTTTTCTCTCATTTTTTGCTATTTGATTATGTAATCAATTTCTTATGTTAGAAATATGTTGATTAAGAATGTTGATGCCAAAAAAAGTTGATCATATATCCATTTTTGTTTTGGAAATCTGTGTTCCTTGTAAAAAATCACTTTACAAATCTTTTATTCAATGATATGTGGTTGATTACTTGATTAGGAATTTTGTTGATACTTTTTTTCAAGTAGGGTGTCTTCCTTTCTCTGAAATGGGTTGTGTAATAACATGAACCCACATCCTTCGTCCAAACACAATATTGCCCAAACACAATTTTGTCAATTTCAATTTGCATAGAACTGTATGGAACTGTATATGATAAAATGTGAAAATTTGGATAAAATTGTATGGAAGTGCTTTAGTATTCTAAATTTTGATATAATTGTATGAAAGTGCTTCCGAATAATAAAATACTATGTCATATTGACATTCTATATAACGCGAACACTAAATAAAATATTGCATATACCATTGCATATGCTGAGTATGGTGTTGTAATATCATATAGTGGGCATATTCATCAAGTCCCTCAAACATTATAAATACTACATCCTTCCCATTAGATTCTCTCTGAATCTAATGGTAAGCCTAATTATATCAGGATTTATATGACATTTTGTGGGCTGTGTATTTGTACTTGTTATTAGTTCCAAATACAAGTTTTTTTTCATGAACAAATTGGGTACCTCTTCTGATATTTGGCTTTTGTGTATAAAAATAACAACTCTTAAGTTTATAGTTCTAAGCTATGTGCATCACCTAACAACAGTAACAGTTTTCTTTTGAAACAATCCATATGTTGTTCCCTCTAGTCTTGGAAATTTTTTCTTAAAAATATGAAGTCTTTTATTTACTTTAGAAAATCAGACTTCAAACAAAATATGCAAAATGATTTGCCAAGTCCAAGTGTATCATAGAATTAACTATTGTAGCACATATATCCACACACTATTATAGCAAGTACATCTGCCGAGTATCTGATACGTACCGGTACCGGAAATGTATCCAGTACGGGTACGTGACCCCCATAAAAGTATCAGTGCTTCATTGGATCCAACATGTTAAATCCTTTCTATTGCATTTCTACTGCATCATATATTATTTCATGAGTCAACAATATTATCAATTATGTTCAGGAGAATTCGAGTAATGTACCTGTTACTCTTGCATTAGCTGCTGCTATTGTCTTGGATTTGTTTGCCTCCACAGAGGTAAATACATTTGCGCAGCTTTCTTTGTGTCTTCTATGATCTGATGAAATACTATTTATTTTCTTCTAAGTCGATCATCATATTTTGCCACAGATAGAAACTTTACTTCAGCTATTGGGATCTGCTGCTATCATACAACTCCTCACAAAGAAGCTCTTGTTTGCAGAAGTTGGTTTCCATGTCAACAATTTGATTTTTTCAGTTCAATTTTTATTCCTAAACTCCGTTTGGCAGTGCGGGTGATGGAGAAGTGGCCTGCGGCTCTACAGTATCAATCGTTTTACTGTGTCGAAGGTCGGCCATTCCGCCTTCTGCACGTAAATGAAAATTACAAAACTCCTATGGTGTTCGACCATGGGCACCGGACCGTGGTTGGGTCTCCATCCACGAATTCACACACACTGTTCTTGTTTTAATTAAATTTGAATTTGAACTTTTATTTCATTTTGATAGGACCGCAAGAGAACATTACAGCAAATTGATGAGTTCTTGAATACAAAGGTTGCTCCCAAGGAACTTGCTGATGAGATAAAGGTATAACAACTTCTGTTAATTGATGAGCATACATGTTTCATCAATACAACCATTTGAAACATCCAATTTCTTTGCGGATTCTATGACATTTCTGCAGTATTTCCTTTCACATGTCGTTGCTTTTGTCTCAGTGTTTTCTTGATGCAGGGTAAACTGTCAGTTCAATTTGATGAATTATTCAAGAAAGTCTGGGAGAAGACGTTTATGAAATTTGAGAAGCTGATGGTACTAAAGCTTCAATGCAGTATTATGATGTGTTAGTAGTAGATTCTCCTGGACAAAATTCCTTATGGGTATAAAACAATTAAATTAAGATACAGTGTGAGAGCCATGTATTTATATGTTGTCATTTTTTGTGCGACTATGTGTGCGAGTGTATGTGTGTGTGTGTGTGTGTGTGTGTGTACTATATTATAATGAGAGGAGCACATGTCATTACAGTATTTTGAATGTGTTTTTTTTAAAAAAACATAAATTAGTATTTGTCACGGCTTGTAACTGTGGCAAATAGCTTTTTTTAAAAATGATGAGTTCACTTTTAGCTAGAGTTTCATACCGTGGCTAATAGTTGGCTTATTTGCCAAGACAGTTTTTTTCCATGGCTAATACTATTTGCTACGGCCAATCCGTAGCTTAAAATTTTTAGCTACGCCGACTTTAGCCACGGAGTTTTCCCGTGGCTAAAGCTTTTTAGCCACGGTTTTGGACTTTTTGCCAGGGCAATTTGCCCTGGCCAAAAGTCTGTTTTCTAGTAGTGCATTAGCGACCGTACACAAGCAATCACAACAAGATAGGAACGTGCAGGTTCCTCAAACTCAAGTATTTTCATTCCTACGGTGGACATTCAGGAGTTCAATCGTATTAACTTGGTTCGCACAGACACGTGCTCGCCACCCCACAAAAGAAGTCGACCACGACTTCAAAAGGGAAAGACCGAGACAGCGGATACCAAAAATGTAACAACCCCATTTGTTTACATAGTATATACTAGAAGGTCCGGTCGGGGCCCCACAGCATATACCACAAAACAGGCGGTGAAGTTACGGTATGATACCAGTGTAGCGCAGCGCACCCTAACACATTGTATTCTAGCGGAAGCTTAAACACTAAACTTGAACTCCACACCTGAATGTCCAACATATAAAAGCTCCTCATTTATATACAACATAGGAATGTTTTACAAATACAAACAGTTGGCCTTATGGCCTTACATGGCTTTTTCAACAGTGGCCTCAACATTAGCGCGCAGGCCGACAACGTATATCTAAACACAGCAGTTTCATATAGCCTTCAAGGGATAGTGGCAACAGCAACAGCAGCAGGGACTTCAGCTTTTATGCATCTCACTTGACTCTCCAGCACCTGCATGGGGACATTCCACCCAACGGTGGAAAATAGGCAATGGTCAGCATTCAGCTGACCAAATTATAACGACCCCACCCCTTTTCCTGGGGCGGTGGTATTCCTTCCTTACAGGCATAGCACAAGCATATATATATATATATATATATATATATCTCATACAATGTGCTCTCACACACATACATTCCATCACAACCGTTAGCCACCCGACCTGACGATCTGTGCACTCAGGGCATATTCTTGGTGTACCGGCAAACCAGTTGTCCACCACCATATCAGGGTCACAACCCAACGGTAAAACATTGAGCATTTCACTCCATGGCGTGCAGTCAAAGTTCTAGTCGTAATGCACCGGGATTGGCCCGTAGCCCCCCATTGTGTCATGGCGCGTAGGCCTACGAATCTTACTATGCGCTCCAACAGACTGTACTTTCAAGTCTCACGTCGGATGGACATAGCGCAGGTCGGATCATCCACCCCTGGTTTCTCAAATCACCTTGCCATCACCGAGTACGACATACTCGCGGCTATATAAAAGGCGAGGGTCGATTTCACCAATCCTGTTCTGGCATTCAAGCCTGGGTGCTTTCCTGGGCGCACCAGTACTTACTCTTACACCCATTTCATATCACACATCAGCGGGTCTTTCCTGGGCACACAAGTACTTCCTGCTACTCTCTTCGCAGGTATGACCCCGCAATTATCAAAAATGTCAAGGGTATTTCCATGGATTACCACGACAGTACTTCCTATTACTTCCTTTCACAGGTCCACCCACGAACATCAAGCATTACAAAGGGTATTTCCTGGATCTCTAATCCAGTACTCTCTGCTACTTTCTTTCGCGGGTACAACCCAATAGCACAGGAATCACAAGCATCACAAGGGTATTTTCCTGGACTACCACTCCAGTACTTCCTGCTACTTCCGATCACAGGGTAACCCAGCGACTCCTAAACTACACGTTTATCACAGAGTCTTCTCCGGTTTATATATGCAACATCACCAATCTAGACCAACCTGTCCAGATGGGCTTCACACATCATGCCTATTCCGTACTCCATTTCCGGATCTATATGCCAAATTGGGGATTCCATGAATCAACCCAAAAGACTCCCACAACAAGCCACCCTCTGGTTGGGGAATCAGATGCACATGCCAAAAAGGAAGCTTTCGCATGACTAGGAAGAAACGTTGTTACTCTCGAAGACCGCTTCGGTGTCATGAGCTCCTAGTTGGCTAAAAAGAACTGCAACAGCTTTTCCTCCGCAAAGATGGCCTCGGATCTCACCTTGACACTCTCAAGCTCCTCCAGAGATCAGCCCCTCTTCCTCTTCCTCCTTCTTCCACTCCCTTTCTCTCTCTAACTTGTAGAAAGATGAAGGCAATAATATTATGAGAATTCTTTCTCAGTTTTCGGCCGTAAGGAAGCAGGCAGGACTCTCAGCTATTAGATCCCAGCTGAAGAAAATGGATGGCTACGAAAAAGCCGCAAAATCGCTTTTCGGGTCCGACACGACCTGTGACACGCCCGTGTCACAGGCCGTGTACTCTAAGTGGTGCATAAACCGCCTTATCCCAAAACAGGTCACGGCCAGGGTACACACCTGTGTCGGCCCAGACACGCCTGTGTCACTGGGCGTGTGACTCACTCGATGATCTTCGAGCTCATTTAGTCGACCAGAGGGAGGTACACGCCCTCCGCCACGCCCGTGTCGGATGGTACACGCCCGTGTCACTGGCGTGTTCCCTCTGTCGACCCTTTTCGTCGACCAAAAACTCGAGTGTCGAAACAAAGGAGGTGTCGACACAAAGGAGGTGTCGACACAAAGGAGGACGCGCCCTAGGTCACTCCCGTGTCACTGGGTGTGTCCCTCCCAAACACTTCGTCGAACGCATTTTTGTCGACCTCGCGACTGCTACGCACCCGAGCAGGACACGCTCTGGGACACGCCCTGGGACGCGCCCGTGTCCCAAGCCGTATCACCCAAAAGTTTCCCCTTTTGAAATTTGGGCTTTTACAACCCTCCCCTCCTACAAGAAATTTCGTCCTCGAAATTCATACACAGGAAGGAAAACAACAAGAAAAATGTTATAACATCAAAATTTTATGTTACAACAAAAGTTGCACTATATAACCATTTTACAGAAACAGCTCGGGAAATTCAACACGCATGGTTTGCTCTCGCTCCCATGTTAGCTCCTCACGACCGCAATTATCCCACCAGACTTTGACCATCCCGACCGTCTTATTCCGCAACTGTTTCTCGGCTCGATCCTCGATTTGAATGAGCCTAACCTTCGTCGTTAGCCCATACTCTACCGGCACACGATCATCTGCGATCACTTGGGCTGGATCGTTAATGGCTTTCCGCAACACCGAGATGTGAAACACATCATGCAATACACCCAAGTCTGCCGACAGAGCTAGCCGATATGCATCTTCCCCGATTTGCTCGACCACTTCAAATGGACCCAGATACCTTGGACTCAACTTTTTTAAATGTCGAATCCTGTATACGCCTTTGAAGGGCTTGATCTTCAAGTATACCCAATCGCCTACCGCGAACTCTACGTTCCGGTGCTTGGCGTTGTAGTATTTCACTTGTCGATCCTGGGTTATGAGTAGCCTCTCTCGAATAGTACGTATGGTCGAGTTTGCTTCATCAACTTCATTACAATTATAAACTCTAGCTTCACCCGCTTCTACCCAAGCCAAAAGAGTACGACACTTCCGTCCATACAGAGCTTCATACGGTGCCATACCGATGCTCACTTGGTAGTTGTTATTATAGGCAAACTCCACCATATAAAGATGATCTTCCCATCTCTTTCCCAAGTCTAGGGCGCACATCTGGAGCATATCCTCCATCGTCCTATTGGTCTGGTCAGTTTGGCCATCAGTTTAGGGATGAAAGGCTGTACTGAATGTCAACTTCGTGCCCAATAGCTGATGAACTAGCCTCCAGTCATTTGATGTGAACCGCCCATCTCTATCACTAACGATGCTCTGTGGAACAACATGAAGTCGCACAATCTGGTCAACATATAATTTTGCCAAACTTTCCATTGAATCATCCCTCCTGTTCGGGAGGAAATGTGCCACTTTAGTTAGCCGATCGACAATCTCCCAAATCGAATCATTTCCGCACTGAGATCTCGGCAACCCGTGCACGAAATCCTTGGAAATATCGTCGAACTTCCGTTCTGGAATTGTCGCCTCTCCTTCCAACAAGAAGGTGGCTAAGGTGACCTTCTGATGTTCCTCCGATCCAATCGCCGTCATTATCCGCTTGACGCGCGACAACCAATCTTCTGCCAGCACGGGAGATCCCACTCCCGAGAACGTAGGCGGGTGAAAGCTCAAAAATTGCATCAACTACTTCTCAGCTCCTCGAGGTTCTATAGCCGCTACAGGTTCTGGCCTCGCCGCAAACTGTTCTGGCCTTACTGCCGGCTGTGCTTACCCAATCGGCTGGTCTTGCATCATGGCGAACAAAGCCTCAGTAACTAATCGTACAGTTTCCGCATATGGTGGAGGTGTAGGCACCTCGGCTAGGGTCATACTTTCATCAGAACGCTGAGGCTCCGACTGCCCAGCTCCACTTCATGTCACCTATAGGTGAACAAGACACACACATTAGCGACCGTACACAAGCAATCATAATAAGATAGGAACGCGCAGGTTCCTCAAACACATGTATTTTCATTCCTACGATGGACATTCAAGAGTTCAATCGTATTAACTTGGTTCGCACAGACACGTGCTCGCCACCCCACAAAATAAGTCGACCACGATTTCAAAAGGGAAAGACCGAGACAGCGGATACCAAAAATGTAACAACCCCATTTGTTTACATAGTATATACTAGAAGGTACGACCGGGGCCCACAACATATACCACAAAACAGGCGGTGAAGTTACGATATGATAGCAGTGTAGCACAACGCACCCTAACACATTGTATTCTAGAGGAAGCTTAAACACTAAACTTAAACTCCACACCTGAATGTCCAACATATAAAAGCTCCTCATTTATATACAGCATAGGAATGTTTTGCAAATACAAATTGTTGGCCTTATGGCCTTACAGGGCTTTCACAACAGTGGCCTCAACATTAGAGCGCAAGCCGGCCACATATATCTAAACACAACAGTTTTCATATAGCCTTCAAGGGCTAGTGGCAGCAGCAGCAACAGCAGCAGGGACTTCAGCCTTTATGCGTCCTGCTTGGCTCTCCAGCACCTGCATGGGGACATTCCACCCAACTGTGGCAAATAGGCAACGGTCAGCATTCAGCTGACCAAATTATAACAACCCCACCCCTTTTCCCGGAGCGGTGGTATTCCTTCCCTACAGGCATAACACAAGCATATATGTATCTCATAAATGTGCTCTCACGTACATATATTCCATCACAACCGTTAGCCACCCGGCCCAACGATCTGTGCACTCAGGGCATATTCTTAGTGTACCGACAAACCAGTTGCCCACCACCGTATCAGGGTCACAACCCAACGGTAAAACATTGAGCATTTCACTCCATGGCGTGCAGCCGAAGTTCTAGTCGTAATGCACCGGGATTGGCCCGTAGCCCCCCATTGTGTCATGGCGCGCAGGCCTAACTCTTGCTATGCGCTCCAATAGACTGTACTTTCAGGTCTCACGTCGGATGGACATAGCTCAGGTCGGATCATCCACCCATGGTTTCTCAAATCACCTTTCCATCACCGAGTATGGCGTACTCGCGGCTATATAAAAGGTGTGGGTCGGTTTCACCAATCCAATTCTGGAATTCAAGCCTGGGTGCTTTCCTGGGCGCACTAGTACTTACTCTTACACCCATTTCATATCACACATCAGCGGGTCTTTCCTGGGCACACCAGTACTTCCTGCTACTCTTTTTATAGGTATGACCCCGCAATTATCACAAATGTTAAGGGTATTTACATGGCTTACCACGCCAGTACTTCCTGTTACTTCCTTTCACAGGTCCCACCCACAAACATCAAGCATTTCAAAGGGTATTTCCTGGATCTCTAATCCAGTACTTTCTGCTACTTTATTTCGCAGGTACAACCCAATAGCACAGGAATCACAAGCATCACAAGGGTATTTTCATGGACTACCACTCCAGTACTTCCTGCTACTTCCGATCACAGGGTAACCCATCGACTCCTAAACTACACGTTTATCATGGAGTCTTCTACGATTTGTATATGCAACATCACCAATCTAGACCAACCTATCCAGATGGGCTTCACACAGCATGCCCATTACGTACTCCATTTCCGGATCTATATGTCAAATTGGGGATTCCATGAATCAACCCAAAAGACTCACACAACAAGCCACCCTCTAGTGGGGGAATCAGATGCACATGCCAAAAAGGAAGCCTTCGCATGGCTAGGAAGAAAAGTTGTTACTCTCGAAGACCGCTTTGGTGTCATGAGCTCCTAGCTGGCTAAAATGAACCACAACAGCTTTTCCTCCGCAAAGATCGCCTCGGATCTCAGCTTGACACTCTCAAGCTCCTCCATAGATCAGCCCCTCTTCCTCTTCCTCCTTCTTCCACTCCCTTTCTCTCTCTAACTTGTAGAAAGATGAAGGTAATAATATTATGAGAATTCTTTCTCAGTTTTTGGCCGTAAGGAAGCAGGGAGGACTCTCAGCTATTAGATCATAGCTGAAGAAAATGGACGGCTACGAAAAAGCCGCAAAATCGCTTTTCGGGTCCGACACGCCCTGTGATACGCCCGTGTCACAGGCCATGTACTCTAAGCGGTGCATAAACCGCCTTATCCCGAAATAGGTCACGGTCAGGGTACACACCTATGTCAGCCCAGACACGCCCGTGTCACTGGGCATGTGACTCACTCGACGATCGTCGAGCTCATTTCGTCGACCAGAGGGAGGGACACGCCCTCCGCCACGCCCGTGTCGGATGGTACACGCCCGTGTCACTGGCGTGTTCCCTCTGTCGACCACTTTCGTTGACTAAAGACTCGAGTGTCGACATAAAGGAGGCGTCGACACAAAGGAGGTGTCGACACAAAGGATGTGTCGACACAAAGGAGGTGTCGACACAAAGGAGGTGTCGATACAAAGGAGGACACGCCCTAGGTCACTCCCGTATCACTGGGTGTGTCCCTCCCGAACACTTCGTCGAACGCATTTTCGTCGACCTCGCGACTGCTACGCACCCGAGCAGGACACGCCCTGGGACACGCCCTGGGACGCGCCCGTGTCCCAAGCCGTGTCACCCAAAATTTTCCCCTTTTGAAATTTGGGCTTTTACAACCCTCCCCTCCTACAAGAAATTTCGTCCTCGAAATTCATACACAGGAAGGAAAACAACAAGAAAAATGTTATAACATCAAAATTTTATGTTACAATAAAAGTTGCACTATACAACCATTTTACAGAAACAACTCGGGAAATTTAGCTCGCATGGTTTGCACTCGCTCCCATGTTAGCTCCTCACGACCACAATTATCCCACCGGACTTTGACCATCCCGACCGTCTTATTACGCAACTGTTTCTCGGCTCGATCCTCGATTTGAATGGGCCTAACCTTCGTCATTAGCCCATACTCTACCGGCACACGATCATCCGCGATCACTTGGGCTGGATAGTTAATGGCTTTTCGCAACACCGAGATGTGAAACACATCACACAATCCACCCAAGTCTGCTAACAGAGCTAGCCGATATACAGCTTCCCCGATTCGTTCGACCACTTCAAATGGACCCAGATACCTTGGACTCAACTTTTTTAAATGTCGAATCCTGTATACGCCTTTGAAGGGCTTGATCTTCAAGTATACCCAATCGCCTACCGTGAACTCTACGTTCTGGTGCTTGGCGTTGTAGTATTTCGCTTGTCGATCCTGGGCTATGAGTAGCCTCTCTCGAATAGTACGTATGGTCGAGTTTGCTTCATCAACTTCATTACAATTATAAACTCTAGCTTCGCCCGCTTCTACCCAAGCTAAAGGAGTACGACACTTCTGTCCATACAGAGCTTCATACGGTTCCATACCGATGCTCACTTGGTAGCTGTTATTATAGGCAAACTCCACCATATATAGATGATCTTCCCATCTCTTTCCCAAGTCTAGGGCGCACATCTGGAGCATATCCTCCATCGTCCTATTGGTCCGTTCAGTTTGGCCATCAGTTTGGGGATGAAAGGCCGTACTGAATGTCACTAACGATGCTCCGTGCAACACCATGAAGTCGCAAAATCTGGTCAACATATAAGTTTGTCAAACTTTCCATTGAATCATCCCTCCTGTTCGGGAGGAAATGTGCCACTTTTGTTAGCCGATCGACAATCTCCCAAATCGAATCATTTCCGTGCTGAGATCTCGGCAACCTGTGCACGAAATCCATGGAAATATCGTCGAACTTCCATTCTGGAATTGGCAACCACTTCAAATAACCTCCCGGCTTCTGACATTCCTCCTTCACCATAGCACAGGTTTGGCATTTGGCCACATAATGAGCAACATCTCTCTTCAACCCTGGCCACCAGAACAACTTTTTCCAGCACGCACGCATTGTCGACTAACGCTTGGAAGCCCTGGTTCACAGAACTAGAAAGCAGGAACCTCAACTCGTTCCACAGTCCTTCATAGAACCTATTTGTCTTCCTCTGCTCATCAGCAAAAATCAAACCCGCATACCGCCCCAAGCTTGTAAACTCATGCAGGTAAGCTTCCACACTGCCATCACCTTACATTAGCCTTTGGAATTCATTCTCCATGGCAATACGTTGTGCCGCAGGGAGGTGCTTTGCCAGGAAGAGTCTAGAGAATTCCTCCATCGACACTTGTGTTAACGGTCTTCGTGCGAAGTGATGTAGCTCCATCTCATCCCACCATAAACGCGCCTCTCCTTCCAACAAGAAGGTGGCTAAGGTGACTTTCTGATGTTCCTCCGATCCAATCGCCGCCATTATCCGCTTGACGCGCGACGACCAATCTTTTGCCTGCGCAGGAGATCCCACTCCAGAGAACGTAGGCGGATGAAAGCTCATAAATTGCTTCAACTGCTTCTCAGCTGCTCGAGGTTCTACAGCCGCTACAGTTTTTGGCCTCGCGGCAACCTGTTCTGGCCTTACTGCCGGCTGTGCTTGTCCAATCGGCTGGGCTTGCATCATGGAGAACAAAGCCTCAACAACTAATCATACAGTTTCCACAGATGGTGGAGGTGTAGGCACCTTGGCTGGTGTCGTACTTTCATCAGAATGCTGGGGCTCCGACTGCCCAGCTCCACTTCATGTCACCTATAGGTGAACAAGACACACACATTAGCGACCGTACACAAGCAATCACAACAAGATAGGAATGCGCAGGTTCCTCAAACACATGTATTTTCATTCCTACGACAGACATTCAGGAGTTCAATCATATTAACTTGGTTCACACAGACACGTGCTTGCCACCCCACAAAAGAAGTCGACCACGACTTCGAAAGGGAAAGACCGAGACAGCGGATACCAAAAATGTAACAACCCCATCCGTTTACATAGTATAAACTAGAAGGTCCGGCCGGGGCCCCACAACATATACCACAAAATAGGCGGTGAAGTTACGGTGTGATACCAGAGTAGCGCAGCGCACCCTAACACATTGCATTCTAGCGGAAGCTAAAACACTAAACTTGAACTCCACACCTGAATGTCCAACATAAAAAAGCTCCTCATTTATATACAACATAAGAATGTTTTACAAATACAAACAGTTGGCCTTATGGCCTTACAGGGCTTTCACAACAGTGGCCTCAACATTGGAGTGCAGGCCGGCCACGTATATCTAAACACGGCAGTTTTCATATAGCCTTCAAGGGCTAGCGGCAGCAGCACCAACAATAGCAGGGACTTCAGCATTTATGCATCACTCTTGGCTCTCCAGCACCTGGATGGGGACATTCCACCCAATGGTGGCAAATAGGCAATGGTCAGCATTCAACTGACCAAATTATAATGACCCCACCCCTTTTTCCGGGGCGGTGGTATTCCTTCCATGTAGACATAGCACACACATATATATATATCTCTTAAAATGTGCACTCACGCACATACATTCCATCACAACCGTCAGCCACCTGGCCCGACGATCTGTGCACTCAGGGCATATTCTCGGTGTACCGGCAAACCAGTTGCCCACCACCGTATCAGGGTCGCAACCCAATGGTAAAACATTGAGCATTTCACTCCATGGCGTGCAACCGAAGTTCTAGTCGTAATGCACCGGGATTAGCCCGTAGCCCCCCATTGTGTCATGACGCGCAGGCCTACGACTCTTGCTATGCGCTCCAACATACTGTACTTTCAGGTCTCAAGTCGGACGGACATAGCGCAAGTCGGATCATCCACCCCTGTTGCTCAAATAGCCTTGCCATCACCGAGTGTGGCGTACTCGCGGCTATATAAAAGGCGTAGGTCGGTTTCACCAATCCTGTTCTGGCATTCAAGCCTGGGTGCTTTCCTGGGCGAACTAGTACTTACTCTTACACCCATTTCATATCACACATCAGCGGGTCTTTCCTGGGCACACGAGTACTTCCCGCTACTCTCTTTACAGGTATAACCCCGCAATTATCACAAATATCAAGGGTATTTCCATGGCTAACCACGCCAGTACTTCCTGTTACTTCCTTTCACAGGTCCACCAATGAACATCAAACATTACAAAGGGTATTTCCTGGACCTCTAAGCCAGTACTTCCTGTTACTTTCTTTCGCAGGTACAACCCAATAGCACAGGAGCATCACAAGGGTATTTTCCTGGACTACCACTCCAGTACTTCCTACTACTTCCGTTCACAGGGTAACCCAACGACTTCTAAACTACACGTTTATCACAGAGTCTTTTCTAGTTTGTATATGCAACATCACCAATCCACACCAACCTGTCCAGATGGGATTCACACAACATGCCTTTTTCGTACTCCATTTCCGGATCTATATGCCAAATTGGGGATTCCATGAATCAACCCAAAAGACTCCCACAACAAGCCATCCTCTGGTGGGGGAATCAGATGCACATGCCAAAAGGAAGCCTTCACATGGCTAGGAAGAAAAGTCGTTACTCTCGAAGTCCGCTTCGGTGCCATGAGCTCCTAGCTGGCTAAAAAGAACCGCAACAGCTTTTCCTCCGCAAAGATGGCCTCAGATCTCAGCTTGACACTCCCAAGCTCCTCCAGAGATCAGCCCCTCTTCCTCTTCCTCCTTCTTCCTCTCCCTTTCTCTCTCTAACTTGTAGAAAGATGAAGGAAATAATATTATGAGAATTCTTTCTCAGTTTTCGGCCTTAAGGAAGCAGGGAGGACTCTCAGCTGTTAGATCCCAGCTGAAGAAAATGGACGGCCATGAAAAAGCTGCAAAATCGCTTTTCGGGTCCGACACGCCCTGTGACACGCTCGTGTCACAGGCCGTGTACTCTAAGCGGTGCGCAAACCGCCTTATCCCGAAACAAGTCACGGCTAGGGTACACGCCCTTGTCGGCCCAGACACGCCCATGTCACTGGGCGTATGACTCACTCGACGATCGTTGAGCTCATTTCGTCAAACAGAGGGAGGGACACGCCCTCCGCCACGCCCGCGTCGGATAGTACATGGCCGTGTCACTGGCTTGTTCCCTATATCGACCACTTTCGTCGACCAAAGACTCGAGTGTCGACACAAAGGAGGTGTCGACACAAAGGAGGTGTCGACACAAAGGAGGTGTCGACACAAAGGAGGTGTCGACACAAAGGAGGTGTCGACACAAAGGAGGTGTCGACACAAAGGAGGACACGCCCTAGGTCACTCCCGTGTCACTGGGCGTGTCCCTACCGAACACTTCGTCGAATGCATTTTCGTCGACCTCGCGACTGCTACGCACCCGAGAAGGACACGCCCTAGGACAGGCCCGTATCCCAGGCCGTGTTACCCAAAATTTTCCCCTTTTGAAATTTGGGTTGTTACATCTTCCGTCAATTTTATGATAAGTATAGATATCTTTCTTCGTGATCTCTTACCACTTGACTTGTCTCCGAGTGAGCCTACTGCCATGCCAACTAGATGACAGTCTGGTCACCGGGTCTGCTCGAGGTCCCCTCTCCAAACCATCTCCAACCACCGAGTGAGCCTACAGTCCTACCAGCTAGATGAGAGCATGGTCAGTGGGTCTGCTCGGGGTCTCCACTCCAAACCATCTCCAACCACCGAGTGAGCTTACAGTCCTGCCAGCTTGATGAGAGCCTGATCAGCGAGTCTTTTTGAGGTCTCCACTCCACTCCATCTCCAACCACCGAGTGAGCCTATAGTACTGCCAGCTAGATGAGTGTCTGGTCAGCGGGTCTGCTCGGGGTCTTCTCTCCAAACCATCTCCAACCACCGAGTGAGCCTATAGTCCTATCAGCTAGATGATAACCTGGTCAGCGGGTCAGCTCGGGGTCTCCTTTCCAAACCATCTCCAACCACCGAGTGAGCCTATAGTTCTGCCAACTATATGAGAGCCTGGTCAGTGGGTCAGCTCGGGGTCTCCTCTCTAAACCATCTCCAACCACCGAGTGAGCCTACAACCTTGCCAGCTAGATGAGAGTCTGGTCAGCGGGTCTGCTCGGGGTCTCCTCTCCAAACCATCTCCAACCACCGAGTGAGCCTACAGTCATCCAGCTAGATGAGATCCTGGTCAACGGGTCTGCTCGGGGTCTCCTCTCCGAACCATCTCCAACCACTGAGTGAGTCTATAGTCCTGCCAGCTAGATGAGAGCCTGGTTTGCGGGTCTGCTCGGGGTATCCTCTCCAAACCATCTCCAACCACCGAGTGAGCCTACAGTCCTTCCAGCTAGATGAGAGCCTGGTCAGTGGTTCTGCTCGGGGTCTCCTCCCCAAACCATCTCCAACCACCGCGTGAGCCTATAGCTCTGCCAGCTAGATGAGAGTCTGGTCAGCGACTCTACTCGGGGTCTCCTCTCCAAACCATCTCCAACCCCCGAGTGAGCCTACAACCCTGCCAGCTAGATGAGAGCTGGTCAGTGGGTCTGCTCGGGGTCTCCTCTCCAAACCATCTCCAACCACCGAGTGAGCCTACAGTCCTGCCAGCTAGATGAGAGCCTGGTCAGCGGGTCTGCTCAGGGTCTTCTCTCCAAACCATCTACAACCACCGAGTGAGCCTACAACCCTGCCAGCTAGATGAGAGTCTGGCCAACGAGTCTGCTCGGGGTCTCATCTCCAAACCATCTCCAACCACCGAGTGAGCCTACAGCCCTGCCAGCTAGATGAGAGCCTAGTCAGCGAGTCTGCTCGGGGTCTCCACTCCACTCTTATTGCCATGAAAAAGGACACCTACAGTTTCATCATATCAGAGGGTCATATCAAAATTGCATGTATCGAAAAGTATAATGAACAAATGGTGTTATGGATAAAATCTCTTTAATTCATCTCCACTTCGGGCACGATCGAGGGGTACCCCGTCCATATCGTGGAGGTGGTACCCTCCCGACTTTAAGACCTCTTTTACTACAAAGGGACCTTCCTAGTTGGGATTGAGCTTCCCTACTGATGCCCCTCTGCCTGCTGCGTCCACCTTCTGGAACTGCTTGATCCTTATATGCTTATCAAAGTACTTTGTCATCCGGCGCTTGACCTCCTCCTGCCAGATCAATGCCAAGTCCCTGAGTTCTTCCACGAGATCAAGAGAGAGTCTTTGCTCTTCATGTTCTTTGTCATCCATCCTTCATCTCCTTCCCTTGCAACAACTACTCTTGGAGATGCGACCTCAGACTCTATTGGTATGACCACCTCCGAGCCATGAGAGAGCTTAAATGGGGTCTCTCCTGTGACAGTGTTTGGTGTGGTCCTTAATGCCCAAAGAACTGAAGGGAGCTGTTCCACCTAGCTCCCCCTTAGATTCTCCACTTTCTTCTTCAAAAGATTGACGATGATCTTGTTTACTGCTTCCACCCGTCCATTACTCCGTGGATGACAAACCATGGCAAAACGGAGGTCTATGCCCAGACGGATGCAGAAATCAACGAATTCCCTACTAGTAAATTGTGGTCCATTATCAGTCAAAATGGCCAGCGGTAGCCCAAGCCAGCAAATGATCTCTCCCCATACAAAATTTTTGACCAGATGTGATGTCACATTGGCCAATGCCTTCACCTCCAGCTATTTTGAAAAGTAATCTATCATGACCAAAAGAAACTTCCTCTGACCACTAGCCAGGGGAAAAGGACCCACCAGATCTAGACCCCATACTGCGAAGGGCCATGGAGCTGTTATCGTTCGTAGCCTTTGTGCGGGAAGGAGTTGGAGGGGTCAAACTCCTGGCACATTTGACATATTTTTGCGAACTCTTCTGCATCTTTCCTAAGGGTAGGCCAGAAGTACCCCTGCCTCAGCACTCTCCCCTCTAAAGTTCGGCTCCCTGAGTGACTCCCACATTCTCCTGAGTGAATTTTTTCCAGAATCCTTGGAACCTCCTCCTCTGACACACATCGAGCTAGCAGACCCGATAGCGTCTTACGGTACAATGCCCCATCTTTTAGCAGGTAGTATGTCAATTTGTACCTGACCCGCTTCTTATCGATATCGCCCTGAGGAAGTTGTCCCGAGGTCAAGAAGGTGATGAAGGGGTCCATCCAGGACCCTTGTTGGTTTATCTCCATGAGTTCTCCCTCTTCTATGGATGGCCTGAAAAGCTCCGTCACCATTCCTCCGGCTCAAGGGCCATATTTGGCGAGTTGGTCTGCTTGAGGGCTTTCATCCCTCGGGACGTGCTGAATCGAAAAACTGTGGAACTGCCCGATGATGTCTTTGACCTTCCCAAGATACAGCTGGACGGTGGGTTCCCTCACTTCAAACTCCCCTTTGATCTGGCCTACAACCACTATAGAGTCTGTGGAGACCCTAATGTCTTGTATGCCCAACTCCAGAGCCAACCTGAGCCCTGCGATGATCGTCTCATATTCTGCTTGGTTGTTGGTGATTGTAAAGTGGATCTTCAAAACTTGCTCAATTCTGGTCCCCTCTGGACTTACCAAGATCATTCCTCCTCCAAAGGAATTTTTTCCTGACGCTCCATCTACTAGCATCTTCCAAGCCGCTCGAGGGGGTGCTTCGGCCTCTTGGATCTCAACCATGTAATCCGCTAGGAAGTCGGCCATCACTTGTGCTTTGATGGTAAGCCGAGGAGTAAAAGTGAGGTCAAATTCACTGAGCTCTATTGACCATTTGGCTAACCTTTCAGAGTGTTCCACCCCCTTCAAGATGTGATGGAGGGGCTGATCCGTCACCACTTGGATCGAATGGGCCTGAAAATACAGCCTAAGCTTCCTAGCCGATACAATGAGAGCAAATGCCAGCTTTTCGAGGATTGGGTATCTGAGTTCCGCCTTCTTAAAGACCCTGCTTACGTAATAGATTGGGAATTGCTTTTTTCCCTTCCTCTCGTATGAGAACCGAACTCACGGCCCCGGTCCCCACTCCTAGGTATAAGGATAAGCCCTCCCCTTCCCTCGGTCCCTGGAGTAGAGGTGCTCAGGTGAGCTGCTGCTTTAGTACCTAAAAAGCTTCCTCACACTCCGGGGTCCATTCGAACTTCTTACCCCACTCAACATCTGGAAGAAGGGTGAGCATTTTTCTCTGGCTCGGGAGTGGAACCTGCTTAGTCCGGCCAGCCTGCCGGTGAGACGTTGAACTTCCTTGGCATTCTTGGGATATTCCAGCTCTAGAATTGCCTTCACCTTATCGGGATTAGGCTCTACTACGGATGGGGTAAGGAGATGCCCGAGGAACTTTCCCCGACTGGCTCCAAAAATGCATTTCAGGGGGTTGAGCCTCATTTTATATTTTCTTAAGGTTCCAAAGGTTTGCTCAAGATCCAAGACATGAGATCTGAGGTCCAGACTTTTGATCATCAGGTCATCCACATAAACCTCGAGGTTCCGCCCCTTCTGCTCTTGGAAGATCTGATCCATCATTCTTTGATAGGTCGCCCCCGCATTTTTTAAACCCAAATGTCATCATGTTAAATTAGAAACATCCATCCTCCGTGACGAAGGTGACGTCCTTGACATCCGGAGGGTGCATGCGTATTTGGTGATATTCTGAAAACGCGTCTAGAAAACTCATTAATGAGAAACCGATGGCTGAATCAACCAGCGCGTCGATTCGAGGCAGAGGGTAGCAATCCTTAGGGCACGCTTTATTTAAGAGAGAGAAATTTACACACATTATCAACTTACCCTTCCCCTTTTTAACCATTACAACATTGATCACCCATCCTGGATACTTGCAGGCAGCTTTTCTTCCTCCTCTCTAATGGGTCCGGCCATCTTGGAGGCTATGGCCCTCTTCTTCTGTTGCACTGGGCGAGTGTTGGGGTAGAGATTGAGACAGTGGCAGGCCACGTCCGCATCGATCCCCGGCATGTCAGCCACGCTCCAAGAGAAGACGTCAATATTCCTCTATACGCATGCCTTGATCTCCTCCTGGTCTTCGGGACTGAGCTCATCGCTGACCTTTATCTTCTCTCTTCTTCCTTCTCTGGTGAAGATCTCCATCTCTAGTACCTATAAGACCGCCTTCAGCCTTGACGGCTCCTCTTCTTTTTCCTGTTCTCCCAGCACATCCTGTTCTCCCGCCTCCTGGCCTGTTGCCTCGTGTTCCATAATAGTCACAACCATTTCTTCCCCAAGCTTCTCCATCTCCAGCTCGCTAGTGCTCCCTCCTTCCAGTAGCGTAATTCTTCTTTTTTCCAGCCGGGCCTCCATTCCAGGCGACCCTCCTGCTTCACCCATTTTTCTCTTTTCTTTCCTCCTCCCCTCACCTTCCTTCGACCACCTCTCCTCTTCCACCTCCATCTCTCCATCCTTCTCGCCCGCCGTTTTCGCCTCCCATGTAATGCCTCCTACCATCACCACTTCTCCCTCTCCTCCAACCTCTCTTTCTTCTTCCTCCTCTTCCATCCCCGTCTCTCTATCCTTCTCTCCCGCCGTTTCCAACTCCCCCGCAATGCCTCCTACCATCACCACTTCTCCCTCTCCTCCAACCTCTCTTTCTTCTTCCTCCTCTTCCATCCCCGTCTCTCCATCCTTCTCTCCCGCCGTTTCCGGTTCCCCTGCAATGCATCCTACCATCATCACTTGGACGCCACTCACAAGGTGGTGATTCTATCCTAAGCCACATAAGGACCTAGACGCCACGCACAAGGCGACGATTTTCTCTACCGATTACAATGAGAAAGTAAAAGAAAAGAACAAAACAAATTGAACACTTTAGACTAGACACTCCCTTCAAACAATGCGCTGAAGATGGCGACGAATCCTTGCTAGAGATGCTTCGAATGCTTCGCACGTGCCGTCAATCTTTCGCTCTTTTGGCCTTCTTGAGAGTATGGAGTATCTCTGAGTTTTGGAGCTCTCTGAAACGTCAATGCAGGAAAATACACTCCAGGTAATGAAATTCGTGATTTTCTCAAAAAATGAAAGGCTTTTATATTCTGGCGCTATCGTCGGGAGATACTGGGTATCACCATCTAGCGATATCGGTAATCGCTGCCACGTGTCCCACTAACTCTTTATTGTCGCATCGCATAAACGTTGAGTGCCGAATCGTGCACTATCGCCGAGCGATACCGGTTATTGCCGTCTGGCGATAGCGAAATAACTGAAGCCATGATTTCGTCGAGCGTCGAGCGGAAATGTGTCGAGTGGTGCTGTCGCCTCTTGGCGATACCCACTATTGCTATTGGCGATAGCGAAATGTGTCGAGTGTCGAGTGGAAATGTGTCGAGTGTCTAGCAGAAATGAGTCGAGTGGCGCTGTCGCCTGTTGGCGATACCCAATATCGCCTGGCGATATCTCCCGTGTTCAATTCTGACCCGATTCAGCACCAAAAAGATATTAGTTATAGACCTGTGTTATCTGCACACCAAAAACATCCAAATATCAAATACACACAAGATTTGTTATTAACAAACTAGGAAGCGTGGAATGCATGCTCCAACAATCTCTCCCTTTTGATAATAATAAATCCATTATAAAAGAAATCATGAATGTTAAAAAGGTCCACCCAATGTGAGTATCAAGACGAAGCATGTGTATGTGCATAAATTGCTCCTGGATGAAACACTCCCCCTACATGTGATCTCCCCCTAAATGGAAGCATAAGGAAATTCGTGTATTTTAATTAAAGATGTGAAGAAAAGAAAATAAGGTTTCCAAGTGTGCACAAAAAAATAAGTTTGTGCACAAAAATAAGGTATCCAATATATGAACAGACTTCGGTGAATGATTTCTTTTGTAAAATTTCTCCCCCTTTGGTATTGTCAAAAGAGAGGTAAAAGTGTGGTGGAAGCGAAAGAAGGAAAAACACAAAAGAGAGTCTCATGTAGTACAGGTGAGCAATGTAGAATAAAGAAAATGAGTAAACAGTAACTTTGGCAACGTTCAACAAACTATATCACAAACACATACACTAGTGAATAGTTTTTGTGAAACAATTCTCAGTCCAATTCTCATAAGAAGAACGGTTAGATAGGATAATGGTGTGTACATGTGAGGTGTTGTTGGAAATACTTATGCATAGTCTTATAAAAAAACATGAACACGAGAATGTTAAAAAAACAACATAATATAGAGGTAGACATGCAGAGCTATACTCGTACCCAAGAGTTCAGAGCACACAAGAAAAAAAATTATTCATGTAAAGATTTGCACAAGACACTTTACAATTCTTGCCAAGGTGCTCCACCTCACAATTCTTATGAAGACTTATTAGGAGGGTAAGTAGTGCTTGGTAGAGGTTCCTTGTCAGCCCTGTATGATTTGAGTGTTTTCTTTTTTTGTTGTGTGAAACAATCACCAAAGGTTTGCACTTTTGGGATGATACACTTTTGTTACTCACAATTTTTTTCTTTAGCTGAACAAAGGAGTCTGAATTCACTTGTGAGAGAATACAAAATAATTTAATAATATGGTGCACTGTACCAAACTCGGATAAAGCAGAAGCAGAAAACATGCATCAATAGTGGTTATGGTAAAACATTCACAATTCACATTTTGTAAGATGGATGCATACAAAGAATTTTACAACCGTGAGTGAAATAACATTATCATAACTAAAAGATTTCTCATACTTAGAGGCATGCGAAAATAATTTCACGAGTTTAAGAATACTAGTACTGAAATATGTAGAATGGATATAAGAGTGGTGAACTAGAGAACCAAGTTAGTATAAAACTCAAAAAAAACATTACACCTGGCCTAAATTTGAGTCAGCAAGACAGTTTGAAGAATCAGCAAAAAACGTCACTATTGCCGGGCGATACCGGGTATCTCCTATCGGCGATAGTGTTAAAAGTATAAAAAATGTCTCATTCAGTCAAAGGCATCAAACTAAAGCATTTTCCTGAAGACAGAGTGCAGAAGGCGGAGTAGAAGTCGGCGAAACCCTAACACCTAGGTATGAAAACTTGGATTTTTGCTTTAATTCTTTGGATTTTTATGGATCTAATTGTTAGGATAGTGTAGCATGTTAGCTTAGATGAGAAATTTCTAGGTTTTAAAGTGTTAAAATTTGGTGTGTGGATCTTAAGAAACGAAGGTTGTTTTAGTGAAATATATGTACAGTTTCTTTAATTTAAGTTGTTGGAAAAGGATTTGGAGGAAACAAACTTGCAGATCTGGTATGTTGGATGAAGGGGGAAACCAGATCTGAAGTCGGAAATGGAGAAAAACCAATTTCTGCTATAGCCCGACGACAGTGGGTATCGCCGGATGGCGATATCCGAAAATAAAAATTAAAAAATTATGTTTCTGAACAAAAAACTATTTCATATGCAGAAATGGCTTCCAGTTCCACAGCACAAAGAAGCACAGGGAGTGACTCATTCATCATATCAAACATTTTCGGGAATAGAGAACGCTAACATAGGAATCGGACGGGTGATTGAATTCGACCCGGCCCGACATGCTCATATCCATGATTTGTTAGCAATGGCTGGAATAATGTCGATTATTATTCCAGATACATTCTCCTTCGTATTGATTAGAGAATTTTACACGTATCTCAAAGATCCGAATTTTACGGAATTGAATGGCGGAGTCCGATCGAAAATTCAAGGACACGCGGTAAAAATAACACATTATGACCTGAGAGATGAGTTTGGATTAATCGAGCATGAAAACATTTTAGATGTAGAGGAGAACTATCAGAGAGATAGGGATTAGACATTATTGAATATGGTTTTGCATGGAAATTCCATCAAAACACTAATTCTATCAATGGCCACCCTTACGGAGGATGCACGACTAATGCAAGATATACTGAGGCATACTGTCCTACTGAAATCCGGAGATACACGGAAAATAACGGCTCAACTCAGTTATGTGACGTACATGATTTTGGAGCGAGAGTCGTTTGACATGGCGGATTTTGTCCTTTCGATAGTACGCTATGCATTTAGATTGAAGAGTCCTAGTTGGAAGAAATTGAACACACTACCACTTGGAGCCATTATCCAATGGATTTTATATAAGAAATATACGTGGATCGACCCAGAGTTATACTTCAATGACTGTATCCCATCTATATATTTGATGAGTGGAACACCTTCCATCGGCCAATCAACACGAGGAGGGTCATCAAGGAGGAGTGAACCGGTGTCCACTATCTGAAACCCGCCAATTCCTAAAGGTGGATCGTTGCGAGAAGGGTTGGACGACTTGCGAGAGTCGTTCGAAGAACACAAGAGGGATGTGAAGAAAAGCTTTTTGGGAATTCAAAAGTTTTTTAAATTTCTGACCAAAATTTTGAAGTTGAAGCCCACTCCAGCCAAGGCGGCAGAATGGGAAGATCCGGTCATCGAGCCGCCCCGTACATCTACCCGCCGAGCATGTCAGACACAAAGCAGCGAGCACAGTTCGACAGATGATCAAGGAGAGACAGTGGAGGTGACAACAAAAATTTTTGAATATTTTGGGATGGCTGGACATTTTGCTACTATCGCCGGGCGACATTCACTGTCGCCGGCGACAATGAATTTTCTTCAATTTCCTGAAATTTTGATTTCATGCTTTAATGTTATCTATGCTGTAATGGTATGTGGGACTTAGATGTGGTATTTCTTCTGTAATAATATAAGACTCGGTATATAATGTTTAAATTTTGGTGTGTCCACTTATGATTTATGTAATGATTATTTTGGTTTAATGTTCATGATGTTAACAATGTAATTATGTTAATTTTTTTTGTGTGGCTTGCGATGGTAAGTTATTAACTTGAAAAGTCTAGAATTCCTAGTTCTAATTGTAATAACGAAAAACGGGAATCTGGAAGTGGTTTAGTGAAAATATCCGCAAGCTGTGAATCAGTGCTTATGAACTTGCCTTTGATCGTATTTTGTTTTATGTGATCTCTTATGAAATTGTGACGTACATCAATGTGTTTGGACCTAGAATGATGAACTGAATTATACGTTAAGTCAATTGCACTTTTATTATCACATTTTAATTCAATGGTTTTATGAACTATTCCAAAATCTTCTAAAGTTTGCTTCATCCATAAAGCTTGTGCACAATAACAGCCTAGTGATATATACTCAGCCTCAGTGGTAGATAAGGCAACAAAATTCTGTTTCCTACTCGACCAAGAGATAAGTGAAGGGCCAAGAAAATGACAGGTGCCACTGGTGCTTTTACGATCTAATGAACATCCAGCATAAACATAATCAGAGAAGCCATGTAATATAAATGTATCGTTATGAGGATACCGCAATCCTAATTTAGATGTGCCAATTAGATATCTAAAAATGCGTTTAACTGCTTTTAAATGAGACTCTTTGGTATTAGCTTGAAATCGAGCACAGATTTTCAAACCCAAATCTTTTTAAAATATCATGAATATATTTAGATTGACAAATAAATATTCCATCATGCTTTTGAGTGATTTGAAAACCAAGAAAATAAGTGAGTTCGCCTACCATGCCCATTTCAAATTCATTCTTCATAATTTCAATAACACTATCACATAATTTTTCATTGGTGGATCCAAAAATAATATCATCAACATATATTTGTAAAACGATAAGATCATCATGGATATGTTTAACAAATAAAGCACAATCAACACTGCCCATTTTGTAATCATTTTTTAGTAAATAAATAGTCAATCTATCATACAATGCTCGGGGTGCTTGTTTCAAACCATAAAGGGTTTTTTCTAATTTAAAAACATGATTAGGAAATCTAACATCAACAAAGCATAGAGGTTGTTCTACATAAACCTCCTCCTTAATATACCCGTTAAGAAAAGCAGTTTTAACGTCCATTTGAAATAATTTAAACTTCTTAAAACTAGCAAATGCAAGAAATATTCTAACTGCTTCTAAACATGGGACGAGTGCAAAAGTTTCATCAAAATCTATTCCTTCAATTTGTGAATAACCTTTTGCTACGAGTTTAGCTTTCTTCCTAGTGACCCTAGATTCACTATCTAGTTTATTTTTAAAAATCCACTTAACCCATACAACAGGATGATTTGACGGTCGTTCTACTAATTTCCAAACCTTATTACGTTCAAATTGATTAAGCTCGTCATTCATAGCTAAAAACCAAGAATTATCATTTAAAGCAGCTTCAATGCTTTTATGTTCTATATTAGAAATAAAGTACATATTTGAAAATAACTCACGTACGGATGAACGAGTACTTACCCCTCTTATTGGTTCTCCAATAACCAAATCTTGGGGATGATTTTTTGAAAATTTTAGTTCACTTGGAGTGACGTATCCTTGCTCTTCTTCTTCTTCTTGTTCGACTCCTTTTTCTTCATCTTTGTCTCCAAGGTTTTCATCGTCATCCACCCTTTGTAGAGGGGAGGGCTCTTCATCTTTACATGTATTGTTAGCTTCTACACAAGGAAAAAACTCATTAAATTTAACATGCATCGATTCTTCAACCATTTTAGTCCTCTTATTGTAAACTCTATAAGCTTTACTTGTTGAAGAATAACCAATAAAAATTCCCTCATCACATTTTTCATCAAATTTGCCTAAATTATCCTTAGTGTTCAAAACAAAATATTTACAACCAAAAACTTTAAAATAAGACACATTTAGTTTCTTTTGAAAATATAACTCATAATATGTTAATTTTAAGAGGGGTTGAAGCATAACACGATTAATAACATAACAAGAAGTACTAACAGTTTTGGCCCAAAATGATCGAGGCAATTTGTATTCAGATAGCATAGTGCGAGCTAGTTCTTGCAAAGTTCTATTTTTCCTTTCCACCACACCATTTTGTTGAGGTGTACGAGGAGCAAAAAATTCATGTTTAATTCCTAACTCATTGCAAAAAGAAACAAACTTCTCATTATCAAATTCACCTCCATGATCTGAATGAATGCATTTTATTTTTAATTCTATTTCGTTTTGAACACGTAAACATAATTTGAAAAATTCTAAAAACGCATCAGATTTAGACGATAAAAAAATTGTCCAACTAAAGCGAGAAAAATCATCAATCAAAACAAAGGTGTACTTTCTCCCACATTGACTTAGTGTATTAACATGACCAAACAAATCCATATGCATCAATTCTAAAGGCCTAGTGGTGGAAACAAAATTTTTTTTTAAAAAGAAGACTTTGTAAATTTTCCTTTTTGACATGGTGAACATAAAGATGATAAATTTCCATACAAAAAAGGTAAACCTTTAACAAGTTTATTTTGAGACAATTTTATGATTAGTTTGGAACTAGAATGTCCAAGACGTCTATGCCACAAATCTAACTCCTCATTTTTAGAAATAAAACATTTTAACGAAGAATGTGACAAATCATTAAATCTAATCATGTAAACATTTTGAAATCTACGAGCGGTAATAACAATATCATTTGTTTTACAGTTAATAATCTTGCATATGTTTGAAGATGAGTCTAACAAGACGTTTAAGCCAATATCACATAATTAACTTATTGAAATTAAATTATGCTTCAAACCTTTAACATATAAAACATTTGAGATAAAAAATAATTTGTTACCTACTACTCCAATGCCGATGATTTTTCCCTTTCCGTTGTCTCCAAAAGTAACTACTCCTCCTTTCTTCATCTCCAGGCTAAGGAACTTTGATTTATTGCCCGTCATGTGCTTGGAACACCCTAAGTCCAAGTACCACACGTCTTCTTTATCCTTAGCCTGCCAACACTCCTAGAAAGAGGATGAGAGTAAAGATTCAGATACCCAAGTGGTTTGTCCCATAGAATAGGTGGAAGCCTTAGGCACCCAGATTTGTTTGACTGAGCAGTATCCCGTCTTCTTACAAGTATGTGTTGTGTGACCAAATTTATAACATTTGTCACACTTGATGAAAGAAGTTGACGGATTCTTTAAAGTAAATTTTGACCCTTTGCTAGAAGCTACAGGGACAGGGGGTTTATTTTTTTTAATCTGAAAATTAGATTTTGACCCTTTCCTGGAATTTTTCCTATCGCCGGCGACATTGGATGTCGTCGAGCGATAGTGCTCAGGAGAGTATCCAAGTTTGAAGTTTCCAGAACCATAGTACTGGTTTCCCAAAATCATATTTAGAGATTTTTGGCCCACTCCAAATTTATTAGTGGCCATTTCTAAATTATGAACTTGTCCCCTTAATACATTATTTTCGGCAACTATGGTGCCGCAACGATTAACGAAGGACTTCCTGTTGCTTTCCACTTGAGATTGAGAAAACTTTAGAGATCTCTCTAAGGCCTCTTTCTCTTTTATAAGGGTCTCAACCCGAGTCTGAGTCTTAGAGAGATCTTTCTCAAGCTCCACTATCTTTGTCAAGGAGGGACAATCCTCTTGACAAGACGCTTTCTCTTTTCCAAGAACTTTTACTTCATTTTTTAGTTTTTTATTTTCTTTAACTAATACTTTATTTTCAGGTTTAATCAATTTAATTTCATGCAGTTTTTTGTCTAAAAACTCGCAAGTTCTCAAAAATTCTGAATATAAATCATCATAAGTTTCAGGAGTTACCTTAATGTCGCTGTGGACACTGCTTCCTTCATCATAGGACGAAGCGCTCTTCCCCATCAAGCACATGTTGGCCTCCTCTTCAGTTTCTGACCCTGAACTGCTTGACTCCTCAGAAGTGGCTTCATCCCATGTTTCAGCCTTTAGAACTTTCTTCTTATCTTTCTTTTTGTGCCACTTCTCCTTCAGCTCTTTTAGATACTTTGGGCACTTGCTCTTTATTTGGCCAATCTTCCTGCAATGATAACATTCAGGTGATGGTCAATCTTTGTCATCCTCTCCTTCAGCTTGGAACTTTCCTTTCCTATTTCCAGATTCTTGCCTCTTGAAAAATCTCTTGAAAGAATTTCTTCTTTCAGGATTTCTCATAAATCTCCTGAATTTCTTCACAAACAAGCTCTCTTCATCTTCCTCGTCACTTTTATCGGACTCGCTTTTATTCTCCTTCTTGGACTTCAACGTCAAAGCTTTCTTTCTTGGCTCCAAGCCATACTCTTATTGTTGAATCCTCAACTCTACTTCATGAGTTTTCAAGTTGCCTATGAGATTCTCAATTTGGAGAGACTTTAGATCGTGTGACTCTAAGTTGACAGTCACTTTAGGATTAAACTTCGTGGGAAGCGATCTAAGTATTTTCCTCACCAAATCTAGATTTGAGAAATTCTTCCCTAGAATCCTCAAGTCGTTTACTATCTTGCTAAACCTCGTGTACATGGAGTCTATATTTTCATCAACCTCCATTTTGAACTTCTCAAATTCTGCTTCTAGCTAGAAAAGCTTCGAGTCCTTTACCTGCGATGTTCCTTCGTGAGTAATTTCAAGAAGATTCCAAACATCATATGTAGTATCACATGCACAAACACGGTTAAATTTAGTCCTATCTAACGCACAAATAAAACATTCATTGCCTTAGCGTTATTTTTACATCGAAGCTTATCAACTTCATCCCATTTGTTCTTGGGGTTTTCCATAGAGACACTTCCTACAACAGTAATCGGGGCAGTGTAGCATGTTTCTACCATGCCCCAAACATCGATATCTAGTGCTATTAGAAAGCATCACATTCGAGCTTTCCAATAGTTGTAGTCAGTGCCCGTGAATAAGGGAGGTCTACTAATACCTTGCCCCTCAGAAAACGTGTGCGTGTTTTGCGTCATTACTCCCGGTGGTGAAACCGTTTTTGGAGCAACCTGGCTCTGATACCAAGTGTTGGATCTTGTGGCGCCCTTAGAGGGGGGGGGGGGGGTGAATAAGGGTTCTTTTAATTTTTCTTAAACAATTTAAGCAACCTTTACAAAAAGAATAACAATAATATAATTAAAGAGTGCAAATGTATACTAGCTAAAAACAATAATGATATATTTCAAAAGAGATAAATTGAATACAAAGTGTCTCTATAGAGCTAGAGACAAAGACTCGTGAAATAAATAATTTGCTAGTGTTTTCGCCGGTTCTTCTACCAAGAACCGGCAGGTTAAAACGTATCTCTTCCTAGATCTTGCTACTAGCCTCCCCCTAGATCTAACCACAATCTAGACGCTGCACACAAGGCAACGATTTCTCCCTAAGCCACACAAGGACTTGGACGCCACTTACAAGGCGGTGATTCTCTCCTAAGCCACACATGGACCTAGACGTGATGGAGACGATGACCCTCAACATGTTGAAGACGATGACGGTGGAAGATATTTCCCCGCCTCCAGATAAAGACTTGCGGCGCCGTGACGACCATGTGGAGCGACGCCAAAATATCCGCCCGCGGCGCAAACCAATATATTAATAATTAATAATTATTATTAAAAAATTATTATTAATTATAAAGTCACTTTTTATGTTTTGTTTTATTATTATTTTATTTTGCAATGTTATTAAATTTCATGTATGATGGGTGCCTATAACCATCAATTGCTATCTTTATTTAATATCATTAATTATTGTTTTGTTATGACATGATGGGTGTCATTAGCCATCATGAGTGGTTTAATATTGTATGGTGGAGATTGAGTGGTGTAGCCTATATATAGGCCTTTTCATGAAGGATTGAGTAGAGAATGAAAAATTGAAAACCAAGGATTCAAAATTTGAATTCCCCCCCTCCTCACTCTTCCCCTCTTCGAAAATTCGTTTCCTCCTCCTCCTCTCCTCTCCTCCTCTCCAAAATTTCGGCCTCCCCCTTTCTTTCCCCCCTCTCTACCTCCTCCTTTCAAATATTCGACCAAAGCCTTCAATACCTCTTCCAAAACCGGCACGTTCATCAACCACACCAAGGACGGCTATCCTCCTTAATAGAAACCTGAGCACCACCTTCCCCCTCACCAAAAAAAATGATCAACCGCTTCCTTGAAGAAATTCGGCCAAGGCCAAAGGCTTGCTGTTGTGGATTCTTAAACCCCGACGTGAAGCGACAAAGGAGGACAAGTTCCTCCCCATCCGGCGTGACTCCGGTGGAGCCGTTGAAGTTAGAACCAAGTAGAGAGTAATCGGAATAATCCATTCTGGTTGGGTAACGAATATATCTTCTACTATGTGATTTTCCCTCTTGATAGATCTTGTGGCATATGCGTGTTGCGTGGCTTGTGAAACGCTTGAATTTTCGTGATTAATTTCTTCATAGATCTTGTTGGTGTTTTCTTTTTTCGTTTAAGTTCATGAGGCGTGGCGGCCCTCATTTTATTTTATTGGGAGTGAACCACCCCTGTCCGAATCTTTTGTTTTCGGTGGATTCTCTTTTGGTACAACAACGCTCGACCGAACCGTGTGGGTTCCTTTCGCTTGAGAGGATCTTGGCCTATCGCTTTGGTATTATCTTGAAGGGTTTTGCGAACTCTCTGTAATCTCTGAATATTGAAAACACAAATTGTGTCGTTGCTATGTTTAAGGCTTGAGCGTGGCGTGAGGGTTATCAGAGAGCGTTGTGTTAGTTACGTCGATCACCAAAACGCCCAAAAGGACTAGCCTGCATCAACTTGGTATCAGAGGGAGGTTCACGTTAATTTCTTAAATGGCACCCTCCCCCTTTTATTTGCACGTCGGCACGTACATTTCTAGTTTGTTTATTTTAAAATTTGACAAAAAAAATTTTGTGGTCTGCCAAAAGCGGTGTAAATTTCTTATTTTTCAGTCACATTTTTAAATTTTTTTTTAATAAACCTCATATTTTTTCGAGCAAGAAATTCTATTTTATATAATTATAATCTTAGTGGCTAAACATGAACAAGTCTATCTTTCCTAGAATTAGTTGTTCAGGTACCCTTTCTTTGCATTCAAACAAAATCCGGATCGATTGTCCTCTCCGGTTCACACTGAAATGGTTTTCGACGTTAACGCTTTCAATCGTCCCCTGACTTCTCTACACACTAATATTTTTTACCTATGATGGTTATGGGGATCCCAAGTATTTTAGATACTGGCTTGAGGGGGTAGAAACCTATTTCAGATATAACCAATTGGGCGAATACCTAAAGGTTAGTGTAGTCCGAGAGCGGTTAAGAGGTCGAGCCCGCGAGTTTTTGCTGAACGAAGAGAAAGAGCGCGGTGCTGGTAGCTATACTTATGCTTGGCCGCACATGCGAAGAATTCTCTCAGCGAAATTTGATTCCCCCTACCGCCTTACTCCTAGCCCGACATCTGCTAGCCAGTATTGTTATGGCACTAGAACCAAGCTGGATCATAGGAGTGATATATTATCCCAAGATAGGTCCTTTCCCCAGGTTGGTAGAGCTACCCCTAGCGTACCTGCACCCACCTATAGAGGAAGGGAAACAGTGAGGTCCCCTATCCCGAGTTCTGTACATGTGACTGCTATGACTGCCATGAGCCCGCGGGGTAAGAGTAGTCCTATCCGAAAGGTAGGCAAACGATTACGACATATGTGTCAAATGGCGCTCCTGATCTTGGCTCTATTGAGCATCATACCCCGATTACGCACTTAGGCCCTATTAAGGCTCTCCCCGAGTTGCGTGAATTAGTCGGTGACTCTCCTGTTGAGTCTGAGGAGGTGTCTAGGACTGTGCCCGTCACTGAGGACGAGGCTTAATACGCTGCCAATTTGAGTGACGATGAGGAGATTGGTTACCCTAGTGACCTGGACGAGGATTTCTCCTCTGAGGAATCGTCTCCTCTTCCTTTCGGCAATGTTTCTGAGGCGTTTCCCTTGATAGTTATGGAGTCTTCTGATGACCCTGAGTCAGAAGACATTCCGACTGAGTCACCCTATGTTGAGAGCTTATCTGTTACTGATTTAGGTGATGACCTGCTAGAACACGAGCTAGTTCCTTCTAGCCCGGAACATATTGAGGTGCCCATTTATTTAGCTTCCCCGTTAGATCAATCCAGTCAGATAAGTGCGAGTGAGAATCACAATATTATAATGATTGGTCCAGGATTGGTAGATGTTTCAACGGTGTTGGAAGAGTGACCTTGGGATGGATGTTTATCTTGGGATAATCTTAGTGGTGTACATCCGGGAGATAGTTCATTGATGTTATCATCGTTGCTTGAGGGTCATACTAATTTAGATTCTCCCCGGGATTCGATTTGCCCAACCCTCTATCATGATTTAGACAATGTACCTACTTCGTGGGAAGATTTGGTTAGCGAAGGATGTGACGTTTTGAAAGATTTATCCTGTGTGGGAAGGCTATTTGTGGATGACGGTAGCACTGAGGACTAGATAGACATTTCTTTGATGTTAGCTCCTTCGCTAGAAGCCCAAAATGGATTAGAAATTTTGTCGAGTACGATTTTGCCTACTTTTGAGACCAATATTGATTCTAATTTGGACGAATTATCTAGTGGGTTGGAAGACATGTCGGCTGAGTTAGTAGAGTCACCCCTTGATGAATGTTTATCTAATAGTGAGTTAGATGCTGACGATCCAGCTGAGTTTTCGGTAAGGACGAATCGACTATTTGCTTTTTCCTTTGATTTTGATGGCTTGCACCCGGAGGATTTTTCTTGGATGTTAAATCCATGTTTTGACCGTGAGTATGATTTAGTTCCTCCTCCGGAATTGACCATGTCGACTCCTCCTCTGGTTAACTTGACTCGATTAGATGACTTGTTAGGGAACGAGCTTGTCATTTCTAGCCCGAGATATCTGGAGATGTTTATTTATCCAGCTCCCCCATTAGACTTACCCAGACGGATGTGTGTGAGCGATTTGTTAGTTGTCGCGTTCGGTCTTTCCACTACTTTTCATAGATCTGACAATGTTGTTCCTAGGGTGGACTGTTCATCTGACCGCTTGGCGTTGGGTAAGGCTTCATGTTGGACTGCTAGTGATTCCATGGCGATGGTACATTTTGATGTGGTGTCCCCTAGACATAATTATTTACCAAGCCCGGTCGCTTGCATTTATCCTACGCCTTTTGATGATCCGTGCATGCACACATTAGTGAACGTAGTTGGGTATGTTGAGTTGTGTCTCCCGCACTACCTTTCAACTCCGGGAGCATCCAACTCTATAGTTGGTGATGAGTGTTTTTGGCAGACATTTCTTTGTGAAATTTTTAAATCAAAATTTAAATCTAAATTTAAAACTACGACGTTGGACTCCACGAAAATCGTTAATGAATTTAAAGCACCCGTGCCACCAGACTTAGTCCCGTTAATTTCTATTGTTAACTCAAGTCATGTTGTACATGGGTTCACCCCTCACGGTTTTAATTTAATTAGGCGCATTCTTAACATCTTAGTTTATCAAGATACATCCTTTAAATTACTTGCTAGTTTGTATCGGAGAGTCTCCCACCGTTATGTGGATGATTTGGTTTTGGCTTGTCTCACCCCTGAACGGATGCCCCCGGGCACCTTAAAAATATTAAGGAATCGGCAAGTCCATCCTTTGCGAATCTTAAGGGAGTTTGGAAACATGATATTTCTTTTAGAATTTTCCACTGATTGGGGCATAGCTTCTATTTTCATCGTTTCATATTTTACGCTTCATGCTTCTATGCCACTTGAAACATCTACCTTTCCGTATATATTTTCCACTTTATTCTCTTTGGGTCTGGGTAGTGAGTTTGTGCTTGGATCGCTATCTTCATCGGTCTTCACTGGAGGTACGTTGGTTGTTGATGATGAATTTTGTTTTCCTTTATTGCCTAATGCGTTGCCAAGGTTTCCTAGGAACATATTTTTGCATGACAGGAAACTCCAGGTTGTTGTGCCCTCCTCTCCTAGTGGTGATGTGTGTCGCTTCGTGGCTCTAATGGATGATGCATTCCCGCACCTGTACATTCAGATCTACTCATCGATGATGAGTACTTTTGAGCGAGGGAGGATTGATGGAGACGGCGGCCCTCAACATGTTGAAGACGATGATGACGTGATTACGAAAGATATTTCTCCCCCTCCAGATAAAGACTCGCGGTGCCGTGACGACCATGTGGAGCGACGCCAAAATATCCGCCTGCGGCGCAAACCAATATATTAATAATTAATAATAATTATTAATAAATTATTATTAATTATTAAGTCACTTTTTATGTTTTGTTTTATAATTATTTTATTTTGCAATGTTATTTAATTTCATGTATGATGGGTGCCTATAACCATCAATTGCTATCTTTATTTAATGTCATTAATTATTGTTTTGTTATGACATGATAGGTGCCATTAGCCATCATGAGTGGTTTAATATTGTATGGTGGAGATTGAGTGGTGCAGCCTATATGTAGGCCTTTTCATGAAGGATTGAGTAGAGAATGAAAAATTGAAAACCAAGGATTCAAAATTTGAATTTCCCCCCTCCTCACTCTTCCCCTCTTGGAAAATTCGTTTCCTCCTCCTCATCTCCTCTCCTCCTCTCCAAAATTTCGGCCTCCCCCTTTCTTTCCCCCCTCTCTACCTCCTCCTTTCAAATATTCGACCAAAGCCTTCTATACCTCTCCCAAAACCGGCACCTTCATCAACCACACCCAGGACGGCTATCCTCCTCAATACAAACCTGACCACCACCTTCCCCCTCAGCAAAAAAAATGATCAACCCCTTCCTTGAAGAAATTCGGCCAAGGCTAAATGTAACATCTCATATTACTTCTAGACCCCTTAACTCAGATTGGGTTGGACATGGGGTGGAGTTAGGGTGGATTTACATAGGGGCCCACTATAGGGTTCGAGTCAAATCAGGTCAAACTAGCCAAAAATGGAATCATAGGTAAACATTGACCCCACCACTATGCCCCTAACCCTAAAAGCAATCTATGGGAACCAAAAGCCACATCATTGGGTCAACCATTTACCCAAGTTGACTCAAGTCAACCATAACCCAAATTTGGTCAAATCCACACATATAGGCCCAATTAGCCCAAGTGGTGCATCACCATGGTCCAACCCATGTTGGGTGATGACATGGGGTTCATGACCATCAAGTGGGGCCAGCCCACTCATCAAGTTGACCAAGTCAACCCTAAAGTCAACTTGGTCAACATAAGGCCTAAAGAGAAAAAGGGAGGCCAAGCTCATTCCCAATGGGCAAAGCCCATGATCCAAGGCCAATGACCAGCCTAAATGGTTAATGACAGCCCCTACACCTCTAAAATAGGAGAGAGAGTGCATGCATGAGGTGTTTTTGGAAATTTGGGGAAAGAGAGGAGAGAGATGAGAGGGAAAAGGGGGATGGAGGCCACTTGGCCCTCCTCCTCCCTCCCAAAGCTCAGTTTTGAGCTTAGGAATAATCGCCCAGCCAAATTCTATTAAAGGAGGTGCCACTTGGAGCCAAGGAGGAGTATCCAAGGTGGTGGCCGAAATTCCCACTACTCAAAACACCATAACCAGCCAACACACCCCCATTTTGACCTCACCATTAGCTTCAGAAGGCCGAGAGGAGTGGAATTCGATATATGGATCGAAGCTTTTGGTGGAGAAACGAGTTCGGGAGCAAGCTCGCCGGAGAGGAGAAATTCCATGGCCGACCACCGCCGCCGCCGCTGTCGGGCTCCAATTAAGGTCTGTTTCACCTCACCTCTACCCGTGCTAGTTTCCTAGATCTATTAGGCAAGACATCGGGCTCAAATGAGCCAGATACAAGGTGGGCGTTTTCATGAATTTCGGATTTTTGATGGAGTGCAAGTTCGCCGGAAACCGCCGCCTCCGGTGGCCAAGTCGCCGACAAACGTTAGCCCTCACCTCAACGGAGGTGGTGGTAGTGGTGGCCGGCCAGGGAGGTGGCTGGATGGCCTGGAAATGTCCCTAAAATGAGCTCCAGGTCAGGCAAATCTCGGCCATTGGCTGGAGGAGGAAGATGAACAGATGCCCTCGATTCTGCTTTAAGATTCGTGTCATATCAAATTCAATTTTATGTCCCTGTTTTTACTGTCCCTTGCATGTCTCCTTTAGTCCTCTTAGAGGCATTTCCAGGTCATGCTCATTAAATTAAATTTGTAGCTTAACCTCTTAACGTTAATTTTCCACTATAATCATGTAATTTGGAGTAGTATAGTGCCCTGTAGGGCAGTTTTCCTAGGACTGGTCCTAGGCAAGGGCTGAATTTCAAATGGATGCCCAAGACAAACCGGTAATCAACATGACCCCAAATTTTAGGTGCAAGCAAGTTTAGGGGATATTTAGCTCCTGCCAAAAATTCAGAATTTTTGGGAAAACTGTTTCTATAGTTTTATTAAAAATACCCAAAATGATATAAATGAAATATTTGGAGTTGTGTGACTCCTAATGGCCCCAAATTGTGGAGGCATGTACTTAGGGACATTATAAGTGTATGTCATAAATTTCAGCCAATTTGGACCAATGCATGTTGGGTAAACCCACTTGCATGTGTTGGCTTGTTATAGGCTTGGTGTGCATTTAGCCTAAAATGAAATAATGTGTATTCAGCCAACTTGGAACATTCAAAAATCATGCTTTTCATTATAGAGACACATGATGGTGTAATACACCTCTCATAGTAATGGTGGGATTTTTGGGAACAAAAACCCCATTATTTTGAATTTCTGAAAATTTGGCCCTTTTTAGGAAATAAATTTAAAATAGGTTTACCCTTATCATAAAAGTTTCAATTTCTGTTGAGGGCTAAGGTGTGACATAATAAAAACTAGAAATAAATTATATCTCTGTTGGAAGAAGTTTAAGTAGTTTAAGGAGCAAAATGACCATTTTACCCTTATGGAATTTTGTGTAGAAATGATGGTATATTCCTTTGCAAAATCTGAGAAAATTCATATTGCTGTAATTTTATTTTTTATACCTTGTGCAATTATTTCAGAATTTGTGGAGTGAACAATAATGTACTTAGGCCCCATAATGGCATTTTGGTAAATAATTCAAATTGATCATGGATAGTCCATTTCAATCTAGATGTAAATGGAAATCTGGACATAGCATTATTTCATTGTTATCAATACTCTGTAATTTAATTAGAATTTTTGAGATAATATTTTATGTACTTCATTTTGAAAATGCTAGATTTGTGGATATAGTATTAAATAGGAATTAATTTTAAATCTGAATTGAAAAAGCATGAAATTTTGGTAGACCCCATTAATTGTTATATTAAATACCTGGAAGAATTCCTAGGACAGTAGGTTCAATATTGACAATACTTCATGTCCAAAATGACTAGAGATTACATTTAAAGAAATTAATTTAATGTTGCAAGTAATTTGGAAATTATAGAAATTCATCCTAGTCATCATATAGGTACATACCATCCTAGGATAAATAATTTGAGGCATATGGCTAGAGGAATTAGAAAGTCACATTTGTGGGTGGTATCAGGACATGGGTAAGGGTCTAGCACCGATGTTCGTACTAGTAGGGCCACCAAGGGGAGGAATCTGAATAACTAGTAAAATGAGGATCTTAGTAAAGGAATTAACCCTGGTTGGTCTCCTAGAGGATTCCTTAACCATGTGTGGAAGAGTGCAAGCCCCGTGGCAACAACAATAACGGGGATCGGCGGAAGACCACCGTACTCCTAATAACATCTTAAGTCTTTAGGGTCGTTCTAAAGTAATACGAGAGTTGGGGTAAAAATCCTGGGTAGACACCAATAAAAGTAATTATCCTTGAGAAAAAGAATTTTGGGCGTAATCCCATCGTAGTTCTTAGTGCCCCCGAGAGTCCTTCACCGGGTATACCTTGGGCAGTCCTGGGATTAACCTTAAATCACTAAGTATAATAACCCGTAGACAAGAGTAGTCTAATAGGTTAAGAAATTGTGGTTCATTCTTAACCGTGTTGGGTTGGAGGGAGTCTTGTGATAAATGCTCGCCCGTGTAGAGTTTGAGGGATTTGGAATGAAGGCACTATTGTGCATTCTCACCCGTGTAGGGTTGGAGGGATTGTGATAAATGCTCACCCGTGTAGGGTTTGAGGGATTCAGTACGGGTTGGTCCTGCGAGCTGAAGGCTCGGGATGAAATACTTGCATGTGCATAAATTTAGTGGCGGGGCATGCGGTACTGGCCGTTCGTCATACCGATGGCAGTACGGTGCACCAGGCGATTGTGAGGGTTAGAGGGGCCAGTGGGTTGTTTTACACTGCGGTCTGGAGGACGATCCCCGATAACGCACATCCGACCCAACAAGACTGACGGGTTGTCAGCAAAGTACATACACAAAGACTCTAGAGTGCACCTTGGACGTGTACAGAGGCGTATTAGAGGGGTCTAAGGTTTGGTAGTGTGCATACCGGCCTAGACATGGAGACGCCCGCTCCGCTGCTGCCGTAGACACAACGGTGGTACCCGAGAGTGATGCTAGCTCTCAAAAAGTGGGAACTAAAGGTCTGTGATCACAGAGTCGTTGTGTGTGAGTTGCATTTGTCTGTGCATAAATTGCATCATAACATTCATTCATATTAGGTCATACGCTTCATAGATCCTTATCATATAAATTAATATGGGCTCTTTTATATGATAAGTTAAATTTCCTGGAAACCTTAACTTATAAATTTGTAGGGGCATTTTTATAAGTTAAGGTACTTTTGTGATGGTAGATAGCTTTTCCTTTCAGCTTTACTTTACTTTTCTGCTCTTTACTTTCAGTCTTTCCTTACTAGTACTGCACTTTACTTACTTGTACTATATACTTAGAATTGCTAGAGTAGAATAATAATATCTATTACAACTGTTAGTTTGTTCTTGTCACCTGCTTCCACTTTTGCTACCCCTTGTTGTCCTCCACTTCGTCCTTCCGCTCGGTGCCTAGGAGCTGCGGGGCGAGGTGCGGAGGAAACGACTTAGTCTTTTTGACTAATGGTCGGTGACCACACTATTTTAGGAGCTCGTGGAGATGGAGCACCAACACGACGAGGAGGCAGGACTTTAGGAGCAGATACCGCTACCACAGACTACTACTACTACTGCGCGTCCTCAGGTGGGATGAGTTTTGATGTATTATATTAGCTTCCGCTTTGATTTGAGAGAGAGAGTTGATATGATGTACTGGGCATAAGCCCTTATTACTCTTTCATTTGTACTCATTGTGGACTATGTTTCTATACTCTTCATTTATATATATGATATGTACTCTGTGACTTGTGGACTAATGGATTTAACATACTGCTATACTTCTACTTCTCATATTGGCCTACAGGTTAAAAGATCGTATTAGCCGGCAGAATCGGCGTGTTGTGGTGTCGACTAACTCGTGCGTTAGTGTCACCGTAAGACGGCGGTTCTGGGCATAAGACCCGGTAACCCTCCTTGGTAATGGGGAGGGGGGGGGGGTCTTATAAACTGGTATCACTTGAACAAACAATCATATGAGCAAGAAGTCCACAACACTGGACCACCCCGCGCGAGCATTAGTTTGCGGGCAAACTATGCAGCGGAAGCAGTGGTGTGCCCATGTGTATAAAGTCACATAAAACAATCCATTAAGTACAATGAGTTAGGCTAATCCAATTAGGACACCACCTTAGCTTGACTTGCCAAGAGGATTTTGTAGTGTATCCGAGTTTTAAATCGACTTCAGAGATAGATTGTTTAAGGTATGGGGATACCCAAATTCACCAAGGGAAGAATTTGACGCAAGAGTCAATGCTTAAGGCTTAAATTCTGATGTCTCTACTCTACCTATCAAGTGATATTATCACTTCTTACCCAAGCTGATAGGACCGCCTTAAGGAGAACTGGTGCATATAATATATTAGTGGAATAGTAGGGTACTCGTAAACTTAACCCTCATACTGATGACTTGATTACGTTAAGACAACCACAGTGGCAAATACCAATGGTAGAATAAGAATTCAAGAAACCCATTTTGGTTGGGTCACGTGCTGATCTTGAAAAATTGGTCATATAGTAACCTTGAAGGCCTAAGGTATATAACATATCAATTAAGGTAGAAATCCAGGTCTAAGATTGTTAAACCTAAGGATTGAGTGCACATATAAAAGGAATGCACTGTAAATATTAAGGGAATTTAGCCCGAAAGGTATGAGGCTCATCCTTTTGTTTATTGGGCTAAATTGGTAACGACTTGAATTTCTCTAGACCTGGTTTATAAAACATGTGTCACAAATATAGTAATCTAGAAGACTTGATTAAGTCACATGTTGCTCAAGTAAAGATGAGGTTTTGCATTCGCATAATCGGCAAGATAATCAACCCTCCCTAGAAGTTTGGGATATACGTAGAGGGTTGCCCGCTTAGATATATTACAATCCTAGAACAAGGAAAGTCTCCATGAGACGTTAGAAACTTCCGCGGACTCGTGAATTAGATCATTACCTGGCACAACTTTAAGAAAGATTGTAATTTCGTCATTGCATTATGACATGATGTATCCCAAAGATCGAAACAAGTTGCGTATAATCCACAAGAAATCGAACAAGTGGCCTTTCGATAAACTAAAATCAATCAGTAACGACGACACAAAAGGTTTTATGTATAATTAAAGGAATGTGTTACCTCAGCAAATCACGTTCCTAGATGCCCTAACACCTTAACCTAATTGACGTGACACGCGATTAATATGTATATCATCGGTTAAGGATTTGATTAATGAACTCAGATATATTGCAAGAGAAAACCAATGTGAATAGAGAATTCAGTATAAGTCAGAATGATAGTCAGAAATTCTGCATAGCTGTGGCTCTTAGGAAAGTGACTATGACTTTCACATATTAAATGTGTAGAATTGGGGGAAGTGGAAATGATGATGGATCACTGCAATCCGCGCCTACCTGACATGCTCAGATCACAATGTTAGAAACATACGGATCAAAATAGAATAACATCATGGTAACGTGAAGGAGTGATTACGGGTCTTAACTATGACTTGATTGGAGCCCATCAAGTAAGGATTGAAATATTTGAGTAATTATGTTTATAACATTAGGGGTATAACAGTCCCAGAGAAACTTAAAGTCAAGTGAAAAATCAAAATTGGAAGACATATATTATAAGTATGATCCTTTGGATGTGACTCTGATGATCATAAGAATCAAAACAAAAGTGTTCGATGATGATTTACAGGTGGTGTATTCTCTCGAAGAATCAATCCTTTCCAAATTTAAATGGTTTACTCACCCTTATACCTTGGGAGATAGTTAAGTTATAATTAGAAATCTTGATAGGATAACGTCTTACGTTTAAGAATATAATGATTAAGTTTGCTATGGTTATGTATGATTTAGTACTACCTTGTTTGATCCTAAAAGAGGCTGGGATTTGGAGAATTAAACACAATGATGAAATATCATTACTATTCACGCGTACATGATATAGCCAGTCACTTGATAATAATGGTGAACTATAACCTTGAATTACTCAATTAAGCAAAAGTCATTATATTGGAACTTAAGAATTGAAATGAGGTAACATTATGATAGATAAGATTAATTTCCTATGGCATGACATTTAAAAATGTAACGAGTCAACAAAAAATTCAAATGAGGTGGATGATTAGTTGAAACATACGCATAGGTATGATCCCTTGATTATGATAATATCGAGAACTGAGACACATACATTGATAACATCATGATCATTTTAGGAAATTCATGACTATGAAGAGACCAATTTTTGCTGGCTAAGGTGAATACGGTGAAATTACACGAGAAGTAATGAGTGTTTATAAATTCTCGTTATGATGGAAATGATTTGTGTCAGACCTCACCAATTCTGAAAAGATACGCTTATAAATTTATGATTTAGATTATATGTGAAAAGCGATTGGGAGTCATCTGTATCAATATCAATACTGATCGCTTGATGTACGCTTGAAAGGTGAACACTCTATAAATCATGTATTACTATTTATATAGAGGTGTGATAAGTCATGAATCTGGAAGAAACAAGATGATGATCTCTTCATCACATCATAATCTTGGAAGTTGGTTAATTACTATGCATAAGTTGGATCTTCGTCATAAATGATATCACGATAACTTGTATTGGAAGAATCTATATGGTATAAGACATAAGGCATGATGCGATTTTGGAAGAGAAATATGAGATTTATGTGCTCAATTCTACATATAAGATTACTAATTCTCATATACTTGGTGATCCTTGTTCGTAAGGGACTTTGAACCAACCTATGATTAAGGTTTATTTAATGATAATGTGTCAGAAGACTTGGAAATATGCTCATGTAACCTTGATTGTGAATATCACGAAGTATAACAAAAATACATTTGGAAGGGACGGTTACCGCTGATAGAGTTTTCTTATAAAGAACATACGCGAGACAAGTATTGAAATGAGTCCTTATAGAGCTTTGTATGAGAAGAAGTGTCGGACGCCGCTATCTTGGGTTCAGGATGTAGACACGAGGACTCTTGGTTCTGATTATGTGAAGGATACAGAGGCACAAGAAGCTCAGTTCTCGATACATGGGGCCATACTTGATCCTGGAACGGATTGGCTCCTTAGCTTACTGACTGCAGCTGCCGCCGGAGTTGAGTATCCTACACGACGTCTTCCACATCTCTTCGCTACGAAGAGCTCTCAATTGGCCAGAGCAACATATTACCGCTACAGCATGCCCGATAGCTCCTGATAGATCAACTCGTTTAGAACCAATCCGGATCAATGATACAACGGTCCGAGTGTTGCGGGAGAAGAAGGTTCACCTAGTGAAGGTAATGTGGTTCAACCACGGACGGGAGAAGCACACCTGGTAGTCGATGGATCTGATACAAGAACAACACCCCGAACTGTTCACTTCAGGTAACGCTTTAATTAATGTTTGAAGTATACTTGAAAACCCCGTAGACCCAAACTTGAATTTCGGGGATGAAATTATTCTTTTGTTTATTGGGATTTGTAACATCCCATGTTACTTCTAGACCCCTTAACTCAAATTGGGTTGGACATGGGGTGGAGTTAGGGTGGATTTACATAGGGGCCCACTATAGGGTTCGAGTCAAATCAGGTCAAACTAGCCCAAAATGGAATCATAGGTACACATTTACCCCACCACTATGCCCCTAACCCTAAAAAGCAATCTATGGGAACCAAAAGCCACATCATTGGGTCAACCATTGACCCAAGTTGACTCAAGTCAACCATAACCCAAATTTGGTCAAATCCACATATATAAGCCCAATTAGCCCAAGTGGTGCATCACCATTGTCCATACCATGTTGGGCGATGACATGGTGTTCATGAACATCAAGTGGGGTCAGCCCACTCATCAAGTTGACCAAGTCAACCCTAAAAGTCAACTTGGTCAACATAAGGCCTAAAGAGAAAAAGGGAGGCCAAGCTCATTCCCAATAGGCAAAGCCCATGAGCCAAGGCCAATGACCAGCCTAAATGGTTAATGACAGCCCTTACCCCTCTAAAATAGGAGAGAGAGTGCATGCATGTGGTGTTTTTGGAAATTTAGGGAAAGAGAGGAGAGAGATGAGAGGGAAAAGGGGGATGGAGGCCACTTGGCCCTCCTCCTCCCTCCCAAAACTCAGTTCTGAGCTTAGGAATAATCACCCAGCCAAATTCTATCAAAGGAGGTACCACTTGGAGCCAAGGAGGAGCATCCAAGGTGCTGGCCGAAATTCCCACTACTCAAAACACCATAACCAGCCACCCCACCCCCATTTTGACCTCACAATCAGCTTCAGAAGACCGATAGGAGTGGATTTCGATATCTGGATCGAAGCTTTTGGTGGAGAAACGAGTTCGGGATCAAGCTCGTCGGAGAGGAGAAATTCCATGGTCGACCACCGTCGCCGTCCCCGTCGGGCTCCAATTAAGGTCTGTTTCACCTCACCTCTACCCGTGCTAGTTTCCTAGATCTATTAGGCGAGACATCGCGCTCAAATGAGCCAGATCCAAGGTGGGCTTTTTCATGAATTTTGGATTTTTGATGGAGTGCAAGTTCGCCGGAAACCGCCGCCTCCGGCGGCCAAGTCGCCGCCAAACGTTAGCCCTCACCTCAACGGAGGTGGTGGTAGTGGTGGCCGGCCAGGGAGGTGGCTGGATGGCCAGAAAATGGCCCTAAAATGAGCTCCAGGTCGGGCAAATTCGGACATTGGCTGGAGGAGGAAGATGAACAGATGCCCTCGATTCTGCTTTAAGATTCGTGCCATATCAAATTCAATTTTCTGTCCCTATTTTTTCTGTCCCTTGCATGTGTCCTTTAGGCCTCATAGATGCATTTATATGTCATGCTCATTAAATTCAATTTGTAGCGTAACCTCTTAACTTTAATTTGCCACCATAATCATGTAATTTGGAGCAGTATACTGCCCTGTAGGGCAGTTTTCTTAGGACTGGTCCTAGGCAAGGGCTGAATTTCAAATGGATGCCCAAGCCAAACCAGTAATCAAAATGACCCCAAATTTTGGGTGCAAGCAAGTTTAGGGGATATTTAGCCCCTGCCAAAAATTGAGAATTTTTGGGAAACTGTTTCTATAGTTTTATTCAAAATACCCAAAATGAAATAAATGAAATATTTGGAGTTGTGGTACTCCTAATGGACCCAAATTGTGGTGGCATGTCCTTAGGGATATTATAAGTGTATGTATTAAATTTCAGCCAATTTGGACCAATTCATATTGGGTAAACCCACTTGCATGTGTTGGCTTGTTATAGGCTTGGTGTGCATTTAGCCTAAAATGAAATAATGTGTATTCAACCAACTTGGAACATTCAAAAATCATGATTTCATTATAGAGACACATGAGGGTGTAATACACCTCTCATAGCAATGGTGAGAGTTTTGGGAACAAAAATCTCATTATTTTGAATTTCTGAAAATTTGGCCCTTTTTAGGAAATAACTTTAAAATAGGTTTACCCTTATCATAAAAGGTTCAATTTCTGTTGAGGGCTAAGGAGTGACATAATAAGCACTAGAAATAGATTATATCTCTGTTGGAGGAAGTTTAAGTAGTTTAAGGAGCAAAATGACAATTTTACCCTTATGAAATTTTGTGTAGAAATGATGGTATATTCCTTTGCAAAATCTGAGAAAATTCATATTTCTGTAATTTTATGTTTTATACCTTGTGCAATTATTTCAGAATTTTTGGAGTGCAAAATAATGTACTTAGGCCCCATAATGGCATTTTGGTAAATAACTCAAATTGATCATGGATATGTCATTTCAACCTAGATGTAAATGGAAATTTGGACATAGCATTATTTCATTGTTATCAATACTCTGTAATTTAATTAGAATTTTTGAGGTAATATTTTATGTATTTCATTTGTAAAATGCTAGATTTATGGATATAGTATTAAATAGGAATCAATTGTAAATCTGAATTGAAAAAACATGAAATTTTGGTAGGCCCAATTAATTGTCATATTATATACCTGGAAGAATCCCTAGGAGAGTAGGTTCAATATTGACAATACTTCATGTGCAAAATGACTAGAGATTACATTTAAAGAAATTAATTTAATGGTATAAGTAATTTGGAAATTATGGAAATTCATCCTAGTCATCATATAGGTCCATACCATCATAGGATAAATAATTTGAGGCATATGGCTAGAGGAATTAGAAGGTCACATTTGTGGGTGGTATCAGGACATGGGTAAGGGTCTAACACCGATGTTCGTACTAGTAGGGCCACCAGGGGAGGAATCTGAATAACTAGTAAAATGAGGATCTTAGTAAAAGAATTAATCCTAGTTGGTCTCCTAGAGGATTCCTTAACCATGTGTGGAAGAGTGCAAGCCCCGTGGCAACAACAATAATGGGGACCGGCGGAAGACCGTCGTACTCCTAATAACACCTTAAGTCTTTATGGTCGTTCTAAAGTAATATGAGAGTTGGGTTAAAAATCCTGGGTAGACACCAATAAAAGTAATTATCCTTAAGAAAGGGAACTTTGGGCGTAATCCCATCGTAGTTCCTAGTGCCCCCGATAGCCCTTCATCGGGTATACCCTGGGCAGTCCTGAGATTAACCTTAAATCACTAAGTATAATAACATGTAGACAAGAGTAGTCTAATATGTTAAGAAATTGTGGTTCATTCTCAACCGTGTTGGGTTGGAGGGAGTCTTGTGATAAATGCTCACCCGTGTAGGGTTTGAGGGATTTGGAATAAAGGCACTATTGTGCATTCTCACCCGTGTAGGGTTGGAGGGATTGTGATAAATGCTCACCCGTGTAGGGTTTGAGGGATTCAGGACGGGTTGGTCCTGCGAGCTGAAGGCTCGGGATGAAATACTTGCATGTGCATAAATTTAGTGGAGGGGCATGCAGTACTGGTCGTTCGTCACACCGATGACAGTACGGTGCACCAGGCGGTTGTGAGGGTTAGAGGGGCCAGTGGGTTGTTTTACACTGCGGTCTGGAGGACGATCCCCGATAACGCACATCCGACCCAACAAGACTGACGGGTTATCAGCAAAGTATGTACGCAGAGACTCTAGAGTGCACCTTGGACGTGTACAAAGGCGTGTGAGAGGGGTCTTGGTAGTGTGCATACCGACCTAGAAGTGAAGACGCCCGCTCCGCTGCTGCCGTAGCCACAGCAGCGGTACCCGAGAGTGATGCTAGCTCTCAAAAAGTGGGAACTAAAGGTCTGTGATCACAGAGTTGTTGTGTGTGAGTTGCATTTATCTGTGCATAAATTGCATCATAACATTCATTCATATTAGGTCATACGCTTCATAGATCCTTATCATATGAATTAGTATGAGCTCTTTTATATGATAAGTTAAATTTCCTGGAAACCTTAACTTATAAATTTGTATGAGCATTTTTATAAGTTAAGGTACTTTTGTGATGGTAGATAGCTTTACCTTTCAGCTTTACTTTACATTTCTGCTCTTTACTTTCAGTCTTTCCTTACTAGTACTGCACTTTACTTACTTGTACTATATACTTAGAAATGCTAGAGTAGAATAATAACATCTATTACATCTGCTAGTTAGTTCTTGTCACCTGCTTCCACTTTTGCTACCCCTTGTTATCCTCCACTTCGTCCTTCCACTCGGTGCCTAGGAGCTGCGGGGCGAGGTGCGGAGGAAACGACTTAGTCTTTTTGACTAATGATCGGTGACCATACTATTTTAGGAGCTCGTGGAGATGGAGCACCAGCACGACGAGGATGCAGGACTTGAGGAGCAGATACCGCTACCACAGACTACTAATACTACTCCGCATCCTCAGGTGGGATGAGTTTTGATGTATTTGATTATCTTCCGCTTTGATCTGAGAGAGAGAGTTGATATGATGTACTGGGCATAAGCCCCTTTTACTCCTTCATTTGTACTCATTGTGGACTATGTTTCTGTACTCTTCATTTATATATATGATATGTATTATGTGACTTGTGAACTAATGGATTTAACATACCGGTATACTTTTACTTCTCATATTGGCCTACAGGTTAAAAGATAATATTAGCCGGCAGAATCGGCGTGTTGCGGTGTCGACTAACTCGTGCGTTAGTGTCACCGTAAGACGGCGGTTCTGGGCATAAGACCCGGTAGCCCTCCTTGGTAAGGGGGAGGGGGGTCTTACACCAAAGGCTTGCTGTTGTGGATTCTTAAACCCCGGCGTGAAGCGACGAAGGAGGACAAGTTCCTCTCCATACGACGTGACTCCGGTGGAGTCGTTGAAGGTTGAACTAAGTAGAGAGTAATCAGAATCATCCATTCCGGTTGGATAACGAATATATCTTCTATTCTGTGATTTTCCCTCTTGATAGATCTTGTGGCATATGCGTGTTGTGTGGCTTGTGAAACGCTTGAATTTTCGTGATTAATTTCTTCATAGATCTTGTTGGTGTTTTCTTTTTCCGTTTAAGTTCGTGAGGCATGCCATACCTCGTTTTATTTTGTTGGGAGAGATCCACCCTTGTTCGAATCTTTTGTTTTCGGTGGATTCTCTTTTGGTACAACAACGCTCGACCGAACCGTGTGGGTTCCTTTCGCTTGAGAGGACCTTGACCTATCACCTTGGTATTATCTTGAAGGGTTTTGCGAACTCTCCGTAATCTCTGAATATTGAAAACACAAATTGTGTCGTTGCTGCGTTTAAGGCTTGAGCGTGGCGTGAGGGTTATCGGAGAGCGTTGCGTTAGTTACGTCGATCACCAAAACGCCCAAAAGGACTAGCCTGCATCAAGATGCCACGCACAAGACGACGATTTTCTCTACCTATTACAATGAGAAATTAAAAGAAAAGAACAAAACAAATTGAACACTTTAGACTAGACACTCCCTTCAAACGATGCGCTGAAGATGCCGACAAATCCTTGCTAGAGATGCTTCGAATGCTTCGCACGTGCCGTCAATCTTTCGCGCTCTTGGCCTTCTTGAGAGTATGGAGTATCTCTGAGTTCTGGAGCTCTCTGAAACGTCAATGCAGGAAAATACACTCCAGGTAATGAAATTCGTGATTTCCTCAGAAAATGAAATGCTTTTATATTCTAGCGCTATCGCTGGGCGATACTGGGTATCGCCATCTGGCGATATCGGTAACCGCTTCCACGTGTCCCACGAACTCCTTATTGTCGCATCGCATAAACGTTGAGCGCCGAATCGTGCACTATCGCCGAGCGATACCGGTTATCGCCGTCTGGTAATAGCGAAATAACTGAAGCCACGATTTCGTCGAGCGTCGAGCGAAAATGTGTCGAGTGGCGCTGTCGCCTGTTGGCGATACCCACTATCGCCTGTTGGCGATATCAAAATATGTCGAGTGTCGAGCGGAAATGTGTCGAGTGTCGAGCGGAAATGAGTCGAGTGGCACTGTCGCCTGTTGGCGATACCCAATATCGCCTAGCGATATCTCCCGTGTTCAATTCTGACCCGATTCAGCCCCAAAAAGATATTAGCTATAGACCTGTGTTATATGCACACCAAAAACATCCAAATATCAAATACACACAAGATTTGTTATTAGCAAACTAGGAAGCGTGTAATGTATGCTCCAACACTATGACCATACCCCCACCCTAGCTGGATTAATCTTCTAGGCCCTCCTGGTTGATTCCTTCGTACATGGGAAAATCCTCTCGCTTGCCCTGGGACAGGGCCCCCCTGCTGCCTCCATCCTAACTCCTGGTATGTCGGTGCCCTCGACTCTTCTATTCTCCTCCCCTCATGTTGTCTCCCTCCGGACTCTCTTGATTCAACCTCCATCAATCTTGCTAGCTTTTTTTTGCAAAAGATGGATTCGCCGCCTCCATTGCTATTTCCTTCGCAGCCTTCTCCATCAACCCCTCAGAGGACAGTGGCGCCTTCCGAGTGAGGCTCATCTTGAAGAAGCTTTCCCGCAGTCCCACGGTAAAGGCCATCTGGAGGGCGAATCTAGGCACCTCCTGAATATCCAAGAACTCCTCTTGAAATCTGTCTACATACTGAGCTAGGGACTTATCTGCCCTCTGCTTAATCAAAAAGATCGACTCCGGGTTCTTCTTCCTCTTCTTCGAAGTTGAGAAACGCAGCTGAAAGCTCCTGCTCAAGTCCTCAAAGTTGTATATTGAGCTTGTCGGGAGCTGATGAAACCAATCCCTAGCCTTGTCCTTCAGAGTAATGACAAAAAGACGACACTTAAAAGCGTCCGTCATCGGCCTGATTGAAACCGCGTCCTCGAACCACTGTCGGTGCTGGAGGGGATCATCTTTCCCCACATAATAATTTATCTCGGGTTCCATGAACCCCTCCGGGATGGGAGCTGATAGGATCAGCTCACAAAACGGCGACCCTCTCGCCCCTGGTCTCGCCTCCCCCACTCGTGCGACGATGTCCCCTAGCGAGACGGCGCTCGCCGGGCTTGGGAACAGCTCCCTTCCCGCCATGCCTCGCCCGCCTCCTTCCACCATCACTTCTTTTCCCGGTCGCCTCCCCGGGGAATCTTCTCCCACTCTTGCCGAGACGAGGTCTTCCTGCGGCGCGAGAGCAGGCACCTGAGGCTGCGGGGGTTGAGTAGTCACCCTGTCGCGAGATCCCCTGCAGCATGTCCATAATGCCTTTGATTGATGACATGAAATCCTCCCTTCCAACGAATCCTCCCGGGTTGTCTGACCCGTCCCCGTCTCCTTCTCCGTGACCTCCCGCCATGAGGCAACTCAAGATTCTTCTGTGTGGGCCGTGGTTCAGGCTCACCGCAACAAAAATGTTGAAACCGGTCACCCGGTTCCTCATAGAGTTCCGACCTGAAATTGCAACACACACTTACTCTCCTCGAATCTCCCTCCCGACGTGGGTCACAGGACCAAAAATAGATCGATGGTCTCAGCTCGGAGGTCCCACCTCGTACCCGGAAGAATTTGTAGTTCTTCCCCTCCCTAGCCAATGCTGAGCTAGGTGCTTTTGAGGGAGAATATGTCAAGGTTCAACAAGCCCTTCCCAGGTACCTTATCAGTCTATTTTTAGGCCTCTGAGTTGGATTTGCAAATAACCACACTGACCTGACCTGAAAAATACCAAAATAACCTGTGTTGGGCCTGCCAACAGCCAAACTCCGTTGTTCTGAAGGGCTATACGCAGACCACCAAGGGCAAATGCGTAAAATTACCCGGGGTAGAAGAGTAAAATCCCCCTTGGGGGATGGAAGGTAAAAACATCTTTGCTTCTCTATGGCGAGTGGAGAAATGACCAGCGGCGAGACGAGCCCTCCTGCTCGTCTCGCAGGCCTCCCGCATATGGGAGACATCTCGCCCTTAAGGGCCCGCTCGCGCACCCAAAGGGCGTCTCGCCTACTGCAGAGAACCCTCCGTCTTGCCTCCTGCGAGTGGACCACACGGTCCCACTCGCCAGCTTCTCCTGCTCGCTGCTTGAGCCTCCTCCCGTGAGCCCAAGGTTGTACACGAGGGTTGTTTAAGTAAATTTTTTTTTGGTATGCCTATCACACCATGCATCTGTGCTGGTAGGGGTGCAAATTGAGTTAAGTCGGCACAAAAGCTCAATGAGCCGGCTCGAAAAAAGCTCGACTCGAGATCGAGTCTGTGGAGCTCGAGCTCGAGGAGCTCGAGCTCGATTACGAGTCGAGCTCGAGCTCAGCTAGTGTTGTTCATGAGCTCGCAAGCCGGCTCGCGAGTTTTTTATTATTAATTTTGAAAAAATTCAAAAAAAAAAAGAAAATAAAACTCATGAGATAAATGAGCTTCTCGATAAGTTGACATTAAGCTCGAGCTGGGATAAATGAACTCATCGAGTTCGAGCTCGAGCTCGAAATGAAAAGCTCTAGCTCGAGCTCGAGCTTTAAAATTTTGCCAAACTTTACTCGAACTCGACTCATTTGCACCCAATGCGTGGGTGAAATTTTGTTCATCACATTAGCTAACAGACTGCCAATAATAAGTGATGTCCAATCAGATTTCGTGTAGTATTTTAACTGGTAGTATTGTAAATTTTTTTTATGCATAAATAGTATTTTAAATTATTTGTAAAAAATATAATTAATATATTATAATTTATTTAATAAAAAAATTACTATTTTCTAAAATTTCATTTTAAAATGGAATCAAAAGTTTCCCTTTTGACCGTCTGTCCTGTTTTGGCGGGCCAATCTGAAAAAAGCACCTTTCGCCGGAAAAGGCATCTTTTAAGAAATATAATAAGCATTTATTTATTGTCCTTCTAACCTCAAGCAATAAATCTCATGCTCCTGTCACCCTGCAACAAATCAACAATGGATGAAAAATCTCCAGCGCTAAATCTTCCTTCCGTCCCGCTAGCGTCGGCCTGCCACAAAGCAACAAGGGATGATGGAAATCAATTAGACACATATCAGCATATCTCGAAATCCCGCCGCCGCCGCCGCCGCCGAAATGGTTGTGATCGCAAACAAAGACTCGAACTTTACTTTCGTACGCATCCTTTAGCTGCCGACGGAATCGAACTCCAGTGGTCGATTTCAGTCCCCCGGGAACCCAAAGGTGAGACCTTTGTCTTTGATTCCACAGATCTTGTGGCCCTAGCTACCACCCTTCTTATGTTTTTTTTTTCTGTAATCAAAATGCTAGATTTCCCAACGGAATCAAACTCCGGGGCTCGATTTCAGCTGCCCACCGGGAACCCAAAGGCGAGACCTTTCTCTTTGATTTGGCAGTTCTTAATATTGTCACCACCCTTGTTAAGTTCTTATGTTTAATTTTTCATTCATCAAAACGCTAGATTTCTCATCATCAAGTGAAGACCGTGGTGGGCGAAGAGATGCCAGAGAAGTTGGAGTGCGCGAGGTCTCATTCCCGCGTCTACCTCCCAGAAGATCTCGTTATCGAAATTATTTTAAGGCTCCCAGCGATATCAGTCGGCAGATTCAGATGCGTCTCCACCTCTTGGCTATCCATTTCCACAGATCCATCCTTTATACTCGCCCACACTCGTCGCATCGCAAAAACTTTGGCCTTCCATTTCATTCCTCGGAATCTGCCGCTCAGAAAATACATGGACGCTTTCCCCCCACGCCAAAACGAACTGTTCACCGTGTGCATTGGCAAGCCAAAATTTAGCCATATTGGCTATGAAGCAGTGAGCTCCTGTGACGGGCTGATCTGCTTTAGGGTAAATCGTTCTGAATGTCGGAGGTTATATAATTATGCTGCGGCTGCGGGCACCCCCTCATGTCCGGGTGTCTCCCTAAAGTATGTACTGAATCCCCTCACTGGTCTGCGCATCGATATCCCCAGCAATTCTGTGGACCGATTTGGATACAGGCCGGGATGCCAATTGTACTACCATAGGTGGACGGGTGAGTATCGGCTTTTACATGCTCATGTTGGCACGTATGAAGACCTTCTATGTGCCGAGGTTCTGAGCTTGGGGGGTGCCATGAATTCATGGAGGCAAATTAATGCTACGACATATCCTGGTGTTTTGGTTCAATGGAGAACGAGTGTTCTGGTGAATGATTGTTTTTATTGGATGTGCAAGAAGGTTGTCCAAGACAACATCATATTAGTTTTTGATATCTTAGAGGAAGTCTTTAGTTGTATGGAGTTTCCTCCTGATGTTTTGCGTTGCATTTCAAACTATGGTTTGTTTGGCATCGAAGGGAAGTTATGCTGCTGGATGGTTTCCAGCAATGAGAACCTCATAGATAACTACCATATCAATATTTGGGTTGCGGTGGGGGGCTGTGAAAAGTGGAGGAGTACTTACTCCCTGTGCTTGGCTGATGAATGGCGTCGCCCAATCTATCCTTCTCCATGTTATGCTTTGATAGAGTTTGGTTTTTTCAGCGGAGGCGTGATTCTGTTCCTATTTTATGCAAGTCATATACCATATTTGCTTTGCTGGGATCTTAAATCAGGTAATCACTATTCAACACAATTATCGAATCAAAGCTTTATGAAGTTTGAGCCAACTCTTATACACGGAGAGACTCTCATTGATATGGCAACAATCTCTTCTTGTACACGGAGAGTAGACACTCGTTGACATGCCAACAAGCAATTATGCAATATGCTTTTCAATTCAATTGGGTTCCAATTCTGCAAGCATCTTAATTTTCAATATTTTTGTATGATTTGTTTATTATGATTTTTCAGAATGAGTCTTTCACTGCAAAAAAAAGTAAGATAATGAATGGAACTTTGTTTCTGATGATGTTTAAATGAATTTTAAATTTTAATGAGAACGAATTAGCACCACCCCCTTTCTGTTTATCTTCTCGTCCTTTTGTTTTCATTCTTTCTCATTGCTTTCTTTTATACAATAGCAACATTATTTCATGTTTTTGAGCGAGAACCGCTTCCCCTCCTCCCAGTGTTAGGCCGACATCCATTCTGTGCATCCAGTGCATTTCTCCTTCATGGGCAGATCTCCGGCAAGTACATGTGTCGATGAAGTCTCCATTTCTCTGAGATTTTCTTCTCCCTAGTATTGTAGGAGTTTTACTTCTCCCTATTATCTTTGTTTCAGATTCAAGTGATGTATATGTGTGAGTTAAAGGAAACCTTCATGTTGTGTGGAATAACTTCCTCCCATTTTCTTGTTGTTGGCCTTTTGAATGCCCAATATTTCAGAGATGAAAGAGCAAACTGCATAGCAGTAATTTAATGCAAATATGGGATATATTTCTTTCACGAGCCTTTCATTCTCTATTAAATGTGTTTTCGTATATTTTATTGTTTTTAGTTTAATCCCATACCGTCTGTGGTGTTTCCTCCTTCTCCTCTTCTCCTATATGTAAAACCCAAGGGTACTTTTACATATGAATACAAACGCTATTGTTACTTCAAACTTGAAATCAGAGCAAAATTCTCCTTAATTTTTCTCCGCGCTCGCACCACTGTTCGCGCACTCTGTCCGCGCCCTGTTCCCGAGAAGCCGCCACACCCGCATGATCTTGCTCTCGCGATCCGCGACCTGTCCCCGCGAAGCCGCTGCAACCTGCCCGCGCAATCTGCCCGTCTGTCCGCCGCGACCTGCCGCGACCTACTGCCGCGTTCTGTCGTAATCTACCAGCCCGCAACTTGCCGCCTCTTCGCCAGCCCTCAGTCCGCCGGCTGCTTTTTGCCGCTGCGACCTGCTCCGCAAGTCGCCAACCCGCACTCAGTCCTCCAGCCCGCACTCAGTCCGCCAGCCTCATCTTGCCGCCGCGACCTGTTCTGCTCACCTCATGTCCGCCCGACTTTTGCTCAGTCCGCCAGCGACCTGCTCCGCCAGCCCGTCGGCCAACAATCAGTCCGCCGGCCCGCACCTTGCCGTCGCGGCCTGCTCCTCAGACCACCAGCCCGCCTGCCCGCACCTTGCCGTTGCGGACTGCTACGCAGACCGCCAGCCCGGCCTTTGCCGCTGCGGTTTGTTGCCCCGTCCGCCAGACCTCCAACTCACTAGCCCTTATTCGTTTTCTCGGCGCCATGACCACCCCTTTGATCTCGCTTGCTCTGAACGCCACTTCCTTCCAACTAACTACTGCCAGGGACTGGTCGGACTGGGCTCTTACTGTTGAAGCCGCCCTCTCCGCCCGTGATCTCTGGGATCACATCATCGGTGCTCCTCCCACCTCAGCAAGCACTATCACTGCAAACTCTACTGCTATCAGCTCTGCCAGCACCACTGATGCCGCCACCACTCAAGATGACGCCACTCTTTGGCGACGTCGTGATCAGGCCATTCAGGCTTACCTCCCGGAGTCTGTTGCTTGTCCGCTCCTCACCTCCATCGGCAGCCTCTCCTCAGCCCGCGCTATGTGCGAATTTCTTCGGTATCGATTTGTCTCCCGCGGTGGAGCACGACGTCATCGCCTCATCTGCGACTCCGAGTCTGCAAGACAGGAAGGGCGATCCATTCAGGGTTTCTTCACCTTTATGAGCACCTTCTGGCATGAATTGCACTCCATGATCCCTTTACCCTGCGGTTGTGCTCGTTCCTTGGAGTTTCAACGCCATCTCGTCGAGGGCCATCTCCACCAGTTCCTCGCTGCCCTATGACTCGAGTTTGCTCTTCTAGCAGCCCAACTCCTTCATCGGGTTCCCCCTCCTAGCTTGTATGAAGCCCTGATTGCCCTCCTTGATGAAGAAACTCGCCTTCGCCCTCCCGTGGACATTCCACCTACTCTTGTGATTGATACTACTCTTGCAATTCAACCACGCGAGAGCACTATTACCTGCTGAAAGAATTGATTTCAAGATATCCTAAACACCTACAGGGGGGGGGGGTGAATAGGTTCAATTCATATTTTAGTTAGGTAGATAAATTATATCACTATTAGATAACCTATGCAACAACTATCACAACATAGATTAAAACAAACACAGACAACACAACATACACACAGATTTATAGTGGTTCCCCAAGAGATGGGTACATCCACTTTACCCCTTTGCCTATCTAGCATTGTACTAGATTCGGCCTAACTCTCTTCTTTCTTCTCAGATCCTCAGATCTTACAACTCAGAAACCAAAATGGTTCCTACAGCTCACACTTCACCAAGTGCTACAACTCATATTCTTCCAGAGAATCCTACCTCAGAGTGAGTCCACACTCCTACAACTCAGGCAATCCAGTCCTACCTCAGCCTCTTTCACCAGGCCTACAACTCAGAGAAATCAATCTCCTACCTCAGGCTAACAACCCTACCTTAGCCTTTATAGATATAAGCTTACAACTCAGATAACTTAATCTCTTACACTCAGATCTAGATTAGATACTACCAAATTTGATTGAGAGAATGTTTATTTCTTCACCCAAGAGAACGATGAATGAATGAAGACTTCTTGATCAGTTCTGGAATGAACTAACAACTTAAGATCCAACCTGTTTTAGCTTCTTCAAAGCTTCTTGAATTTGAACAAAGTAAGGTTGATCTTTCTTGAAAAGTTGGAGTCGATCCACAATCCAGCTCTCCACTTCTTTCAGATGTAGCTCTGAATTCTTCTTGCAGACTTGTTCAGGATCTGCCTTCTCTATATCAGAGACTTGTTAATTTCAGGATGAAGACAACTACTTTTTCCTTGATAGAACATGTCTTTTTATAGATCTCATCTGAGGTTACCGGCTGATCCGGTTTATAACTGCCTTCTGACAGATGTGACAGCTTTGTCAGTTACGACAGCTGTCATGTCTTCACTCTTTACATTTAAACCCTTTGCCAATTTTATCTCAGCAGAAAGTGTCGAGACAAAACTTCATATGTGTCAACACAAATGGAACATGTGTCGACACAATTCTTGATGATGTTGACATAGCTTAAGGAATGTCGACACAACTCTTCTTTACTTTCTTGACACAACTTCTGAAGAAGGTGTCGACACAAGTCCTGTGTGTCGACACAATTGGCTTTAAGTCTTGACATAGTTGATGTCGACAGAATTCTTGAGTGTGTCGACACAAGTCATGTGTGTCGACATAGTTGCTGTAGACTGAATTTTTGTGTGTCGACACAAGTCCTGTGTGTCGACACAATCTGCTTCTGGTGTCGACACATTTTCTTCACAAGTGTCGACACTTGTACTTAGATTATTTTACTGCATTTCTTTATCCTGCACATTGAAACTCAACAACCCATCAAATACATAATGATGTATATCATTGAGTTAAGTGATGCTTCTCCAAATCAGGTACACAGTTTCCAATGTACCCAACAATCTCCCCCTATTTGGAGAAGTCATAACCCTTAGTCAATGATATACAACATTTTTTATAATAAAACAAGTATTATGATGTAAACAGTTATTGCAAAAACAAGGTTATCCATAAGCAGACATATCATGTAACAATATTATCATAAAATATGTTATAAGAATCATGCATCACATAATCTTAAGTATATAATATCAGATCATGGCTAAACCAAGGAATTCATTTAAATATGTTCAGCAATTCAGAATAACAAGGATTTAGTCCAAAATTATTACATAGACAAAAAACCTAGTCAATCTAACACTAAGATTGATCATGTTCCTTAATGATGATTCCTTTGTCAGACTGAATCCTAGCTTCTACTGGAGCTTCAGTGTCCTCAGCCAGCTTCTTCCCTTTAATATCCTTCTTCTGGAGCTCTTCCACCTTGATCTTTTGCCTTTCAAAATAATGAAACTGCTTTGGGAAATACTTGCTAGGCTCCACAGAGTTGACAGGTATCTTCCCAGCTCTAAGGTCTTTTCTGAACTGGTATATAGCATCATGTCGCTTTTGATATTTGCTCTATATATATTCTGAAAAACTTCTTGTAACACTCAGTTATGTTGTCAGTTTTGGCTTGTCTAAAATTTTCATACTCCTGATTAAGCACAGACTTTCTGTCTTGTCTCACTTCTTCTGACCCTTCCATGTATCCACTTAAGCTGGTGACTTTGGATGATCATGAGTGTGATTCCAATCACTAGACATGATGGAATATGTGTAAGCTTGGTATTAGGCCACAGGAGATTGTATTTTGTGTGAGACAGTTTACTTTTCTCGTGGAAAGACCGTGTTCACACTTGTTCCCCAATAAAATGAGTTTTCTTAAACAAGACTTTCAAGATCTAGGCTTGAATCTTTTGGGAAAGGTTTTTCTTATTATTTCATTTTTCCTTGAATCATGCAATAATATTGTTCAAGAGTCATAAAGGTTGAGCATCGCTTAATAGGTTATGATTGGTGCTTTGTACCTACCTGGACAAACAAATGGATGAGTCCACTTATTTGGAAAGGATCTTGTGCGTGTCTATATTATTACCTTGATATAGCACTAGCTTTTTTATTTGTTATGAACTCTGAGTAAATAATTATTCTCCTTTTTTTCTTTTTTTAGAATCATGTCTACTCTCCCAAATTTTCTGCGTTTCATGATTGATAAGAGTCCTCTTGCTAATGACGGTTCAAACTATTCTGATTGGATCCTCAAGTTGAATATCGTGTTGCGTTTGGAAAATCTCCACCAAATTCTGGATGACCATTGCCCAGAAGAGAAGGAGAAAGGCAAACCAACCGATGTTGAAAAGGAGGACCAGAAGAAATGGAATGAACAACAACGTGTTGTGTAGACACTGATCTTGGCCAGTATTGGCGATCAGTTGCAAAGGAAATTTTTTGATACTCCTGCCAAGGAAATAATAGCACAATTAGAAAAGATGTTCACTGATAGTGCTCGGAAAGAGCGTTATAAGACCACCATAGCACTCACAAGGTGCAAGATGATGGAGGGTGAATCTGTCTCAGTGCACTTCCTTAAAGTGCAGGGTTATCTGGAAAAATTAGAGAAACCGAACTCTCAAATTCATGATGACATTGCTGAAGATATCATACTGGGGACACTTCCCTACTCCTATAAGGATTTTATAATGCATTATCACATGCGTGAAAGAAAAATGACCATGAATGAGCTTCATAATGCCCTCAAAACGGCTGAGGTAGATACCGGCAAGACAAAGGCGAATTCTGTCTTAGCCGTTGCGTCAAGTAGCAAGAAGCCCTTTAAGAATAAAGGCGAAGTCGCAAACAAGACTGCAGGTAGAAACTCCTTATTCAAAGGCAATAAGGGAGGAGCTCATGTGAGCACCTCTAAGGGAAGCAAAGTGAAGAACTCTCCAACTGCTGTTACCGAATGCTTTCATTGTCATGAGAAAGGACACTACAAGATGAATTGCCCCAAGTATAAGCGTGACTTGGATGAAGGCAATATTGAACGCAAGCGTCCCAAAGGTATATTTGTTATTGAATTAAATCTAAACTTGACTACCGCTATCCTTGATTGGGTAATGGATACTGGATCATGTGCTCACTTAGTTTCTAATGTGCAGTCACCAAGGGATAGGAGAACACTCTCCAAAGGAGAGGTTATGTTGAAGGTTGGAAATGGTTCAAGAATCTCTGTGGTTACTGTTGACACCCTTGATCTCCATTTATCTAGTAGGTTGTGTTTTGTTTTAAAAGATGTTTATCATGTCTCTTCTGTTTTATGAAACATTATTTCTGTGTCATTTCTGGATGCAGAAGGTTTTTGTTTTGTGATAAATAATTCACAAATGACAATTAAGAAGGATGGTTTGTTCTATGCAAATGCTTTTATTTCAAATGATTTGTATTTGCTTAATGTAGTTGAAGATAAACATGTTATGAATATCAATAACAAAAAACTCAAAATATCTCATGTAAATGAAACACTCTTGTGGCACCATCGCCTTGGTCACATAAACGAAAAACGCATAAGGAAATTGCATCAAGCTAATCTTTTGGACACATTTGATTTTGATGCAAATGGAACATGCGAATCATGTTTAGCTGCAAAGATGACCAAAACACCGTTCAGCAAGAAAGGTGTAAGAGCGAACAACTTATTGGAATTTATATACTCCGATGTATGTGATCCAATGAGTACTAGTGCAAGAGATGGTTATAAGTACTTCATCACATTCACGGATGATCATAGTCGCTACGGCTATGTTTATCTCATGAAGCATAAGAGTGAATCCCTTGATAAATTCAAGGAATACAAAAATGAAGTAGAGAACCAGCTAGACAAGAGAATTAAAATTTTGATATCTGATCGTGGAGGTGAGTATATGAGCAATATGTTCGTTACTTACCTAAAAGAGTGTGGTATTGTGCCACAACTTACTCCAACTGGCACCCCGCAATGGAATGGTGTATCCGAGAGGAGAAACCGAACCCTGCTTGACATGGTTCGTTCCATGATTTGTCAGACCGATTTACCTTTATATTTTTGGGGTCATGCGCTTCTTTCCGCAACTCTCACTTTAAACATTGTTCCAACAAAATATGTTGATAATACTCTGTTTGATATATGGTTCGGGAAACCCCCCATTTTATCTTTTCTCAAAATTTGGGGTTGCGAGACATATGTAAAATGTATGCAATCGACTAAATTAGAACCAAAAACTGATAAATGTTTCTTCATAGGATACACAAGAGAAACAAAAGGGTATAGCTTTTGGCACAAGTCGACGAATATAATATTCGTAAAGAAAGGCGCTACATTCTTAGAGAAAGAATTTCTTGAAAGAATCGAAGGATGTGAGCGTAGGATAACACTTGAGGAAACTCAAGAGGACCTACCAAGTTGTAATCATGAGATGAATTTTGACATTCAAAATGATCACGAGATATAACATATAGTTCCTTTGCTCAGTGGGAGTGTGGGCAATCCACCTCCACAATTTCATGTTGAGGAGGTTCACAATGCTCAATCAATTGATTACCTGACTCGCTTTGAACATGAATTAATTCCAAAAGAGATAGTGGAGGAAATTCAAGAGCCTCAAGGAGAGCCAAATATGCAAACAGAACTAAGAAGGTCTACAAGGGTGAAGAGAAAACCCAACCTTTATATGGGTCTTCATGAAGTCTCGATAATTGACACATAAGACCCCCTGACCTATGAAGAAGCATTAGGAAGGATAGATTCCGATGCCTGGCAAGAAGCCATGAAATCAAAAATGCAATCCATGTATGACAATCAAGTATGAGACTTGGTTGACCTTCCTGTTGGAAAGAAACCCATTTCCAACAAATGGATTTTCAAGAGGAAGATGGACATGAATGACAACATGACAACTTACAAGGCTATGCTCGCGGCGAAATGTTTCAGTCAAGTCCAAGGAATTGACTATGATGAAACTTTTTCACCGGTTGTAATGTTCAAAACAATTCGAATCATGTTGGTTATTGCAACTTTCTATGATTACGAAATTTGGCAGTTGGACATTAAAACAGCTTACCTGAATGGAAAACTAGTTGAGGAGGTATACATGATGCAACCTCAAGGTTTTGAAGATCGGAAAAATATCGAGAAAGTATGTAGGCTTCTCAGGGCCATTTATGGCTTAAAGCAAGCATCAAGGAGTTGGAACAAACGCTTTGACGAAGAGATTAAAACTCTCGGATTCAATCAAAGCAGGGATGAACCTTGTGTATAAAAAAAGGTTAGTGGGAGTTGCATCATTTTTTTAGTTTTGTACGTTGATGATATATTATTAATGGGAAATCATTTATCTTCAATGGAACAAACAAGAGACTCATTGAAAACCATCTTTTCAATGAAGGACATGAGACAAGCCCAATATATATTGGGAATTAAGATATACATGGATAGGTCGCGAAGACTCATTGGCTTAAATCAAAGTATTTACATTGATAAAATCTTAGAAAGGTTTCATATGGAAAACTCTAAGAAAGGAAATGTACCAATGAAGACGTCTTTACAGCTTGGCAAGTCTCATTGCGCCTCTACGCATAAAGACATTGAATGCATGAAGAATGTACCTTATGCTTCCGTTATAGGTTCCATCATGTATGCCATGACCTGTACAAGACCGGATGTTGCATATGCTCTAAGCATAACGGGTCGGCATCAAGCTTTGCCGGGTCCTAATCATTGGACCGCTGTCAAAAATATTCTTAGGTATCTGAAAAGGACCAAGAATAAGTTTCTTGTTTTTGGTGGGCACAAGGAGCTAGCTGTAGAAGGCTACACGAATGCTAGCTTCATGACAGATCCAGATGACAAGAGATCTCAATCTGGGTTCATTTTTCTTCTGAATGGTGGGGCCGTGAGTTGGCGTAGTTGGAAGCAATCAACGACTGCTGACTCAACCACCGCAGCAGAAGTCATGGCAGTTATTGAAGCCAGCAAAGAGGGAGTATGGATGAAGAAGTTTCTTGAGGAACTTGGAGTTGTTCCGTCAAGTGAACGTCCCATGAAATTATTTTACAATAATAGTGCCTCCATTTCGCAAATCAAGGAGCTAAAATCACATCATAAAACAAAATACATGGATAGAAAGTATTTTGTTATGCAGTACTTCATTGAAGAAGGCAGAATTGCACTTTTATGGATAGACACAAACATCAACACAGCTGATCCCTTCACAAAACCTCTATCTCAAGCTAAGGGCAAAATTCATTTCAAATCCATGGGGTTACGTGACCATGGAGAGTGGCTTGATGAGTGATTTTATGGGTTGCTCTTTTGTTTGTAATTTTCTTTTAGACTAAGAAACTTTGCATAACAAGTGGGAGATTGAAGGTTGTGGTGTTTTGAAAGTTACTTCCTTTTCTTGTATACTAAGTGTTCATGATTCAAATGTTGTAGTTACATTTTGTTCCTTGATTGTATGACATATCTCATGTAAGGTTCGAGAAGATGCTCTTGGTCTTGAACCATAGAACCATGAGTTTTATTATGTCATGTAATCTTATGTTTTCCTCTGTTTCGTGGTAGTTAAAGGGAACATTGATTACCGAGTGAAGATTTTCATATTGGTTAAAGTACATTGGAGTTCTATAAATGTTGATAAAAAGCTATCGTTTAATCATATGGGTATGTATGTACACGTGAGTACGTACATATTGAGGTTGACCTATTTTAGTTGTAACATTATATGGAATGTGTTTAGTGTCATTAATGTTTACAACGTGTCTAATGAATTAGAGATATGAGATCTGTAGATTTAGCGAGTCGATGTGAACAATGTGATTATAGTTGAAGGGCATATTTTGATGGTGATAAATATCGTGATTCGTTGTTCACACTTACGCGTAAGAAATTTGCATATCGAAATATCGTTTGTCCCTAATTTGTTTGGGTAGTGATTTGGTCGGGCCCCTTGGTTAATCGAGGTTGTAATGCATGCAAATAACTGAAGTAGTTATAAATACAACTCACTTATGAGACCGAGAATGACAAATATAGTGCAGAAATGACACGATCCTATTTCGCACTATATTCATAATATCACGTGACAAGGGTAGACACAGGTCATTTTTGTTTCGTTACCTACTACTATATTGTTGTGGCGTCTGCAATGCCTTGATAAAGCCTCTTGCAGTCTATAATATAGGTTGTTATATTTTCGCTGCGACGACATACTACCTCTGTAAGGTCACACCAAATGAACGGGAACAGTCTTTGTTTGAGTTATTTGTGCGCTTGATTTCATACAGCATGCAATCAAGACAATACAATAAGTGCGTTTTCAAGATGTCGTTTTTTTGACATGCTTAGACCAAGACGAGTTGTTAAATTGTGCGACTGTTAATTTATGGGATAAATTGGTTCATCGCGTTAATTTTAATAGTGTGATGGCACAATTTCCTATCTCACTTATATATATATATATATATATATATATATATATATATATATATATATATATATATAAGCTTGATTAAGGGTTTTGATCAAGAAGCTTTGATCAAGGGTATTTGATTAAGGGTTTAGATCAAGGGCTTTGATCTAAAGCTTTGATTCAAGGGATTGGATCAAGGGTTGAGAGTGAAATATAAAAGAGAAAAAAATGGGGGATAGGTCAATAAGAAGTTTTTTGGCCCCTTCGGTTCTGCCTGGAGAACCCGACCGACGGCTGCCCTTTTATCGAAGGCGATTTCCCGAGCTTGGAGAATACGTCTTCCTGAGCTCGTTAAGGGCGGCGACCGGGTTTTCTTAGAGAAATGTTTCACCATTTTCTGGAGGTGCTCCGACATTTGTGCGTGGCTGGGTTTTCTACCCGACAGCTTCAAGCTTCAGGGTGTAGCTCCACGATTTCTCTACTTGCTCACTCTTCTTTCCGACGCCAGGTGTGGCTTGGCCACTGGACGTATCCAACGAGTTGAAGAAGGACTAGGTCTCTACCTTCCTCTCCCCTCATCAACAGAGCAGATTGCTTTGACTGTTAGGGTTCAAGGTGAACTAAGAGGCGAGGTGTCAGCCTCAATTTTGCGCTGGAATCGCTACCAACCTCTCCAACGTGTTTCCTCTTCCGCCTAGAGATCTTGTTCTCTAGAGGTACAATATCTAACCCCTTGTGATGGTTAGATGTGATGAGTTAAGTTCCTTTTTGTTTTCTTAGCTCTATTTTGGCCATTGTCATCGGATATCCGTTCCTTTATGTTGTTGGTGCTTGAATATTTTTTTTAAAATCATATTCGCCCTACCGCTACACTATGGTTTCCTTCATGTTCTCCCTATTAGTACTTTGTGGGGCTCTACCGGGTGTTTGAACATTTGCGGTGAATGGTGGATTATCCAGTCTCCCCCACAATTAGACAGATAAATTGTCTTCGGGGTTGGCCACCCCGCCCGTTTTGGTTTTTGGTGGAGTTGACCACAGGTGGCTAATAGGGGTTTGTTTATATTCTGATGGTTTAATCTTGACCTTTTCCCCTTATAGTGTTGTGCATTTGGGGTGCTGTGGTTATACTCAACGCTTCACGTAAGTGTACTTTTTTTTACCTTTGTACCTGACTATTGTACTTTATGTAAGTATTTTTCTTTGGTCTTGGGTTGGTACCCCTTGACTTTGTTTACTTTTGCTTACTTTCTGCCATCTCTTGTACTTTCTTGCTGAGGTGTTCTGTTGGATCCCTAGTTTGGATTTGGGCTAGGTTCACTAATTAGGATGAGGTTGACTCACATTGTATAGCCAGGGTCAAGTGTATGAGTCCTAGAGTTTAGGCTAAGTCATTAGGTTCAACCTTCATGGACCAGCCAGCAGAAAACTTCAAGAGACTCAAGACTTAGAAGAATTCAAAGTTAAAATTATCAGTTCGAAATTCTTCGAACTCAGCTCGACTATCGTAGATCGTAGATCGACGAACTCATAGTTAATTCTCTGAGTTGAGCTCAACGATATTCGAGCTCAGGTCGACGATCTCTTCATTCAGACAGATTCTCTGCTCGACGAATTCTGGAGTTTAACTTCAACAGATTCTCTCCAGATTATTTTTATAAACTCTACTCGACGAAGACAGACTCTTAGCTTGACGAACTTAGAGCAGAGAATTGGCTAATTATTTGCAGAATGTAGTTCGCTGAGTGCAGGTCGACGAACAAGATTTCTCAGCTCGACGAACTTGGAACTCCGGTCGTCGAATTCTGTTCAGAGCTCGACGAATTCTATCTCAAGCCAGACTTAGAAGTTTTTCCTCATTTCTGTCCTTATTTCTTATATTATCTAGTAGTAATTCTCTGAGTAATTAATGCTTATATTCCCCTGAATATAGCCGTTATTGGCAGCATTAATTATGGTCTTCATCAGGGAAAATTACTTTCTTAATTTATTGGGACAGTTGGGGAAACTTATTTAAGACAATATTCTCCAGCTGTTTTCATTCTCAAGACAGATCAGCAATCAATGCTTGGAATTAAAATTTTCAAAGGAGAATTTCGATAGCAGAATATAAAATAGATTTTCTCTTTCTAGATGACAAGTAATACAAAGAACAAGAAGAAGAAAACAGATTGAACATTCAACACAAGAAAATCCCAGTGCAGAAAATAGTTTGTTTTCCCCTTGTACTTTCTGAAGACTGAAGAAGAATAACAATCAAACATCAAGAGTCTTCTTCAACTTCATCTCCAAGAATATTCAAGGACAAAAAAAATCTGAATCAGTCAGAAGTTCCTGGATCACTTCAAGTCAAGGCTGAAGACCTACACCCTGAGCAAGGCTCCAAGTCATTTCAGAAGGAGCTTTGACACCAGCAATCCACTAGTCTTCTCTGTTGTATAAAGAAAAGAGAAGACAACATCACCTCTCTCACCTTCTGTAAAACGGCTTATTAACTCCCTCCAAAAGTTTATTCTTGGTTTTTGGGCATCTGATCAAAAGCTCAAAGGGTTGTGAGATCTCCCTGGAAATAGATCTTGTGGTGGCAGTCACCTGATCAAAAACCTGATAGTGGATTCCTACCAGGATGGTAGAAGACTGGATGTACCCAGGTTGGGGAACCATTATAAAATTCTTGTGTTGTCTGGTTGCCTATTTTCTTTTTGTTCTTGCTTTGTTGTGATAATTTTGCTTAGGTTGCATTTCCTGTTATACTACTATATTATCACCTATTTTACTCTGATATATTTAAAAACAGCCAAAAAGTTTTAATTACTCTATTCACCCCCCTATAGAGTAAATCAGGTCTATCCCCTATCTTTCAATCGGTATCAGAGGGTTGTTCCTTTGGTTGTACACACTAATACTTGAACCAAAAGATCCTTATTAGATCTGATTTTCTTTTTCCGTTTTTTTCTGTTTATTTCATAGCATGACACAAAATAAAGATTATGCAAGTACCAGATCTCCAGTTTGCAACCTGAACAAGTTTGCTATCTGGAAGGCAAGAATTAGACTTTATATGAACTATATTGATGAAGAAATATACAACTCTATTTTAACAGGACCACCACCTCCAGTGGCTACCATTTTTGCAACTTCCAGCACACATGCTGTTCCACCACCTGAGTGGACAAATGCTCAAAAGAAGGACAAGATAGCAGATGCCAAGATCATGAATATTCTGGCTCAAACTATGTCAGATGACATTTTCCAGAAGGTGACTGAGTGCACATCAGCTAAAGCTATCTGGGATTCTCTCAATCAGATGGTTGCTAGATCAGCAGATGAGAGAAAGGACAGGAGATCAAATCTCATCTCCCAGTATGAAAATTTCAAGAAAGAAGAATCTGAGTCTGTGAGTGATATGTACAACAGACTAAACTCAATCATCAATGAGCTGAAAAATTTGGACAAGGACATCACCCTCACAGAAGTTAATGACAAGATTCTCATGTGCTTCCCTAGCTCATGGGATTTCAGAATATGACCAATCAAGGAGGCCAGAAGCTTAAATGAGATTTCCACTGAATCTCTTCTTGGAAAGCTCAAATCATATGAGCAACTAATAAAGACAAGAGAAGATGTCGAGCAGAAGACTCCTCCAGCAGCAAAACAAGAGCAAAACATAACTTTCAAAGCTTCAGAAGAATCAGAAGCTCCAACAGCCAGTGAAGAACTTCTGAGTCTCTTAGCCAAGAGATTTTACAAAATGGTAAAGAAGGACTTCAGAAGAAAGTCATCTAGGCAAGATGACAAGCCAAGGTATGACAAGACACCAACTAAAGAAGTTGTTTGTTTTGATTGCAGGAAGTCATGACACTTTATTTCAGAGTGTCCAGAGAACCAAAAGAAGGAGAGAAGAAGAGAAATGGACTCCAGAAAGCAGTACTACAACAAGCCCTCCTCCAGCAAGCATAAAAGGAAGGAGAAAGGTTTCATTGTTGAGACCTGGAGTGATATAGATGAAAAATCCCCATCTTCCAGCTCTAGTGAAGATGAAGAGGAGGCAAAGGCAATGAAAGTTTGCCTTATGACTATCAATGCCTCCTGCAGCCCATTTGAAGCTGAGCAGTCAGACAATGAAGAAACATCTGAATCTGAGCAGTCAGACAATGAAGAAACATCTGAATTTGAGGTAAATCAGGCATTATCTTCCTTTGATTTCAATTCAGAAAATTTTATAAATGAATTTAAATCATTATATATTGATCTAATAAATTCTGAAAAAGAGATTAAACAACTTAGAGAAAAACTGACTGAACAAGGTAACTTCATTTCTGAAAACATTAAATTAAAAGATGAATTAACCCTAGCAAATGAACAAATCATCACATTAAAGATTGAATTGGCTGAGGCAAGGCAACTTGAAGAATCTCTAAATGGGAGAAGTATCAAGCTGATGGACATCACAAGCACAGTGAATGTTAGGCTTAATGGCAAGCTGGGCTTAGGTGCTTCATCAAGCAAACCCCCATTAATTCAGAAAAACATATTGTCAACTCCAATAAAATTTGTTTCAGAAAAAGGCAAAGAAAAGATAGATAATAATAATGTTAAACAACCAAAATTAAAACAAAAGAATAAGAAAAAGAGAAAGAATAAGAAAAATCTTAACCTTAATAATATTCAGTAGATTTCGTCAAACTCAGATCGACGAAATGCGTACAGTTCGTCGAACTCAAGTCGACAAACTCCGAACGCAAACCTTCATTATAATTATTCGTTGAACTATGATTGATGAAACTAGTATGGTTCGTCGACCCGAGATCGACGATATTGGAGCCCAGAGAATGAATATTCTTATTCTTTGAGTGGAGTTCGACGAACTCATCCCCATTCGTCGAACTCAGATCGACGAACTTACCAGAATTCGTCGAACCCAGTTCATTTTAACAGAAACTTTAATTCTTTTAGAACATTTAATCAACTAAGACAATATGATAATCCATTCACCCAGTGGATAATTCCACCTAGAAGAATTCATCCCTTAGGCTATAAAAATCAACCAGAATACTCATACATTTCCAGTTTTAATTATATAACTAAAGAAGGACCCAAGGTAACCTGGGTCAAGAATAGCTAATCTTTTTTATTGCAGGTGACAGACTATCCCACCATAGAGCAACAGTGGTATTATGATAGTGGCTGTTCAAAATATATGACTGGAAACAAGGACAACTTAATCAACTACAAGTCTAAGCTAGGACCCAAAGTAAAATTTGGTGATTCCAATTGTGGCCAAACTAAAGGATATGAAAAGGTCAAGATTGGAGCAGTCACCTTCAGGAATGTAGCTTATGTAAGTGGACTGAAGCACAACCTTATATCCATAAGTCAGTTATGTGATGAAAGGTTTCAGGTATCATTTAACAAAACTTCATGTATTATTACTTCTGTAGATAACCAAGTAGTATTAACTGGTATTAGAGTAGGAAACATCTATGTAGTTAATTTCAAGTTAGCTAAATCAGAAATATGCCTATTTAATCAAACTAGTATTAATAATGATCTTTGACATATGAGATTAGGACATGTTAATCTGAAAAATATTGCTAAACTCTCTAGGGACAACCTTATTAGAGGATTGCTTTCTTGCCCCTACAAGAAGGAAAGCCTTTGCAGGGCTTGTCAGTTAGGCAAGCAAACTAAAAATAGTTTTAAGTCTTATACCTTAGTGATTGTTGATGACTTATCAAGGTTCACTTGAGTGTTCTTCTTGAAAAACAAGTCAGATAACTTCAAGGTTCTTATAGACTTTCTTAAGAGCATAAGGATTGAGTACTCTACTCCAGTTGTATTGATCAAAAGTGATCATGGTACTGAGTTTGAGTATTTTCCCATACAAGAATTCTGTGAGAAGGAATGTATCAGACATTATTTCTCTACTATTAAAACTCCTCAACAAAATGAGGTAGCAAAAAGGAAAAACAGAACACTGATTGAAGCTGCATACACATTACTTGCAGATGCTCACTTGCCCCTATCCATTTGGGCAGAGGCTGTGAGCATAACAAACTATGTACTGAACAGAAGTTTGATACACAAACTTAAGGGCAAGACCCCCTATGAACTACTCAAAGGAAAGAAACCTAAAGTAGATTTTTTTAAAATCTTTGGTTGTATTTGTTACATTCACAACAATAACAAGAAACATATTAGAAAGTTTGAAGCCAAGGCTGAAATAGGAATTTTCTTGGATATTCCCAAGTAAGCAAGACTTATAGGGTTTATAATAAATCTACCATGAAAATATAAGAATCTATTCATATATCTTTTGATGAAACTAACATGTTTTACAAGGAGAAGATTTTTTCTACCAGTGAGACTTTGTAGGAACCAAATTTGTGTGAGAAGTTGGATAAATTGACCCTAACCAATGAGGCTGTTATCCATCCTTCTCCACATATTGCTGAAGATAGTGAAGATGAAGACACTAAACTCAGTGAAGAGCCAACAACAGCTATAATTCCACAAGAGGAATTAATTCCCCAAGCTGTTGCTCAACCAACTCCTCCTACTGAATTTGTCACACTTAGAGATCACCATGTATCTCAAGTGATTGGAGACATTTCGGTTGTTGTGCAGACAAGGCATCAACTCCACCAGGACATGATGCATGTCTACTTCATATCTCAAACTGAGCCCCAATCTATTAAAGACGCGGAGCAAGATCCACACTGGATTATTGCAGTGCAAAAGGAGCTCAACCAATTTGAGAGATGTAGAGTTTGGAATTTAGTTCCAAGACCCAAACACTACCCAGTCATTGGAACTAAATGGGTATTTAGAAACAAACTTGATGCTCAAGGTCTTATCATAAGGAACAAGGCAAGATTGGTTGCTCAAGGATATAGACAAGAGGAAGGCATAGACTATGATCAGACATTTGTACCTGTTGTAAGGCTGGAAGAAATCAGAATCTTCCTTGTATATGTTGCATACAAAAAGTTCACAGTATACCAAATAGATGTCAAGAGTGCATTCCTTAATGGTGAACTCAAAGAAGAGGTCTATGTAGAACAACCACCAAGTTTTATTTCTCCTACTCGTCCTCTTATGTTTTCAAAATGCATAAGACTCTTTATGGTCTAAATCAAGCTACAAGAGCTTGGTATGAAACTTTAGCTAGCTTTATCTTAGAACATAATTTTTCTAGAGGCATAGTAGATAGGACTTTATTTATAAAGCATCATCATGATAAAATCTTGTTAGTACAAATATATGTAGATGACATTATATTTGGTTCTACAGATTCCAAACTATGCAAAAGGTTCTCCAACCATATGCATTCCAAGTTTGAGATGAGTAGCATGAGTGAGCACTCCTACTTCCTTGGTCTCCAAGTGAAGCAGTCCCCTGATGGCATCTTCTTGTCTCAATCCAAATATGTTAAGGAGCTGATCAAAAGGTTTGGGATGACTGATGCTTCAGCAAAAAAAACACCTATGACAACAAATGCTGTAATTGATTCTGATGAACATGGAAAACCTGTAGATCAGAAATTATATAGGACCATTATTGGGTCCCTGTTATATCTTACAACAAGTAGACCAGACATTATGTTTGCTACTTGTCTTTGTACTAGGTTCTAGGTGAACCCTAAAGAATCTCACCTTATTTTCTTTAAAAAAATTCTGAGATATATAAAGAGTTGCCCTAATTTAGGACTCTGGTATCCAACTGAGTCAGAATTTGAGTTAACTGGATACTCTGATGCTGACTTTACTGGATGTAGAGTGGAAAAAAAGAGCACATCAGAGACATGTCAATTCCTTGGTGATAGGATAGTATCTTGGTTTTGTAAGAAGCAAACATCTGTGTCCACCTCAACAACAGAAGCTGAGTATATAGCCGCTGGCAGTTGTTGTTCACAAATGTTGTGGATTCAAAACCAACTCCTAGATTATGTTGTCAACTTAATTAATTCAACTCTACTTTGTGATAATACAAGTGCAATTTCTACTGCACAGAATCCAGTGCATCATAGTAGAACTAAGCATATAGATGTAAGACATCATTTCATTAGAGAGTGTGTTGACAAAAAGAAAATTAATCTCACCTTTGTCTCTACTGATTTGCAAAAGACAGATATCTTCACCAAACCCTTGGATGAGAAGAAACATTTGTTCTTTATGAATTAGCTAGGCATGATAAATGGAGATGCATTAATTTAACTTTCTGTCTGTGGTCGAAGAATTTGTCACAGTTCGTCGAACGGAGATCGACGAACTGAGAAAAGTTTTTGAGATAATTCGACGACTTGAGATTGACGAACTCTCTGTGTGTGAAGTTCTATTTATCGAACGAAGATCGACAATATTGCTTCAGAAAATGTTTCGTCGACCTGAGCACGACGAAATGTTTTCCCTTCTTCAGACTGAGATCGACGAACTCTTTCATCAGTAAAAGTTTTCGTCAACCTGAGATCGAAGATTTTTTTATTTCGCAGGACGGAGTCTGCCGCTTCATTTTTTGAAAACCATCTAACTAGGTTTTCTTCGAGCTCCATCCCGCTCTATCTGTTCCCCCTGCACTTGATCTTTCTGTTTTCTTATGCAGGCGAACTGACGATTTCGACAAGCTCTCTTGCAGCAATGAAGTTCGACACCAGTTTCGATATTAATTTTGACTCCTTTTCTCACACGGATCAAATCTTCATCGACATCCTACAGTTGTGTGAAGAATAGAAACTGAAGAAACTCATGTCCACGCGAATCAAGATAGAAGAAAATGAAATCAGGGATGGGTTTACACTTCAACATCTCCAGATGCAGATACTATGATCTACACCATCAGCGGCATCCAGGTCATTATGACTCCTGTAGTTTTAACTGAAAATTTTGATTTGTCTACTGGAGAAGATAATATTGAATTAGATAATGATGAATATAAGAACATGCTGAGCACAATGGGTCATTCAGAAGGAAACCACAATAAATTTTTGAAAAAGAATTTATTTGTTCAATATAAATTCTCGGCAAACATAGTTGACAAAGTGTTGCTGGGCAAGCATACAGCCCACGATTATATCACCAGGCACCAATTTCAGTTCATGTGTGCTCGGGTTAACAAGAAATAAGTAAACTGAAGACAGATGTTATTTGAGTTGATAAAGAAAAAAACAAAGAAAGAAGTGTGTTTGGCGAGGATTCTGGGAATCTTCCTTCAGGAGAAGACACCTGAACTACTTGTCTCCCCGACAGTGTTCATTAATGCCTCAAAGAGGCTTACATCTGCTCTCTTCGGCAGATGGGAGAGGACAATCACTAAGCCATCCAGGGCTTCCTCCTCTTCCACACCTTCTGAGAGCACAAGGGCTGTTCCAGCCACTCCCCACCCTGTTGAAGAAGTTTCCACTCCACCTCTTCCTTCCTCAACACTACCTACAGAAGATGTCCCGCCTTCCACAAGAATTCCTTCACCACCTCCTCCAACAATAACCACAACTTCAGGAAATATTCCCCCATCTACAAGCATTCCTTCACCTGCCTCACCAATGCATCAACAAACTCCTACTGAAACTCCAAAACACATCACACCACCTCCATCTCCATTACCACCTCATATTACTGACATACATCCTCAAACATTCATGTCATTCCACATATTTGATTTGCTCACCTCCTTACCATCTACACCAACTTCACCTCAACATGACATTTCCGTTCCTATTCCATCTCATGCTGCATCACCTTCTCAGGATTACATCATGCAAGATGTTATTCCTTCTGATGTCATTCCTCCCATCCATCCATCCATCTGTATCCACTCAAACTCTTCCTGAGTTTATGGATATGGATTCCCCTTCCATTCCCACCCTCCTGGAGCACATCACTCCAGTAATCAGACAACTTATTGCAGAGACAATCACACCTCTTGCTACATCCATCTCATCCCTTGCTGCCCTATTTGCTGCCTCCTCTGTCCCTTCTTCTTCTAGGGGCCTGATTCTAGTATCCACTGAAACCAGACAGGGGAGATGCTCGATGAAGAAGCAGCTCCAGCAACAGCAATAGTTTTGCAGATAGATGAGCCTACAGATGCAGATACATATGTATATATGCTTACAGAGGATGAGACCGTAGCAGTTGATATGCTTTGTACAGTTGAGCAAGTAAACTTGCTAGAAGTTTTGACTGTTGGTGATTGCCTTGTCAATCCCACAGTAGACATTTACAATTTGTTACATTCTTTTGATACAGTTTATTTAAATTATTTTCCAGAAGTCTGCCCAAAGCACTCTATGGCTATAGTTTGCTATACCTCCCCAATAAGCCCTAAAGTTGTTAATCAACTAAAGGCAAGTTTTGCAGAAGCAGAGCCAATCACAGTATCAGCCCCCAAGGCTATTTCCCCTCCCAAGGCTATCTCCCCTCCTACTTATAAAAAGGATGATAGTCCTTTACCAGACCTAGATGAAATTCTTCTTGCAGATATAGCAGAAGAAAATAAGACAGTTTCTGAAAATATTGTTGCTCCAGTAGAAGTTGCAGAACCTCAAGTGCCTCCTCAAGCTGAAAAGCAAATCTCCAAGGAAGCCTTGAAGGAAATTGATGCTTTATATGACAATCCTCCAGGATCATCTGTTGATGACAATGATGATGAAGACTCTGATGATTCTGATGATTCAAAAGCTAAAATGATGGTTGCTAGGAAAACAAAAGCTCCTGCTAAGGCTGTTCCAAAGCCCAATCCTAATGCAGACACTCCCTATTACATTTTACAGAAGATTACTCCTTACCCAGGGATGCCTTCATGGATGTGGCTATCTAAAAATGAGCAAAAAGCAAGGAAAAAGAGCAGAAGGTACTCTCCTCCTCCTCCTTCTCAAAGGAATTGGAGAGGTCCTCCTCCTCCCCCTCCAGCAGCATGTGCTTAGGGAATGTGTCTCAGAAATCTACCTCTTATACTCAAACTTACCAAAGGCAACAAGACAGATCTTCAAGATCTCATTTCCAAGGAAGCAGTCAGCAGAGACATCCTTCAAGCAGCAGCAGACATCAATAACAACATCAGAAGCAAGACATACAACAGACAGTATCTGAAATTGTTCAATCTGAAAATGATGTTAGTTCTGAAAGACCTTACTCTACACCAATTCCCTTTGTTGATCCTGAACAAGAAACAACTGCTAAAATGGCTAGATTTCAAGAACTGGTTGGACTCTCCATGATAAACAAATCTAAAGCTGAAGGCAAAGATCCCTCTCAGTACACTACAATGTCTTCTTACAGGAGAGAAGAATTAAAAAGGTATGACAAAGCTAACAAATTTTTCAATATAGATGATTATATGAATCTGCATCCAGAGGCTGTAGTTCCAAGAGCAACTTCTGTCAACATCATTGGAGAATCAGACATGACTATGTCTAAAAGAGAAGCTGCTAATCCAAACAGAGAAATCATATTCAGATAGCCCTCTGATAAAACTTAAAAAGTTGAGAAAAAAAACAAAGAAGAACAAATGATAGTTATGTTTAGTTTTTTATTTACTGAACGCTATTCTGTTAATTATAAAGCACTTATGTACATATCTACTGGATGTTTTAATTTTCTGCCAGATATATTTTATCATGCTTTGTGATTATTTTTCTTTTGTTTATATTAGTGACCTCACCCAAAATAGGGGGAGATTGTTGGATCCTTAGTTTGGATTTGAGCTAGGTTCACTAATTAGGAAAAGTTTGACCCACATTGTATAGCCAGAGTCAAGTGTATGAGTCCTAGAGTTTAGGCTAAGTCATTAGGTTCAACCTTCAGTGACCAGCCATCAGAAGACTTCAGGAGACTCAAGACTTAGAAGAATTCCGAGTTAAAATTATCAGTTCGAAATTCTTCGAACTCAGCTCGACGATCGTTGATCGCAGATCGACGAACTCAGAGTTAATTCTCTGAGTTGAGCTCTGTAATATTCGAGCTCAGGTCGACGATATCTTCATTCAGACAGATTCTCTGCTCGATGAATTCTGGAGTTTAACTTCAACAGATTCTCTTCGGATTATTTTCTCTGGACTCTGCTCGACGAAGACAGACTCTTAGCTCGACGAACTTAGAGCACAGAATTGGCTAATTATTTGCAGAATGCAGTTCGCTGAGCGCAAGTCGACGAACAGGATTTCTCAGCTCGACGAACTTGGAAATCCGGTAGACGAATTCTGTTCAGAGCTCGACGAATTCTATCTCAATCCAGTCTTAGAAGTTTTTCCTCATTTTTGTCCTTATTTCTTATATTATCTAGTAGTAATTCTATGAGTAATTAATGCTTATATTCCCCTGAATATAGCCATTATTGGCAGCATTAATTATGGTCTTCATCAGGGATAATTACTTGCTTAATTTATTGGGACAGTTGGGGAAACTCATTTAAGATAATATTCTCCAGCCGTTTTCATTCTCCAGACAAATCAACAATCAATGCTTGGAATTCAAATTTTCAAAGGAGAATTTTGATAGCAGAATATAAAAGAGATTTTCTCTTTTCAGACGACAAGTAATACAGAGAACAAGAAGAAGAGAACAGACTGAACATTCAACATAAGAAAATCCCTGTGCAAAAAACAGTTTGTTTTCCCCTTGTACTTTCTGAAGACTGAAGAAGAACAACAATCAAACATCAAGAGTCTTCTTCAACTCCAAGAATATTCAAGGACAACAAAATCTGAATCAGTCAGAAGTTCCTAGATTACTTCAAGTCAAGGCTGAAGACCTACACCCTGAGCAAGACTCCAAGTCATTTCAGAAGGAGCTTTGACACCAGTAATCCACTAGTCTTCTCTATTTTATAGAGAAAAGAGAAGACAACATCACCTCTCTCACCTCCTGTAAAAGGGTTTATTAACTCCCTTCAAAAGTTTATTCTTGGTTTTTGGGCACCTGATCAAAAGCTCAAAGGATTGTGAGATCTCCCAGGAAATAGAACTTGTGGTGGAAGTCACCTGATCAAAAATCTGATAGTGGATTCCTACCAGGGTGGTAGAAGAGTGGATGTACCCAGGTTGGGGAACCACTATAAAATTCTTGTGTTGGCTGGTTGCCTATTTCCTTTTTATTCTTGCTTTGCTGTGATAATTTTGCTTAGGTTGCATTTCCTATTATACTACTATATTATCACCTATTTTACTCTGATATATTTAAAAAATAGCCAAAAAGTTTCAATTACTCTATTCACCCCCCTCTGGAGTAAATCAGGTCTATCCCCTATCTTTCATGTTCTGTCTTTGGAATGTATCAGGTTCAGAGTTGTACCTGATAGCCGTGCTGGTTTTGGAGTTCCTGGGCTGCTGTCTTGGCTGTGGTTTTGCCTCGCCGTAGCGAGGTAGTTTGTTATTTGGTTTTCTTTGCTAGTGCAGACATACTTTGTTTTATGTGGGTTCGTGTCAGTTGTTGACGCCCACAAGATTGTTGATTTTTGGATACTTGCTAGCTGCTAGTTTTCCTTCTGTCTATATGATTGCTTGCTCTCTGGGATGTTTTATGTTAGAAATGCATGTTAAGTATTTTCAAGTATAAAATCTACTATTATTACTTCATGCATTGTATATTTTAAAACTCTAACTCACTATATTTAACGACCGTAAAAATCTACTTTTGTTGCTATTATAAATTTAGAACTTGCATACTTTGAGGTGTCCCCTGGGAACCTCTAAACTCATGTAGGGCGTCTAATTATGTAAATGAAGGAATTTCCGCAGTGTATAACTACTTTCCTCATGGACTAGATGAGCCACTAAGCCGAGGATACGACTAACTACCACACTTAAACTGATTTTATCTTTAAATAACTCAAAGAATCTTTTCATTATTTAGTAGGCGTTTGTCTGAGCATCCGCAGTTATCCCCTACTGACGTGACATCATGACGCACATTTTTACCTTACTCTGATACACATTTATTTGCGGTGAAAAATACGGGTTGTGACAGTTGGTATCAGTGAGAGGTTGGTTTGACAAGTTGGTCGAACCAGCCAATCTCGTTTAGTTGTTTCCTGTCATTCATTTGCATACACACACCGATGTGTCATCAGTATGTCTTAACCAAAGCATATTCACTACACTCATAGCATGATAAGAAGTATACTTGGTATATTATGTAGTATGGGATGCATAATATGCGTTTGTACATGGATCCACCATAGGAGACAACATGTGATAGTTATGTAGTATGAGATGTATAACCACATCACATGGGTGCCCATTAGCACGTTTTCTTTTTCGTTGCATGCGATGTTATGTAGTATGAGATGCATAACATTTCATGTGTATACTGCTCATGCATGCATTAAGGCCTTTTTAAAATGCATAGCACTGCACACAAAGCATAACATCGCATATGTACGCGTGCTAAGTTAAGGTTTACATGATGACACATGTACACACATGGTTTTAAAGAAGAATAAAGAATTCATGCATTCATCTCATATGCACATGAGTAAATAAGATGAGAGGATATCATCCTAAGTAGGACATCACATCATTATAAAATCCCAGAGCAAGTTGCAGCGTAAGCAAGTGTCTTAAGTATGGTCTGAACTAGTTGTGTGACCTAGTTGCAATCTAGGATTTTTTGACGAGTCGTTCGTTACTTTTTAAAAATTTCGCCAAAGTGTCATGCGACGAGGTCGACTCTCCAGTTAGAGGGTGAGTCATCAGGTGCTCAGAGTGATGCGTTGATTGAGAGTTTGTGTCAGAGTAATGAGGCTCTGTCGAGGCAGCTTGTTGCGATGCAGTCGCATTTTCAGTCCTTATTGTCTGCCGCTCCCATGCAGCAACCCTTAGCGCACGATTCTGCAGCGGTTCAAGATGTACCTGCTAATCCTGCTCCTTTGGTACCCCCAGTGACGCTACCCCCGAAGATGAACCTTATATTGCATTTCCAGCGATTGAGACCTCCCACTTATGACGGGAGTGCCGACTTTATGGTTTTGGATGACTAGATCATCACTATGGATGAGATGTTCACATATTCGGGGATTGCTGAAGCCCAAAAGGTAATGATTGCGGCCTACCAGCTGAAAGGCCTGACAAAAACTTAATGGATTCAAGAAAAGGAAGGTTTGAAGGAATGATGCTCATGGGAGTCCTTCAAGAAGATGCTGCTTAAGAAGTTCTTACCCTCGGTCGAGCAGGACCGTTTGATGAACAATTTCTTGCATCTGAAGCAGAGACAACTCACGGTGAGCGAATATGAGATCGAGTTCAGTAAATTGAGCAGATTTGCTCCTGATATGGTAACTTCGGAGGCAGGGAGAGTGAAGTGCTTTCTCGAAGGATTAAGAAGCGTTGTCCAACAATTGGCATGCGCTTATAAAGCTGAAAACTATGTTAAGGCAGTGGAAGATACTCTGAAGGTTGAGGCGATCGAAAATGCCAAGAATCGAGGTGTTGCAGCAAGGAAAGAGAAGAGGAAAGGTGATGAGGATGGAAGCTCTAGGACATCTAGCCCTTTTTCGAAGAAGAAAAGTAAAGAAGTATGTAGCTTCTATGGTTGACCTGGCCACGCCTTCGAAAGGTGTTTCAAGAGGACTGCCACTCTAAAGCAGCAACATGTGATCACCATCCAAGGTGCACCCAATAGTGATCTGGTGTGCCCGATCTGTGCAAAGAAGGGTCATGATGTCATTCGTTGCTGGTCGAAGGATAAGACTTGCTTCCAGTGCAGGCAGAAGGGGCACCTGAAGTCTTCTTGCCCCCAGGCTCAGACTATACTACAGCCTGCCCCGCTTCGGGCTCTGCCGCCGCCGCCAAACCAGGACAAAGGGAAAGGAAAGCTAAATGTTGTGACCAGAGAGGAAGCTCAGACCTCTACTCAAGTGATTTCAGGTTAGACCCTAGTTTAACTTTTTTTTTATCCTCTTTAGTTGCCCTAGTTTTCGTTTGCTTAGTTATGTATGCTACAGTTTTAGGGGAGTTTAGGGTGCAGAATAGGTGGGCGCATGTTTTTTTTGATTTGGGTGCCACTCATTCCTTTGTGGCTCGGAGGTTCGTAGATAAACATCGTTTGAACGTGGATCAGTTAGGAGACTCCTTCAACGTCAAGCTTCCATTCGGTGAATTGGTAATATCTAATCAAGGAGTTCTGAGATGCTCCATTTATTTAGGCGATTTCCTAGCCTTTGTGGATCTGATGGTGTTGGATCTGGCAGACTTTGATGTAATTTCGGGCATGGACTTGTTGTCCAAGTACGACACGGTCATCCAGTGCAAGGCAAAGCGACTGGATTTCAGGATGGGCAATGACCGACCTATGAGTGTCTATGGTTTTCAGAATAGGGTTTCCCCTATCATTTCTATGGTACGTGCTTGTCGTACTATCGAGTCTGGTTGTGAGGCATTTTTTGTTTCTATTTCTGCTTTGGAAACTTCTTTTGTTACACCACGTCTGGAGGATGTCTCAGTGGTGCGAGAGTTTCCATATGTTTTTCCTGATTGTCTTTCAGGACTTCCTCCAGCAAGGGAGATAGAGTTTGTGAAATACCTCGAGCCAGGTACCCGTCCTATTGCCAAAGCACCGTACCGCATGGATACGCGTGAGTTGGATGAGTTGCGTACTCAGCTTGATGAATTGCTGCAGTGTGGATTTATTAGACCTAGTTCTTCTCTGCGGTGTGCTCCTGTATTATTTGTAAAGAAGAAGGATGGATCGATGAGGCTTTGCATCGATTGTAGAGAATTGAATAGGGTGACCGTTAAGAATAAATATCCCTTGTCGAGAATTGATGATCTGTTTGATCAGTTGCGTGGTAGCTCGGTATTTTCAAAGATTGATCTTCGTTCAGGCTACCACCAGTTGAGAATTCGTGAGCCGGATATTCCACGGACCGCTTTCCGATCGCAACATGGACATTTTGAGTTTTTGGTGATGTCCTTTGGGTTGACTAATGCACCCTATGCATTCATGGATTTAATGAATAGAGTGTTCAAGGATTTCTTGGATCATTTCGTGATCGTGTTCATAGATGACGTCCTTGTGTCTTCCCGCAGTGTTGAGGAGCATACTCAACATTTGCGATTGGTTTTGTCGATCCTGAGGGAGCATAAGCTTTATGCGAAGCTGAGCAAGTGTGAGTTCTGGCTATCTTAAGTGTCCTTTCTTGGGCATGTTGTAAACAAGGACGGTATTTCTGTAGACCCAACCAAGATTTTTGATGTGATGGAATGGGAGAGACCTTCTACACCTAAGGAGATTATGAGCTTCCTAGGCCTGGCTGGCTATTATATAAGATTTGTGGAATAGTTTTCAGTGTTGTCTGCTCCTTTAACTAGACTTACCCAGAAGAATACTGCATTCATTTGGAGTGATAAGTATGAAGAAGCTTTCCAAGAGTTGAAGAAGAGATTTTGTACTGCTCCAGTCTTAGCCTTGCCTACTGAAGGGGTTGAGTACATTGTGTATGTGGATGAATCACATATTGGACTTGGCTGTGTTTTGATGCAAGATGGGAAGGTGATCGCGTTTGAATAAAGACAATTGAAGATTCATAAAAGAAACTATAATACACATGATTTAGAGTTTGCTGCAGTAATTTATGCGCTCAAGCTTTGGAGACATTTATTGTATGGAGCGTTGTGCAAGATCTATACAAACCACAAGAGTTTAAAGTACGTCTTCACTCAGAAGGAATTAAATCTATGACAGCGTCGGTGGTTAGAATATGTTGCTGATTATGATGTGGAAATCCTTTATCATCCAGGAAAGGATAACGTAGTAGCCGATGCTTTGAGTAGAAAGACCGCCAAAATTTTTAATTTGTCTGAGCAATCGTTGGTAGAAGAATTCTTGTTGATGGACATTGAAGTTGGGAATAGTGTTGTACCTACTAGTTTGGAAGCAGAAGAGCCCTCTTGGATTTCCCTTACTACAACACACCCAAAGGATGATCCGGATTTGTTGCATCTCCGGAATAGAATTGAGAAGGGAGAGCTACATGATTTCTCCTTAGATTGGTTGGATACCTTAAAGTATCGTGGTAGATTTTGCATCCCCGCTTTAGGTGATATTCGGGCTAAAATTTGTACTGAAGCTCATGGTTCCAGTGTTGCCAACCATCCTGATTCCACTAAAATGTATAAAGATCTAAAGCGGATTGTTTGGTGGTCGGGGATTAAGAATAATATAACAAAGTTTATGGTAGAATGTTATGTTAAAATTCAACAACCTGGCACTACTAACACGTTGAATTTTCTCCAGGTGGTCAACAAGATAGCCTGATGCCAAATTAATATTCTCAGCACTATCAAGATCACACCTTGATCACGCGGAAAATTCCCTGGAACCTGGAGTGAGCAGGGGTTATCTCCACTAAAGCCAGTCAACCAGCAAACACATGCAACACAAGAGTCTTTAGTAATTCACAACAATCTTCTCTATACAGCGAGACATACATGGCGAGACATGCTTCACCAAACAACCACCCAAGAGAAAGCAGAGAACTACAAAAATTAGACAAGAGATGCAAGCCGCGCAGACTCAACCACCAAGCCGCCGGTCTACTGCTATGGAGTCCGCTCAGTCCGCCAGGTCGCCAGATCGCAACCCAAGCCGCGCGGACTACCCCTTATTCCAATTCTAGCTCTAACCGCCGATCTGCAAGCCGCCTGACCGTGTGGTTGCATAGCCGCTAGACCGCACACGCTGCGATGCCGAATAGAACAGTCTGCCTGAAGCAGGCGACTTATTGAACCCCGAACCAAGTTGCCAAAGAGAAGGCTGTCTGGTCGCTGTTCGCGACATGCTGTTTTCCGCCTGTTGCTTAACTGTAGAGTCTGCACTATCCCTGACCGCAATCAGAGCCAAGTCCTGGTTTTCCAGTGCTATCTGCACAACTTCGGTTGGTTCCTCAGGTTCATTATTCCTGATGTGACATGTGTCCTATTTATAGGCACAATGATGAGTGTGGTCACCGCCCTAGCCGATAGGATTACCGCCACATCCCGCAACAAAACATCTCTGCAGACTGCGGATACATTCCAGTCCGCCGCGCCTGTGCAAGATAGCCAGCCCGCCTAGCTTCTCCAAGGCCGGACACAATCGACAGTCCGCCTTGTCGCCAAGGGCCAAGCCAAGACCACCACAGTTGGACTCCGCAGCAACAGTCCGCCAATCCGCGGACACAGCACCAACCCGCTTACCCCGAGTCAACAGCCTCACCATCAAGGCACCTGTTGGACTCCGCGGACACACTGCGTCAGTCCGCCAATCCCGAGCCCATGGCTTCGCCACCAAGGTAACAACCAGACTCAGCGGACTCCAGCCCAGTCCGCACACAGTTGCGGACATAATCTCCTGTCTGCTTCTCCCAAACTCGCAACCAAGGCCCACAACACTTCTACCGAGCTTGGCAGACTGAGAAGCAGTCCGCGCTCCACTACGCGATCTCCCCGGACTGAGCCAAACATGGACTTGGTTCAGACCCAACCAAGTCCACACCACTGGCCACAAGGGCCAGTCCGCACTTATTGGAGGACACTGGATCCAGTTCGCCTGTCCCTGTGAACTCCAGTATCAGTCCGCACTGACTGGCGATATCTGCTGCTTCCACTTGCCGCTGCACCAGAGCAAGACCAAGACAACTGCCAAACTGGTCCGCCGAGCTCCAGTTTTTCAGTTCGCTTCATGCTGGACTCCGCAGATAGAGTTTCTATCCGCCCGGTTACTCCCTGGGATCCAACTGCGTGCTGAGCACAAGCCGGCCTGGCTAACCGTCGCTGCTATCCGCGTAGTCTGCGCGAAAAGACCGCCCAGGCCGCTACAGAACAAACCATCTGCAACATCCCTGCCGACTTAGCAGTCTGCCAACCCTGTCCACGTAGTCCGCGCGGATAGGTCCAAGTGCTCCATTCACCCACTATCACTTCACAAATTTCAACACTCCCCCTTGAAGTGAGAAGTGGTGAATAACTCCAGCAGCTCCCGTAACTTTGCACCTGATTCCTCCGATAGAATCTACGAAGAAATGTCCAAGACATAGTCCTCTCCCCGCATATCATGGACCATGAGGGAGCCCTCCAACATCTCCCAAAAGGAGCCATGCTTCCCTCTGCCTTCTTCTTCAGCTTCAACCTCCACTAATGCATCAAAGAAGTTTCACCAACAACATTGGGCCCAAAAGCCCAAGCCTCGTCACCTCTGAGAGTAGTCATCTCCTCAGCCTTAGTGTCAATCATCTCCTTGATTCTAGTGGGGTCATCACAGCCAGAAGGTACTCGCTTGACCTGAGGGCTTGCAAGAAAACATGGGACCAAGCCCGCCGTGTTCCCTTCACTATATCGAGCTGGTGGCTTACTGATCCTCTTCGATCTCCGAATAACCTGATCATGGCTAACCACCTCCGCTGCTCCTGAAGCAGCTCCATTCTCGGGCAAACCCGGAACAATGCTCCCCTTGCTTCCTGAACAAGACGCCTCCTCACTAGAACCAAGAGCACCTGGAGCAACGCTCCCCCTGCTTCCTGAACCAGAAGACTCCCCTCTTGAACAAGAACTACCTGGAACATCGCTCCTTCTGCTTCCTGAACCGGAAGCCTCCGCCTTCGAGCCAGAAGTACCTGGAGCATCGCTCCCCCTACTTCCTGACCCTGAAGGCTTTGCCCCAGAGCTAGAACAACCTGGAGCTCCTGGTGACTCAGGCAGCTCCACCTGAACCTTAACAACAGCCTCCTTTAGCCCACCATCTGACCTGCTCATCTCTAGCTCCACATAAGAGCTATCCCAATACGGTGTCAACTCATCAAAGACAATGTCTCTCGACACGATGAGTCTCTTCGTCGCAGGATTCATACACCTCCATCTTCTACTCTGCTCATCATACCCAACAAAGACTAGCTTTGTCTTGAGAGCAACTGGAGTGTGTACGTAGCAGGTAGATCCAAACACCCGTAGGTGCTTTACACTAGGCTTCACCTCGAACAGCAGCTCATAAGGAGTCTTCACAATGATCGGACTAAGAGGCATCCGATTGATGACATGAGCAGCACAGACCATCCCTTCCGCCCAAATAGCCTTAGGAATGCCTTTACTCTGAAGCCAACACTTACAGGTATCCGTTAAACAACGGATCATCCGAGCTGCAATACTGCCTTGCTGTGAAGTATGTCCACAAGAAAGCTCCTTTCGGATCCCTTGCTTCCTACAAAATTTTGAGAACTCGGTTGAGCCAAACTCACCGCCGATGCCTATCCTTAACTTCTTGATCCGCAGGCCAAGCTGGCCTTCCACAAGCTTTTTGAACTCCACAAACAAGAACATCATGTTCTACTTCTTCTTCATGAAGTATACCCAAGTATACCTTGAATAGTCATCAACCAATATCAACATGTACCTGCTGCCTCCAAGACTGGCGGTGATGGTCCGTCCAACCAGAGCATAATGGACAACCTCCAAAGGTGCTTTACATCTGGATTGTGCCTTATCAAACATAAAGCGATAAGCTTCACTTTGCTGACATCCCGTACACCCCTGACCATCGCCATAGGATGACAATCTAGGCAAGCCTCTTACGAGTCTTCTTTCAGCCATTGCTTTCAGCTTGTCCATCCCTACGTGCCCTAGTCTTTCATGTCAGATAGCTGCACTATCACTGGCCTTCAGCCAATCAACATCTGAACTTGTTAAAGACCCAACAAAGTTCTTCTCCTTGCCTACAACATGAGCTATGTTTGCCGAGAGCAAGACAACCTTGCACTCTTTCTTGAGATGACCATGCTGCTTGCATTTATAGCACCTTGGTCATTCCTTCCTCTTCCCATCACACCTAGGAGAAACACTCCTCTCTTGCTGATATGAAGTAGAAGGACCATCCTCTACAACAACCTTCACCTCCTTCCTGAACAACCCATCAAGGGAAGTCCAAACCTCCGCAGCTGACCGACATCCACTGATGTGGTCCAAGAGCTCTGATGAGATCACCTGCTTGAGAATAGACTCTACTTTCACATTTATCTCCTTCCAAGCTCTCATCTCTTCAGCATTGCCAGCAGTAGCCTCTTGTCTTTCTGCTCCGCATACAACCTCCCAAAGGTCCTCGCCAAGAAGAAAGCTCTCCATACAAGACTTCCACCTATCAAAGTTCGTTTCTGTAAGGAAATCAATTCCAAGACAACTTGCATCTTCCACTGCCATGGTTCTACCACTGGTTCCCTCTTCAAATAAGAACAACCACTTCAGTTGATCACTGCTTATCCACTTCAGTCCAGCTCTGATACCATGTTAAAATTCAACAACCTGGCACTACTACCACGTTGAATTTTCTCCAGGTGGTCAACAAGATAGCCTAATGCCAAATTAATATTCTCAGTACTATCAAGATCACACCTTGATCACGCGGAAAATTCCCTAGAACCTGGAGTGAGCAGGGGTTATCTCAACTAAAGTCAGTCAACCAACAAACACATGCAGCACAAGAGTCTTTATTGATTCACATCAATCTTCTCTACACAGCGAGACATACATGGCGAGACATGCTTCACCAAACAACCACCCAAAGGAAAGCAGAGAACTACAAAAACAAGACAAGAGAAATAAGCCGCACGGACTCAACCACCAAGCCGCCGGTCTACTGCTGTGGAGTCCGCTCAGTCCGCTAGGTCGCCAGACCGCAACCCAAGCCGCGCGGACTACCCCTTATTCCAATGCTAGCTCTAACCGCCGATCTGCAAGCTGTCTGACCGTGAGGTTGCCTAGCCGCCAGACCGCACACGCTGCGATGCCGAATAGAACAGTCCGCCTGAAGTAGGCGACTTATTGAACCCCGAACCAAGTTGCCAAAGAGAAGACCGTCTGGTCGCTGTCCGCGACCTGCTGTTTTCCTCCTGTTGCTTAACCGCAGAGTCAGCACTATCCCTGACCGCAATCAGAGCCAAGTACTGGCTTTCCAGCACTATCCGCACAACTTTGGTTGGTTCCTCAGGTTCATTATTCCTGATGTGACATGGGTCCTATTTATAGGCATGAAGATGAGTGTGATCACCGCCCTAGCCGATAGGATTACCGCCACATCCCGCAACAAGACATCTCCGCAGTCCGCGGATACATTCCAGTCCGACGTGCCTGTGCAAGATAGCCAGCCCGCCTAGCTTCTCCAAGGCCGGACAAAATCGATAGTCCGCCTTGTCGCCAAGGGCCAAGCCAAGATCACCATAGCCGGACTTCGCATCAACAGTCCGCCAATCCGCGGACACAGCACCAGCCCGCTTACCCCGAGTCAACAGCCTCGCCATCAAGGCACCTGTCGGACTCCGTGGACACAAAACGTCAGTCCGCCAATCTCGAGCCCACGGCTTCGCCACCAAGGCAACACCCGGACTCAGCAGACTCCAACTCCAGTCCGCACACAGTTGCAGACAAAATCTCCAGTCTGCTTCTCCCAAACTCACAACCAAGGCCCACAACACTTCTGCCGAGCTTGGCGGACTGAGAAGCAGTCCGCGCTCTACTGCACGATCTCCCCGGACTGAGCCAAACATGGACTTGATTCAGACCCAACCAAGTCCACACCACTGGCCACAAGGGCCAGTCCGCACTTATTGGCGGACACTGGATCTAGTCCGCCTGTCCCGATGAACTCCAGTATCAGTCCACACTGACTGGCGGTCTCCACGGCTTCCACTTGCCGCTGCACCAGAGCAAGACCATGGCAACTGCCAAACCGGTCTGCCGAGCTCCAGTTCTTCAGTCCGCTTCATACCGGACTCCGCAGATAGAGTTTCTATCCGCCCGGTTACTTCATGGGATCCAACTGCCTGCTGAGCACAAGCCGGCCTGGCTAACCTCCACTGCTGTCCGCGTAGTCCGCGCAAACAGACCGCCCAGGCCGCTACAGAACAAACCGTCTGCAACATCCCTGCCGACCGAGCATTCCGCCAACCCTGTCCGCGTAGTCCGCGCAGATAGGTCAAGTGCTCCATTCACCCACTTTCACTTCACAAATTTCAACATGTTATACGTGTCAACGAGTTAAGGCTGACCATAGGAGGCATGGTGGTAAATTGACACCGCTTGATATTCTAAGTTGGAAGTGGGAGAGTATTTCGATGGATTTCATCACTGGCTTATCGAGATCTTCCTGTAGGCACCACTCTGTTTGGGTGATAGTTGATAGATTGACTAAAAGTGCTAACTTCGTACCTTTTAAGATCAGATATTCTATGAAGAAGATAGCTGAATTGTACCTTGATGAGGTTATCAGATTGCATGGAGTGCCTGTCAGTATCGTATCAGATCAAGACTCTAGATTTACGTCCCGTTTTTGGAAGAGTTTATAGGAGGAGTTGGGTACCGATTTAAGGTATTCCACCGCCTATCATCTACAGACAAATAGTCAGACAAAAAGAGTTAATCAGATCGTAGAAGACATGAACAAGTGTTATATTCTGGATCACGGTGGTGCTTGGGATGAACGCCTCAGACTCATGGAGTTTGCGTACAATAATAGTTACCAAGAGAGTCTACAGATGACCCCGCTTGAGGCCTTATATGGGAGGCGTTGTAGGACTCCTTTGTTTTGGGCTGAAGTTGGTGAGAGACCATTGCGAGGTCCAGAAGCCCTTAAAGAGATGAATTGTATCGTGACACATATTCGAGAAAAGCTCTGTGTGGCACAAGAGCGATATGAGAAATATGCTAATCAATGAACGGTTGATCTGGAGTTCGTTGTTGGGGACATGGTTTTTTTGAAAGTTTCTACGATGTCAGGTGTTAAAAGGTTTGGAAGGAACCACAAGTTAGACCCCCGGTATGTGGGACCTTTTCAGATTCTTGAGCTCATCAGAGTGTCAGCTTATAGGCTGGAGATGCCTAGTACCTTCCCTGGTGTCCATGATGTATTCCATGTGAGCCAGTTGCGGAAGTGTATCCGTAGTGATCGTCAAGTTCTTGACTCGGTGCCCCAGATTCAGCCCAACCTTACGTATGTGGAAGAACCTGTTCGTATTCAGGATTCTCAAGATCGAGTGTTGCGGAGGAAGACCATCCCCATGGTTAAAGTTCTCTGACGAAATCAGGACGTCGAGAGCGCGACGTGGGAATTGGAATCAGCGATCAGAGAATCTCATCCGCATCTCTTCCCTTAGTTAAGGTATGTCATCATATTGTTGGTAATAATTGAAGCTCTATTTGTTTGGGCGTTTCGGTGCTCCGTTTGGGCAAACGCCACCGGAAGGAGGGTAAACAAATGAACCTCCGGCGGCGTTTGCTCCGTTTCCACCCGCCCTCCTTGAGAAACGCCCCAAAAAAGCTCCGTTTGGAGAAGCCACCTCCCCCCTCCGTTTCGAACACTCCGTTTCCACCCGCCGGATTGACTCGCCACCGCCAAAAGAAATGTAGCCTGAGTTTTGTTTTGGGTTTGGTTTTAAGTTTGTGTTAAGTTTCATGAAGAAACTTCTTTTTAGGGGGTGTGACAGTAATGCCCCCGATTTTCTGATATCATTATTTGGTTGGTCGACGTCATAATTTTGACGTCAAGGCGTTAACCTTTTTTGTTTTGTTGACAGCACTGTACCATTTGTGCGTTTTCGCGTCTGTTGAGCTTGTTTATCCTGATTTTGCGATTCTGATGGGTTGGAATGTTTTCCTTGATATTAAGGATGATGCTATGAGGCCCTAGGCATGTCCAGTTCTGTTGCGTTCCGAGCATTTTGGAGTCTCGGCGCGTGTTGGACCCTTGTGGTGATTTTTTTCGCTTATGAGAGCATTTAATGTTATGTCTCAAGAATGGTACGTCGGATTCTAGAGTTGTCTTCGCTGTTTAAATCGTTTAATTCGACGCCTTTGGGCCTCTATTTTGAACTCATATTTCCATGTTCAACTACTTGAGTATGATAATTACTATATTAAATCCTTGAGCTTGTTTTTGATTCTCGGGAAGCCCTCCTTAAGGGTAGTTTTTTTTCGTCGACCAGAGACGGGAGGCATTTTTGTTTTCTGGGCGCTGTGTTGAGCTCGACGATCGTCGAGCGGAGCTCGACGAAACATCGAGCTGAGGTCGAAGAAATGCCAAGCGGTTCTGGGTTTTGGGTTCGACGAACTTCGAGCAGAATTTGTTGAACGGGCCTTGTCTTCGACGAATTTCGAACTGACTTCGTCGAGTGGGTTCTTCCTCTGCATTCGATGATGTTCGACCTGATTTCGTAGAACGGGCCTTGCATTCGACGAATTTCGAATTGAGTTCGACGAATGGGATTTTTCTTCCTCCTTGATTTCGAGTAGTCCATCTGCTCTCGAGTTATGCTCTTCTAGTACTCGAGAACTGCTCTTCATTCCCGAGAAATGCTATTCTTGTTCCCGAGAGGTGTTGCATGCTTATTCTCAAGAATGTCTGTTTTTTGTCGAGAACTGACATCTTGTTCTTGAGAACTGTTTTTTTGTTCTCGAGATGTGCTCTGTTCTCGGGAATTTGCAGCCTTGTTCTCGAGAAAGCCTTCTTATTCTCGAGAACAGCCTATTTGTACTCGAGAAGTGCTTCCTGATTCTTGTGGTCTGCCTGGTTGTTCTCGGGATGAACTTCTTGTTCTCGAGAACTGACATTTTGTTCTTGAGAACTGGCTTCTAGTTCTTGAGAACTGGCATCTGGTTCTCGAGAACTAGCATCTTGTTCTCGAGAACTGGCTTCTTATTCTTGAGAACTGTATACCTTGTTCTCGAGAACTACCTTCTGTTCTCGAGAAGAACTTTATCGTTCTCGAGTATCCGTTCTAGTTCCCGGGAAGTTTTCTTCTGTTCTCGAGTAATATTTCTTCAGTACTCGAGTACTGCATACCTTCTTCTCGGGTAACCTTTGCCTGTTCCCGAGTGATGTTTTATTTACTCGAGTAAATTTCTTCCGCTCGAGAAATCCTCTCTTCATTTTGAAAACCCGGTTCAGCAGAACCCGGTTCAATTTTAAATGTGGTTATCCTAATACTACACTCATATATATACCTACTTCTTCTTCCTCTTTTAGCCGATCGAATTTCTGTCTATCTCCCGAACCAGAATGACGTGAGCGAGAGTGAGAAGCATTTCCCCTATCCTTCCGGTGGCCGCCGACGGTACTCCGGTGCTCGAAATCTTCAACTGAATATAGATCCGGAAAGCTCTCAGCGAGAGCTTCGTCATCGTGGTAAAATTTTCCCCATTCCTTGAGTTTTTCCTCGCTAGGGTTTTCGGCCCTAACTCCTATTTTGACCATTCTTGTTAGATTTCGACTTCCCTCATCTTCTTTAGCCCCGATCTATGCTATGGTGCAATTTGAATGTCTTTCTCTAGTGAAGCCAAAGCAAGTGATGGTTTCCTTCTTCTCTTCCTTTCTTTACCCCGATTTACAGGAATTTCTAACTTTTGTTATCATGGTATTTAATTAACTTGCTGATTTTTAGTGCTGCTTAGATCTCTTGTCTAGTTCATTTATAATCACCATGTTCGTTTATAACCATTCATCAACGTTTAAGTAGGACGTGTTAGAGTTTGTTTAGGATTGTAAATTCTTCATAAAGGTTGATCAACTGTTCCTAATCTAGAATTGTCCAGTAGAATCCGATGTGCCATTGTTGTATTGAGACTTATATCATGGTTTTTTTCGTGGCGATGCCGTGGGGCGAGACACGCCTCCAGATCAGGAAGGGTTGTGGTAGGCCTTTGAGCTCTAAACCCGGGTCGTTACGGGGTTTTCATTCCGGGTTTCCTTGGTTGCGAGTGTTATTTGTGGACGAAACAACCTCCACAACGTTTGTTATCCCTATTAGTACTTTGTGGGGATCTACCGAGTGTTTGAGCATTTGCGGTGAATGGTGGAGTATCCAGTCTCCCCAGCAATTTGACGGATAAATTATCTTCGTGGTTGGCCACCCCGCCCGTTTTGATTTTTGGTGGAGTTGACCACAGGTGGCTAATAGGGGTTTTTTTCTCTACTGATGGTTTAATCTTGACCTTTTCCCCTTATAGTCTTGTGCATTTGGGGTGTTGTGGTTTTACGTGACGCTTCACGTAAGTGTTCTTTTTTTTACCTTTGTACATGACTACTGTACTTTATGTAAGTATTTTTCCTTGGTCTTGGGTTGGTACCCCTTGACTCTGTTTACTTTTGGCTTACTTTCTGCCATCTCTTGTACTTTCTTATTGAGGTGTTTTGTCTTTGGAATGCCTCAGGTTCAGAGTTGTAGCTGATAGTTGTGCTGGTTTTAGAGTTTCTGGGTTGCTGTCTTGGCTGTGGTTTTGCCTCACCGTAGCAAGGTAGTTTGTTGTTTGGTTTTCTTTGCCAGTGCAGACATACTTTGTTCTACGTGGGTTCGTGTCAATTGTTGACGCCCACAGGATTGTTGATTTTTGGATACTTGCTAGCTGCTAGTTTTCCTTCTGTGTATATTATTACTTGCTCTCAGGGATATTTTATACTAGGAATGCATGTTAGGTATTTTCAAGTATAAAATCTACTATCATTACTTCATGCATTGCGTATTTTAAAACTCTAACTCACTATATTTAACGACCATAAAAATCTACTTTTATTGTTATTATAAATATAGAACTTGCATACTTTGAGGTGTCCCCTAGGAACCTCTAAACTCATGTAGGACGTTTAATTATGTAAAAGCAGCAATTTCCGCAGCGTATAACTACTTTTCTCGTGGACTAGATGAGCCACCAAACCGAGGGATACGGCTAACTACCACACTTAAACTGATTTTATCTTTAAATAACTCAAAGAATCTTTTTCATGATTTAATAGGTGTTTGCCTGAGCGTCCACAGTTATCCCCTGCCGACGTGGCATCATGACGCGCATTTTTCCCTTACTCTGATACACCTTTATTGGCGGTGAAAAATGTGGGTTGTGACACCGACATTCAAGCCAGCATTGACCCCTCTTGGGATGATCTTCTGGTAAGCTTGAAGGACAACTACCGGTACCTTCAGGAGAATTGTCGAGTGATGGAGGGATCCTGTCTTGATCTGAGGGGAAGGAGAGATCGTGATATCTCCCACTTTCGCCAGTTTGAGGCGGAGATGAAAGTTGAGATAACGCAACTGCAAGAGGAGCTTTTGGCGAAGAAGACTTTGGCAGAGAAGACAGCACAGCTTCTGTAGGGTGTGCAAGAGGAGATCACTCTTCTTCAGTTAGAGCGGTCTTCTTTGAAGTCTGAGGTAGAGTGTCTTTCTTTGGAGGAGCGTTTGACTGAGCTGAGAGCAGCGAGGGCCGCAAAGTACATGGATTCTATCGAATTTTATGATGGATCGTTGCTTGCTTTCTGAGGATATTTGCGAGGAGGTATGGACGCAGGAGGTCAAGCTAGACATGTCAAAGGTGCAGGAGGTGGCCTTCCTTCGTAGTATGTCAAAGGCCCTTAGGATGGTGTGTCATAAGCGGGGGTGTGACGTCACTGACTTGGGCTTTGAGGATCTATCCGAGAACGAGCATGTTGATGTTGATGACAAGGAGTAGTCCTTCATACTTGAGTTTCTTGTATGATTTGTACTTGTTAGCCCTTGCATTGTATTGTTGTACATATTTTGTTGTAGCTTTGTATTTTTTGTCTTATCTTGTTATTTTACTGTTTGTTGCTACTCAAAATATATTTTGCTATCTTGTGTTATGGTGTTGTGCAAACAACTATGAGTTGCGTTTTTGAAGCTGGCGATTGAAGGCGGGCCCGTGGTGTCCCTGTGACTTTCTTCCAGTGTGAAGAGTGGGTGCTTTGGATCAGATAGGCTTGGCGTTGGGCTTTCAGAGCTGGTAATGTTGTTGGGCAAGGAGGTGAAGACCCTCGATCCTAGGCCACTATGAGGGAGACACGCCATGGTGGCATCATAACCTACTATGGGAGAAGGGAGGACCTTCAATCGCAGATAGTGTGGGTTGCAAGTGCTGGGAGCCCTGAAGAAACGACGAAGTTTGGAAACTTGCTGACCGCTGGCGAACGCAAGGGGGCAGGACCTGATGACATCGTGACCTACTGCGGGAGAAGGGTGAACCTTCAATCGTAGACAGAGAGGCCTCACAAGGGCTGGGGGCCCTAAAACGGCGAAGTTCAGAAACTTGCAGACCGCTGGAGAACGCGAGGGGGGCAGGCCTTGGCAACGCCGCGACCTATTGCGGGAGAATGGTGAACCTTCGATTGCAGGCAGACATGCCACAAGGGCCGGAGGCCCTGAAGATACGGTAAAGTTCAAAAACTTGTAGGCCGCTGGTGAACGCGAGGGTGCAAGCCCTGGCGACGCCGTGACCTATTGCGAGGGAATGACAAACCTTCGATCACGGGCAGAGAGGCCACAAGGGCTGGGGGCCCTGAAGAAACAACGAATTTAGGAAACTTGCAGACCGCTGGTGGACACGAGGGGGCCAGGACAGGGCGACATCGTGACTTATTGCGGGATAAGGACAAACCTTTGATAAGGCCATAAGGGCTGGGGGCACTGAAGAAACGACGAATTTCGAAAACTTGCATACCGCTGGCAGACATAAGGGGGGGGGGGGTAGGCCCTGGCGACGCCGTGACCTATTCCGGGAAAAGGGCAAACATTTGATCGCAGACAAAGAGGCCACAAGAACTGGGGGACCTAAAGAAACAACAAAGTTTGAAAACTTGCAGACCGCTGGCGGATGCGAGGGGGCAGTCCCTGGCGACGTCGAGACCTATTGCGGGAGAAGGGCGAACTTTTGATCGCAGACAAAGAGGCCATAATGGGGTGGGAGCTCTTAAAAGAGTCAGGCGGAAAATCCTGATGTAACATTTTTACTTGAAGAGATACTTAATCCGCGACGGTGAGGAGCCAGTGAGGTAGTGATGATGAGGAGCAGACATCATTGATGGCTCCTGAGCTTAAGGTCTAGCGCGAGCTTTTGCACACTAGTTGATGATGCGCCCTGCAATAACAATATTTAAAATAGACAGATATTTTGCATTTAATAGAAATAAAAGATAGTTTGCCCACAAGCAGATGCTTTTGACTTTATATGGTTCATTGTTTGTTGCTGAAATGAAAGCACAAAAATAAAACTAGTTCGATGAACGTAATATTGTTGGGCCTTTGCACCCGATTTATGGTTCCTTTTTGAAACCAGAGCATCTAGGGTCGTCCGGACCTACTTGCTTCGGGCGCGCCGATGATAGCTCTGTGGTTGTAGACGAACATTCTTGCCCGGAGTGAAGTTGTTGAAGATAACATGTCCGTGCCGCTTCCTGATTTCCCCTAATGACGCCTACTCCGACGAATGTAACAAACTTCATCACGAGATGATGAATTGAGGATATAGCTTCGAACGTGGTCTGGAGTGGTTGGCCGAAGATCGTGTTATATGGAGATTCTGAATCCACTACCATGAACTGATCCTGATGTGTTACCTGTCACGGGATTTCTCCCAAAGTGAGGGAGAATGTGATTGTTCCTTCGACCGGGACTGACCCTCCAATGAAACCGTAAGTCGAGCCCGTGGCTGGCTGCAACCTCTCGTTGGGAATCTGTATTTTGCGGAGGGCTGACATGAATAGAATGTTTACTGAGCTTCCGTTGTCGACTAATATCCGTTTGATGCGAAACACATGATTCCCAATTTTCGCAGTGATGACCAACGGGCGAGCAAACCTTTCAGATCTTCTTCTCCAAAACTAATATTCTCTGGTGTCTGGACGTTTTGTCCCTACCGCGCGATAGAATTTATGATGGGGAAGGGGGAGCCAGCTATGGTTTCCACCATTCCAACCACTTGACGCTCCCTTTGTGCTTCTTGATGCGCGGGCGGCTGCTCCCTTCTTTGCTGAGTTTGGCGATTTCCTATCTGATCCTGTAGGAATCTTCCTAGGAAGCGCTATCAAACGATTCTTTCAATCTCTTCCTTGAGCCTTACACACTCATCAGTGGAATGTCTCATTCCTCTGTGGAACTCACAGTACTTGCTCTGATCTCCCATCCCGATGGGAGCTTCTAGTGGATTTTATAATGTTGGGTCATCTCGGATGGCGTAGAGTACATTTGTGCGCAAGGTATTGAGCGGTGCATACTCCTGATACCGCTTAGGTGGGCAATCCTCACGACGATCCCGCTGGCGGAAGTTTTCCGTGCGTTCTTCCCGACGCCCTGGGACAGGTTCCTCTCTCTTCCTCTTGGATCCTCCTTCAAACTGTTTCTGATGTTCTTCAATCGCTTCATAGGCCGCAATATGGGCTTCTACTCAGTGTACTAGGTTCGAATTACTGGGGACTATTTCTCGCATTAAGGCAGAATAGAACTTGCCTGAACAAAGCCCCCCGAGGAAGACTTTGCGTAAGAGCTCTGGGTCCACCCCTGGGATCTGCCTTGCTTCCGTAGTGAACCTTCGGAAGAACTCCTTGAGGGTTTCACCCTCGCTCTGGCGGATTCTAGAGAGATGAGATGAGTCATTCGTGATGCGACGGTTTGCTATGAACTGGTCCAGGAACTACTGGGTGAGCTGTGCAAAGTTTTGGACGGTCCCCTCTCTGAGCGAGTGGTACCAGGTTCTTGCCCGCCTCTTCAGAGTGGCGGGGAAGATCTGGGAAAACAACAGATCAGGAGCGTTAAAGATGCGGAGGTTCGTGGTGAAATGATTTACATGCTCTAAGGGATCCTCTGTTCCATCATATGAATCAAAGATTGGGAGTTTAAAACCCACTAGGACCGGGTGCGCCAACACTTCTAGCGCAAGTGGCAACCCATTCCTCATCGAGCGGTGAATCTGCGTTGCCCTGCGGCCTACCTGGCCGATCTCTTCTTCAAACAACTCTGACTTCTCCTTTGGTCATTCCCACTGCTATGTTCTCGGGGGCACCTGCCCGCCGGGGGCGACAAAGTGGTCTGTTTTCGGCGGCCCTTGCTTAGCAAATGGGGTGCTCTGTACTGGCATCTTGTGAGGACTCATAGTCCTCCTCTCCTTCAACTCTCTGATCATCAGCTAGTGGCAAGGGTACGTTTTTTGGCGCTGAAACTCCTACAAGTGCTTGAGTGGCGACGAGGCCTCTAAGAAGGGCAAGAACCTCTGCGTGGTGCTCCTCCATGCGGGTGACTCTTCTTGCGAGGGCGGTATCTGGTACAATGGCGACCTCTTATTACAACAGTGTATTGACGAGTGAGTGAGATTGAGCGAGGTCGTTGCGCTCCCGAGGAGCTGACAATCGAGTCATCCGGGTTCTCCCCCCCGACCATAACCTTCTTTCTCTGGTGCTGTAGCACAAGGTGTAGTTTCTTCCAAATCTTCCCTGGATTCGCGTAAACATTTTCCCACAGACGACACTAAACTATTGCGGTCCGTGACTGCTCTCCTGATAGACCGGACTAACTAAACCGTCTTAGCCCCAGGAGCGGTTGATTACGCAAACAACCACAAAAAAAAGATCACAGACGATACAAGCCTTTTTACGTGGAAAACTCTTTAAAAAAGGTGAAAAACTGTGCGAACAGACAAGTAGAAACCGGAAAGTGGAATAACAAAAATTTTATTATCAAAAAAAGGTGTGTATTACAAAGGTATAACCTCCATTTTATAGAATAGAGGAGATGAGCGAGATTACAAATACGCAATGTGAGACTAAATAATTACAAGTATATGCGGCTTTACAAATAAACAAACCAAACAAGTCGCGCGGTTATACAAGCCAGCTAACCACTCGACAACCACCAGAAGGAGAGAACAAGCTGCCACAGAGAACAAGCCGCCACAGGAGACTGCTAGGCCGCTGGTATCCAAGTCTCCTGAGACAAACCGCCAGACCACTGGGATACCAAACATCAACAGCCCGACAAACAAGCCGCTGGGATAAACCGCCAGACTGCCCGACATCCGAACAACAACAGACGGCCCGACCTCCATACTGCAACACTCCCCCTCAAGCTGGAGCATAGATATCAATCATGCCTAGCTTTTCGCAAATGTGGAAAAAGGAAGCGGACACCAGCTTGGTGAAGATATCTACCAACTCGTTGCCGGAAGTGACAAACGAAGTACAAATCTGTTTCTTCAAGATCTCTTCCCGAATAAAATGACAGTCGACTTCTATATGTTTTGTCCTCTCATGAAAGACCGGATTTTTGGAGATGTATATCGCGGCCTTGTTGTCACAGAACATAGGAAGATGATAGTTGTAGACCTCTCCTAAGTCAAGCATGAGAGATCGTATCCATTTCAACTGACATGTGATCAATGCCATACTATGATATTCCACTTCTACGCTATACCTGGAGACCATGGACTGTTTCTTGCTCTTCCAGCTCACAAGATTTCCTCCAATAAATGTGCAGAAACCTGATGTTGACTTGTGGTCACATTTATCATCAGCATAGCTCGAATTTGAGTACGCTTCAACCCTCAAGTGACCATTCTTCTGAAAAAGAAATCCTTTCCCTGGTGCTGCTTTGATATACTCCGATATCCTTAGGGCAGACTGTATACGACACTCCCTAGGAGCTTGCATGAATTGGCTAACCATGCGTACAACATAGGAGATGTCGAGTCTGGTCACCGTAAGATAAATGAGTTTGCCCACCAGACGCCGGCACCTCATAGTATCAGATAGGAGAGACGAGTCATCTGTCCAAGTTTTGTCTTCTCTAGTAGTCATGGGACACCGAGCATGTTTAGCACCAGTAAACCCCGCCTCTTTTAGTAAATCAAGAGCATACTTCCATTGGGAGAGAATCAAAGAGTTGTGCTTCCGAGAGATTTCAATCCCCAGAAAGTACTTGGGGGGAGCCCATATCTTTCGTGACCAGGTGTTGACAGAGGTGTTTCTTAGTCAAGGCTACCCCAATGTGGTCATCGTCAGTTAGAAGAATATCATCCACATATACAGCAAGAACTACCATACCAGAGGAGGTTTTGCAGATGAATAAGGAGTGATCAGCCGAACTTCTTGCAAAACCAATGGCCGCAACAATACCGCTGAACTTGTCAAACCAAGCCCGAGGGCTTTGCTTTAGGCCGTAGATGGCCTTCTTCAGCCGGCATACTCATGTCTCCCCCTGAATAACATACCCAGGAGGTTGCTCCATGTAAACGTCCTCCTGAAGATCACCATAGAGAAAGACATTCTTGACATCCAACTGGGAAATGGGCTAATCCATGTTGACAACCACAAAGAGAAGAACCCGAATGGTGCTAAGACGAGCAACAAGAGAGAAGGTGTCAAAGTAATCAACACTATAAATCCGAGTAAAGACTTTGGCGACCAAGCGGGCCTTGTATCGATCCACGCTGCCGTCCGGACAGAATTTCACAACAAAGACCCAGCGACAGCCAACCACATCAGTGCCCAAAGGGGGAGGAACAAGGGCCCATGTACCCCTTTCAGTGAGGGTAGCAATTTTCTCATACGTGACAGTCTTCCAATGAGGAACAGTAAGAGCCTCCTGGTATATGCGACGAGTGGCAGTGGCAGAGATAGCCAAGGAAAATGCCCCGTGAGAAGGAGTTAGACTACATAGGAAACAACAATAACTAGTGGGTGTTGGGTACAAGACCGCACACCTTTGCGAAGAGCAATGGGAGGATCCAGGTCGGCTTGTGCCTGAGTTGCCGGGGCATCCGTGGCAGAGAGAGCTGGCCCGAGAGTAGAGAGAGACTGTTGTAGAGAGGAGGGAGATATCTTGGGAGTTGGACATGACGGAGGAGAGGGTGGAGATGGTAGAGGTGGCGGAACGTCAGCAGGTGTAGAGGGGACATATGGGTTGGTATGAGAAGTAGGAACATCAGGAGGAGAGGTGGAGTCGTGAGAAAAGTAGGATGCATATTCAAATAAGGTGACGTCCACAGAGACGAACTACTTGCGGGCAACGAGATCAAAACAACATTAACCTTTCTGAGTGGTAGAGTACCCTAGAAAGACACATTTAGTGGTCCGTGGTGAGAGTTTGTCACGGGTGGCGGAGGGAGAGTGCACAGAGGCTGTGCACCCAATGATACACAGAGGAAGAGGAAACAGATTCTTGTCCGGATAGAGAATGGATAATGGGGTTTTACCGTGGAGAATTGTGGATGGAATGTGATTGATGAGATAGCAGGAGATGAGGACAACATAGCCCCAATATGAGCGAGGAACGTGCATCTGTGCCATCAGAGTGCGGGCGACATCGAGGACAGTTTTTGTTGTTCCGCCACCCCATTTTGCTGTGAGGTGTATACATAGCTAGTTTGATGAATAACACCATGTTGCATACAAAAAGAAGAGAAATCATGACTAAGATATTTCTTAGCATTATCAGAATAAAAGATTTTAATAGATGTATCAAACCGATTCTTAATCATATAATAAAACGATGTCCATACAGAGAACAGTTCGGAGCGATTCTTTAGAAGATACACCCACGTACACCTAGAGAAATCATCAATAAAGCTGACAAAATATGAACTACCCCGACCGACGGTGAGGGTAGGAGCAGGAACCCATACATCAGAGTGAACGAGATCAAACGGACGGGAAGAGCCACGGCTTTGCGTTGGTGGGAAGGAGGAGCGGTAATGCTTGCCAAGTTGACATGCGTCACAGTTGAGAGATGGATGATGTTGAGGGAGGTGGGGCAGAAGATGGCGAAGAAGCCGGGGAGGAGGATGACCAAGGCAAAGATTGCATTGAAGGAGATTAGTAGAAGTGGAGGAGAAGGCGGACGGAGCGGAAACGTTGTCAAGGAAGTAGGGGCCGCCGCTCTCAGTCCCAGTAGCAATTGTCCGTTGGGAGCCCGGTTCCTGAAAATAACAAGAAGTAGGAGTGAATGTGACAGAGTACTGAAGTTGCTTGCATAGAGAGTTAACGAATAATAAATTGCAAGGGAACTTGGGCACATAAAGAGTGTCTGCCAAGCGAAGAGATGGTGTGACTTGAAACATGCCCGTGCCATGAACTGGGGAGGAAGAGCCGTCTGCAATGAGGAATGGGGGAATCCGGTCATGTGTTTATAGGAGATAAAAGCAGTGAGGATTGCCGGTCATGTGATTAGTAGCGCCAGAGTCTATCAGCCATTTTCCTTGAGTAGCTACGTGGGCACTACAGGACGTGGTGACCACGGAGGTAGGCGACCTCGAGGAGGAGGAAGCGTCACCAGGTGGGCAAAGAGGAGCCATACAAGCAAAGAGAGAAAAATGGAACTCGCGCGAGTAGCAGTAAGCCCGCGTGAATAACATGTAGAAGAGATAACACGATCCAGAGAGAGGCCACAAGATCAAGGGAGACCGTCGTGAACACAAGGAAGACCGCAACGGATAAAGAAAGGAAGACCGCAGTGGATAAAGAAAAGGAGAACGACAACGATCACGGTGGCAACACACCAGCGACAAGAAGCGCCACGACCAAGAAGCAGGGGGGAGAAGTCGTGCGAACAAAGGAGAATGAACGAAGCAAAACAGGCACGGAGGTCGCGCGGATAACCAGAGTCCGTATGAACAGAGGCAAAACCACGCAACAAGAGAGAGCGCGGGAAACAGGTCGCGAAAACTTAAGAAAGGTCGCGACGACTTAAGAACAAGAGCGACTAAAAAGGAGGAAGCAACGACTAAGCAAGGTCGCGGGAAGAAGAAAAGGTCGCAACGACTGAAGAACAGGCGCGGTTAGATGAAAGGGAAAACAGAGAGATCGTGCACATAAAAGGGCAACAACAAGGAGAGAAAGAAACCGCGCGAACAGGGCGCAAACAGGCGGAAGAAACAAGCCGCGAATACAGGTCACGAGAAGAGGAGTCAAGCCGCGCGGACAGGACATGCAGATAAGGAGATCCCACAAAATCAGGAGGAAAAGATCGGTTCCTCAGATACCATGTTCGAACAGACAAGTAGAAACCGTAAATTGGAATAACAGTAATTTTATTATCCAAAAAGGTGTGTATTATAAAGTTATAGCCTCCCTTTAATAGAATGGAGGAGATAAGAGAGATTACAAATACACAATCTGGGACTAAATAATTACAAGTATATGTGGCTTTACAAATAAACAAACCGAACAACTCACACGGTTAGAAAAGCTGGCTAACCGCTCGACAACCACCAGAAGGAGAGAACAAGCTGCCACAGAGAACAAGATGCCATAGGAGACCGCTAGGCCACTGATCTCCAAGTCGCCTGGGACAAATCGCCAGACCGCTGGGATACCAAACAACAACAGCCGACAGACAAGCCGCTGGGATATACTGCCAGACCGCCCGTCCTCTGAATAGCAACAGACTGCACGGCCTCCATACTGCAACAAAAACTAAGGTTCAGACTGTGCCGACAGGAATTCCACTTGATCGATTGGGGTTACAATACTTTTTGGCAGAATCAAAGGCGACAGACCAAACCTTGTTATAACTTATGGGGGAGATAAAGAGATGGCGTTCGGCGTGCGGGAGAGTGCTTGCGCTCTTCTGGATGATCGCAGGCTGACTGCATGGTTGGAAATGCAGGTGCTTTGCTGGAAGTTCGCTCGGGATTCTGGTGGTTGCGGACGACGAATGAGCATGTTCCTACGAGCCCTGATGTGCGAGGTAGAGGTTGTAAACGGACTTTGACTTGGAGTCCAACGCGGGGGCGGTAGACCATTGCCGTAGCGGCGAGCACAATAGTGATGAACCTACAACAAGAGAGAAAAAAGCTAGAGAGAGGAAGAGAATTTGTAGAGATCCGTTCTTCCCAGTTGGAGAAATGGGAAGGATCAGAGGTCTATTTTGTGACGACCCAGGCCCGACTCCACTCGGGACAACGCCCACCGAGGGAGACCCAGCGGGACCCAGCTGGCGTCGTCCGGGCTGCAGCCCAAGCACCCTAACCCCTCTCCAGCCCATAGGCGGGTTATTGGTGGCCACATCCTACCTTTGATGAGAAAAACTCAATAGTCAAGCGCGCACCAAGGGGACTTCCCAGGAGGTCACCCATCCGAGTAGTACTCTCGCCCAAGCACGTTTAACTGTGAAGTTCCTTCACTTCTCATTACCAATTGATCTGCAATTCAATTGGTAATGATAAGTAAAGGAAATCCATAGTTATGCGTGCTTGGGCGAGAGTAGTACTGGGATGGGTGACCTCCTAGGAAGTCCCCGTAAGACCCTACTTAACTGTTGAGTTCACTCATCAAAGGGAGGCTGTGACTACCAACAACACGCCGGTAGGCTGGAGAGGGGTTGTGGTGCTTGGGCTGCAGCCCGATAACCGGAACCGGACCAGGTGAAAATTAGAGTACACGCTGGGGCGCGGGGACGTTACATATTTATACGCTTGGAGATGGGAGACCTGGTAATTTCCCTTAGTAACCACCACACGGACTAATAGAAAGGCCCAAAATTGATCACGCGGATTACCATTTTTAGCAAAATATCGAGCCCGCTCGTGGGACCAAAATAGGCCCGCCCGAACTTGGGAACGGTCGAATGGGCAATGGAGGGTATGAGAACCCACGGTAACCAACCACAACCGCCTACTTGGTGGGCGGTTACGGGCGGCAGCCGCCCCCTATGGGGGCGCAGAAGGGGGCAGATGACCCCTTGGGGACAGCCAAAGCCGTCGGATGGCCAATGGCGGTGGCCGACCCTTTGATGTCGGGCGACCCCTCGGCCATCGAAACGACGGGTGATCAAAGGGGGAGGCGGCCGGTCCCCTGGGAGCCGTCACCCCAGGGTCCAGCGCCTCGGGAGAAAGGGGCGGTTGGCCCCTCGAGGGTCGGTGGCTCCCCGACCGGCCTTGCCGTATGCGCCCGGGGAGAAAAGGGGCGGCCAACCCCTCGGTGGCCGGCGCTTCCCCGGCAGGCCTTGTCGTATGCGCCCGGGGAGAAGAGGGGTGGCCGACCCCTCCAAGGTCGGCACCTCCCCGGCCGGCCTTGTCGTAGGAGACCTGGGAGAACATGGGCGGTCGGCCTTGCCGTATGCGGCCGGGGAGAAAAGGGGTGGCCGACGCTATGGTCGTCTGCCGACCGCGAAGAGGCCGGCGCACGGGATCCCAAGCGGCGGTTGGCGATCCCGCGTGCGGGAGTTATGATCCCACGTGCGGCAGTTAGGATCCCGCGTGCGGGAGTTAGGATCCCATGCACGGTGGTTACGATCCGATGCATGGTGGTCATGAAATGGATCGGACGCTGTGAACGCGCGTGAAGTGGTTTGAACCCTAACCCCCCACTTCGTTAGTGGAGGGAGTGGATGTTTTGGCTATGTGCAATCAAGTTTGCCTATAAATTTGGTACGACCCCATCAATTGGTTCGGTTCGTTTCACAGTTTTAATGCCAAACCTAATCAAGTCGAATAGAACTATAAGGATATAAATTATTATTTTTTAATTATATCTAATTATAAATAATTTAGAAATCTTTAACAGTTTCTTCAATATATTTTAAGTTTTTCTATCCGACTATAAAACTTTACTGTTTTTTTTAGTTTATGCAGTTTCTGTTTCTTTAATTTATACTTCAATTTATACTTTAGTTTTTCTTTAGTTAAGTTTATGCTTCAATTCATGTTTTAGTCTTTAGTAGTTAATTTATTAACATAATTTTTTTGTCTATATATAATAGATCTACTTTGAAGTTTCTACTTCTTGCTTCTTCCATTCCCCCTAAATCTATATACAATTTCTGGCTTCTTGAAGTCCCTCTAAAATCATATACAATTTTTTTGTGTTTTCAGCCCCCCTAAAATCATATTCAATTGTAACAAATTATCTAGGGTTTACATTAAGTTTTATACATGTATATTAAATTTTGCACAATTTTAACAGATTTTTATTTTCATATTTTTAAACCACTCAAAATAATCCGAACCGAATCATATGGTTAGTTCGGTCGGTATTCGTGGTTTGGTTCGGTTCTACATTTTCGAAACCGCAATGAGGGTGGTTTGGATTGCCGTTTTGCTCAAAAACCGAATCGTTACACTCCTGGGCGGCAATATTCGGCGTTGGTGGCGATATTTGGTGTGGGCGGTGACATTTGTCGTGTGGGCGACATTGATCCGAAACCGTGACATTGGTCGTGGACGGCGACATTAGCCGTAGGCGGTGACATTGCCCATGGGCGGCGACATTCGTCGGTGACATCGACATTCGTTGGGGAATGCGACATTCGTCATTGGTGGCGGAATTTGTCGGGGTGTGGTGGCATTCGTCGTTGGCAGCGAAATTCATCGGGGTGCGGAAGCATTCGTTGTTGGCAGAGGAATTCGTCGGGGTGCGGCGACGTTCATTATTTTAATAATAATCAACACTACAAGAACAATGAAAAAAGTTAGTTTAATGTGAGAGTAAAAAAATGCAAGAACAATTTAGTATAATAGTCAACAATATAAAAATTCATTATTTTAATTTAGCAAATGTTTGAAAAGTGTTGAATTTTCTCAAAGTGGTCACCATGATAGTCTAATGCCAAATTAATATCCTCAGGACTGTTAAGATCACACCTTGATCGTGCGGAAACCAGGAAAGCAAGCTTAATCAACCAAAGCAATCACAAGAGGCAAAAAGATCATATATTCTTTTATTCTTCTTTACAATGTGAGGTATACATGACGAGACATGATTTCGCCAGTACACAGGAAAACAGGAAACAATACAACTCAAACAGATCGCGCGAACAGAACTGCAGACCGCCTAGTCCGCCAAGTCGCCAAAGACGCCCGAACTGCTGCTGCTAGAAACCGAATAGAACACGGAGTCCGCCGAAACCACGGGGTCGTGCGGACACACCGTTATTCGCCGACTGCTACAAGCCGCTGACGAACTGAGGAACAGACCGCCTAGTCCGCCGAGTATAGCGGACAGGTTATTGAACTTGGAAATGCTGAAGCAGAGAAACTGACAAGCCGCACACGACCTGCTGAAACCGCTGATTGAAACCGCAACTTCACTGATGCTGACCGCAGTCAAAGCCAAACCCCTGGCTCCTCAGTGTTAGCCGCACAACCTGCAACAACAAACAGTTAACTCTGCTCAACCCGCGCAGACAGAAACCAGACCACAACAATTAACCAAGCCCTCACTTACTGCTCACTCAGTTACTGCAGATGTGCCGAGGGGGGGGGGTCTATTTATAGGTGAGGTGAGGATTGTGGTCACCACCCTAATGAATAGAGACACCGCCTCAGCCCGCGCGCTAACACAATCAGTCCGATAAGTCCGCAAGGACTTGGCCAAACTCCAAACATCCAGGAACCAGGTCAAAGATAGTACGCCCACTATGCGGACACATTGCCAGCTCGCACAACACAGGTACTGCGCCAGCCCGCCCAATGCAAGCATTGCGCCAGTCCGCCCAATGCAAGCATTGCGCCAGTCCTCCCAACGCAAGCATAGCGCCAGTCTGCCACTCAACACAACATGCAGACACACTCGCAACTCATGCTGCATCAGTCCGCAATTTACCACAACATACAGACACAACCACAACTCTTGTTTCATCAGTCCGCATACTGTACGCGGACAAGGAGGCAGCCCGCACAGCTCGCCAAGAACACGCCATAGCCCGCCACAAGTCCACGACCAACAGGCAGTCTGCCCGGTCAACAGCGGACCCGGCGGACTCTACGGACACCATTGACTTGTCACAGAGTATGTCCAAGTCCAGCAGCCCACCAAGCAACTGGCGAGAGCACGACGGAGACAGACGATCCATACCGCCAATCATCAGGTCAGTCCGCCACATGGATGTGAAACATCCATCCCATCATGGAGAGCTCGGCAAGAACCAAAGCTCATTTTCGAAGCCAGTCAACAAATGCGGACTCCGCAGACGCAAAAAACACATGTACACCAATAACCCGTGGATACAACTTCCAATCCGCTTGGTTACTCAAGAACTGGTTGATTGTTAGGCCGCAGAACAAGCTGAGCACCGCCAACAGTCTGCCAAACACAGTCCGCTCAGGCCGCTCTACTAGATGCTCAAGTCGCTAAGACTTCCTTGGCCATGGATCATCCAGGCCGCACACCTAGTCCGCACAGGCCGCTCCTCAAGAACAGCCAAGCCACCAAGTCAGGTCACCCAAGCCGCAAACATATGCCGCACAGGCCGCTCCACAAGAACAGCCAAGCCACCAAGCCTGGTCACCGAGGCCGCAACCAGCAGTCCGCCCAGGCCGCGGACTCAGACCGCTCAGGCTGCTAAGACCGCCCGGCCTGCCCATCACTCACTTTCACTTCACAAATTTCAACAAAAAGTAGAAGATTTGTATGTACTTGTGTTTAGTGAAAGAGATATGGGACCAATTCTAAGGTCTCTACGTGCTCCCTAACCTCTCTTGAAACCTATACTTGGTTATGGGAAAGCTAGAAGTGAGACCTCCCAACAAAAAGATCATGTCTTTCCATTGTCAAATAGAATAGCAAGAGGCATGTGTCCAATCCTAAGATTTCTACGTGCTCTCTAACCCCTCTTGAAACCTATACTTGGTTCTGGGAAAGCTAGAAGTGAGACCTCCCAACAAAAATACTCAATTTCTTCCATTTCTTTGTGTTTTGGGTTGTGTTTGACGCGACTTATCACGGCTTATTTGCTCCGGTGAGGTTGGACAAAAATGTCATTGTAATACCAAAATTCTATGCTCCAAATTAGTTTCTTTTTTTGATAACGGTAGTAACATTTGTCAAGTCAAACATACAATGACGATTTTGTCGAATCTTACCAGAGCAAATAAGCTAAAATAAGCCGCGCCAAACGCAGCCTTAGTACAAAATCCCCAATATGTGTCCAATAGTGTCCAGTTTCATATAAAAGAGATGAGTCTTTCTCCATTTTCTGTTATGGAACCTTTTTATGGTTCTCAAAAGATGCATCATCAAGCCTCTCCTAGAGTTTAAACAAAGTAGTTGAAATGGCCAGTGCTAAGTTCAATAAGAATACAGACATAAAAGAACACGAAAATCATAACCTCTGTTTGTGTCTAATGGTGTCCAATTTCATATAAAAGAGATGGCTCTTTCTCCATTTTTTTCTACTGTCAAACTTTTTTACGGTTCTCGAAAGATTCATCATCAAGCCTCTCCTAGAATTTAAACAGACCTAAAAGAACACAAAAATCATATCCACAATTAGTTGAACTGGCAATGGCAGTGTAAGTAGAACAACATTTGGAACATACCATTTTGTCGGGGGCACTTTCCGAGTGCACTAAAAAGTAAATGTTTTAACTATTTTAAAGAAGAATAAACCCAGTTAGGTTACTATGGTATACCCACATTCTCAATTATCACTATCCACATTTACACAATTTCTCGAATCGGACTCCATACACCACATTAATCATGTATCAAGGCCCCTCTCCACTACTCCAAAGAAGCCTCTAGGTTGTCATTTCCCCACAAAAACTCCACCGATGTTAGTCATCCACACATTGTTAGTTATACTAACATCATCAAAAGTTTAAAAAAATGATCACTGCTAGAAAAATGACTTTTGATCACACTTTTTTGACACGCGTCAAAAATCATTTCTAATACTTAAGTATTAGCAACGACCTTGAATGTGTGCCTAATAAGAAAGTATTAGTCACGTATGTCAAATTCATAATAAAAAAGAACACATTTGCCACGGTTTATTGAATTCGTGACTTAAAAAATTTACTATTAGTCATGGTTTCCTAATTCGTGTCAAATATTTTAGCTAGAATTCTTAATTCGCGGCAAATACAAAAGTATTTATCATGGTTTTTTGCAATGGGGAAAAAATTAATATGAGATAATTGATTAAATATTAGTTTTTAATTTATTTATAGCATATGCTATTAATGTTAATTTAAACATTAATTCTCATATATTTAATTAATTTGTGTCACATACAATTCAATAATATCACATGTTATAAGGAGACCAACAACACTCAATCTAAGAGCAAAACAATTGTCAAATCACAACAGTTAATATCTATTAAAGAATGATTCAAAGTGAAGCCATTATAGAACAAGAGATCAACATTGGCCTCTAATAGCCTTCTTCGTTATGTAACCATTTCTATACAAGTTACCAATGAGTACTTTTATCCTTTTTATAAAAGCAATAAGAATCTCATTATACGCATAACTTAATTCTAATAAGGTGCAGATAGAGAAATTTTAGGTTTTATAAAAGGTTTTCTCCAATTATATACTAAATAAAAGCAAGTATACCTTATCGATTATAGTATATGATAATAAATAATAAAGTCGTATTTAGATCCAGGGTATGTCAAATACTTCTATTTCAAAATACTCGCTATTTTCTTATCAAGTAGAGTTTGAGTTGGTTTTGCAAAAAAGATAGATTATGATTTAAAAACGATGATTAAGACAATATTAAAAAAACTAGTTCTCGATCTCGATTCATCTTGGAAAGAAACAATCAAAGTAAAATAAAATAAATCTCCAAATCACTTTAACAGAAATGCTTGGACCATGGAGGTTCCCAAAATATGAACGCACATCTTTCAAGGCTATGCCCAATTGAGTTTTGTTCTATCGACCGAACTTTCGTTCTACAATCGAAACTGCTGGAGCATGCGTTCCGTACTCCTTGATTTGAGAAAAATAAATCCTGAATTCATTTGATCATAGTGTTTTTATGGTGTTCAAATATAATCGCTATAATACTCCTATGGATTTGACTTGGAGACGAGAAGCTGATTCCTGGAAAAAGAGGTATCGATGGCGATAGAGACTTATCATCAAGCGATAGCCTAAATGACGTCAGCGTGACAATGACCATGTTCCACACGATCTAGACACGACACATATTATTTAGCGGTATCGCCGGGCGATATTGATATTGTTGCGCGGTTGCCCCACATTCGTGCATGATCGCCATCTTCCTGGCACAGTTATTGCGACATGGGACACGTGCCAGCTTGAGAAAATATCATCTGCGATAGCTACCTATCGCCGAGCGATAGCACGAAAACTATAAAAAGGCTGGATTTTGGGAAATTCAAGTTACACACCTCTTGGAACCTTCATTCCCAAGCACTCTCCGCCTGACTAGTCCGATTCCAGAAAAACTCTCAGTCATCTTCAAGTTTAAGAGTCAAGAAGAGATAGTTCATGTACTTCAACTCTGGCAATCTTCGCGAGACTTCACCATTTTCTTCAAAGCTCAAGTTTATAGAGAATTTTTAGATTTCAGTTTTCTTTCTTGTGACATTTTTATTATTCATTGTAATCGGTATAGAAGTCGCCGCCTTGTGAGTGGCGACTAGACCCTGATGTGGTTTAGGGGGAATTCGCCCCCTTGTGTGTAGTGACTAGGTCGTGAGAGATCTAGGGGGAGGCTAGAGGTTGTATCTAGGGATAGATAGACTATAACCAACCAGTCCTTGGGAGAAGGACCGGTGAATTCACAAAAAGGGTTTTTACTTAAAGCCTCGATTTCAAGCTCTATTGAAATCATCTGTTATGTTTTTATTTTGGTGAAATAAATTCATTATCTTGTCTTCTTTGATATTCTAAGTGTTTATTTCATATAAGTGTGTGAGAAAATTTGCTTAAGTTTTTTTTATTAATTTGTCAAATTCTTAAGTTTTTCAATAAATATATAAAATAGCCCTTATTCACCCCCTTCCCTCTAAGGGTGCCCCAAGATCTAACATTTGGTATCAGAGCCAGGTTCTTCCAATACAGTTTTGCCACCAAAAAGAATGACACACCATGATAATGCATTTTCTGAGTGACAAGGGATTAGTAGACCTCCCTTATTCACTGGCACAGAATATAACTATTAGAAACACTGATGCATTATTTTCTAATTGCGTTAGATACGTTTGGAGCATGGTAGAACAATGTTACACTCCACCTAAAATGATAGTTGGAAATGTTACTATGGAAAAACTAAAGATAAATGAGATGATTTAAATAAGTTAATGTGCAAAAATAACGCTAAGGCTTTGAGTGCTTTATTTTGTACGTTAGATAGAATTGAGTTTAATCAAACTTGTGCTTGCAAAAATGCTTATGGTATTTAGAATTTACTTGAAGTTACTCATGAAGGTACATCATAGGTGAAGGATTCAAAGATATTTCAACTGGAGTCAGAATTTGAAAAGTTTAGAATGGAAGTTGATGAAGACGTTAATTCAATACACACCAGGATTACAAAGATCGTCAATGATTCTAAAGTACTTGGAAAGAACTTCTCCAACGATGACTTAGTTAGGGAGATTCTTAGATAGCTCAAATGAAGTATAATCCAAAAGTGATTACTGAAAGATATGGTACCTAAACACCTAGAGGGGGGGGGGGGGGGGGTGAATAGGTCACCTAATCCTTTTTGAGTTCTAATGGCAGCAATCAGTTATATCACAGAAAACTTAACTAGTTTATCACAGCAAACACAACAATAATCACAGCACACCACAACACAACATACACAAGGATTTATAGTGGTTCCCCAAGATATGGGTACATCCACTTTCCCCCTTCACCTATCTAGCTGTGTACTAGATTCGACCAAACTCCTCCACTGTCTCAGAACCAAAATTGGTTCCTACCTCAGGCCCAAAGCCTTACAACTCAACTTTATCCCAAAGCCTACACTCAGCCAATCAAGGCCTACACTCAGCCAACCAAGGCCTACACTCAGCCAATAAGGCCTACACTCAGAGATCTCAATCTCCTACACTCAGACTCACAAGCCCTACCCTCAGCCTTTATAAATATAGGCCTACAATTCACTCAGATCCAAAGGATCCTACAAGTTAAAATGTATAACAAATAATAACTCTACAACTCAGAAATAAAAGAGGGGAGTTGAGAGATTCTTGATGGGTTCTTGGAAAAACTCAGCTGGATTCACCCTGACTTAGCTTTCTTCAAAGCTTCTTGAGTAGAACTGAATAAGAATGAATCCTCCTGCAGTAGTTCCTTGACCTCTGCTACTTAAGATCCAGAATTGAATCTGAATCCTTCTTCTCAGCCTAGTTCCAGAGGCTGATTTCTTGGAAGGAGCCCTCTCTCTCCAACTTCTTAGATCTGCACTTGGACTGCAAGATCTTCTTATGTTGATACCCTTGGTACCACTTCAATAATTTGTATTTCAACAAACTGAACTCTTGACCAATGATCTGATCAATTACTTCAACAACAACGTTTCTGTAAACTGTAGATGCCTATTTATAGGCCTTCTTCATGGTAACCGGCTGGTCCAGTTCATAACTGACTTCTGACATCTCTGACAGTTGCTGTAGACCGACTGGAACGACAGCTGTCAAATCATCCAGTCACTTCTTGAAAATCTCTAACAGTTTGTAAGTGTCGAGACTTTCTGTCTTTAAGTGTCGACACATATAGACTAAGTGTCAACACATGTTGTGTAAGTGTCGACACAAGTATACAAGGTGTCGACACAATTCCTTGTATGTCTCGACACAGATTCTTCTGCATGTGTCGACACTGAAATTGAGTGTCGACACAAGTACTTATTCTTCTAGCTTTTGCTGAATTCTTCTAAGCGTCGACACATCTCCTTTGTGTCGACACATCTTCTTGTGTTGAATCTATCAAGTGTCGACACTGCTTCTTGGTGTCGACACATAGTCTTCAATGTCGATACTTGCTGAGTGTCGACACATCTCCTTGTGTCAACACATCTTCTTGTTGTTGAGACTTCAGCTGAGTGTCGACACATTCCCTTAGTGTCGACACTTGTACTTAGAATAATTCTGTCGATCTTTCTGATCTTTGCTAAGTGTCGACACAGCTCCTTGTGTCGACACTTTCTTCAAGTGTTGAGTCTTTAGCTAAGTGTCGACACATTGTGCTGGGTGTCGACACTTACTTCAAGTGTTGACTCTTCTGGTTGTGTGTCGACACATTGTGCTGGGTGTCGACACATACTTCAAGTGTTGACTCTTTCTGTTGAGTGTCGACACATTGTGCTGAGTGTCGACACTTTAACTTAGTCCCTGCAGACTTTTGCTGAGTGTCGACACAGCTCCAAGTGTCGACACTTTCTGGTGTAGACACAGCTTCACTGGGTGTCGACACAACTCCTTGTGTCGACACTTTCTGTCTGCACATTTCTTCACTGAGTGTCGACACAGCTCCAAGTGTCGACACTTTCTGTCTGGTGTCGACTCTGCATCCCAGGTGTCGACACAATGACTCCAAGTATCGACACTGCTTGTCTGGGTGTCGACACAAGCTTTCTTAAGTCTCGACACTTTCCCTCTGGGTGTCGACACATGGACTTAAAAACTTTTTGCTTCAGTCCAGTGATTACTTAACCTGCACAAGTAAACTCAACATACATCAAATACATTATGATGTATATCATTGAGTTGGGTGAGGCTTCTTCAAATCAGGTACATTTGACCAATGTACCCAACAATCTCCCCCTATTTGGAGAAGTCATAACCCTAGGTCAATGATATACACCATTCATAATTAAAGATTACAAAATGATGTAAAGCAGATTATTTACAGTAGGGTAAACATAAACATGTAATAAATTCACACATGTATACACATTCATCATTCTAGAACAAATAAGAAATAGACACATTCACAGAACAATCATGAAATATATCTATCATACATTGTTCTAACATTTTTCTAATACATCTTTAATGGTTTACAAAAATGTTTTACATTCAAAAGATTACAACAATCTTCAAGTCAATTCTTAGTCTATTTCTGGTCTGGTTCTTTGATAACTATGCCTTTGCCAGGTTGGACTTGAGCTTTGACAGGAGCTTCAGCAGGTTCAGCAACAGCAGGCTTCTTGCCTTTTAAATCTTTCTTTTTGAGCTCTTCTGCCTTGATCTTCTGTCTCTCAAAATAATGATAAGGCTTAGGGAAGTACTTGCTAGGCTCCACTGCAGTAGGAGGTAGCTTTCTCATCTTAGCCTTCCTTCTGAATTGTACTATTGCTTCCTGCCTGATCTCATGTTTTCTCCATTCAGCTTCAGAAAACCATTTATTCCTGTCATGAGTATTATCCTTGGCAGCTTTCCAGGCAGTTAGAATTATATTCCTAGAGGTAGGGCTCCATTGTTCAAAATCTGGCTTTTGTTCTGCTTGTTCCCTAAACCTCCTTTTAGACAACCTTGTCTCTTCTTCTTTGTTCATAGCCTCTTGCAGAGCTTTAGAAATAGGTTGAACAACCTTCTCAATATGAACATTGACCTTGCCCTCAGTTGGGCTATACATTGTGCTCACATCTGCTTGAATCATATCAAAATCTGGAGGTGGATAAATCACTTAAGCTACCTCTGGTTGCTCACCTCCAAGATATGCAGTTTGAATCCCTGATTCAGCAACATTATCATCATCACAGAGTGGAGGATAGCCCAGTGTAGCTCTGATGGAGTTAGATATCCATTTGGCATGGTCAGAGCTAGCTTTGACTAATACTCTCTCCCCCTTTATGACTTCTCTGGCCATATGGTCTCTGACATCATCCTTTTGAAACTTTATTTGACTGTCCAAATATCTGATGCCCTCTTTAAAGAATGGTTTGAGCTTTTGCAATTGTTCAGAGATAGCTTTCTAAGAGGCTTGGAGTGCAGACTTGACAGCAGAAAGTTCTTGTTGAAAGACTTTATCAAAATCAGCTTTGGCAGTAGCAGCAGATGTAGAAGGTTCATCAGACTTGTTCTTCAACTCAGTGAGTATAGCATTATGTGACTGAGTCAGATTGTCATTCATTCTGATTTGATTTTCCAGCACATATCCTTGCTTTAATGCTATATCATCTACCTGTGCTTTGATTTTCTCTTGGTGTGTTGCCAGATACACCACAGCATTTCCACCCTTGTGGAAGCATTCATTCATATCCTTCTTGTTAAGGTTCATCTCAAACCTTATAGATTTTATATCTTGGGCAAGGTCAAACTGTAAAGCTTTGTGCCCTTCATCTACATAAGCTTCTATTGCTTTTCTCTGTTCATCCATTTTGATCTGCAGTCCAATCAGTAAAGCACTATAATCAACTGTTGGAGCTTGTTGAATTATAGGCTGTGGGGCTATAGATTGTAGAGCTTTCTTGTAACTCTGACTTCTTCTTTTAAAAACATATAATTTCTTCTTCTTTTCCCTAGCACTCTCCTCATCTTCAGAGGCAGAAGTGCTGGCTATCTCAACCCTATCCTTAGGGCTTTGAGGCTTTTCTGCTTGCACATCAGGTGCCTTCTCAGTGTCATGCCTAATAGGCTCTTCCAGAACTTCCATGTGCTCCCCCTCAGTAGCAGCAGTATCTCTTTCAGCAGCTTCTTTGTCCATGTCAAAATCAACTTGATCTAGATTGAGAAATAGATCTTCCATGGTGAATTCAGGGGGTGATTGAGCTGGAGAAGTTCTTGGTTCTTCAACTACTTGATCAGGAACCACTTCTAGTACAACAGATGTGTCTTTGAGAACAACATCTGGTTCTTGGCTAGAAAGCTGAGTTTGCTGAGGAACATCAGACAAATCAGCATCTTCTATAAGATATTCTAAAGTTTTTAGGTCAGTGAGTACCTCTTGGATGATGATGGAGGCTTGCTCACTGTCCAGTGTAGATGACTTTTCTACAACTGGAGGCTCCCCTGGCTTTGATCCCTGTGGATGGGGCTAGCCTGTGGTAGCTCCCCCTGGATCTCAGCAATATCTTCAGCAGCAGGGGTCTTCTCTGCAGCCACTTCCTCTTGGTCATCAGGAGTGAAAACAACTTGTTCTTCACTCCCTGAACTGCTGGAGGACTCCTGTGCCACATGAGCTGTCTTCCTTTTCTTCCTTGGAGGAGAATCTTTCTTAGTAACTGTCTTCTTTGGGGTTGGCAGTTCCTTGGACAACACCCTGTCCCATCTGGAAAAGATCCTTTGATCCATCTTCCTCATGTGGTTGATCTTACTTCCTGCGGCTGTATTCATTACCTCTGGTATGGTACCAGCTAGGTAGAGACTAAGTATTCTGCCCAGGTTGGGCTTCTTCAGACTCTCCTTGATCTTGTCAAACACTATCATTGACCAATCAGTTTTAATAGTGAAGATAATTCTTGTCATGATTTCAAACATGTAGGCAGACACTCTGTCATGCCCTCCAGTCTTGCTGAGTAAGACTTTTCCTACTATCTCAGACATGAACTTCCCTTGGTTATTCATGCCTTTTCTGTTGAATACAGATCCTATCTTCATCTTAGGATCAAGACCACACCAGGTAAAAGCTTCCCTGGTCTTTGAAGCAGTAACCTCTTCTTCATTTTGAATTTTGGGTAGCTGGAGTACCTTCCTCAGACTCTTAGGTGAAATCTTGATCTTAGTTCCATGAACTCTGGATTTGATTCTGAATCCAGATTCATCGACAGCAGCTCCATTAAGAAATTCGAGTACTTCCTTCTTCCAAATCTTGGTAGGTTCTGATAGGAGATATTCTAGTCCAGAATCGGCGACTAGGGTTACCACTGCCTGAATTTCTTGATCAGCATCGTCGAACGCGCCTCGCACTAGCTCATAGCCCTCGTTAACGTTCTCCTCAAGCTTAGGAGCCATTAGGGTTTGGATAATTTGTCTTTAGAAAAGAGAGGTGTCGACACAGTAGTTTTGGTCTCGAAACTTTGAAAGCGTGTCGACAAACAAAGACAGAACCCTATTTATACCTGTCTAATTTTGAAGATGAACATGCGGGACAGCTATCTTAAGATGTGTCGACACTGGCAATAAGTGTCGACACAGACTTATAATGTCTCGACACACATGTGTCGACACAAGTTTAGTCAACAGATTTTATGCGTCGACACTTGGTTATGTGTCGACACAACATAACTCGACACATTGTCGAGACTTTACTTAGTAAATACTGAGTAAAACTTAAGTGTCGACACCACATTGGATGTGTTGACACCTACTTGACATGTGTCGACACTAACATTCTGAAGTGTCGACACCAACATCCTAGATGTGTCGACACCTTTTACCTGAAGTGTCGACACCACTATTCTGTGTCGACATAGACTTGTCTATGTGTCGACACCTTTTTACTTAGCCAATTTTCAATTCTGTAAACTTATCCTAAGTTTATCATTCCTAGTTCAATTTTGAATCTATTGAACTTAGCTTATTCTAGGGGCTTAGTAAACATATCAGCTATCTGATTATCTGTATTAACATATTCAAGTAAAATATCTTCTCTTTCTACATGCTCCCTAAGAAAGTGATATTTAATTTCAATATGTTTAGTTCTACTATGAGACACAGGGTTATTAACTATTGAAATAGCACTTGTAGAATCACAGAAAAGTGGAGTTCTACTTACCTGAAATCCATAGTCCTCTAGCTGATGTTGAATCCACAGAAGTTGAGCACAGCAACTTCCTGCAGCCACATATTCTGACTCAGCTGTGGAGATAGCCACACTGGTTTGCTTCTTGCTACTCCATGAAATTAGTCTCCCACCTAGGAATTGACAGGATCCAGTAGTACTTTTTCTATCCTCTTTGCATCCTGCAAAGTCTGCATCTGAATAACCTGTTAGATCAAAATCTCCATTCCTAGGGTACCAGAGGCCTAGATAGGGAGTGCCCTTTAGATATCTCAATATTCTTTTGACTGCTGTCAAATGAGACTCTTTAGGGCAGGCTTGATACCTGGCACAAACACATGTAGCATACATGATGTCAGGTCTACTAGCAGTCAAGTATAATAGGGAGCCAACTATCCTTCTATACAAGGTTTCATCTACAGGTTTCCCTGCATCATCCTTGCTAAGAGACATACTTGACCCCATAGGAGTCTTCATGGTGCTGGATAAATCCATACCATACTTCCTTATGAGTTCTAGGGTGAACTTGGACTGACATATGGATAAACCATTTTCAGTCTGTTTAACTTGGAGACCCAAGAAAAACTTCAGCTCTCCCATACTACTCATTTCAAACTGACCTTGCATAAGTTTTGCAAACTTTTTGCAAAGGCTGCTTTCAGTAGACCCAAATATAATGTCATCTACATATATTTGGACTAGTATAACTTTGCCTCTAGATTCCTTAAGGAATAGAGTCTTATCTATTTTCCCCCTTGAGAACTTGTTCTCAATGAGGAAACTAAATAGGGTTTCATACCAAGCCCTAGGGGCTTGCTTTAACCCATATAAAGCTTTCCTAAGTCTATAGACATGATGAGGTAGAGTTGGATCAACAAAACCTGAAGGCTGCTCCACATAGACTTCTTCTTTCAAATTACCATTTAGGAATGCTGACTTGACATCCATTTGGTATACCTTGAATCCTTGATAGGTTGCATAGGCCAAGAACATTCTTATGGCTTCCAGTCTGGCTACTGGAGCAAAGGTTTGATCAAAGTCAATACCTTCTTCTTGCCTATATCCTTTAGCAACCAGTCTAGCCTTATTCTTAATGATGACCCCTTGTTCATCCATCTTATTCCTGTAGATCCACTTTGTTCCAATTACATTGTGGTCTTTAGGTTTAGGAACTAATTCCCAGACCTTGCACCTCTTGAACTGATTAAGTTCTTCTTGCATTGCTTCAGTCCATTGTGGATCTTGTATTGCTTCTTCAAACTTCTTAGGTTCAACTTGTGACAGAAAGCTGGAATAGATTGCAGCATTCTGATTTCTGCTCCTGGTTTGGACTCCTTGTCTTGGATCTCCAATAATCAGTTCTACTGGATGATCTCTAAGATGCCTGTGGGCTGGAGGCATCCTCACTTCTGGTTGAACCACTTCAGCATCTGCATCATGCTGTACTCCTTGTATTTCTTCAGCAATTGGCACATGTAGTTCTCCCCTGGACAACAGCTACTGTCTTCTACTTACTGTCTTGCAGCAGGCACCTCTTCTATAGTAAGCTTGTCCATTGTCTTTGTCAGACCTGTGGGGCTGCATACACTACTAGACAACTCATTATTAATAAGTTTTGTCTCATCAAAAACTACATGCACTGATTCTTCTACAACTTGAGTAGTCAAGTTGTAGACTCTATAAGTCTTACTATTATTGCTGTACCCAACAAAAATTTCCTCTTGGGACTTAGCAGCAAACTTAGTTAAGTAAGACTTCCCATTGTTAAGTATGAAGCATTTACAACCAAAGATCCTAAAATAGGATAGGTTTGGTTTCCTGCCTTTCACTACTTCATAGGGGGTCTTGTTAAGCCTTTTAGTGATGGTAGCCCTATTTATAACATGGCATGCAGTGTTAACTACTTCAGCCCAGAAATACTCTGGCAGTGATGTATCACTCAATAGGGTTCTACCAGCCTCTATCAAGGTTCTATTCTTCCTCTCAGCAATGCCATTTTGCTGAGGTGTTCTAGGTGAAGAGAATTCTTGAAATATCCCAAAGTCTTCACACAGTTTTGTCATGCTATCAGAATGAAATTCAGTACCATGGTCACTTCTAATTTTGACCACTGTGCTATTTAGTTCATTCTGAATTTGCTTGACAAAGCTATAGAAGACACTAGGTGTTTCAGATTTCTGTCTTAAGAAGAACACCCAGGAAAACCTTGAGTAGTCATCTACAACTATAAAGGTATAGACCTTCCTACCTAAGCTGTGAACTGGCATTGGACCAAAGAGATCCATATGCAAAAGGTATAAACACCTCACAGCATCTTTGTTTTCAATGCTTTTAAAGGAGGATTTAGTTTGCTTGCCCTTTTGACAAGCTGAGCAAATACCATCTTTAACACACTTAACTTGAGGACCATTCCTCACTAACTCTTTGCTAAAGAGTTTGCTAATAGTCTTATAGTTAAGATGGGCAAGCCTCTTGTGCCATTTGACACAATGAGAGACTGTCTCATCAGCTACAAGACAAACTGGAGAACCATTGTTCTCAATCATAATGTCTAGGCAGTAGATATTCCTCTTCCTATATCCTATCAAAATGATCTCTTGATCACTTGACCTCTTGATATGACAACCATTTTTAGCAAATGAGATGTCATACCCTACATCACTTAATTGACTTATACTTATTAGGTTGTGTTTCAACCCTTTAACATAAGCCACTTGAATAATGGTAACTAAGTTTGTAGAAATGTTACCAAATCCTTTGATGATTCCTTTTTCAGAACCACCAAAGGTTACTTTTGGACCATCTTTTACTGGAATATAGTCCTTTAGTAACCTTCTTGTTCCAGTCATATGTCTGGAACATCCACTGTCCAAGTACCATGTTGGGGTGTGGCCACTTGGACTTACCTGCAAAACAGATTAATTGACCTTAGAACCCAAAGAATTCTTGGGTCCTTGGTATTTGTTAGTCTGCAATCTGACAAAGCTCCCTGCAAGCTTTCCAACAGGTAGCTTGCTACTCACCTTGGCACTGGCATTGTGCCAACAGTCCACTGCAAAGTGGCCAACCTTGCCACATCACCAGCATTCAAACTTGTTGTACCTTTGCTTAGGTACAACCTTTGCTGTATTGTCTACAACAGTCTTGTTGAATGCTGGGGCTTTGCCCTTGGACTTAGACTTGGACTGCTCAGTCCTTGCAGGTCTAATAAAGCCCAGTCCAGCCTTCCCTTTATGATGAACAAAATCATCAATTAAAGGTAATACTGACTTAGGTTTAGAAAACCTAGCAACTAAGTCCTTCTCCTTCTGAAGATTGATCTCCAGACTCTTAATTTGATCATTCTTATAGGAGATAGTACCCATCTGAATCACTGTTATGTGTTTCAGCCTAGCTATCTCATTCAGCTTTTGATCAAACTGCTTCTCAAAATCTGTTGCACCAGCTTTAAGATCAGTAATTTCCTTTGCCTGACTTTTGGCTAGAGATTTGCTTTTCTTGTAAGCTTGCAACAACACCTTATATTCATCTATAAGCTGATGAATATCATCCTCAGACTCAGATACATTCTCATCACTTGATGAAGAAGAATCTGAACCTGAACTAGAACAAGAAACAGAACTTGAACTTGAACTATGTACCTGACTGGGTCCTGGCTGCTCCAGGATTTTGACACTCTCTGTCAAAGCCATTAGCCCTTGGCATTGACTATCTTCTTGTTCATAAATAGACTCCATGATCTGCATGAATTCATCCTCTTCTTCTTCAGCAAATAGCCCTATGTAGGCTTCAGCCTAAGATTCTGAAGAGGAGATATCTGATAGAGTCTTCTCTTTCTTGGCTACAAAAGACTTCTCTTTCTTTCCTTTGAAGTGAGTCTTTTTCCTGTCTCTAGAATCCTTTCTCTTCTCTGGACAATCTGCAATAACATGGCCCTGTCTATTGCAGCAATAGCACACTATCTTTGATCCAGTTGCCTTGCTTGACTTTGTCCTCTTTCTGTCTTTCTTTGAAGGCTTTTTCTCCTGATAAAAGACTTCCTTTCCCTTTGAAGAAGAAGGTCTTGACCTCCACTGTTTCTTCTTCAAGAATTTCTGAAAGTGCTTAGTGAAGGCAGCAAAGTCTTCATCACTTTCACTGCTCTCACTCTTTGTGCTGATTGACTCATCAGACTCTGAATCAACTACCTCTGGAGGTGGAGTTGATGACTTAATCCTGCACTTTTTGGGAACTTCTGTCTTGAAAGCAACTGATCTTTCCTTGTGTTCAGTCCTTGTAGATTTCTCCTCCTCTTTCCTCACTGTCAATTGCATCTCATATGACAATAACTTGCCAAACAGTGTAGGAGGAGGAATTTCTCCCAACTTAGCCATTTCTCTTATGGCACAGATCTTTGTGTCCCAATCTTTGGTTAGGGATCTTATAAACTTATCATTTAGTTCATAGTTACTGAACTCTCTTCCATAAGACATGAGTTCATTAACTATTCTGTAGAACTTCTTGTAGCACTCAGTTATGCTATCACCTTTACCTTGTCTAAAACTCTCATACTCCTGATTTAGCAAGGATTTTCCATCTTGCCTAACTTCTTCAGATCCTTCCATATACACTATAAGAGTGTCCCACATCTCTTTAGCTGTCTTGCAGTGTATAAGATTCTGAAAAGTTGCATCATCAATGGCACTCACTATTATGTTCTGTGCCCTCTTATCCATTGTGGCTAGGACAATCTCATCCTTAGTCATCTCAGAGAAATCCTTTGGAGTTCTCTGATTTGCATCCAATACTGAAATCTTCATTGGCACATAAGACCCTTCCTTTACTGTGATGTAGATTCTAGGATCAGAGGCTTCCATAAATAGCCTTACCCTCTCTTTCCAGATCCCAAAGATCTCTTTCCTGCATATGGGTAATTTCATGGAACCCAATTCCTTGTGATTCTCTGAAGAACCCATGTTTCTTGATTTTCTTGAATTTCTTGAAACTGTGTTTTGCCTTACACTGAATCTGCCAAACAGGATCTCCTTAGACTGTTAGTCCTTTTTGAGAAACTTCGCTCTGATACCACTTGAAAGATATGGTACCTAAACACCTAGAGGGGGGGGGGGGGTGAATAGGTGACCTAATCCTTTTTGAGTTCTAATGGCAGCAATCAGTTATATCACAAAAAACTTAACTAGTTTATCACAATAAACACAACAATAATCACAGCACACCACAACACAACATACACAGGGATTTATAGTGGTTCCCCAAGATATGGGTATATCCACTTTCCCCCTTCACCTATCTAGCTGTGTACTAGATTCGGCCAAACTCCTCCACTATCTCAGAACCAAAATTGGTTCCTACCTCAGGCCCAAAGCCTTACAACTCAGCTTTATCCCAAAGCCTACACTCAGCCAATCAAGGCCTACACTCAGCCAACCAAGGCCTACACTCAGCCAATAAGGCCTACACTCAGAGATCTCAATCTCCTACACTCAGGCTCACAAGCCTACCCTCAGCCTTTATAAATATAGGCCTACAATTCACTCAGATCCAAAGGATCCTACAAGTTAAAATGTATAATAAATAATAACTCTACAACTCAGAAATAAAAGAGGGGAGTTGAGAGATTCTTGATGAGTTCTTGGAAGAACTCAGCTGGATTCACCCTGACTTAGCTTTCTTCAAAGCTTCTTGAGTAGAACTGAATAAGACTGAATCCTCCTGCAGTAGTTCCTTGACCTCTGCTACTTAAGATCCAGAATTGAATCTGAATCCTTCTTCTCAGCCTTGTTCCAGAGGCTGATTTCTTAGAAGGAGCCCTCTCTCTCCAACTTCTTAGATCTGCACTTGGACTGCAAGATCTTCTTGTGTTGATACCCTTGGTACCACTTCAATAATTTGTATTTCAACAAACTGAACTCTTGACCAATGATCTGATCAATTACTTCAACAACAACGTTTCTGTAAACTGTAGATGCCTATTTATAGGCCTTCTTCATGGTAACTGGCTGGTCCAGTTCATAACTGACTTCTGACATCTCTGACAGTTGCTGTAGACCGGCTGGAACGACAGCTGTCAAATCATCCAGTCACTTCTTGAAAATCTCTAACAGTCTGTAAGTGTCGAGACTTTCTGTCTGTAAGTGTCGACACTTATAGACTAAGTGTCGACACATGTTGTGTAAGTGTCGACACAAGTCTACAAGGTGTCGACACAATTCCTTGTATGTCTCGACACAGATTCTTCTGCATGTGTCGACACTGAAATTGAGTGTCGACACAAGTACTTATTCTTCTAGCTTTTGCTGAATTCTTCTAAGTGTCGACACATCTCCTTTGTGTCGACACATCTTATTGTGTTAAATCTGTCAAGTGTCGACACTGCTTCTTGGTGTCGACACATAGTCTTCAATGTCGATACTTGCTGAGTGTCGACACAGCTCCTTGTGTCAACACATCTTCTTGTTGTTGAGACTTCAGCTGAGTGTCGACACATTCCCTTAGTGTCGACACTTGTACTTAGAATAATTCTGTCGATCTTTCTGATCTTTGCTAAGTGTCGGCACAGCTCCTTGTGTCGACACTTTCTTCAAGTGTTGAGTCTTTAGCTAATTGTCGACACATTGTGCTGGGTGTCGACACTTACTTCAAGTGTTGACTCTTCTGGTTGTGTGTCGACACATTGTGCTGGGTGTCGACACATACTTCAAGTGTTGACTCTTTCTGTTGAGTGTCGACACATTGTGCTGAGTGTCGACACTTTAACTTAGTCCCTGCAGACTTTTGCTGAGTGTCGACACAGCTCCAAGTGTCGACACTTTCTGGTGTAGACACAGCTTCACTGGGTGTCGACACAGCTCCTTGTGTCGACACTTTCTATCTGCACATTTCTTCACTGAGTGTCGACACAGCTCCAAGTGTCGACACTTTCTGTCTGGTGTCGACTCTGCATCCCAGGTGTCGACACAATGACTCCAAGTGTCGACACTGCTTGTCTGGGTGTCGACACAAGCTTTCTTAAGTGTCGACACTTTCCCTCTGGGTGTCGACACATGAACTTAGAAACTTTTTGCTTCAGTCCAGTGATTACTTAACCTGCACAAGTAAACTCAACATACATCAAATACATTATGATGTATATCATTGAGTTGGGTGAGGCTTCTTCAAATCAGGTACATTTGACCAATGTACCCAACAATTACCATCTTTGAGTCACACGATCTAAATACTCTTCAAATTGAGAGCCTTATCGGGAATCTCAAAACCCATGAGGTGGAGCAAGGATTCAACAACAAGAGTATAATATGATGCAAAAGAAAAAGATGTTGGCATTGAAGTCAAAGAAGGATGAAGATAGTGATACTACTGAGGATGATGAAGAAGCCGAGGAAAGTCTATTTATGAAAAAGTTTAGAAGGTTTAAGAGAAATCTAAAGAGAAGAAATTCATTTAAAAAATACTTTAATAAGAAGGAGTTGGGATTTAAGAAAGGGAAATGAAAAGTCGATGATGATGAGGAGGAGGAACGTCTGCCACCAGAATGTTATCATTATAGAAAGGTTGGACATATATGAAGTACGTGCTCAAAGTAACTGAAAGAGCAAAATGAAAAGAGGCACAAGAAGAAGGGAAAAAGAAGGTATTAAAATCAGAAACCTCGGATGATTCTTCATTTGAGGACTCAAGCGAATCGAGTACCAACAATGACGATGAGGCCAACATCTGCTTGATGAGAAAGAGTAACTTGTCATTAGTGATACTGAGGTAACTCCTACTTCTTAAGAAAATTTGTATTATAAATTATTACAAACTTGCAAGTTTTTTTGATAAAAGTTTAAAGGAAGTTGATTTATTAAAATCTGAAAATAAACTTTTATTAAAAGAAAATAAAAAATTATATAATGAAGTCAAAATGCCTATAAAAGAGACGATGACTTGTCAAGAGTGCGATCACTTTTTGTCAAGAGTAAAAGAATTGGAAGAAACTCTTGATAAGTCCCATTCCATTTTTGAAATTCTTTCAAAGGAAAAAGTGGACTTAGAAAGATCTCTCAAATATTCTCATTCTTTGATAGAAGAAGGTAAGAAAACCTTTGTGAATCAGTGCGTCATGCTAGTTTATAAAAACACCACTTTGAAAGCTCGGATCAATGACTTAAATATGATAGCTAAAAATTTTGGAATTGGCCAAAAGTCACTAGATATGATATTAGCCAATTAGTGTCATGGATCTAATAAATTTGGGCTTGTTTACTCTTCTGGAAGCTATCACCAGATAATAACTACTAACGCCGATGATGTCAAAAGTTCCAGAAACACAAAATTTGTTGATAAAATGATTAGTGCTGATACCTCATCTTCCAGTAATAATCCACAAAACGTTTTGAAAAATCTTTTTAAATAAGTCTGGGTGCCTAAAGTTTCCACCTATCTTTGAGAGGAACCACTTAGGTAACCAAATCTTTACTCTCATCTCCTTTCTAGGTGTGTTGGCAGGCTAAGGGCAAAGAAGACGTGTGGTACTTGGACTCATGATGTTCAAAACACATGATAGACAATAAATCGAAGTTCCTTAGCCTAGAAATGAAGAAAAGAGGGACGGTGTCCTCCGGTGAAAATGAAAAAGGAAGAATCATGGGCATCAATGTAGTGGATTCTAATCCTACAGGAAATGAAGAAGAACCCCCCTCCTTTGGAACATGATGATGAAATGTTTGGAGAGAAAAGAAAAAAAGGAAAGAGAAGAAGAAACAAAAGTGGAGCAATATGTGCCTCCAAGTGAACTCATATTTACAAAAGATCATCCAAATGAATTAGTCATTATAGAACCACAAAAGGGGCTAGTACTCGTTCTTTTACATAATCTATTTTCAAACCTAGGTTTTGTTTCCGAAATAGAACCAAAAGACGTTCAACCGCTTTAAATGATGAATTTTGTTTTTTAGCTATGAATGAAGAGCTTAATCAATTTGAACGTAATAAGATTTGAAAACTTATACAAATGCCTTCTAATCATCCTGTAGTTGGCGTTAAATGGATTTTCAAAATAAATTAGATAGTGAATCTAGGATAATATGCAGCAAAGCTAGATTGGTTGTGAAAGGATATGCACAAATTGAAGGCAAGATTTTGATGAAACGTTTTCACCCATAACGCGTCTTGAAGCAGTTAGAATTTTTCTTGCATTTGCTAGTTTTAAAAAATTTATATTATTTCAACTGGTATATTAAGAAAGAAGTTTATGTAGAACAATCCCTTGGATTTATAAATGAAACTTTTTCTAATCATGTTTATAAATTGGAAAAAAAAACTTTATGGTTTAAAATAAGCGCTTTGTGTATAGTATGAAAGATTAACTTTATATTTTTTAAAGAATGATTATAAAATAGAAAGTGCAGAGAGTACACTCTTCATTAAGTATGTTGATAATGATTTAGTAGTTTTACAAATTTATGTTGATATTATTTTTGGAGCCAACAATGAAGAGTTTTGTAATGAAGTTATTTTAGTTAAAAATGAATTTGAAATGAACATGATAGAAGAACTTACTTATTTTCTAGGTTTTCTAATAACAAAAAAACATGATGAAATTTTTATTTCTCAATATAAATATATTCATGATATTTTAAAAAGATTTGAATTTGAAAATCTTAAGCAAGCTAGTACTCATATGAGTGCTTCAATGAAATTAGGAAAGGATGAAAGTTGAATTTCTATTGATCAAACTTTATATAGAGGAATGACAGGTTGATTACTATATTTAATAACATCTAAGCTCGTTATTATGTTTGTCATTTGTTTATGTTCTAGATTTCAGGCTACTCCTAAAAAATCACATTTTAAAGTGGTTAAACAATTTTTAGATATCTTATCGGTACATCTAAATTGAATTATGGTATCCACACAATGATAATTTTATTTTATATGGTTATTCTGATTATGCAGGGTGTTCGTTAGATCATAAAAGCACTAGTAGCATATGTCACTTCTTAGGTACTTCACTTGAAATGGTCGAGTAAGAAACAAAATTCTATTGCCCTCTCTACCACCGAGGCCGAATACATAGCTCTAGAGTTGTTGTACACAAGCTATATAAATGACTCGAACATTAAAAGACTTTGGTGTACATCAACATAACATAAAATTAAAATGTGATAATAAAAGTGCAATCGACCTAACTAACAATCCTGTTCATCATTTTAGATCTAAATACATAAATATTCGACATTATTTTATTCGTGATCACATTAAATAAGAACATGTGAAAATAAATTTTATAGACACATCACAACTAACAGACATTTTCACAAAACGACTTTCAAATTCACGATTCACAATGTTAAGATTGGAATTAGGAATTTTTGATATTTCAAACTAAATTAATTATTTTTATAAAAAATATAAAACAAATAAAATACTATAAAGATAAAATGAAATTAATTTTTAATTAATTTAGAAAAACTAAAACAATTCTAAGGACATTTAGAAAAACTAAAATTCAGATAATCAGATAAGATTTTTAGAACAGACATAAAATCAAAATGTTATCAAACATACAACACAGAATTAAAACATACAACACAGAAATAAAATGAAGTTCACTATTGATGGCGATAGTGACTATCATCGGGCGATATAAGTCTGAAGTCAAACACCAACATCAAATATAAAATCAGAAGTTACTGCTATCATCACTAGTCTCAGGTTGCTCTTCACTAGAACTTTGACCTCTATCCCTCTATCGTCTAGTACGACGTATCGAATGTGGTGGAGGATCCACCAAAGGATTCTCCACTCCTGTTCTTCAGTCGATGTAGGTTTTAGCTTCAGTCCTTTAACTATAAACTTCATGAATTTCTGTATCTCTATAAACCTCTTTGTCACATCCGCTTTATGCTCTTCAAATGAGTATCGTAAAATATCAACTGCCTCACAAAGAGATCTTGCTCGTGGTAGTGGATGCGTGGAAGTAGATGGCTCACCTTGAGATGTTGGAAATCATGTCGAGCCCGTGTTATATATTGGTGGAATACAATCATCCACATAATAATTTTTATCCATCTAACTGTACTTCAGATATAGGATGCACTGAATAATACCTCCTATTGAGAGTGTATTAATCTTTCTCCTTATAGGTTTCTTCATCTTAAATGTATAACATATGATGGACAAAATCAATCTGCTACATCAAACCGCTCCCTCTCTAATATAAGATAAGCCACTAAGCATAATTGTGCTATTATTTTCTTCGTATCTCCCGCCTTTAACATGAAATCGTGTCTTATTATATCTTGGACCAAATACGCATCAGGAGTAATGTGGCAGTAGTTTGTATTAGTGTTTTGACTGATTTTCCATGAAGGACTTGATTTAATAATGTCCAATCTCTCTCTCTCTCTCTCTCTCTCTCTCTCTCTCTCTCTCTCTCTCTCTCTCTCTCTCTCTCTTTCCTATAGTTTTCAACCACATTCAACACATTTTCACTTTTTATGAGACCAAATTCATTTCTTAAATCCTCATGTGTTATTTCAACTAATCCTCTTGAACTCTAGATCTCACACTGTCATTCAATTCAGCAAAAGAAGGATCTCACACAACATTCACCATTATTTTATTCGTGATCACATTAAATAAGAACATGTGAAAATAAATTTTATAGACACTGAATCACAACTTGCAGACATTTTCACGAAACCACTTTCAGATTCATGATTCACAATGTTAAGATTGGAATTAGGAATCTTGGATATTTCAATCTAAATTAATTAATTTTATAAAAAAAATACAAAAAAACACTAACAAGATAAAATAAAATTAATCTTAATTAATTTAGAAAAACAAAAACAATTCTAAGGACATTTAGAAAAACTAAAATTCAGATAATCAGACAAGATTTTCAGAATAGACATAAAATCAAAATGCTTTCAAATATACAACCCAAAATTAAAACATATAACACAAAAATAAAATGAAGTTCACTATTGCCAATGAGAGTGACTATCGTTGGGCGATATCAGTCTGAAGTCAAACACCTACATCAAATATAAAATCAGAAGTTCTTGCTACCAGCACTAGTCTCAGGTTGCTCTTCACTGGAACTTTGACCTCTATCCCTCTGTCATCTAGTACGACATATCCAATGTGGTGGAGGATCCACCAAAGGATTCTCCCACTCCTGTTCTTTAGCCGATGTAGGTTTTAGCTTCAGTCCTTTAACTATAAACTTCATGAATTTCTGCATCTCTATCAACCTCTTTGTCACATCTGCTTTATGCTCTTCAAATGAGTTTTGTATAACATTAACTGCCTCACGAAGAGATCCACCTCGTGGCAGTGGCAGACTCGTGGAAGTAGATGGTTTACCTTGAGATGTTGAAAGTCGTGTCGAGCCTGTGTTATATATTGGTGGAATACAAACATCCACATAAAAAATTTTATCCATCCAACTGTACTTCTGATATAGGATGCACTGAATAATACCTTTGATTGAGTGTGTATTAATCTTTCTCCTCATAGGTTTCTTCATCTTAAATGTTTAACAGATGATGGATAAAATCAAATCTGCTACATCAAACTGCTCTCTCTCTAATATAAGTCACTAAGCTTAATTGTGCCATTATTTTCTTCGTTTCTCCTGCCTTTAACATGAAATCGTGTCTTAATATATCTTGGACCAAATACAAATTAGGAGTAATGTGGCAATAGTTTGTATTAGTTTTTGACTGATTTTTCATGAATGACTTGATTTAGTAATGTCCAATCTCTCTCTTTCCTATAGTTTTCAACCACATCCAAACATCTTCACTTTCTATGAGACCAAATTCATTTTTTAAATTCTCATGAGTTATTTCCACTAATCCTCCTTGAACTCTAGATCTCACACCATCATTCAATTTAGTAAAAGAAGGATCTCACACCACATTCACCATTATTTTATTCGTGATCACATTAAACAAGAACATGTGGAAATAAATTTTATAGAAACTGAATCACAACTTGGAGAGATTTTCACAAAACCATTTTTAGATTCACAATTCACAATGCTAAGATTGGAATTAGGAATCTTGGATATTTCACTGAATCCTCATGAGTAATGTTTTATATTTGATAATGACAATTGCACTCACACTCTTTTAAAAACTACATGTGTATTTAAATTTTCTTCTTACATGAATGCGCTTTGTGAAAACTTAACGTCTTGAATTACATAAGTCACTTACCTCATCAATGATTCATCCACTTATTTATTTAACAAAGCGTGGCCTAAAAAGTTTTTATTAATGTTTGCAAAAATAAGTAAATTTGGAGTCCTCGATTAATATCTAAAAAATTGCTACAAAATGAATTTTGAATAAAAGAACTTGACAAGGATACTCCACCAAGCACTACTCATCCTCTTGATAAGTCTTAATGAGCATTGTGAGGTTGAGCACCTTGGAAAGAATTGTAAAGTATCTTGTGCAAACACTTTATGGCCGTTTCTTAAGAATTGTTGTGCATTGAATTTTTGCGTTAGTAACGTTCTTTATGTATATTCAAAGATATGTTTACATATTTTCATGTGAATTTAATTTATACATGTGTATTATTTATCAAAGCACATATTGTACACATCATTATTTCTTTTAACACTTCTTCTCATGAGAATTGGAACTAAAAATGACTCTCATTTCTATCATCATAAAAGTAATTGTATTAGATATCACAACATGCCTTTTACAATGTTTATGTTTCCTTGACTTTCAATTTTTTCCACATTATTATAGTTATATTTACTTGATATTTCCAAATATTCTTAATTGTTTCTCACGTAGCATACTTGGTTTTAATTTCTTAGTTTCAACTTTTCAAATTCTCAACAGTGTTTTCGCAAAACCTACTAATTCATATTCCAATTTCCTGACCCCAACTTCTTTTGATAATACCAAAAGTGAGAGAATTAAATAAGAAATCTTTTGTTTAGATTATTTAGGGGGAGTAATAATTCCAATTTGCATTAATGTAGGGGGAGCATCCATAGAGGGAGGAGTCTGTAAGCATTTTTATTTTATCCTACTTATCATATTCTATAAATACACCTATTGTAACTTCCCTCAGACCTCTAGACTCCTAGTATCATTTTGTCATGACTGGGTCATGACAAAACCCTGAGAAGTATCAAAAGGATGTGGTGAACTGGGGAGTTAGTGTGTGAACCACCTTGGTATGCAAATAGTAGAATTCCAATTACTAGCTTAGGGATGACCATAGGGCTTCACCATGACACCATGACCCCACCACAACATCACTAACCTGTTAGAGGGTTCATTAGAGCCATAGGGACCCACTAGGGTCAACTAAAATGGTCAAGTTGACCAAAGTCAACCCAAACCCTAATCAGGTCAAACTAAGCTCATATAGGGTCAACTGACCTCCCCTTGGCCAAAGGGACCCACCTAGACCTTCCCAAGCCCTAAGGGAGGCCAATGGGTCACCAAGGACCCATTGGGGTCAACCAAAGAGGCTAAGTTGACCCAAGTCAAACCTAGCCCCAAAAAGGTCAAAGTGTCATAACTAAGGGTCAACTATACTCTAGTGTTTGGTCAAAGTAGCCCAAATGGGCTAACCCAAGCTCAAACTCATTTCTCCCACTTGGGTTAAGCTCATTTTTATTATTAATATGAGTAGTGGGGTGCCAATAGGCTGGAGGAGAGATCAAATTTAGCCTTGATGGTGACTAGGAGAGAGAAATGGGAGTTTTCTCAAGTTGGAGGAGAGAGAGAGAAGAGAGAGAAAATGGCCATTCATGGTGTTTGAATGCCCTTGACCCCTCATCTCTCTCTCAATTGATGAAGATTAATCTCCCCTCATAAGTTAGAGGAGACCAAGGGTTTTCCCCAGCCTTTAGGTGGCTAAATTTAAGGAATATGCCATGGCTGAATTCAACCTTTCATGGCCATAAATGGCTTTGAATCTTAGGCCCTTCCCCTCCCTAATTTGAGTGTTTTAAAAGCTTGACCAGGCAGAGGGGAGGAGTTTCCACACTTTTTTTTGAAGGAATCGAGCCCTCCCACTGTACGGTTGTAACATACCTGAAGCTCCAAAATTCGGCCACGGCGCACCACCACCAAACCCGTCGGCAAGCACGGTTGAAGGTCCGCCTCTACTCCTCTCTTCGTGGGTTAGATCCTTAGATCATTTAGGAAAGAAATCGTGCTCAATTGAGCCCGCTTGGAGAGAAGATTTTCAGAAATTTCCATGGTTTTTCAACCCCTCGGGTTCGCTGGAATCCACCCCTCCGGCGGCCGTGCCGCCGCCTGACAATATCCCCCACCTCAACGAAGGTGGTGGCGGTGGTGGCCGGCCAGGGAGGTGGGCGGGTGGCCGGGAAAATGCCTTGAAGTAAGCTCCAGGTTGGGCTAATCCCAGCTCTTGGCTGGAGGAAGAAGATGACTAGGAGGCGTTGGATCTGCTTAAAGATCTGTGCTAGATCATATTTATTTATTTTGATTTTTTTTGTATTTTCTATCTTGTTTACTGGGCTGTTGTAAATTAAATATTAAAAATACGTAGGTTCCCCTATATAAAAAGTTGTCAACTTGAAATTTGTAGATCTGTAAGTCCAATTTATTTTAAAATTGATTTGAGTCAATTTGGAGTTTAGGTCAGGCCACAACACTCATTTTAGTGAGGTCTATACCTAGGCTAGATCAGAGATTGGTTTGAGTGCCCCCATCAATCAACCATCCAAATGACTTGAAATTTTGGAAGATGGTCACTATTATCTATACCAACAATCTATCCAAAAATGTAATTTTCGGACATACGTTTCCTATAGTTTTTTAAATATTTAATAAACATTGCATAATTTTATTAGAGGGTCTAATTACCTCCCAATTCTCCCAAACTTTGGTGAGAGGTTCTTGGCGTTAATATAAGTCTATGTATAAAATTTTATCTCATTTGGGGATGATTTGGTTTGGATTTTAGTAAACCCTAGCCTTGACCCAAAAGGGGTAATTAGGTCAAAGTGTCCCTTGTGGGCTTAAGGGGCCAAATCACCTCAACAGAGGTTAATACTTAATCCCCTGATGTGTTATATCAGTAAACACCCTCCCATGGATTATGGGGTGGATTAGGGTGGATTTGACCTAGGATCCTAGTTCAAACCCTAGGGTTGATCTATGGGGGTTTGTGAAGGACATAGGGTATTGTGTCCATGTATGGACTTGGTGTTTAGTCCATGTGATTCTAGTGTGGTGAAATGCCCTAGGGAAGAATTTGGTGACATTTAGACTTAGGCACACAACTTAAACCAATTAGGGTTAGTTTAGGCCTTTACCTTTTAGGAAAATATTGAAGGTGCATATGACCTTGGATCCTTAGGAAATTTTGGCAGGAAGGTTTTATAACATTATGAGTCTCTAGAAATTATTGTCAAATGTTTGGAGGACAGTAGATTGTACTTGTAGTTTTAATCCTTGTGTTGCCCCTATTGATGATTATGATAAAATAGTGGTTAAAATAACTTATAAAATTATGAAACTTAATCAGTAATATTTTGTGATCATATTAAATCTTTGGTAATTTTTGTATAATTTTTTGGATTAAGTTTAATGATGCTTCCTTCTTTACATCTATTTATTGGTATTATTTTGGATTAATTAATTACAGGTTAATTCATTTATGAAAATTAGTGAAATTTGGTGCACTCTGATATTTTGGCACCTTGTAGTGTTCATAAATTTTGGGTGGCCATAACTTAAGAAAATTTATTACTTCATGTTCAAATCACCCATGGACCAATTTTTGGAAAAATTAATTAAATGCCAAATTATTTAGGAAAATTTCAAGTTTCTGGATCTAGGCTAAATGTGTCATGATGGATGCACAATAATTATCTTAGGGCATTTGGAAGAGAATTTGGAGTACCTCCTATCATGTACATCATATAGCTTAGGTTGGTCTGCATTTAGTAAAATTGTAGAAATTTTGGTAACATGGGATAAGGTCATAGGAAGTGGAGAGAAATGCATGTTGATTTGGTAAGATGAAAGTTAACTTCATTAGGAATCATGATGAGGAGAGTGTTGGGTTGGCTAGAGTTAAGAGGCGTTCGGGATCGAAGAAAGATCGTCCTTCCTGTGGAGGGAGAGAAAGAAAGAGACTTAAAACACACTAGGGTTAGATCCAGAGTAATATTAAAAATGATCGGGAATCAGGTATTAACCAATAACAGTAAGTGCCTTGTGAAAGGGAGCTTTGAGATTCAGCCCATCGTAGTTCCTAGTGCCCTCGAGAGCCCTTCACGGGGAATGCCTTGGGCAGTCCAAGGTTAATGTAAGCCATAAGAATAAATGAAATGGAAGAGTAATTAGAAATACTGTAGGGTTACACTTACACTCACACTCCCCGGTGTTGTGGGAGTTAGCTTAGGTCTTACGAGCGGTAGGCTTAATGGTTTTGGTGATGGGCAGGTTAGCCCGGCGAGCCGATGGCTTAGATGGTTTTGAGATGGACGGGTTAGTCCGGGGAGCTTTGGATTGGTAGATATTTGTGACGGACGGGATTGTCCGGAGAGCTTTGGCTCGATGGGAAATACATTAATGTTGCATGTGCATAAGATATAAGGTGGTGGGTCATCGGTATTGGAGAGTCGTCACACCGACACCAATACGTTGACTCGGCAGGTGTGGTTTTGCACTTGGCCAAATAAAGTTTGGTGCGTAGTCGGAAAGAGTACGTAGTAGCTCTGCTTAGTGCACCAGTGTTGAGGCATACGATAGGTCTGACTGGTAGTGTGATACCGATTTAGAGGTGGGTGAGGCCCAACCCACCACTTCTATTTGCCACTATAGAGGTATCCTGGGAGGTTAGACTCCAGAAATAGGGAACTAAAGGTCTATGTGCACAGAGTCGAGGGGGTGTGTTACACTTGCATGATTCATATCATGGCATACTTGCATGTCATAGCATCATTATTGCATAAAACCCCTAACACCTATTGTATAAAGTGGTATGAGATGCTTTATATAATAGGCCTTGCAAAATGACCCCTTGGTCTATAGGTTTGTATGGGCATTCCTATAGATCATAGTTACTTACTTAGTTTACCTTTTCATCCTATACTTGCTCACTTGTTTTTGTGTATATTTATACTGCTTCCTACTATTGCTTGCATACTACTACTTACTTATACTCGCTGTGATTATATATTCATGATAGACTAGTTCCGCTGTCACCTGCTTTCTTTATTATTCTCCACCTTCATTACCTTCCCTTTCCTCCTCCCTGATTGGTGCCTAGGAGCCATGGGGGAGGGGTAGGGGATGATGGGACTTATTCTTTTTAGACTAACGGTCGTTGACCAAATCATTTTAGGGGATCGTGGAGCCGTACCGGGAGACGCAACCCCAGAGGTCGGTACGCATGGAGATGGGGCAGTCTAACACTGCAATCCAGCTAGCGGGGACTGTGAGTCCTGATCATTAGTAGATGTCATCGATTTGCTTCTGCGTTGAGTGAATTGTAGTGAGGATCTTGATGTATCGGGCAGGAGCCCTTTTTAGTACTTTGCCTATTCTTTTCTATGGACTCTCCCTTCGTGGAGATTTATTTATATATATGTGATCCTGGTGTACTAGTATTGAGTTCGACTTTACCCATGCACTATTTATACTTCTACTCTTCTGCGATCGGTATGGCCAAAAGGATCAGCGTTTTGTAATGACGATCTTCCCGGGTGTGTTGCTATCACCGCAAAGCTGCGGTTCTGGGCATAAGACCCCGGTGGTTTAAATGAAAAAAAATGGGGTCTTACACCTATAGTCATAGGGGATTTCTTGTTAACAGATTTGTTATTATCAAAAGAGAGAGATTATTAGAACATGCATTTCACATTCCTTTGTTTGAGAATAACAAATCTCGAATGTATTTGATCATAGTGTTTTTATGGTATGCAGATTTAATAACTATAATATGACTTAGAGACGAGAAGCCAATTTCTAGAAAAAGAGGCATCGTTGGCAATAGTAATTTATCGCCAATCAATAGTCTAAATGACGTCAGTGTGACGACAACCATGTTTTACACGATCCAGCCACAACGCACACTATTCAACGGCATCACCAGGCGATATTGATATCGCCGCGTGATAGCCACACGTTCGTACATGATCTTATCTTCCTAGCTTGAGGAGATATCACAAGGGAGCACTACATATCGCTAGGCGATAGCGCGAAAACTATAAAAGACTAGATTTAAGGAAATTCAAGTTACATACCTCATGGAGCCTTCATTTCCGAGCACTCTCAACCTGACTACTCCGATTCCAGAAAAACTCCCAATCACCTTCAAATTCAAGAGCGAAGAAGAGACCGTTTATGCACTTCAACTCCGACGATCTTCACGAGGCTTCACCATCTTCTTTCGAGCTCAAGCCTAGAGGCAGTTTTTAGATTTTAGATTTCTTTCTTGCAATATTTTTTATTATTCATTGTAAAAGATAGAGAACTCGCCGCCTTGTGAATGACGACTAGGCCCTTATGCAGTTTAGGGGGAATTCGCTGCCATGTGTGCAGCGACTAGATCATGTAGAGTTATAGGGGAGGCTAGAGGTTGTATTTAGGGAGAAATAAGTTATAACCAGTATGTCCTTGATAGAAGGCCCAATGAATTCACAAAAAAAATTTACTTACAGCTTCAATTTCAAGCTTTATTGAAATCATCTTTTATGTTTTAATCTTGGTGAAATAAATTCATTATCTTGTGTTCTTTTATATTCAAAGTGTTTATTTCATACAAGTGTTTGTGTGAAAATTACTCTTTTATTAATTTATCAAAGTCTTAAGTTTTTGAATAAAAATATAAAATAGCCCATATTCACCCCGTTTAAGGGAGCCTCAGGATCCAACAAAAAATCCTAAAGCTTGGTTTACATGGTGAACCTTGTCATTGTATTTGACTCCAATCCGAGAGATTTACGTCGTTCTTTATCAAGGATTGCATTCAACTCCTTTTACCCATGATTGATTGATCTGTACGCACGATTCTTTTCGCCACTAGAGTACGAAAATAGAAGTGAAAATCATATATTGATGATATGACCTCACTCATTATAAATCATGGCTAAATTCTAAGCATTCGTTGAAAGAGAGAAAGAAAATAGATTAAGAAGAGAAGATCATTTTGTTCCATAGATCATCTCGATCGAGTACTAATAGAAATTTAGCTGCTCATGATGATGAAGGAAATTGTTGGATCCCCAGTAAGATTTGGGCTCGGTTCACTAAGTTAGGATCATATGACCCACAATGTATAGCCAGGGTCATAGTTGTGTCCTAGAGTCTAGGCCAAGTCCTTAGAATCAACATCACATGGACCAGCCATCAACAATACTGTCAGAGACTCAAGACTTAGAGTTTTCTAAAGACCAAGTAAAATGAGTTCGACGTTCGTCGAACTCAGGTCGACGATAGTCGTGCTCAGCTCGACGATCTCAGAGTAAATTCTCTGAGCTGAGCTCGACGAACTTGGTACTCAGGTCGACGAACTTTGGACACTATACTTCAACACTTTAAGATTAGAACACCTTCATCCAGAAGCATCTGAAATTGTTCTAAGTCCAGAAATATTTTGCTGAACTTTAGTCGACGAAACTAGATGTTGAAGCCAAAAATGACCTCAACGGGAGTTCAAAAACAGGGGTGCAGCCAACACCTACTTCTCTGAAGCCTCAACCCTCGACTAGCTATGAAGGACCTAAGACTGACCCAAAGCTTCAGTAGGGAGGTCCCACCTCACACCCGGAAGATCTCTGAGAGCTTCCCCTCCAAAGCCAAAAGCTGGGCTAGGAGCTCCTCAGAAAGCATTAGAAGTTGGAAGATAATGAGAGCTTTTCTTCTAAGGAGCCCTTATGGGTCTATTTATAGCATCTTGCTGACCTGAGATTACTGAAATGCCCCTAGTTGATCTGCCAATAGTCGAATCAAGCTGTTTTCCTGAGGGTACGGGGGTAAATTTACCTGAGGGCAATTTGGTCATTTTACCCAAGGCCCTGGGCCCCACTCAGCGAGAGCTCTGAGCCGAGAGCCTTCTGTCCGGAGCCCGGCACAAGCAGTCTCGCCTGCCTATAGGCGAGACCTTCTTTAAGATGATCTGGGTGCTAGCGCAAGTGTTCCCACGTTGGCTGTGTTCGACGATCGACGATCTTGGTTCGACGATCGTCGAGTGCAGGGTACATTGCAGGCGAGAGCTCCTTTGAGACAGTGGCTTGGCGCTAGCACAAGCATTCCCGCCTACTTGGGCGAGAACTTCTCTAGCTAGCCTAATTGTGACTGTTGATGCCTCCTGGTCTGGCTCAGCGAATATGGGGTTGTACACAATCCGCGCTCTTTTTGAGCTAGCTCTGCGCTCGAAAAGACACGTCCAACCCAAAAATATTTGCTGAGCACGTGTCAACGTCAGGGAATATTTTGGTGTGTCGTACCGTGTCTATAATATATGTGTTGATAGACGACCATAATTCTGCCCTCGAATCGCCATTCTTTGCATGTGTTCTCGCCTCCTCATGCGATGCCTTCCAAGCGCGCCAACAAGCCGCTCCCGCAGGATCTTCAAGACTGCATCGATGTGGCATAGGCGCGAGCCAAGGCCAACAACGCCTTTGGTGCCCCCTGGATGACGAGAAAGTCGTCAGTTGCCGAGCCTTCTCAACCAAAGAAGAAGTAGAAGAGGGCGAAGGTGGTCCAGCGGGACCGGCCTCGCGAGAACAGGAGCCCGCCCACCCCGACCCCAAGCCGCGCGGATGATCCCTCTCCGCAGAAGGTATATCTGATTCGCTAATCATTGAAACAAGTTGTTTACGTTGGAGGATTTGCAGCTGACGCGATACTTCTCGCAGGAAACGGTTCCCGACGTCGTCAGGTCCCCGCGGGAACCCTTGGATCCATCATCTCGTCCTCTTAAGGACCAACCGCGGGTCTCAGAGGTGGCTCCTCCACCTGACCCGAGAACTGCAGGTAACTGTTCCACTCTCGTTCTTAACTCAAATCTCCGAATGCTGAATTGTCTTCCCACAGCGCCCGCTTCCGCCCAGTCGGGTCTCGCTACCCGGGAGAACGAAGCAAGGGCTGCAAATCAGTCTGCCCTCGCGGTTGATTCCTCCCTACCAGCGGGAGGACTGACTGCCGAATCTTCCACAGCTCCATTGGATGCCATCCATTCCGCGGGAGAGGATACCTCCCCCCCGCTTCCGGCCAAGCCGGGATCACCACTCGCAAAATCTACCCCCCGGGAAAAGGAAAGCCGATCCACCTACTCTTTGGAACTGAGGGGGGGGGGGGGGGGGGGAGGGCTGGGACTTCTCGCCTACCGTCGACCAGGGGTTCTCGCCATGCTGCAGGTATGCGGTATGTTTATCACAATTATCCTTTTGCTCTCGTCATAACTGGAATTCTTTTGTCAGGGGATCTGGGCTCGCAGTCTGGAGCTGACGCAAAGGAAGAAGAAGAAGACAGAGAGGGGGAAGATGGCGAGAGCTCCCCCTTCCCTTCATCTGACGAGATAGAGGAGATCCTGACAAGTGCCGGGAGTGCTAGAAGTCAGGGGAAGAAGGTTGCTGACGTCCTATCGAAGCTTATCCAGCGGGAGCGGGCCCATGACTCCGCGGCGAGAGAGTTCCGCCAGTCGGTGGAGAAGAGGTTGGAGGATCTGGAGCGGGATTACTTCATCGGCGAGACGGATCGGTCAGGTGGACCTACCGCGGGGTCTTCTCCCGAAAGGTGCATCGCGCGAATTCGAGACCTGTCTCGCCGGATCAACCTAGGATGCACTGTCTTGTCGTCCTACTTCAACCCGCAGGCGCCACCGAGGACCAGGCAGTGGGAGCAAGGACGATGACGGTGGGAACCTTACTGACTGGCGAGACCTCACCCTTCCTTTCCCCCGGCCTTCCCCTTCTCCAATGTATCCCGTTGATTTTGTTTTAACTGATAACTTCGCTATTAACGTTGCTACTTTCTATTCAGCTCTCGCTGGGCGAGAGTAATAATTATTGCTGTTATTTTTGTTTCCTGTTTTGTTTTCGCTCGGCGAGAGCAACCTGGCCTCCCGTTTATTTCATTTTTTATTTAGCTCTTGCGTTAATCACCTGTCCGTCAGTCACTGTCAAACTCGGGCGGGAAAATGAAGTACCGCCAACTTATGGCGTGATGGTTGTACCCCCGCCGCCTTTTTGAAAAGTCATAATGATCACGACCTTTTATAAATAGAGGGTCCACCTACTACATTTATTCCTCTGATCTGAATCCTTTCCCCTCTCTTGTCGCTTCCGCGGTTTTCCAAAAGCTCTCGCTTGCTTTCGCCTTCTCCTCCTGTTCTCGCACGGTTCTCGCTCTCGCCTCCCTCCTAAAGAACTCGCCTACAACTTCTCCAACACGATGCCGGCAGAAGAGAGGGACGTTCAAATTGCGCGGAAGCCTTCAGAAGCACCTGTTTCCCTCCTGCACCCTTACCATGGACGAATTCAACCTGACCCAGACTCGCTACGTTCCCGCCGGCTTCACCACACGGAACCCCGACAACCACGATAAGGTAAACAACGCGGGGGAGGGGGAGCTCGCCATCCCCCTTGAGCACTTTGAGGTGGGCTTCTGCCTCCTGCTGTGGCCCGAGATGCGCCAGGCCCTCCAGTATTCTGGAGTGGTTCCCGCACAACTGAATCCGAACTCGGTCGCGATTCTGGTGGCTTTCATTTGCTACATGCGATCCGAGAGGATCGAGTTCAGTCTTCCAATCTTCCGGAAGCTGTTCATCTTCCGCGCCAAGGGAGGGGTGGTCTTCTTCTCAGGGCAACTGCTCAAGACCACCGGTCTCGCCAACAAGCACCACCACTGGGGCGAGAGGTTCATCTTCGTTTCCGGCGACTTCGGGAACGTGCCTCTCGCGCCCATTCAATATGAGGACGCCGCCTACAAGCCCCCCTCCTCGGGCTCGCGCGAGAGTTCCCTCCTCGAGTTCTTCGGGACTAAGGACTTCGACGTCCAATTCCTCCGGCGAGACGTTGATTCACTCCTCCCTGTGTCTCCTGGCGAAGGTAAGGCTCGCCTTTGTCTTGCTATACCCTTCCTTTTTTAAGGTTAGAACTGAGTGTTGTCGCTTTCGCAGGAGAGCACGAGATCCCTCTACACCAACCCTTCAAAGAGGCTCGCGCTACCGAGAGCCAACCTGCGAGAGACCCGCTGGCTCTCGCGAAAGACGCAGCCCAAGCTTGCCAGGATGAGCCGGCCCAGCATCCCTCGACCGGCACCGGGAAGCGAAAACCCAGTGCCCCTCTGCCCCCACCGATCAAGAGGCCTAAGATAACTACCGCCGAGAAGGGAAAAGCTGCTGCGGTGCCGCCCTCCTAGCCTCCCTCTGCAGGTCGCTCCTTCGAAGAGCTCTTGCAGGCCGCCGGCGAGATCGCGGCTACCAGGGCTGGCACTGAAACGCCTTCCGAGAACCCCCCGGACCCTGGTGGAGCAGATGGCGTGGGAGCTGCCGCCGAGACCTCCGCCCCACCTCCGCCTGGAGAGGTGCCGCAGGGTCACTGCAACTTCGGTCTCGGCATGAAGTGCCTGGATGCGGAAAACAAGCCCCTGCTTCAGTGGGACCCTGACATCAACAGGGTCTCAATCTCGTCTCTTCTGCCCAGCTGGACGGAGCGAGACGAGGTCACCAGAAAGGCCTTTGCCTTGGACTACTGCCTCTACAGCCGGGAGGACGCCAGCGTTTACGACAAGATGTCCACAAGGATCCTGGCCTATGACTCCGCTCGGGCTATGATGCGCGGGATGGAGCTTGTGCATATGTGTGCATGCCGGAGCATCACCATCGATCGCAACTTCCAGGATATGCTCAAGGACAGGGAGGACGCGGTGGCTCGGGCGGCTACCTTGACGAAGGAGCTAGCAGACGCCAATCAGCTATCTTCGCGCCGGGCGGAAGAGGTAAGCGAGACCTTTCACGGCACTCGCTCTCGCCACTGTTGATTTCCACTTCATTCTTTTCCTTTCATGCTAACCTCTCGTTATTCAGGATTCTGCTCAAGCTACAGATCTTCACGCGGAGCTGGCCCAGGCACGGTATGAGAACTTCCTGTTGAGGGAGCAGATTGCGCGCCTGGAGGCGAATACGGCCCCCCTCTAGATGAGAGATTGAAGAGCCGCTACTACTCTATCTACGACACCGACAAGCTCCTCCAGGCCAATGTGCAAGCCACCATCAAGCTGACCTTGGAGACGCTGCGAGATGTCGGATGCTTGGATGGGCGGGGCAAGATCATTACCGCTCAACAGCTCGTCCCCTGGCTCTTCGAGCCTATCCCGAAGCCACTGGGCGCGCCTGATACCCCACCCTTGGATGTCCCGAAATCTCCCGCCGCGGGTGGCGAGACATCCGGGGAGAGCTCAGGCGATAGCTCCGGCGGGAGGTCGAGCGGGAGCTCCGAGGGGTACAGCTTGTCTCCCTAAGGGGGCCTCCCCCCTTTTTTGTTTCTTTTTTCCTTTTCATGCACTGAGCGAGAATGCTCTGGATCTGTAATTATATATATATATATATAATACATTGTAAATGTTTCATTGTAAATGCCATGTATTGTCCTTTTTTATTACAAATACGCTCGACATAATTGTTCTGGCCGAGTGCTTTTTAAGCACGCTTCCGCCGAGGTAGCTTCCCTTAGTGACGGATAGGCAGAAACCTACCGAAAGAGCCCAGGACTTAGACGTTTCGCTTCAGCGCTCTGCCGAATACCGTCTGCCGGGAACATTGCTCGTGGGCCCTTCGAGACGAGGCCATCCCCATTTAGCTTGCGCGAACCGTTCAATGCTTTCACATAACGCTTGCCCCTGTCTGTCTAAGAATATTATGAGCCTTCCCGCCGAGAACCTCCTTTGGCGAGATCTCCTTGACAGGGGCCTCCCTACCGAGATCAGTTCTCACCAAGACCACTCATATCTTCACCTCTTTCCATTTCGTGTTCCGGGTGCGTTTCCTGTCTTCTCAAACCAAACCTATCCCCCACAGGCGAGCCTTCGGACCTGCCAGCTAGATGAGAGCCTGCACAGCGGGTCTACCTGGGGCCGAGCCGAGCTCGGGGTGCCGATGAAGTTTCCTCAAACCAAACCTATCCCCCACAGGCGAGCCTTCGGACCTGTCAGCTAGATGAGAGCCTGCGCAGCGGGTCTACCTGGGGCCGAGCCGAGCTCGGGGTGCCAATAACATTCTCAAACCAAACCTATCTCCCACAGGCGAGCCTTCGGACCTGCCAGCTAGATGAGAGCATGTGCAGTGGGTCTACCTGGGGCCGAGTCGAGCTCGGGGTGCTGATGACGTTCTCAAACCAAACCTATCCCGCACAGGCGAGCCTTCGGACCTGCCAGCTAGATAAGAGCCTGCGCAGCGGGTCTACCTGGGGCCGAGCCGAGCTCGGGGTGCCGATGAAGTTTCCTCAAACCAAACCTATCCCCCATAGGTGAGCCTTCAGACCTGCCAGCTAGATGAGAGCCTGCGTAGCGGGTCTACCTGCGGCCGAGCCGAGCTCGGGGTGCCGATGAAGTTTCCTCAAACCAAACCTATCCCCCACAGGCGAGCCTTTAGACTTGCCAGCTAGATGAGAGCCTGCGCAGCGGGTCTACCTGGGGCCGAGCCGAGCTCGGGGTGCCGATGACGTTCTCAAACCAAACCTATCCCCCACAGGCGAGCCTCCGGACCTGCCAGCTAGATGAGAGCCTGCGCAGCGGGTCTACCTGGGGCCGAGCTGAGCTCGGGGTGCCGATGACGTTCTCAAACCAAACCTATCCCCCACAGGCGAGCCTTCGGACCTGCCAGCTAGATGAGAGCCTGCGTAGTGGGTCTACCTGGGGTCGAGCCGAGCTCGGGGTGCCGATGACGTTTCCACTAACCAAACCTATCCCCCACAGGCGAGCCTTCAGACCTACCAGCTAGATGAGAGCATGCGCAGTGGGTCTACCTGGAGCCGAGCCGAGCTCGGGGTGCCGATGACGTTCTCAAACCAAACCTATCCCCCATAGGCGAGCCTATGGACCTATCATCTAGATGAGAGCCTGTGCAGCGGGTCTACCTGGGGCTGAGCCGAGCTCGGGGTGCCGATGACGTTCTCAAACCAAACCTATCCCCCACAAGCGAGCCTTTGGACCTGCCAGCTAGATGAGAGCCTACACAGCGGGTCTACCTGGGGCCGAGCCGAGCTCGAGGTGCCGATGACGTTTCCACTAACCAAACCTATCCCCCACAGGCGAGCCTTCGGACCTGCCAGCAAGATGAGAGCACGCGCAGCGGGTCTACCTGGGGCCGAGCCGAGCTCGGGGTACCGATGACGTTCTCAAACCAAACCTATCCCCCACAGGCGAGCCTTCGGACCTGCCAGCTAGATGAGAGCCTGCGCAGCGGGTCTACCTGGGGCCGAGCCGAGCTTGGGGTGTCGATGACGTTTCCACTAACCAAACCTATCCCCCACAGGTGAGTCTTCAGAACTGCCAGCTAGATGAGAGCCTGCGCAACGGGTCTACCTGCGGTCAAGCCGAGCTCCGGGTGCCGATGACGTTCTCAAACCAAACCTATCCCCCATAGGCGAGCCTTCGGACCTGTCAGCTAGATGAGAGCCTGCGCAGCGGGTCTACCTGGGGCCGAGCCGAGCTCGGGGTGCCGATGAAGTTTTCTCAAACCAAACCTGGAGGTAGTAACCTCCTGTTCCGAGAACTTCCTTCACTATGTACAGTCCTTCCCAGTTCGGGTTGAGCTTGCCCACGGAAGCCGACCTTCCTGCCGCGTCAACCTTTTTCAGCACCAGATCTCCTTCGGCAAACTGTTTGACCCTGACATGCTATCACAATACTTGGCCATCCACCGCTTGATCTCTTCTTGCCGGATAACTGTCACGTCCCACAGTTCCTCCACCATGTGTAATGAGAGGCGTAACCCCTCCTCGTTCTCTAGCCTCCCGGTCTCATCTCCTTCTCCCGCGACCGTGACCCACGGGGACCGAACCTCGAAATCCACTGGTAGGATGACCTCACACACGTGAGAAAGCCTAAAGGGGGTCTCACCTGTGGCCGTGTTCGGGGTCGTTCGCAAGGCCCACAAGACCGAGGGGAGCTGCTCCACCCAATTTCCTTTTAAGTTCTCCACCTTCTTTTTGAGCAGGTTTACAATGATTTTATTTGCCGCTTCAACCTGGCCGTTGCTTCGAGGGTGGTGGACAGAGGCAAATTTAAGATCTATCCCCAGCTGGGCGCAGAAGCTGATGAATTCTTCACTGGCAAACTGGGGGCCGTTATCTGTCACTATCGCTTGAGGCAGCCCATGTCTGCATATGATCTCCCCCAAATGAAGTTCCTTATGATTTGCAAGGTGACCTTGGCCAGTGCCTTAACCTCCATCCACTTCGAGAAATAATCGACCATGACCAAGAGGAACCTCCTCTGTCCACTAGCCGGAGGGAAGGGTCCGACTAGATCCATCCCCCAGATGGAGAATGGCCACGGTGCCGTGATGCTTCAGAGTCTTTGAGCTGCCAAGAGCTGAAGAGGGGCACAGAGCTGGCACTTTTGACACCTCCTTGCAAATTCCACGGTATCCTTCCTTAGGGTGGGCCAGAAGTACCCCTGCCTGACTACCCTTGCTTCCAACATCCTCCCTCCGGAATGACTGCCGCACTCGCCTGAGTGCACCTCTCCCAAGATCCTCGGGATCTATTCTTCGGTTGCACATCTAGCTAGGAGCCCGGACAACATCTTACGATGCAGGCCCCCTTCTATCATCAGGTTGTGAGCTGCCTTGCGCCTCAAGCTTTTTACGTCCTTGGTCCCCTCGGGAAGCTCACCGGTGGTTAGGAAGGTCACCAATGGATCCACCCACGAGGCTCGCCGATCCACCACCATTAACTCTCCTTCCTAGATAGCCGGTCGAAATAGCTTTGTCAAGGTCCCCCCTCCCCGAGGTCCAAACTTAGCCAATCGATCGGTCGCTATACTTTCTTCCCTTGGAATATGTTGGATTGAGAATGACCGGAACCCACCGACGATCGCCCTTACCTTGGAGAGGTACTTGATAAGGGTAGGCTCCCGAGCTTCAAACTCTCCTCAGATCTGCGAAGCTACTACCTTTGAATCCATGAAAGCTTCCACATCCTGAATCTCTAGCTCCTTTGTCAAATGAAGGCCGACGATCACAGCCTCATATTCCGCTTGATTGTTGGTCACCGAAAAATGGTAAGCTACTGCCTGCTCTATCGCGACTCCCTAGGGGCTGATCAGCACCACTCCTCCCCCGAGGGAATGTTTTACAGAGGCCCCATCAACCAACATCCTCCATGCTTCCTATGGCTGCTGCTCTCCCTCCTCTACTTCAATAAAATAATCTGCCAGGAAGTCCGCCACCGCTTGCGCCTTGATGGAGAGTCTCGGAACAAAAGAAATGTCGAACTCGCTTAGTTCGATGGACCACTTAGCGAGTCTTCCCGAGTGCTCCACTCCTTCAAAGATCTTGCGAAGAGGATGGTCGGTTACCACCCTAATCGAATGTGCTTGAAAGTATGACCGAAGTTTCCTTGCAGAGATGACCAAGGCGTAGGCTAGCTTTTCGAGGATGGGGTAGCGGAGCTCTGCTTTCTTCAATATCCGGCTGACGTAGTAGATGGGCAGTTGCTTCTTTCCTTCCTCCCTCACTAGGACGGAGCTTACCACCTCCGTTCCTACTCCAAGGTACAAGGTCAGGTCCTCCCCTTCTTTTGGACTCTAAAGCAGAGGGTCCTGAGAGAGCTGTCTCTTTAGCCCCTGGAAGGCTTCCTCGCACTCGGAGGTCCACTCAAACCTCTGGTTCCCCCGCAACACCTTAAAGAATGAGGAACACTTGTCTCCTAACCTGGAGAGGAACCTACTTAGCCCAGCCAGTTTGCCTGTCAAGCGCTGGAACTCCTTGGCATCGCGAGGTGATTCCAAATCTAGGATGGCCTTCACCTTGTCCGGGTTGGGCTCCACCCCTGCCGGAGTCAAGAGATGCCCAAGGAACTTCCCGCGGCTGGCCCCGAAGACACACTTCAAGGGGTTCAGGCTCATCTTGAACCTCCTTAGGGTGGCGAATGTTTCTTCTAGATCTTTCAGGTGCAAATCCACGCACTTGCTTTTGATCATTAGGTCGTTGACGTAGACCTCCAAATTTCTCCCCCTCTGATCTCGAAAGACCTGATCCATCATGCGTTGGTATGTAGCCCCTGCGTTCTTCAACCCAAAGGGCATCATTTTTTAACTAAAGCATCCCTCCCTTGTGATGAAGGAAACATCCTTGACATCGGGAGGGTGCATTCGGATCTGGTAATAACCTGAAAAAGCATCCAAAAAGCTCATGATAGAAAAACCGAATGCTGAATCAACCAGCGCGTCGATTCGAGGCAGGGGGTAACAATCCTTAGGGCATGATTTATTTAACAAGGAAAAGTCAATACACATTCTCCATTTACCACCACCTTTTTTAACAATTACCACATTGGAGATCCAGCCTGGATACTGGATCTCTGAGATGAAGCCGGCCTCTAGGAGCTTCCTGACCTCCTCGCGGATGGGCTCCTCCAGCTTGGTGGCGATAGCTCTCATCTTCTGGCATATGAGGCGAGTGTGGGGGTCCAGGTTCAGGCGGTGGCAGGCCACGTCCGCGTTGATGCCCGACATGTCTGCCTCGCTCCAAGCGAAAACGTCGATGTTGCTTTGAATGCAGGCCCGCACTCGCTCCCGGGCCTCGGGACTCAAGACCCCGCTGACCCGCACCCTTTGCACATGCCCTACGCTGGTGAAGACCTCCATCTCCACCACTTCCTCTGCTGGCTCCAGCCGCGACTGCTCCCAGCCGTCCTTTGCTTCATCCTCCAGCTCCAGCTCCTCCCCTCCTACCTCTTCCTCAATCTCCATCACTTCCTCCAGCACCTCCTGTTGTTGCTCGAATTCCACGCCCCTCGGGGTCTCTCCCTCAGCTCCTCCTGTTTCTTGTTCTTCTACCTCCATCGCCCCTTCCGGGCTCTCCTGCTCCTCATCCCTCTGGACCCCCTGTAAATTTCCTTCCTGCTCCTCCTCAACCTCCTCCCCTCTGACTTCCTCAGCCTCCTCTCTTGCCTCCTCCGGGCTCATTTCCTCCCCGACAACCTCTTCATGGGCCGCCATCTCCTTCTCCAACTCCTCTGTCTCTACCATCCATGATATGGTGTTGACCGCTGTAACGTAGCACTGTCTTGCCACCTTCGGGTCCCCTCTGACCTTGACCTACACCCCTCCATTATTGAACTTAAGACACTGATGAAATGAGGAGGGGACACAACAAAAGGCGATGATGAGGGGGCACCCAAAGATGGTGTTATAGCTGCTTGGGGCGTCCACAATCACGAACCTACAGTTCCGTGACACGCCCCCTAACTTCACGTGCATCCCTACTCCCCCTTCCACTTCCTTCCTCTCTCCGGAGAACCCAGACAACGGTCCATCCGAGGCCAAGATCCTCTTCCCTTCCACCCTCATCTCATCAAAGGTCGTCTTGAAGATGACATTCACCGAGCTCCCGTTATCCACCAGTATCCTTGAGAACGTAAAATTCTCTAACGCCGTCTGGATTACCAGGGCGTCACAGAATGGATCCTCATAGTCTGGCATATCCGCGGACGAGAAAGTGATTTTTTCTTCTGGTGGGGGAGCCTGGGAGGTAGAGGCGACCCCCCTTTGGTACATGGTTTGAAGGGTCCCCTTGCGGGTTGCCTCAATCCCCACTCCTCCGTGAATCACCCCGATTCCTCCCTAGGTCCCCACATTTACTCGATCTTCGCACCTATCCTCCATCTCACCCTACTGTACTTCAACGATCCTAACCAGCGGATCCTGCCTCCCTACTCCTCTCGCTTCCCTCATTCCCAAGAACTCAGGGCAGGTGGCTGTTGCGTGGCCCTCCTCCTGGTGGAAGTCACAAAAGAGCAACACCACCCCACCCCCTCTTCCTTCTCCTCTTCCTCTTCTTCCTCCTCCTCGATCTCCTCTGTAACGGTCCAGGCCCATCCCATGGGAACCCGCTGGTACCGCCGGCCTACCAGAGTCCAGACCCGGGCCCACTGCTGGTAGTCAGCCTATCACATTCAAGCCTGCAGGCCATGCACCCCAACCCCTCTCCGGCCTATTTATCAGCACGGTAGGTTGTTGCCATTAGGTCTCGAACCCAGGACCTTGGTGATGAGGGAGTGGTGGAAAGCTCTCTTATCAAGGTCCTGGGTTCGAGACCCAGTGGCAAAAACCTACTGCTGCTGATAAACAGGCGCGAAGAGGGGTTGGGGTGCATGGTCTGCAGACCTGGTTAGGCTGAACCCTTTTGAGCATGGTGCTGGGGGTGCTGGCGGCCGTCCTTGCGAGCGTGGTGCTGGGGAGGCCGTTACAAAAAAGTGCACTTTTTTATAACGGTCCAGGCCCATCCCATGGGAACCCACTGGCACCGCCGGCCTACCAGGGTCCAGACCCGGGCCCACCACTGGTAGTCAGCCTTTCACATTCAAGCCTGCAGGCCATGCACCCCAACCCCTCTCCGGCCTGTTTATCAGCGCGGTAGGTTGTTGCCACTGGGTCTCGAACCCAGGACCTTGATAAGAGAGCTTTCCACCACTCCCTCATCACCAACTGAGCTGCAGCTCAGTTGGTGATGAGGGAGTGGTGGAAAGCTCTCTTATCAAGGTCCTGGGTCCGAGACCCAGTGACAACAACCTACCGCGCTGATAAACAGGCCGGAGAGGGGTTGGGGTGCATGGCCTGCAGGCTTGAATGTGAAAGGCTGACTACCAGTGGTGGGCCCGGGTCTGGACCCTGGTAGGCCGGTGGTGCCAGTGGGTTCCCATGGGATGGGCCTGGACCATTATATCCTCTCCCCGCTCCTCTTCCTCTGCCCACTTCCATTGCCTCTTACGACAGCGGAACACGACCCCTCGGCTCCTGCCTCCACGCCAGCTGGTCGAACCTCCTAGGTTCCCATAGGTTATCTCTTCCCTGATATCCTCCTCCTTGGCCCTGGGGGCGACCCTCCTGGGGCCTCCAACCCAACTGGTTGTTCGGCTCCAGGGACCCCCACCCCTGCTGCTGCCCCTGCCTTCGGGGCTCTTCCCTCCTCCTTTCATCTCTCTGCTCCCTCTTCTCCCTCGGCTCCTTCTGCCTTCCCATTGTAGGTTCCTTCACATCATCCTCCGCCAGCCTGGCCAACTTCTTGGCGAATTCAGGGTTTGCCTTCTCGAAGTCTATCTCCTTTGCCTCCCTCTACATGAGCTCCTCAAAAGAGAGGGGGGCACTCTCTTCAACTCCATACTAAAAAATCTCTGCCTCAGCCCCAGGGTGAAGGAGAGCATCAACGCGTACCCTGGGACCTCCTGGAGCAAGAGGATCTCTTCTTGGAACCGGTCGACATAGTGACCCAATGTCTCATCCGGCTTCTGCCTCACCGCAAACAGGTACTCTGCCTCCTTCTTCCTCTTCTTCGATGTTGAGAACCTCAACAAAAAACTCCTTCGCAGATCTTCAAAGCAGTAGATCGACCTCGCTGGCAACTGTTGTAATCAGTCCCGAGCCATCTCCTTCAACGTGATGGCAAATAGTCAGCACTTGAAGGCATCCGTCATCTGCCTTATCGAAACAACATCTTCAAACCAAAACACATGCTGTACAAGGTCATCCTTTCCCGAGTAGTAGGACATGTCAGGCTCCCGGAACCCCTCCGGCACCGGAGCTGAGATGATGAGCTCACTGAACGGGCTATCGCCTCCTGCCTGGCGAGAGGGCACGTCCCGCAGCCTCGGATAGCTGGCCCGATCCGCAAGACCGTGCCCAGGGAAAATCTCTCGCACTGCTGCCTCCCTCTCGCCCAAATTGGTCAAAGGCTCCTTGCCCGGGCGCTGGCTATGGCCTGGGAAGAGATCCCGCGCCGCCACATCTCTCTCGCCAGCCTCCGCCGGGACCTCCTTCCCCGGGCGCTGTCCAGGGGCATTTTTGCCCAAGAGCGGGACCTCCTCTATCGGAACCTGAGGTGTGTCCCACTCGCTTTTGGCCGAGAAGGCCAAGCTGATAGTCTGTAGGACTTCTCTCATGAATTCATACAACATCTTCCTTGTCGCTTCTTCTCCCTGGGAGGGGGAACCTCCTGAACTAGATCCTTCACCTTCACCTCCAGCCATGGGACAAAACTTAAGACTTTCTGGTATCGGCTGCTTTCCACGCTCACCGCACCAGAACTGTTTAAGCCAAAAATGACCTTAATGGGAGTTCAAAAACAGGGGTGCAACCAACACCTACTTCTCTCAAGCCTCAACCCTCGACTAGATGCGAAGGACCTAAGACTGACCCAAAGCCTCAGCAGAGAGGTCCCACCTCACACCCGGAAGATCTCTGAGAGCTTCCCCTCCAAAGCCAAAAGTTGGGCTAGAAGCTCCTAAGAAAGCACTAGAAGTTGGAAGATAATGAGAGCTTTTCTTCTAAGGATCCCTTATGGGTCTATTTATAGCATCTTGCTGATCTGAGATTACTGAAATGCCCCTAGTTGATCTGCCAATAGTCGAATCCCGCTATTTTCCTGAGGGTACGTGGGTAAATTTACCTGAGGGCAATTTGGTCATTTTACCCAAGGCCCTGGGCCCCACTCGGCGAGAGCTCTGAGCCGACAGCCTTCTGTCCGGAGCCCTGCGCAAGCGGTCTCGCCTGCCTATATGCGAGAGCTTCTTTAAGATGATCTGGGTACTAGCGTAAGCGTTCCTGCGTTGGCTGCGTTCGACGATCTGGGTTCGACGATCGACGATCTTAGTTCGACGATCGTCGAGCGCGGGGCGCCTTGCAGGAGAGAGCTCCTTTGAGACATGGGCTTGGTGCTAGCGCAAGCGTTCCCGCCTACTTGGGCGAGAACTTCTCTGGCTAGCCTAATTGTGACTGTTGATGCCTCCTGGTCTGGCTCAGCGAATATGGGGTTGTACACCAAATATCAGCTCGACGAAATCCATACACAGAATAGGCAAAGTTTCTAGAGAATATAGTTCTGCTCTCTGCTCGACGATCTTGGAACTCAGCTCGATGAACAGAAGTCATCTGGTCGACGAACTCAGCAACTCAGCTCGACGAACTGTGAACTCAGCTCGACGATATCTGTTATCAGTTCGACTAATCCAGACTTAGTTATTTTCCATCCTTCTGTCCCCTTCTTACTGTAATAATTTCTGAGTAATTAATGCTCAAATATTCTCTGGAATATAACCGTTAAACAGAGCATTGATCATGGTCTTCTCCAGGATTATTGTCTGCCGTTTTTCCATGGGACAGTTGGGGAAATAATTCAATGCCGTTTATTCTCAAGGCCGTCAGCATTGATTGTAGAGGATTTCAAAATTTTTAAAGACCATTTTGACAGGAAATATAAAAGAGATTTTCTCTCTTCTTCATGTAGACAAATAGAACAAGATACACAATACAGAGAGACGACAGATAAAAAAAATAGTCAGTCTGAAATAAGAGATTCACTGCTGTCTGTTAACCCATAATTCTGACACAACAAGAAGCCATATTCCTGAAGATCATCAGCTATCTGAAGAAGAAGAATACCTAATCAAAATCAAGAGTCTTCTGTCTTCAACACTCCAGGATACTTCAAAGGACAACTACAACACTATCTGTCAAAGAAGTTCCTGAACAGCTGCTGATCAAGGCTGTACTACTGAAGGCCTATCACCCTGCAGCAAGGCTTCTTCTACCTGAACCATTTTATATCTCAGGGGGAGCCTGTGCTAAAATCAAATATCCACCAGTCTTCTCAGTTGTATATTGAGAAAGAGAAAACACAATCATCTCTCACCCCCCCACTGTATAAAGGGTTATAACTCCCTTCAAAAGTTATTCTTGGTTGCAAGTTACCTGATTAGAAGACTTGAGGATTGGTTTTTGAGCACCTGATCAAAAGCTTATTGTTGTCAGACACCTGGTCAAAAATCTGAGTGAATTCCTACCATGGTGGTAGAAGAGTGGATGTACCCAAGTTTAGGGGAACCACTATAAATTCTTGTGTTGTCTGGATTGCTCTTTTCTTTTGTTTTTGTGTTGTGGATGTTTGTTAGGATTGCTGTTTTAATTTTATTCCTGCACTAAATTAAATCAGAAGAAAATTTTATAAACCCTGAATACTCTATTCACCCCCTCTAGAGTATTCCTGATCTAACAGCTCACTTTCGAAAATAAAAGTACTATTAAGTACTTGCATGATGAAGAACACAAAGAAGAAGAAGAGAAAAGAAATTGCAATTCTTTTTCAATTAAAAAGAAAGTGCAATAAAAGGAAAAAACATTACAGGACATGAAATAAAAAAGTGCAAGAAAGCAAGTAAAAATTACAAGAGTAGTAGAAACACTCCTAATGACCTCCAAAATTCGAATCCTTGGTCAATTGAGCTGATGGAAATTTTTTTAAAATTTTTTGAGGTTACACGCCCCAGGTCATGTCCGTGACCTAGGGCATGTAAAGGGCAGTAAGATGGGGGTTGCATTTGGAAAACAACTGACGGGACGGAGGAGGGTACACTACATCACAGGAAACACAACCTAGGTCACTCATGTGACCTAGGGCTTAACAAAGCGACTGGATTTAAGTCTGAAGACGATATGCTGTAGTTTGGGAGAAGGACCTAGAGTTACATGGGCATGACTGAGATGTCACGAGCATGTACATGGGTGACATTCATCAATTTGGCGGTGGGCATGTCGTCAAGCGTGTACTTGGGCGGCGGAACCAGAAAGTCACAGGGCGTATCATATGGGACACGGGTGTGACCCAGCAAAATTCATCATGAAGGGCTCCAATTTAGCATGAAGGCTCAAGATCATCGAAACAAGGGTGTGACAAGCTACTCGACCTCGGTCACGGGTGCGACCGAGGATGTGACTTAGGAAAATCAGCTTGAAAGCAACTCGATCGTCAAGACAACAACTCTGGTCCAAAATTAGCTTGACACGCCCCTGGTCATGTGCGTGGCTGAGGGCATGTACATAATTTTTATCAAAATTGACCAAAAACCTCCAAAAATAACAAAATAAACATAATTAGAACAAAATTATAAAACAAACTATTTAAAGAGTAAAATTAATAATATATATTAAATTTAATATTTTTGTATTAATAAATTAAGCTAAATTGAGCATTATCAAATTCCCGAGACTTATTATTTTGCCAATCCCCAAGCAAAAATATACGATCTAACAAAAAAAGGATAAATCAAGCAAATTGACTATGTCGAACATGAGTACGATGTAAATTAAGGATTGAGAAATTATGAAAAAAACTGAAGATTATTACTTAGCCATGACACACAATTTTATAAATTTCACTAGTGTTGGGGATGAACCCCATTTTATAAGAAATAGGTGTGCACATAGCCGCACCCCCATGATCTCCACCAGAAAGGAGTGAGATCATGTGTTTGACCGAGCATACGATCACCACAGCCGATCCCCTGCACACCGATCCCACTACGCATAATGGGGAAACCACCGCACCTCGCCGGCGGTGGACGACTGGCCTCTTCCGCGGCCGTCAGCCGCCTGCCACCATTCATAGCACCGGCCTCGGCCGCGGCTAACCGAGCGGCCAAGGTGGGCGACCGCCCGAGCCACCCCCTCACCCGACCGCCGGAGTAGCCAAGGGGGCGGTCGCCAGGGCCGCCCCCTCGCTCGGCCACCGGAGCAGCCAAGGAGGGTGGTCGCCCCCTCATTCGGCAGACGGAGCGGCCGCCCGGGCCGCCCCCTCGCTCGGCCGCCGGAGCGGCCAAAGAGGGCGACTGTCATGGGCGCCCCTTTCTCGACCGCCCGCGCGGCCAAGGGTGGTTGGCGCCCGGACCGCCCCCATCCTTGGCCACCGGTGCCAAGGGGGCAGGCGGCCTGACCTCTCCCTCCCTTGTCCGTCGGCACGCGGCCAAGGAGAGCGGCCGCTCCCCCTTCCCCGGCCGCCATCGTCAGCCCTCCACTCGCCAGCGAAATTGGTGGCAGGTTCGTCGGCCACCCGTGGAGGCCCGCTCCCGCCATCCGATCAAGAAAACCGTCCTCGGTCGTTTGATTCCTGCGTAACCACCCACTAACCGCCGGGTTAGTGGGGGAATTCAATTAATATTTTATTATTTTATTTATGACGGTCTCCAAATAGCGGGATATGCACATTTAAACTATAGTATACACATTGATGAAGGTGGTTACGGTGTGCAGATAGTCGCATAACCACCGTAACCACCTCCCGGAGCCAATAAAAGGAGCCCCATGCCTCCTCATATCTCATCTTTTTCTTCGGAGTCTTCTTTTTTCCTCAGGTCGAAGCTCTGCCAATTTCCTCCTACGAGCCACCTCCAAGCCACACCCGAGCCGCACTCGAGCCACACCCGAGCCACAAGCGGGTCAAGTCAATGCCACCAGACGAAGCTAAATAGTTAAAGTTACAAGCGACTCCTGCAACTGCAAGACCAAGTGCTCTGCCTCCCATCCATAATTAGCAAACCGCTATCCGAAGACCACCAGCGCGAAGCGCAATTTGTAACAACTTCCGACGTGGCGGCCTGTCGTCCCCCGTGTGTAAAGTATTCTCTCACCCCATAATTATAACGAGAGATAACCTGTCACCCTCGGCTTCACAAACCAGCTGTAATAGCCAAAAAATAGTGGATTTTGACCGACACAGATCCGGTCATATGATTTTTTACCCATTTTAGGTGTTTTCCACGTTAAAACTAGTTTTGTACAATCAACCTACTCTTTTGACTGTGTACATGCTCGACCGTTCCAAGAGCTAACATGTTCCAAGAATTTCGGCCCGACCGGGACGTCGCGTTAGTCCACAACAGTTTGGCACTGTCTGTGGGAAACGAGTTCCCAACATCCTCAAAAGATTATACCCTTTACACAGCGGTACGAAGAAATAGAACTTTTAACCTGACAGCTTCCAAGGAACGACTTCAATGGCAAAAAGAAGCCCCCGGACAGCCTTCGTCCCAGGGGGTACACTGAGCCATCCCACTCCCATCTACTTGTAGATATGCCTCTCGAGGCAGAAACAGTTCTCGCCCCAGTAACATCATTGGAGGGATGAGTTTGTCAGATGGAGGAGTAACAAACCAAGATGCTCACTCTATTCATGAATATGGGGGCGCTTTCCGCTCAACCGCCTGCACCGGCCAATCCCCCACCTCCGCTAAGCTATGACCAACCAAGGGAAGCTCCGCGAAGAGAAGTGTCAGAAGAATTCTCCGATGCCGCTAGTTCTACTCACCCGGTCCTCAAAGCAGCCAAAGCTGGTCGTCACGACCAAGTCTTGGAAGAAGAACCTCGCTTCCCCTATGCGAAAGATTCACTCGGGAAGAGATAAGGGAAGTGATTGCCTACGAGTGCAGGCAGGTTGGCCGCCGAGATATTCACCCTAGTCGACCACTTCACAAACGCTCCACACTTGCACCCCTGATTTTGGCTCATCAAATCCCGCATGGCTTCAAACTGTCGAACATCAAAACTTTCGAAGGGATATACGACCTGCTAGAACACATCAACCAATTTACCACGATCATGAGGATCTATAATGCATCTGATCGGCTACTCTGCGAAGTCTTCCCAGACACTCTCAAAGGACAAGCTCGAACTTGGTTCCACTCTATAAGGGAAGGAACCATCACGAACGTCAAAAAACTAACGAAGCAATTCACCGACCAGTTCATTGCCAACTGAATAATCATCTGAGACCCCTCACATTTGTCAGGAATCCAACCAGATCATTACCCGCACCTCCGCAGGTACGCCCACTCGCACTCTTGCACGTGTCCACGAACACACGCTCGCGCGCGCCCATGCGCGACCTCGCACACCATCATGACTACAAGAGTAATAACTTCCTCCCTCGGGCATGGTTATCACCTATCCTATATCATAATATAGACTAAAAGTTTTACCCGAGTTTGCAGGGTGTGTTGCAGCATGGAGGCTGGGCGGTCTGTTGCTGTTCGGAGGCCGGGCAGTCTGGCAGTTTATCCTAGCCGGCTTGTCTGTCAAGGTGTTTCTGTTTGGTATCCCAGCGGTCTGGCAGTTTGTCTCAGGCGACTTGGAGACCCGGGGGTCTAGCGGTATCTTGTGGCGGCTTGTTCTCTATGGTGCTTGTTCTCTCCTACTATTGGTTGTCGGGCAGTTAGCCGGCTTCTCTAGCCGCACGACTTGTCCAGTTTGTCTATTTGTAAAGCCGCATATACTTGTAATTTTTTTAGTCTCACATTGCCTATTTGTAATCCCTCTCATATCCTTCATTCTATAAAAGAGAGGCTATACGTTTATAATAGATATCTTTTTTGGATAATAAAAATTTTGTTACTCCAAATTTTCGGTTTACTTTTTCTGTTTGCACATGGTATCAGAGGACTTGATCTTTTCCTCCTGATTCTGTGAGCCCTCTCTGTCCGCGCGACTTATTTCTTCTTCTCGTGACCTGTCTTAGCGGCTTGTTTGTTCCTTTGGCTTTCGCCCTGTTCGCGTGGTTTCTCTCCTTGTCACTGCCCTTTGTGTGCGCGACCTCTTGATTCCTCTTTCTTCTTGCCGCGCACTTTGCCTAGTCGTTGACCCTACTTTTCTAGCTGCACCTCTTCTTTGTCGCCGCGACTAGTTCTTAAGTCGCCGTGACCTATGTCTAGTTGTCGCACTTCTCTTTCTAGCCACGACCTGTTCTTTGTCTCCGCGCCCTCCCTTTCTAGCCGCGACCTGTTCTTTGTCGTCGCGACTTCTCTTTCTAACCGCGACCTGATTTTTGTCGCCACAACTTCTCCTTCTGGTCGCAGCTTGTTCTTCTTGCCGCTCTCCTCTATGGCCAACTCCGATATCTCTACCACCACTACTCCCATTACCGCTCATCGTCCTACACCTACCACTCCTTCTGGTAACCTTGACACTGCTTCCAAACTCATCGGTCCCAACTACCCGGATTGGAGTGTCTCCTTCACCTTCCTTCTCCGCTCTCAACGCAAACGTCATCATCTAACAGATGACCCTCCTCCATATGATTCCCCTCTCTTTGACGATTGGGATGCCATCGATGCCCTTGTCCGCATATGGCTGGCTAACATCCTCTCTGATGAATGCCTCCCTGTCATCCGTCATGATGAAATGGTCAAGGATGCTTGGCTCCATCTTGCCGCTCTCTACTCCAAGGGGGCTCAGACGTCTCGCATCTATACTCTGTATGCGGACCTCTTTACCCGTCCCTCCATGTCTGTCTCCAGCTGCTGCTTACCAACAAGGTCAGAATCTCGGAGCCGAAATTCTCCAAAATCGCCCCTTCTCTGCTGATCTCGCTGAGACACACAAACACTTCCAGGAGCTTCTAATTGTGTGTTATCTTCTACGACTTCCTGAGTCGTATGACATAATACGTCAGCAAATCCTTGGCGAGGCGGAGTCTCCCACCCTGGATGCCACTACTGCCTGCATAACTGCTATAACATCTCTGCTCCAACATCCTCTATTATCCTCCCCCCTCAACCGGATAACTCCGCTCACCATACTCAGCAAAGTGGCTCTGGTGGCCGCCACCTCCCATCAAGTGACCGTGGTGCTTCTCGCTTTCTCTGCTCTCACTATGGTCGCACCAGCCACACGTTTGATAGCAGCTGCAAGAAGCATCCTCATCTTCGACCATTTGGGGATGCTTCCACTTCTTCTTCGAAGCCGTCCACCTCCGTGGCCATATCTTCAGGTAGTGCCCACGTCGCTACTCAAGGTAAATGGCTGATCGACTCTGGTGCTACCAATCATATGACAGGCAATCCACAATGTTTTCTCTCCTAGAACAGCATGACCAGTTGCCCCCGGTCCTTGTTGCGGATGGCTCTCCCTCACCGGTCAATGGCATGTGTAGTTCAAGTCACTCTGTCACTTTGCCTAGCGGACATCCTTTACGTGCCCAAGTTCCCTTGTAACTTGTTATCTGTTACTTCTCTTTGCAAACAACTACAATGCTCTATCACATTCACTTATACTACTTGTTCTTTTCAGGATCCGGCCACCAAGCAGACGATTGCTACTGGGGCTGAGAGTGGCAGCCTCTACTTCCTCGACAACGTTTCTACACTTTCTGCCTTCTCCACATCTTCTACCGATCTTCTCCAGTGGCATCTTCATCTTGGTCATGCTCCTCCACGTCTTCTATGTCAGCTTCTACCACTTCTTCCTCCGCAGAGTCCACCTCTCAACTGTGACGCATGTCAGCTTGGCAAGCAACACCGCTCCTCCTTCCCTCCAAAGCAAGGTCGTGGCTCTTCCCGGCCGTTTGAACTTGTTCACTCCGACATCTGAGGTCCTATTCCTATCCTCACCATAGGTCGGGGTAGTTCATATTTTGTAACATTTATTGATGATTTCTCTAGATGTACATGGGTGTATCTGTTAAAGGATCGTTCCGAACTCTTTTCTGTATGGACATCATTTTATAATATGATTAAGAATCAATTTGATATGTCTATTAAAATATTTTGTTCTGACAATGCAAATGAATATTTTAGCACTGCTTTCTCTTCTTTTTGTATGCAACATGGTATTATTCATCAAACTACATGTGTCTATACCTCCTAAAAAAATGGGGTGGCGGAACGCAAGAACCGTCACCTCCTCGATGTCGCTCGAACTCTGATGACACAGATGCACGTTCCTCGCTCCTATTGGGGCTACGCTGTCCTCATCTCCTGTTACCTCATTAATCGCATTCCGTCCACGATTCTTTACGGACAAACCCCATTCTCTATTCTATATCCAAGCAAGGATTCATTTCCTCTCCCTCTATGTATCTTTGGGTGCACGGTTTTTGTGCACAATTCTTCCGCCACTCATGACAAACTCGACTCCTGCGCCACCAAATGTGTCTATTTGGGTTACTCAACTACTCAAAAAGGCTACTGTTTCTTTGATCCCGTTCTTCGTAAACAATACGTATCTGCGGATCTGACCTTATTCGAGAATGTGTCCTATTTCTCTTCTGACCCCTCTCCCTCTATAGTTCTTTCAACATCTCCCACCGTCCCCTCCACCTCGTCTGCTCCCATCGAGATTTTTCCACCATCACCTCTATCGTCTCCTCCTTCCCTCTCTTCATCATCACCACCGCTCTCTCCCTCCTCTTCGCGGCCGTCTCTCTCCTCTCCCGGGTCAGCTCTCTTTGCCACGGATGCTCCGGTTACTGAGGAATACACTGACCTGGATCTTCCCATTGCTCTTCACAAAGGGGTGCAGATGTGTACCCAGCATCCGCTAGCTGTTGTTGTTTCATATGATCGTCTCACTCCTTCTCGCAGGGCATTCACATTGGCTATCTCTGCGACTGCCACTCCCTGCACCTACTAGGAAGCTCTTGTTATTCCTCATTGGAAGGCCGACATGGATGAGAAAATTACTACCCTCACTGAACGGGGTACCTGGACCATGGTTCCCCCCTTTTGACAATGATGTGGTTGGCTGTCGTTGGGTCTTTATTGTAAAGTTCCGTCCAGATGGCAGCGTGGATCGATATAAGGCCCGCCTGGTTGCCAAAGGCTTCACTCAGACCAATGGTGTTGATTAATTTGACACCTTCTCTCCTGTTGCTCGTCTCAACACCATTCGAGTCCTTCTCTCAGTCGCTGTCAACAGGGATTTGCCCATTTCACAACTGGATGTTAAGAATGATTTTCTCTATGGTGATCTTCAGGAAGATGTTTATATGGAGCAACCTCATGTTGCTCAGGGGGAGACATGAGTATATCGGCTAAAGAAGGCTATCTATGGCCTAAAGAAAAGCCCTCGTGCTTGGTTTGACAAGTTCAGCAGTATTGTTGCGGCCATTGGTTTTGTAAGAAGTTTAGCCGATCACTCCTTGTTCGTTCGGAAAACTGCCTCGGGTCTGGTAGTTCTTGTGGTATATGTAGATGACATTCTTCTTACTGGCGATGACCAAGATGGGGTAACTTTGACAAAGAAACACCTCCCTCAACACCTGGTCACAAAGGATATGGGCTCCCAACAATACTTTCTAGGGATTGAAATCTCTAGGAAGCCCAACTCCATGGTCCTTTCCCAACGAAAGTATGCTATTGATCTTCTAAAGGAGGCAGGGTTGATTGGTGCTAAACCTGCCCGATTTCCCATGGCTGCTGGAGAAGACAAAACTTGGATAGATGACTCACTCCTTTCATCCGATCTTACGATGTACCGGTATCTGGTTGGCAAACTCATTTATCTCACTGTAACCAGACCCGACATCTCTTATGTTGTGGGCAAGGTGAGCCAGTTAATGCAAGCTTCTAGGGAGTGTCATCTACAATCTGCCCTGAGGATATTGAAGTATGTTAAAGCAGCTCCAGGAAAAGGACTCCTTTTTCAGAAGAATGGTCACTTAAGGGTTGAAGCATACTCAGATTCGAGCTATGCTGATGACAAAGGTGACCGCAAGTCAACATCATATTTCTGCACATTTGTTGGAGGAAATCTTGTGAGATGGAAGAGCAAGAAACAGTCTGTGGTCTCCAGGTCTAGTACAGAAGCGAAATATTGTAGTATGACATCGACCATATGTGAGTTGAAATGGTTACGAGCTCTCATGATTGACTTAGGAGAGGTCTACAACTATCCTCTTCCTATGTTCTGTGACAACAAGACCACGATATATATCTCCAAAAATCATGTCTTCCATGAGAGGACAAAACATATAGAAGTCGACTGTCACTTTATTCGGGAAGAGATCTTGAAGAAACATATTTGTACTCCATTCGTCACTTCCGACAACGAGTTAGCAGATGTCTTCACCAAGCCAGTGTCCGCTTCCTTTTTCCACATTTGCGACAAGCTGGGCATGATTGATATCTATGCTCCAGCTTGAGGGGGAGTGTTGCAGTATGGAGGCCGGACGATTTGTTGCTGTTCGGAGGCCGGGCGGTCTGGCGGTTTATCCTAGTGGGCTTGTCTATCGGGTGTTTCTGTTTGGTATCCTAGCTGTCTGGCGGTTTGTCTCAAGCAACTTGGAGACCAGGCGATCTAGCGGTCTCCTATGACAGCTTGTTCTTTGTGGCGGCTTGTTCTCTATGGCGCTTGTTCTCTCCTATTGTTGGTTGTCGGGCGGTTAGCCGGCTTGTCTAACCGCACGACTTGTCCGGTTTGTCTATTTGTAAAGCAGCATATACTTGTAATTTTTTAGTCCCACATTGCTTATTTGTAATCTCTCTCATCTCTTCTATTCTATAAAAGAGAGGCTATACCTTTGTAATAGATACCATTTTTGGATAATAAAAATTTTATTACTCCAAATTTTTGGTCTACTTTTTCTGTTCTCACAGGGCGCAACCACTTATCGGCACAAGTCCGTCACCGTTGGCCACCGTCGCCGCCATAAAAATGTGCAGAGGAAGATCCATATTTTTCTTCATCCGAAGCGGTCTCGTGCAACAAGGATCTGGGGGGAAATTGTTGGGGATGAACCCAATTTTATAAGAAATAGGTGTGCACATAGCCGCACTCCCATGATCTAAACCCAAAAGGTGTGGGATCATGGGTTTGACTGCGCACACGGTAACCATGCCAGATTCCCCGCGCAACGATCCCACTACGCATAATGGGGAAATGTCCGCCCCTCCCCGACGGCGGGCGGCTAGCCTCCTCCCCGGACACCGGCCACCCGCCTCCGTTCACCACACCGGCCACGGCCACGGCCGAGAGAGAGGCCAAGGGGGTGGCCGCTGGGGCCGCCCCCTCCTCGGCTGTCCGAACGGCCAAGGAGGCGGCCGCTCGGGAATCCCCCTTGCCCGGCCGCTGGAGCGGCCACGGGGGCGGCATTGTGGGCCGCCCCCTCACTTGACCGCCGGAGCAGCGAAGGAGATCGTCCGCCCCCTCGCTCGGCTTCCGGAGCGGCCAAGGGGGCGGCTGCCCAGTCCACCCCCTCGCTTGGCCATCAGAGCAATTAAGGAGGGTGGCCACCAGGGCCGTCCCTTTCTCGGCCACCCGCGAGACCAAGGGGATGGCCGCCCGGGCCAGCCCCATCCTTTGCCACCGGTGGCCAAGGGGGCGGGCGCCCCGACCGCCCCTTCCCTCGACCATCAACACGCAGCCGAGGAGAGCGGCCACTCCCCCTTCACTGGTCGCCGTCGACAGCCCTCCACTCGCCTGCGAACTTGGTGGCAGGTTCGACGACTGCCCGTGGAGGCCCGTTCTCGCCGTCCGATCAAGGGGGAGCGTCCTCGACCGTTCGATTCGCGTGTAACCACCCACTAACTGCCGAGTTAGTGGGGTAATTCAATTAATATTTTATTATTTTATTTATGACGGTCTCCAAATAACGGGATACATGCATTTAAACAATAGGATAAACATTCATGAAGGTGGTTACGGTGTGTGGATAGTGATGTGTCGCCAAGTGTACCGATCATAGTCAAGTAATAAAGTTGAGGAGTTGAATCCCCGGATATCGATCTCTCGAGGAGTGCAAGTAGTGAGTGTGATTTCGCTATTGAAAAAGTGATTGCAAGTGTTAACGTAAACAAAGTGGGTTTTGGTTTAGACTTTCCTAAGTTTAACACTAATAAACCTATTGCGGGTCGCCGTCACCGCATCTCTTTGGTGGATTACTCAAGAGAGTAATATAAAAGATGGATGAGCCAATGAGGGTCGCAACTAACTCTTCACCGCACACGTTTCTAGCAATCGCTAGAACAACACTATCTCAACAAGAACATGAAAAACTGAAGCTCAGCAACACAATCATGATCTAAGATATAACAACACATAGACATGCTGAAATACTTAAAATAAACAGTGTTCTTAAGCAACAATCAAACAACCACAAGTTCAGAACAAAGTATCTACAAGAGGAGGGGGAGAAATACAACCAAACACACGAAGGCTTTCTGAGATTCGCGTCGGAGTTAAGGGTTGTCGGGGCTTCTCAGAGCTCGGTCTACGGATGACGTCCGGGGTCCAGAAGGGTTGTCACCTCCTTCCAATAACCCATCTTCTTCGTGAATAGTCATTGGGCTAAATCTATCCGGTGAACTCCACAGATGCAGCAGCTTATGAGCTTGAAACGGAGCTTGGAGTTTGGAGAAGAAAATGGTGGTCGGAGATGAAGCTATTGCAAGCTTTTGGTGGGAAAATGGTAGCCGGATCAACTCTCCAAGGAGGAGATAGAAAATGTCGGCTGGAGGGATGTTTTCCCGCTCAAAGGAGCAGAAAATGCGGGCTGGGTCAGACTGGATCGGAACTATACTTCAGGAAGAAGAAATCTGCGCTTTAAATAGAAGCAGGTCAGAAAAATAGGCACACAGGGTTTGGCGCACGACCGTGCACAAACCATGTGATATTAACTTCCAGAACAAGCTTGCGGAAGGAGAAGCGTTGACCCGTGCGTTTTACTCACGCACGGACGTTTCCGCCCGTACATGAAGGAAATCACACTGGTAGCAACAAAAAGTAGGAATTCAGGACAATACAGGAGAATCATGCATTTTACTCGCGCACGGGCGCCACTGCCCATGCGTGAACAAATCACATGACTAACCATAGAATGGAACAAATAAACAAACAAACAAGAAAGCTACAGGAAAACCTTACGTTTCCTTCGCGCACGGTTACGAAGAAACCGTGCGTCAATCGTGCGTGAAGATCGTCGAGCTCAGCGTGACAAAATTTCATCGTGCTCAACTCGACGTCTCTCTAGATGAACAAAATGCACGATCGGGCACAAACCATGCATGAAAGAAACGCACGACCGTGCGTTTTGCACAAATTAAAATTCCTGCGTTGAGGAAAACACACTACCTGCAAAACAGTAAATCCATACAAATAAACATATAAAAGAGAACAAACAAGTGTGAGGAGCTCAAAAAACTTACCCTCAACACAAGATTGCGCAATTGAACACCCTTGGGACAAAACAGTGCACAAAATGGTCATAGACCGGCCGATGCAAATATAACTAAATACCGGTTGAAATGTGGTGCACGAGTGCGAAAACAAGCCAGATGAGTCCGAAAAACCCTATAAATATCGGACTCATCGCACCACCTGACTTAAACATTTGCTTATCCCGAGCAAATCATTTCTTGGAGAACTAGAAAACAGTTAGCTGGCTTAGAAATTTTCAAATAAAGTAAAGCGAGAAATCAAATACTTCATGGGCGTAGAAAATATAATAGGTAAAATTTTTAATTATACTATAGAGTTTATAAATTTCAACAGGCGTAAATAAATATTGTAACTACTCAAAAATAGAATCCTGGAGAATCGTTAGGTTATGCGTAAGAAGAAAGTAGGCATGCCACTCAGTTGAGCATTGTCAAAGACTGGGGCTCGGGATCACCTCCAAAGAAATCTATCAATGTCGGAGACCATATGCTTTCCCGCTCACACTCTCTACATGGTGCTAGTTTGACTCAAGCGTGAATCCGTAGGGCTTTAGGGTAGAAATGGGGCTTGGGTTTCGATAAGGTAAACAAAGATAAAAAAAGGATACGCACCTAACCCAAATGAGCTCAACAAAAAGATATCCTCAGGCCAACAATACATGCAGGTGCACCACACCACCAGACTTGAACTTGATAACACGGGTGTGCGCACCGCCTATTAGCAAATAATAACATAAATAGATTCTTCATTTTTACTTCCTTATTTTATAACAATCAACACATGTATATTTTTTCTTTTCTTTTCTTTTTCCAGATTTTTATAATACACTTTCAGCCAAATATTCAAGAAAACTTCACCGTACAACTACATAACAACACCACAACAACAACACCAATGGAAGAATTAACATACTAATACATCGAGCATGGGGTGTGTAACTAGGAAAAGCTTTTAGGCTCTGGTGATCGCGAAGTGGGGCTAAATCAACAGGAGGGGTAGACATAAAATAGGCTAACAAGGATTGTCGTTAGGACGGGTACAAGGCTCAACCAGGCCAAAATGATGGCCTACATCATGCTCACGCTTAACTAACCATGCACTAATGCTTCGAGAGTAGCTTGGGGCAAGTTCTTAGCCACTGAAAAAAATGAACCCTCCTTCCGACTCTAGCAATACGAGGCTAGTGACGGCTACACACATTCTTACACTACCGTTTGATTATTCTAGATTCAACACTTTTGAGTAGTACAAACAATATTTATAAATGCAGAAAAATATAAATCTACGAGCATAAAGAAAAATTAAATCTATACTATTTCTACACACTATGAGTACTCGATTAGGAGCACTGCACGAGTTTCGAACTACTATATCCTAAAATGCTAAGTTCGCACCACTATTTTAAAGTTGACGCAAAAGAAATAAATTTGACTTAAGCCGAGCGTGTGCTTAAGATCACGCTCATGCGGGTGTAGGTGTATAATGAAGACATGATAATATAAAAACAGAAAATGAAAATATACTTTTGGTATGAAAGTGCTAATAGTGCATGTGCATAGGTAACCCTCATAACTCTCCCCCACCAGACTTAAACTAAACAACCTATTCAAGAATTGCAATAAAAATAGAGAAATAAAAGTTAAGGGAGAGGTTACCCCATGCTCAACAAATGAGCATACCAGAAGATTGACGTTAATTTCAGCAAAAAGTCCACAGCCCAAACAAACTCCACCTGCACAAGAGAATACCTCCAACCATGCCTACTATAAACATATAATATCAGCAACATATTGAGCAAATTAAAAGCATGGAAATAGGGTTGTCTCCCATAAGCCACTTTTCTTTACCGTCCTTAAGGTGGACCAAATACCTGTATTAGCAGTTATATAAATATTGTTCAGATCATAAGTTCAAAATGCAACGAAAAAGTGTAAAGTTACACACAACATTAAGCAATAAATAAAACTAGAAAAAGCAGGAAAGGGGTCCCAGAGATCCTTCACTCCTCAGCTGAATGTTGACTTGTGATAGATCCCCCAGTCACGCGAGATGAGGGCAAGGCGGAAGCTTTAGGACCCGGGGAAGATTAATCTCCCCTGCCCCTAACCTCTTCCTTCTCGAGCCGGCGGGCAAAATTCTGCGCCTTGCACATGAGAAGTTCTTTTCTTTTCAGATCCACATATGGGGATCGCCAGGGTGGTATAACCACACCCACCAATTCAGTAGTACACCTATCTTTCTCATCCGGGGGCATCCTTTCCTCACCCACGACGGGTGAAAGATCAGCCCAAGTCACCTGTTTAACAGTCTTACAAACTTTGTTCGGATAAATCGATGTTTTTAAATCAGTCTTACGCACTCTTTCTATAGCCATGCTCAACTCATGTTTCTTCTCCATTAAATCTTATTTCACGTCAAGTGACTCCATCTCTGTCTCTCCTTCAGCTAACGTCAGTGATTCTGCTACTTTCTTAACCCGATCTCGCTCATTCAGTAGATAACCTATGTCAGCAGCACTAAATAAATCATTAGATAACAAAACATTCAATTTCAGAAGTTCTCCAGGTTCATTTGAAATTTTTGTGGGAAGTGACGGTGGTAAATGCAAATCGACCTTGGAAGCCAAGGTGACACCGCTCGCATTAAATTGCAATGTAGCTTCACTGCCTTTTAGGAATGGGACCCCTAAGATGGGTTTCGATGTATTTCCCATGAGTCCTAACACCTAAAAGTCAGTGACTACAACAACCCCATTCAGAATCACTTCCACATCTTTAATCTCTCCATCGTCTTTACTACCGATCCATAAGCTAGCACTAGTGACTTACAGACATCAGATTCGATATTTAAACTCAATTTTTCAACATCTTGTAAAGTAAGAATGTTGCACGATGATCCAGAATCACATAAAGCTATCATCTCCACTGCATTAACCTCACATTTAACAGTCATTTCATTTTTGTCGCACTCCTCCGCAGCCCCAACACTCTTCCCTTGCTCACGGGGATTCTTCTCCGTATCACTTGGGTAGGTGCCGCGAGTACGCTTGGTGAACACTGGGGTAGTTGCCCAAGCAGTATCTCCAAGTTCCTTATGGAAGCGGTTTGAGTGGCCATATTAGATTGGGCCATATCCACAAACTTCTCCATCATTTCCTCCAGCGCACCCTTACGAGTCCCTTAAACATTCGGATTATAACCCGTATGCGGCGGTCGCGGCTGGCTACTAGGGCTTGAGCATCAAATTGATGTTGGCCGCCCTTCCACCTCTGACCGGGAGCATTTTGATTCCACGAGAAATTAGGATGATTTCTCGCGTTGGGGTTATACACATTATTATAAGGAGCAGTGCGATTTTGACGATTTATAAAATTTACATTCTCATCAAAATTTATACTTGACGGCTCAGCAAAGGTCTCCCCAGCAGTGCATTCATAAGCATGATGGCTGGGGTTACCATAACCCTGGCGTGATATGTCCATAAACCGAGCTGGAGGATGGGCCGATCTGGTCAACATCGTCCTTCCATCCAAAGTATGATGGCTCACCTCAGCTTGTTGCACCACAACATTTAATTCAAACAAATTCCTCGCCCATCTAGGGGCATTTCTTCCGGCGGTCCAGTATGTGCTATGGGAGGCAGTGTCGCGAAGTAGCCTCAATGCCTCGTGAGGAGATAGGTTCATTATTGTGCCTCCAACTACTGCGTTGATCATAACCCTGAAATTAGGCTCAATAGCAAAGTAGAATATTTCAACTAAATTCCACGGCTCACAGCTGTGCTGGGGGCATCGATGCTGCAGGTCAGAGTACCTCTCTCACGCCTCAGACAACGTTTCCTGGTCCAACTGTCGAAAGGTTGTAATTTCCCTACGAGCATTCACAATCTTATCCACCGGGTGGAACTTAGCCAAGAACATAGAGGACAGGGCCTCCCATGTGGTAGTAGTCCCAGGAATAATAGTATGGAGCCAGGTTTTGGCCTTGTCCCTCAGCTAAAACGGGAACAGCCTCAGCTTTACTACGTCATCAGAAATACTGACATAGTGGAATGTGCCATAAATCTCCGAGAACTCTGTCAGATGGAGCTGCGGATCCTCACTCGGCAAGCCCGAGAACTGAGTATTATTTCAGATCATATTCAGGATGGCAGGTTTAATCTCGAACTGGTTGTTTACGATGGCCTGTCCAAAGCTAGGGTAAACATTTCCCGCAGTAGGGGTCGTGAAATCATGTATTGTCCTAATACACGGTTGGACCACCTCTTGGCCCTCAACAACTCGTTCATCGTGGCCATTTCCTCTTTGGCCAAGATCCTCCATCCCTTCTTCAGCAGTAGCAGCACGCAGGGGAGCTCACCTCGCACGTGCGGTTTAAAGCTCACACACAAGTTCTTCAGCCCTATCACTGGAGTTGGGATCTGTCATACAATACAAAAAATCCTTTCAAAAATACCTAAAACACTTGCAAATTTTTTCAAAAGAAAAATACATGCAACGGTTGCACTCCCTGGCAACGACACCAAAAACTTGATGCGCCGACAAGTGTACCGATTATAGTCAAGTAATAAAGTTGAGGAGTTGAATCCCCGGATATCGATCTCTCAAGGAGTGCAAGTAGGGAGTGTGATTTCACTATTGAAAAAAAGATTGCAAGTGTTAACGTAAACAAAAGGGGTTTTGGTTTGGAGTTTCCTAAGTTTAACACTAACAAATCTATTGCGGGTCGCCGTCACCGCGTCTCTTTGGTGGATTACTCAAGAGAGTAATATGAAAGATGGATGCGCCAATGAGGGTCGCAATCACCTCTTTACCACACACGCTTCTAGCAATCACTAGAACGACACTATCTCAACAAGAACATGAAAAACTGAAGCTCAGTAATACAATCATGATCTAAGATATAACAACACATAGACATGCTGAAATACTTATAATAAATAGTGTTCTTAAGCAACAATCAAACAACCACAAGTTCAGAACAAAGTAATTACAAGAAGAGGGGGAGAAATATATATATGTGTATATATATACATATATATTGTATCATGCACTTCTTGTTATATCTCATGAATGAGATATGATATTATCAAAAGGGGGAGTCTGTTGGAGCAGAAGGTTCACATATCCTCAGTTGGTAATATCAATTACCATGTTGTATTTGATCATATCTTGTGTTTGGTATAGTGTGCAGGGTTACAGGTCCAAGCGAAGCAAGAAGCTCTTCTATGGCACTTACCGTCGGGCGATAGCATGAATTAAATAGACAAGGCGCTCTTGATTCTACCGCTCTGTGCTAGTACTACCGCCCGCGCTAGCTCGAGGAATTATTTTAGCCAGGTGCTCGGGAACCTACCACGCATGCACTAACTTTGTACTATGCCGTGGTAGCCTACTCAACGATCGTCGAGATGGATTCGTAGACACGATTGGGCTACCGCCAGGCTATACCTTGGTATCGCGTCATGTTAGCCCACTCAACAATTGTCGAGTTGGATTCGTCGAGATGACTGGAGTACCATCGAGCGATACCTTGATACAGCGACGCATTAGCCCACTCAACGATCATCGAGATGGAAGTGTCGAGATGACTGGACTGCCACCAGACGTTACCTACCACGCCATGCTAGCATGGAAAAAGGAAAATATTCATTTTGAATATTTTCCAAATTTGGAGGACAATTGTACACATCAAGTGCGTGAACCTACCGTTGGGTGCTAGTCTTACCGCTGGAGGTAGCCTGTTTTTACAAAGACGTATAAAAGACGCCTCGTTTTTTGGATTCCTTACTACGACAAAAGTGACTCAGATCTGTGACTCCTAGGTTTCGGCCGCCTCTCCCATTAGCACATGAAGAACTCCGACGAGACAAGAACAACAAATCCTATAAAGAGTTGATCGGTTGCAAGCCCACAAAGATTTCTAGCACCGATCACAGATCGCTCAATGGAGGAGTCATATTGAGGGAGATTTGAAATTTAATCTTTTTATATTCTTATGTATTTTTATCTTCTTTATATTCTTGTGGTGAGGAAAATTGACAGGTGAAGGTCGTCGGGATCCGGGAAGGATTTAGTGAGAAATCGTCCTAGGGAATGGACTTCTAGATCGGGGTATCTAGCAGGGCTCTAAGGCACCTCCTTACGTGAGGGTGAGGAGACGTCTCAAAGATCTTTCTTGGAGGGAAAGGGAAAGAGCCAACTGGTCCGGGGAGCTGGTCGATATAGAAAACCAAAAGTCTTTCTTCATTTACCGCCTCCGATCTCTGGCGTCATGAAGATTAAGTTTTTGTAATCTTTAAAAACAGTTTTGATTCAATTTGCAATGAAATTCATTTCTGGTTCTTTACTTGCATATAATGTTGTGATTGATAGCGTGCGAGTTACTGAATGGTGCATAGATCTCTAAGGGGGAATCTTCCTAGAAATATGAGTTCTGTGACATAACGTCGCACATTAGCTACCTAACAACCCGCGGTAGCTTCCTGAACTAGATTTTTCTGGTTAGAAATAATTCGAATTTCTAGTAATCTTTGTTAAACCTATTCACGCCCCCCTCTAAGGTTGGCCACTAGATCCAATAGCTTGAATTTAAGTAGACTTCAGTTCTAAGTTTTAAAACATAAGATAGTTATTAAGTCCCACTAAACAGACTTTAATCTCATCTCCCCCAATATTTTAGATGTAAGAACCTTACATAAGCCCTTGGTAAGGACATCTGTTATATTATCTTTTGATCTCACGTCCAATAGGGAAATTATCCCCTGACTTTTTAGATAGGTTAATTAGGCATGTTTCATCCTTAGTTGACTTTTCTTTTCATTGAACAAGGTATTTATTGCAATGGTCTTTGTGGCTTGATTGTCACAATAAATCAAAATAGAGTGCATTTTCAGACTCGTCATTTGAACGTCCATTATAAGATCTCCTATCTACTCCACTTCTTCTCTTGCTAAAGCTAGAGCATAAAGCTCTGATTACATATTGGATAGTGCAATGCACGTTCGTATCTTTGACTTCCAAGCTACCGCAACTCCTCTTTGTAACGCCCCAAATTTCTTAAGGCAGGAATCAGTTCTATGGAGGTTATCGCACGACGGTACCTAGTTACTACGTGGCGGTAGCGCCAAGGTTAGCATCAATAATGTTGAGAACATTGAGAGTGTTGAGTCAACTCAATGCTGGACTTACCGCGGGGCTGAAAGTTATTACCGCGCTGCGGTAGCTGGGGAATTAAACTGGCAGAGCTCTCGGGAAGATATCGCCCGGCAATAGGGTTATCGCTGGAAATAGCTGGGTCAATTTAATTGTTGAGGATCTCGGGATTCTACCGCACAGCAGTAGCAGTTAATGTGTGGTGATAGCGGCAGGTGTCGTGTCATAAGCGACGTCGACTATCGCGCGACGTTAGCATCCGATCGCGTGGAGATAGTGAAACTGTAATGGTGTGGCCACGTGTCGGCCTGTGATTGGAGAGCCTGCGTGATTATACGCGAAATAAGGCAGTACCGCTCGGTGGTACGTAGCTAGTTATCGTGCTGCAGTAGCTAGTTACCGTGTGGCTGTAACTTTATTTTTATGCATGGTTTGGCCGTTTCCTCTTCATTATTCTGGAGATGGAGATCTTGGCCTAATTTTCTAGAGGAGGAGCAACAACATCGGGAATGAGGGTTCTTGTCGCCATTCGTGTTTCTGGTCTCAGATTCGCAAGGTGAGATTGGATTTACGGAGGCAAGGTCGGAGTGAGCGTTTTCAACCGTTTAGATTTCTCCCATGACGCCAAAGCGTACATCAAGGGTAACGATGCTCTTCCTTGGACATGTGAAGTCCTTTATTTTGGCATTAGAGGATAGACACTCCACGAACACATGGATGTGGTTCTCCCAACGGGTAGATCTACGTATCCCCGTAGTATTGCATTTAGATCCAGAATCAAAGTACGGAATAGAATGCCGTGTGAAGCCCATCCGGACGGGGTGGTCTGGATTGGTGATGTTTTTATGTTTTGTATGTCGAAGAAAACTCTGTGGTAATCACGTAGATTTCAGAGTCGCGGGATATGCAGATGGCTATGTTGAAAGTACTTGAGGTAGACTCCATGAAAACACCCGATTCAGGGGAAGAACCGATTGTCTGTCCCCTACCGCGCGACAGTACTTCCACCGTCGGTGATAGATCCCAATAAACTATGTATTGTTTGTGAAGCCCATCTCTATGAGACCTGAGGTCTATAATTTTATTGAGCGGGAGCTTAAATTGCTCAGCTTTGGTAGCCATATGTACTAGCCTAGGATCCTTATAGAGTTATGGATCATGCGGAAAATGGAAAGGGGATGCGGACCCACATCAGGCCAGCGAGCTCGGTGATTTGAGCACGGGATATCACTAAACTATACCCTCCCCTATGTTGGTCGACTTGGAGTGGTCAATGTGTAAATCACATGACTTGTCGTAGCACTGGGCATTGTCTTTGGCCTTGGCCCTTGTGAGACTGAAAGCTCAAACATTGTTGACCATCATAGAGAACTGTGGTGCAAACCCTTGCAGTCCTGTGCACCAAAAATGTGCCCTGAGAGCACGGGGCGTCGGGAGCTTGTGCCAACATCTGTGGCTAATGGTACTTAAGTTGCATGTTTTGACTTCCAAGTGTTGTTTAAGATAATGCCTTCAGGGAAGGAACACCACCATCCCGAGTGAGGGGTGAGTTCATTATAATTTGGTCAGCTAATACTGACCGTTACTTTTATTTGCCACCGTGTGGTGGATTGTTGCGTGGAGGTACTGCTGAGCCAAGCGGGAAGTAGCAGACTAAAACCTTGAAATGTTGTGCTGGCACTCGAATGCCAAAGCAAATACTTGTGTTATTTTATCGTTCATGTGTGGCCTGCCTGCATACCAAACGAAGTATGTAACACATTTTAATTCAAGTTGAACATTATAAGGCCTTAAGGCCAAGACCTAATTTGTGTATTTGTTTTACATTCCTTGTTATGGTAGCGGACATTCATGTTGTTGTTGTTGGGTTCTAATTATAACCTTTAAATTACCTTCGCTAGTTTGCACTCCATGGTCGGATGCAAATTATTAGATTATGGTTTCAATTTAGTAACTCCTTAGTCTGTCCGTTATATATGTCGTTGGGCCCAAGCCAGACCTTCTGTTATATGTTATGTGACGGATGGGGGTGTTAAAAAGTTGGTATCAGACTCTAGTGTCGGTATTCCTTATTAGAATTCGTGCATGAATTCTTTTAAGGAGTGGTGAGCACTTGTATGTGCGTTGCCGTTATAACATAAAAGAACCCATGAATGTCCACTTAGGAATGAAAATACACATGTTTGAGGAACCTGAGCGTTCCAATGATTATATTTTGGCAATCTATTTGTCTCCTAATTGAGTGTCTTTACAATTATAGGTGACTAGGAGCGGTGCGAGGCAATCACATCAACAACACTCCGCAGAGAGTAGTGCGTATAACGACACGCCTGCAACCCCTCCTTCTACAAAAACCATGCGGATTGTAGCAAAAGCAGTATTTGCTATGATTAATGCACTACCGGGATGGCAAGTGCAGCTTCCTATCCCGCTGTAGTGGAACATATGGTAGTGGATCAGGGAGCGAAAGAGCCCGCAGTGCAGAGGAGAGCGATAAAGAAACAGTTAAGGCATGTGATGAGCTTTAATCCACTAGTGTTTTTGGGGACTGAGACCCCAATGCATGCTGAGGACTGGATGTCTAGAGTTAAAAGAGTCATGTCCTCAATAGAGACGGAGGAGTGGTAGAAGGTCAGAATAGCCACTTTCCTCCTAGACGGCGAAGCAAGGCTATGGTGGGATGAGTTAGAGCTTCATCATCTTGCTGGGGGGCAACTTTCTGACTTATCGATGGAGGAATTATCAAGGCTATTTTTGGCACGGTTCATCCTGACTGCGCATAAGATAGCTATGGAGAATCAGTTCCAAAGGCTGACTCAAGGTGAGAGTAGTGTGGACGATTACCTTCATGAGTTCACGAGATTGGGTCGTTATGCTGGCTCCACTTTTACTAATGAGGAGCGCAAGACCAACCAGTTCTATATATGAGTGGCTACGTGATGAACTGAGGATGTTACTCTCAGGTCCGATGATGTAGGGCTTCCTAGTCCTGGTCAACACAGCCCGATCTCTGGTTAAGGATATGAAAAGAGTTCCGGGTAAGAAGGACTTGTAGGTGAAGGGCTCGGAGTTCAAAGTACCAAGATCAGCGAAGTTTGCGTACCCAAAGTAGAACAAGAAGGCCAAGTCTTCTGGACTGACATCTTCATCAGTTACTATTGGTGCATCTTCTGGGCAAGGAGGCGCAATTCACTGTTACAATTATGGCAAGCAGGGGCATATATCCAGCAATTGTTGGAGTGGCAAGTCAAAAAAGAAGACAGGAGCTTCCTATGTAGAAAAGGGGAAGGCGGTGGATTCAACCACATCCCATCAAGCTCCAACCCAACCTAGAGTCTAAAACCTTGGCCAGCAAGAGGCCATCAAGCAGGGCGATGTGGTGACATGTATGCATTAGATTTTAGTTGTAATATTTTGCGTGCCTTGCATCTTATGCTTTGGTCGTATGACTATCGTGTTTTAGGCTTTGTCGTGGTCATGAACTATCCGGATCGAGCACTATTTGATACAGGAGCTTCATATTCCTTCCTATCCAAGGACTTCGTGTCTTGGATAGGAGTGCCCTCTTCTGTAGCTAAGGATAGATTGGAGGTGCTGTTGTCTAATGGATATTCGATGCGCGTTGATAGAGTCTATTACGTTAAAGTGTTGATTGGAATCCAAACCTTTTTTACTTGGAAGTGTCACTACTACCGATAGTAGAGTTTGACGTAATATTTGACATGGATTGGCTCATGGAGCAACGTGCGTTCATCGACTGTAGTTTGAAGACAGTTAAGTTGGGGTTGAATACGAGTCAAGAAACTACTTTTTATAGTATGAAGGGGTCGAGCAAGACGATGATGTTTGCCCTTCAAGTAATTAAGGCTGTTCATGAGGGTGCAGAGTTGTTCTTCACTCTTTTAGAGGCAAAGAAGCCCAAGTTATTTTGACAGGTATTTATGCGGCGTCGGAATTTGTCGATGTATTCCTGATGATCTCCTTGGAGCTCCACCCCAACGTGAGATTGATTTCACCATCGAGTTGGTGCCTAGTGCCAAACTCGTGTCACGGTCTCCTTACTGCTTAACACCAAGGGAAATGGTAGAGTTGAAAGCACAGTTTCAAGAATTGATAGAGCAGGGGTATGTACGTCCGAGTACGTCACCTGGAGCGCCCCGGTCCTCTTCGTGAAACAGAAGGACGGAAGTCTGCGGCTTTGCATCAATTATCGGGAACTGAACCAGTTAACAAAGAAGAACAAGTACCCGATTCTGAGAATCGACGATATGTCCGACTAGCTGGTTGGGTCGATGGTGTATTCTAAGCTGGATTTGAAGTCTGGCAATTATCAGCTAAGAATCAGGAAAAGCGATATTCCCAAGATGGCGTTCAGTACACGTTATGGGCATTACGAGATCATGGTCATGACTTTTGGGCTAACTAATGTGTCATCCATGTTCATGAACTTGATGAACCAGGCATTCAAGGAATATCTGGATCGGTTCGTGATAGTGTTCATTGATGATATCCTTGTGTACTAGTCTGAGTTGGATCATGTGGAACATTTATATATTGTTCTAGAGACTTTGAGAAGCAGTCAGCTTTATACCAAGTTCTCTAAGTGTGAGTTCTGGCTTTCTTAGTAGCGTTCCTTGGTAATATTGTTAGTGGTGAGGGAATCACAGTGGATCTGGCGAAGATTACTGCTATATGGGAGTGGCCTGTGTTGTCTTCAGTGGCGGAAGTACGAAGTTTTCTAGGGCTTGCTGGCTACTACAAGCACTTCGTGGAGAACTTCTTGCAGATAACATTACCCCTCACGACCTTGATAAGGAAAGATCAAAAGTTTGTCGGGTCACTGGCGTGTGCGCAAGCTTATGAAGAACTGAAAAGTTGTTTGACCACGATGCATGTCCTGTGTTCGTCATGTGGTAAAGAAGGATTTGGGATATATAACGACGCTTCGGGCAGCGGCTTAGGTTGTGTTCTACTTCAGCATGAGAGTTTAATAGTGTATGGCTCACATAAGTTAAAGGTGCATGAGAGGAATTATCCGGTCCACGACATGGAGTTGGCGGCCGTGATATTCGCTCCAAAGCATTGGAGGCACTACCTATATGGTGTGAAGGTTAATTTTTATACCGACCATAAGAGCCTGAAGTATTTACTAGATCAAAAGGACCTAAACGTGCAACAACGAAGGTGGATGGATTTCTTTGGGGACTACACCTTCAAGATACACTACGTGCCTGAGAAAGGTAATGCGGTTGCGGATGCGGTAAGTCGCGGAGCTCTCACGTAGGCCAATTGGTTGTCAATGCACGATGAGTGTTTGGTTAGAGAATTGGAAGCCTTGGAGATCTCTTGTGTTGATAAGAGGTCTAGTGTTGAAGCTTAGCTGAACTAGACAGAGGTGCAATATGTCCTGGCTGATCGAATTCGGTATGCTTTGGAGTTGGAGGACAGCATGAAGCGGTTCATGGCTGAGGCTTTGGATGGTTCAAATGCCAAATTTATTGTCAATGATGGGTCATTATGGAAGGATAGTCATTTGTGCATTCCAAGTGTGGGAAAACTTCGAGAGGAATTGATGTACGAGGCTCATCATACTAAGTACTTGATTCACCCGGGGAGAACAAAGATGTACAAAGATATGAAAAAGCTATTCTGCTGGCCGAGAGTAAATAAGGACATAGCAATTTATGTGGCGAAGTGTCAAACGTGCACCTTGGTGAAGGCGGAGTGCTAAAATCCCGAAGGATTCTTGAAGTCTTTGCCTCTACCAGAGTGGAAGTTCGATGATATATTCATGGATTTCATGCATGTTTTGACGAAATTGCAAAAGAGAAACGACGCCATCTGGGTGGTCGTAGATCATTTGACGAAAGTCTCGCACTTCATCCCAAATAGGAATGATGATTCAGTTGAGAAACTGGCAAAGTTGTATGTAGAAAACATTATACGACTGCACGGTGTGCCCCGTAGTATTGTGAGTGACCGAGATGGGTGCATCACGTCCAATGACTGGAGGTTGGTGCATCAACTGTTGGGGACCAAGCTGAAGTTCAGTACAGCCTTTCATCCATAGACGGATGGTAGGACTGAGAGGGTCAATAGGATGATGGAGGACATTCTTTGCATGTGTGCCCTTGATTTCGGTAAGAGGTGGGAAGATCACCTATATATGATTGAGTTTGCTTATAATAACAGCCACCAGGCGAGAATTCAAATGACGCCCTTCAAGGCCCTATACGGTAGGAAGTGTCGTACTCTGTTATCTTGGTTGGAAGCGGGCGAGTCAAAGCTGTATAAGCGGAAGGAAGTCGATGATGTGACTTCGGTTGTGCACAGAATCCGTGAACAATTGCAGGTTGCTCAGGATAGGTAGGCTAAGTACTATAATACCAAGCACAAGAACATTGAGTTCGTCATAAGCAATTGGGTATATTTGAAAATTAAGCCTTTAAGGGTGTCTCAAGGGTTCAACGCTTGAAAAAGCTGAGTCCGAGATATCTTGGGGCGTTTGAGATACTAGAATGTATTGGAGAAGCTAACTATCAGTTGAAGTTATCAACGGAATTGAGTGGTCTACATGATATATTCCACATATCGGTGTTGCAGAAGGCAGCGCAAGAGCCTACACACGTAATTGCTGCAGATCAAGTAACAGTTAATAGTGGGTTGACAATGAGGGTAAAGCCCATTCAAATTGAGGATGCAGAAGTTAAAAGACTACGTAATAAAGAGATCAAGATGGTCAAGGTCCGATGGGACAACTGTGGCCGAGAGGAGCTTTCATGGGAGCGGGAGCAAACCATTAAGTTGGAGTTCCCCGAGTTATTCTATTGAGGTACACAGTTTAAAGTTGATTTAATTACTTAGTTTTCTGCATGACTTAATTTCAGGACAAAATTCTTTAATTTGGGGGAGATTTGTAACACACCAAATTTCTTAAGGAAGGAAATGGTTCTCTGGAGGTTATCACCCGGCAGTAGCTAGTTACCATGCGGTGATAGCTCTAGGGTTAGCATCGACGGCGTTGAGAGCGTTGAGTCAACTCAGTGTTGGACTTACCGCGGGGCAGAAAGTTATTACCGTGCGGCGGTAGTTAGGGAATTAAACTGGCTGAGCTCTGAGGAAGCTATCACAAGGTGATAGGGTTACCTCTAGTGATAGCTGGGTCAATTTAATTATTGAGGCTCTCGGGATTCTACCGTGCAGTGGTAGCATGTTGGATCCCTAGTTAATTTGGGCTAGGTTCACTGACTTAGGGTGTGACCCATCATGTATAGCCAGGGTCAATTTATGTCCTAGAGTCTAGGTAAAGTCCTTAGGCTCAACTCCAGATGGACCAGCTTTCAACAAGACCTTCAGAGACTCCAGTCTAACAAGTTTTAAAGACTAAGTAAAGTGAGTTCGACGTTCGTCGAACTCAGCTCGATGAAAAGAGTTCTGCGCTCGACGATTGTGAGACAATTCTTAGTGCTGAGCTCGATGATCTGTGTTCTCTGTTCGACGAAGACTGAGTTCCTTCTTCAAACTAAAGTCAGGACAACTTCAGAATTTTTCTAAGTCCAGCTTCAAGCTTCGGTCGACGAATTATATTCTGAGCTCGACGAACTTGGATCTCAAGTTCTCAGCCTCTCAGGTCGACGAAGTCAGCTTCTCAGGTCGACGAATGCTATACTATACTCGACGATTTCTGGACCCAGACAATTTGTGCCGACACCAGGATATCAGTCGACACCAGATTATGTCGATACTAGAGGATTTGTGTCGACACCAAGATCAATCTGTCGACACCAACTTATGTCGACACAGTATTTCAGCAGATGGAGAATATTTTGCCCAAGTCCAGAACTTTTATCAGCTCGACGAATTTGATTCTCAGCTCAACGAATGAAGACTGTCTGTTTGACGAATGAAGGTTGTCTGGTCGACGAACTCTCTCAAGCTCAGCTCGACGAACTCAAGCTCAGCTCGACGAACACAAGTGCAGCTCGACGAATTGTGTTCTTCGTTCGACGAATCCAGACTAGGTTTTCTTCAAGTTTCCCGTCCCGTTTCTTGACGCTGATTCCTGAACATTTAATGCCAAATCTTCTCGGAATGTTACCGTTGGAATGCGCATCGACTATGGACAATTACATGCCGTTTTTCCATAGGATAGTTAGGGAAATTATTGAATGTCGCTTCTTTCCAAAGCCGACTGCAATTACTGCTCGACATTCAAAAGTTTGAATGTTCCTCAGTCAGAAATAGACATACAACAAGAGAAAAGGATTAAGCAGTGATAGAGTAACAGAATCACAGTACAACAAGCAATACATACAATCAGACAGACACTCTGAGGTTGCAGAGAAGAACAATCATTCTCAAATCAAAAGTTCTTGACTGCAATCAGCCTTGACCAGAGAACATCTTCAAGAAGAAGAAGAAGAACAATCAAATTCAATCAAGAGTCTTCTTCATCTGTCAATTCTCAGGACACTTCAAAGGATAACAATTATTCAATCTGTCAAAGAAGTTCCTGAAGCATTTCTGGTCCAGGCACTCTAGGTCATTGAAGACCTATCACCCTGAAGCAGTGCTCCAGCATTACTGACCAATTCAAGATCTCAGGGGGAGCAAGATCTGCTACAATCAATCCACAAGTCTTCTCTCTGATTGTTGACAGAGAAGACACTATCACCTTCTTTCCAATTCCTATACAGGGTTTTAAATCCCTTCAAAATTATTCTGGTTGCAAGTCTCCTTCCAAAAGACTTGAGGTTTTGGTTTTTGAGCACCTGAACAAAAGCTCATTGGTGTCAGGCACCTGATCAAAAACCTGAGTGGATTCCTACCAGGGTGGTAGAAGAGTGGATGTACCCAGTTTGGGGAACCACTATAAAATTCTTGTGTTGTCTTGTTGCTCTTTTCTTTTGTTTTCTGGCTGTGCTCTGTGATTGCTCTGTGTTGATCTGTGTTTAGATAGTTGTTGTGCTTACTTTATTTTATTTGCTTCCCTGTTCACTTAGAAATATAACAAAAGTTGTAAAAATTTTTTAGTGAGCACTATACTCTATTCACCCCCTAGAGTATATCAGATCTAACCTGCACTTTCATAGCAGTTATCGCGCTGCGATAGCGGCATGTGTCATGTCGTAACCGACATAGGCTATCGCATGGTGTTAGCATCCTATTGTGTGGCGATATTGAAACCGTAACAGCGTGGCCACATGTCAGCCTGTGATTGGAGGGCCTGTGTGGTTATACGTGAAACGAGGCGGTACCGCACAATGATAGCTAGTTACCGCACGGAGGTAGCTATACTTTTATGCCTGGTTCGGCTGTTTCCTCTTCACTATTCTGGAGTTGGAGAACTTGGCCTAGTTTTCTAGAGGAGCAGCAGTGCTGGGAAAGAGGGTTCTTGCAACCGTTCATGTTTCAGGTCTCGGATTCGCAAGGCGAGTTCGGATTTACGGAGGCAAGGTCGGAGCAGTTGTTTTCAACCGTCTAGATTTCTCCCATGGCGCCAAAGCGTACATCAAGGGTAACAATCTTCTTCCTTGGACATGTGAAGTCCTTTCTTTTGGCATTAAAGGGTCGACACTCCACGAACACGTGGATGTGGTTCTCCCGACGGGTAGATCTGCATATCCTCGTAATATTTCATTTAGATCCAAAATCAAAGTACGGAATAAACATGCTATGTGAATCCCATCCAGACGGGCTGGTATGGATTGGTGATGTTTTTTATGTTTTGTATGCTGGAGAAGACTCAGTGGTTATCGCGTTGAGAGTACGGCTCTGTTTGGGACAGCTCTGGCGGATTGAAAAGCTGCTGTCTGGATAGAGCTGTTTTAAAATAGATTTCTGGGGAGCAGTTTTGAAAAGCTGCAGAGTGTTTGGGTATTTTGTGCAGAAGTGCGCTCGGAATCGCCCGAGGAATGACATTGGGGGCTCGGAATCGCCGGAGGAAGGCTGTTATGGGCTCGGAATCGTTGGAGGAAAGCCGTCCGACCTTTAAGCATGTTCCAACTGAAGAAACCATTAGATTTCCAAAACCTGTGAGAGAGAAAGCTATTTTGCAAGAGCAGAAGCTGGGGGGAGGGAGATTTCTGAAAAGCTGCAAAACAGCTCCAGATTTTTGAAAAGCTCTTCACAGGGAGCTGTCCCAAACACATATAAAGTAGCTCTGGTGGCTGGAATAGAGATTTTCCATCCGCCAGAGCTACGCCAAACAGACCCTACTAGAGGTAGATTCCAGGAAAACCCAATTTAGGGGAAGAACCGATAGTCTGTCCCCTACTGTGCGACGGTAGTTCTATCGCTTTCGATAGTATCTAGTAAGCTATGTATTGTTTGTGCTATCTCTAGGAGACCTCAGGGATATAATTTGATTGAGCGTGAGCTTAAATTGCTCAGCTTTGGTTGTCATGTGTGCTAACATAGGATCCTTACAGAGTTATGTATCATGCAGAAAAGATAAAGGGGATACTGACCCGCGTCAGGCCTGCGAGCTATACGATTTGAGCATGGGATATGGCTGAATTGTACCCTCCCCTAGGTCGATCAACTTGGAGTGTTCAATGTGTAAATCACATGACTTATCGTAGCACTGGGGCGTTGTCTCTAGCCTTGTCCCTTGTGAGACAGAAAGCTCAAACGTTGTTGACTGTCACAAAGAACAGTGATACGACCCTTGCGGTCCTATGCACCAAGAATGTGCCCGGATAGCACGGGGAGTTGGGCGCTTGTGCCAACGTCTGTGGCTAACGGTGCTTAAGTTGCATGTTTTGACTGCCAAGTGTTGTTTAAACTAATGCCTGTAATGAAGGAGCACCGCCACCCCGAGTGAGGGGTGGGGTCGTTATAATTTAGTCAGCTAATGCTGACCGTTGCTTTTGTTTGCCACCGTGCAGTGGATTGTTACGTGTAGGTGCTGCTGAGCCAAGCGGGAAGTACCGGGCTGAAGCCCTGAAATGTTGTGCTGGCCCTCGAAGTCCAAAGATAATACTTGTGTTTTTTTATCATTCATGTGTGACCGACCTACGTTCCGAAGTATGTAACACATTTTAATTCAAGTTGAACATTGTAAAGCCTTAAGGCCAAGACCTTATTTGTGTATTTGTTTTACATTCCTAGTTGTGGTAGTGCACAATCATGTTGTTGTTGTTGTTGGGTTCTAATTATAACCTTTAAATTACTTCCGCTAGTTTGCATTCTATGGTAGGATGCAAAATATTGGATTATGGTTTCAATTTAGTAACTCCTTAGTCTATCTGTGGTATATGGTATCAGGCCCCGACCAGACCTTCTATTATATGTTATGTGACGGATGGGGGTGTTACACTCTTAGTATGAACACAAAACCACTAGTGAATCTACTATCACCAATTTTTGAGCACCAAGAGGCATCATAATGCCCTACAAGCACTAGAGGATGTCCAATATAACATAAAGCAAACTTCTCAGTGTACTTTAAGTATCTCTTTAGCCTTTCTAAGGCATCCCCGTGGTCCTTCCCAGGGTTACTAGTAAATCTACTCAACATGCTGACGGTAAAGGCAATGTCATGTCTAGTGCAAGTTGCAGTATACATGAGACTTCCTATGAGTTTGGAATAATTCAACTGTCTAATAGGCGAACCTTCATTCGGCTTCAGTCTATTGTTGTGTTTGTACGGAGTCTCAATCTTTTTGCCATTATCGTAACCCCACTTTTTAGTAGATTTTTAATGTAGTGACTCTGACTTAGGATAACACCCTTCTCAGTAAAGTTCACTTCCATTTTCAGGATGATTTTTACCATAAATAAGTCTATCATGCTAAATTATTTCATCGAGGTATATTTCACGTCTTCCACCTCAGATTGATCAGTACCCAGAATTAGCATATCATCAACGTATGAGTATATAATTATAACTTTATTTGAACATGTTCTTACATACAAACATTTATCTGATAATCTAGATTTGAAACCTATGGCTTTAACAAAAATATCAAATTTCTCGTGTCATAATTTTGGTGCTTACTACAATCTATATACTGATTTAATCAACTTACAGACTTTGTTTTCTAAACCTTCTATGACAAACCCTTCAGGTTAGTGCATATAAATCTCCTTAGTCAGATCTCCATTAAAAAATGTAGTCTTGACATCCATCTGATAAACAGTAAAATGTTCAATAAATGCAAACGCGGGAAGAATCTTAATTGTCGCACTATGACAAATATGTGAGTATATATCAAAGTATTTTACATCACTCACTTGACTGAAGCCTTTGGCAACAAGACGTGCTTTGTATTTAGCAATACTCCCATCAGAATTGAGATTCTTTTTCAGAACCCACTTACTTACAATGGTTCTAGCCCCTTTGGGCAAGTCAACCAATTTACAAGTGTGGTTTTGCAAGAGAAAATTCATCTCATCGTCTATGACTTCTTTCCATGATAGAGAATCCCTAGATCACATCGCTTCCATATAGGTAGATAAATCAGCTTCAACTTGGTAAGTCATAAAGTCTACACAAAAGCTATTAGACACTCGTTCTCTATTAGATAACCTTTTAGACTCTAAACTACTAGTGTCTATAGGCACAGTGTTAGAAAACCTTAGTTCTGGATCAACAGTAATCTCAGTACCAGTGATTGGCAGACCTGGAAGTGTCAGGTTTTTATCTTTAAGGAACTTATTCTAAAAAAAAATATCATCTCTAGATTCTATTACAGTATTAGTTAAGAGATCTAGAAATCTGTTTGTAGCATTATCCTCTACACATCTTAGATAGACATAGGTATTTATCCTAATCAAATCTTTGATCTCCTAGAGTCGGGTATCCTAACATAAGCGATATAGTCTGAGTCTTCAGATTGTCAAATCTAGGAGGTCTTTTAAATAAAAACTCATAGGGTGTTAGTTTTAACTTTGCATGAGGAACTTTATTAAGAATGTGATTGGAAGTGAGGACTGCTTCACCCTAATAGGTCACAAGCATGTCAGCATTCAACAATATAGAATTTAACATTTCAGTAAAAAAAATTTCCACTCGGTGATACCATTGGATTGTGGTGAATGCGGGGCAATGGTTTCAGGGATAATGCCATTGCTAGTGAGAAAATCTCTAAACTCCCTCGATACATACTTCTCCTCTATCACTTCTTAGCCTCTTAATTTTCATGCCAAGTTGATTTTAAACCCTATTTTTGAAAATACAAAATTTTTCAAAAGCTTTTGTAGTCACATATGTCAGAATATATTAACTCTAGCAATTGTGTGCTCCTAAGACCTGACTAAAAGGTGTTCTAGTTATCTTGGTCTGAGCACAAATTTCACATTTATCAAATTGTTGTGTCTATGAGAATATTGTGAGTTTTCACTAGTAGCAGTAGTTTTCTATAGTTTACATGTCCTATTCTTACGTGTAAAGTCTTAGAATCTATCAGATTTGAACTAACTTGATTTACTACTTCGTTTGCTAGACTCTACCTATATATCTCATTTACTATATAAGCACAACCAAAATATTATGAGTCAATCATTAAAGTTACTCTACCATCACTAATGTTAAATGACATAACAACATCATATAACATGCAAAATGAAACTAAATTAGTAGGTAATGTAGGTATAAACTTATCATTCTTCAAAATTAAATGCATACCTGAAGAGAGTACCAGATCCACAGTCACAGTATGGAGTACCTGAGCAGTGTATCCATTCGCAACAATAACTGTCTCTTCAGCTACAGTGACATCCTTCATAAGCGTAGAATTATTACAGACGTGACATGTAGCACCTAAATCGAGTCGCCATTCTGTACTAGCTTTCCCCTTTCTAACTATAACAACGAAATTTGTAGGCACGACCTGATAAAGCATGTTTGCTTTGTTATCAGTCTTTGGTGTGATGGATTCACCTCCTTTGGGTTGCTTGCATTTAGAAACGTAGTGACCCCACTTATTACAGTTGTAGCACTTGCCTTTTAATTTCTTGATCTTCCTCCTAATGTCAGCAACTACAGGTGTACTGATGGGTGGTTTAATCTTCCCAAGCTTAGGCTTTCACTTAGGATGTGTCATCATGTTAGCAGTAGACTTTTGGTTACTAACTATCTCTATAGCATGACTAGTCTGATTCTCTTTCTCAATGCAGATGAAATGTTTGAGATCTTTCAGACAAACCTGCATTTTCTTCTGATACATCTCTGTCTTAAAGGAGTACCATGCCGATGGGAGCTTAAAAATGATAGATCTTGCAATAAACCCATCGGGCAAAGGGATGTTCTCACTATTCGGCTTGTCTACGAGAGTCTCAAAATCTATAACCTGTGGAAGTATATCTCTTTCTTCGGTGAAGGTTAAGGTCATGAACTTGTCCTCCAGGTGCATCTTTGACATATTCTCTTCCTCTCTGAACTACTCCACCAGAGCATCCTAGATCTCCTTTGCAGTTTTCATCTTAATGTATGTCTCTGCCAGTATATTAGAGAGACATTTGGGGAGGTAATCATGACAAAAGTCTTCGTCATTGATCTAGTGTTCCTCACTCTTTCCTCTTTTAAAAGATTCAACATCAGACTGCACAACGTAAACGATGTTCAAGTACTTCATACCATATTGTGTGTTCTGCTTCTAGGCACTAAACTCTGAGTTGGAGAATTTCTCCAGCTTGATCATTGGAACAGGAGAATTTCCTTTCGATATTGTGAGTCTCTTTCCAAATTCTAGAATTCCACTTGCAGACTAAATCACAAGCAGAAAAACTAGAAAGAGATCACCTGAATGTGTGGAGACGATAGAGTCTTTAGATCTAATCCAGTAAATATTGATTTGTATGTTCCTCTTCTCTGACTGAGCACAGTTGTCGAAGAGTAGATTCGATCAACAAAACTTTACTAAAATGCACCTTCCTAAACCTCTAGAGATCTAAGTAAATTTGACATTGATAGCTTTTGGTCAAATATTTCGGTCAAAGCTTGTTGGAAGAATGTTTATTGTCCATGCTTAAGCAATGGAGGATCCTTTCGCAGGAAAATATAAGAACTGCAGCCTAGTTCCTCACAAAACTGAAAGAAGAAATTAATTCTTATGCAAGTGGGTAAAAGCAAACCAACTCTCCCTAATGACGATCAACCACAGGTGCAGAAGTGGCACAAATCTCCACATGCATCACACAAAGAGTGGCGGATACAGGCACAAGAACTCCAATCGACTATGGGAGAAACTATCCTTCTTTTAGATCGGAGGCAGAGGGAGTATGAGAACAGACAGAGAAATACCACTGGAAAAGAAGACCCTGCGTAGTAAAACTTTATGATCTGTGATAGGAACAGACAGAGCACAACTTTTGTAACATCTCGTTTCGTGCTAGACCCCTCACACGTGTTTTTGAGTCAAGGGAGTTGACTCGGGCTCGGGGTGCGCCAGACTCGACATGTAAAATTTGTCGGATATCGTTGTGGATATCCGACGAATTCATCGAGTACGACTTGTGAGTTGAGACCAATACTATTCATCGATATCGTCATGAATATCCGATGAATTTGTCGAATATATAAGATGAACTGGACTTAGAATATTTCCTGTACTCATGGCGTCGAGTGCGTTAAGTGCACTCGACGTCATTCAACAAATTAGGCTTAGGCTTTGAGTGGACTCAACACCACTTGATGAATGTGGACTTAGAGGATTTTCTGGAAACGGGGAGTTGAGTGCGTTGAGTGCACTCAACGCGGTGCTGAGTGCGTTGAGTGCACTCAATGCCATTTCCCTTAGAATATTTCTTTAAATAGCTGGCGTCAAGTGCGTTGAGTGCACTCGACACCATTCGATGACCTATGCTGAGGCGTTGAGTGGGCTCAGCGTGACTCAATGCCATTTGACTTTTAAAATATTTGGGATGATTCGCGTCGAGTGCGTTGAGTGCACTCGACGGCATTAGCTGAAAGGCGTCGAGTGTGTTGAGTGTTGGTGTCTACAAATCATTACAAAAAGAAATTCGAACAATCCAATGAAGGCAAGTGTACCTATCGAATTGTATCAAGGGGACACAAGTGTCGTATTTAGATCCGGGAACCGTTGAGTACTTATACTCACATGAATTGTTATTATCTTATCGAAGGCTTTAGTGTCTGATTACTAAATTGGAAAAAAAGGAAATTACTTGCTTCTATTAAGAAAGACTACTACTAGTGATTAAAAAAGGGTTAAATGTTGGTTAAGGGATAGTACTCGATCATGAATCACCTTGGCTTAAGTTAATCAAAGATACATAACAAACTAAAACTTAATAAGGTAAAGTTTATTGATCGTGGGGGTTCCCAAAGCTTGAACACGCTTCTCTCGAAGACGTGCCCACCTAAGATTAGGAAAATCAGACTGAACTCTCGTCAGTATTTGAATACCTAAAACCCGCTTTAAGAAATGAACCTCGCTATTAGATTTCACTCTAATCCGGGAGATTTACGTTATCCTCTCTCGAGGGGTGCGTGCAACTCGCTTTGCTCTTGAGTGTTCCCTTCAAACTATGAGCCTCTTGGCTAGCTAAGAGTGAAAACCATAGATGGAGATTATAGATCGATGATATAATTCAAAACGCGATATTTCAAGAGTAAATTGAAGGCCTAAACCTTAAAAAGAGAAAGTAAACTAAAACATCATAACTTAATCAACTCAACCTCGGATCATCAAGATCGAGTACTCGGAGGATTTAGTTACTCATGAGGAAGTAGGAAATAAAAAACATGTTAAGAATATGCATAATAAGAAAGAGAGAGAGAGGGAAAAGGAATAGCAAAGTATTTTATTTCTTATTGGAAAGAAGCTACCGAAAGGACCAAAGGACATTACAAATGGAGTTTCCAAAAAGATCACAAATATGATAAACAAGATTACAAGAATGCTAATAAATGAAAATATTAAGCTAAAATATTCTAAAAATAAACTCTCAACAGCTCTCTACAAGGCTTCCATCTGCTCCCAAAACACTTGGATCTTGTGGATATTTATAAATTTTTTTCGGGAAGTACATACCCCCCTTACAGGCCCGGGTCAGGTGTATACCTGGGTGTGTAATATTTGTTGATTTTGGCATGCTGAAATTAAAGTCTGGAAGTGACTGGCGCGGCGGTTGGGTTACACGCCCTAATGACACGCCCGTGTAGGAGGGGCATGTCAGATACGTCGTGACTGTGGAGCGGGGAAAAGTCACGCTGCGGTGATTTTTCGAGACGAGAATTTAGAGGTAGAGGAGTTTTTGAAAAAAAACTGAAAATTTCTACTTTAACTTAGCACATAATTTTATAAATTTTACTAAATATAAAAACAAATCATCCTAATTTTTTACAGAAATAAAACTTAATAAAGTAACGAGTAAAAAGCGTATTGAGTCACTACTAAAGTCTAAGAGAAATTAAAACTATAGTCAATCAAGGCAAAGATCAACATTTCTATCAAAAACACTATCAATCGAATTTCTCGCTACTATACTAAAAAGTAAACGTACGAAGCATGTATCTCTAGGGCTTTAATTAGGTGTATAGTTAAGCTTAGGTTTTTAAGGGTGCGATATTCAAACGGTCAACACGAGCGGTATTTGCACACTTAAAACAAAAAGAAGTGAGCTTTGTCAAAATAATGCTAGCCAAAATAAATATTTTTCACATTTTGTTCCTTTTCTTTTACTTTTTTCCTTAAATATTTTTTTCAATTTTCATTTATTCATTTTTCATACTTAAACCTTTCTACTTTTGTAGCAAAAGATAATACAAGGATTTTTCACAATTTTTTTTTCAAAAAGATGCACATTAGCAATTAAAGCTCAAAAATAAATTTAAAGTGTGCATATATGTAAGCTATTTGGTTGTGGTGAAAATAAAAAGTGGGGCTACAACAAGGAAAGAAAAGGGCATAAAATGGCTTGCAACGATTATTGTTTGGCGGGGTGCAAAGGATCAAACGTTTCCAAAAGAAATGCCTAGATCATTTTCATGCTTCCTAAATCTACTCAAAGTAAGCTTTGACATTTCGAAAAAAAGATAAGCACTAAAATAAAAAATAGAGAATTTACTTTCATGAAAACAATGATAATAAGCGCCTAGACCGGTTTATGTCTGCTATACTTAATACTGATTAACGTTTAAAAAGATTTTATTAAGGAAAAATAAAGGATGATAGGTTTTATGAAAGTAAAAGAAATAAAAAAAGGCTAGGAAAAAGTGAAAAAGATTCAAAATAAATTTTCAAAAACAACATACTACCCTAAATAAGAACACTGCATGAGTCAACATACTACTCGTTAAACATATTTAAACAAAAATTAATCTAATTTATTCTAACTAAGCAACTAGACATGAGCTTAAAAATAATAAAATGCAAAGTGGCGAGGTACTAATTGATTTGGCAAAGATTAACTCAATTTAATTTGGGAATTTTCGAAAGATTTTATTATTATTATTATTATTTTTAAAGTAAACTAATTAAGGAAACACTCCCCCATACTTAAAGTTATACATTGTGCTCAATGGAGAAGGGGGAGAAGGAGAGAGAGAAGCTAATAAAGAAAACTGAAATTAAATAAATTAAAACAGGTACTTCCCCGGATTTGCGAATCGCGAATGGCTATGTGATGCTACTCCCCCATGCTTGCGCTTTGCAACTTCTTGACATATCATCCTAACTTCTGGTGTAATTAGCAACATTGGAGCTGGCGATCGCATAACCTCAACATGTAGGAGCCGCCCAGACAAAAAGTGAAAAATAAAGAAAATAGAAAAAACTTGGGTTGTCTCCCAAGAGCGCCCCTTGTTTAAAGGTCTCTTGAGCTCGACCAAAAAAAATATTGTCCAACAATAAGAAGTTTTAAACTATTATTACAGTCCAAGAAAGTAAATAAAAAAAAAATAGTTCAAGATTTCGATAACCCTAATTGTTCTGTCGTTGTGGGAATTAAATCATTTGACAAATAGAGTTTTAATCGATGACTATTTACTTTGAATTCACCATTATCCAGGTGCGAAACTAGAATCGTGTCATATGAAAAAACCTGCTTGACCACAAATGGTCCAGACCAGCGTGACTTAAGTTTTCATGGGAATAAACTCAATCGTGAATTAAAAAGGACTTGATCGCCTGGTTGAAACACTTTCGGATGTCGAATATTTTTATAATGATATAATTCCATCCGCTCTTTATAAATTTTATTGCTCTCGTAGGAATTGGAGTGCCACTCGTCGAGTTCTTTCAATTGATTTTTTCTATGTTCTCCTACAGAGTGCGGATCAAAATTCAAAAATTTTATCGCCCAATACGCAAGGTGCTCTACTTCTACCTGGAGGTGACACGATTTTCCATAGACCAAGTGGAACAGAGTACAACCGATAGTGGTCTTGTATGTCGCCCGATAGGCCCAAAGAGCATCGTCTAATTTTAATGACCAATCCTTACGGAAAATTGAAACGGTTTTTTTCCAAAATTCTTTTTAGTTCTTGATTGACTACCTCGACCTGATCGTTAGTTTGGGGGTGGTAAGCGGTGGATAATTTGTGCGTAATGCCTTTCTTAGATAAAACCTTAGTGAGTTGAGCATTATAAAAGTGGGTTCCCCTATGACTAACGATCACCTGAGGAAAACCAAAACGAGAAAACAGTTTTTTTCAGAAAAGAAGACACAACACGAGAGTCATTAGTAGCAAAAGCTTGGACCTCCGCCCACTTAGAAACATAATCTATGGCGACGAGAATATACTTGCTACCCAAACTTGATGGAAACTGACCTATAAAATCGATACCCCAAAGATCAAAGATCTCATATTCGAGGAAATAGTTTTGTTCCATTTCATTTTTATTAGATATGTTTACAGTCCACTGGCAACTATCACACCGACTCACAAAGGTTTGTGCATCTTTGAAAAGGCTAGGCCAATAGAAGCCCGCACTAAGCACCTTGTGAGGGTCCAATTCACTTGAAAGTGACCTCCAGTCGAACCTTCATGAACATATTTAAAAATTTGTTGACATTCTTCCTAGGAAATACACCTTCGTACCACTTGGTCTACGCAGACTCGGAAGAGAAATGGGTCCACCCAAAAATAATACTTCAAATCAAAAAAGAATTCCTTCTTTTGCTGAAATGAGAATTCGTTTGGAAGGACACGAGCCACAAGATAATTGTCCAAGTCGGCAAACCACAGGCTAGAAGAAGAGAGACTAAAGAGTTTTTCATCCGTTAAAGAGTCATTAAAAAAATTTTCGTCTAACGTTTCACCTCTAGGGTACTCTAGTCTAGAAAGATGGTCCGCCACTAAATTTTCGGCTACTTTCTTATCCCAGATTTCCAAGTCGAATTCTTGAAGGAGAAGAATCTAGCAAATAAGACGCGGCTTGGCATCTGGTTTAGAAAGGAGATATTTTAAAGCAGAATGATCGGTAAAGATGATGATTTTAGAAAGAGTAATATACGGTCGGAATTTATCAAAAGCAAAACTACGGCAAAAAGTTCCTTCTCCATCCTGGTGTAATTTTCTTGAGCGGAAGTTAGAGTTTACTCGCATAGTAGATCAGATGAAAGTTCTTAGCTATTCGTTGTCCTAGAACTGCCCCAACTGCATAACTACTTGCATCACACATTATTTCGAACGGTAAATCCCAGATAGGAGCGATCATAATAGGAGCATTTATAAGTTTAGATTTAATTAATTCAAACGCAGCTAGACAAGAATCGTCAAAAACAAAGGGAGTTTCTTTCTCGAGAAGGTGAGTGAGAGGCTTAGTAATTTTTGAAAAGTCTTTAATGAATCGTCGATAAAATCCCGCGTGACCTAGAAAACTTCTAATCGCTTTAATATTCGTAGGTGGCATTAGTTTTTCGATTACTTCAATTTTTTCCCTGTCCATTTCAATTCCTTCAAAAGAAATCTTGTGGCCAAGGACTAAGCCTTCACACATCATAAAGTGGCACTTCTCTCAATTTAAAACTAAGTTCATTTCTTCGCAGCGTTAAGAAACTTTTCCCAATTTTTTTAAACATAAATCAAATGAGTCGCCAAAAACCGAAAAATCGTCCAAATAAACTTTCATAATATTTTCTACGTATTTATCGAAAATAGCGAACATACATCACTAAAATGTAGCTGGCGGATTACATAACCCGAAAGTCATTCTACAATAAGCGAAGGTCCCGAAAGGGCAAGTGAATGTTGTCTTCTCTTGGTCCTCTGGTGCGATAGGGATTTGGAAATATCCCAAGAGACCGTCGAGAAAACAATAAAAACTATGTCTGGATAAGCGTTCTAATATTTGATTGATAAAGGGAAGGGGGAAATGGTCTGTGCGGGTGACATCATTTAACTTGTGATAATCGATGCACATTTGCCACCCCGTCACTTTTCTTATCGGTATTAGATCGTTATTTTCGTTTAAAACTACTGTGATCCTTTCTTTTTTTGGCATTACTTGGAACGGTCTCACCCACTTACTATCCGAGATAGGATAAATTATCCCTGCATCTAATAATTTTAAAACCTCTCCCTTTAAGACCTCCTTCATGTTTGGATTAAGACGATATTGAGGTTGGACTACACTCTTACAATTTTCTCCAAAAACATTTTATGTGTGCAAAAGGAGGGGCTTAAGCCAGAAATATCAGATATTTACCACGCTATAGCTCAGTGATGCCTTCGTAGAACTTCGATCAATTGATCGTTTTCGGATTGAGAAAGAAAGGCCGAGACTATAACGGACAACTTAGAATTTTTTTCGAGAAAAACACATTTTAGATGTTCGGGGAGCGGTTTCAATTCAAGAGTGGGTGGTTCATCATAAGAAATTTTCAAATCCTTTTCATTTTCAAAAGTAAGTGTTTCAAAAATTTTCTTCCTTGAAATAAAATAATTTTCGACATTAGTTTGCACGGACATGGCCGTGTATAAAATAAATTCGGGGGAAATTTCTGAAAAAAATAGAGATATTTTAGAAAAATATGAGAAAATTCATTACTTGAAATAGTAGAAAGAGAAAAAAAAGAGTCTTCATTTAAATCATCTAGAAAAAAACATGCGCCATCATTTGATAAAGAGTTTTTCATTGATTGGTTAATTTCAAATGTGACCTCATCGTTTCCTACTTGGAGGAGCAATTTTCTATTTCTTACGTCTATTACCGCACAAGTAGTGGCTAGGTAGGGGCGGCCAAGGATTAGAGGTACCTCGACATCCTCTTCGATATCTAGAATGACAAAATCTACCGGGAAGATAAATTTGTCAACCTTCACTAGCACACCTTTAACAATTCCTAATGGATACTTAATCGACCGATCAACTAATTGTATGCTCATCCGAGTTGGGTTGAGAATACCAATCCTAATTTCTTAAATAAGGAGAAACTCATCAAATTGATGCTCGCTCCTAAATTTGCTAACACATGTTTCACAAATAAATCTCAAAAAACGCAAGGGATCGAAAAGCTACCTGGATCGTTGATTTTTCTAAGTAAATTATTAGTGACGACCTCCGAGTATTCCTCATTTAACGTGACATGCGAGAGGTTTTCTAAAAAATTTTTTTGTTAGGAGATCCTTCAAGTATTTAACATACTTGGGCATTTGCAAGATGGCTTCATGAAGTGGTAAATTTATGTGAATTTGTTTGAAAATTTCAAGAAAGCGATTATATTGATCATCTAACTTACTTTTTGAAAGTTGAGAGGGGTAAGGAGGAGAAATATAATCCTTTAAAATCGTGGAGGGTTTTTTTTTGTAAACTATCCATTGAAACGACATTATCTTTTAAAATAGGTAGGTTTTCTAAAATAGGAGCGGCATTCACCTCGGGCTCGTCCATTATAGTTGGACCGGAAATTTCTTTCCCACTCCAAAGAGAAATTGCTTTTGCGTGCTCTTTCGGATTGGGCTCGGTATTTGAAGGAAGAGTCCCAGGTGGCCTCTTGGAAATAGTTTTGGCGAGTTGCTCGACCGTATTCTCTAATTTTTTACCGTACCCGATAGATTTCTGATTCTCGCTTCATTAGAAGTAATGTATTTTGAAAGCATATCCTCTAGAGAATGAGGCTTTTGAACATTCTGATTATTTTGAGGAGGAGGTGGTGGTGTAGAATCGTGTGGTGGTGGTGGTTACATCACATGAGAGTAATTAATCCAAGAAAAGTTTAGATGGTTACGCCATCCAGGATGATAAGAGTTCGAATTATTACTAAAACCAGGAGGAGAAGAAAGCGATTATATTACTAAAAACAGAGTTCGAATTGTTATTATCTTATCAAAAGCTTTCGTGTTTGATTACTAAATTGGAAAAAAGAAAATTACTTGCAACTACTAAGAAAGACTACTAGTAGTGATTAAAAAAAGGGTTGAACGATGGTTAAGGGATAGTACTCGATCATGAATCACCTCGGTTTAAGTTAATCAAAGATTCGATAACAAACTAAAACTTAATAAGGTAAATATCCTTGACCGTGGGGGTTCCCAAAGCTTGAACACGCTTCTCTCGAAGACATGCCCAACTGAGGTTAGGAAAATCATACCGGACTCTCTTCTGTATTTGAATAACTAAAACTCGCTTTAAGTAATGAACCTCAATATTGGATTTCACTTCAATCCGGGAGATTTACATCATCGGTTCTCAAGGGGTGCGTGCAACTCTCTTTGCTCTTGAGTGTTCCCTTCAAACTATGAGCCTCTCGGCTAGCTAAGAGTGAAAACCATAGATGGAGATTATAGATCGATGATATAATACCAAAGGCGATATTTCAAGAGTAAATCGAAGGCCTAAACCTTAAAAAGAGAAAGTAAACTAAAGCATCATAACGTAATCAACTCAACCTCTAATCATCAAGATCGAGTACTAGGAGGATTTAGTTACTCATGAGGAAGTAGGAAATAAAAATCATGTTAAGAATATACATAATAAGAAAGAGAGAGAGAGAGAGAGAGAAGGAATAGCAAAGTATTTTATTTCTTATTGGAAAGAAGCTACCAAAAGGATCAAAGGACATTACAAAGAGAGTTTCCAAAAAAATCACAAATATGATAAACCAGATTACAAGAATGCTAAGAAATGAAAACATTAAGCTAAAATATTCTGAAAATAAACTCTCAACAGCTCTCTACAAGGCTTCCAACTGCTCCCAGAACACTTGGAGCTTGTGGCTATTTAGAGAAATTTTTCGGGAAGTACACGCCCCCCTTACACGCCTGAGTCGGGCGTGTACCAGGGGCATGTAATACTTGTTGACTTTGGCTGGCTGAAATTAAAGTTTGGAAGTGACTGGCACGATAGTTGGGTTACACGCCCTGATGACACACCCGTGTAGGAGGGGCGTGTCAGATACAGAATGACGGTGGAGCGGGGAAAAGTCGCGCTGCGGTGATTTTTTCGGACTTAGTGGGACACGCCCCAGAGACACGCCCGAGGTGGTGGTACACGGGCATGATCGAGGGTGTGTAGGCTGAATTTTCCTATATTTTGACTTCAAAACGTAGCTTCATTCCACTTGGGTCATACGCCCTAAGTACACGACCTGGGTGGGTGTGACCTGGGGGCGTGTAACAGGAGAAATCCCCAAAACCTGAAAAACAGAAAATAAACTAAGTTAGAGCAATAATTGAGAAAAGAAACTAGAAAAACAAAATACGAAAGATTTAAACGAGAATATACATATTTTTGCCCTAATAAACTAAACTAAATTATGCTTTATCAAGTGCACTCGACACCACTCAATTCTTTTACTCAGAATTATTCAGAGAGTTGTGGCATCGAGTGTGTTGAGTGCGCTTGACGCCACTCAATGATTCGTCGAGTAAGGAAGGTATACTCGACGAATTTACCTTTGAAAATGTTATACTTATACATGGAATTGAGTGGACTCGACGAATCGCGACGATTCATCGAGTAAGGGTATAATACTCGACAATTTGTCAAGTAAGAGCTGCTTACTCGATGATTTTGACTTGGCTGATTTTCTGGCGCAGTCTGCTTGCTATCACATGCCCGGTATGAACTTGATTTTCAGGAATTGCACCAATACAATTGCATTGGACGCGTCTTTTCAATACGACATAGTTAAAGCAATAATAGGCGGTCCAATGTCAGGCCGACACGTGGCAATGTAGTTAACCCTAATTCCTATTATAAAAGAGACATGCAGAAACCCCTAACTGTCACGTTGTCATTTTTGCATAGCCATCACTGTGCAAGCCTGTCGGAAGAGAAGCAGCTGTCGAAGTCGCTGGAGCCGATCTTCCTCTTCGTGGAAATAATACCGAAGGAGAGGAACCATGTCGCCAAGAAGGATAACAAGATCCATGGCCGGAAATGAGGGGTGCTTCCTACCCTCTCCCATGGTGTTAGATCTTTAGTTATTTCTAGGAGAGATGTCGATTCAAAAGAGTTTGACTTGCGAGATGAAGATTTCCTAGGAAAGGACCATCCTAGGGTCTTGCCCTAGAGATTAGTTGTTTTCAACCTCTCCTCTCTTCTATGTGAAGATGGTGGACTTAGTTTCGTGAAGAAGAATGGTCTAATGACGGTGAATAAGGGAGGAGAAAAATTTGTACTTGGTTCAGAAGAAATACCTAAAGGAAGAAGATGAACTGATGTCGTTCATCATGCTTTAAGATGCGTGCAAAAATCTATTTTTTGTGCGCAACAAACTTCAAGGCCATTTTCGGGAATGATACGGGCAGATTTGGGCTTTTTCCTACACACAAAAGTCGTAGACCTTGGAAAGACCTTTCCAACGAATGGTTATACATTTTCATACAAGGTCTGGAGCCTCAGGAAAGTCCAAACGAACTTGCTTGGCAGATATGTTATACGTGCAAAAATCTATTTTCTGTACGCAGCAGACTTCGAGGCTGATTTCAAGTACCTTACGTTCTGATCTCGGTGATGGACCAAATGAAAAATTGTAGTCCTTGAAAATAGCTTTCCAATGGATGGTTACACATTTTCATACAAGTCCTATGGACTCAAGAATGTCCAGTCAAATTTACTGTACAGTCATGTCTTAATTACATGTTGTTCTCGGGTTAGTGTAGAACTAGGTTTGAACTTGGAAGAGATGTCGTAGTAGATTAATGTTGAGGTTTGCATGTGGTATGCTGAACTTAAACTAGTGGTGATTGTGCTTAACAAAAGATTGATGAGATTTAGTTGATAGATCTTTAAGTCAACAAGTGGTTCGGTGAAACATGTGGTATAATTGACTTGGCGGAGTTTCATAATCAATTGAATGGAAAAGTTTATGAACTTTACATGTGCATGTGGAATATCATATTAGTTTGTGAACTCCTTGTGGAAGCATGATTGTTTGTGAACGATTAATTTGAGAGAGTATTGGATAAAGCTATTATATGATTATGTGGGATATTGGTTAAGGAATGTATTTAGTAGTCCACTGCTTAGAGTTGAGTCTCCATATGGGTAGCTGTGTAGGATTGGTATGTTATGCTCGGTGGCTTGCCACCTGTATAATTAATAAACCCTGGTGTGATATGGAAATGTGGAAGGGTTTGAAGTGCGTGTGTGTTTGCTGCACTGAAACGATGTGTTGTTAAGGGTCTCGGTGTGGAGCCCTTGTGTGCTGATGAGCACGGGATGTGAATGATAAATAGGGACTCCGTGTGGAGCACTTATGTGTGAAATGCATGTGCTGTGAGTTGACATGCGGTGTCATAATACTGGGTTAAGGATAGTGCGGCAGGTCTACGGGTTCGCCAGTCATCACACCGAAGGGAGCTGACGGATAGACTTTGGGCGGCTTGGCTATGTCCTCGGTGCTCATTCCTAAGGCCCTCTCCGTGCCAAGTGGATGGATTGGTTGTGTCCTTAGTGCTCATTCCCGAGGCCCTTTTTGTGCCACACCTATAGGACAGTTTAGGCTATGTTCTTGGTGCACATCTATCCAAGACCCCTCTGAGCCATTGTATTCATGTGAGCTCCGTTGTTGTGTTCTTATTATTGAGGCGTACGAAGGCCTAGGATTGGTAGTGTGGATTCCCGCTAGTAGTGGAAAAGCTCGTTCCACTATCACCGTTTGGCCAAGACGGATGAAGCCTGAGAGGTTAGCTACCTGCTTGAAAAGTGGGAACTACAAGTCTGTGTTGACATAGCAATTGCATGTGTGTGAGCATGTGTGAGTCATCATAAGTCATTTATAACATTGCATTGCATTTCATACACAAGATCCTCATCATATAAGTTTGTATGGGCATTCTTATATGATGAGTTACTTTACTATTAAGTCGATCCTTAACTTAATTGTTTGTATGGACATTCATATAGGTTGAGTTACTTCCTATTGTAGATTACCTGCTTGTTGGATTGTTATTATTGAGTATAACTGCTAGACTAGAATGTTGATGAACTTATTATACTTCATTGTTGTTTCTACTCACATGATATATATATATACTCTCCACCTGTTTGTTCAACTATTTACATACTTATATTGTACCCTTGTCCTTTTCTCTGCCCAGCGCCTAAGAGCCGTCGGGGGAGCGGATGTGATAGACACTTACTCTTTATGACTAACGGTTGTTGCATCTTCCTTTTTAGGAGGAAACCACACAGACAGAGCAGCTACATGTTTTGTAGGAGGGCAGTCAGGCCAGGGATATAGGTCCTGAAGTGACGGTACCATCACTACTGTCAGTGACTGATGTGAGTTGTCGAGAGACTAATTTTGTAGCTGCTTGACATTATGTACTATGATATTATGGAAGCCTTGATTGCTTCCTTTATTTGTTGTACTTGTGGACTTTATACTTGTGTGTGATTTTAACTTCTCTTTACTTTCTTTATGTTGGGTTGGCATAGATGATATATTTGGCCGGCATTATAAGTGTCTTGTAGCATAGGTTTGCTCGTGTGCTAACGCTACCGCAAGGCGGTTGTTCTAGGCATAAGACTTCCCTCGATAGTGTTTTGTGTTCCGGGAGGGGGTGTCTTACAAATGGTATCACCTTGCTACGATCCTAAACTAAAGAAGTCATTGAACAATGGTGCCACCACCATTTGATTAGTCAGTTTGGGGACAAACTGACTTAGCGGAAGCAGTGGTGTGACCATATATAATTCACACTAAGTATGTCCAATTTTGACTTTATGATTAGCCAAACTGACCTTAGGTTTGTACCTTACGTGTATATCCCAGTGCATATAGATCCAGTAGGATCACTCTCGCCCATACCATACCCACACAGTTTTAGCAGCCTGAGTTAGGACAGACGCTCACGGATATTTTGGATGCCTTTAAGTCCCAATAGGCTCAGGTGCAATAACAAGCCCCGGGCTCTAATTGGTTGAGAACTTTCCGAGCTCTCTCCACCTGCCTACCTTAGGACAGAGTCGGCTGTTCGCACTGAAGAGTGGCTCGATATGGTGAAAGAATTACTGGTTGGAATCAGATGTCCAACCAATATGGTTGTGACCTTAGCAGTCTCAGTCCTACAATTACATGCGAAGAGGTGGTGGAAGTACCTCATGGGTTCCACCTTCTAGGGCTGAGCATATACGAAGATCAATTGGACTGAGTTCTCTGGAGCTTTCTTGGAACACTTCATCCCTTCGACCGCGAGAAATGAGTTTGAGGAAAGATTCCTGCAATTAAAACAGGGATCCAAGTCAGTTATTGAATATTAGCGGGAGTTTCAGCATCTCGCTAGGTTTGTAGACGCCCATGAGTTGGATGGCCAAGGTTATGCAAAGCAATTTTACAAAGGCTTGTGAGATCCCGTAAGGCAAGCACTTTTGTTTATAGTGGATTCGAGCCTAGCAGAGATAATTGACATGGTGAAGAGATTGGAAGCGGGCCACTTGGGAGTACAGGCTAGTAATCAGAGACCCACTGATGGAGTAATGGAGGTCGATCCCAGTTATAGGATGCAGTACAACAAAGGAAGAGGAAACAATAGAGGCAGAGGTCACTTCCATCAGAATTTTAGAATGGAGCGTATGACACCACATCCAGCACTACCTCCACCACCACAGATGCATCTACAACCCAAGGAGTAATATGAGCGAGTCTGCTTCCAGTACAACCAGTCGGGCCATATCCGACGCTTTTGCCCACAGCTAGGTGGAAATGCTCTCCCTGCCCTTCCTCCGGCAGCTCCACGAGGACGGGGACATGTGCGTGGTCGAGGACGAGGACTACATGGAAGGAACCCCGAACCTGCTCAGAATCAGGTGTTTGCGCTGGACATGGCAAAAGAGCGGAATCATCATGAGGTGATTGCTGGTATGTTGTGATTTAATTATTATGTCATAAGCTTTTTTTCTTTTACTAGTCTAAGATATACCAGAAGTCTAGCTTGAGTCTGTATAATTAATACCTAGGCACTGTGATGGTTGGTGGGAAACCAGCTTATACTCTATTTGATACCGGTGTCACACACTTGTTTGCGTCGGCAGACTTCGTTAAATACTTGAAAGGAGTGCAATATTTCATCGATATTGCTCGGAGAGTACGCCTCCAGGATGGCTCTGAGATGACTGCATCCGCCAAGTGTGAGTTGGAGGTACTTCTCAGAGGAAAGATCTTTGAAACCCCATCCACAGTATTGAGAATGCCAGAATTCGACCTCATTCTGGGGATGGTGTGGTTGGATTGGCACCACGCTAGGATTGATTGTGCGGAGAAACGAATTTCCTTGTGGCATGGGCATTCTGAAGTCATCTTTCAAGGTATTAGACTTGCACCTCGTATGTTATTATCTTTAATTCAGACCTTAAAAGCCCATATGAAAGGGAATGAAGTATATATGATATGCTTCAAACTAAAAGAGATGACAAAGGATATGAAAGATGTGCAAGTGGTGCGGGACTTCCCTGAGGTATTTCTTGAGAAGTTGTCAGGGTTCCCCCGCATATAGAGGTGGACTTTCAAATTAAGTTAGTACTGGGTGCCAAGCCCATCTCTTGGACCCCTTATATAATGGTCCCAAAGTAACTCGCAGAGTTTAGTTGCAAGAACTAATAGAATCAGGGTTCGTTTGCCCCAGTTCATTACCTTGGGGAGCCCCTGTTCTATTTGTTAAGAAGGATGGAACCCTGTGGTAATGTATATATTACCGAGAACTCAACCGTTTAATGGTGGGGAACACCTATCCCTTACCCCATATCGATGAGTTTTTCGATCAGCTGGTAGGAGCGCATTGGTTTTCCAAGTTAGATCTGCACTCGGGGTATTATTAATTGAGAATACAAGAGATAGACATCCAGAAAATGACATTTAGCTTAAGGTATGGCCTATATGAGTTCACCGTGATGTCGTTTGTCTCACAAATGCCCCTGTCGCATTCATGAGTTCGATGAATGAAGTGTTTGATCCATACTTAGATGTCTTCATCATCGTCTTCATCAATGATATTTTAGTCTACTCGAAGACAGAGGAGGAGCATGTGGAACACTTGACTTTGGTGTTGAAGAAGTTAAAGGAGCATACCTTGTTTGCCAAGTTCAGCAAGTGCGAATTTTGGCTTCGAGAAGTTGCCTTCTTAGGCCATGTGATCAGTGGTGTTAGACTAGCTGTGGATCCGGCCAAGGTACGTGCTGTGAAGGAATGGTTGCCTCTGAAGTCAGCGGCCATTGTGCTAAGTTTTCTTGGACTTGCTGGGTATTATCGCAAGTTCGTGGAAGGATTCTCAAAGATATCCCTTCCTCTCACTACCCTAACAAAGAAAGGTCTACCATACGAGTGGACAACCCAGTGCGAAGCTGCGTTCCAAGAGGTGAAAGATAGACTTACCTCCGCACCCATCCTATCCCTTCCATATGGGAAGGAAGGATTTTAACTTTACACAGATGCGTGATTTCAAGGGATGGGAGCAGTACTGATGCAGCATGGGCATGTGATTACTTATGCTTCGAGGAAACAGAAGAAGCATGAAGCCAATTACCCAGTTCATGATTTGGAATTGGGTGCAGTGGTGTTCGCCTTGAAGGTTTGGAGGCACTATTTATATGGCGTCCATTGTGAGATATTTTCGGATCATAAGAATTTAAAGTATGTTCATACACAAAAGGAGTTGAATCTGAGACAGTGGCGATGGTTTGAATTTTTGTGTGATTACGAGTTTACCTTGAACTACCACCCCGGAAAAGCAAAATTTATAGCTAACGCTCTGAGCAAAAAGGTACCAGAATCGAACCCTGAGTCTCGGTTGATGAGTATGGAATTAGCTCGAATGCTCGAAGAGATGGAGATCACACTAGTGTATAAAGATCATTATAAAGGGTATACAGAGTACCTAACCGCAATGAGTATATTTTGTGATATTCGAGACCAAATCCTGGTAGAGTAAGGGAAGTATGTTGCTCTCGCCCTAGTGATTAAGTCAATTGAAGATAGATCTACTAAAGAGTATACGCTAAGGGATGACCTCATTCATTTCCATGGATGACTCTACATTCCCAAGAGCGGGGAAATTGGGGAAGATATATCGAGAGATGCACATTGCTCCAAGTATTCGGTGTATCTCAGGATTTCTAAGATGTATAGTGACCTGCGAAAGACCATGATTTGTCTGGGGATGAAGAATGCTGTCAAGTTTTACGCACTATGAGTCTTGTCAAAAGGTGAAGGAGGAGTGCAAGAGCCCTGGAGTATTATTACAGCCATTGTCCATCCCTGAGTGGATGTTCGAGGATATCTCCATGGACTTTGTTCACGGGTTGCCTCATTCACGCTTTGGGAACTGTTGGAACACCCTATTACTAATTTGGGTCAGGATCACTATGTCTCTAGGAATCAAATGCTTGACCTCCTATATAGCTTAATAGGTCAATTAGAATTGAGTCTAAGGGTTAGAAGTCTAGGTTTGGAAGCTGCCCTGTAGACCAAGTTTTTTGCCTGGAGACCAAGTCATATCGTCGAGCTCAGCACGACGATTCGTCGAACTCCGATCGACGATCATCTAGCTCAACTACGACAGATCATCGAAATCCCTTCGACGATCGCTGAGCTCAACTTCATTATATCGTCGAACTCCATTCGACGATCGGTGAGCTCAGGTCGACGATTTTGACTCTGCTTTGGATTTTTATCTCTGAGCTCAGTTCGACGATCTGTGAGCTCGGATCTACGATATTTTGCTGATGTATATTTCCAGATCATTGAGCTCAGCTCGACGATAGCAGAGCTCAGTTCGACGATTTCAGATAACTTCAAGGATGTTTCTAGATTCAAATTCAAATCTGTTAAGGAGTTATTCTGCAATTAATTCAGAGATTTCCTAGCCGTTTTCATTCATTTCTGGACCAAGTTTCAAGGGATTTCTCAAGGAATATTTCTATGGACTTTCCTCCAGAAGAGATTTTGCAATTAAGGATGCAATTAATGCAGGACAACAACTACTTGACAGAGAATGTTACTCTATTCTAAACCAGAGAATAAAAGACAGAATTTTTGGAGTCTAAAGAAGACACAGAGAGAGACACACAGATTACAGAGATACATTCAAAATATTCTGTCTCAAAGAATTCTCAAGAACACACATCCAAGGAGATCAAGCTTTCTCAAATCTTCAAATCTCTTTAGTTTCAAAGTGTTCAAGGCCAACATATTTCAAGACTCCAGACACTCAACATTTCAGTCATTGCTGAAATCATCTATTGCTGGAGTTCAATCTTTGAAGGCCTATCACCCTCAGCAAAGCTTTTCTTCCTGAAGATCTCAAGGATTCAGGGGGAGCTTCGATATCAATAATCCACATAGTCTTCTCAGTTGTTTGAGAAAGAGAAGACTTCGATCACTCTCTCACCCCCTCTCTGTAAAGGGTTTCTCAAACTCCCTTCAAAAGTTTGATCTTGGTTTTTGAGCACCTTGTCAAAAGCTCATTGGTGGCAAGACACCTGATCAAAAAATCTGCTTTGGTTTTTGAGCACCTTATCAAAAGCTCATTGGTGCCCAGGACACCTGATCAACTCATCCTGCAGTGGATTCCTACCTAGGGTGGTAGAAGAGTGGATGTACCCAAGTTTAGGGGAACCACTATATTTCCTTGTGTCTTCTGGTTTTTCTTGTTTTTATGTTTGTTTCTGGCCTTGATTACTCTGTGATTAGCCTTTGTTTAACTTAGTGCTGTGATTAGTTTTATTCTGCTTCCCTGCTCACACTTATTACAACAACTGCTGTAAAAAGTTTCAAAGCACCATATACTCTATTCACCCCCCTCTAGAGTATATCAGATCTAACTGCACTTTCAATTGGTATCAGAGCCAGGTTGGTTAAACATACCATACCTGATTGGTTGTACAGGCTAACACCTGAACCCAAAGATCCCAAGTTAGATCTATTTTCCTTGATATTTTATTATTAGATTTTTGCTTTCATAAATCATGGCCCAAAACAAAGATTATGCTAGCACCAGACCTCCAGTGTGCAATCTATCCAAGTTTGCACTTTGGAAAGCAAGGATCAGACTATACATGAATTCTATTGACGAAGATATTTTTAATTCTATTTTGACAGTATGTCCAAGACCCCTAGAGAATTCCAGCACAAATGCTGTTCCACCTCCATCAGGAACAGATGCTGATATCAAGAGATGGAAGGTAGCTGATGCCAAGGCTATGAACATCTTGGCCCAGACAATGTCTGATGACATATTCCAAAAGGTGGCTGAATGTAATTCAGCAAAGGAAATTTGGGACAAACTCTCAGAAATAGTCTCAGGCTCTGCTGATGAGAGAAAGGATAGGAGATCCCATCTCATCTCTCAATATGAGAATTTCAAAAAGGGAGAAACTGAGTCAGTGGGAGACATGTACAACAGGCTAAGTCTAATTGTCAGTGAACTCAGGACATTGGACAAAGAGATCTCTCTAACTGAACTTAATGACAAGATCCTAATGTGCTTCCCTAGCACTTGGGATTCAAGAATCTGGCCAATTAAGGATGCCAGAAGTCTGAATGAGATCACTACTGAAGCTCTATTGGGTAAGCTCAAATCTTATGAGCTACTCATCAAAAATAGAGAGGAAGAACAGAAGGCTGCCTCACCAGCCACAAGAAAAGAGAAGACCATAGCATTCAAGGCAACTGAGGATCTGCCTGAAGATAAAGCCACAGGCAATGATGAACTACTCAGTCTGCTGGCCAAAAGATTTTACAAAATGGCCAGAAAGGACTTCAAAAGAAGATCATACAAGGAGTAGGATAAGCCAAGGTATGACAAGTCCATTAGTAATAATAAAGATATTATTTGCTTTGGTTGCAGGAAACTAGGGCACATAGTTCCTGACTGTCCAGAGAACAAGAACAAGGACAGAAGAGATAGGAAATAAAGAAGAAAGGAAAAAGACTCCAAGAGGAATGGCAATGGCAAACCCTCTTCAAGCAAAAATAAACATACAAGAAAATGGTTTGTTGTTGAATCCTGGAGTGAGACTGAAGAAGAGTCAGAAGCCTCATCCAGTTCCAGTGATGATGAGGATGATGCAGAAGAAAAGGAGTTCTGCATGACGGCAATCAATGCCTCACAACATAATTCAGAAGAAGAGGAGTCAAAGTCAGACTCAGAGACTCAACCTGAAGAAGATCAGGTAATTGGTTCTTTTGATTTTAGTTCAGAGGATTTTAAATCTGAATTTAAAGCACTGTGTTTAGACCTGCTAAAGTCTGAGAAAGAAATCATCTCTCTCAGAAATCAATTATCTGAACACAATACCTTAAAGTCAGAAAACTACAAACTCTCTGAGGAGTTGGATTGCTGTAGGGAACAGATAGCTTCACTGAAAAGTGAGCTTTCTGCGGCCAAAAAGCTTGAAGAATCCCTTAATGGGAGAAGCATCAAGCTGATGGACATCACAAGCACAGTGAACTCCAGATTCAATAGTACACTGGGCTTGGGTGCTTCATCCAGCCAACCCATAGTTCTAACAACTGCAATCAAATTCATTTCTGACAAGGGAAAGGGAGTTGTAGAGGTTGCTAGGAAAAATTCTGATCTGCCTAAGAAAACTAAGTCCCAGCAGAAATCGTTGAACCGAGATCGACGATCGCCGAATGAAGATCGACGATCGCCGAACGCAGCTCGACGATCTCAGGCAAAATCGTCGAACGCAGATCGACGATCTCAGCCAAAGTCGTCGAACGCAGGTCGACGATCTCAAATACCTGACCTCAGCCATAGTCAACCGTCGAACGGAGCTCGACGATCTGACCCAAGATCGTCGAACGCAGCTCCAAGATCGTCGAACAGAGGTCAGAACTCTGGAAAATTTTTCAAAGGCAAATCAAAATTGAATCCTAAGGGTCCTTCATCCCAAATCTTTAACCCTTATACTGAATGGATTATACCTCCAAGGAGATATCATCCTGAAGGATATAAGAGTCAACCTGGGATGTCTTTCATTTCAGAATTTAAAGGTTATCACCCTAGGCCCAAGGTAAACTGGGTCAAAAACAAATGAATTGTCTCATGTGCAGGTGAAGACCTATCCAACATCTAACCAGCAATGGTATTTGGATAGTGGGTGCTCTAAGAACATGACAGGGAACAAGGATAACCTCACATACTTCAGAGTCAAGCTTGGACCCAAAGTTATCTTTGGTGATTCAAACTTTGGACGGACTAAAGGATAGGGTGCAGTCCAGATTGGATCAGTAACTTTCAAGAAGGTAGCTTATATGGAAGGACTGAAGCACAACCTAATTAGCATCAGTCAGCTGTGTGATGAAGGCTACCAAGTGACCTTCAGTAAAGCCTTATGCAAAATCAAGTCAGAGGACAACACAACTGTGTTGACAAGTAAAAGGAAAGGTAACATCTATCTAGTAGATTTTCTTTCAACTGATGTAGATATCTGCTTGTTTAATTCTGTTTGTAGACCAAATATTTTATGGCATAAGAGATTAGGACACCTAAACCTTAGAACTATTGTTAGGCTATCCAAGGACAACCTTGTTAGAGGACTACCTTCTGGCCCCTACAAGAAGGAAGGACTCTGCAGGGCTTGTCAATTAGGCAAGCAAACTAAAAACAGCTTTAAGTCACTTAATAAGAGTGATTCACCTAGGATACTGTATCTGTTACACATGGATCTCTTTGGACCCATCACAGTACAAAGTCTAGGAGGGAAATCCTACACTTTAGTAGTTGTAGATGACTTCTCTAGATTCACTTGGGTGTTCTTTCTAAGGAAGAAGTCTGATAACTTTAAGTGTCTGACAGAGTTTCTCAAATGTATACAGATTGAGTTCAATACTCACATTGCCCTGATTAGAAGTGATCATGGGACAGAGTTTGATTCTCTTCTTATGCAAGAGTTCTGTCAGAGTGAAGGGATCAGGCATACTTTCTCAGCTCCTAGAACTCCTCAACAAAATGGGGTAGCTGAAAGGAAAAATAGAACCCTTATTGAATCTGCCACTACATTGCTGTCAGATGCTCATCTACCTCTATTCTTCTGGGCAGAGGCAGTGAACACCTCCAACTATGTGCTGAACAGAAGTCTGATACATAAACTAAAGGGAAAGACTCCCTATGAATTACTCAAAGGGAAGAAACCTAAAGTTGACTATTTTAGAGTCTTTGGTTGTATTTGCTACATTCACAATAATGACAAGAAATATTTAGCAAAATTTCAAGCCAAAGCTGATGAAGGAGTGTTTCTGGGATACTCCATGATCAGCAAGGCCTATAGGGTCTATAATAAATCATCTTTGAAAATTGAGGAATCTGTTCACATTTCATTTGATGAAACTAACATGTCTTTCAAGGAGAAAAATTCTTCTACCATAGAACCTTTGCAGGAACATTCTCTAGTTGAAGACTTGAACAAGTTACAGGTTACTCAAAAGGATGAAAGTAGTGAAGATGAAGGGAATGCTCAACACATTGAAGAACAACTTGAAGAGCCAGTTGTTGTACCACAAGAGGAAACAACAACACAGGTTGGTGAACAATCAACACCCCCTGTTGATTTAGTAACATCAAGAGACCATCCAATTTCCCAAATAATTGGAGAAATCTCAGCTGGTGTGCAAACCAGAAATCAAGTCAACCAAAACCTGTTGCACACCTGCTTCCTATCTCAAATTGAACCTCAGTCCATTCAAGATGCAGAGCAAGATCCACACTGGATCATTGCAATGCAAGAGGAGTTGCATCAATTTGAGAGAAACAAAGTATGGGAACTAGTGCCAAAGCCTAAGGATCATTCCATTGTTGGAACAAAATGGGTATTCAGAAACAAACTGGATGATCAAGGAGTAATTATAAGGAACAAGGCAAGGCTAGTTGCTCAGGGATACTCTCAAGAAGAAAGAATAGACTACGACCAGACTTTTGCACCTGTTGCAAGATTAGAAGCCATCAGAATATTTCTAGCTTATGCAGCACACAAAGGCTTCAAGGTCTATCAGATGCATGTCAAAAGTGCATTCCTAAATGGAGACATCAAAGAGTAAGTTTATGTCAGACAACCTCCAGGTTTTATCTCTCCAACTTTTCCTAATTATGTTTTTAGATTGAATAAAGCATTATATGGTCTCAAGCAAGCTCCTAGAGTATGGTATAAGATCCTAGCATGCTTTCTCTTGGAAAATGGTTTTATAAGGGGTAGAGTAGACCAAACTCTTTTCATTAGAACCCATAAGTCCCATACCTTACTAGTACAAATTTATGTAGATGATATCATTTTTGGTTCTACTGACTCCAAATTGTGCAGAAGGTTTTCCAACCTAATGCATTCTAAATTTGAGATGAGTAGCATGGGTGAGCTATCCTTCTTCCTAGGATTGCAAGTCAAGCAACATGCTGAAGGCATCTTCATTTCTCAAACCAAGTATGCAAATGAATTGGTTAAGAAATTTGGTATGTCTGAAGCATCTTGTATGAAAACACCCATGCCTACTAATGTTGTATTGGATGCTGATGAACATGGGAAACCTGTTGATCAGACAACATATAGAGCAATGATTGGCTCTTTACTGTATCTTACAGCTAGTAGACCAGGTATAATGTTTGCTACATGTATATGTGCTAGGTTCCAAGTAAGCCCTAGAGAGTCACACCTAACTTTAGTAAAGAGGATTCTCAGGTATGTTAAAAGTTATCCAAATCTAGGTCTCTAGTATCCAAAAGATTCAGCATTTGATTTAACTGGATTCTCAGATGCTGATTATGTTGGATGCAGAATTGACAGGAAAAGCACCAGTGGAACTTGTCAGTTCCTTGGTGACAGACTTGTCTCTTGGTTTTGTAAGAAACAAACATCTGTGTCAACTTCAATTGCTGAAGCTGAATATATGGTTGCAGACAATTATTGTTCACAAATCTTGTGGATTCAAAACCAACTCCTAGACTATGGCTGCAACTTAGAGAAGTATAAAATCTTTTGTGACAATACTAGTGCTATTTCTATAGCTCAAAATCCAGTCCTCCATAGTAGGACAAAACACATAGAGATTAGACATCATTTCTTAAGGGATAATGTTGAAAAGAATAAAATTGAACTACACTATATCCCAACTGATTTACAAAGGGGAGATATTTTCACCAAGCCATTGGATGAAAAGAAACACACCTTCTTCCTAAATCAGTTAGGAATGTTAGATGGAGGAAGTCTTAAATAATATTCAAGATTTTGAAAGCTTAAAAATTGACCAAGACTAGGCAATCATTCTGATTTTTCTTAGTGTCTAGAATTTTTCTAATCTCTGAACCGCGCTCGACGATTTTCCCCAAGATCGTCGAACGGAGATCGACGATTTCCTAAATCGTCGAACTGAGTTCAGCGTCTCTCAGATAGTATGAACTATCTCTTCCGGTCAACGATCGTCGAACGGCGCTCGACGATTTTGTTCTCTGAACGATCGTCGAACGGAGCTCGACGCTCTCCAATATCGTCGAACGGAGATCGACGATGTTGAAGACTCTTCAGATTCCTTTAGAATCCTCGATCGTCGAACTGAGTTCAACGATCTTTCCAATTCTGCGTCGAACCCTAATATAAAACTCATTTTTCGCCATTGTTCTCTTTTGCGCTCTCGATTTCTCTGCAAGAATTTTCTTTCCCTCCAAACAGTTCTACACTTGGTCGTTTTGTTTGTTGAATTTTTGCAGGTACCAATGGCTGTGTCAGTTGCTGTTCTTGCTGCAATGAAGTTTGATGCTGGTTTTGACATCGACCTGGAATCATTCAGCACAACTGACCAGGTCTTTCAAGATATATTGGGATTGTTCAAAGACCAGAACTTGACTGCCATAATGACCACCAGGATCAAGCTGGCATCTGATGAAATAAAGGAGTGGGTTTATACTGCCCATAATCAAGATAACTCTACCATTGCTGGATCTATAGCTGGAACTCAGGTACCCTTGACCCCAACAATTCTGTCAGAAGTTTTTGAGTTGCGAAATGGAGAAGATACTGCTGAGTTATCTGGAGATGAGTATTCTGAACTGCTTGCCAGAATGGGTCATTCAGAGGGAAACCCTAGCAAGCTCTTCAAAAGTAACCTATCTGTGGAGTATAGGTTCATGACAGATGTTGTTGGAAAAGTGCTACTAGCTAAGCACTCAGCCCATGATACAATTTCAAGATATCAGCTCTGCCTCATGGGAGCTCTTGTGGACGGAAAGAATCTGAATTGGGGAGAGGTTTTCTTTGACCTCATGAAAAAGAAAATCAACAAGAGTTTTGTTAACTTTGGGAGAATCATTGGAGTGTTTCTGCAGCACAGGTGCCCTGCCTTGCTAGTCTCCTCTGGAGTTCATATCAATGCCTCCAAGAGATTGTCTTGTGCCCTCTTTGGAAAGTGGGACAGACAAATCAGCAAGCCTAGCAGGACCTCCTCCAATACTCCTTCAGGCACAAGGACTCTCAGAGTCACTCCCCCACAGGTCTCTGCTCCTACAGATGACCTGCCTGCTGTTGTTGCCTCTACTCCTCCTCCTCCAATTCCATCCCTTCCCATACCATCTACCACTCCAACTCCATCCACCATCATCATATCCAGCCCATCTCCAACATCCACACCATCTCCAGCACCTATTCTACCACCACCAGAAGAACAATTCCACCCACTGTTCTCCTACCCTCCACCAGATGTCACCTCATCACCCTCCATTCCATCCTTCACCCTACTTGATGATTCCTTTATGGATGATTCCCCATCATCTCCTCCTGAACTACCTTCCTCCTCCACTTCATTTCAAGACCTTCTACACAAAATCATAGACCAACCAACATTCACCCCAGCTATCTCCATTCCCCTGTCCTCCATTTCCACCTTACCAACTCCTCAGCCATCCCTTCCACCACTCACCAGCTCTCCTCTACCAGAACCTTCAGCTGCTCCTATCTCTTCTACCTCTACTCCAGCCCTTAAGCAAGTAGACCTCCCAGCCCTTGCTGACAGGCTGTATGAGTTGCTTGCCCCCAGGCTAACTCTGCTGTTGGAGACCTCCTTGGCTCCATTACACCTGTCAGTGGCAGCCCTCTCTGCCAGGCTCTCTTCCATCTTCCCTCAGGCAGCACCTACAGCAGTGTGCCTTGATCCAGATTTCTCTGCATCTAGGCAGGGGGAGATGCCATATGAAGTGAATCTTCATGTTGCTGCTACTGTTTCTGTAAGCTGTCTGTCTGCTGCTGCTGCTATTACTGTTTCTTCTGCTGCTCCTCCTCTTGCTGTTGTTGTTGCTGTGCCTCAAGCACAAAGCCATATTTCAACTGCAGTCCTTGCAATAGACCTCAGGTCTTTGCTATCAGTTTTTGATTCTGCATACTTCAGCTGTCTGCCAGAGGTCAATGCTGTCCAGCCTCCAGAAGATTTATCCAAGGCACTTGTGCCTTTTTCTTGCTGTGACCCTAGCATTATCACCTCCTTTGTAAATTCAGTGTATGCTGCTGCTTCTTCTGAAGAAAGGATTGTTGTTGCTTCTGAGAATGTTGATACTGCTGCTGCTGCAAATGTTGACACTGCTGCTGAAACTTCTACTGTTTCTGATGAACCAATTTCCAAGGATATTCTGATGATAGAGGCACCTGAATTTGAGCCTTCTGTAGTGCTTGATGATATTCCTTCTGTTTCTATTGTTGTTAGTGAATCTGTTGTTACTGCTGTTGTCACCTCTCCAATATCTGCTGCTGTCTCTGCTATTACCAATTCAACACCTGCTGCTACAACCTCTGCCTCATCTGCCTCTACACAACTCAAAAAGGACTTGATGAAGAAAATAGATGCTCTCTATGATGACCAGAGTTCTGAAACTGATGAATTTAAAACAGACTCTGATGACTCTTCTGCTATCATTGCCAGGAAAAGAAAGGCAAGGAGCAAAACAATGAAGAGGGTACCTCCTGCCAAAGTTAAGGATAACAATGATATCCCATATTACATTTTACATGACTGCCCTATTACTGAACACTGGATGCAATACTCCAAGAATCAGCTGAAGGCAATGAATAATAAAAGAAAATATGAGAAGGGTTCATCCCAATTCCAGCACTCTCATCCTCCTCCACCACCTCCTCCTGATGTAGGTGCAGGTGGAAGCTCTGCAGCTCAACCCCCAGCAAAAACTCAGGCTCCCTATCAGCCTCATGCCAGATCTTACCACAGGGAAAGCCAATCCAGGGGTTCACATTCTAGGAGAGGAGGATATAGAGGAAATCAAAGAGATATTCAAGTCTATTCCAAAGGGTACTCCAGGAAACACCCATACTCTAGGGGAGGATAAAGTTCTACTGATACAACATCTGGTCCTTTCCCTTATAAGCTGAAAGAGACTGTGTCTGCCAGGCCTCCTCAAGATAATCCATCCAATAGGTATGAACCACCTGTACCTTTTGAGGATCCTGAAAATAATCCAGCTGCTTGGACTGCAAGGTTAAAAGAACTAGCTGCACTGGATCAGATTAAAAAGGCTAGAGAGCAAGGAATAGATTCTTCCAACATTTCAACAATGTCTGAACAGAGACAGAAAGAGCTAGAGAGATATGCTTCAAGTAAATTCTTTGATGCTGACAGGTATATGGAATTACATCCTGAAGCAGTGGTTCCCAGGATTAAACAGCAAACATCTTTAGGAGCAGCAGATGATACCAGGTCAAAGAAGGAAGCCCTCAATCCTAACAGAGAGATTAAAATGGTTAAGGGCAAAGAGAAGAAATGATATTGTAAGGTGACAATTTCTGTGATTTCTGATTATCTGGATGCTATATATCTCTGTGATTCTGCAATGTCTAGCTGTTCTTTTTATGTTTTACTGATTGTATGTTGTTATTTAAAATTCTTTCAAAGTCTGTAAATAGTAATCCTAACCCAAATAGGGGGAGATTGTTGGAACACCCTATTACTAATTTGGGTCAGGATCACTATCTCTCTAGGAATCAAATGCTTGACCTCCTTTATAGCTTAATAGGTCAATTAGAATTGAGTCTAAGGGTTAGAAGTCTAGGTTTGGAAGCTGCCCTGTAGACCAAGTTTTTTGCCTGGAGACCAAGTCATATCGTCGAGCTCAGCACGACGATTCGTCGAACTCCGATCGACGATCGTCTAGCTCAACTTCGACAGATCGTCGAAATCCCTTCGACGATCGCTGAGCTCAACTTCATTATATCGTCGAACTCCATTCGACGATCGGTGAGCTCAGGTCGACGATTTTGACTCTGCTTTGGATTTTTATCTCTGAGCTCAGTTCGACGATCTGTGAGCTCGGATCGACGATATTTTGCTGTTGTATATTTCCAGATCGCTGAGCTCAGCTCGACGATAGCAGAGCTCAGTTCGACGATTTCAGATAACTTCAAGGATGTTTCTAGATTCAAATTCAAATCTGTTAAGGAGTTATTCTGCAATTAATTCAGAGATTTCCTAGCCGTTTTCATTCATTTCTGGACCAAGTTTCAAGGGATTTCTCAAGGAATATTTCTATGGACTTTCTTCCAGAAGAGATTTTGCAATTAAGGATGCAATTAATGCAGGCCAACGGCTACTTGACAGAGAATGTTACTCTATTCTAAACCAGAGAATAAAAGATAGAATTTTTGGAGTCTAAAGAAGACACAAAGAGAGACACACAGATTACAGAGATACATTCAAAATATTCTGTCTCAAAGAATTCTCAAGAATACACATCCAAGGAGATCAAGCTTTCTCAAATCTTCAGATCTCTTTAGTTTCAAAGTGTTCAAGACCAACATATTTCAAGACTCCAGACACTCAACATTTCAGTCATTGCTGAAATCATCTATTGCTGGAGTTCAATCTTTGAAGGCCTATCACCCTCAGCAAAGCTTTTCTTCCTGAAGAACTCAAGGATTCAGGGGGAGCTTTGATATCAACAATCCACATAGTCTTCTCAGTTGTTTGAGAAAGAGAAGACTTCGATCACTCTCTCACCCCCTCTCTGTAAAGGGTTTCTCAAACTCCCTTCAAAAGTTTGAGCTTGATTTTTGAGCACCTTGTCAAAAGCTCATTGGTGGCAAGACACCTGATCAAAAAATCTGCTTTGGTTTTTGAGCACCTTATCAAAAGCTCATTGGTGCCCATGACACCTGATCAACTCATCCTGCAGTGGATTCCTACCTAGGGTGGTAGAAGAGTGGATGTACCCAAGTTTAGGGGAACCACTATATTTCCTTGTGTCTTCTGGTTTTGCTTGTTTTTTATGTTTGTTTCTGGCCTTGATTACTCTGTGATTAGCCTTTGTTTAACTTAGTGTTGTGATTAGTTTTATTCTGCTTCCCTGCTCACACTTATTACAACAACTGTTGCAAAAAGTTTCAAAGCACCATATACTCTATTCACACCCCTCTAGAGTATATCAGATCTAACTGCACTTTCAGGAACGATTCAATTTTGGTGATTGTAGATCGTCTGACGAGTGTCGCCAGATTTATCCCTGTGAAGAATGAGGCACATGTGGATATCTTATGCTTCTCTTCGTGGAGCAATTTGTACGATACCATGGCATGCCTAAGATGATAGTCTCTGATCGATATGGCCACTTTACCTCCAAGGAATGGAAGGAAATACAAGCATATCTGGGCTCTCTCCTTACCTTCAGCACAACTTTTCATCCTCAGACGAGTGGTCAGTCTGAGGGGACCATCAGAAACTTGGAAGAGCTACTGAGATTGTGTGTGTTGGATAGAGGAGAACCATGGGAAAGACTCTTACCACTAGTAGAATTTTTTTATAACAATAGCCATCAAGCTAGCATCGAGATGGCTCCTCACGAAGCACTTTATGGAAGAAGGTGTAAAAATCCACTGTCATGGGTGCAGGATGAAGATCCAAAAATTTTGGGGATAGAGTACATTGATGACACCGGTACGCTTGTTAGGTTGATACGAGACCGAATGCTTGAGGCTCAAAGTCGGCAGGTGAAATACCATAATATGAAACATCGAATGGTGGAATTTAAAGTGGGTGACAAAGTATTCTTGAAGATCAGTCCAATGCATGGAGTGTCGCGAGTATGTGGTATAAACAAACAATGTGGGACTAAACATGTACAGGGCAGAGCGGCTAGAAATAAAGGAGACCGCAAAGGCCGCGCGGTTAGACAGAAGGGTTAACCGCACGACAACTCCAGCAGGATAAGAACAAGCCGCAATGAGAGTCTGATAGACCGCCCGGTCTCCAAGCACCAGAGGAGACCGCCAGACCGCGCGGTCAACAAACCGCCAGACAAGACTACAAGGCTGCCCGGTCTAATACTTCAACACTCCCCCTCAAGCTGGAGCATAGATATCAATCATGCCCAGCTTGTCACAAATGTGGAAGAAAGAAGTAGAGACCGGCTTGGTGAAGATATCTGCCAATTCCTTGTCAGAGGTGACAAATGGAGTACAAATCTGTTTCTTCAAAATCTCTTCCCGAATGAAGTGACAGTCAACCTCTATATGCTTTTTTCTCTCATGGAAGACCGAATTTCTGGATATGTATATAGCGGCCTTATTGTCACAGAACATAGGGAGAGGATATTCTTATACCTCGCCCAGGTCAAGCATGAGAGCCCGCAACCACTTTAACTCACACGTGGTTGACGCCATACTCTGGTATTCGGCTTCTGCACTGGATATGGAGACAACAGACTGTTTCTTGATCTTCCAACTCACAAGATTACCTCCAACAAAGGTACAAAAACCTGATGTGGATTTACGATCGCCTTTGTCATCCGCGTAACTTGAATCTGAGTAGGTCTCAACCCTCAGATGACCATTCTTCTGAAAGAGTAACCCTTTGCCTGGTGCTGCTTTGATATACTCTAAAATCTTCAGGGCAGACTGAAGATGACACTCCCTGGGAGCTTGCATAAACTGACTGACCTTGCCTACAACATAGGCAATATCAGGTCTAGTCACCGTGAGATAGATGACTTTGCCTACCAAACGTCTGTACCTTGTGACATCAGATAGAAGAGGCGAGTCATCCGTCCACGTTTTGTCTTCTCCAATAGCCATAGGAAACCGAGCCGGTTTGGCACCTGTCAATCCTGCTTCTTGTAGAAGATCAAAGGCATACTTCCGTTGGGAGAGAACCAATGAGTCAAGTTTCCGAGAGATTTCTATCCCTAAAAAGTATTTCGGGGAGCCCATATCCTTCGTGACCAAGTGTTGACGGAGGTGCTTCTTCGTCAAGTCCACCCCATCTCGGTCATCGCCAGTAAGAAGAATATCATCCACATATACTGCCAAAACCACCAGTCCCGAGGCCGTTTTGCGAATGAATAAGGAGTGATCGGCCGAACTCCTTCTAAAGCCGATGGTAGCCACAATGCCACTGAATTTGTCGAACCACGCCCGAGGGCTCTGCTTTAGGCCATAAATGGCCTTCTTCAAATGACATACACGTGTCTCCCCCTGAGCAACATACCCAGGAGATTGCTCCATATAGACGTCCTCCTGAAGATCGCCATAGAGAAAGGCATTCTTCACATCAAGCTGGGAAATAGCCCAATCTCGGTTAACAGCCACAGAGAGAAGAACCCGGATGGTGCTGAGGCGAGCAACCGGAGAGAAGTTATCAAAGTAATCAATGCCGTAAGTCTGAGTGAAGCCCTTGGCCACCAGCCGGGCCTTGTAGCGATCCACAGTGCCGTCGGGGCGAAATTTCACAACGAAGACCCAGCGACAGCCAACAACATCAGTGCCCACGGGAGGAGGAACAAGGGTCCAGGTACCTCTTTCAGTAAGAGTAGCCATCTCCTCATCCATGGCAGACTTCCAATAAGGGAGAGCAAGAGCCTCCTGGTAGGTGTGGGGAGTAGAAGTAGCGGAGATAGCCAAGGCAAAACACCTGCGAGAAGGAGAAAGCCGATCATAGGAAACAACTGCCGCAAGTGGGTGTTGAGTACACGCCCGCACCCCTTTGCGAAGAGCAATAGGAAGATCCAGGTTGACGGGCGCGTCAGCGATCGGAGCGTCCGTGGCGGAGAAGGCTGGCCTAGGACTAGAGAAAGACGGTGGCAGAGAGGAGGGTGGAGGGGTGGGTGGGGAGACGGACTGGGAAGGAGACGGTGGAGGAGGAGACGGAGGTGGGAAGACGTCGAGAGGCGTGGAGGGAACGGAGAGATCAGAAGGAAGAGAAGAGGTAGGAGAGAAATAGGAAGCATTCTCAAAAAAATTCACATCCGCGGAGACAAACTACTTGCGGAGAAGGGGGTCAAAACAACAATAACCTTTTTGAGTGGTAGAGTACCCTAAAAAGACACACTTGGTGGAGCGGGGGGAAAGCTTGTCGCGGGTAGCGGAGGGAGCATGAACAAAGGTCGTACAGCCAAAGACACGGAGAGGGAGAGGAAAAGGTTCCTTGTAGGGGTAGAGAAGGGACAAGGGGGTCTGGCCGTGGAGAACTATGGAGGGAAGACGATTGATGAGATAGCAGGTGAGGAGCACAGCGTATCACCAGTAGGAGCGAGGGACGTGCATCTGCGTCATGAGAGTACAAGCAACATCAAGCAGGTGACGGTTTTTACGCTCTGCCACCCCATTCTGCTGGGAGGTGTAAACACAAGTCATTTGATGAAGCAGGCCATGTTGGTGAAAGAAAGAGGAGAACTCATGATTAAGATATTCCTTGGCATTATCAGAACGTAAAACTTTAATAGAAATTGCAAATTGAGTCTGAATCATAAAATAAAATGATTGCCAAACAGAAAAGAGTTCAGAGCGATCTTTTAATAGATACACCCAGGTACATCGTGAAAAATCATCTATAAAAGTGACAAAATAGGAACTACCCCGACCAAAAGTGAGGGTAGGAGCCGGACCCCAGACATCAGAATGAATAAGATCAAACAGGCGAGAGGAGCCACGGCCTTGCTTCGGTGGGAAGGAAGAGCGATGATGTTTGCCAAGCTAACACACATCACAGTTGAGCGGAGAACTGGTAGGGGGTAAGTGGGGCAGAAGCTATCGAAGAATCCGAGGAGGAGGATGGCCAAGGCGAAGATGCCACTGAAGGAGATCTGTAGAATAGGAGGAGGCGGACAGAGCGGAAACATCATCGCGGAAGTAGAGGCCGCCGCTCTCAGTCCCAGTAGCAATCGTCTGTTGGGTTCTCGGTTCCTGAAAAGAACAAGTAGTTGGAGTGAATAAGATGGAACACTGAAGTTGCCGGCATAAAGTCGTAACAGATAATAAATTGCACGGGAACTTCGGGACATAGAGGGTGTCCTCCAAGCAAAGTGATGGGGTGAGTTGAACCATGCCCATCCCATGAACCGAGGACGGAGAACCATCCGCCACACGAACCGGGGGTAAGCGGTCATGTGTCTCAAGACGGGAGAAGCAATGAGGGTTTCCAGTCATATGATTTGTAGCACTGGAGTCAATCAGCCATTTACCTTGGGTAACGACGTGGCCACTACCTGACGTCGTGGCCACAGAGGCAGACGGCCGAGAAGAGGCAGAGGCCAAAGAAGGAGCATCACCGGAAGGGCGAAGATGAGGATGTTTCTGCCAGTAGCGGTCAACAGAATGGCCGGTACGACAACAGTGAGAGCAGAGGAACCAGGATGAACAACGTCCGCCGGAGTGGCCACGGCCACTAGGTTCCCCCCCCCCCCCCCCCCCCCCCCCCCGCTGAGCTTGGTGAGCAAAGGAGTCCTGGGAAGGGGGGAGGCCAACAGAGGCCGGTGGAGCAGCGAAGTAACAACGGCAATGCGAGCTGCGGTGGCATCCAAAGTGGGAGATTCCGCCTCACCCAGGATTTGCTGGCAGATCAGATCATAGGAATCGGGAAGACGGAGAAGATAACAAACAACCAGGAGTTCCTGGAAGTTTTTGTGCTGTTCGGCCAAGTCCGCAGAGAAGGGGCGGTTCTGGAGGATTTCAGCACCAAGAGTCTGAACCTGCTGATAAGCCGCAGCAGGAGACATGGAAGGGCGGGCTAAGAGGTCCGCATAAAGAGTATAAATGCTGGACGTCTAGCCCCCCTTTGAATAGAGAGCAGCGAGGTGAAGACAGGCGGTCTTGACCATCTCATCATGGCGAATGACAGGAAGGCACTCATCAGAAAGGTTGTTGGCCAGCCAGGTGCGGACAAGAGCATCGCTCGCATCCCAGTCATCAAACTCAGGAGAGTTACGAGGAGGAGGGTCATCGATGAGGTGATGACGCTTGCGCTGAGAGCGAAGGAGAAAAGTGAAAGAAACGCTCCAATCGGGATAGTTGGAGCCAATAAGCTTAGAAAGGGTGCCAAGGTTGCCCGAAGGAGGAGGTGGAGAAGGAGCTGCAGGAGTAGTGGAGATAACGAGGGTGGTGAGACCGAAAGTAGTCATAGAACACAGCAAGAAACCGCAGCAGATAAAAAAGGAAGAAGCCACACGAACACAAGCGGCTAGAAAGCAGTCAAAGGCACAGAGGGGAAGAGGTCGCGCGGACTGAAAAGGCCGAGCGAATAGAAGAGAAGAGGAAGCAAGAAGCAGTGACAATAACAAGTCGCATGCCGGGTGAACAGAAACAGGCCGCAACGACTAGGAAGTCGGAGAGGCAAGAAGGAACCAGGAGCGCGGCAACAACGAAACAGGTCGCGATGATGAATAACAGCAGAAGAAGAGAACCAAGGAGAAGGAAGCCGCGCGAACAGGGCAGCAGACAGAAACAAGCCGCGTAAACAGGGCAGCGGACAGAAGAGAAGGCAAGCCGTGAAGACAGATTGCGGAAAGCGGAAAACAAGCCGCGAGAATCAGAGAGCGCACACAATCAGGAGGAAAAGACTGTGTCCTCTGATACCATGTAAAAAGTAGCGAACATGCAAGAACAAACGGATAGACTTTTGAGTAATTGAAATTTTATTATCCAAAAAAGATATCATTTAGAAAGGTATGACCACCCTTATATAGAATGGAGGAGATATGAGAGAGTATAAACAAACAATGTGGGACTAAACATGTACAGGGCAGAGCGGCTAAAAATAAAGGAGACTGCACATGCCGCGCGGTTAGACAGAAGGGTTAACCTCACGGCAACTCCAGCAGGATAAGAACAAGCCACAATGAGAGTCCAATAGACCGCCCGGTCTCCAAGCACCAGAGGAGACCGCCAGACCGCGCGGTCAACAAACCGCCAGACTAGACCGCAAGGCCGCCCGGTCTAATACTTCAACAGGGGCGTTCAGTGCACTCAGAGCGGAGTTGAGAGCGTTGAGTACAGTCAACTCCATTCGATGAACTGGTTAAGGCGTTGAGTGCACTCGACACCACTCAACGCCATTTGCCTTAGAATATTTCAGGAAACTGCTGGCGTCGAGTGCGTTGAGTGCACTCGACGCCATTCGACAACCTATACTGAGGCATTGAGTGGACTAAGCACCACTCAATGTCATTTGACTTAGAAAATATCTGGGATAATTGGCGTCGAGTGCGTTGAGTGCACTCGACGCCATTAGCTGAAAGGCTTTGAGTGCGTTGAGTGCACTCGACGTCACTCAACGCTTTTACTCAGAAATATTCGGAGAGCTGTGGCGTCGAGTGTGTTGAGTGCACTCAACCCCACTCGACAATTCGTCAAGTAGGAAAGGGATACTCGACGAATTTACCTTTGAAAGTGTTGTACTTATATATGGCGTAAAGTGGACTCGACGAATCGCGATGATTCATCGAGTAAGGGTATAATACTCGATGATTCGTCGAGTAAGAGCTGCTTTGATAAGTAGCTATTTATAGTACTTTTTATATAGTTTTCATTCAATAAAAAGTTATGTTTTATCTTGTTTTTATTAATTTATTGAATTAATCTCTTTGTTTTCTCTTTTCAGGTTTATTTGGGCTGCTAATAACAAATTGGAGGATGCTAGGCTAATTAGAAGATCAGACAGAGCAATCCTGGAAAAATTCACTTTTCACGACAATGTCACGGGCGTGACCTACAGGTCACGGGCGTGACACATGCCCGTGACCTATAGCGGAGCCCCAGAGAACAGATCACGACATTTTAAAGCTACAAGCCCAGGACACGGCCGTGACCTATTGGTCACGGGCATGACACATAGGCGTGACCACCAGGCGTGACACAGATCTGCTCAAAATCATCGAACGAAGATCGAAGATCAGCGAACGAAGATCGTCAAATAGCCAAGTATACGACACGCCCTTGGTCACGGGCGTGACCCTAGGCGTGACACCAATGGGCTCAGATCTTTGAACGAAGATCGTCGAACGAAGAATGTCGAACAGAGCATTACACGTCCGTGACCCATCGGTCACAGGCATGGTCATGGGCATGTCGAGTGTGTTTCTAGTATTAAATCAAGTCGTTCCTGTCGTTGCTTCCAGATCGCGGTTTCAGCCTGACACGCCCATGGGCACGGGCGTGACCAGTGGGCGTGACCCCTCCATCAACAGGGATTTACTCCCGCCGTTTTCAGCTTCCCGTGGTTTTCCAGAAATAGAAGTGACACGCCCTAGGGCACGGGCGTGACCTAGGGGCGTGACCCGCCATTTAACAGATTTTGGAGGTTTCATCTCCAATGTTCCCGGGCTTTCAAGACAGTGGTTCCGAGCCGGACACGCCCTAGGTCACGGGCGTGACCTAGGGCGTGACCTTGCAGAAATTTTTCCTATAAATTGCGGATGAGTACAGAGGCTTAGGGAGGAGATTTTAGGAGCCAATATTAGGGATATTATGTAGTTTAGTTTACTGTTTTAGCTTTTCCTTCTTGTAATAGCTTAGTTTTAGGAATATTATGCACTTGATTTTGACAAGTTTTAGAATAAAATAATCTTTTTTTATCAACCTCTTTATTTATCGCTTACGATTTATCTTTGATTTATATTGTGTCGAATTCATATTTCGCGGATATGCTCTTTGATTTGAGATCCGTATCTTAAATGACTGAGAGGTTGCGGATACGAGTAGATCGCTCAAAGATAAAAGGAGTTGCATGCACTCCTCGAGAGAGGACGACATAAATCTTTCGGATTAGAGTCAAATCCAATAGAGGGGTTCACCGCCTAAAGCAAGCTTAAGGGTTTCGACTGGCCGAGAGGTCTTAATCGATCAACCTAAGGTTAGTCAAAAGCATGAACTCGAGAGAGACGCTTTTGTACTTAAGGAACCTCCACGGTCGAAGTTGTTAATTTAGAGCTTGGTTTTCATAAAGAGTTTGTTTTAATTCAAGGCGAGTTCAGATCAAGTGCTAGTTTTCAGTTTGGTTTCTTTTATTTTAGTTTAATTTAATCTCCTTTTATATTTAGATAAAATAATATTAATTTGCTTGAGTAGGAGTACTCAACAGACCCCGAGTCTAATCCGACATTTCCTATACTATATTTTGATAGGTACGTTTTCCTATTTGAGAATATAGTTTGGATATTCTTTAAAAAACTATAAAATTCCTCATCATACTTACTCGACGATTTTCACTTGGCTGATTTTCTGGCACAGTCTGCTTGCTGTCACATGCCCGGTCTGAACCGGATTTTCGAGAATTGCGCCAAAACGATTGCATTGGATGCATCTTTTCAATACGATATATTTAAAGCAATAATAGGCGGTCCAATGTCAGGCCGACATGTGGCAAAGCATTTAACCATAATTCCTATTATAAAAGAGACCTTCAGAATACCCTATCCATCATGTTGTCATTTTTGCCGAGCCATTACTATGCAAACCCGTCGAAAGAGAAGCAGGTGCCGAAGTCGCTGGAGCCGATTTTCCTCTCCGTGGAAATAATACCGATGGAGAAGAACCATGTCGCCAAGAAGATAACAAGATCCATGGCCAGAAATGAGGTGTGCATCCTACCCTCTCCTTTGGTGCCAGATCTTTAGTTATTTCTAGGAGAGATGTCGACTCAAAGGAGTTTGACTTGTGAGATGAAGATTTCCTAGGAAAGGACCATGCTAGGGCCTTGCCCTAAAGATTACTTGTCTTCAACCTCTCCTCTCTTCTATGTAAAGATGGGGACTTGGTTTTGTGAAGAAGAATGGTCTAATGAGGGTGAACAAGGGAGGAGAAAATCAGTACTTGGTTCGAAAGAAATACCTAAAGGTAGAAGATGAACTGATGTCGTTCATCTTGCTTTAAGATGCGTGCAGAAATCTATTTTCTGTGCGCAATGAACTTCAAGGCCATTTTTGGATCTGATACAACCAGATCTGGGCTTTCGACTAAACACAAAAGTCATAGCCCTTAGAAATAACTTTCCAACGGATTATTACATGTTTTCATACAAGGTCTGAAGCTTCAGGAAAGTCCAATCGAACTTGCTGGGTTGATATGTTATACGTGTAGAAATCTGTTTTCTCTACGCAACAAACTTTGAGGCTGATTTCAAGTACCTTATGGTCTTATCTGGGTGATGGACCAAATACAAAAGTTATAGTCCTTAGAAATACCTTTTAAACGGATGGTTACACATATTCATACAAGTTCTATAGACTCAAGAATGTCCAGTCAAAGTTGGTGTATAGTCAAGTCTTAATTACAGGTTGCTCTCGGGTTAGTGTAGAAATGGGTTTGAACTTGGAAGAGAAGTCGTAGTAGATTATTGTTGAGGTTTTCATGTGGTATGCTAAACTTAAACTATTGGTGATTGTGCTTAACAAAATATTGATGAGATTTAGTTGATAGATCTTTAAGTCAACAAATGGTTTGGTGAAACACGCGGTATAATTGACTTGGCGGAGTTTCATAATCAATTGAATGGAAAAGTTAGTGAACATTACATGTGCATGTGGAATATCATGTTAGTTTGTGAACTCCTTGTATAAGAATGATTGTTTGTGAATGCTTAATTTGAGAGAGTATTGGATAAAGCTATTGCATGATTATGTGGGATATTGGTTAAGGAATGTATTTAGTAGTCCACTACTTAGAGTTGAGTCTCCCTACGGGTAGCAGTGTAGGATTGTTATGTTATGCTGGGAGGCTTTCCACCTGTGTAATTAATAAACCCTGGTGTGATATGGAAATGTGGAAGGGTTAGAAGTGCGTGTGTGTTTGCTGCACCGAAACAATGTGTTGATAAGGGACTCTGTGTAGAGCCCCTGCTTGCTGATGAGCATGGGATGTGAATAATAAATAGGGACTCTATGTGGAGCCCTTATGTGTAAAATGAATGAGGTGTGAGTTGACACACAGTGTCATAATCCTGGGTTAAGGATAGTGTGGCAGGTATACGCACTCACCAGTCGTCACACTAAAGGGAGCTGACAGATAGACTTTAGGAGGTTTTGTTGTGTCCTCGATGCTCATTCCCGAGGCCCTCTCCATGGCAAGTGGACGGATTGGTTGTGTACTTGGTGCTCATTCCCGAGGTCCTTTTTGTGCCACACCTATAGGTCACTTTGGGCTATGTTCTTGGTACACATCTACCCAAGACCCCTCTGAGCCGTAGTACGCATTTGAGCTCCACTGTTGTGTTCTTAGCGTTGAGGCATACGAAGGCCTAGGCTTGGTAGTGTGGATGCCCGCCTAGTAGTGGAAAAGCTTGTTCCACTATCAACGTCTGGCCACGACGGATGACACGTGAGAGGTTAGCTACCTGCTCAAAAAGTGGGAACTACAAGTCTATGTCGACATAGCAATTGCATGTGTGTGAGCATGGGTGAGTCATCATAAGTCATTCATAACATTGCATTGCATTCCATACATAAGATCCTCATCATATAAGTTTGTATGAGCATTCTTATATAATGAGTTACTTTTCTGTTAAGCCAATCCGTAACTTAGATGTCTGTATGAGAATTCATATTGGTTGAGTTAGTTCCTGTTGTAGATTACCTGCTTGTTAGATTGTTATTATTGAGTATAATTTCTAGACTAGAATGTTGATGAACTTTCTATACTTCATTGTTGTTTCTACTCACATGATATATATACTCTCCACATGTTTGTGCTACTATTTACATACTTATATTGTACCCTTGTCCTTTTATCCGCCTGGTGCCTAAGAGCCGTCGGGGAAGCGAATGTGATATTCACTTAGTCTTTATGACTAACGGTTGCTACGTCTTCCTTTTTAGGTGGAAACCCAGCAGACAGAGCAGCTACAGGTTTTGCGGGAGGGAAGCCAGGCCAGGGAGACAGGTCCTGAAGTGACGATGCCATCGTTATCATCGGTGACTGATGTGAGTTGTTGAGAAACTCATTTTGTAGTTGTTTGGCATTATATACTCTGATATTATGGAAGACTTGGTTGCTTCCTTTATTTGTTGTACTTGTGTCCACAGCGTAATGTGCCTGAGTGTTTAGCTACCCTCAAAAAGAGGAAATATGGTCTATGTCGACATAATAAACTAGAGTGCGTGTGTAAGCATGAGTGAGTCATCATACTCTTATTTCATTGCATCACACTGTATAAGATTCTCATCATATAAATTAGTATGGGCTCTTTTATATGATAAGTTACTTTAATATTCAGATCCTTAACTTATAAATTTGTTTGTGATTTTTTATAAGTTAAGTTCAATTCATGTTCTTATACTTCACTACTTATTATGCTGCTAGCGTGGATGTGCTCTCATGTACATGTGGATACCTATTGTCATCTCTTGCTAGCACATTGATCTATTGATATGATAACTGTTAAGTTATGAGCATTCCCGTGTCACCTATTTATAATATACTCTGTTGTTTATATTGTACCTCATTTTTACTCCTTCCGCCTGATGCTTAAATGTCACCGGGAGAGAGGATGTGAAGCCACATAGTCTTTATGACTAACAGTTGTTATTCACATGTTTTAGGAGGATGCCTCGCAGATGGAGCAGAAACAACACCCTATTACAGATGTGAGATTTTGAGCACTCTGATGTAGCGTTTGGGCACTTTTGTATTATGATTATATTCAGGAGCCTTGTTGCTTCCTACTTTTTATTATGTTTGTACTTTCTTTCTTATTATGGATCATGGCTTCTTGGATTTTTATTTTATTAATGGTTTGGCAATGAGATATTGGAACTAGCTAACAGAATAGGTGTCTTGTGGTACATATTAACACGTGTGTTAATGTTACCGCAAGGCGACTATTCTGGGCATAAGACTCCCCTAGGCTGTGTCCTCTATTCCTGGAGGGGGTTTTACATCTACTGCGATAAACTTTCCTTGGGGGACTCAGACCAGAAAAATTATACTCCCTGATGATGAGTAGAATTGTATCTAGCTACTGTGACCTCATCCGCTGAGTCAAGGCTCACATTGTGGTGGAAGAAGCAATCAAAGTGTGTCGGCTACAGTTCGAAGGAAGATCAAAAAGGAAGATGAATCAAGAGTCACTATCAAGTCCGGGGGGAAGCAACGAGCACCACAATGATTCCCGCCGAACTGGGGGGGGGGGGCAATGCCATAATCAAACCTTATCTGCCCTTAACACTTCGCAAGAGGAAGTATTGCTCACTATCTACGATCATACATCTCTCTAGAGGCCAAGGGATCTCATTTCAAACTTAGGGGACCAGTCCAAGTACTAAAACTACAACCAAGGACATAAGCACAACATAGGATGTGCGCGACTGAAGGAAGAAGTTGAATGATTCGCTCATCTGGGACTCCTCGGATAAATTCTGCAAGACATCAAGAGCCCTGAATTAAACATTCTAAAGTAAGCTAGCATTGGGCAGCCCCCAGGGCGACCATCCTAAGGGAGAATTTGTTCTGTCTCCATGCAACTTATGTGTCAGACACATGTACTTGTATTTTGTGCATCAATGCAATAAGACCCAAGTTTCTCATTGAGTGCACAAACAACAAAGCATTCAGATATCCCAAGTAGATACTCCAGCCTCTACCAAACAGAGTATTTAGATATCCCAAGTGGATACTCTAGCCTCTCACAAATAGAGTGTTTAGATATCCCAAGTGGATTCTCCGGCCTCTCTCAAACAGATTGCCTGGATATTCTTATCGAAAACTTCGGCCTCTCACAAATAGAGTATTTTGATATCCCAAGTGGAGACTTCGAGCTCTCCCACTCAGAGTGACCTGATATCCCAGGCGGAGACTCTGACCTCTCCTCAAACAGAGTGCACAGATATCCCAATCAAAGACTCTGACCTCTCCTAAAATAGAGTGCATAGATATCCCAAGGGGAGACTCCGACCTCTCCTCAAATAGAGTGTCTGAATATCCCAAGCAGAAACTCTGACCTCTCTCTCAAACAAATTTCTCGGATACCCTAAGTAAGGACTCTGACCTTTCCAATGAAATATTCAGCTATCCTAGAAAATGACTCTGACCATACGGGTGGATCATCCTCGGGTAGATCACCCTCGGATGGATCTCCCTCGGGTGGATCACCCTCGGGTGAATCGCCCTCGGGTGGATCACCCTCGGGTGGATCACAGTCGGGTGAGATCGATGAAAGTTGTTCTGCACCTCTCAGGCATGATAGACAAAGGTCCTTCTACACCTTCACCCAGATAGACTCTGATCATGTTGTAATGTAAACGAACAAAGGTTCTCCGTTCATACAGTCCCTGGTCCTCATAAAACTTAAACAAATAAAGGTTATTCGCTCGGACAGACCCCGATCCTCCTGAAACATAAATGAATAAAGGTTCTCGGCTTGGACGAACCCCGGTCTTCCTGAAAAATAAACGATCAAAGGTTCTCCGTTCGGACGGACCCATATCCTCCTGAAACATAAACGAACAAAGGTTCTTCACTTGAACAGACCTGGGTCCTCCTGAAACATAAACGAACAAAGGTTCTCCGCTCAAACGGACCCCAGTACTCCTAAATGGTAAACGAACAAAGGTTCTTCAGTCTAATGGACCTCGATCCTCTTGAAACGTAAACAAATAAATGTTCCTCGCTGAGACGAACCCCGGTCCCCCTAAAATACAAATGAACAATGGTTCTTCGCTCAGACGAACCCTAATCCTCCTGAAATGTAAATGAATAAAAGTTCTTCACTAGAACGGACCCCTGTCCTCCTGAAACACAAACAAACAAAGGTTCTTTGCTCAGATGGATCCTGGTCCTCCTCAAACGTAAATGAACAAAGGTTCTTTGCTCGAATCGACCTCGGTCCTCCTGAAACGTAAAAAAACAAAGGTTCTTCACCGACGCTATCCAAATGGACCCCATGTATTTCAAGGAACAAACATACAAGAGCTCTTCACCATCTTCAAATGAATGGATAATGATCCCTTCCAAGATAAAGGGGCATCCCTGATCCTCTGAGGTGTCTTTGCCAAGCTGAACCACAAGACTTTCTATGCCACTCAGCAAAAAGCGGACTTCGCACCCTCAAGCATCGTCTAGATAAAGGCAGTAAACATCCCATTACACTACGCTCCAACATCAGATCCAAGCATCTATGCCTAATGTCAATCGCCAAGTCAACATGTCACATCATATACATGCATTCAAGTAAGAGGGCATGAAAGATAAAGCACTCCCTATTCAATAGGACGCCCGAGGGTCCAACAAGAGGGACAAAGCACCTACGTGATGTGAATACAATCAATTAATATCTCAACATCAATGCTCCTTTCGAGGAACCACATGTCCATGGGACAAAACTCCCCCGCAGTTGTTGCATTACGTAGACCACCTCTCTAAGCATGAGGTCGAGCGCGCTGATGCAATTATCTTCCCACAAAGGACCAAGCAATGAAGCGGTCATCTCGAGGACCCCGTGACCCTTCGACCTCACTCCTCTTAAAGGATCTATGACTCCCAGTGATCAGCCATTATAAAATATTGTTCCATCCTAAGACGCAAACATCATCCGCGCTCCTACGGCCACGCCATCTTGGCCTTTTTCTTGAACGACTCAGCCTCAACGTTTGATGAAAATGGACCCTGAGTCCTTCTACTCAATAAGACATGAGTCAGCCATGAATCCTCCTTCAGAGTCCTCCCAGGATAGACCCTAAATCATCCTACACCATCCAACAAGAACGTACTTCGAGTCCGCTCGCACCGCCAAGGCAAGGAGACAGATAACCCCACTAATCACACTCAAGTGATGGGTCCTCAATGCTAACACTCACGATGCATAAGTAGTGCAAAGCACACGATGCATTCGGATCACCACAACAGGCAAAGCTCAAAGCAGGGAGCGTCTCCATAAAGTGTCGTAAGGTCTGTTAAGCGCACAAAAGTACGTCACAGTGCCAAGTCGCACCCTTTGCACTATACAAAACCTCTCACCAAGTGCAAAGCGCAATGACGTGCTCATGACGACCTGACCCTTGTGATCGTCATCTCGGAGCTCCCTCGACCGTCTGGTATGACTTCACTCCAAGCCACTATGACTCTCTAAACTTTGCAATCATCAAAGCTTGCGACATTATGACATCCTAGATAAAAGACATCATTAACAGCCTTCATCTTAGAAGTCTCTACTTCAACTTTTGATAAGAACGAACACAATGTCCTTCTGTGCTCCCATGCGAGAGTGGGTGTCATGTCCTTCCATATTTTCTAGCTGGAACGACCTGTTTATCCCTCCCTGACATCAAGATAAGGGGGCATGGTATCCCTTGATGTCACGTCCAAGAAACCGCTACCAGTGCTAATGACCCTTGGCAACTGCACCGATTAATGTGCAACATTATGCTCGCACATTCATACGAGGAGAGATTTTAAAAATGGCACGCAATACCTGAATTTAAGAAAATGTTTGAAAAGAAAGGTGAAAAGAGAAATGATTAAATGAAAAATTATATTTGGGAAAATTTGCATTGGGAGTAGGCGGTGCACACACCCATAATTTCAAGTTCAATACCGGGGGTGTACTGTACCCATTTTTTGGTGCTTGGATAGTTTTTATTTTGTGTGCTCATTTGGGTTAGGTGCGACGATCCTCCTTATTTGTCTATGTTTACCCCACCTAAACCTAAGCCCAGTTTTAAACTTAAATTCCTACTCATTCGTGCAACGAACCAAACCAGTGTCACAGAGAGAGTGTGGAAGGGGGATCTTATTGTCACCGACATTGATGGATTTCTTTGGAGGTTGTTCTGAGAATCAATCTTTGGTAATGCTCACCTCAATAGAGAAAGGAGTCCACAAAAACAAAGGGGTGACCTCCTGGGAAGTCCTCGTAGGGGCGCTCAACTAGTATCACTTGAACAAACGATCATAAGTGAAAGAAGTCCACAAAAACACTAGGTCACCCTGCTCGAGCATTAGTTTGTGGAAAAACTAAAGTAGCAGAAGCAATGATATGCATATATGTGAAATCACACAAAATATTATGCTAATCAATGAGTTAGGTCAACCCAACTAGGACCCACTTCAGTTTGACTTATTAAGATGATTTTATGGCATATCCTAGTCTAAAATCAACTTCGGGTATAGATTGGTTAAGGTACGAGGATACCCAAAGTTACTAAGGAAAGAGTTTAATGTGAGAGTCGCTTCTTCAGGCTTAAACTCTGATGCTCCTACTTCACCCATCAAGTAATAGTGTCATATCTTAACCAAGTTGATAGGACCGTCTCAAGGAGAATTGTTGCATGTAATCTATTAGTGGAATATTAGAAGAATCATAAACTCAGTTCTCATACCAATGACTTGTTTATATTAAAGCAATAACCATGATAAATAGCAAAGGTCAAATAAGAATTCAAATTAAGAGAAGGCCCATTTTCGGTTAGGTCACATATTGACCTTGAGAAGGTTGTTGTAAATGGTGACTTTGAGGGCCTAAGGTGTGTATCATATCAATAAGTCTCACGGTAGAACTCCAAGTCTAAGATTGTATGCCCTAAGGATTGTGTGCATATATAGGATGAATGTGCTATAGATATCAAAGACACTTAGCACAAAACATATGTGGGCTTATCTTTTTTTTATTGGGCTAATTTGGTACTAACTTGAGTTTCCCTGGATCTTATTTAGAAGGTGTTGTATCTCAAACGTGGTGATCTTGAAGTTTGATATATTCAACGCTACTCGGGTAAATATGAGATTTTGTATAAGCATGATTGAAATGATGATCAACCCTCCCTAGAAGATTGGGACTCTTGAAGAATTACTTTGTCTTAAGCAGCATGGATTGTTAATGTCAAGTTGTGAGTGCTGTAAATTCGTTGGCAAAATAGGAGAGTGGAGCATTTTAAGAATGATTATTCATTCTCTTTATCACTCCAAGGCTATGCTGATAAGTAAACAAAGAGAGTAGTAAATTAATTCTTTGAGATATACGTAGATTCTTGCCTAGATACATGCACATGCGACTCTTGAAATCAAGGGAGATGGTATAAGACTTCATGAAATTTCTCAAATTTTGAGTTTAATGAAATTGATAACTACTTGGTACACAACCTAATAAGCAATCGTACTTTCCTTAATGCAAGACACTGTGTATATCGTTTACACATACACGAGGAATTGCAGCAAATTTCTCTCAAAAGACTTAAATTCGAGTCAGTATTGGTTGTGGAACGAACTTACTTATAATTAAGGATGTACATTACTTATTGCCTCAACAAAGTTTATTCCTAGGTGCTCTAACATCCTAACCCAATTATGTTAACATATGAATAGTGGTTATGCAGTCTTTTAAAAATTGATTAACACACTCATATAGATCGCAAGATAGAATGATATGAAGTGTGAATTCATTGCAGGTTTAAGTCGGATATGGGTTGGATAGGAGTAGAACTTAGCTGCAGGTGCTTATGATCTTAAGACATGAACAAATATAAATAACCCCATGCGAGGTGTGGTATCATAGATTCACCTCCTCAATTCAAAAATGATGATTTGTAATATTATCAGGATAAACTATTAAATATTATAGGTCAAACAATATTTGATTTTAGTCAAAACACAGGGTTTCCAATTCTAGTTGCCTGGAACAGATATATCACGTCATGGAATTTGTGGTTTGGAATCAGGTTTTGCAGGTTAGAATTTTGTTTATATATTTTAGGGCATTCGAAGAGGATTTACATATGATTTTTTCCTATCAAGTATCAAGCCCTTTCAAATTTGGATAGTTTTATTACAATCAGTATCTTTATACTTTGGAAGATAGTTTAATGTATAATTAGAGATCTTGAAAAGGTGATTCTTTGTGTTAAGAATATAATAATTAATTTTACTATGATTGGTATGATTTAATCCTATCTTGTTTGATTCTAAAAAGGTTGGGATTTGGAGAATTAAACACAATAATGGAATGTCACTGCTATCAACGCTTACCTAATATAGCCAAGTCACTTGATCATAATGTTGACCTATAACTTTTGAACGACTCAATTAAGCAAAAAGTCATTATATTAGAAACATAAGGATTAAAATAAGGTAACGTTACGGCAAATAAGGTAGAGTGATTGTAGAGCTTGATACTAGGTGAACTAGAGTGCGGGTAGTGAAATCCATGATGTTGGAACAATTAAGATTAATTTGTTACGACATGACATTGGAAGTATAATAACCCTAGGAAATTTAAAGATTTAGCAAATGATATATTGAAGATGTATACATTATATATTATCCTTCAATTTTGAATCTGAGAGCATCAAGAACAAGAATACATATGTTTGACGACATCATAATCACCGTTAGGAAGATTCGTGACTATGAGATATAGATTTTATTATCAAAGGTGTAGGTGAAATTACACGGGAATTAATGTGTGTTTAATGAGATCCTCTTTATGATGAAATTGACTCATGACAAACCTTACAATTTTAAAAAACATTTCACCCTCATACCTTATGAATAGAACTCCATGTGAAAAATGATTGGGAGTCGTTTGTAACCATCAAGTTTGGATAAATCATAAGGTTATGTTGATTAATTACTCAGGCATACCCAAAGGGATAAGAATCTGGTTGTATAAAATCTAGCTATGTTGATCGATTACTCAGGCACCCTATGAGGCTCTGTATGGGATGAAATGTCGGACACCGTCATCCTGGTTCTAGGATGATGATCCAAAGGAACTTGGATCATAGTACATTGAGGACACAAATGCGCTCATTCAACTGATTAGGGACCATATATGGAGGCCCAGAGTAGGCAGACAAAGTACTACAATGCAAGGCATTGAAGGGTGGAATTTCAAGTGGGGGACATAGTGTTCATGAAGATACATCTGATGCATGGGGTATCGCGGGTGAGGAGGCACAAGAAGCTCAGCCCTCGATTTATATACGATCCTGGAGCAAATCAGTCCCTTGGAATACAGGTTGGAGCTACCACTAGAGTTGGTGAACCTGCATGACGTCTTCCATGTCTCATCACTTCGGAGAGACTTACTTCTACTGGAGAAGCACATTACTTCTACCTCAGAGCTAGTAACATCTGATTGGTCGTTTCATTTGGAGCCGATCCGGATCGACGATACTACCATTTGATCCTTGCAAAAGAAGAAAGTTCCTTTGGTCAAGGTGTTGTGGTCCAATCATGGGCAGGAGAAGCATACTTGAGAGCTCATGGACGTCATGCAGCAATGTCACTCGGAACTCTTTACCTCAGGTACAATCTAAACATCTTTGAAGATTTCTGTTGGGTATTGTATCCACAATGTACCTGATTTGAAGAAGCCCCTGGACAAGCTAAGGTCAATAGACTATGTATTTGATAAACTTCTTCAAGTTGTACTTGCAGTTTCTCCATGCTAAGTGCACACCAATGTCAGGGTGCAGTAGGTCAATATACACGGGTCTGCACGACGTAATCCCTCGTTGAGCAGATCAGTGTGTTGGCCTATGTGTACTCTCTCTATTGGAGTGCACTTACTTTCAAGTACAAGGCCGTTCATATGCAAGAAGAGACAAGGAGCATGGAGGATCAAGGAGCTGCTCCTAGGTGAAGACGAAAATTCGTCCAAGGCAAATTCGACGAGAATCACCAAGTGATTCTCGCCGAATCGGCGAGAATCACTAGGTGATTCTCGCCGAATCGACGAGAATCATTAGTGATTCTCGCCGACTCCTTCTGGCCATCTCAAAATGGTGCCAAGTTAGATTCGACGAGAATCACCAGTGATTCTCGCCGAACCAGTGGCCAAGGAGCTCATGTATACAAAGTGAAATTCGTTGAGAATCAATAAGCGATTCGGCGAGAATCACTGATGATTCTCGACGAATCGTCGAGAATCACTTGGTGATTCTCGCCGATTCGTCGAGAATCATATGCGATTCTCGCCGATTTTTCCTTGGCGATTTCTCAGGATGCTACTGGACCGGATTCTGCTTCTGGATTAGTTTGAACCGGACTCTGGGGATTTCTTTTGTGGGTCCCACAACGGTCAAATGTGCTGTATCTACAGGGTATAAATACATGGGTATTTTGAACAGTATTGACATAGAAAAAGACGCCGAGCTTGCGAAAACCCTAAGATCGCGAAATATCTCCGCCGCCCTCGTCGCCGCTCGCGCAAGTCCGTCGCCGCCACTGATCGATCATCTTCCTGATCTCCGGCGACAGAAGCTTAGCAAGGCTTGAGTCTCACGCGTCTATCCAGAGATCCTTTGTCTCTCGATTTGTTGATCGGAAACACTTCCCATCCAAATCGATCGAGACGACCGATCCTCGTGTGACCGTTGGAAGACCGAGCTTGCTTCGCAACGAAGTTTGGATCTCCAAGTTCAGCAGCTGCTCTTCACCGTAGCCGTCGATCCTGAAGCTAGCCGCCGCTCGTGTGCCGCCGCCGGTTCCGTGGAAATCCTCTCCAAGAGAGACCTAGGTCGTAGACTCTTCATCGACTTCAAGAACACGTCGTCGAACAAAGAGGAACATCGTAGTCTCCAAAAGAAGTTTGTATCACGTGTACATTCTACATTTAATTTCATTGTAAAGGAACTCTTGTTCCGTGTTGTAAGGGTTGGGTGCAACCCGTTTTGTGGGAGTGTCGACTCTCACGTGTGGAAGGGCTCCTTCCGTTAGTGCAGGGATTGGATTTCAATCCCGTTGGAGAAGTGACCGTGTCGTCCCTTGTTGGGGAAATAGGTCAAAGGGGGAAAGTGGATGTACCCAAGTCGGGGAACCACTATAAATTTGCTGTGTATTCTGTGTGCTGTGGTTTTTGTTTTTATTGTGCAGGTACATCCGTAAATTCCTCAAAAGAACCACACGTCACCTATCCCCCCCCATAGGTGCACATAGTTGACACTAGGTGGACTTTCAAGTGGTATCAGAGCGAGGTTACTCATCAAAAGGTTAACACCTTGAGTAGAATCCTGCCACTAGTGTCAACAAGGAGACTTACATCTACTATGGACGGGCTCAAGTACTCCGGCAAGATCCCAGTGTGCAACAGACTCAACTTTCCTATCTGGAAGGAAAGGATCAGGTTCTACATGGAAGCAGTGGACCCTCGACTGTTCATGATCGTGCTGGAGGGACCTTATGTCCCCACTAAGGCCTCCACCATTGATCCCTCCAAGAAAGTGCCGAAGACACTCTCTGAAATGGACAAGGATGAGATGGTCCTAGTGGGCCTTGACATGAAGGCAAGAAACATCCTGGTCAGTGCAGTTGATGACTCGATGATGCAGAACTTCAGCAACTGCAGGACAGCTCAGGAGATCTGGCAGTGTCTGATCATTCTTATGGAGGGCACAGATGAAGTGAGGGATGATCGGAGATCCCTCCTGAACCAGAAGTATGAAGCCTTCAGACAAGGGCCGAAGGAAGAGATCGGGGTCACCTACGAGAACTTCCTAAAGATTGTCAATGCCCTCAAGGGATACGGAAGAGTGTTCACCAATGGTGAACTCAATGACAAATTCCTTAGGTCCCTAACTAAGGAATGGGACACTAAGATCTGCGCCATCAGAGAATTTGGCAGACTGGCAGAAACTGATCCACAAATTCTGTTTGGGAAGCTGATGTCCTATGAGCTTCAGCTGAATACCAGGAAAGCTGAGGAAGAAGCAGAAAAGGCTGCTGCAAAAGAAAAGACTGTGGCTCTAAAAGCCAGTCACTCCAGAAAAGGGAAGAGCACGGTATCGTACCGTGCCAGGAAGAAGGATGAGGAGGAGGACTCCGATCCATGCTCCTCCAGCTCAAAACTGTCGGAGGAGGATTTCTCCCTCATCACTCGAGAGTTCAAGAAGTTCCTCAAGATGAGGAATCAAAGAAAGAGAGACTGCTCCTCTTCCAGACATCAGAAGAAAAACTACTCTTCTGACAGGTATGCATCTAAACCCAATAAACATCGTTCTTCTGACATTATTTGCTTTGGATGTAATAAGCCAGGGCACGTTGTGGCCGACTGCTATCAAGGCAAGAGGGAAAAAGGAAAAGAAGAGGAGCACAAGTCCTCCAGAGACAAGAAGAAGGAGCGAAGCTACATCGCTAAACGGCCAAAGACACTTAGTGAGTCTGATTCCTCAGACTCCAGTGATGATGAAGAAGCCTACTTCGGGCTGGTGGGTCGATCGGACTCAGAAGGAGAATGCCCCCCATTCACTGGGAAGGTAAAAGCTCACACCCCTCTCTCCGACTCCGACTCTGATCCTGAGTCTCAGGATGATGAACCTGAGGATGGCCCTTCGGCCCGTGAAGCTGAGCTCCTCGAAAAGTATGAGCTTCTACTCAACACCTTCGACGAGTGCCGCAAGAGACTGAAGGCTGAGAAGAAGGAAGTAAAATTCCTTAAGGGTGAGTGTGTATCCCTAAGGGAAGAGGTCACTAGCTTGATCTCTCTCAGACAGGAGCACATTGACCTAACTTCAAAGCACTCAGAGTCTTTGAAGCTCCTTGATCTCAAGCAGGAGGAAGTCAACAAATTGGAAGAACTACTTGCGGCAGAAAGGAAGATCGTACAGAGCTTCTCTATGCCAAAAACAGTGCTTCCAGTCGTTGACACCTTCTCTGCTCAGGCCAAAGGAGCTGGCTTGGGGCATATTGGGGCATCTGGTTCTTCATCTAGGAGAAACAAGAACCAGAGGAAGAATAAGGCCGCCAAGAAGGCCTCTGCTGATGAAAAGGGGAAGGCTCCTCTTAGTCCTGTTGCGTTCAGAAAGCCTGGCTTTCCTTGCAACCAACATGACTTTGAGTCAACATTTGGGCATCATTTCCGGCCCTCGGTTGCAAAGCCTAAGAGCCGGTATGACGGTTGGAACTTCCCTCGGAATTTTGGTGAGAGTGCCTTCAAGGCACCTTATGAGGAAATCCATATAGGAAGTTATGGTCCGTTCTCTAGCGGCCATAATGGAAAGCAGGCACCAAAGGCCAAGCCTGTTATACAGAAGGTGACAAAGTCATGTGACTGTTGTCACCATGAGGTCTCCACCTCCAGATCCAAGGCCCCAGCTGCACCCACCGTTCCCAGGGTAAGGCAGGAGCCTAGGAAGAGATATAACAGGTTCGACTGTTGGTGCTGTGGCAAAGTCGGTCACTTTGCCGTGGATTGTTGGTTTAATCCAATACATTACGAGACTCCCCATGTTAACAATGCGAGGCCGACCACTCGTAGGGTTAACCAACCGAGGGGGAGTGTGCTAACCAGGAATCTAGGACCCAAAGTCGATTGGGTTCCTAAGGGAAATTAATTTTGTTTTGCAGGAATGTCCAAAGGCCACCAAAACGCCAATCTGGTATTTGGACAGTGGATGCTCCCGGTATATGACTGGGACAAGAAGCCTGCTGCGTGATTACACTCCCGTCGAGAATGGACCCAAAGTCATCTTCGGAGGGTCAGATCGAGGAGTCACCAGAGGTTACGTTATGATTTCCAACGGTATAATCTCTATCACCGACGTGGCTTATGTTGAAGGGTTAAACCATAACCTGATCAGCGTAAGTCAGTTATGTGACAAAGGTTATGACGTTAAGTTCTGCAAGGATAAATGTCTGATAATTTCACGTACCTCTTCTGAGACGGTATTATCAGGCATTAGGAGCAGAAATATCTTCTGCTTAGATTTTCTTAGTATAGATTCATCTACCCCCGTATGCCTTGTGGCAACAGGCAGCGCATCTCTTTGTGAACAATGGCACAAGAGATTGGCACATATTAATTATAAGACAATTAGTATGCTATTTTCTAAGAATTTAGTAAGAGATGCTCCCATTATCAAGTGCATCAAGGATAGCCCCTGTCATGCATGCCAGATGGGCAAACAGACACGGGCTACCTTTAAGAGCATTGCAGACAAAGACTCTTCCCGATGTCTTTACCTGTTACATATGGACTTGTTTGGTCCAATGCAAGTTCATAGCTTGGGAGGCAAATCATATACGCTAGTGATAGTTGATGATCACTCTCGGTTTACATGGTGTTCTTTTTGAAACGAAAGTCAGATACTTTTGACATCTTCACTAATTTTGTCAAGCAGGTTCAGAATGAATTTAACTGCTCCGTGGTCAAAGTCAGAAGTGACCATGGAACAGAATTCGAATCTGGTGCTATGACAGAATTCTGTGAAGAACATGGTATCTTTCATGAGTTTTCCTCCCCACGCACTCCTCAGCAAAATGGGGTTGTGGAGAGGAGAAATAGAACTCTCATTGAAGCCTGCACGACAATGCTGAAAGACGCCTCTCTCCCGGAATACTTCTGGGCAGAGGCTGTCAATACAGCTTGTCATGCACAAAACCGAGCATTGATCAACAAGCATCATCGTAAGATGCCCTACGAGCTACTGAAAGGCAGGAAACCAACCATGTCCTACTTAAGGATTTTTGGTTGCAGATGCTATGTACTAAATAATGGGAAGTACCCGCGTACTAAATTCGGTGAAAATGCTTCGAAGGCATATTCATGGGCTATAGTTCCCATAGTCGGGCATATAGGGTCTTCAATAAGAAAACCCTAGTGGTAGAAGAATCAATAAATGTTGTATTTGATGAAGTAAGTTTGCTTCACAGCAACTCTTCCAATAGTTTTCTTGAAGATGCAGGTGCACGATTGAAACATTTGAGTCTGGATGAGCCCGCTAAAGATGACACTCCTAAGTACGTCAAAGTGTCCACCTCCACGTCATCTGAAAATGTCGAAGATCAAGATGAATCAAATCTCTTGGAAGAAAGAGAAGCCCAAGAAGTAGTTGAAGCTCCAGACGCCAGACTTCTAGAGCTCCGTCACGTGAGGGATCATCCTACAGAACAGATCATCGGGGATCCTCGTGTCGGCGTCAGAACTCGAAGAGGTACAACTAACGAAGTATTGCATCTAAGCTTCCTGTCACAGGTAGAGCCAAAGAAGTTCGACGAGGCGAATAAGGATGCGACATGGATTCTGGCCATGCAAGAGGAACTACATCAATTCGAACGGTGCAAAGTTTGGACGCTGGTTCCCAGACCATACAAGCAGAATGTGATCGGCACAAAGTGGATCTTCAGAAACAAGCTGGATGAACATGGTGTCATTGTAAAGAACAAAGCCAGGCTGGTGGCTCAAGGTTACCGACAGGAGGAAGGGATTGATTTCGACCAGACCTTTGCACCAGTAGCAAGGCTGGAGGCAATCAGGTTGGTCCTGGCGTATGCTGCAGTCAAAGGATTCACAGTCTATCAAATGGATGTGAAATCGGCATTCCTGAACGGAGACCTGAAAGAGGAAGTATACGTCGCTCAACCCCCAGGTTTTGTCGATCCTACGTTTCCCAACCATGTCTACTTTCTTAATAAAGCATTATATGGGTTGAAACAAGCTCCACGAGCTTGGTATGAGACTTTATCTAGGTTTCTTCTTGAGAACAAGTTCTCTAGAGGTAAAATAGATAAAACATTGTTTCTCAGGGAAGTCAAAGGCAAGATTTTGCTGGTGCAAATCTATGTCGATGACATAATATTCGGCTCAACGGACAACAATCTTTGCAAAAAGTTTTCTAAACTTATGCAAGGAAAGTTTGAAATGAGCAGTATGGGAGAGCTTAAGTATTTCTTAGGACTTCAAGTGAAACAGTCTGAGGATGGAATCTTCATCTCTCAGACGAAGTTCACAAATGAACTCCTTAAGAAATTCGGTATGGAGAGTGCAACCTCTATGAGGACTCCAATGGGATCCACCATGTCTCTGGATAAGGATGAGAAAGGTAAACCTTTCGATGAAACCAAATACAGAAGCATCATTGGATCCCTGCTCTACCTTACTGCCAGTAGACCGGATATTATGTTCTCCACATGTGTCTGTGCTAGATATCAGGTGAACATTAAGGAATCTCACCATGTCGCTGCAAAGCGAATTCTAAGATACCTTAAAGGTACTCCTGATCTTGGCTTGTGGTACCCGAGAAACAATGATGTCGAGCTAATAGGCTTTTCAGATGCTGATTTTGCAGGGAGTAGGGATGACAGGAAAAGCACTTCTGGGACGTGTCAATTCCTCGGAAGAAGGCTTATCTCATGGAACAGCAAGAAGCAGAACTGTGTGGCTACCTCCACAGCAGAATCTGAGTACATCTCCGCAGGCAGCTGCTGCGCGCAACTCCTTTGGATCAGAAATCAGTTGGCCGACTACAACCTTCAGTTCAAGGAAGTTCCAATGTACTGCGACTCCTCCAGTGCAATTGCCATTGCCAACAATCCTATCTCACACAGCAGAACGAAGCATATTGAAGTGCGCTACCACTTTATTCGGGAGCATGTGGAAAACAAGGACATCTCTCTCTGTTATGTCCCCACGGACAAGCAGATTGCTGATATATTCACAAAGCCCTTAGACGAGGCCAAGTTCAATCTTTTCAAGACCGAATTGGGGATGCTCAATTATGAAGCATAAAGACTACCGAAGCTCCCGACTCGTGCATGATCTGAGGGGGAGCAGGGAACTCCAGAGTGCGTACAGCTGCAAGAACTGAGGGGGAGCTAAGGGCCAAAGGTTACAGACCCCGATTTGCCGAAGCCGAAAAGGGGGAGATTACCCTCTCGGGGTCAAGGCTAAGGTGGTTCCAGCTTGCTCCCAAGCAATCGGTATTGGTAAGGGATGACTCCACTCAATGTTAAGTTTATGGCTTTCATTTGCAATTGCTTTCCTTTCCGTTTGCTTTATTCACCTTAGCTTGTAGGGTTTAGACTTCTTCAAATAAGGGGAGATTGTTGGGTATTGTATCCACAATGTACCTGATTTGAAGAAGCCCCTGGATAAGCTAAGGTCAATAGACTATGTATTTGATAAACTTCTTCAAGTTGTACTTGCAGTTTCTCCACGCTAAGTGCACACCAATGTCAGGGTGCAGTAGGTCAATATACACGGGTCTGCACGACGTAATCCCTCGTTGAGCAGATCAGTGTGTTGGCCTATGTGTACTCTCTCTATTGGAGTGCACTTACTTTCAAGTACAGGGCCGTTCATATGCAAGAAGAGACAAGGAGAATGGAGGATCAAGGAGCTGCTCCTAGGTGGAAGACGAAAATTCGTCCAAGGCAAATTCGACGAGAATCACCAAGTGATTCTCGCCGAATCGGCGAGAATCACTAGGTGATTCTCGCCGAATCGACGAGAATCATTAGTGATTCTCGCCGACTCCTTCTGGCCATCTCAAAATGGTGCCAAGTTAGATTCGACGAGAATCACCAGTGATTCTCGCCGAACCAGTGGCCAAGGAGCTCATGTATACAAAGTGAAATTCGTTGAGAATCAATAAGTGATTTGGCGAGAATCACTGATGATTCTCGACGAATCGTCGAGAATCACTTGGTGATTCTCGCCGATTCGTCGAGAATCATATGCGATTCTCGCCGATTTTTCCTTGGCGATTTCTCAGGATGCTACTGGACCGGATTCTGCTTCTGGATTAGTTTGAACCGGATTCTGGGGATTTCTTTTGTGGGTCCCACAACGGTCAAATGTGCTGTATCTACAGGGTATAAATACATGGGTATTTTGAACAGTATTGACATAGAAAAAGACACCGAGCTTGCGAAAACCCTAAGATCGCGAAATATCTCCGCCGCCCTCGTCGCCGCTCGCGCAAGTCCGTCGCCGCCACTGATCGATCATCTTCCTGATCTCCGGCGACAGAAGCTTAGCAAGGCTTGAGTCTCACGCGTCTATCCAGAGATCCTTTGTCTCTCGATTTGTTGATCGGAAACACTTCCCATCCAAATCGATCGAGACGACCGATCCTCGTGTGACCGTTGGAAGACCGAGCTTGCTTCGCAACGAAGTTTGGATCTCCAAGTTCAGCAGCTGCTCTTCATCGTAGCCGTCGATCCCGAAGCTAGCCGCCGCTCATGTGCCGCCGCCGGTTCCGTGGAAATCCTCTCCAAGAGAGACCTAGGTCGTAGACTCTTCATCGACTTCAAGAACACGTCGTCGAACAAAGAGGAACACCGTAGTCTCCAAAAGAAGTTTGTATCACGTGTACATTCTACATTTAATTTCATTGTAAAGGAACTCTTGTTCCGTGTTGTAAGGGTTGGGTGCAACCCGTTTTGTGGGAGTGTCGACTCTCACGTGTGGAAGGGCTCCTTCCGTTAGTGCAGGGATTGGATTTCAATCCCGTTGGAGAAGTGACCGAGTCGTCCCTTGTTGGGGAAATAGGTCGAAGGGGGAAAGTGGATGTACCCAAGTTGGGGAACCACTATAAATTTGCTGTGTATTCTGTGTGCTGTGGTTTTTGTTTTTATTGTGCAGGTACATCCGTAAATTCCTCAAAAGAACCACACGTCACCTATCCCCCCCCATAGGTGCACATAGTTGACACTAGGTGGACTTTCAATTTCCTTACATTTTGTTATGATGCGCAAAACTCCGTAGACCCAAACTTGAATTTCAGGGACGAAATTATTTTTTTTGTTTATTGGTTTTTATAACATCTCTATTCCTTCTAGACCCCTTGATAGTGTTAGGGAATGAGTGGTGAGTTAGAGCAAGGAGGTAACCCCAGGTTACCTTGAACCAAGATAAAATAACTAAATGCATGCTAAGGAGCATAAGTCAACCTAGGTCAATTCACCTCAAATTGGGTTCACCAACTCAAATTAATCTCACCAATACATCCCTAACCCTAAGGAGGAGACAACTGATCAGTCATTTCATGAATTGGTATGACAATTACATGAATTTTACCAAAACCAACTTTAGGTCAACATAGGTCGATTCAACCATAATTGTCTCAATTAGGCTTTACCTGGTCAAATTGACCCCACCCCAAGCTTTGTAACATTATTAGAGACCCTATGGACCCAAAGGCCCCATCAAATGGACATCAATCCCTCCAAATTGATCTCAGTCAAACCTAGGCTAATTTTGGTCAAACCTACACCTTTTAGATAAATTGGCCCAATTGGGGTCCCACCACGGCCCAACCAGCATAGGGCGCTCATGTGTACGACCGCAAATGGCATGCACTAAGGACTTTTTAGAATGCATTGCATAACATGCATATCATAACATAGTACGAGCACACATGGCAAGTTAAGATTTACATGACAGTACTTGCACACACATGATTTAAAAATGAAAATCAAAGCAGTCACGCAATCATATTATATGCACAAGAGCCATAAGGATGATGGCATATCATCCTAAGTTAAAGCATAACATATTTTCATGAATTCCCAGAGCAAAGTAGCAGCAAGAGCAAGTAACTACACATTTCTAAACTAATCTTAGTTAAGTAATTCTAGTTTTCTAGTTGAGGTGTAATAAGCTAAGTGTTGATGTGATATGTTTGTTTGTATTCTTATAGGAGATGGCCCTAAAGCGAATTGGGTTGAGGTCAACTCCCCAGTCAGAGGGTGAGTCTTGAGGTGCACACGACAAGACAGTGACCAAGGAGCTGCGTCAGAGTAATGAGACGATGTCAAGGAATATGGTCGAGATGCAGGCTTAGATTCAGGAGTTATTGACTACCACTCTAGAGCAGTAGCCTGGGGTGCAGGACCATGTGGTGGGTCGGACTATACCTGATCCTCTTCCTCCTCATATTCCTCCTACTCGGCTGCCGCCAGAGATGAACTTCATCTCTCATTTTCAGCATTTGGGACCTCTTACCTATGATGGGAAAGCTGACTTCATGGTATTGGACGATTGGATCATAGCGATATAAGAGATGTTCACCTATTCTGGGATCTCTGCTGACTAGAAGGTGATGGTTACTACTTATCAACTGAAGGTCCCATCAAAAGGCTAGTGGATTAGAGAGAAGGAGAGCCTCACTGATGGGTGCTATTGGGAGAAGTTCAATGAGATGTTGAAGAAATTCATATCCTCTATTGACCAAGATAGGATGATGAACAATTTCATCCATCTAAAACAAAGACAACTTACAGTCAGAGAATATGAGATTGAGTTCAGTAAGCTGACTAGATTTGCTCTAGAGATGGTTTCCACTAAGGCGAACATGATTAAGAGATTTCTAGGTGGTCTTAGAAGTGACATCCAACAACTTGCGAATGTTTATAAATCAGAGAGTTATGATGAAGAGGTTGAGGCTATCTTAAAGGTAGAAGCTATTGTTAATGCAAAGAATCATGGGATGATGTTAAAGAAGAGAAAGAGGAAGGATGAGGACATTGTAAACTCTCGGGCATCTGGACCCGCTTTGAAGAAAGGGGGAAAGGAGGTGTGCAGTTATTATCATCGGCCCGACCATCCGTGTAACGCCCCGAAACTCAAAAGAGCGACGGGGGACGTTTTGGGCCAGTTTTGGGTTCTGGCAGTAGGCACACGGCCTGGGACACGGGCGTGTCCCAGGGCGTGTCAGGCTGGGTTCGATGTTTTGGTCGAGAGGCCGACGATTCTGGAGTCGACGGTCGTCGAGCAGAGAACACGGTGTGCGACACGGGCGTGTCGCAGGGCGTGTCAAGGCCGTGTCGACGATCGACCCAGGGGGTCGATGAATTTCGCTCGACGATGTGTCGAGAGATGGCATACAGCCTGCGACACGGGCATGTCGTAGGGCGTGTCGACCCGTATCGACACTCGTCCGGAAGTCGACGAACTTTGCTCGACGAAGTGTCGAGACAAGGCACACGGCCTAGGACACGGGCGTGTTCAAGGACGTGTCGTCAGGTCGACGATCTTCGCTCGACGAAGTGTCGAGTGTCGAGACCGTGTACATGGCCTGGAGCCCAAGCGTGTTGAGGTGACACGGGCAAGGACATGGGCGTGTCCTAAAACTCGTGCAGTGCTTGGGTTGTTTTCGGGGAAAAACGATGGGAGTACACGGCCGTGTCAGGTGGAACACGGGCGTGTTAGGTCGAACACGGGCATGTTCGATACCCGTGTGTTGTTCCAGGCGAGCCGATTTTGACGACGAATGAGGCACACGGCCCTGGACACGGGCGTGTGTCAGGCCGTGTGCGGTCCAGATTGGGCATTTCAGTCCCGAATCAAAGCCGTTCGTTTCTTTAATTGATGATCCAACGGCTAGGGGTTGTTCTTGAGGGGATATACCCAGGATTGGGCCTTAGAAACCCTCACTTTTCATGAGTGGTTATCTTTCTAAAGCTTAGAGAGAGAGGAGATCCAAGGAAGGAAGAAGGAGCTAGATCCGGCCATTGGAGGAGCTTCGAAGCTCCAAATCGCGAGCCGACTCTGGATCTACGGAGGCAAAGCTGGTGCGGTGTTTTTCATCCGCTTACTTTTCCATGGCACCAAAGAAGAACGCAAGGGTAACGATTCTCTTCTTGAGCATGAGTAGCTCTCCTTCTTTGCATAGGAAGCCCGTTCTCGTGAGTTTGTTGTGAGTTGGAGGCGTTCCTTCGGGTAGATATGTGAAGTCCCCGTTGTTTAGAGTCCGTAAGCGAGAACGGACATATGCATGATGTGTGAAGCCTACCTGGACATGTTAGTCTGGATCGGTGATGTTGCATTGCATAATGCCGGAAAAGACTCCGTGCTATTGGTTGTTTTTCGGGTTTTCTACACGGTAGATTGCAACAGGGATCCTTGGGGATTAACCCAAAGGTGCACCCAGAAAACTGGGCGGATGCATGATCTTGCCAACTTGGTGGCCTGAGAACCAGTTTGAACATAACCGGGTTATGTGAATTGTGATGGAAATGGGACTCGGTAGAAGTTTTACCCGCGCAAATGGCTTAAATTTTTGTTGCGATGTTAGCACGGGTTAGATGGAACCGTACCCGTTCTATGTCGTTCGGTTAAAGAGACCTAAGGGTACGTGGCACTTGCCGTTGGCATAGATTACGGTCTTCGGCGGTCTATGACTTAAATTGTCGTGACCCAGGCCAAGAAGACAAAATGCTCATAGGTTTGGCCGTCAAAGTGGCGGTGGTGAGTCCGGAATGTCTATAGCTTTAATTGACGTGACATCGACCGGTTCACCGAGAATGTGCCCTGAGAGCACGGGGCGTGTGGCCGTGCAAGCCAACGTATGTGATAAAATGAATATACATATATTGCTCGCTTATGCTAATGAAATGCAGGGAAGGAGCATTGCCGCCCCGAGTTGGGGGCGGGATCGTTATAATTTGGTCAGCATTGCTGACCGTTGCCTTGTTTTGCCACCGTGCGGTGGTTTGTTGCTTGCAGGTGCTGCTGGAACAAGCAGTCAATAGCAGGCTAAAGCCCAAAATACGAAGCTGGCCCTCGAAGGCCTAATTGGAGTGTTTACTGTTTTTATTCATGTATGACCGGCATGCGTGCCGAGGTTTGTAAAATATGTAATATCAAGTGAACTATTTTGTAAGGCCTTAAGGCTTGTACTGGTGTATGTATAACATTCTTATTTGGTGTTAGTGGACATTCATGCTTTAGTGCTGGGTTCTTTATTGCAACTCTTATTAATCTACTTCCGCTAGAATGCTCTGAGTAGGACGTTATGATTGGTTGGATGGTTTCCATGAGTAACCACCCGGTCTGTCTGTGGTATATGGCGTCGGGCCCCGGCCGGACCTACTGCTATATGCTATGCGACGGATAGTGGGTGTTACAATCCGTTCGCGAAGTTTTTCAAGAGATTGGGTACTCTGAAGCAACCTCAAGTTCATGCATTTCAGAATACACTGAAAGGAGATCTCACATGTTCCTTTTGTAAGCGGAAAGGACATGTTGTTGCCAGATATTGGTTAAAGGATAAGGTTTTCTTCTATTGTTGTCAGAAACGACATACGAAGATTAGGTGCCCGCAGGCCAAGGCCACGTTGCAGGCGGTTCCACTACAGGCCTTATCACTACTGCAGCCACAGCTTCAGGATAAGGGAAAAGGGAAACTAAATGTGATTACCGAGGAAGAAGCTCATACCTCTACTCCAGTGAAATCATGTTAGATTTTGACTTATCTAAAAGCATATCTTTGTGAATCAAAATTCTGTTATATATGATATATGTTTTATTTTATTGGCAAGTTTAAGAAGAAGAATAAATGGGTGAATGTTCTGTTTGATTTGGGTGTTACTCAATCTTTCATGGCTAGGAGTTTTGTTAATCGACATCGGTGAACTGTTGATCAATTAGATAGTGCTTTTAATGGTAAGATTCCTTCCTGAGATATGATGTTATTGAATCAGGGTATTTAGAAATGCCTATCCTTCTAGGAGAATTTTTACCTCAGGCTGACCTGAAGGTGTTAGATCAGGATGACTTTAACGTGATTATGAGCATGGATTCGCTATCCCGATATGATGTAGACATCAACTATAGAGTCAAGCATTTGGATTTTGTGATGGATAATGGCCAGCCCATGAGTTATTATGGCTTGTCGCATCAGAACTCTCTTATCATTTCTATGGTATGTGCACGTCATATTTTAGAGACTAGTTGTACTGCCTATCTTATTTATATTTTGGAAGCTGCCTATAGAATATCGTGTGTAGATGATATTCTTGTTGTGCGGGAATTTCCGGATGTTTTTCCTGACAATATTCCCGGACTTCCACCTGAGAGGGATGTGGAGTTTACAATTGATCTTGAACTGGGCATTCATCCCTTTGCGAAGGCACCTTATCGTATGGCACCGCATGAATTTTAGGAGTTGCACACTCAGTTGGATGAGTTATTGAAGTATGACTTTATCAGGCCTAGTTCTTTTCCCAGGGGTGCTCCAATCCTTTTGTGAAGAAAAAGGACAGTTCGATGAGATTGTGTATAGATTATCGGGAGCTGAATAAGGTGACTATAAAGAATAGATATTTGTTGTCTCGGATTGATGATTTATTTGACTAGCTACAGGGTAGTTATGTATTCTCAAAGATTGACCTTTGTTCAGGCCATCATTAGTTGAGGATCTGCGAGTTTGATATACCGCAGACTTCTTTTCGTTCCCGATATGGTCATTTCGAGTTATTGGTGATGTATTTTGGATTGACGAATGCGCCTTCTACTCGGTTTTAAATGACAACTCTAAATACAACATAGCCAGGTGTATCCGCCTGCTAATGAATCGAAATTCTAAAGCATTGGTTAAGTAGGGCTATTTGTTGGATCTTACATGCCCTTAGAGGGGGGGGGTGAATAAGGGTTGACAAAATTTATTTCTTAATCTTAATTTACTTGATGAAATAATTAAAGAAATCAAAACTAATTTTTCATAATAAAATTAAACACTTATAAATAAATAAGAACAAAAATGATAATTGTTGAAGCCAGGAAAAATCCCAACCTCAGAATTCGGACCAAAGCCGCCTAAGGTTACTGGCTCAGAAGCTAGATCGGACGGCAAAGATGACTAGAACGACGAATTAGGTCAAACAGGATCCCAGATGTTGCGGCAGGAAGGTCCCACCACATAACCGGATGCTCGAAAGTAGTAGCCCCTTCTCAACCAAAGATGACCGAACTGCGTACGAGGGAAGCTAGCTGGCGAAGTCGCAAGGTCGCGACTTGCTCTCCAAGGAAAATGAATCCAAAGACTCGATTAGTATCTCCAAAATGAAGTGCGCGAGTATCCTACCAAGGATTTCAAGTGCCTCATCTCGTAGCCCTGGGGTCCAATTTATAGGCAAATCCAAGGAGAGGGGGTCATATTTATACGCCACCCCCTGGCGACTAGGTGACTTCCAGACTAACTCGCACGGGCTGGGCGAGTATCTCGCCTAGTCGCCTACCGGGCGAGTATGCGAGGGGAGCTTGCCTATACTCGCCCAGGCCTTCTGCGATCTTGAATGCTAACTTTGACTCCTGTCTTAACTTGTTGACCATGACTTCTGTTGACCTGGCTGTGGTAGGACCAACTATCGACGAATACGGGTTATACACAATCCCCGCTCTTTCTGAGCGACGTAGGAGCTCGGAAAGAATCATCCAACACTTATTCGACGAGCTGATGTGCCGAGTATCTGGGTTGCTCGCCTATTGTAACTGCCTGCCGATCTCTATAAATAGGGGGCCTGGTTCTTTAGTCGGATCTTCAGAAATCGCGCATAATGTCGGACGCTGTGAAGTTTCTTCATGACAGTCTCGCCGCGCTAACCGGTGCTCTTGGCATCGCTAAACCGAAAAGGCCGTGTGAGGAGGACGTCGTTTGTTGGGTATATTGGTTTAAATGTACCTGATTTGAAGAAGCCTCACCCTACTCAATGATATACATCAAAATGTATTTGATGTATTTTTGAGTTGCCTTGTGCAGGTTAAGTATTAGCAGGGGAAGCAGAAAAGATTCTAAGTTCATGTGTCGACACCCAGAGGAAAAGTGTCGACACTTAAGAAGACTTATGTCGACACCCAGACAAGCAGTTTTGACACTTGGAGTAATTGTCTCGACACTGGGGATGCAGAGTAGACACCAGACAGAAAGTGTCGACACAAGGAGCTGTGTCGACACTCAAAGAAGAAAAGTTCAGTGAAGTTGTGTCGACACCTTGAAGCAGTGTCGACACCTAGAGGAACTGTGTCTACATCAGAAAGTGTCGACACTTGGAAGCTGTGTCAACACTCAGCAAATTTCAGCAGAGTCTAAGTACAAGTGTCGACATCATGAGGAATGTGTCGACACACAACAGAAGACTCAGCACTTGAAGAAAGTGTCGACACAAGAAAGAATGTGTCAACACTCAGCAGAAGACTCAACATATGAAGAATGTGTCGACACAAGGAGCTGTGTCGACACTTAGCAAAGTTCAGCAAAATTCTAAGTAAAAGTGTCGACACAAGAAAGAATGTGTCGACACTCAGCTAAAGTCTCAACACAAGAAGAATGTGTCGACACTAAGGAGCTGTGTCGACACTCAGCAAGTATCAACACTGAAGGCATGTGTCGACACCCAGAAGAAGTGTCGACACTGAACAAGTTCAACACATGAAGATGTGTCGTCACAAAGGAGTTGTGTCGACACTTACAAGAATTCAACAAAGTACTGAAGAACAAGGACTTGTGTCGACACACATTATCAGTGTTGACACATGATGAAGAAGCTGTGTCGAGAAGTGAATTCTACAACACAAGGAGTTGTGTCGACACCTTGAAGGCTAGTGTCGACACTTAGTCAACTTGTGTCGACACTTGGTCTATAAGTGTCGACACTTAAAGACAGACTGTCTCGACACTTTCAGACAGTTACAGAAATTTCAAGAACTGACTGGATGACTTGACAGCTGCCATTCCAGCCGGTCTACTGCACCTGTCAGAGTTGTCAGAAATCAGTTAGGAACCGGACCAGCCGGTCACCATGAAGAAGGCCTATATATAGGCTTATACTATCAACAGATAGAGATGATTAAGATCAAGTGATTGAAAAAGAAAAGAAGATCTAGCTATTCATTGAAGAATCAAGTGAAGATCTAAGTAGTTGGAGAGAGAGAGCTCCATCCAAGAAGACAGCCGTTGGAACCAAGCTGTGAAGAAGGGTTCAGACCTAGTTCTGAATCTTAAGTTGCAGTGATTGAAGATCAGCTGCAGAGAATCAATCCTATTGAGTTCTACATTCAAGAAGCTTTGAAGAAAAGCCAAGTGTGATTATTCTCAGCAGAGTTCTTCCAAGAACTCATCAAGAACCTACAATCTCATCTCTCAATTTCTGAGTTGTAGGTATACATTTTGTATTCTATATTTTCTTGTAGGATCCTTAGAGATCTGAGTTGTAAGCCTGTAATTATAAAGGCTAAGTGTAGCGCCTGAGTGCCTGAGTGTAGGAGATCTGATTCTCTGAGTGTAGGCCTGTTGTGGCTGAGTGTAGGCTTTGTGAAGAAGCTGAGTGTAGGCTTTGTGAAGAAGCTGAGTTGTAGGGCCTTGGGCCTGAGCTGTAGGAACCTGGTTGAGGTTCTGAGTGTAAGATCCGAGGATCGGAGATAGTGGAGGAGTTTGGCTGAATCTAGTACACTACTAGATAGGCGAAGGGGGAAAGTGGATGTACCCAAACCTTGGGAAACCACTATAAATTTGTGTGTTCACTGTGTGCTTGATTGATTACTGTGATTGTTGATTGACTGCTGTGTATAATTAGTTATAAATCTGTGATATAATCTGCAATCTGCCTAAAAAGTCTTAAAAAATATTAAGTCACCTATTCACCCCCCCCCTAAGTGATTAGGTAAAATTTCTTTCAAGTGGTATCAAAGCCAGGTTACTCAAAAAGGGACATAACTGTCTGAGTAGATCCTATTGCCAGATTAAGTGAAATCAAGAAAATCAAGAAACATGGGTTCAACAGAGAATCATAAGGAACTTGGATCCATGAAGCTACCCATTTGCAAAAAAGAAATTTTTAGCATCTGGAAGGAAAGGGTGAGACTATTTATGGAAGCCTCAGACCCTAGAATATATATCACAGTTAAAGAAGGGTCATATGTGCCTATGAAGGTTTCAGTCCTGGATGCAAATCAGAGAACACCTAAGGACTTCTCTGAAATGACAAAAGATGAGATAATTCTAGCCACAATGGACAAGAGGGCTCAGAATATCATTGTGAGTACCATAGATGATGCTACCTTTCAGAATTTAATACACTGTAAGACATCTAAGGAGATGTGGGATACCTTGATAGTGTATATAGAGGGGTCTGAAGAAGTGAGGCAAGACAGAAAGTCTTTGCTAAACCAAGAATATGAAAGTTTCAGGCAAGGTAGGACTGATAGCATAACAGAATGCTATATAAATTCTATAGGATTGTGAATGAGTTAATGTCCTATGGAAGAGATTTTAGTAATTATGAGCTAAATGATAAGTTCTTGAGGTCCCTAACAAAGGATTGGGACACCAAGATCTGTGCCATTAGGGAAATGACCAAGTTAGCAGATATTCCCCCTCCAACTTTGTTTGGAAAACTGCTGTCCTATGAAATGCAGTTGATGGTAAGGAAGGAGGAGGAGAAGATTACAAGAAGTGAGCACAAAGAAAGAGCAGTGGCATTCAAAACAGAAGCCACCAATAAATACAAAAGTAAGTCACCATCTCCACCTCCAAAAGTGACAGAGACTGAGTCAGATGAAACAGCAAGTAGAAATTCTGAGAGCAGTGAAAGTGATGAGGACTTTGCAGCTTTCACAAGACACTTTCAGTAGTTCTTAAAGAAGAAAAAGTGGAGGACAAAGCCATCTACTTTACAGGGTAAAGATGACTATTATCAGAACAAAAAGTCATCAAAGAAAGACAGGAGAAAGCCCAAGTCAAGCAAAGCAACTCTATCAAAAATTGTATGCTATTGTTGTAACAGACAAGGACATGTTATTGTAGACTGTCCAGAGAAAAGAAAAGAGTCTAATGATAAGAAGAAGACTCAATTCAAGGGCAAGAAGGAAAGGTCTTTTGTTGCCAAGAAAGACAAAAACCTGTCAGACATATCTTCATCAGAAACTGAGTAAGAAGCAGAAGCATATATAGGACTGTTTGTTGAAGAAGAGGAAGAAGAGTTCATCCAGATAATGAACTCTATATATAAGCAAGAGGACACTCAGTGCCAAGGACTGATGGACTTAACAAAAGGTGATAAAATCCTGGAGCAGCCAGGACCTAGTAAGGTACAAAATTGTTCCTTAAGTTCAATTTCTAGTACTAGTTCAGATTCAGTTACATCAGCATCAAGTGATGCTAGTGGATCTAAATCTGAAGGGGATGTTCATCAATTGATTGATGAATATAGAGTTCTGTTGCAAGCATATAAGAAAAGCAAATCCTTAGCCAAGAGTCAGGCTAAGGAGATTGCAAGTCTCAAAATGGTTGCAACTGATTTTGATAAACTGATTGATCAAAAGTTGAATGAAATAGCCAGACTGAAGAACATAACTGTTATTCAGATGGGGACTATAACATTCAAGAATGATCAAATCAAGAGTCTGGAGAGTAGTCTTCAGAAGGAGAGAGACATTGTTACTAGGTTTTCTAAACCTAAGTCTTTTCTACCCTTAATTGATGAATTTGTTCATCATAAATGTAAAATTGGATTAGGATTTACTAAACCTGCTAGGACTGTTCAGTCCAAGTCTAAGGGCAAAGCCCCAGCTCTCAACAAGCCAGCTGTAGATAAAACAGCTAGGGATGTACCTAAGCAAAGGTACAATAGGTTTGAGTGATGGTGCTGTGGCAAGGTAGGCCACTATGCCATAGACTGTTGACACAATTCTAGTGCCAAAGTGAGTAGCAAACTGCCTGTTGGAAGATTTGCAGGTAGCTTTGTTAAGAGGCAAACTAACCAGCACCAAGGACCTAAGAATTCTTTGGGTTCTAAGGTCAACTAATCTGTTTTGCAGGTGAGTCCAAGTGGTCATGCCCCAATATGGTACTTGGATAGTGGATGTTCCAGACACATGACTGGAACTAGGGGATTGCTAAAGGACTTCACACCAATCAAGGATGGTCCTAAAGTCACCTTTGGTGGTTCTGAAAAAGGAATCATCAAGAGTTTTGGTAACATTTCTAGCACCCATATAACAATTACTCAAGTGGCTTATGTTAAATGTTTGAAACATAACCTTATTAGTATAAGTCAATTGAGTGATTTAGGATATGACATCTCATTTGTCAAAGATGGTTGTCATATCAGGAGGTTAAATGATCAAGAGATCATTTTGACAGGTTATAGAAAAAGAAATGTCTATTGCCTAGACATTATGTATGAGAACAATGGTTCTCCAGTGTGTCTTGTTGCTGATAAGAAAGTCTCTCATTGTGTCAAATGACACAAGAGGCTAGCCCATCTCAACTACAAGACAATTGACCAACTCTATAGCAAAGAGTTAGTGAGGAATGGTCCTCAAGTTAAGTGTATTAAAGATGGGATATGTTCAGCTTGTCAAAAGGGCAAGCAGACTAGATCCAGCTTTAATAGCATTGAAAACAAAGATGCTGTGAGGTGTTTATACCTCTTGCATATGGATCTCTTTGGTCCAATGCCAGTTCACAGCCTAGGTAGGAAGGTCTATACCTTTGTGGTTGTAGATGACTACTCAAGGTTTTCATGGGTGTTCTTCCTTAGACAGAAATCTAAAACACATAGTATCTTCTATAGCTTTGTCAAACAAATTCAGAATGAACTAGGCAGTACTGTGGTCAAAATAAGAAGTGACCATGTTACTGAATTCCAGTCTGATAGTATGACAAAACTATGTGAAGAATTTGGGATATTTCAGGAGTTTTCTTCACCAAGAACACCTCAGCAAAATGGCATTGCTGAGAGGAAAAATAGAACCTTGATTGAGGCTAGTAGAACCCTTTTAAGTGATACATCTCTCCCAGAATATTTCTGGGCTGAGGCAGTGAATACTGCATGCCATGTAATTAATAGGGCTACCATTACTAAAAGTCACAATAAGACCCCCTATGAGATTATGAAAGGCAGAAAACCAAACCTATCCTATTTCAGGATCTTTGGTTGTAAGTGCTTTATACTTAACAATGGTAAGTCTTACTTGAATAAGTTTGTTGCCAAGTCCCAAGAGGGATTTTTTGTTGGGTACAACAACAATAGTAAGGCTTATAGGGTCTACAACCTGTCTACTCAAGTTGTAGAAGAGTCTGTACATGTAGTATTTGATGAAGCTAGACTTATTAACCATGAGTTGTCTAGAAGTGTTTGCAGCTCCACAGGTATAACTAAGAAGATGGACAAGCTCACTATTGAAGAAGGACCTACTACAAGTCAGCATGTAGATGATAGTGGTTGTTGTCCAGGGGGAGTACTACATGTACCTAATGCAGAAGAAGACCAAGGAGTGCAGCAAGTTGAATAAGCTGAAGGAGTTCAACCTGAAGCCAGGATGCCTCCAGCTAATAGACATCTAAGAGATCATCCAGCAGATCAAATCATTGGTAATCTAAGACAAGGGGTACAAACAAGGAGCAGAAATATGAATGTAGTACTCTATTCCAGTTTTCTATCCCAAGTAGAGCCAAAGAAGTTTGAAGAAGCCATCCTAGACCCTCATTGGGTTGAGGCAATGCAAGAAGAGCTAAATCAGTTCAAGAGATGCAAAGTCTGGGAGTTTGTTCCTAAACTAAAAGACCACAACATAATTGGAACCAAGTGGATCTTTAGGAACAAGATGGATGAACATGGAGTGATTATCAAGAACAAAGCTAGACTGGTTGCTAAGGGATATAGGCAGGAAGAAGATATTGACTTTGATCAAACCTTTGCTCCAGTAGCCAGACTGGAAGCCATAAGAATGTTCCTGGCCTATGCAACCTATCAAGGTTTTAAAGTATACCAAATGGATGTTAAGTCAGCCTTTTTGAATGGTAATCTGAAAGAAGAGGTCTATGTGGAACAGCCATCAGGTTTTGTTGATTCAACTCAACCTAATTATGTTTATAGACTTAGGAAAGCATTGTATGGGTTAAAACAAGCCCCTAGGGCTTGGTATGAAACCCTGTCTAGTTTCCTTATTGAGAATAAATTCACAAGGGGGAAAATAGACAAGACTCTATTCCTTAGAGAATCTAGAGGCAAGATTATACTAGTCCAAATATATGTAGATGACATAATATTTGGGTCTACTGAAAATGGTCTTTGCAGAAAGTTTGCAAAACTAATGCAAGGAAAATTTGAGATGAGCAGTATGGGGGAACTTAAGTTCTTCTTGGGTCTCCAAGTTAGACAGACTGAGAATGGTTTATCCATATGCCAGTCTAAGTTCACCCTAGAACTAATAAGGAAGTATGGTATGGATTCATCCACTACCATGAAGACTCCTATGGGGTCAAGTATGTCTCTTAGTAAAGATGATGTAGGGAAACCTGTAGATGAGACTTTGTATAGAGGGATAGTTGGCTCCCTATTGTATTTGACTGCAAGTAGACCAGATATCATATATGCTACATGTGTTTGTGCTAGGTACCAAGCCTGCCCTAAAGAGTCTCATTTGACAGCAGTCAAAAGGATTCTGAGATATCTAAAGGGCACTCCTTATCTAGGCCTTTGGTACCCTAGGAATGGAGACTTTGAACTAACAGGTTATTCAGATGCAGATTTTGCAAGCTGCAAAGAAGACAGAAAAAGTACAACTGGAACCTGTCAATTCCTAGGTGGAAGACTGATATCTTGGAGTAGCAAGAAGCAAACAAGTGTGGCTATCTCCACAGCAGAATCAGAATATGTGGCTGCAGGAAGTTGTTTTGCTCAACTTCTATGGATACAACATCAGCTTGAGGATTATGGTATTCAAGTAGAACACCACTGTTTTGTGATTCTACAAGTGCTATATCTATTGCAAATAATCCTGTTTCCCATAGTAGAACTAAACACATTGAAATAAAATATCTTTTTCTAAGGGAACATGTAGAAAAAGAAGATATTTCACTTGAATATGTTAATACAGATAATCAACTATCGGACATGTATACTAAGCCCCTAGAAGAAACCAAATTCAATAGGTTCAAAATTGAATTAGGTATGATAAACTTAGAATAAGTTTATAGAAATGGCTAAGTAAAATAGTGTCGACACATAGAGTTGTCAGTGTCGAGACAGAAAATTGGTGTCGACACTTCAGAGAAAAGGTGTTGACACATCTAGGAAGTTGGTGTCGACACTTCAGAAACTTAGTGTCAACACATACAGGGTCAGTGTCAACACAACCAAGGTGGTGTCGACACTTAGAATTTACACAGACTTAGACAAGTTAAGTCTCGACAAAGTGTCGAGTTTAGTGGTGTCGACACATAAACAAGTGTCGACACATATATTCTGTCAATTATACTGTGTCGACACATAGGTGTCGAGACATTGTAAGTCTGTGTCGACACTTTTTAACAGCGTCGACACAATTTAAGTTAGTTAACCCGCCCTTTCATCTTCAAACCTAGAAAGATATAAATAGGATTTCATCATTGTTTGTCGACACGCTCACCAAAGTTTCGAGACCACACTTGTGTGTCGACACCTCTCTTCTCTCCATTCAAATTCTTCAAACCCTAATGGTGCCAAAGCTCGAAGAGAACGTAAATGAAGGCTATGAACTGGTGCGACATGCGTTTGATGATGCAGACCAGGAGATCAAGAATGTGGTAACCCTAATCGCAAACTCAGGGTTAGATTTTCTTGTTTCAGAGCCAACAAAGATATGGAAGAAAAAAGTATTAGAATTTCTGAATGGAGCAACCCTAGACGACTCTGGATTCAAGATCAAGTCAAGGGTACATGGAGAAAAGGTGAAGGTCTCTCCAAAAGGTTTAAGAAAGGTCCTAAACCTACTAAGGACAAAAGAAGAGGATGAAGTTACTGCTTCTAAGACCAGAGAAGCATTAACATGGTGTGGACTGGATTCAAAGATGAAAATTGGATCAGTATTCAATAGGAAAGGCGTGAACAGCCAAGGAAAATTTCTCTCAGAAATTGTTGGCAAAGTGATCTTGAGTAAGCCAGGAGGGCATGACAGTGTATCAGCCTATATGTTCAATCTTATGACAAGGATTATCTTCACCCTGTCAACTGATTGGTCTGTTGTTGTCTTTGAGAAGATCAAGGAGAGTCTGAAGAAGCCCAATTTGGGTAGGATATTAAGTCTTTACTTGGCTGGTAGTATACCAGAAGTAATAAGTCAAGCTATTGGATCTAAGATCAATCATATGAGGAAAATGGACATGAGGATCTTCTCCAGATGGGATAGGGTCTTATCCAAGGAATTGCCAACACCAGAGAAAATAACTCCCCAAAAGAGGAAGAAGAAGACAGCCCCAGTGGCTCAGGATTCATCTAGTAGCTCTGAGGAGCAAGTTGTCTTTACACCAGATGATGAACAAGAACCTGGAACTGCTGGGAAGTCTCCAACTTAACAAGATGTTGCATAGAGGCAGGGGGAGATACCTCAAGCTAGCTCCATTCACCTGGATTCTATCCAGGGGGAGCCACCAGTGGTGGAAGAGCCAACTCCCCTAGAGAGTGAGCAGATAACCCACACTATCCTTGAGGTAATCTCAGAAATCAATCAATTAGATTTCCTTATTGAGAGTGAAGTTATAATTGACAACTTATCTGATGTTAATCAGCAACCTCAGTTTGATAGTCAACCCCTAGATGTTGTCATGGAGGACACATCTATTGCAGATCCAGTGGAACACACTCAAGTAATTGGTGAGTCAAGAGTTTCTCCTGCACAACCTCAACAAGAGTATACTATGGAAGATCTCTTCCTTAATTTAGATCAAACAGACTTTGAGAAGGAAAGTGCTGCTGCTGAGGGGGAGAAGTCTCAAGTTGAGGGGGAGCCAGAGGTAATACTAGCAGAAACTACAAGGCAAGAGCCTGAGAAGCCCAAAGATGATGAGGAGCTACCTAGGGAGAGGGTAGAAATTGTAAGTACATCAGCATCTGAAGATGAGGAGGCAGCCAGAGCTAAGAAAAGGAAATTCCAAGTCTTCAAGAGGAGGAGCCAGACTTATAAGAAAGCTCTACAAACTATAGTACCCCAGCCTACATTGCAGCCAGCACAATCTGTAGATTTCAGCTCCATGATGGTTACTATGCAAATAAAGCTTGATGAGCAAAGGAAAGCTCTTGAAAAATATGTGGATGAAGGGCAAAAATCTCTACAGTTTGATCTAGCCCAAGACATAAAGTCTATTAGATTTGAAATGAATCTAAATAAAAAAGAAATGACTGACTGCTTCCACAAGGGAGGGAATGTAGTGGTATACTTGGCTACACATCAAGAGAAATTAAAAGCTCAACTGGATGACATTGCATTGAAGCAAGGGTATGTTCTTGAGAACCAGCTCAGAATGAATGACAACTTAACAGCTTCACACAATGCCATTGTCACAGAGATGAAGAACATAGCTGCTGGACAGACTACTTCTAATGCTAATGTTAAGGCAGAGTTTGATAAAGCATTGCAAAAGAGTTTAACTGATGTTACTTTTGCAATTCAAGACTCTCAGAAGTTGATAACTGAAAAGCTCCAAAGGTTGAAACCTTTCTTTAAAGATGGAGTCAACTATTTGGATGCCCAAATCAGATTTCAAAAGGATGATCTAAGAGATCACATGGAAAGAGAAGTCATAAAGGGGGAGAGGGTGTTAGTCAAAGCAGACTCTGACCATGCAAAATGGATTTCTAATTCCATCAGAGCCACGCTTGGTTATCCTCCTTTATATGATGATGATAATGTGGCAGAGTCTGGAATTAATCCTGCCTATCTTGGAGGTGAGCAACCTGAAGTAGCTCAAGTAATCTATCATCCACCATACTTTGATATGATCCAAGCGGATATCCAGACAATGTATAGCCCACCTGAGGGCAAGCAAAATGTTATTCTAGAAAAAGTGGTTCAGCCAGTATCTGAGGCTATGCTAAAAGAACAAGAAGCTTTGCTCAAAGAATAAGAGACTCAACTGTCTAAGAAGAGGTTCAGAGAGCAAGCGGAACAAAGGCCTGATTTTGAACAGTGGAGCCCCACTTCAAGAAATATTATCTTAACTGCATGGAAGGCTGCCAAGGATAATACTCAAGATAGAAATAAGTGGTATTCTGAACTTGAATGGAGAAAGCATGAGTCCAGGCAAGAAGCCATAGTGCAATATAGAAGAAAGGCAAAGATGGGAAAGCTACCTCCTACTGCCCAGGAGCCTAACAAGTACTTTCCTAAGCCATATCATTACTTTGAGAGGCAAAAGATTAAAGCTGAAGAGCTAAAGAAGAAGGAACTGAAAGGGAAAAAGCCTGCTGATACTGAAGATGCTGAAGCCCCTATGCAAGCCAAGATACAGTCTGGAAAAGGAATAGTGATCAAGGATGCTGAGCAAAAATAGAATAGAATTTTATTCATTTTACAATTGTAATCTTGTGATTTTAAACACTATGTAAACTTTTGTATAATGAATATTACAAAGTTGTTAGAACAATATGATGTGTTTTAAATCTATTTCATAATTATTCTGAGATGATATCTGTGTATACATGTTTTGTTTAATACATGTTTATGCACTTTCCCTGATTGTATAATCCTGTTTACATCATACTGTGGTGTATATCATTGACTAAGGGTTATGACTTCTCCAAATAGGGGGAGATTGTTGGGTACATTGGTTTAAATGTACCTGATTTGAAGAAGCCTCACCCTAATTAATGATATACATCAAAATGTATTTGATGTATTTTTGAGTTGCCTTGTGCATGTTAAGTATTAGCAGGGAAAGCAGAAAAGATTCTAAGTCCATGTGTCGACACCCAGAGGAAAAGTGTCAACACTTAAGAAGACTTGTGTCAACACCCAGACAAGCAGTGTCGACACTTGGAGTAATTATGTCGACACTGGGGATGCAGAGTCGACACCAGACAGAAAGTGTCGACACAAGGAGCTGTATCGACACTCAATGAAGAAAAGTTCAGTGAAGCTGTGTCGACACCTTGAAGCAGTGTCGACACCTAGAGGAACTGTGTCTACATCAGAAAGTGTCGACACTTGGAAGCTGTGTCGACACTCAGCAAATTTCAGCATAGTCTAAGTACAAGTGTCGACATCATGAGGAATGTGTCAACACACAATAGAAGACTCGGCACTTGAAGAAAGTGTCGACACACACTCAGCAGAAGACTCAACATATGAAGAATTTGTCGATACAGGGAGCTGTGTCGACACTTAGCAAAGTTCAGCAAAATTCTAAGTAAAAGTGTCGACACAAGAAAGAATGTGTCGACACTCAGCTAAAGTCTCAACACAAGAAGAATGTGTCGACACTAAGGAGCTGTGTCGACACTCAGCAAGTATCAACACTGAAGGCATGTGTCGACACCAAGAAGAAGTGTCAACACTGAACAAGTTCAACACATGAATATGTGTCGACACAAAGGAGTTGTGTCGACACTTACAAGAATTCAACAAAGTACTGAAGAACAAGGACTTGTGTCGACACACATTATCAGTGTCAACACATGATGAAGAAGCTGTGTCGAGAAGTGAATTCTACAACACAAGGAGTTGTGTCGACACCTTGAAGGCTAGTGTCGACACTTAGTCAACTTGTGTCGACACTTGGTCTATAAGTGTCGACACTTAAAGACAGACTGTCGCGACACTTTCAGACACTTACAGAAATTTCAAGAACTGACTGGATGACTTGATAGCTGCCATTCCAACCGGTCTACTGCACCTGGCAGAGTTGTCAGAAATCAGTTAGGAACCGGACCAGCCGGTCACCATGAAGAAGGCCTATATATAGGCTTATACTATCAACAGATAGAGATGATTAAGATCAAGTGATTGAAAAAGAAAAGAAGATCTAGCTATTCATTGAAGAATCAAGTGAAGATCTAAGTAGTTGGAGAGAGAGAGAGCTCCATCCAAGAAGACAGTCGTTGGAACCAAGCTGTGAAGAAGGGTTCAGACCTAGTTCTGAATCTTAAGTTGCAGTGATTGAAGATCAGCTGTAGAGAATCAATCCTATTGAGTTCTACATTCAAGAAGCTTTGAAGAAAAGCCAAGTGTGATTGTTCTCAGCAGAGTTCTTCCAAGAACTCATCAAGAACCTACAATCTCATCTCTCAATTTCTGAGTTGTAGGTATACATTTTGTATTCTATATTTTCTTGTAGGATCCTTAGGGATCTGAGTTGTAAGCCTGTAATTATAAAGGCTGAGTGTAGGGCCTGAGTACCTGAGTGTAGGAGATCTGATTCTCTGAGTGTAGGCCTGTTGTGGCTGAGTGTAGGCTTTGTGAAGAAGCTGAGTGTAGGCTTTGTGATGAAGCTGAGTTGTAGGGCCTTGGGCCTGAGCTGTAGTAACCTGGTTGAGGTTTTGAGTGTAAGATCTGAGGATCTGAGATAGTGGAGGAGTTTGGCTGAATCTAGTACACTACTAGATAGGCGAAGGGGGAAAGTGGATGTACCTAAACCTTGGGGAACCACTATAAATTTGTGTGTTCACTGTGTGCTTGATTGATTGCTGTGATTGTTGATTGACTGATGTGTATAATTAGTTATAAATCTGTGATATAATCTGCAATCTGCCTAAAAAGTCTTAAAAAAGATTAAGTCACCTATTCACCCCCCTCTAGGTGATTAGGTACAATTTCTTTCATCATTGCCGACTTACCCCCCCCCCCCCCCCACTTCAATAAGAAGAAAGTTAAAAAGTCCAAGAAGAAACCCGCCTCTGGTGACGATAACTCGCCGCCACCTTTTTCTCAAACTGTGGCTTCCACCAGCAACCTCGTGCGCCATGCCAGCACGCAATAGTTGCTCAGTGACCTGGGACTTGACGACATTCCCAATGTTGCCACCTCTGATGCGAGTTTCCTTGACTCGCTCTTCATCCCTGAGCTCGCCACGACCCTGGCCCCGGAACTCGCCTCCACTCCGCTGCCGCAGCAGGTTGAAATCGTCGACCTGCCGGGTTGTCATATTTGCCGAGATGCTTTCTTACTCTGACGGTCGTTTCCACTGCTCGCTAACTTGATCATGATACTCGCAGATTCTCCCTCGGGGGGGGGGGGGGGGGCGCTGACGTGGTTCTGAATGTCGCCCCATTGAGCTCCGTGCCGCTGGTCGCCCTTCTTGCCGGGAGACCAGTAAAGACCACGCACACGGTACGGATCAATATCGGCAGCAAAAGAACATCTGAGGCCATGGTT